>CM042015.1:57676768-59016768 GCA_023525715.1 Cichorium intybus
TACAACCGGTGATGTAACCGGTTCCGAAACCGGAATAACCGGTAACCGAATAAGCAAGGAATCGAGGAGCGGAACCGGACCGAACTCCCCATATTCGGTTTTAACCGGTTTCGGTTCCAGATTCGGTTCAATTTTTTAGTCTAAACGCTCTTCCTTAGTCCTAGAACCGACTGGAATAACCGATAACCGAATAAGCAATAAATCAAGGACCGAAACCATACCGAACTTCCCCTATCGGGTTCTAACCGGTTCCGATGCAGTTCTAATTCCGGTTCGGTGTTTTGGTCCAAACACTCACCTCTAAATACAACTACTTGTTAACATTCTTTTTACACTATTTCTTATATATATATATATATATATATATATATATATATATATATATATATATATATATATATATATATATATATATATATATATATATATATATATATATATATATATGTATATATATATATACTAGCTGCGTACCCGCGCAATACGGCGGCGGCAAATAGTTTCGTTTCGGCAATTACTTTTTAGGTTTTAGGTTGCAGATGAGAAGGGGAGTTGACGAATATGAGAGTGATTAATTTCTTTTCTGGCGATTGATTACCTTTCCAACGATATAGGGGACGGTAAATACCCGACAACAAATAATTTGTTTCGATGAATATTTTATTTTTGGTCGTTAGTTTGCTTAAAGGAAACAAAAAATAGTATTGTTTCAGTGATTGAGGGTCTTTACACATGCGATGCATGAAGAAGTGAATAGTTGATTTTCGGTAATGTGACAGCAGAAAATATTTTTGTTTCAACGAATGGTTTGATTTTAAAAACATCTCATGTTCTAAAGCACACGCAGTAGCCATACATTATTATTTGTTAGTGTTTTGTTTGTTGGATGTCTCCAAATAAATGATGTCATTTCTTCTAAATGCAATAAATAGTAAAGTGATACGTATGTTCGATAGACCTTGCAAAATCAGACACGACACGACAACCCGATACGAAATTAGCGGGTTTGGGTAAGAGGTTTCAACCCGTTTAAGTAAACGGGTCGACACGACACAACACGAAACTTTAAACGGGTTGGGTTAGGGTCAAGACTTTCAACTCGAAGATGACCCGAATAACCCGTTTATATATATATATATATATATATATATATATATATATATATATATATATATATATATATATATATATATATATATATATATATATATATATATTTCTGTAAATGCTTCTCGTTTCTATAACATGGGCATACGGTTGTCTATTTTATGGAAATAATGACCATTCATAGGGGTGGACCATCTTTTTTTGGATTCACATGTGACAGACTGGTAAGACTTGAGAGGCATCATAATTAAGTATACAGATATTATAATGCATGTATAATGGATTGCCATGGATCCCCAGTACTCACACAAATGACAAACCACATATTTAAATTGGGAGCGGATTCTTTCACCACCTTTTTTGATTCATATCCACATATTTTTAGAGTAAATGGACAATTATGTCCCTCCTTTATTAAATTAAACATGCCAGGTTAATTTTTTTCAACAAGCCATCAACAAAATATTCTTCACTTTAATAATTAACTTGTCTCGCATATAATTAAAAAGTAAACGATGGACCACAGCCATGAAAATCCAGCCCAATTTTTTTTAAAGAAACCCTAATCCTCTGTTCCCATTATCCTAGCCGACACTCTTCCTCCCTCTCTCCCTCTCAGCGAATCCGACGACGCCTCTCCTCTCAGCGAATCCGGTGCCCAACCTCACCGGCCGACCACCGCAGCCCAACTACCCCGTCCGACCACCGCAAGCACAGCGCATACAACCTACCGTCGGTACACTGCCATCTGGCGATGTTCGATGTTCGATGTGTATCTCTCTGGCATCACCGATCTGTCTCTCACGATCTATGTATCTCTCCGGCATACACTGCCGATCTGTTCGATGGCGACCACTGCGCGGCTCCTCCTTGAGCTTACTTACAACTGAACGGCTCCTCCCTTGAGTCATCCGACCTCCACGCATCCCTCTTCAGCCGGCGACGACCTCTCCAACGGCCGCTACCTTCTTGAGCTTCCATACCGACCGCTACCTTCTTGAGCTTCCATACCGACCTCCACGCCTCCCTCTTCAGATGGACCCTCATCGTTCCTTTCATCCGACCTCATCCGCTTCTTGACCTCTGATGATCCTTAAAGATTGATACCAAGAACAGATGGTAGTGATTATCTGCAATATCTCCGATTTGATCCGACCTCATCCGACCATCTCCGATTTGGATCATTCAGGACCATCTCCGATTTCATTCAGCCGACTGTGAGTTTTGGATACCATCTCCGATTTGATTTTCATTTTTTTTAAGATTTCAATTTTGTTTTCGGTTTCTGATTTGGATCGGTTTCTTATTTGGATGTGTATCAGATTTGGATTGGAAACTGATTTGGATCGGTTTCTGATTTTTATTATCGTTATTAGTGTTATTCATTTTCGTTATATTTGGATCGGTTTCTGATTTGGATGTGTATCATAAATATGAAAATTTTGGATCGGTTTCTGATTTGGGTATGTTTCATACTGTATTTTTTTGGATCTGTTTCTGATTTGGAGCTATTTCATAAATATGAAATTTTTGTTATTTTTGTATCTGTTTCTGATTTGGATCTGTTTCATAAATATGAAATATTGTCAATTCTGTATTTTTTTTAATAGGTAATCATGTGTATTGACACAAAGATGCAGTGTTGGGGAATGGTGACAGGTATGTATCTCTCATCTGGGTTTTGGTTATATGTTTGTGGATTTTATATGTGTCTGTCCGATCTACTAATGTACCAAAATATCCTCTTTGTTTCAGGTTATAAATATTTTGGTATGTATGGTGCTAGTTTCGCCTCCTGAAATTAACAGTTATAACAGCCTGCAGAAAAAGATATCTATATAAATATATATGTGCAGAAATTAAGAATATATTATTGAAAAATTTAGGTACAACAACCTGCAAAAAAGATATTTATATGAATATATGTGTGTATGTGCAGAAATTAAGTTTATATTATTGGAAAATTTAAGTTAATATTAGCCTTTGATTGTTTAAAGTTAATCTATGGTCAACATTAATGTTGTTGGTGTTGTGCAGAAACAGATTATGAGGGTCAACCAATTGATGGAGAAATAATACCTTGGTATTGTGCAGAACTGTTTCCTATTATGTTTGAACTTTATTCCTAGTATGTTTGAACTTTATTTCATTGATCCCATTAACTGATTCATTCCTGTAAAAAAAACAATAATAGAAAAAATATTATCTCCAAAAAACCAATGTTTACAGCATCCTATAAAAAGACTCTATTCTAATATTTGTATTTTTGTGCAGAAACTAAATTGTCATTATTCAAAATCATAGATTGAAGAAAATATAAAGCATAAACAGACATATATGAATAATTTTTGGAGCAGAAAAAGATTGGTGTAAAGATTTGTGAAGATTTGTTTGGAGAATGTGTTTATTTATAGTGTGATTTTTAGAGATTTGAAATTTGAAATTTGAAATGAAGTGTTTCTATTGGTTTAAAATTGTTTGTGTGGATCATCAAATATCAAAGGTTAAGATTGATTTAAGAATAATCAATGGTTAAAATCAGATATGATGTATTAATGCTTAAATAAGTTGTACATTTTTAAGACATTAAGACAATTATGCATTAAGGGTTGTAATTTATATATGGTTTATAGTATACTAGCTGCGTACCCGCGCAATGCGGCGGCGGCAAATTGTTCGCTGTCGGACGATTTTCATTTTTCTTGGTTCTGATTTTGGTTTACTGTTTTGATTAAGAGGATCGAAATGCAATTTCGATGGCGGATCCGGTGGTTTCCCCAGTCAAGAAGAAGATTTGGGTTGTGTTATGCGTTTGTTGGGGTGGCGGTGCTTCAGGTAGGGATTGTTCCGAAAGAGATCTGTAAGTTTGGGTTTGGGTTTGGGTGTTGATATGGATTGATTTTGGGTTTGTGTGTAGATATGGATTCCATCATATTTTTTGACGAGATAAACTTTAGATGGCATGATTCCAGCATATTTTTTGACGGGTTTGGGTTTGGGTGTTGATTTGTAAGTTTGGGTTTGGGTTTATGTTTGTAGATCTGAGTTTGTAAAATGAATGAATTGTATATTATTGTTTGTAGATCTGAGTTTTTTAATCTGCATAACCTTTACATGTATCCGGAGATAAAGAGATATAAGTCACTTGTACATTCATGTTGGATTTTGAAGACAAAACGGAATAACCATCGATTTGCATCTCTGATATGTTTGTGCTTCATAAATTCAAAAGAAAGGTACGCAAACTGCTCCTTTGCATTCATTGTAGATTTGGAAGACAAATTAAAGAGCCATTAATTTGCATATCTAATTTTAATCTGATTTGTCTTGGTACAAAAATCCACTAATATAAATTTATGATAGCAGATATGATTCAAGAAATCTAAAAACAAAATACAAAGCAAACAAACAAACGGAACTGGGTTTTTTTACTAAAGCTACTATACAAACAAACAAAATATAATATTGCATTCAAGTATCGCCGATACTTTCTGTATGTTAATAACATACTTTCTGTATGTTAATAACATCAGTAAATTTATTGTACTTGATAATATTACAATTAAATATTACTGGTACCATCTAAATGTTACTTATTATATTTTTCAAAATTTCAAAAGGTTTGATACCAGTAGATTTTTTTTCAATAGAATATATAAATATTATAAACATTATAAATCAAAACATTCATGCATGAGATAAATAACAAATCAAAATAAATGACGAAATTGTGTGCTTTTGGAATATTACAGAATTTCATACAAAAAATTGCAAGCTCTGGTATTTCAAATGAAGAACAATGAAGAGATGAAGACAAAGAACGTCGTTGGCTTAACATACCATATATTGCAGTTCATCAACTTGGAGGGGAGAATCAAGTACATCGTAAATCTCTTGCTAAAAAGATGAGGTAATAAGTGGACAAACTTTATTACAATTCGAATGTTTTTTTTTTTTGAGAAAAAGAGAATGGGAAACAGTAATTGTAGCTATCTATGTTTTAAGAATATAATATATAACACGAGCTTTTAAGATTATTTAAATTTAAAATTTTCAAACTTTTCAAATTTTCAAAATTTACAAATTTAGAAAATTATATAAATTTTCAAATTGAGAAAATTATAAAATATTCAAACTTTTTAAAATTATTCAAATTTTTTTTCAGATTTTTCAAATTATTCAATAATTTTAAACTTTTTAAATTATTAAAATTTTCGAAATTTGAAACTTTTCAAATTATTCAAAATTTTCAAATTCTAAAAATTTCGAAAATTTTATATTATTCAATTTTTCAAAATTTGAAAATTTTCAGATTTTCCAAATTTTTCAAACTTTTAAAATTATTCAAAATTTTCAAGCTTTTAAGATTATTCAGTTTTAAAATTTTTCAAACTTTTTAAATTATGTAAATTTCCGAAGTTTTTAAAATTTTCAAATTATTCAAAATTTTCAAATTTCGAAAAATAGAAAATTTTCAAAATTCAAACAAAATAAATATATAGTATCTCCCTATTTATTTCAAAAGGTACATAATAAGATTTGTAGACAACCATACATATACGGATGAAATTACAAAAGCTATCAAAAGTAATGATGTCATCGATTCTTGTTTCTAATAAAGAGAAAAAAATCATAAATAATATTGAAGTTTTATGCCATAAGTCCAAAAATTATGGTCACCTAGGAACAAAAGAAAGCCCTTGCAATACATGATTACCACCACATTAACTATAACTCAAGTTTAATATCTCGAGTGGAGGCAGCAATAGAGAAGACTCCCCTTCGGATTTTTCGATCATTCCTTTTTCTTCTAGCATTCTATGCCAAATCAATGTAGATAACAAACAAAATTAAGTTGCTATTTGTGTGATAGGCAGATCCACTGTAGCTCTTTAAGGTTCCTCTCTTCGCCTAGATTCACACTGTAAAAGGAATTGATAAGCATCCATCAAGATGGCTATTTATTGCATCTTACAAATTAAAGGCATTGTACTTAAGAAATTCGACCCAATTAGATCATCATACTTATAAAGAATAAGACAGGTTACATGTTGACCAACACCAAAGCATCTTAGACTGTAAATGTTTGATCTCACATCAAATAAATTGAGTTAGATTCCCAATTCTCTTATATCTAACAGTATAATAAGAATGTATTTGTTTCACAAAAAATATGAAAGCTGTTAGGCTTGAGCTGATTAGTATCAAACAATATCAAGAACTGATTACCTTTAAGTGGTCAACCAAGGATCAACCATGATCCTTTTCAATGTAGCAGAAATTCTATGCTTCCCTCTTGTATTTGCTGCCACCAATCTTACCTGCTATGATCTTTCTGTTTGCATTTTTCCCTCATTGTAGTTGAGAAATAAAAAATGTAATTGTAAAACCTAAATATATAATTTTCAGTCTTCTCCCCACCAGATCCGAACAACCCTAGTTCTCAACTGAAAAAAGATAGTTTAAAATATGATATAGATATCATCATATAATATATATTCTAAAACATTTTAAACAACACTTAGTGCAGGTACCTGCCTCTACACTTCATGAAACTCAGTTATGAATCAAATTGGAGGCCAACACAATGGATACGCTTTGGATCAACCTGTAAGGCCAACACAATGGATATGCTTTAGAAGGGTAAATTCGGTAAAGGTACAACCTAAAAGAATCAAAAAAAGATTTTATATGATATTTAACCTTTCGGAAAAGGCTTATATAAATTATATATAATGTTCGTTTCAGATGCATACCGCAAAAGCAGAGGTAACAGGGAGCAGTGTAACTGATCCGTAAAAGTAATTCTTGTGAACAATAGTCCCCCTGCATATCATCAGAATGTACCAACATCATATATACAATCTTAAAAAATTAAGTTTGACAATTAAAATGTTTTAAATTATACAGGAATCAGTACCTCATGGCAATATGCCTTAACCTTCGGCGAACAAGTCTTGCATTTAAGCTTCAATTAAAATCAAACACAAAGATATCAGCATTTGGGATTAATACTTAGGTCGTATCAAACAAATCGCACATCTACCAAATTGAGTTCGTAGTTTTGAACGATGATTCACAAGACAAAATGAAGACACCAAACGAACCTTGATGGGAAGACAACCTCCACACCAGTTAACTGCTTGGGAATGGATTTCAAAAATATCTCAGACGGCTTAACACGCGCACTACATTAGAATCAAGAAGAGGAAGAAAAAGGGTTAAAATCAATCCCTGATAGGGAAAAGGTAGTGCATTATAACATTATGATATAAGATCATAGTTGTTATACCCATGAATCTTGCTCTTGAAACTGCCGGGAGGGGCCTTCTCCAGACCAGACCAAGCTTTATTCATCTAAGTAGTGTAAAAAAGTTAAAGAAACTATGAAGATCAAATTAGAAATTAGGGAGGACGAAAAAAGAGAATAGAACTACCTTATTAGCAACAAAATCAACACAGAGCTCGACATTAGCGGTAGTTGCTTTCTGAGATGACGAAGAAACCTTTTTCCATAGCTGTTTAAATGTAGCCGGAGATTGTGATTATTGAGCTTGAGCGGTCAATCGATCTGATAAAGCACCAATTCCTTCCTTTGATTGGAAACACTAATAATCTTGCTCTCATCTTTGATCCTTATGTATTCTAAGCCATGAAACGATTAAAGAGATTTTTAACGGCGACTATAGAAATTGCATATTAACGGTTAAAGAGATTTTCAACACACATAAAAACGAATCATATACACACAGATTTAACAAACAACCAAAAAATCGATTCAAAATAGATAATCAACGAAGAAAATAAGATAAAAACGTATCTAGATTCATAAACAGAAAACTGATAACGAATATTGGATCGTGCAATGGATGTTGTTAGGCGTAGATCTAGGGTATTCTTTTGGATGTTGAGATGTGTAGGAAGAGTGAAGCGGTGACCGTGGGGACGAAGGAGATATCTGGTGCGATGGCTGACGGCTGATTGTGGTTGCAACAAAAACACTTTAGAAAGTGACAGAGATGGAGATATCTGGTGCGATGTACGATGGGGACGAAGGAGGATTGAAGGGTTTTTTTTATTAAGAGATGTTGGTGACAGAGAAGATGGATGGTCAAATAATCCTACGGTTGAAAAGTTACAGGTTGGCAATCCATAGTCACCACGCTGGCAATCCATGTGAAGTGTGTTTTCACTTGTGTAATACGCGTATTCACATATGCAGCCAAAGTCTCATGCATTGAAGTCTTGTACAGTCTTAATTTTTAAGACTTTCATGCATAAAAGGGTTGTAATTTATATATAGACTTTCATGCATAAAAGGGTTGTAATTTATATATGGTTTATAGTATAGTATAGAAGTATAGATATATATATATATATATATATATATATATATATATATATATATATATATATATATATATATATATATATATATATATATATATATATATATTCAAAATGGCTTCAAAAAACCCGAATTCATCTAACACTTCCACTCCTAATATTTTTGGCTACGGTCATTTGTCACCTCCACCTTACCGCCATAATTATAGACAACAAACTCGTTGTTCGGTGGTATTTTGTCAATGTACAAGGAGTTCTAAATGTCACTACAACAACTATTTGTATAGAAAATGGCACCACAAAATTTCAACCCATTTGCGCACTTTGAATCTTAACCTTAGACCAAGCCCAACCTCAATTCCAAAAATCCAACTGTCATCGCAAACGCAAACTGACACCCAACCCGATACAGAACTCGAATCCGAGCCACCATAATGTAAAGAGAAATGAAGGGCCAAAACCAAACTATGGTCTCTAAAGGAGGAGAAGGAATTGGCACAGGCATGGATTAATATATCCGAAGACGCACGTACCGGGAAAGATCAAAGTCGTGACAAATTTGACCATGTATTGAACCGTTTTCAACTTGGAATAAAGAAATCACCAGGCACCGACCAATACAACTCTAAATGGTCCAATATGAATAAGGCGATAAGGCACTCTAATGGCATCATCACAAATTTGACAAACCAATAGACGAGCGAGGCGACAATATTGGAAAGAGCACATTATATCTATCAAGATGACTTAGAGAAGCCTTTCAAAATTTTACATATTTGGCAAATTGTGAAGAATAATGAAAAATGGAAGGGTGGTACAAAGCATACCAAAAACGTCCAAGTTCGAAATGAAGTAAAACATCGGGCTGCTTCCCATATCTTTCTCTATTTCTCATCTTCTCGCTTTTCTTCTGTGTATTTCTTTCTTCTTCATTCCTTGCATCGAACATCTATGTTGATATTTTTCATTTACAATGATGTCTACTTCAACTTTTACCATTTCTCCAACTGATCATCTTTTTTACTTGGTTGAGGAGGATGGAGTTGAGATTCCGGTCGAAAGTGCCGTTTTTCTTCTTCGTCGAAGGGAAAATAGGTGTTTATATTACGCATCTTGACGACAAATATCGTCTTCCTGCTTCTGATTTCTTCCAGGAGGTTCTGGATTATCATCAAGTTCATCAAGTTCATATCAACCAGTTAGTACCCAACTGTGTGAACCAACCGGTTGTTTGTGAAATGTTGTGCAGATAAAATGCGATCATTCCCGATCTCTAGGTGTTTTGCCATTTCTTTCATTTTACAGCCTCGTCATCCGATAAAAACTATACTTTCTGCGTTAGGAAATATAGCCATCAATTGGTGATGGAGTAGAAGGGTTCGCCCAAAAATTGGGCTCATCGTTTCATTTGCGTCAATCTTCATATCAACCAGTTAGTACCCAACTGTGTGAACCAACCGGTTGTTTGTGAAATGTTGTGCAGATAAAATGCGATCATTCCCGATCTCTAGGTGTTTTGCCATTTCTTTCATTTTACAGCCTCGTCATCCGATAAAAACTATACTTTCTGCGTTAGGAAATATAGCCATCAATTGGTGATGGAGTAGAAGGGTTCGCCCAAAAATTGGGCTCATCGTTTCATTTGCGTCAATCTTGATCATGTTGGAGGAATGCAATGGCGTGTGGACCCTCTTTCCGACTAATCTTTCTCTCTTTATGTCGATAAAGAACATGTTGCCAAATTTTTGCAGAGTTTTCAGGTGGTTGGCGAGGATTTTCTGGAGGTTGTTCTTGCTGTTGCGGACTTGAGTACCGCCTGGTGTGTTCGAGGAAGGATGCCAGAGTTTTTTTGTTATATCAAGAGGTAAGAAGTGTTGTGTGTGCCTTCCCCATGTCCCTCCATTTTTTGAAATGCATATATCAACATTTTTGTTGTTTGAGGGGTCGAGAATGAAGTTTGATCCATTGATGTTTTGGCGAAGAAATGGACAAATGATTCGTAGTATAGGGAAGTTCCACCGAGGGATTCTGTGCTGCCATCATGTTGTTTTTGGAAGGAAGCTTGATTGTTAGGCCTGTGGCTGACCGGCTGTCCAAGAAGCTGAGCAACATCGGGCGTTGTTGAGGGTGCAAGGCTCTTGAAGTCGACTTTATTGGTTTGACGGGTTCTAGTGTTTCCATATCGAAAGGCGTACCGGAAGCTATGCAGTTATCGCGGTCTAAAAGGAAATAGCGGTCACTGATCGCTATTTGAAATAGGGGTTCAAGCGGTAGTATATCGGTGGAATAGCGTTTTTATATTACATACAATTAATATTTATACTCACGTATTCATAAGTAATACTTTAATTTATTGTTAATCACAATCATATATGATACAAAGAATCATATCCCATAATGAAAAATATACACAAAATAATGATCTCAACACACATTACAGTCAACAACCTAATATTTTTCAAAAATTCCGGAAAAATAATCACCTGGTCCAAATAGCAGTCATAGCGCCGCTATAGCGGTCCCAAATAGCATCTAAGCGGTGTTGTACTTTTTTTGTACAATTTTGCATCTGAGCGCTGTTATACATTTTTGTACAATTTACCATCTGAGTGGTGTCGTACTTTTTTGTTACAATTTAGCATGTGAGCGGTGTTGTACTTTTTTGTACAATTTTAGCTTCCGAGAGGTGTTGTACTTTTTTGTACAATTTAGCATCTGAGCGGTGTTGTACTTTTTTGTACAATTAAGCATCTGATTGGTGTTGTACTTTTTTTACAGTTTAATGTATGAGTGGTGTTGTACTTTTTTTGTACAGTTTAGCATCTGAGTAGTGTTGTACTTTTTTGTACAGTTTAGCATCTGAGCGGTGTTATACTTTTTTTTTGTACAATTTAGCATTTGAGCGGTGTTGTACTTTTTGTACACTTTAGCATCTAAGCAGTGTTGTACTTTTTTGTACACTTTAGCATCTGAGCGATGTTGTAATTTTTTGTACAATTTAGCATCTGAGCGGTATTGTACTTTTTGTACAATTTAGCATCTGAGCGGTGTTGTACTTTTTGTACAATTTAGCATCTGAGCGGTGTTGTGCTTTTTGTACAATTTAGCATCTGAGTGGTGTTGTGCTTTTTTGTACAATTTAGCATCTGAGCGGTGTTTTACTTTTTTGTACAATTTAGCATCTGAGCGGTGTTTTACTTTTTTGTACAATTTAGCATCTCAGCGGTGTTGTACTTTTTTGTACAATTTAGCATCTGAGCGGTGTTGGACTTTTTTGTACAATTTAGCATCTGAGCGGTGTTGTACTTCTTGTACAATTTAGCATCTGAGCGGTGTTGTACTTTTTGTACAATTTAGCATCTGAGCGGTGTTGTACTTTTTTGTACACTTTAGCATCTGAGCGGTGTTGTACGTTTTTGTATACTGTAGCATCAGAGCGGTGTTGTAATTTTTTGTACAATTTAGCATCTGAGCGGTGTTTTACTTTTTCGTACAATTTAGCATCTGAGCGGTGTTGTACTTTTTTGTACAATTTAGCATCTGATCGGTGTTGGACTATTTTGTACAATTTAGGATCTGAGCGGTGTTGTACTTTTTGTACAATTTAGCATCTGAGCGGTGTTGTACTTTTTGTACAATTTAGCATCTGAGTTGTACTGTATTTTTTTTGTACAATTTAGCATCTGAGTGGTGTTGTACTTTTTTGTACAACTTAGCATCTGAGTGGTGTTGTAATGTTTTGTACAATTTAGCATCTGAGCGGTATTTTACTTTTTCGTACAATTTAGCATCTGAGCGGTGTTGTACTTTTTTGTAAAATTTACCATCTGAGCGATGCTGTACTTTTTTTTTACAATTTAGCATTTGAGCGGTGTTGTACATTTTTGCTCAATTTAGCATCTCATTGGTGTTGTAGTTTTTTATACAATTTAGCGTATGAGTGGTGTTGTACTTTTTGGTACAATTTAGCATCTGAGCGGCGTTGTACTTTTTTGTTAAGTTTAGCATATGAGTGGTGTTGTACTTTTTTGTACAATTTAGCATCTGAATGGTGTTGTACTTTTTTGTATAATTTAGCATCTCAGTGGTGTTGTACTTTTTTTGTATAATTTAGTATCTGAGTGGTGTTGTATTTTTTTGTATAATTTAGCATCTCAGTGGTGTTGTACTTTTTTTACAATTTAGTATCTGAGCGGTGTTGTACTTTTTTGTACAATTTAGCATCTGAGTGGTGTTGTACTTTTTGTACAATTTAGCATCTCAGTGGTGATGTACTTTTTCTACAATTTTGCATGTAAATGTTGTAATTTTTTGTACAATATAGCGTATGAGCAGTTTTGTACTTTTTTTTATAGTTTAGCATCTGAGTAGTGTTTTACTTTTTTGTATCTGAGCGGTGTTGTACCTTTTTGTATAGTTTAGCATCTGAGCGGTGTTTTACTTTTTTGTACAATTTAGCATCTGAGCGGTTTTTTTACTTTTTTGTACAATTTAGCATCTGAGCGATGTTGTACTTTTTATACAATTTAGCATCTGAGTAATGTTGTACTTTTTGTACTATTTAGCATCTAAGTGGTGTTGTACTTTTTTGTACAATTTAGTATCTTAGTACAATTTTGCATTTGAGCGATGTTGTACTTTTATGTACAATTTAGAATCTGAGCGGTGTTGGACTTTTTTTGTACAATTTAGCATCGAAGTCGTGTTGTGTTTTTTTTTACAATTTTGCATCTGAGCGGTGTTGTACTTTTTTGTACAATTTAGCATCTGAGTGGTGTTGTACTTTTTGTATAATTTAGCATCTCAGTGGTGTTGTACTTTTTTTGTATAATTTAGCATCTGAGTGGTGTTGTACTTTTTTGTATAATTTAGCATCTCAGTGGTGTTGTACTTTTTTTACAATTTAGTATCTGAGCGGTGTTGTACTTTTTTGTACAATTTAGCATCTGAGTGGTGTTGTACTTTTTGTACAATTTAGCATCTCAGTGGTGATGTACTTTTTCTACAATTTTGCATGTAAATGTTGTAATTTTTTGTACAATATAGCGTATGAGCAGTTTTGTACTTTTTTTTTATAGTTTAGCATCTGAGTAGTGTTTTACTTTTTTGTATCTGAGCGGTGTTGTACCTTTTTGTATAGTTTAGCATCTGAGCGGTGTTTTACTTTTTTGTACAATTTAGCATCTGAGCGGTTTTTTTACTTTTTTGTACAATTTAGCATCTGAGCGATGTTGTACTTTTTATACAATTTAGCATCTGAGTAATGTTGTACTTTTTGTACTATTTAGCATCTAAGTGGTGTTGTACTTTTTTGTACAATTTAGTATCTTAGTACAATTTTGCATTTGAGCGATGTTGTACTTTTATGTACAATTTAGAATCTGAGCGGTGTTGGACTTTTTTTGTACAATTTAGCATCGAAGTGGTGTTGTGTTTTTTTTACAATTTTGCATCTGAGCGGTGTTGTACTTTTTTGTACAATTTAGCATCTGACAGGTGTTGTACTTTTTTGTACAATTTAGTATCTGACCGCTGTTATACATTTTTGTAGAATTTACCATCTGAGTAGTGTTGTACTTTTTTTTACAATTTAGCATTTGAGCGGTGTTGTACTTTTTTGCATAATTTAGCTTCTGAGGGGTGTTGTACTTTTTGTACAATTTAGTATCCAAGCGGTATTGTACTTTTTTGTACAATTTAGCATCTGATTGGTGTTGTACTTTTTTTTTCAATTTAATGTATGAGTGGTGCTGTACTTTTTTTACAGTTTAGCATATGAGCGGTGTTTTACTTTTTTGTACAATTTAGCATCTGAGTGGTATTGTAGTTTTTAGTACAATTTAGCATCTGGGCGGTGTTGTACTTTTTTGTACAATTTAGCATCTAAGCGATGTTGTAATTTTTTGTACAATTTAGTATCTCATCGATGTTGTACTTTTTGTACAATTTAGCATTTGAGCGGTGTTGTAATTTTTTGCACAATTTAGCATCTGATTGGTGTTGTACTTTTTTGAACAATTTAGCATATGAGTGGTGTTGTACTCTTTGATACAATTTAGCATCTCAGCGGTGTTGTACTTTTTTGTACAATTTAGCATATGAGTGGTGTTGTACTTTTTTGTACAATTTAGCATCTGAGTGTTGTTTTTTTTACAATTTAGTATCTGAGCGGTGTTGTACTTTTTTGTATAATTTAGCATCTGAGTGATGTTGTACTTTTTTGTACAATTTAGCATTTGAGTGGTGTTGTAATTTTTCAACTATTTAGCATATGAGTGGTCTTGTAATTTTTGTACAATTTAGCGTATGTGTAGTGTTGTACTTTTTTGTATCATTTAGCATTTGAGTGTTGTTTTACGTTTTTTCACAGTTTAGCATCTGAGCGGTGTTGTACTTTTTTGTATAGTTTAGCATCTGAGCAGTGTTGTAATTTTTTGTACAATTTGGCATGTGAGTGGTGTTGTATTTTTTTGTACAATTTAGCATCTGAGTGGTGTTGTACTTTTTCGTACAACTTAGCATCTTAGTGGTGTTGTGTTTTTTTGTACAATTTAGCATCTGAGTACAATTTAGCATCTGAGTTCTGTTGTACTTTTTTGTACAATTTAGAATCTAAGTACAATTTAGCATCTGAGCGATGTTGTACTTTTTTTTGTACAATTTAGCATGTGAGCGGTGTTGTACTTTTTTGTACAATTTAGCATATGAAGGGTATTGTACTTTTTATTTAGAATTTAACATCTAAGCGGTATAGCACTTTTTTGTACAATTTAGCATTTGAGTGGTGTTGTACTTTTTTGTACAATTTAACTTCTGAGTGGTGTTGTACTTTTTTGTACAATTTAGCATCTGAGCGGTGTTGTACTTTTTAGTACAGTTTAGCATCTGAATGGTGTTGTGCTTTTTTTACAATTTAACATCCGAGCGATGTTTTACCTTTTTGTATAATATAGCATCTGAGCGGTGTTGTACTTTTTGTATAATTTAGTCTGAGCGGTGTTGTACTTTTTTGTACAATTTAGCATCGGATTGGTGTTGTACGTTGTTGTACAATTTAGCTTATGAGTGATGTTGTAGATTCTTATACAGTTTAGCATATGATCGGTGCTGTAGTTTTTTATACAGTTTAGCATGTGAGCGGTGTTGTACTTTTTTGTATAATTTATCATCTGAGCGGTGTTGTACTTTTTTGTACAGTTTAGCATCTGAGGGGTCTTGTACTTTTTTGTATAGTTTAGCATCTGAGCGGTGTTGTACTTTTTTTTACAGTTTAGCATCTGAGCGGTGTTGCACTGTTTAGTATACTTTAGCATCTAACCAGTGTTGTACTTTTTTGTACAATTTAGCATCTGAGCAGTGTTGTACTATTTTGTACAATTTAGCATCTGAGCGGTGTTGTACTTTTTGTACAATTTAGCATCTGAGGGGTGTTGTACTTTTTTGTACAATTTAGCATCTGAGTGGTGTTGTACTTTTTTGTACAATTTAGCGGCAGAGTCGTGTTTTACTTTTTTGTATAATATAGAATCTGAGTGGTGTTGTAGTTTTTTGTACAATTTAGCATCTGAGCGGTGTTGTAGTTTTTTGTACAATTTAGCTTCTGAAGGGTGTTGTACGTTTTTTTACAATTTTTCGTCTGAGCGATGTTGTACTTTTTGTACAATTTAGTATCTCAGCGATGTTGTACTTTTTGTACAATTTAGCATTTGAGCGGTGTTGTAATTTTTTGCACAATTTAACATCTGATTGGTGTTGTACTTTTTTGAACAATTTAGCATATGAGTGGTGTTGTACTCTTTGATACAATTTAGCATCTGAGCGGTGTTGTACTTTTTTGTACAATTTAGCATATGAGTGGTGTTGTACTTTTTTGTACAATTTAGCATCTGAGTGTTGTTTTTTTTACAATTTAGTATCTGAGCGGTGTTGTACTTTTTTGTATAATTTAGCATCTGAGTGATGTTGTACTTTTTTGTACAATTTAGCATTTGAGTGGTGTTGTAAATTTTCAACTATTTAGCATATGAGTGGTCTTGTAATTTTTGTACAATTTAGCGTATGAGTAGTGTTGTACTTTTTTGTATAATTTAGCATCTGAGTGGTGTTTTACGTTTTTGCACAGTTTAGCATCTGAGCGGTGTTGTACTTTTTTTTATAGTTTAGCATCTGAGCAGTGTTGTAATTTTTTGTACAATTTGGCATGTGAGTGGTGTTGTATTTTTTTGTACAATTTAGCATCTGAGTGGTGTTGTACTTTTTCGTACAACTTAGCATCTTAGTGGTGTTGTGTTTTTTTGTACAATTTAGCATCTGAGTACAATTTAGCATCTGAGTTCTGTTGTACTTTTTTGTACAATTTTGAATCTAAGTACAATTTAGCATCTGAGCGATGTTGTACTTTTTTTTGTACAATTTAGCATGTGAGCGGTGTTGTACTTTTTTGTACAATTTAGCATATGAAGGGTATTGTACTTTTTATTTAGAATTTAACATCTAAGCGGTATAGCACTTTTTTGTACAATTTAGCATTTGAGTGGTGTTGTACTTTTTTGTACAATTTAACTTCTGAGTGGTGTTGTACTTTTTTGTACAATTTAGCATCTGAGCGGTGTTGTACTTTTTAGTACAATTTAGCATCTGAATGGTGTTGTGCTTTTTTTACAATTTAACATCCGAGCGATGTTTTACCTTTTTGTATAATATAGCATCTGAGCGGTGTTGTACTTTTTGTACAATTTAGTCTGAGCGATGTTGTACTTTTTTGTACAATTTAGCATCTGATTGGTGTTGTACGTTGTTGTACAATTTAGCTTATGAGTGATGTTGTAGATTCTTATACAGTTTAGCATATGATCGGTGCTGTAGTTTTTTATACAGTTTAGCATGTGAGCGGTGTTGTACTTTTTTGTATAATTTATCATCTGAGCGGTGTTGTACTTTTTTGTACAGTTTAGCATCTGAGGGGTCTTGTACTTTTTTGTATAGTTTAGCATCTGAGCGGTGTTGTACTTTTTTTTACAGTTTAGCATCTGAGCGGTGTTGCACTGTTTAGTATACTTTAGCATCTAACCAGTGTTGTACTTTTTTGTACAATTTAGCATCTGAGCAGTGTTGTACTATTTTGTACAATTTAGCATCTGAGCGGTGTTGTACTTTTTTGTACAATTTAGCATCTGAGGGGTGTTGTACTTTTTTGTACAATTTAGCATCTGAGTGGTGTTGTACTTTTTTGTACAATTTAGCGTCTGAGTCGTGTTTTACTTTTTTGTATAATATAGAATATGAGTGGTGTTGTAGTTTTTTGTACAATTTAGCATCTGAGCGGTGTTGTAGTTTTTTGTACAATTTAGCTTCTGAAGGGTGTTGTACGTTTTTTTACAATTTTTCGTCTGAGCGATGTTGTACTTTTTGTACAATTTAGTATCCGACCGGGGTTGTGCTTTTTTGTACAATTTAGCATCTGATTGGTGTTGTACTTTGTTGTACAATTTAGCATATGAGTGGTGTTGTACTTTTTTGTAAAGTTTAGCATATGAGCGGTGTTGTACGTTTTTGTATAGTTTAGTATCTGAACGGTGTTTTACTTTTTTGTACAATTTAGCATCTGAGTGGTGTTGTACTTTTTCATACAGTTTAGCATCTGAGGGGTGTTGTACTATTTTGTACAGTTTAGCATCTGAGAGGTGTTGTACTTTTTGTACAATTTAGCATCTGAGCGGTGTTGTATGTTTTTGTACACTTTAGCATCTGAGCGGCGTTGTATGTTTTTGAACAATGTAGCATCTGAGGGGTGTTGTGCTTTTTTGTACCATTTAACATCTGAGCGGTGTTGTACTTTTTTGTACAATTAAGCATCTGAGCGGTGTTTTACTTTTTTTATACAGTTTAGCATCTGAGGGGTGTTGTACTTTTTTGTACAGTTTAGCATCTGAGCGGTGTTGTACCTTTTTGTACAGTTTAGCATCTGAGCGGAGTTGTACTTTTTTGTACCGTTTAGAATCTGAACAGTGTTGTATTTTTTTGTACATTTTATCATCTAAGCGGTGTTGTATGTTTTTGTGTAATGTAACATCTGAGGAGTATTGTACTTTTTTGTACAATTTAGCATCTGAGCTGTGTCGTAGTTTTTAGTATAATTTAGCATCTGCGCGGTGTTGTACGTTTTTGTACAATTTAGCATCTGAGCGGTGTTGTACTTTTTTGTACAATTTAGCATCTGAAGGGTGTTGTACTTTTTTTTTACAATTTAGCGTCTAAGCGGTGTTGTATTTTTTTATACAATTTAGCATCTGAGCAGTATTGTACTTTTTTGTACAATTTAGTATCTGAGCGGTGTTGTACATTTTTGTACAATTTAGCATCTGATTGGTGTTGTACTTTGTTGTACAATTTAGCGTATGAGTGGTGTTGTATGTTTTTGTACAGTTTAACATATGAGCGGTGTTGTACTTTTTTGTATAGTTTAGCATCTAAACGGTGTTTTAATTTTTTGTACAATTTAGTATCTGAGCGGTGTTGTACCTTTTATACAATTTAGCATCTGAGCGGTGTTGTACTTTTTTTGTACAATTTAGTTTTTGAGTGGTGTTGTACTTTTTGTACAATTTAGCATCTGAGTGGTGTTGTTTTTTTTTTTGGTATAATTTAGCATCTGAGCGGTCTTGTAGTTTTTAGTACAATTTAGCATCTGAGCGGTGTTGTACGTTTTTGTACAATTTAGCATCTGAGCGGTGTTGTACTTTATTGTACACTTTAGCATCTGAGCGGTGTTGTACGATTTTGTACAATGTAGCATCTCAGGGGTGTTGTAATTTTTTGTACAATTTACAATCTGAGCGGTGTTGTACTTTTTTGTACAATTTAGCATTTGAGTGGTGTTGTACTTTTTTGTACAATTTAGTGTCTAAGTGGTGTTGTACGTTTTTGTACAATTTAGCATCTGAGTGGTGTTTTACTTTTTGGTACAATTTTTCTTCTTAGCGGTGTTGTAGTTTTTATTAAAATTTAGCATCTGAGCGGTGTTGTACTTTTTGTACAATTTAGCATTTGAGCGGTGTTGTAATTTTTTGTACAATTTAGCATCCGAATGGTGTTGTAGTTTTTTTACAATTTAGCGTCTGAGCGGTGGTGTACTTTTTTATACAATTTAGCATCTGAGCGGTGTTGTACTTTTTTGTACAATTTAGTATCTGAGCAGTGTTGTATATCTTTGTACAATTTAGCATCTGATTGGTGTTGTACTTTGTTGTACAATTTAGCGTATGAGTGGTGTTGTACGTTTTTGTACAGTTTAGCATATGAGCGGTGTTGTATTTTTTTGTAAAGTTTAGTATCTGAACGGTGTTTTACTTTTTGTTACAATTTAGCATATGAGCGGTGTTGTACTTTTTTGTACAATTTAGCATCCGAGTGGTGTTGTACTTTTTTGTATAATTTAGCATCTCAGTGGTGTTGTACTTTTTTTGTATAATTTACGTCTGAGTGGTGTTGTATATTTTTTTTTACAATTTAGCGTCTGAGCGGTGTTGTACTTTTTATACAATTTAGCAACTGAGCGGTGTTGTACTTTTTTGTACAATTTAGTATCTGACCGGTGTTGTACTTCTTGTACAATTTAGCATCTGATTGGTGTTGTATTTTGTTGTACAATTTAGCGTATAAGTGGTGTTGTACTTTTTTATACAGTTTAGCATATGAGCGGTGTTGTACATTTTCTACAGTTTAGCATCTAAACGGCGTTTTACTTTTTTGTATAATTTAGCGTCTGAGTGGTGTTTTACTTTTTTATACAATTTAGCATCTAAGGGGTGTTGTACTTTTTTGTACAATTTAGCATCTGAGTGGGGTTGTACCTTTTTCTACGGTTTAGCATCTGAGCGGTGTTGTACTTTTTTGTATCATTTATAATCTGAGAGGTGTTGTACTTTTTTGTACACTTTAGTATCTGAGCGGTGTTGAATGTTTTTGTACAATGTAGCATCTGAGGGGTGTTGTACTTTTTTGTACAAGTTAGCATCTGAGCGGTGTTGTTGTTTTTGGTACAATTTAGCATTTGAGAGGTGTTGTATTTTTTGTACAATTTAACACCTGAGCGGTGTTGTACTTTTTGTACAATTTAGCATCTGAAGGGTGTTGTACTTTTTTTTACAATTTAGCGTCTGAGCGGTGCGGTGTTGTACTTTTTTATATAATTTAGCATGTGAGCAGTGTTGTACTTTTTGTACAATTTTGTATCTGAGCGGTTTTGTATATTTTGGCACAATTTAGCATCTGATTGGTGTTGTACATTGTTGTACAATTTAGCGTACGTGTGGTGTTGTACTTTTTTGTACAGTTTAGCATATGAGCGATGTTGTACTTTTTGTATAGTTTAGCATCTGAACGGTGTTTTACGTTTTTGTACAATTTAGCATCTGAGCGGTGTTGTATTTTTTGTACAATTTAGCATCTGAGTGGTGTTGTACTTTTTTGTACATTTTAGCATCTGCGCAGTATTGTAGTTTTTTGTATAGTTTAGGATCTGAGCAGTGTTGTACCTTTTTGTACAATTTAGCATCTGAGCGGTATTGTACTTTTTTGTACAAATTAGAATCTGAGTGATGTTGTACTTTTTTCTACAATTTAGCATCTGAGTGGTGTTGTACTTTTTGTAAAATTTAGCATCTGAGTGGTGTTGTACTTTTTTGTACAATTTAGCGTCTGAGTGGTGTTGTACTTTTTTATACCATTTAGCATATGTGTGGTGTTGTTCTTTTTTGTACAATCTAGCATCTGAGCGGTGTTGTAGTTTTTAGTACAATTGATCATCTGAGTGATGTTGTACTTTTTTGTACAATTTAGCATCTGAGCGGTGTTGTACTTTTTTGTACACTTTAGCATCTGAGCGGTGTTGTAGGTTTTCGTATAATGTAGCATCTCAGGGGTGTTGTAATTTTTTGTACAATTTAGCATCTGAGCGGTATTCTGTATTTTTGTACAATTTAGTATCTGAGCGGTGTTGCATCTTTTTGTACAATTTAGCATCTGAGTGGTGTTGTACTTTTTTGTACAATTTAGCATCTGAGTGGTGTTGTACTTTTTTTTATAATTTAGTGTCTGTGTAGTGTTATACTTTTTGTACAATTTAGCGTCTGAGTGGTGTTATACTTTTTTGAATAATTTAGCATCTGAGTAGTGTTGTACTTTTTTGTACAATTTAACGTCTGAGTGGTGTTATACTTTTTTGTACCATTTAGAATCTGTGTGGTGTTGTTCTTTTTTGTACAATTTATCATCTAAGCGGTGTTGTGGTTTTTTAGTACAATTTAGCATCTGAACGGTGTTGTACTTTTTTATAAAATTTAGCATCTAAGCGGTGTTGTACTTTATTGTACACTTTAGTATATGAGCGGTGTTGTTCGATTCTGTACAATGTAGCATTTGAGGGGTGTTGTAATTTTTTGTACAATTTAACATCTGAGCGGTGTTGTATTTTTTTGTACAATTTAGCATCTAAGTGGTGTTATACTTTTTTGTACAATTTAGCATTTGAGTGGTGTTGTACTTTTTTGTACAATTTAGCATTTGAGTGGTGTTGTTCTTTTTTGTATAATTTAGTGTCTTAGCGATGTTGTAGTTTTTAGTACAATTTAACATCTGAGCGGTGTTGTATTTTTTTGTACAATTTAGCATCTAAGTGGTGTTATACTTTTTTGTACAATTTAGCATTTGAGTGATGTTGTACTTTTTTGTACAATTTAGCATTTGAGTGGTGTTGTACTTTTTTGTATAATTTAGTGTCTTAGCGGTGTTGTAGTTTTTAGCACAATTTAGCATCTGAGCGGTGTTGTATGTTTTTGTACAATTTAGTATGTGAGCGGTGTTGTATATTTTTGTTCAATTTAGCATCTGATTGGTGTTGTACTTTGTTGTACAATTTAGCGTATGAGTGGTGTTGTAATTTTTTGTACAGTTTAGCATATGAACAGTGTTGTACTTTTTTTGTACAGTTTAACATCTGAACGGTGTTTTACTTTTTTGTACAATTTAGCATCTGAGCGGTGTTGTAATTTTTGTACAATTTAGCATCCGAGTGGTGTTGTAGTTTTTTGTACAGTTTAGCATCTAAGCGGTGTTGTACTTTTTGTATTGTTTAGGATCTGAGCAGTGTTGTACCTTTGTGTACAATTTAGCATCTGACCGTGTTGTACCTTTTTGTACAATTTAGCATCCGAGTGGTGTTTTACTTTTTTGTACAATTTAGCATCTGAGTGGTGTTGTACTTTTTTGTATAATTTAGCGTCTGAGAGGTGTTGTATACTTTTTTTACAATTTAGCTTCTGAGCGGTGTTGTACTTTTTATTCAATTTAGCAACTGAGTGGTGTTGTACTTTTTTGTACAACTTAGTATGTGACTGGTGTTGTACTTTTTGTACAATTTAGCATCTCATTGGTGTTGTACTTTGTTGTACAATTTAGCGTATGAGTGGTGTTGTACTTTTTTATACAGTTTAGCATATGAGCGGTGTTGTACATTTTGTACAGTTTAGCATTTGAACAGTGTTTTACTTTTTTGTACAATTTAGCATCTGAGTGGTGTTTGACTTTTATATACAGTTTAGCATCTGAGGGGTGTTGTACTTTTTTGTACAGTTTAGCATCTGAGCGGTGTTGTACCTTTTTGTACAGTTTAGCATATGAGTGGTGTTGTACTTTTTTGTACCGTTTAGAATCTGACCGGTGTTGTACTTTTTTGTACACTTTAGCATCTGAGCGGTGTTGTATGTTTTTGTACAATGTAGCATCTAAGGGGTGTTGTACTTTTTTGTACAATTTAGCATCTGAGCGGTGTTGTAGTTTTTAGTACAATTTAGCATATTAGCGGCGTTGTACTTTTTTGTACAGTTTAGCATCTAAACGGTGTTTTACTTTTTCGTACAATTTAGCATCTGAGCGGTGTTGTACTTTTTGTACAATTTAACATCCGAGTGGTGTTGTACTTTTTTGTACAGTTTAGCATCTGATCGGTGTTGTATTTTTTTGTATAGTTTAGGATCTGAGCAGTGTTGTACCTTTGTGTACAATTTAGCATCTGAGCGGTGTTGTACTTTTTTGTACAATTTAGCATCCGAGTGGTGTTGTACTTTTTGTATAATTTAGCATCTGAGTGGTGTTGTACTTTTTTTGAATAATTTAGCGTCTGAGTGGTGTTGTATACGTTTTTTACAATTTAGATTCTGAGCGGTGTTGTAGTTTTTATATAATTTAGCAACTGAGCAATGTTGTACTTTTTGTCAATTTAGCATCTGATTGGTGTTGTACTTTGTTGTACAATTTAGCGTATGAGCGGTGTTGTACTTTTTGTACAGTTTCGCATCTGAGCAGTGTTGTACTTTTTTGTAAAGTTTAGCATCTGAGCAGTGTTGTACTTTTTGAATAGTTTTGGATCTGAGCAGTGTTGTACCTTTTTGTACAATTTAGCATCCGAGCGGTCTTGTACATTTTTGTATAATATAGCATCTGAGGGGTGTTGTAATTTTTTGTACAATTTAGCATCAGAGCGGTGTTGTACTTTTTTGTACAAATTAGCATCTGAGCGGAGTTGTACCTTTTTGTGCAATTTAGCATCTGAAATGGTGTTGTACTTTTTTATATAATTTAGCATCTGAGTGGTGTTGTACTTTTTTGTACATTTTAGCATCTGAGTGGTGTTGTACTTTTTTGTATAATTTAGTGTCTGAGTGGTGCTGTACTTTTTGTACAATTTAGCGTCTGAGGGGTGTTGTACTTTTTGGTAGAATTTAGCATCTGAGTGGTGTTGTTCTTTTTTGTACAATTTAGCATCTGAGCGGTGTTGTAGTTTTTAGTGCAATTTATCATCTGAGCGGTGTTGTACTTTTTGTACAATTTAGCATCTGAGCGGTGTTGTACTTTTTTGTACACCTTAGCATCTTTGCGGTGTTGTACGTTTTTGTACACTGTAGCGTCTGAGGGGTGTTGTAATTTTTGTAGCATCTAAGCGGTGTTGTACTTTTTTGTATAATTTAGCATCTGAGTGGTGTTGTACTTTTTTTATACAATTTAGTATCTGAGTGGTGTTGTATTTTTTTGTACGGTTTAGCATATGTGGAGTGTTGTACGTTTTTGTATAGTTTAGCATCTAAACAATGTTGAACTTTTTTGTACAGTTTAGCATCTGAGCGGTGTTGTACATTTTGGTACACTTTAGCATCTGAGCGGTGTTGTACTTTTTGTAAATTTAGCATTTTAGCGGTGTTGTACTTTTTTGTACAATTTAGCATCTGAAGGGTGTTGTACTTTTTTTTATACAATTTAGCGTCTGAGCGGTGTTGTAATTTTTTATACAATTTAGCATTTAAGCGGTGTTGTACGTAATTGGTGTTGTACTTTCTTGTACATTTTAGCGTATGAGTGGTTTTGTACTTTTTTGTATAGTTTAGCATATGAGCGGTGTTGTAATTTTTTGTATAGTTTAGCATCTGAACGGTCTTTTACTTTTTTGTACAATTTACCATCTGAGCGGTGTTGTACTTTTTGTACAGTTTAGCATCTGAGCAGTGTTGTACTTTTTGTATAATTTAGCATCTGAGCAGTGTTGTACATTTTTGTATAGTTTAGGATCTGAGCAGTGTTGTACCTTTTTGTACAATTTAGTATCTGAGCGGTGTTATAGTTTTTCTTACAATTTGTTGTTATTTTTTGTACAATTTAGCATCTGAGCGGTGTTGTAGTTTTTAGTACAGTTTAGCATCTGAGCGGTGTTGTACTTTTTTGTACAATTTAGCATCTGAGCGGTGTTGTATTTTTTGTACACTTTAGCATCCGAGCGGTCTTGTACGTTTTTGTACAATGTATCATCTGAGGGGTGTTGTAATTTTTTGTACAATTTAGCATCTGAGCAGTGTTGAACTTTTTTGTACAATTTAGCATCTGAGCGGAGTTGTACATTTTTGTACAATTTAGCATCTAAATGGTGTTGTATTTTTTGTATAATTTAGCATAGGAGTGGTGTTGTACTTTTTTGTATAATTTAGCATCTGAGTGGTGTTGTACTTTTTGTACAATTTAGCGTCTGAGGGGTGTTGTACTTTTTTGTAGAATTTAGCATCTGAGTGGTGTTGTACTTTTATTATACAATTTAGCATTTTAGTGGTGTTGTACTTTTTTGTACCATTTAGCATCTGAGTGGTGTTGTTCTTTTTTGTACAATTTAGCATCTGAGCGGTGTTGTAGTTTTTAGTACAATTTAGCATATGAGCGGTGTTGTACTTTTTGTACAATTTAGCATCTGAGCGGTGTTGTACTTTTTTGTACACTTTAGCATCTGAGCGGTGTTGCACGTTTTTGAACACTGTAGCGTCTGAGGGGTGTTGTAATTTTTGTACAATTTAGCATCTAAGCGGTGTTGTACTTTTTTGTATAGTTTAGAATCTGAGCAGTGTTGTACTGTTGAGTCATAAATTAAGATTGAGTCAAATATGCTGATCGGATTTGTTGCCAGATTTTGTGCCTATAATTTAGCTATCGGTTATGGAATGGGTCTGTCCTTCCATACTTAGTTTTTGTTTAAATAGCATGTTCGTACCCTCATTAGGGTTAACTTTTGTAATTCCTTCACGGCGCTCATACAGAATAGTTCACATCGAATTGTTCTTGAGTTGCATTTTAATCATTAGACATCAGTTCTTCATATTGTCAGTTCTTGATCTTGTTTATTTACATTATTCCGCATTTTTGCATCTGGATCCAACTCTCTAATTTCAACAATTGGTATCAGAGCTGGAGTTTGTGTTATTCACGGATCTGTTTTGATTATCTTCATCGTTTCAATCGATTTTGGATATCAGACCTTGATCTTTTACGTTCGACTCTTCTTTTTGATTTGAACTTACACTTCTGATTCATACAAATAAACAAATATCAATGGCTTTTGACGACTCACATACTCAGTCCTTTAATCTTTCAAGCAGCATTGGATCCACTACCAGGACTCCAATTCTATTTACTCAAGAGTATGAGGTCTGGGCGTTGCATTTTGAAGATTATGTTCTTGGCATTGAAGAACATGGATCAACGATCTGGCAAGCTATCACTGAAGAAACTCACGTCCACACAGACACAAGGAGGGTTATCAAAACCCTAAAAGAATACAACAACTTGCTCGTCACTCACACAAACATTCCTCAAGACGAAAAAGATAAACTAATGTGCAACATCAAAGCATTTAGAATTATCAGGTTCGCTCTCCAAGCAGATACTCTTCGTCTGGTTAGTTCGTGCGAAACAGCTAAAGAGATCTGGGATAGACTTAAAGAATTATATTCTGGAGATGCTGACCTTGAACACTCCATTCAGACCACCCTTCTTTCCGATTTCGGATCTTTTGCACAAGGTTCGGAAGAAACTCTAACCCAGACTTTCAATCGATACAATCATCTTCTCAGTCGATTATTAAAATACAATCTGGCTCAGACTGTCATTGAGCAAAAGGTTACCTTTCTTGATGGTCTTCGTTCCGAATGGAAGGCTATTGTTTCAACCATAAAAGCGCATGAACAGTTCAAAACTTACACTCTGGCTAAAGTTGTAGGAATCCTCAAATCTCATGAAAAGGAAATCATTTCGGAAGCCAAAGCGACTACCAGTCTTGGTTCGCTTGCACTAGTTGCGGCCGGAAAGAAATCCGCCGAAATTGATTCCGAATCTGACTTTTCCGATGATGATTTGACCAGAGAAGACAAAGCATTGATGGTATCAAATCCCAAGAAGTTCTTCAAGAAAAACTTTTCCAAATTCAAAAATCGAAATCGACAAGGAGGTTTCCATGCTGAAAAGACTGTGGAAGAAAGTCAGAAAAAGAAGAATGATGAGGAGAAGAAACTTGCTGGCGACTCAGGATATGACTGCCATTATTGTAACGGCAAGAATCACTTTGTGAAAGACTGTTTGCTCCGAAAACAGGCTGAGAAGAAGGAGCAGGTGAAAGATGAAGCTTATTACGCAAAGAAGATTGCGGAGCTGAAAAAGAATGATGTTTCATCTACCAAGGCAGCTTTTGTGGTGAAAGAGGACAGCGAGTTTGGCGCCATTGAAGTCTGGTCAACGGATTCGGAAGATGAGGAGGTGAGGAATCCAACACATGGTCGATGTCTGATGGTGAAAGCTGATCATTCCGACAGCAGAGGTTATTCTACCGACGGGTGTCAAGCCTCAGCAAGTTGTTTTGCTGCGAAACCTGTCTATGAACAAGTTAAAGAATGTGAGGCTGTGGTCAACAAGGTACGCTCTATCCTTAAATCTTTGAATATTTGCTCTTCCACTTATGATGCTGAATTAGATGATCTTAGATTTACTGTCTCCAGTTTAAGTGATAGCTTAAAAAGGACACGTCTAAGTAATTCTAACCTAAATGATCAATTGAGCAGGATATCGAATAAGAATGAGGAGAGACGAATGAGAATCGAGGCGTTGGATAGTGAGTTAGTTAAAGCACGAGATGATATTATTTATGTCAAAAGGGATAATTTAGTTCTTGTCAAACAGAGAAACATTTTTTGTTTAATTGCTAAACGTCTTTACAATAATATTACTCAATTGCATCTTGATTGTGACATAGGCAGGGGTTTACACAAAATGATTTTGCCCTTTCTTGAGTTGAAAGAGGATGAAATCGATGCAGAATGTCATAGGTGTGAAACCATTGTTTCATCTGATGAGGTTTCGGAAGCTTATCGAATCGGACTTGATAAAATTGAAAGCTATATACAGTCCAAAGAACATAAAAGTATGGTCAAAGAATATTTTTCAGAAAATGATCACGAGGAAATTAAATCAGCAACTCTAAAGAATTTTCATTCACTATGCTCTAAACTAAATTCCGATAATATTCCCATCAATGAGAATATTTCAGATTTTGACGAAAGTGATATGAGTGAAATATCTGTTGAGGATGAAATTGACTGTTCGGAATTCGTCTCAAATTCCACTGAAACTAAGAAAAATCTCATTTCTGAAAATTCAGTTGCTTTTGCGAGAATTGCTAAAAATGAAGGATCACACACTTTAAACGAACAAGCTACTGTTTTTCCAAAGATTCATACTGTACTAAATCAAGTTTTCGTTAAACCAGGCCTAAATACAAAAGATGTAACTGAACTTAAAGTCCTAGTCGATAACGATAACTCCGATATATGTGATTCTTTCTTTTGGTCGGAACCTATTGACAACTCAGATGAGACTAAAGGCCTTTCCGAAATGACCTCGTGGAAGTCTCGCAGTAACTACATTTCTGGATCACTGAACCGTACAAATTCTGTCTCTCAAAATGGTTCATGGGGTACACAGAATTTGAAATCTAATTCTTCAAACCCTAGGATGAGCACCTTCAAGTCTGATTCTAATCACAGCTCGACATCTTATATTCATAAGTCTCCTGAAGAGCTCATTGCCAAAAGGAAACAAATGAATGCAAGGTACAAAAAGAATCTGAAAGAGAGAAAACAATTCTGGAGAAACAAACACGACTCAAATCTAAACCAGAAAGTCAACCCAATTCCCATTCGGTAAGTTGAGCCCACTCCAAAACCAAAACCAGTACCTAAACCATCTGTCTCAACAACAACAACAAAGATTCCCACACGTGTTCTCAGTTCAACGGATTCAAAAGGGAAGGCAAAACTCTATCCTGAAACCACTCAGGATCTTAAAACCAACAAGATTCATCCAACCGTTGCTACCAAAACAAAACCCTCTTCTCAATCGGTTAAAAATCAAAATCCCACTTTTTTCTCTCACAATCAGAAAACTCATTATTATCAAGTTACGAACACATTCACTCCAAAGAAATCTCGTTTTGCTAAAGAACAATGGCAATCCACAAAAATGAAAGTGTTCAGAATTGAAAATAAGAAAAATCACTCATCTCTGAGAAAATCCTTTTGGGTTGAAAGATCATGCATTTTTCCTATCTCACGTAAATTCTCACATGGGCCCACACTGGTTTGGGTTCCTAAATCTCTCTAACTTGTGCAGGTTCTACGTGACGAACAGTATGATCCGGAATGGTACATTGACAGCGGCTGTTCATGTCACATGACTGGAAGGAAGGAGGAATTACGAGAATATCGCTCGCTGACGAATGGAGGAAAAGTCAGTTATGGAAACAATGCAACAGGCAACATCAAAGGCTATGGCATGATCACAAATGGTGAAATTTCGATACGAAAAGTGGCATATGTGGAAGGACTTCAGCACAACTTGATCAGTGTTTCACAACTGGTCGTCGGAACAGGTCTTAAAGTCTCATTTGATGAAGATGGCTCAGAGCTAGTTGAGAAGGAATCCAAAAAGATAATTTTGAAGTCAAAAAGAAAAGGAGAGATGTTTCCTTTGGACATGCGACCTATCCAAGGAAAACCTGCAATCTGCCTACTCACTAAAGCTACGAACGATGATAGTTGGCTATGGCACAGACGGTTGTCTCACATGAACTTTCGTGATATCAATAAACTGGTACTTGGTGATCTTGTGCGAGGATTACCGCTACTCAAGTACGACAAGGACCGACTCTGTGATGCATGTGAATTAGGAAAACAAAGTCGGAAGAGCCATTCTACAATCATTAACACAAAAATCATCGAACCATTGGAACTTCTGCATATTGATCTTTGTGGTCCATCTGCCATCGAAAGCGTTGCTCACAACAAATACATTCTGGTTGTGGTAGATGACTTCTCTCGTTTCACATGGGTATTCTTTCTCAAGCAAAAATCTGAAGCGGCGATCAACATGATTAACTTCATCAAGCAGATAGAAATTCTTCTCTGAAAACAAGTTCGAATGATAAGAAGTGATAATGGGACAGAATTCAAAAATAAAGTTCTACACGATTTTCTTGTCAATAAAGGAATCACGCATAACTTCTCTGCCCCGTACACTCCTCAACAAAATGGAGTTGTAGAAAGACGAAATCGTTCTCTTTGTGAAGCTGCTCGCACAATGCTCTCTTTTGCAAAACTTCCTTTATACTTCTGGGCCGATGCCATCGCAACTGCTTGTTACACTCAGAATCGATCAAACATCACAAAACGATTCAATCTCACTCCCTATGAGATCATCAACAAGAGAAAACCGAACGTAAAATTCTTCCATGTTTTCGGATCCAAGTGTTTCATTTTTAACTAAAAAAAAAAACGAGTTAAATGGGATGAAAAAGCTGATGAAGGTATCTTTCTAGGCTACTCTCTTACCTCAAAGGCCTATCGTGTTCTGAACAAGAGATCTCGAAAGATTGAAGAAACATACTACATCACCTTTGATGATAGATACAATTCCAGAGCAAAGCACGTTAGTACAAAGACTGAAGACATCTTTCCCGAATCCAATAACTCTACAATTCCTCTTCTGGATCTATATGAGGAATTCTTGAATTTGTTCGATGACCAAGAAACAGCAAAAACATCAGAAGCAAATGCACGAGATAACCAAGAAGATGAGTTATTAAAGCTTATAGAAAGTACAGCCAGTGAAAATGCATCTTCACAAGAAAATGCTACTGATGTTCCGATTCCGAACAATACTCCAACTTCTGTTACTGATGCTCCTATTCAGGGGGAGGGTTCAGCACCTGTTCAGGGGGAGACTATGGCTCCTGAATCCGAATCCACCACCCTACCGGTTGAACAGGATCACTCTGATAATAGAAACGATTCACACTTCCAGGGGGAGAATGAACTTGAAAATAATGACCTTGATACACAGTCAGAGGTACATTCGGAAGCAGAAGAAATCATTTCAGAAATTAATCCTGAATATGATCCAAACTATCCTCCAATGATAAAATGGACGAGAGATCATCCAAAATCTCAAATCATCGGAACGACTTCTGCTGGTGTTCTCACTCGAGCTCAAGCTAAAGAAAAGCAAGCCGCATTATTTTCAAAAGTGGAATTCTGCATGTTTCATTCGATCATCTCCAAGATCGAACCTAAAATAGTTAAAGTAGCACTTGACCATGCTGACTGGGTTCAAGCAATGCAAGATGAGCTAAATGAATTTGAACGCAACAGGGTTTGGCGATTGGTTCCAACTCCGGAAAAAGCATCTGTTCTCGGAATGAAATGGGTTTTTAGAAACAAGTTAGACAAAGAAGGGAATGTCATTCGGAACAAAGCAAGACTTGTTGTTAAAGGTTACTGTCAAGAAGAAGGAATTGATTATGAAGAAACATTCGCACCAGTAGCTAGACTGGAGTCTGTCCGGATTTTTCTTGCTTATGCAGCACACAAAGGTTTCGATGTCTATCAGATGGATGTCAAGTGTGCATTTCTGAATGGAGAATTAGAAGAAACAGTCTACGTCGAACAACCACCAGGCTTTGTGAGCAGTAAACATCCTAATCATTGCTATGTGTTAGACAAAGCTGTTTACGGCCTAAAACAAGCTCCAAGAGCTTGGTATGAAACTTTAACTCGGTTCCTCAAGCAATCCAAGTTCAAGCAAGGATCTGTCGATCCAACTTTCTTTCGCAAAAAGGAAGGAAGTCACCTGATGATTGTTCAAATCTATGTCGATGACATCATTTTCGGATCTACTCACCCTAGCCTAACGGCTGAATTCCGAAAACTGATGGAGACAAAATTTGAAATGAGCTCTATGGGTAAAATCAATTTCTTTCTCGGACTTAACATCAGACAAAGCTACGAAGGCATATTCATCAATCAGGAAGCTTATACCAAGTCTCTCTTAGAGAAATTCGGAATGAAGGGAGAATCTAAAGTCAAAGTTCCGATGGCTTTCGGAACAAAACTCACTCCTTCACTAGACAAACCTGCAGCAGATATCACTCTTTATCGCCAAATGATAGGTTCACTTCTCTATCTCACTTCTCTATCTCACTTCGAGCAGACCTGACATTATGTTTGCCGTTTGTTACTGCGCAAGATTTCAGGCAAATCCCAGAGAGCCACATCACAATGCTGTGAAGAATATATTCCGATATCTCAAAAGAACAACCTCTCTTGGATTATGGTATCCATCAGGATCTGGTTTCTTTGTTCAAGCATTTTCCGATTCTGATCTTGGTGGTTGTGGATTGGATCGCAAAAGCACTTCAGGTGGTTGTCAACTACTCGATGGAAAACTCGTAAGCTGGCAATCAAGAAAACAGACTTGCGTGTCACTCTCAACAGCTGAAGCTGAATACATTGCTGCTGCCTCATGTACCTCTCAGATAATATGGATTCAAAATCAACTGAGAGATTATGGAGTCAATATGAAACGTATTCCTCTTTACTGTGATTCCGAAAGTGCGATTCGGATCTGTCACAATCCAGTGCAACACTCAAAGACTAAACACATTGCACTCAGATATCATTTTATCAAAGATCATGTTGAAGACGACAACATCGAGGTTCATTTCGTACGCTCAAATGATCAACTAGCTGACATCTTCACAAAGGCCCTTCCTGAACTAGCATTCAACAGAATTCTTCAAGGTCTCGGAATGATGGAAGCTGAATCCGTTCCGATATCTAACTGAGATTCCGATTGATTCCGAAAATCGGAATGCCTCGGAATCGAATTTTAGACATGGAAGATTCGGAATGCATGTATCCTTTATAAAACTTCATTTGTGTTTGTTTTGTTTATTTATTTTTATTTTTATTTTTTTTCTGCTTTACTTATTTCAGCCATTTGTTTTCTTTATTTTGATATATCTCAAAAAAAAAATTTTTGTTTGTTTGACTTATTTATTTTTTTCTTATATTTCTCATTTCCTGTGTTGTGTATTCTATTTTATTTTTTTCCTTTTTGTATTGTTCTTCTTGCCCATATCCATGCGAATGCAGATAAAGAATTCAATCAGAAATCAGAAAACAACAGAAAACTACATTTTATTCAAGCTACGGGAACAAAGGTTGTTACATCAAAAGGCAAAACAAAAACAACTTCAACCTATAGCTTGTAATAATGCAACATAGGGGGATCACCGGGATGGAAAGCTTGGTAGAGGCGCAGCTCACTCTCATCAACAGAGAGGCGACTCCCATCAGCCAGTCCCACATGGAACTGGTTGTGGGGAGTGGTACAGATGATCACTGCCGGCCACCATCCCCTTCTGTGCCAGACCTCAACGAGGTCAAACTGTTTGAACACCACCAAAATTCTTGGTGGGACATGCTGCAGAAAGGGGTAGCTTGTTGGGACGATCAGTGGTCCACCACCCTCGCCGTTGTTAAGAGTGGTCATTCTCACCTCATATTGGTGATTCCACACTCTCGTGACAACCCCGCCATAGATGCCTCCGGCGTAGTCGCCTTCTTGCATTTTGACCTCCACTTTGTCAAAACGGTTGTTGGGACGAAGCGCCATGTGATATCTCTTTTGGTGGTAATTTATTTTTTTGGGGTGTGGGTGTTTTCTACTAACAATGCTTCCTTTTTATAGGCAGAAATGACACCGGTTAAGCTTCTAATTGTGGATATTTAATTACTTTATGAAGTAATGATGCAGCCTGCTGTCATTATTATGTGTCATAAAGGCGAAGACGGCTGATTAGCAACTGATTGGACGTTTTCCTTTCTTTTCGCCGGAGCATTAAATGTTTTCTCATGATAGCCAAATCCTTGTCAGCATTCTTCAGCAAGAATACAATTTTTTTGTAACTATTTTGAATTGATGGGCTTCTTCTTCTCTTATTTTCTAAGTACCAAAAACGAATATCCATGATTATTGAAATCTCAACCAATTTCAATATATGATTTCGTAAATTCTAGTCGAAGATCGCAACTCATTTTCACCATGGGGCGCTGTGAGACTCATCCTACTCTCTTGACCTTTCTATCACTTCTCCATACTTAATACACTTCCATATAACTGTAACCCTTATGAAGGTCTTCAGAAATACCACTGAAAACTGATGGTTACCCAAATTCTGTTCGTGATTTCGGAATTGTTGTTACCACCATTCCGAATGAAACCCAAAAATCCGATCCCACTAAAGAATTGACGAAAACTTTAAAGGGAATCTCGATCTTTTGCTTTTGCGTGTTCTTTATGAAATCTACTCCACCCAAGTAATTTCTATCCAAAAAGATCCAGTTTTTTTTTTTTTTTTGAGATTTCTAAACATTTTACAAGTTAGACAAAATTCTCCTAAACCTCACTTGTTTCCATGACTACTCTGGTCAGACAAGTACTGTCTTCCGATTCCGAGCATTTCTCACGTTTTCGGAATCCGAAAGATAGTTAAACCCAACCCATTAAGCTAACATCTTAAAAGAAACCTTTCATTGATTCTCATCAATCAATTGATCGTACTTCAACGGGAAACCACACAAACCACTTTTGAATCTCTCTTGATTCCAAAGGAAGAGATCATTGCCCGGGATCACTCAGTTTTTTGTCATTGCGACATCACAGACTACCAAATAAATATTGATTTTCTTCTTTATCTTTGGCACACTCTTGCACGAAAATCATTATTTGATTTTTCTAACTCTGGTTGATTTTCTTTTGTTAAGAATTCAGATCGATGACCTGGCAATTTTCTTTTACTCATCAAAATTTTAAAATTTTTTTGGATGAGGTAATCAAGACGTGGCTGTTACAATGTCCTCTCCACAACAGTTACTTTATCGCTTTTCACGCGCCTGCAATGCGAAATTTGGGGGTTACTCATGATGATACGGCGTGATTCTAGGGAACCGTAATCGACTAAAGTGGGATTTCCTTTTCCAATCACTCTTCAAGGGATATTTAAAGGATTTCTGGCTCATTGTTTCTTTTCTCCGCTCTTCATTTCTCACGCAGAACTCTTCGTCTTCAAAGCCCTCTTTCTCTCACGAATATTCAAGAACTCTCCAATGGCTGGTTCATCCTCAGCGAACGAAAATACTTCCTCTTCTCTAATGTTGAAGATCAAACAAAATCAGAACATGATTATTGATCTTCATTCTTCGAAGTATAATGAAGCTCTTCAACCGATGATCGAATGTCTCAAATTCTCCAGGATCTGCAAAGCCCTAACTGCTTCAGAGGAGGTTCCAATCGTGTATCTCTCATCTGCATACTCATCCGCATTCTACAACAAGGCTGATGATGTGGTTACTTTTGAAGTTGGATCCGTCAAGACGCGCATTTCCAAGTCTCGATTTGGAAAATTGCTAGGGTTTGCTGATCAAACTGATATAGTTGATCCTGATTCCCTTCCGCCTTCTACACTTCCACGATTTTTCTACCAAATAGGCTACAAGGGAGATATAACGCAGCTTTCCAGGTTCACAAAGAAGAGTCTACCGCCTTTGTGGAACTTTCTTTTCACAATCTTGTTCAAAAGCTTCTCCGAACGCACGACTGGCACAGACAGTGCAAGTAAGCTCTTTTACTCTTTATTTTATGGCCTCTATCATGACATCAACCTTGATTACGGATCAATTCTTTGGAACCAATTTGTCGAGACCGTGAACTACAAAAATCGACACTCCGAAATCTCTTGTGCTCGATTTTGGTCCATTGTAGTAAAAAGGGCTATTGAGCAACATCATCTTCACATCATGACTGATTCCGTCTTAGCGGTCATTCTGACACTGTCCACCACACAGTTTGCAACTACTAAATCGGAGGATTTTGATTTTATTGGGTCCATTCCGATCACGATGTTGGATCGTGTTCCGAAGGACGTGCCATGCATTGCTGCGTATCGTCAACTACCTCCATCAGGAATTCGTGCTGTTGATCAAGCTCATCAAGTTGCTTTTGATAGACTTGAAAATCCGAAGAAAATTATCAAACGAAAAGGTAGAACTGCAGCATCTGACACCGAAAAACAGCCCAAACGTCCAAGGAGACTCCGAAAGTTTGTTCAGTCTTATGATTCCGAAAACGAACTCTCCGATACTCATCAAATTCCGGCTTCACCGCACGATGTTCCGATTACCGACAATCTTGAAGATGTTCCACCTACCAAACCTTCTCCACCTCCTGCATCACCTCCTCCCGCATCACCACCGCATGACTCCACACCAAAAATCACTCCTCATTCTAGTCCGCAAACCACACCTGAACGTTCACCCGTACGAACCACTAACACTCAAAAGACTCCATCTTTATCACCAAAACAAACTGCAATTCCTGATTCCCCTCATAACAACCCCCTTACCGACGTTGATGAAGAGGAAGATATACTGGTTAATGATGACCAGGATGATCTTTCTGATTTCCTTGAATCTCCATCTAATGTTAAACTAAAGACTCCCAGCTCTTCTGTTCCGATGTCATCTGATCAGCTCTCGGAAATCTCTGCCAAACTGGATTTACTTCTCCAATCCACTGCGCAACCCTCTGTCTCCGATTGGCAATCCCAGTTGGATGCTCACAAGGACTCGGTGGACACATTGATCACCGAAAATGTTAACCTCATGCGTCAATTCACCTCCCTCATCGAGAAATCTGAAGCACAAATGCGAGACTCTCCTATTCCGAGGGTTTGAGGAACTCAAAGACACCCGTCTTTCTAGTTAGGAAGTGAATGATCTGTTATTCACCTTCTATTTAAAGAATGCGCGTCCTCAACATTTAACGTGGAGTTTGAAGAAAATCGTGCAGCTGACTCCCCGTCTTCCAGAGGTCATTGTTCCATTCAAGAACGCAAGGTTCTTGGCTTTAAGAGGAGATGATAAAGAGAAGATGGAATTTTCTCTTGCTGACCTTCCATTTCTGAATCCATTTGACTGGATATCACTTTTCAATATCTTGTCAAGAGAACAAAAATATCAACCTCTTTTTGATCATATCAAAAGGATGATTGGGTACTACATTCTTGAAGTGGCAAAGCTGGATGTTGAAGTTGCTGGTGTTCTGGATAAAGTCCCCTTATCTGTAAGACGTCCTCCTCCCAAAAATCTGAGCAAGCGTAAAATCGGAAAAATTGTCAACTCAAATTGGAGTGTGGCATACAATTCAAAGGAAGGCCTTGAGAATGTTAAAAGGATATTCTTTCTTTTAGACAAACATCTTTACAGGACTCCAGTGTTGGAACATATTCTTCACATCATCAATAAGCTCCCATCCAACACCGCTGATGATAAAACTTGTATCAACGACATGTTGAATTGGTACATTGAGTTTCGAAAAAGGATCCTGGCAATCATTCCGAAGGTGTTTGACAGACAAACAAGTGAAGTAAAACCTGAAGAATAAAGGAAAGTCGCATCTTTTGACTCAAAGGGGGAGATTGTTGAGTCATAAATTAAGATTGAGTCAAATATGCTGATCGGATTTGTTGCCAGATTTTGTGCCTATAATTTAGCTATCGGTTATGGAATGGGTCTGTCCTTCCATACTTAGTTTTTGTTTAAATAGCATGTTCGTACCCTCATTAAGGTTAACTTTTGTAATTCCTTCATGGCGCTCATACAGAATAGTTCACATCGAATTGTTCTTGAGTTGCATTTTAATCATTAGACATCAGTTCTTCATATTGTCTGTTCTTGATCTTGTTTATTTACATTATTCCGCATTTTTGAATCTCGATCCAACTCTCTAATTTCAACATGTACTTTTTTGTATAGTTTAGCATCTGAGAAGTGTTGTACTTTTTTGTATAGTTTAGGATCTGAGCAGTGTTGTACCTTTTTGTACAATTTAGCATCTGAGCGGTGTTGTACTTTTTCGTACAATTTGTTATTCTTTTTTGTACAATTTAGCATCTGAGCGGTGTTGTACTTTTTTGTACACTTTAGCATCCGAGCGGTCTTGTACGTTTTTGTACAATGTAGCATCTTTGGGGTGTTGTAATTTTTTGTACAATTTAGCATCTCAGCGGTGTTGTACTTTTTTGTACAATTTAGCATCTGAGTGGATTTGTACCTTTTTGTACAATTTAGCATCTGAGTGGTGTTGTACTTTTTGTATAATTTAGCATCGGAGTGGCGTTGTACTTTTTTATACAATTTAGCATCTGAGTGGTTGACACGCCTAGGTCGTCGTGCGGTCAAAAATAAAGAAAAACCTAACACACACTAATACAGTGGTAGTCAGGGTCGATCCGCAGGAGCTTCGTGGTTAGACTAAGTGACAGATTACAACTAGTAGTGGCACGCTACAGTCGGAGGATCTAGTTTCTACCTTCTTAATTACTAACACCCTAAAGCAATGATCAAACAAACTCAAGCCAAGCTAAGCTAAGCTCAAATGAACCTAGTCACTTTCTGAAATCAGAAGTGCATCTCTGAATCAGAAGCAATCAAAGGCATCCAAACTAAGCAAAACCAAGCAAGCATAAACTAGCCACTAACTAAAGTTCTACTGAGCAGTTACTAGCCAATGTTTAATGCCTAAAAATTAACCTAATTAGATACTGATTTCAGCAAGGAAAAACAGTCCCAACAAGGTCAAAACACGATCCAAACACAAATCAATAATCAAAAACACAAACAAACATCCAAAACACCGAAATACCAATATTACTTATAACCAAATGCTTCTCATTCATCAAACTCAATATCCAAACATCCAAGCAGTAACAAAATGTCATAAAACAGAAACCTAAAGTGCTCAAGGCCAGCGGTTGTCACTCCCAAGGACCTTAGCTACAATTACTATTTGATACCAAAAGGAAATTAAATTCAAAAACACAAAATACCAATTGAGATGTTGCTGAAACGAAATCTTGGAGTCAAAGAGCTTCAAGGTCGATTTTACACACGGTCTTTGCTAGGGTTTTCGGCTGAAATTGCATCTATTTATACTTACAAATAAATAGTGTTTATTGAAAAATACTAGTGCTATCACAATCACAAACCGTTCATTTCAAAATTGCAATTTATTAAAAATTTTGAAAAATATTGCTAAAAATTGAAAAATTGATCATTTCTGCAAAAATTTCAAAAATTTTCTCTTTCGACCGTCCACATCCCACACTTAAAACCGTACAACGTCCCCGTTGTACAAAAATTATTTCAAAACATGGGAGAAAGAGTTACCCCATTTTGGATGATAGACTGCTTGGTGCTCAATATCATAGGTATAATTGCGAACAACGGATCCTTGATTTCGTATTCTGGAGTTGTAGCGCTACAGTGAACACGCCGGTGGTCGAGACGAGTGGAGGGGGCACGGTGAGCGTACGCGGGATGGGGTGCCTGAGGTGGCTCTGTCGGTGCCCGGATGAACTGCCCCGGACGCTGCTGCTCGATGAGCCTCATCCTCTCCAAAGTGCGCGCTGTAGTGCGAGATGGAGGTAGAGCGGTCAAGGAGGAAGCCACGGGGACAGTGAGGATCACATATGAGCGGGCCAGGCGGGTGATGAAATACCCCCTGGCTAGTGGGCTGTTGGCGGAGGCGCCAGTCGAGTGGGTGGGTCGAGGAGGACCCACAGGTATGTCATGTCGTCGCCCGACACCTTCTCGCCCCCTCCCGATGCATGATAGAGGTAGAGACGATGCGGCGCATAAGGCGGTGGAGTGGGTCTCGAAGGTGACTCTCCCTAGAAGTCCCTGCCTCGTATATAATGTTGGACAGTGGTGCCCAAACCTCCATGTTGCCAGGCCTCTCCGGCTGGCCCTGAATACAGGCCCCAAAAAACTGAGTGAAGTGGCGGTGCTGAAGATCCGCCGGAGTGTATAGGCCCACTCGCCTCCCAAACTCCCTGAGGTTGCACTCCCTCTGTGCACCTCCCAGTCGGAACCGGATGATCCTGGATCGTGGGTCTGACGCCCGAGGAGCGAAATGGATCGTGGAGAGAAACTCCAACAGTAGCTCGGTGTAGACCACGTCCTCGTCCGTGGCCATGATCCTGTCCCATCCACGGCAAGTAAATGAAGCCTCCTCGTGAGTCCAGGTGCGATGTAAGAATGGCTCGATCGCACCCCATAGTCCCGCATCCCTCAGTATGTCTCTGTCAATGACCATCGCCTCGAGAACCCGGCGACCAGTCAATGAGTCCCTTCGTGAGATGTACTCTGCCAAACTGGCAAGTCCCTCGGGGAACTCGAGGAAAGCGTGCTCTAGTCTGAACATCATCTGCAAAAAGATACATAGCCACAAAACAAAAAAAAATTGCAATATTAGTCCCTTCTTCCCCGCCGCACCACGGCGCGGCCCAAGAGCAAGGGCGCGGCGCGGCGTACGTCTGTTTCAAAACCCCTATCCAAACTCGTGATTTAACCTGCTAAAATTCGATCCAATCATCCCATAAGGTAGCCTAAGTGCCGACTAACTCATCTAGGGTTTCCATTTGGCAAAATAAACACCCTATGAGTTAGCATTAGCGATTCTAAGTTTTGAACTATTTTGGGCAAATCACTAAAATTAACTACCTAATCACTAGTTTTAACGAGTAATAAGTAGTTATAATAGCGTACCTTGGTAGTAGAAACACAATGAGCAAGAAAAATTGCAAGAGAAATTCGTCAATCAGAGCTCCGAGTCGTGTGAGGGTTGTGTGAGCCGCGGCTTACCTTAATATAGGAGGAAACCGTCTGATCGTTTACCGCGTCGTGCATTTTCTCTTTGCGCGTCGCGCGTGTCTCCAAATCAACCCCTGCACATCGGGTTGGTTTACGACCCCGCGTCGCGTAATCCAAAAACCCGCGGCGCGGTCTTCAAAAATTTCAAAACTTCTCACACGACCCCACACTTGTTTTAGACCACTAATACCTGCAAAAGATTGATGTATTTTCCTAATTAAATTTTAAGAAATATAAAACCTAACCTATGACACGATGGGTTGCCTCCCAACAAGCGCTAAGTTTAACGTCTTCAGGCAGACGTTCTATTTCTATGCCGAATCTTCTTCTTCTTGAACCCTTGATGACATCTGCTTGAATCCTGGCATGAAGTTGTTGGCCATCATTGACATGAGAGATGTGAGTTGAGTCATTCGATCGCTCACACCGCTAATCCATTGTTGCTGAGATTCCAGGAGCTTAAAAACTTTTGCCTCTCGTTCTCTTGATTCCTTTTCATACTGCTGGTGTCTTATTTCCATCATTTCTATCATGTCCAACAGCTGCTCCTTTTCGATAGTGGATAACGGGTGGTCCTTGGTTTCTTTTAAAATCTCTTATTTTCCTCCTTCTCCCGTACGTGTCCAAATCTTTTCCTTACTCTTGATCCCCGGCTCCATTAATATCCTTCTATCCATTTGTTTTCCATTTTCTTCTGAAGGTAATGATACAGGATTTCCAAACATGTTCAATCTTCTTTTCCTTGTCCCAAAGAAAATGTCCATGTCTCCTGTCTTGTAATCGATCACCAAACCAGCAGTAGCTAAGAATCGGCGTCCCAAGATAAGCGCAGGTGCATCGTCCAGGATTTCATATCCCATAACCAGAAAATCCACGGGATAGAAAAAGTCCCCAACTTTGACTATGACATTCGTCAGTCTTCCCCGAGATACGTTTGTTCATTGATCAGCCAGCTGTAATACAACTTCTGCTGGCTCTATTTCTTCATTTTTGTACTTATCGTACAGGTATCCTGGCAGGATATTGACACTTGCTCCCAAATCTAACAGGGTGTTCCGAATAACCACATCTCCTACAGTAGTAGTGATCAATGGTGATCCAGGGTCCTTTTTCCTTTTTGGGCAGTGTTCCCAATAACGCCTCACTTGCTTTCACCGTCAACCTCACAGTTTTTGGTGTGGGTGCTTTACTCTTCCCATTTTGTTCACACATTTCTTGCAGAATTCTGGTATCTTCAGGGGCATCCTTAAGCTCATCCCACAGAGACTGGTTCATTAAGGGCCCATTGATTTGGGTGCTTCCTGCTTCTTTATCCCTTTCCTATCCTTCTTTTTCTGCTTGATTCCTGCTATCGTCGGTTGCTCCTCCTTCTGGACCTCTTTATCTATTTCTGGTTGAGTTTCCTTCTCAACAGGAATTCCTTCTTCCTTACCTTCCTCACTTCCTAGAGCTTCCTCTTCTTCCCCCAGTTTCACTTCACTCCCTACTTCAAACAAGTCTTCCAAAGTGACGCCATCCAGATTCGACAGTGTTAACTTGCTCTTTTCCTGGTCGCTGATTATGAGTAGGGTTGACCTCTGTATCACTTGGCAATTTTCCACTATCTCTCTTTTGCTGATCTGCAGCCATTTGTCCAATTTGTCGTTCCATATTTGCAATGGCTTTTGCGTTTGCTTGAGATTGTTGTTGCGTAGCAGTGACCATATCGTACATCTTAGCAAACATTTCTTCTTGAGTTCCCGGGGCATTGTTGGTAACATTATTGGGCCCTCTGTTATTGTTATTGCTACTATTTCCGTTGTGGTTGTTGTTACTCGCAGGCTGATGTATTCTAGGCTGATTGGTCGGTTGACTTTGGTGATTGTTTTGCCTAAAATTCTGCTGCTGTCCTTGGTTATATGGCCTGTAGGGTCGTCCATTATTATGCTGGCCTTGACCCTGGCCATAAATTTGATTCGCCTCTTGAGTCTTAGGTCCTCCTTGACCTCCTTGCAATGGATTCTGTGGTCCCTTCTGCAGTGTTGACATGAGCCTGTCAAACTTCTTATTCAGTTCACTAATTTCCTTCTTCACTTCCTTCTTCCAGTCAGCATCGGCTCCCACTGCTACTGCCGTACCTACAGTCTTCCTGGTAGAAAAGTTTGCCTTGGAACCATTGCTCAATTGTTCCAAGAACTGCCAAGCTTCCTCTGGGTCCTGCCACATAAATGTCCCACTTGATGAGGCATTTATCATGGCCTGATGTGTCTCACTGACTCCTTCGAAGAATAACTTAACTAGCTGCCACCTGGGAATTCCGTGATGCGGGCAGGATCGTAACAACTCTTTCAACCTGTCAAAGGCTTCGTGGAAAGCCTCTCCTCGCTTTTGTTGAAAATCTTGGATTGCTCGTCTGACCTCCTTGGTTTTACTAACTGGATAGAACTCTTGAAGAAACTTAGCCTTGAGTTGATCCCATGTGGTAATGCTGTTCGATGGCAAAGATGTAAACCAATATTTGGCCTTATCCTTAAGAGTGAATGGAAACAGTCTAAGCCTAAAAATGTTTCTATTGGTGTTCCTAGGGTTATTAGCATTAGCAATCGCTAAGAATTCATATAGATGATTATAAGGATCGTCTTGCTTATACCCTCTAAACTCTGGCAATATTCCTAATAACTAAGGTCTTATTTCTAATTGAGAATCAATGTTATCAGGAATATAAATTGGCGATGAATCATCATATTCCCGCGGTTGGAAATGTGATGCAACCGATTGCCGTCTCGGTTGTGCGAAATGTAAGGGTCGAGCAGGATTACCGTAAGGATGATCGTTATATTCCCGCTGACCTGGTTGATACTGTGGTGCTCTCCTAGGAGGTCCTCGACCTCGGTTCCACTGTGGTTGTGGTGCTGGTGGCACCCATCCCTCGTCTTCCTCGTCATATCCCTCCTCTGTCTCTGGATAATGGTAGTATGGCTGAGGAGGTTGTTGATAGTGTATCGGTTGTGTAGGTTGGAATGTGGGTTGAGGTTTAAAAAGAACGTGTTGTGGTTGAGAGGTTGGTGTCTGCTGTCGAGAAACTGGGGTGCCATCACGGGTCGGCTTTCCCCAAGACATTGCAGAGGTAAATGGATTGGTAGATTGTGGTTGTGAAGCGGGTGTAAATGGTGGGATAGATGGTGGAGTGCATGATGGTATGGGTGTAGAGGCTGAAACTGCACCACCAGAAGCACTCGTGCTCCCGAACTGAAACTCTGACAGTGGGGGAATAGAAAATACCCCCGTTGCCTCACCTGATGGTTCCCGGGCAACACTTACTCGACTACTACTAACCTGACTAAAACTCATGATGGTTGAACGCCTACGAGCATGGATTTTGCGCTCAGTACGCTCAATCTCAGGATCAAAATGCAATGGGGTAACCCTGCGGGTACGCATGCACTAGTGCAACACGCCCACAAAAATCAAAAACAAAACTAAAAAAATGAAAATTTTCAAAACAAGAAACAAGTTCCTACTGATCACCTATTGTAAGCTCACAGCTCCCCGGCAACGGTGCCAAAATTTGACACGCCTAGGTCGTCGTGCGGTCAAAAATAAAGAAAAACCTAACACACACTAGTACAGTGGTAGTCAGGGTCAATCCGCAGGAGCTTCGTGGTTAGACTAAGTGACAGATTACCAACTAGTAGTGTCATGCTACAGTCGGAGGATCTAGTTTCTACCTTCTTAATTACTAACACCCTAAAGCAATGATCAAACAAACTCAAGCCAAGCTAAGCTAAGCTCAAATGAACCTAGTCACTTTCTGAAATCAGAAGTGCATCTCTGAATCAGAAGCAATCAATGGCATCCAAACTAAGCAAAACCAAGCAAGCATAAACTAGCCACTAACTAAAGTTCTACTGAACAGTTACTAGCCAATGTTTAATGCCTAAAAATTAACCTAATTAGCTACTGATTTTAGCAAGGAAAAACAGTCCCAACAAGGTCAAAACAAGATCCAAACACAAATCAATAATCAAAAACACAAACAAACATCCAAAACACCGAAATACCAATATTACTTATAACCAAATGCTTCTCATTCATCAAACTCAATATCCAAACATCCAAGCAGTAACAAAATGTCATAAAACAGAAACCTAAAGTGCTCAAGGCCAGCGGTTGTCACTCCCAAGGACCTTAGCTACAATTACTATTTGATACCAAAAGGAAATTAAATTCAAAAACACAAAATACCAATTGAGATGTTGCTGAAACGAAATCTTGGAGTTAAAGAGCTTCAAGGTCGATTTTACACCCGGTCTTTGCTAGGGTTTTCGGCTGAAATTGCATCTATTTATACTTGCAAATTTCCCGCAGCCGCGCCGCGCAGATGAAGAATCCGCGGCACGCGTACTAATCTTTTCCCGTTTCTTCCGCATTTGAATGTGTTACACCGCCTTAAGCCCGCGTCGCGCGTATCATAGATCCGCGGCGCGAGTACGAGTTTCCTTAATTTTTCATGCTTTTCCAAACTTCTTCCTTTTGCATGCTTTTAGTCCCTGTTTCCATTCTTTTTCTCCAAACAAGTCCTGGCACGAAAAGTGAGAATACCCAGACATATCTATATAATTTTATCAAGAACAGGGCTCAACAACGCCTAAAATACTTGATATCACTAGGCGTTGTCAGTGGTGTTGTACTTTTTTGTACAATTTAGTGTCTGAGTGGTGTTGTACTTTTTGTACAATTTAGCGTCTGAGTGGTGTTGTACTTTTTGTACAATTTAGCGTCTGAGGGGTGTTGTACTTTTTTGTAGAATTTAGTATCTGAGTGGTGTTGTACTTTTATTATACAATTTAGCGTTTTAGTGGTGTTGTACTTTTTTGTACAATTTATTATCTGACCGGTGTTGTACTTTTTTGGACAATTTAGCATCTTATTGGTGTTGTACTTTGTTGTACAATTTAGTGTATGAGTGGTGTTGTACTTTTTTATACAGTTTAGCATCTGAGGGGTGTTGTACTTTTTTGTACAGTTTAGCATCTGAGCGGTATTGTAATTTTTTGTATAGTTTAGCATTTGAGCGGTGTTGTACTTTTTTGTACCGTTTAGAATCTGAGTGGTGTTGTACTTTTTTGTACACTTTAGCATCTGAGCGGCGTTGTATGTTTTTGTACAATGTAGCATATGAGGGGTGTTGTACTTTTTTGTATAATTTAACATCTGAGTGGTGTTGTACTTTTTTGTACAATTTAGCGTCTGAGTGATGTTATACTTTTTTGGATAATTTAGCATTTGAGTGGTGTTGTACTTTTTTGTACAATTTAGTGTCTGAGTGGTGTTGTACTTTTTTGTACAATTTAGCATCTGAGTGGTGTTTTACTTTTTGGTATAATATTGCATCTTAGCGGTGTTGTAGTTTTTCGTACAATTTAGCATCTGAGCGGTGTTGTACTTTTTTGTACAATTTAGCATTTACGTGGAGTTGTACTTTTTTGTACAATTTAGCATCTGAAGGGTGTTGTACTTTTTTTTTACTATTTAGCATCAGAGCGGTGTTATATTTTTTGTACAATTTAGCATCTGAGCAGTGTTGTACTTTTTTGTACAATTTAGTGTCTGAGCGGTGTTGTACACTTTTGTACAATTTAGCATCTGGTTGGTGTTGTACTTTGTTGTACAATTTAGCGTATCAGTGGTTTTGTACTTTTTTGTATAGTTTAGCATATGAGCGGTGTTGTACATTTTTGTATACTTTTTTGTACAATTTAGCATCTCAGTGGTGTTTTACATTTTGGTACAATATTGCATCTTAGCGGTGTTGTAGTTTTTAGTACAATTTAGCATCTGAGCGGTGTTGTACTTTTTGTACAATTTAGCATTTAAGCGGTGTTGTACTTTTTTGTACAATTTAGCATCTGAAGGGTGTTGTACTTTTTTTTTTTTACAATTTAGCGTCTGAGCGGTGTTGTACCTTTTTATACAATTTACAATCTCAGCAGTGTTGTACTTTTTTGTACAATTTAGTATCTGAGCGGTGTTGTACACTTTTGTACAATTTAGCATCTGGTTGGTGTTGTACTTTGTTGTACAATTTAGCGTATGAGTGGTTTTGTACTCTTTTGTATAGTTTAGCATATGAGCGGTGTTGTACTTTTTTGTATAGTTTAGGATCTGAGCAGTGTTGTACCTTTTTGTACAATTTAGCATCTGAGCGGTATTGTACTTTTTCGTACAATTTGTTGTTCTTTTTTGTACAATTTAGCATCTGAGCGGTGTTGTAGTTTTTAGTACAGTTTAGCATCTGAGCGGTGTTGTACTTTTTTGTACAATTTAGCATCTGAGCGGTGTCGTACTTTTTTGTACACTTTAGCATCTGAACGTTCTTGTACGTTTTTGTACAATGTAGCATCTGAGGGGTGTTGTAATTTTTTGTACAATTTAGCATCTGAGCGGTGTTGTACTTTTTGTACAATTTAGCTTCTGAGCGATGTTGTACCTTTTTGTACAATTTAGCATCTGAGTGGTGTTGTACTTTTTGTATAATTTAGCATCTGAGTGGTGTTGTACTTTTTTGTACAATTTAGCGTCTGAGTGGTGTTGTATATTTTTGTACAATTTAGTGTCTGAGTGGTGTTGTACTTTTTGTACAATTTAGCGTCTGAGGGGTGTTGTACTTTTTTTTGTAGAATTTAGCATCTAAGTGGTGTTGTACTTTTATTATACAATTTAGCGTCTTAGTGGTGTTGTACTTTTTTGTACCATTTAGCATCTGAGTGGTGTTGTTCTTTTTTGTACAATTTAGCATCTGAGCGGTGTTGTAGTTTTTAGTACAATTTAGCATATGAGCGGTGTTGTACTTTTTGTACAATTTAGCATCTGAGTGGTGTTGTACTTTTTTGTATACTTTAGCATCTGAGCGGTGTTGTACTTTTTTATACAATTTAGCATTTGAGCAGTGTTGTAGTTTTTTGTACAATTTAGTATCTGAGCAGTGTTGTACCTTTTTGTTCAATTTAGCATCTGTGCGGTGTTCTACTTTTTCGTACAAATTGTTGTTCTTTTTTGTACAATTTAGCATCTGAGCGGTGTTGTAGCTTTTAGTATAATTTAGCATCTGAGCGGTGTTGTACTTTTTAGTACAATTTAGCATCTGAGCGGTCTTGTACGTTTTTGTACAATGTAGCATCTGAGGGGTGTTGTAATTTTTTGTACAATTTAGCATGTGAGCGGTGTTGTACTTTGTGTACAATTTAGCATCTGGCTGGATTTGTACCTTTTTGTACAATTTAGCATCTGAGTGGTGTTGTACTTTTTTGTATAATTTAGCATCTGAGTGGTATTGTACTTTTTTGTACAATTTAGCATATGAGTCGTGTTGTACTTTTTTGTACAATTTAGTGTCTGAGTGGTGTTGTATTTTTTGTACAATTTAGTGTCTGAGGGGTGTTGTACTTTTTTGTACAATTTAGCGTCTGAGTGGTGTTGTATATTTTTGTACAATTTAGTGTCTGAGTGGTGTTGTACTTTTTGTACAATTTAGCGTCTGAGGGGTGTTGTAATTTTTTTTGTAGAATTTAGCATCTAAGTGGTGTTGTACTTTTATTATACAATTTAGCGTCTTAGTGGTGTTGTACTTTTTTGTACCATTTAGCATCTGAGTGGTGTTGTTCTTTTTTGTACAATTTAGCATCTGAGCGGTGTTGTAGTTTTTAGTACAATTTAGCATATGAGCGGTGTTGTACTTTTTGTACAATTTAGCATCTGAGCGGTGTTGTACTTTTTTGTATACTTTAGCATCTGAGCGGTGTTGTACTTTTTTATACAATTTAGCATTTGAGCAGTGTTGTAGTTTTTTGTACAATTTAGTATCTGAGCAGTGTTGTACCTTTTTGTACAATTTAGCATCTGTGCGGTGTTCTACTTTTTCGTACAAATTGTTGTTCTTTTTTGTACAATTTAGCATCTGAGCGGTGTTGTAGCTTTTAGTATAATTTAGCATCTGAGCGGTGTTGTACTTTTTAGTACAATTTAGCATCTGAGCGGTCTTGTACGTTTTTGTACAATGTAGCATCTGAGGGGTGTTGTAATTTTTTGTACAATTTAGCATGTGAGCGGTGTTGTACTTTGTGTACAATTTAGCATCTGGCTGGAGTTGTACCTTTTTGTACAATTTAGCATCTGAGTGGTGTTGTACTTTTTGTATAATTTAGCATCTGAGTGGTATTGTACTTTTTTGTACAATTTAGCAGCTAAGTCGTGTTGTACTTTTTTGTACAATTTAGTGTCTGAGTGGTGTTGTATTTTTTGTACAATTTAGTGTCTGAGGGGTGTTGTACTTTTTTGTAGAATTTAGCATCTGAGTGGTGTTGTACTTTTATTATACAATTTCGCGTCTTAGTGGTGTTGTACTTTTTTGTACCATTTAGCATCTGAGTGGTGTTGTTCTTTTTTGTACAATTTAGCATCTGAGCGGTGTTGTAGTTTTTAGTACAATTTAGCATCTGAGCGGTGTTGTACTTTTTGTACAATTTAGCATCTCAGCGGTGTTGTACTTTTTTGTACACTTTAGCATCTGAATGGTGTTGTACGAGCGATGTTGTATGTTTTTGTACACTGTAGCATCTGAGGGGTGTTGTAATTTTTGTACAAATAAGCATCTAAGCGGTGTTGTACTTTTTTGTACAATTTAGCATCTGAGTGGTGTTGTACTTTTTTGTACAATTTAGCATCTAAGTGGTGTTGTACAGTTTAGCATATGAGCGGTGTTGTACTTTTTGTATAGTTTAGGATCTGAGCGATGTTGCACTTTTTTGTACAGTTTAGCATCTGAGCGGTGTTGTACTTTTTGGCACACTTTAGCATCTGAGCGGTGTTGTACTTTTTTGTACAATTTAGCATCTGAGTAGTGTTGTACTTTTTGTACAATTTAGTATCTAATCGGTGTTGTACTTTTTGGCAATTTAGCGTCTTATTGGTGTTGTACTTTGTTGTACAATTTAGCGTATGAGTGGTGTTGTACTTTTTTATACAGTTTAGCATCTGAGCGGTGTTGTACTTTTTTGTATTGTTTAGCATGTGAGCGGTATTGTACTTTTTTGTATAGTTTAGCATTTGAGCGGTGTTGTACTTTTTTGTACCGTTTAGAATCTGAGTGGTCTTGTACTTTTTTGTAGACTTTAGCATCTAAGCGGCATTATATGTTTTTGTACAATGTAGCATCTGAGGGGTGTTGTACTTTTTGTACAATTTAGCATCTGAGTGGTGTCGTATTTTTTGTACAATTTAGCATCTGAGTGATGTTATACTTTTTGTATAATTTAGCATTTGAGTGGTGTTGTACTTTTTTGTATAATTTAGTGTCTGAGTGGTGTTGTACTTTTTTGTACAATTTAGCATCTTAGTGGTGTTTTACTTTTTGGTACAATATTGCATCTTAGCGGTGTTGTAGTTTTTAGTACAATTTAGCATCTGAGCGGTATTGTACTTTTTTGTACAATTTTGCATTTAAGCGGTGCTGTACTTTTTTGTACAATTTAGTATCTGAGCGGTGTTGTATATTTTTGTACAATTTAGCATCTGATTGGAGTTGTACTTTGTTGTACAATTTAACGTATGAGTGGTGTTTTACTTTTTTGTACAGTTTAACATATGAGCGGTGTTGTACTTTTTTGTACAGTTTAGCATCTGAACGATGTTTTACTTTTTTGTACAATTTAGGATCTGAGCGGTGTTGTACTTTTTGTACAATTTAGCATCCGAGTGGTATTGTACTTTTTTGTACAATTTAGCATCTGAGCGGTGTTGTATTTTTTGTATAGTTTAGGATCTGAGCAGTGTTGTACCTTTATGTACAACTTAGCATCTGAGCAGTGTTGTACTTTTTTTGTACAATTTAAAATCAGAGTGGTGTTGTACTTTTTGTACAATTTAGCATCTGAGTGGTGTTGTACTTTTTTGTACAATTTAGTGTCTGAGTGGTGTTGTACTTTTTGTACACTTTTTTGTATAATTTATCATCTGAGTGGTGTTGAACTTTTATGTACAATTTAGCGTCTGAGTGGTGTTGTACTTTTTGTACAATTTAGCGTCTGAGGGGTGTTGTACTTTTTTGTTGAATTTAGTATCTGAGTGGTGTTGTACTTTTATTATACAATTTAGCGTTTAAGTGGTGTTGTACTTTTTTGTACAATTTATTATCTGACCGGTGTTGTACTTTTTTGGACAATTTAGCATCTTATTGGTGTTGTACTTTGTTGTACAATTTAGTGTATGAGTGGTGTTGTACTTTTTTATACAGTTTAGCATCTGAGGGGTGTTGTACTTTTTTGTACAGTTTAGCATCTGAGCGGTATTGTAATTTTTTGTATAGTTTAACATTTGAGCGGTGTTGTACTTTTTTGTACCGTTTAGAATCTGAGTGGTGTTGTACTTTTTTGTACACTTTAGCATCTGAGCGGCGTTGTATGTCTTTGTACAATGTAGCATATGAGGGGTGTTGTACTTTTTTGTATAATTTAACATCTGAGTGGTGTTGTACTTTTTTGTACAATTTAGCGTCTGAGTGATGTTATACTTTTTTGGATAATTTAGCATTTGAGTGGTGTTGTACTTTTTTTGTACAATTTAGTGTCTGAGTGGTGTTGTACTTTTTTGTACAATTTAGCATCTGAGTGGTGTTTTACTTTTTGGTATAATATTGCATCTTAGCGGTGTTGTAGTTTTTCGTATAATTTAGCATCTGAGCGGTGTTGTACTTTTTTGTATAATTTAGCATTTACGCGGAGTTGTACTTTTTTGTACAATTTAGCATCTGAAGGGTGTTGTACTTTTTTTTTACAATTTAGCATCTGAGCGGTGTTATATTTTTTGTACAATTTAGCATCTGAGCAGTGTTGTACTTTTTTGTACAATTTAGTGTCTGAGCGGTGTTGTACACTTTTGTACAATTTAGCATCTGGTTGGTGTTGTACTTTGTTGTACAATTTAGCGTATCAGTGGTTTTGTACTTTTTTGTATAGTTTAGCATATGAGCGGTGTTGTACATTTTTGTATACTTTTTTGTACAATTTAGCATCTCAGTGGTGTTTTACATTTTGGTACAGTATTGCATCTTAGCGGTGTTGTAGTTTTTAGTACAATTTAGCATCTGAGCGGTGTTGTACTTTTTGTACAATTTAGCATTTAAGCGGTGTTGTACTTTTTTGTACAATTTAGCATCTGAAGGGTGTTGTACTTTTTTTTTTTTTTTACAATTTAGCGTCTGAGCGGTGTTGTACCTTTTTATACAATTTACAATCTCAGCAGTGTTGTACTTTTTTGTACAATTTAGTATCTGAGCGGTGTTGTACACTTTTGTACAATTTAGCATCTGGTTGGTGTTGTACTTTGTTGTACAATTTAGCGTATGAGTGGTTTTGTACTCTTTTGTATAGTTTAGCATATGAGCGGTGTTGTACTTTTTTGTATAGTTTAGGATCTGAGCAGTGTTGTACCTTTTTGTACAATTTAGCATCTGAGCGGTATTGTACTTTTTCGTACAATTTGTTGTTCTTTTTTGTACAATTTAGCATCTGAGCGGTGTTGTAGTTTTTAGTACAGTTTAGCATCTGAGCGGTGTTGTACTTTTTTGTACAATTTAGCATCTGAGCGGTGTCGTACTTTTTTGTACACTTTAGCATCTGAACGTTCTTGTACGTTTTTGTACAATGTAGCATCTGAGGGGTGTTGTAATTTTTTGTACAATTTAGCATCTGAGCGGTGTTGTACTTTTTGTACAATTTAGCTTCTGAGCGATGTTGTACCTTTTTGTACAATTTAGCATCTGAGTGGTGTTGTACTTTTTGTATAATTTAGCATCTGAGTGGTGTTGTACTTTTTTGTACAATTTAGCGTCTGAGTGGTGTTGTATATTTTTGTACAATTTAGTGTCTGAGTGGTGTTGTACTTTTTGTACAATTTAGCGTCTGAGGGGTGTTGTACTTTTTTTTGTAGAATTTAGCATCTAAGTGGTGTTGTACTTTTATTATACAATTTAGCGTCTTAGTGGTGTTGTACTTTTTTGTACCATTTAGCATCTGAGTGGTGTTGTTCTTTTTTGTACAATTTAGCATCTGAGCGGTGTTGTAGTTTTTAGTACAATTTAGCATATGAGCGGTGTTGTACTTTTTGTACAATTTAGCATCTGAGCGGTGTTGTACTTTTTTGTATACTTTAGCATTTGAGCGGTGTTGTACTTTTTTATACAATTTAGCATTTGAGCAGTGTTGTAGTTTTTTGTACAATTTAGTATCTGAGCAGTGTTGTACCTTTTTGTACAATTTAGCATCTGTGCGGTGTTCTACTTTTTCGTACAAATTGTTGTTCTTTTTTGTACAATTTAGCATCTGAGCGGTGTTGTAGCTTTTAGTATAATTTAGCATCTGAGCGGTGTTGTACTTTTTAGTACAATTTAGCATCTGAGCGGTCTTGTACGTTTTTGTACAATGTAGCATCTGAGGGGTGTTGTAATTTTTTGTACAATTTAGCATGTGAGCGGTGTTGTACTTTGTGTACAATTTAGCATCTGGCTAGAGTTGTACCTTTTTGTACAATTTAGCATCTGAGTGGTGTTGTACTTTTTTGTATAATTTAGCATCTGAGTGGTATTGTACTTTTTTGTACAATTTAGCATCTGAGTCGTGTTGTACTTTTTTGTACAATTTAGTGTCTGAGTGGTGTTGTATTTTTTGTACAATTTAGTGTCTGAGGGGTGTTGTACTTTTTTGTACAATTTAGCGTTTGAGTGGTGTTGTATATTTTTGTACAATTTAGTGTCTGAGTGGTGTTGTACTTTTTGTACAATTTAGCGTCTGAGGGGTGTTGTACTTTTTTTTGTAGAATTTAGCATCTAAGTGGTGTTGTACTTTTATTATACAATTTAGCGTCTTAGTGGTGTTGTACTTTTTTGTACCATTTAGCATCTGAGTGGTGTTGTTCTTTTTTGTACAATTTAGCATCTGAGCGGTGTTGTAGTTTTTAGTACAATTTAGCATATGAGCGGTGTTGTACTTTTTGTACAATTTAGCATCTGAGCGGTGTTGTACTTTTTTGTATACTTTAGCATCTGAGCGGTGTTGTACTTTTTTATACAATTTAGCATTTGAGCAGTGTTGTAGTTTTTTGTACAATTTAGTATCTGAGCAGTGTTGTACCTTTTTGTACAATTTAGCATCTGTGCGGTGTTCTACTTTTTCGTACAAATTGTTGTTCTTTTTTGTACAATTTAGCATCTGAGCGGTGTTGTAGCTTTTAGTATAATTTAGCATCTGAGCGGTGTTGTACTTTTTAGTACAATTTAGCATCTGAGCGGTCTTGTACGTTTTTGTACAATGTAGCATCTGAGGGGTGTTGTAATTTTTTGTACAATTTAGCATGTGAGCGGTGTTGTACTTTGTGTACAATTTAGCATCTGGCTGGAGTTGTACCTTTTTGTACAATTTAGCATCTGAGTGGTGTTGTACTTTTTTGTATAATTTAGCATCTGAGTGGTATTGTACTTTTTTGTACAATTTAGCATCTCAGTCGTGTTGTACTTTTTTGTACAATTTAGTGTCTGAGTGGTGTTGTATTTTTTGTACAATTTAGTGTCTGAGGGGTGTTGTACTTTTTTGTAGAATTTAGCATCTGAGTGGTGTTGTACTTTTATTATACAATTTCGCGTCTTAGTGGTGTTGTACTTTTTTGTACCATTTAGCATCTGAGTGGTGTTGTTCTTTTTTGTACAATTTAGCATCTGAGCGGTGTTGTAGTTTTTAGTACAATTTAGCATCTGAGCGGTGTTGTACTTTTTGTACAATTTAGCATCTCAGCGGTGTTGTACTTTTTTGTACACTTTAGCATCTGAATGGTGTTGTACGAGCGATGTTGTATGTTTTTGTACACTGTAGCATCTGAGGGGTGTTGTAATTTTTGTACAAATAAGCATCTAAGCGGTGTTGTACTTTTTTGTACAATTTAGCATCTGAGTGGTGTTGTACTTTTTTGTACAATTTAGCATCTAAGTGGTGTTGTACAGTTTAGCATATGAGCGGTGTTGTACTTTTTGTATAGTTTAGGATCTGAGCGATGTTGCACTTTTTTGTACAGTTTAGCATCTGAGCGGTGTTGTACTTTTTGGCACACTTTAGCATCTGAGCGGTGTTGTACTTTTTTGTACAATTTAGCATCTGAGTAGTGTTGTACTTTTTGTACAATTTAGTATCTAATCGGTGTTGTACTTTTTGGCAATTTAGCGTCTTATTGGTGTTGTACTTTGTTGTACAATTTAGCGTATGAGTGGTGTTGTACTTTTTTATACAGTTTAGCATCTGAGCGGTGTTGTACTTTTTTGTATTGTTTAGCATGTGAGCGGTATTGTACTTTTTTGTATAGTTTAGCATTTGAGCGGTGTTGTACTTTTTTGTACCGTTTAGAATCTGAGTGGTGTTGTACTTTTTTGTACACTTTAGCATCTAAGCGGCATTATATGTTTTTGTACAATGTAGCATCTGAGGGGTGTTGTACTTTTTGTACAATTTAGCATCTGAGTGGTGTCGTATTTTTTGTACAATTTAGCATCTGAGTGATGTTATACTTTTTGTATAATTTAGCATTTGAGTGGTGTTGTACTTTTTTGTATAATTTAGTGTCTGAGTGGTGTTGTACTTTTTTGTACAATTTAGCATCTTAGTGGTGTTTTACTTTTTGGTACAATATTGCATCTTAGCGGTGTTGTAGTTTTTAGTACAATTTAGCATCTGAGCGGTATTGTACTTTTTTGTACAATTTAGCATTTAAGCGGTGCTGTACTTTTTTGTACAATTTAGTATCTGAGCGGTGTTGTATATTTTTGTACAATTTAGCATCTGATTGGAGTTGTACTTTGTTGTACAATTTAACGTATGAGTGGTGTTTTACTTTTTTGTACAGTTTAACATATGAGCGGTGTTGTACTTTTTTGTACAGTTTAGCATCTGAACGATGTTTTACTTTTTTGTACAATTTAGGATCTGAGCGGTGTTGTACTTTTTGTATTTTTTGTATAGTTTAGGATCTGAGCAGTGTTGTACCTTTATGTACAACTTAGCATCTGAGCAGTGTTGTACTTTTTTTGTACAATTTAAAATCAGAGTGGTGTTGTACTTTTTGTACAATTTAGCATCTGAGTGGTGTTGTACTTTTTTGTACAATTTAGTGTCTGAGTGGTGTTGTACTTTTTGTACACTTTTTTGTATAATTTATCATCTGAGTGGTGTTGAACTTTTATGTACAATTTAGCGTCTGAGTGGTGTTGTACTTTTTGTACAATTTAGCGTCTGAGGGGTGTTGTACTTTTTTGTAGAATTTAGTATCTGAGTGGTGTTGTACTTTTATTATACAATTTAGCGTTTTAGTGGTGTTGTACTTTTTTGTACAATTTATTATCTGACCGGTGTTGTACTTTTTTGGACAATTTAGCATCTTATTGGTGTTGTACTTTGTTGTACAATTTAGTGTATGAGTGGTGTTGTACTTTTTTATACAGTTTAGCATCTGAGGGGTGTTGTACTTTTTTGTACAGTTTAGCATCTGAGCGGTATTGTAATTTTTTGTATAGTTTAGCATTTGAGCGGTGTTGTACTTTTTTGTACCGTTTAGAATCTGAGTGGTGTTGTACTTTTTTGTACACTTTAGCATCTGAGCGGCGTTGTATGTTTTTGTACAATGTAGCATATGAGGGGTGTTGTACTTTTTTGTATAATTTAACATCTGAGTGGTGTTGTACTTTTTTGTACAATTTAGCGTCTGAGTGATGTTATACTTTTTTGGATAATTTAGCATTTGAGTGGTGTTGTACTTTTTTGTACAATTTAGTGTCTGAGTGGTGTTGTACGTTTTTGTACAATTTAGCATCTGAGTGGTGTTTTACTTTTTGGTATAATATTGCATCTTAGCGGTGTTGTAGTTTTTCGTACAATTTAGCATCTGAGCGGTGTTGTACTTTTTTGTACAATTTAGCATCTGAAGGGTGTTGTACTTTTTTTTTTACAATTTAGCGTCTGAGCGGTGTTATATTTTTTTGTATAATTTAGCATCTGAGCAGTGTTGTACTTTTTTGTACAATTTAGTGTCTGAGCGGTGTTGTACACTTTTGTACAATTTAGCATCTGGTTGGTGTTGTACTTTGTTGTACAATTTAGTGTATCAGTGGTTTTGTACTTTTTGTATAGTTTAGCATATGAGCGGTGTTGTACATTTTTGTATACTTTTTTGTACAATTTAGCATCTCAGTGGTGTTTTACATTTTGGTACAATATTGCATCTTAGCGGTGTTGTAGTTTTTAGTACAATTTAGCATCTGAGCGGTGTTGTACTTTTTGTACAATTTAGCATTTAAGCGGTGTTGTACTTTTTTGTACAATTTAGCATCTGAAGGGTGTTGTACTTTTTTTTTACAATTTAGCGTTTGAGCGGTGTTGTACCTTTTTATACAATTTACAATCTCAGCAGTGTTGTACTTTTTTGTACAATTTAGTATCTGAGCGGTGTTGTACACTTTTGTACAATTTAGCATCTGGTTGGTGTTGTACTTTGTTGTACAATTTAGCGTATGAGTGGTTTTGTACTCTTTTGTATAGTTTAGCATATGAGCGGTGTTGTACTTTTTTGTATAGTTTAGGATCTGAGCAGTGTTGTACCTTTTTGTACAATTTAGCATCTGAGCGGTATTGTACTTTTTCGTACAATTTGTTGTTCTTTTTTGTACAATTTAGCATCTGAGCGGTGTTGTAGTTTTTAGTACAATTTAGCATCTGAGCGGTGTTGTACTTTTTTGTACAATTTAGCATCTGAGCGGTGTCGTACTTTTTTGTACACTTTAGCATCTGAACGTTCTTGTACGTTTTTGTACAATGTAGCATCTGAGGGGTGTTGTAATTTTTTGTACAATTTAGCATCTGAGCGGTGTTGTACTTTTTGTACAATTTAGCTTCTGAGCGATGTTGTACCTTTTTGTACAATTTAGCATCTGAGTGGTGTTGTACTTTTTGTATAATTTAGCATCTGAGTGGTGTTGTACTTTTTTGTACAATTTAGCGTCTGAGTGGTGTTGTATATTTTTGTACAATTTAGTGTCTGAGTGGTGTTGTACTTTTTGTACAATTTAGCGTCTGAGGGGTGTTGTACTTTTTTTGTAGAATTTAGCATCTAAGTGGTGTTGTACTTTTATTATACAATTTAGCGTCTTAGTGGTGTTGTACGTTTTTGTACCATTTAGCATCTGAGTGGTGTTGTTCTTTTTTGTACAATTTAGCATCTGAGCGGTGTTGTAGTTTTTAGTACAATTTAGCATATGAGCGGTGTTGTACTTTTTGTACAATTTAGCATCTGAGCGGTGTTGTACTTTTTTGTATACTTTAGCATCTGAGCGGTGTTGTACTTTTTTATACAATTTAGCATTTGAGCAGTGTTGTACTTTTTTGTACAATTTAGTATCTGAGCAGTGTTGTACCTTTTGTACAATTTAGCATCTGTGCGGTGTTCTACTTTTTCGTACAAATTGTTGTTCTTTTTTGTACAATTTAGCATCTGAGCGGTGTTGTAGCTTTTAGTATAATTTAGCATCTGAGCGGTGTTGTACTTTTTAGTACAATTTAGCATCTGAGCGGTCTTGTACGTTTTTGTACAATGTAGCATCTGAGGGGTGTTGTAATTTTTTGTACAATTTAGCATGTGAGCGGTGTTGTACTTTGTGTACAATTTAGCATCTGGCTGGAGTTGTACCTTTTTGTACAATTTAGCATCTGAGTGGTGTTGTACTTTTTTGTATAATTTAGCATCTGAGTGGTGTTGTACTTTTTTGTACAATTTAGCATCTGAGTCGTGTTGTACTTTTTTGTACAATTTAGTGTCTGTGTGGTGTTGTATTTTTTGTACAATTTAGCGTCTGAGGGGTGTTGTACTTTTTTGTAGAATTTAGCATCTGAGTGGTGTTGTACTTTTATTATACAATTTCGCGTCTTAGTGGTGTTGTACTTTTTTGTACCATTTAGCATCTGAGTGGTGTTGTTCTTTTTTGTACAATTTAGCATCTGAGCGGTGTTGTAGTTTTTAGTACAATTTAGCATCTGAGCGGTGTTGTACTTTTTGTACAATTTAGCATCTCAGTGGTGTTGTACTTTTTTGTACACTTTAGCATCTGAATGGTGTTGTACGAGCGATGTTGTATGTTTTTGTACACTGTAGCATCTGAGGGGTGTTGTAATTTTTGTACAAATAAGCATCTAAGCGATGTTGTACTTTTTTGTACAATTTAGCATCTGAGTGCTGTTGTACTTTTTTGTACAATTTAGAATCTAAGTGGTGTTGTACAGTTTAGCATATGAGCGGTGTTGTACTTTTTGTATAGTTTAGGATCTGAGCGATGTTGCACTTTTTTGTACAGTTTAGCATCTGAGCGGTGTTGTACTTATTGGCACACTTTAGCATCTGAGCGGTGTTGTACTTTTTTGTACAATTTAGCATCTGAGTAGTGTTGTACTTTTTGTACAATTTAGTATCTAACCGGTGTTGTACTTTTTGGCAATTTAGCGTCTTATTGGTGTTGTACTTTGTTGTACAATTTAGCGTATGAGTGGTGTTGTACTTTTTTATACAGTTTAGCATCTGAGCGGTGTTGTACTTTTTTGTATTGTTTAGCATGTGAGCGGTATTGTACTTTTTTGTATAGTTTAGCATTTGAGCGGTGTTGTAATTTTTTGTACCGTTTAGAATCTGAGTGGTGTTGTACTTTTTTGTACACTTTAGCATCTAAGCGGCATTATATGTTTTTGTACAATGTAGCATCTGAGGGGTGTTGTACTTTTTGTACAATTTAGCATCTGAGTGGTGTCGTATTTTTTGTACAATTTAGCATCTGAGTGATGTTATACTTTTTTGTATAATTTAGCATTTGAGTGGTGTTGTACTTTTTTGTATAATTTAGTGTCTGAGTGGTGTTGTACTTTTTTGTACAATTTAGCATCTTAGTGGTGTTTTACTTTTTGGTATAATATTGCATCTTAGCGGTGTTGTAGTTTTTAGTACAATTTAGCATCTGAGCGGTATTGTTCTTTTTTGTACAATTTAGCATTTAAGCGGTGCTGTACTTTTTTGTACAATTTAGTATCTGAGCGGTGTTGTATATTTTTGTACAATTTAGCATCTGATTGGCGTTGTACTTTGTTGTACAATTTAACGTATGAGTGGTGTTGTACTTTTTTGTACAGTTTAACATATGAGCGGTGTTGTACTTTTTTGTACAGTTTAGCATCTGAACGGTGTTTTACTTTTTTGTACAATTTAGGATCTGAGCGGTGTTGTACTTTTTGTACAATTTAGCATCCGAGTGGTATTGTACTTTTTTGTACAATTTAGCATCTGAGCGGTGTTGTATTTTTTTGTATAGTTTAGGATCTGAGCAGTGTTGTACCTTTATGTACAACTTAGCATCTGAACAGTGTTGTACTTTTTTGTACAATTTAAAATCAGAGTGGTGTTGTACTTTTTGTACAATTTAGCATCTGAGTGGTGTTGTACTTTTTTGTACAATTTAGTGTCTGAGTGGTGTTGTACTTTTTGTACACTTTTTTGTATAATTTATCATCTGAGTGGTGTTGAACTTTTATGTACAATTTAGCATCTGAGTGGTGTTGCAGTTTTTTGTACAATTTAACGTATGAGTGGTGTTATACTTTTTTATACAATTTAGCGTATGAGTGGTGTATACTTTTTTTTTTACAATTTAGCGTCTGAACGGTGTTGTACTTTTTATATAATTTAGCAAATGAGCATTGTTGTACTTTTTTGTACAATTTAGTATTTGACCGGTGTTGTACTTTTTTGTACGATTTAGCATCCGATTAGTGTTGTACTTTCTTGTACAATTTAGCGTATGAGTGGTGTTATACTTTTTTATACAGTTTAGCGTATGAGCGGTGCTGTACATTTTTGTTCAGTTTAGCATCTGAACGGTGTTTAACTTTTTTGTACAATTTAGCATCTGAGTGGTGTTTTATATTTTTATACAGGTTACCAACTGAGGGGTGTTGTACTTTTTTGTACAGTTTAGCATCTGAGTGGTGTTGTACTTTTTTGTATAGTTTAGCATCTGAGCGGTGTTGTACTTTTTTGTACCGTTTAGTATCTGAGCGGTGTTGTATATTTTTGTACAATGTAGCATTTGAGTGGTGTTGCACTTTTTTGTACAATTTAGGATCTGAGCGGTGTTGTACTTTTTAGTATAATTTAGCATCCGAGCGGTGTTGTACTTTTTTGTACAATTTAGCATCTGAAGGGTGTTGTACTTTTTTACAATTTAACGTCTGAGCGATGTTGTACTTTTTGTACAATTTAGTATCTGATTGGTGTTGTACTTTGTTGTACAATTTAGCATATGAGTGGTGTTGTACTTTTTTATATAGTTTAGCATCTGAGGGGTGTTGTACTTTTGTTTACAGTTTAGCATCTGAGTGGTATTGTACTTTTTTGTATAGTTTAGCATTTGAGCGGTGTTGTACTTTTTTGTACCGTTTAGAATCTGAGTAGTGTTGTACCTTTTTGTACACTTTAGCATCTGAGCGGCGTTGTATGTTTTTGTACAATGTAGCATCTGAGGGGTGTTGTACTTTTTTGTAAAATTTAGCATCTGAGCGGTGTTGTACATTTTTTGTACAATTTAGTGTCTGAGTGGTGTTGTACTTTTTGTACACTTTTTTGTATAATTTATCATCTGAGTGGTGTTGAACTTTTATGTACAATTTAGCATCTGAGTGGTGTTGCAGTTTTTTGTACAATTTAACGTATGAGTGGTGTTATACTTTTTTATACAATTTAGCGTATGAGTGGTGTATACTTTTTTTTTTACAATTTAGCGTCTGAACGGTGTTGTACTTTTTATATAATTTAGCAAATGAGCATTGTTGTACTTTTTTGTACAATTTAGTATTTGACCGGTGTTGTACTTTTTTGTACGATTTAGCATCCGATTAGTGTTGTACTTTCTTGTACAATTTAGCGTATGAGTGGTGTTATACTTTTTTTATACAGTTTAGCGTATGTGCGGTGCTGTACATTTTTGTTCAGTTTAGCATCTGAACGGTGTTTAACTTTTTTGTACAATTTAGCATCTGAGTGGTGTTTTATATTTTTATACAGGTTACCAACTGAGGGGTGTTGTACTTTTTTGTACAGTTTAGCATCTGAGTGGTGTTGTACTTTTTTGTATAGTTTAGCATCTGAGCGGTGTTGTACTTTTTTGTACCGTTTAGTATCTGAGCGGTGTTGTATATTTTTGTACAATGTAGCATTTGAGTGGTGTTGCACTTTTTTGTACAATTTAGCATCTGAGCGGTGTTGTACTTTTTAGTATAATTTAGCATCCGAGCGGTGTTGTACTTTTTTGTACAATTTAGCATCTGAAGGGTGTTGTACTTTTTTACAATTTAACGTCTGAGCGATGTTGTACTTTTTGTACAATTTAGTATCTGATTGGTGTTGTACTTTGTTGTACAATTTAGCATATGAGTGGTGTTGTACTTTTTTATATAGTTTAGCATCTGAGGGGTGTTGTACTTTTGTTTACAGTTTAGCATCTGAGTGGTATTGTACTTTTTTGTATAGTTTAGCATTTGAGCGGTGTTGTACTTTTTTGTACCGTTTAGAATCTGAGTAGTGTTGTACCTTTTTGTACACTTTAGCATCTGAGCGGCGTTGTATGTTTTTGTACAATGTAGCATCTGAGGGGTGTTGTACTTTTTTGTAAAATTTAGCATCTGAGCGGTGTTGTACATTTTTTGTACAATTTAGTGTCTGAGTGGTGTTGTACTTTTTGTACACTTTTTTGTATAATTTATCATCTGAGTGGTGTTGAACTTTTATGTACAATTTAGCATCTGAGTGGTGTTGCAGTTTTTTGTACAATTTAACGTATGAGTGGTGTTATACTTTTTTATACAATTTAGCGTATGAGTGGTGTATACTTTTTTTTTTTACAATTTAGCGTCTGAACGGTGTTGTACTTTTTATATAATTTAGCAAATGAGCATTGTTGTACTTTTTTGTACAATTTAGTATTTGACCGGTGTTGTACTTTTTTGTACGATTTAGCATCCGATTAGTGTTGTACTTTCTTGTACAATTTAGCGTATGAGTGGTGTTATACTTTTTTTATACAGTTTAGCGTATGAGCGGTGCTGTACATTTTTGTTCAGTTTAGCATCTGAACGGTGTTTAACTTTTTTGTACAATTTAGCATCTGAGTGGTGTTTTATATTTTTATACAGGTTACCAACTGAGGGGTGTTGTACTTTTTTGTACAGTTTAGCATCTGAGTGGTGTTGTACTTTTTTGTATAGTTTAGCATCTGAGCGGTGTTGTACTTTTTTGTACCGTTTAGTATCTGAGCGGTGTTGTATATTTTTGTACAATGTAGCATTTGAGTGGTGTTGCACTTTTTTGTACAATTTAGCATCTGAGCGGTGTTGTACTTTTTAGTATAATTTAGCATCCGAGCGGTGTTGTACTTTTTTGTACAATTTAGCATCTGAAGGGTGTTGTACTTTTTTACAATTTAACGTCTGAGCGATGTTGTACTTTTTGTACAATTTAGTATCTGATTGGTGTTGTACTTTGTTGTACAATTTAGCATATGAGTGGTGTTGTAGTTTTTTATATAGTTTAGCATCTGAGGGGTGTTGTACTTTTGTTTACAGTTTAGCATCTGAGTGGTATTGTACTTTTTTGTATAGTTTAGCATTTGAGCGGTGTTGTACTTTTTTGTACCGTTTAGAATCTGAGTAGTGTTGTACCTTTTTGTACACTTTAGCATCTGAGCGGCGTTGTATGTTTTTGTACAATGTAGCATCTGAGGGGTGTTGTACTTTTTTGTAAAATTTAGCATCTGAGCGGTGTTGTACATTTTTTGTACAATTTAGTGTCTGAGTGGTGTTGTACTTTTTTGTACAATTTAGCATCTGAGTGGTGTTTTACTTTTTGGTACAATTTTGCATCTTAGCGGTGTTGTAGTTTTTAGTACAATTTAGCATCTGAGCGGTGTTGTACTTTTTTGTACAGTTTAGCATCTGAGCGGTGTTGTACTTTTTGTACAATTTAGCATCTGAAGGGTGTTGTACTTTTTTTTACAATTTTGTATCTGAGCGGTGTTGTATATTTTTGTACAATTTAGCATCTGATTGGCGTTGTACTTTGTTGTACAATTTAACGTATGAGTGGTGTTGTACTTTTTTCTACAGTTTAGCATATGAGCGGTGTTGTACTTTTTTGTATAGTTTAGCATCTGAACCGTGTTTTTTACTTTTTTGTACAATTTAGCATCTGAGCGGTGTTGTACTTTTTGTACAATTTAGCATCCGAGTGGTGTGGTACGTTTTTGTGCAATTTAGCATCTGAGCGGTGTTGTACTTTTTTGTATAGTTTAGGATCTGAGCAGTGTTGTACCTTTGTGTACAATTTAGTATCTGAGCGGCGTTGTACTTTTTTGTACATTTTAAAATCCGAGTGTTGTTGTACTTCTTTGTACAACTTAGTATCTGAGTGGTGTTGTACTTTTTTGTACAATTTAATGTCTGAGTGGTGTTGTACTTTTTTGTACAATTTAGTATCTGAGTGGTGCTGCACGTTTTTGTACAATTTAGCTTCTGAAGGGTGGTGTACTTTTTTGTACAATTTAGTGTCTGAGTGGTGTTGTACTTTTTTGTACAATTTAGTATCTGAGTGGTGCTTCACTTTTTTGTACAATTTAGTTTCCGAAGGGTGGTGTACTTTTTTGTACAATTTAGCATCTGAGCGGTGTTGTACTTTTTATACAATTTAGCAATTGAGCGTTATTGAACTTTTTTGTACAATTTAGTATCTGACCGGTGTTGTACTTTTTTGTACCATTTAGCATCTGATTGGTGTTGTACTTTCTTGTACAATTTAGCATATGAGTGGTGTTGTACTTTTTTGTATAGTTTAGCATATGAGCGGTGTTGTAATTTTTTGTATAGTTTAGCATCTGAACGGTGTTTTACTTTTTTGTACAATTTACCATCTGAGCAGTGTTGTACTTTTTGTACAGTTTAGCATCTGAGCAGTGTTGTACTTTTTTGTATAATTTAGCATCTGAGCAGTGTTGTACATTTTTGTATAGTTTAGGATCTGAGCAGTGTTGTACCTTTTTGTACAATTTAGTATCTGAGCGGTGTTATAGTTTTTCTTACAATTTGTTGTTATTTTTTGTACAATTTAGCATCTGAGCGGTGTTGTAGTTTTTAGTACAGTTTAGCATCTGAGCGGTGTTGTACTTTTTTGTACAATTTAGCATCTGAGCGGTGTTGTATTTTTTTGTACAATTTAGCATCCGAGCGGTCTTGTACGTTTCTGTACAATGTATCATATGAGGGGTGTTGTAATTTTTTGTACAATTTAGCATCTGAGCAGTGTTGAACTTTTTTGTACAATTTAGCATCTGAGCGGAGTTGTACATTTTTGTACAATTTAGCATCTAAATGGTGTTGTATTTTTTGTATAATTTAGCATAGGAGTGGTGTTGTACTTTTTTGTATAATTTAGCATCTGAGTGGTGTTGTACTTTTTGTACAATTTAGCGTCTAAAGGGTGTTGTACTTTTTCGTAGAATTTAGCATCTGAGTGGTGTTGTACTTTTATTATACAATTTAGCATTTTAGTGATGTTGTACTTTTTTTTACCATTTAGCATCTGAGTGGTGTTGTTCTTTTTTGTACAATTTAGCATCTGAGCGGTGTTGTAGTTTTTAGTACAATTTAGCATATGAGCGGTGTTGTACTTTTTGTACAATTTAGCATCTGAGCGGTGTTGTACTTTTTTGTACACTTTAGCATCTGAGCGGTGTTGTACGTTTTTGAACACTGTAGCGTCTGAGGGGTGTTGTAATTTTTGTACAATTTAGCATCTAAGCGGTGTTGTACTTTTTTGTATAGTTTAGAATCTGAGCAGTGTTGTACTTTTTGTATAGTTTAGCATCTGAGCAGTGTTGTACTTTTTTGTATAGTTTAGGATCTGAGCAGTGTTGTACCTTTTTGTACAATTTAGCATCTGAGCAGTGTTGTACTTTTTCGTACAATTTGTTATTCTTTTTTGTACAATTTAGCATCTGAGAGGTGTTGTACTTTTTTGTACACTTTAGCATCCGAGCGGTCTTGTACGTTTTTGTACAATGTAGCATCTTTGGGGTGTTGTAATGTTTTGTACAATTTAGCATCTCAGCAGTGTTGTACTTTTTTGTACAATTTAGCATCTGAGCGGATTTGTACCTTTTTGTACAATTTAGCATCTGAGTGGTGTTGTACTTTTTGTATAATTTAGCATTGGAGTGGTGTTGTAATTTTTTGTACAATTTAGCATCTGAGTGGTTGACACGCCTAGGTCGTCGTGCGGTCAAAAATAAAGAAAAACCTAACACACACTAGTACAGTGGTAGTCAGGGTCGATCCGCAGGAGCTTCGTGGTTAGACTAAGTGACAGATTACAACTAGTAGTGTCACGCTACAGTCGGAGGATCTAGTTTCTACCTTCTTAATTACTAACACCCTAAAGCAATGATCAAACAAACTCAAGCCAAGCTAAGCTAAGCTCAAATGAACCTAGTCACTTTCTGAAATCAGAAGTGCATCTCTGAATCAGAAGCAATCAAAGGCATCCAAACTAAGCAAAACCAAGCAAGCATAAACTAGCCACTAACTAAAGTTCTACTGAGCAGTTACTAGCCAATGTTTAATGCCTAAAAATTAACCTAATTAGATACTGATTTCAGCAAGGAAAACAGTCCCAACAAGGTCAAAACACGATCCAAACACAAATCAATAATCAAAAACACAAACAAACATCCAAAACACCGAAATACCAATATTACTTATAAACAAATGCTTCTCATTCATCAAACTCAATATCCAAACATCCAAGCAGTAACAAAATGTCATAAAACAGAAACCTAAAGTGCTCAAGGCCAGCGGTTGTCACTCCCAAGGACCTTAGCTACAATTACTATTTGATACCAAAAGGAAATTAAATTCAAAAACACAAAATACCAATTGAGATGTTGCTGAAACGAAATCTTGGAGTCAAAGAGCTTCAAGGTCGATTTTACACCCGGTCTTTGCTAGGGTTTTCGGCTGAAATTGCATCTATTTATACTTGCAAATTTCCCGCAGCCGCGCCGCGCAGATGAAGAATCCGCGGCGCGCGTACTAATCTTTTCCCGTTTCTTCCGCATTTGAATGTGTTACACCGCCTTAAGCCCGCATCGTGCGTATCATAGATCCGCGGCGTGCGTACGAGTTTCCTTGATTTTTCATTCTTTTCCAAACTTCTTCCTTTTGCACGCTTTTAGTCCATGTTTCCATTCTTTTTCTCCAAACAAGTCCTGGCACAAAAAGTGAGAATACCCAGACATATCTGATATAATTTTATCAAGAACAGGGCTCAACAACGCCTAAAATACTTGATATCACTAGGCGTTGTCAAACACCCCACACTTGTGCCTTGCTTGTCCCCAAGCAATAGAGTTTTTAACAAATTATAATAAGGAATCAAATAATTTTTGATTGTGTTCAGTTTCAAAGTTTATTGCTCTTTGAGTTAGAGTGGAATAGTTCGCGAAAACATAATTGAATTGTTCTTTGGAATTCATGGCTTTCTAAAGAACCCTTGATTACAAACTTTTTGTCCACAATGAAGTGTACTAACTCATTCAGATTTTAAAGGCCATTAAGGAATTGCCCATGACTTTCGATGTTGTCCGTGTAGCGAGCTTTCAGAAATACCATCCTAGACCAGACGATCTTAGGTGGTAAGGTGCATAAGTCCCACCCATTTTAGACTTACTGGCTCGAACAACAAAGGCCACAGATTGACTTTTCCTTCCTAAATTCCAATCCTCAAACAGCTCAATCTTCTAAACTCGTAAAACTCAACTTATTTGACTAACTAATAGCATGATCACAAATAAATAGTGTTTATTGAAAAATACTAGTGCTATCACAATCACAAACCGTTCATTTCAAAATTGCAATTTATTAAAAATTTTGAAAAATATTGCTAAAAATTGAAAAATTGATCATTTCTGCAAAAATTTCAAAAATTTTCTCTTTCGACCGTCCACACCCCACACTTAAAACCGTACAACGTCCACGTTGTACAAAAATTATTTCAAAACATGGGAGAAAGAGTTACCCCATTTTGGACGATAGACTGCTTGGTGCTCAATATCATAGGTATAATTGCGAACAACGGATCCTTGATTTCGTATTCCGGAGTTGTAGCGCTACAGTGAACACGCCGGTGGTCGAGACAAGTGGAGGGGGCACGGTGACCCCACACTTGTCCGAGACAACTCCTTCCCAATTTGATATATCATGCATAACTCAACAAACAAATTAAAAGCAAACATAACAAATAAAATATACAGATAGAGGTGTCATAAGTTTTGTACATATATCCCAAAGATATAAAAAGAAAGAAAGAAAAAGTACATCAATCACTACCAGGTGGCCTGGAGGGTCCAGCCTCATGATCGTGGGCCCTGGCTGGGAATGGTCGAGGGGGCCGGCCCTCCTGAGTGGCCAAATCCAGGAGTACCTCCCTGATCCATGCCAACTGGTCCTCGATCCTGGCAACCCTGGCTGCCAGGTCCTCCTGCTGTGGCTGCGGCTGTGGTGTTGGCTCGGCGGGTGGCTCCCGCCTCTGTCGTCTTCGGCCCGGCTGAGCGTACGCGGGCTGGGGTGCTTGAGGTGGCTCTGTCGGTGCCCGGATGAACTGCGCCGGACGCTGCTGCTCGATGAGCCTCATCCTCTCCAAAGTGCGCGCTGTAGTGCGAGATGGAGGTAGAGCGGTCAAGGAGGCAGCCACGGGGACAGTGAGGATCACATATGAGCGGGCCAGGCGGGTGATGAAATACCCCCTGGCTAGTGGGCTGTTGGCGGAGGCGCCAGTCGAGTGGGTGGGTCGAGGAGGACCCACAGGTATGTCATGTCGTCGCCCGACACCTTCTCGCCCCCTCCCGATGCATGATAGAGGTAGAGACGATGCAGTGCATAAGGCGGTGGAGTGGGTCTCGAAGGTGACTCTCCCTAGAAGTCCCTGCCTCGTATATAATGTTAGACAGTGGTGCCCAAACCTCCATGTTGCCAGGCCTCTCCGGCTGCCCTGAATACAGGCCCCAAAAAACTGAGTGAAGTGGCGGTGCTGAAGATCCGCCGGAGTGTATAGGCCCACTCGCCTCCCAAACTCCCTGAGGTTGCACTCCCTCTGTGCACCTCCCAGTCGGAACCGGATGATCCTGGATCGTGGGTCTGACGCCCGAGGAGCGAAATGGATCGTGGAGAGAAACTCCAACAGTAGCTCGGTGTAGACCACGTCCTCGTCCGTGGCCATGATCCTGTCCCATCCACGGCAAGTAAATGAAGCCTCCTCGTGAGTCCAGGTGCGATGTAAGAATGGCTCGATCACACCCTATAGTCCCGCATCCCTCAGTATGTCTCTGTCAATGACCATCGCCTCGAGAACCCGGCGACCAGTCAATGAGTCCCTTCATGAGATGTACTCTGCCGAACTGGAAAGTCCCTCGGGGAACTGGAGGAAAGCGTGCTCTAGTCTGAACATCATCTGCAAAAAGATACATAGCCACAAAACAAAAAAAAATTGCAAAATTAGTCCCTTCTTCCCCGCCGCACCGCGGCGCGACCCAAGAGCAAGGGCGCGGCGCGGCGTGCGTTTGTTTCAAAACCCCGATCCAAACTCGTGATTTAACCTGCTAAAATTCGATCCAATCATCCCATAAGGTAGCCTAAGTGCCGACTAACTCATCTAGGGTCTCCATTTGGCAAAACAAACACTCTATGAGTTAGCATTAGCGATTCTAAGTTTTGAACTATTTTGGGCAAATCACTAAAATTAACTACCTAATCACTAGTTTTAACGAGTAATAAGTAGTTATAATAGCGTACCTTGGTAGTAGAAACACAATGAGCAAGAAAAATTGCAAGAGAAATTCGTCAATCAGAGCTCCGAGTCGTGTGAGGGTTGTGTGAGCCGCGGCTTACCTTAATATAGGAGGAAACCGTCTGATCGTTTACCGCGTCGTGCATTTTCTCTTTGCGCGTCGCGCGTGTCTCCAAATCAACCCCTGCACATCGGGTTGGTTTACGACCCCGCGTCGCGTAATCCAAAAACCCACGGCGCGGTCTTCAAAAATTTCAAAACTTCTCACACGACCCCACACTTGTTTTAGACCACTAATACCTGCAAAAGATTGATGTATTTTCCTAATTAAATTTTAAGAAATATAAAACCTAACCTATGACACGATGGGTTGCCTCCCAACAAGCGCTAAGTTTAACGTCTTCAGACAGACGTTCTATTTCTATGAAGAATCTTCTTCTTCTTGAACCCTTGATGACATCTGCTTGAATCCTGGCATGAAGTTGTTGGCCATCATTGACATGAGAGATGTGAGTTGAGTCATTCGATCGCTCACACCGCTAATCCATTGTTGCTGAGATTCTAGGAGCTTAAAAACTTTTTCCTCTCGTTCTCTTGATTCCTTTTCATACTGCTGGTGTCTTATTTCCATCATTTCTATCATGTCCAGCAGCTGCTCCTTTTCGATAGTGGATAACGGGTGGTCCTTGGTTTCTTTTAAAATCTCTTCTTTTCCTCCTTCTCCCATACGTGTGCAAATCTTTTCCTTACTCTTGATCCCCGCCTCCATTAATATCCTTCTGTCCATTTGTTTTCCATTTTCTTCTGAAGGTAATGATACAGGATTTCCAAACATGTTCAATCTTCTTTTCCTTGTCCCAAAGAAAATGTCCATGTCTCCTGTCTTGTAATCGATCACCGAACCAGCAGTAGCTAAGAATCGGCGTCCCAAGATAAGCGCAGGTGCATCGTCCAGGCTTTCATATCCCATAACCAGAAAATCCACTGGATAGAAAAAGTCCCCAACTTTGACTATGACATTCGTCAGTCTTCCCCGAGATACGTTTGTTGATTGATCAGCCAGCTGTAATACAACTTCTGCTGGCTCTATTTCTTCATTTTTGTACTTATCATACAGGTATCCTGGCAGGATATTGACACTTGCTCCCAAATCTAATAGGGTGTTCCGAATAACCACATCTCCTACAGTAGTAGTGATCAATGGTGATCCAGGGTCCTTTTTCCTTTTTGGGCAGTGTTCCCAATAACGCCTCACTTGCTTTCACCGTCAACCTCACAGTTTTTGGTGTGGGTGCTTTACTCTTCCCATTTTGTTCACACATTTCTTGCAGAATTCTGGTATCTTCAGGGGCATCCTTAAGCTCATCCCACAGAGACTGGTTCATTAAGGGCCCATTGATTTGGGTGCTTCCTGCTTCTTTATCCCTTTCCTATCCTTCTTTTTCTGCTTGATTCCTGCTATCGTCGGTTGCTCCTCCTTCTGGACCTCTTTATCTATTTCTGGTTGAGTTTCCTTCTCAACAGGAATTCCTTCTTCCTTACCTTCCTCACTTCCTAGAGCTTCCTCTTCTTCCCCCAGTTTCACTTCACTCCCTACTTCAAACAAGTCTTCCAAAGTGACGCCATCCAGATTCGACAGTGTTAACTTGCTCTTTTCCTGGTCGCTGATTATGAGTAGGGTTGACCTCTGTAGCACTTGGCAATTTTCCACTATCTCTATTTTGCTGATCTGCAGCCATTTGTCCAATTTGTCGTTCCATATTTGCAATGGCTTTTGCGTTTGCTTGAGATTGTTGTTGCGTAGCAGTGACCATATCGTACATCTTAGCAAACATTTCTTCTTGAGTTCCCGGGGCGTTGTTGGTAACATTATTGGGCCCTCTGTTATTGTTATTGCTACTATTTCCGTTGTGGTTGTTGTTACTCGCAGGCTGATGTGTTCTAGGCTGATTGGTCGGTTGACTTTGGTGATTGTTTTGCCTAAAATTCTGTTGCTGTCCTTGGTTATATGGCCTGTAGGGTCGTCCATTATTATGCTGGCCTTGACCCTGGCCATAAATTTGATTCGCCTCTTGAGTCTTAGGTCCCCCTTGACCTCCTTGCAATGGATTATGTGGTCCCTTCTGCAGTGTTGACATGAGCCTGTCAAACTTCTTATTCAGTTCACTAATTTCCTTCTTCACTTCCTTCTTCCAGTCAGCGTAGGCTCCCACTGCTGCTGCCGTACCTACAGTCTTCCTGGTAGAAAAGTTTGCCTTGGAACCATTGCTCAATTGTTCCAAGAACTGCCAAGCTTCCTCTGGGTCCTGCCACATAAATGTCCCACTTGATGAGGCATTTATCATGGCCTGATGTGTCTCACTGACTCCTTCGAAGAATAACTTAACTAGCTGCCACCTGGGAATTTCGTGATGCAGGAAGGATCGTAACAACTCTTTCAACCTGTCAAAGGCTTCGTGGAAAGCCTCTCCTGGCTTTTGTTGAAAATCTTGGATTGCTCGTCTGACCTCCTTGGTTTTACTGACTGGATAGAATTCTTGAAGAAACTTAGCCTTGAGTTGATCCCATGTGGTAATGCTGTTCGATGGCAAAGATGTAAACCAATATTTGGCCTTATCCTTAAGAGTGAATGGAAACAGTCTAAGCCTAAAAATGTTTCTATTGGTGTTCCTAAGGTTATTAGCATTAGCAATCGCTAAGAATTCATATAGATGATTATAAGGATCGTCTTGCTTATACCCTCTAAACTCTGGCAATATTCCTAATAACTAAGGTCTTATTTCTACTTGAGAATCAATGTTATCAGGAATATAAATTGGCGATGAATCATCATATTCCCGCGGTTGGAAATGTGATGCAACCGATTGCCGTCTCGGTTGTGCGAAATGTAAGGGTCGAGCAGGATTACCGTAAGGATGATCGTTATATTCCCTCTGACCTGGTTGATACTGTGGTGCTCTCCTAGGAGGTCCTCGACCTCGGTTCCACTGTGGTTGTGGTGCTGGTGGCACCCATCCCTCGTCTTCCTCGTCATATCCCTCCTCTGTCTCTGGATAATGGTAGTGTGGCTGAGGAGGTTGTTGATAGTGTATCGGTTGTGCAGGTTGGAATGTGGGTTGAGGTTTAAAAAGAACGTGTTGTGGTTGAGAGGTTGGTGTCTGCTGTCGAGAAACTGGGGTGCCATCACGGGTCGGCTTTCCCCAAGACATTGCAGAGGTAAATGGATTGGTAGATTGTGGTTGTGAAGCGGGTGTAAATGGTGAGATAGATGGTGGAGTGCATGATGGTATGGGTGTAGAGGCTGAAACTGCACCACCAGAAGCACTCGTGCTCCCGAACTGAAACTCTGACAGTGGGGGAATAGAAAATACCCCCGTTGCCTCACCTGATGGTTCCCGGGCAACACTTACTCGACTACTACTAACCTGACTAAAACTCATGATGGTTAAACGCCTACGAGCATGGATTTTGCGCGCAGTACGCTCAATCTCAGGATCAAAATGCAATGGGGTAACCCTGCGGGTACGCATGCACTAGTGCAACACGCCCATAAAAATCAAAAACAAAACTAAAAAAATGAAAATTTTCAAAACAAGAAACAAGTTCCTACTGATCACCTATTGTAAGCTCACAGCTCCCCGGCAACGGCGCCAAAATTTGACACGCCTAGGTCGTCGTGCGGTCAAAAATAAAGAAAAACCTAACATACACTAGTACAGTGGTAGACTAAGTGACACGCCAAAATTTGACACGCCTAGGTCGTCGTGGGGTGCCATCATGGGTCGATCCGCAGGAGCTTCGTGGTTAGACTAAGTGACAGATTACCAACTAGTAGTGTCATGCTACAGTCGGAGGATCTAGTTTCTACCTTCTTAATTACTAACACCCTAAAGCAATGATCAAACAAACTCAAGCCAAGCTAAGCTAAGCTCAAATGAACCTAGTCACTTTATGAAATCAGAAGTGCATCTCTGAATCAGAAGCAATCAAAGGCATCCAAACTAAGCAAAACCAAGAAGCATAAACTAGCCACTAACTAAAGTTCTACTGAACAGTTACTAGCCAATGTTTAATGCCTAAAAATTAACCTAATTAGCTACTGATTTTAGCAAGGAAAAACAGTCCCAACAAGGTCAAAACAAGATCCAAACACAAATCAATAATCAAAAACACAAACAAACATCCAAAACACCGAAATACCAATATTACTTATAACCAAATGCTTCTCATTCATCAAACTCAATATCCAAACATCCAAGCAGTAACAAAATGTCATAAAACAGAAACCTAAAGTGCTCAAGGCCAGCGGTTGTCACTCCCAAGGACCTTAGCTACAATTACTATTTGATACCAAAAGGAAATTAAATTCAAAAACACAAAATACCAATTGAGATGTTGCTGAAACGAAATCTTGGAGTCAAAGAGCTTCAAGGTCGATTTTACACCCGGTCTTTGCTAGGGTTTTCGGCTGAAATTGCATCTATTTATACTTGCAAATTTCCCGCAGCCGCGCCGCGCAGATGAAGAATCCGCGGCACGCGTACTAATCTTTTCCCGTTTCTTCCGCATTTAAATGTGTTACACCGCCTTAAGCCCGCATCGCGCGTATCATAGATCCGCGGCGCGAGTACGAGTTTCCTTAATTTTTCATTCTTTTCCAAACTTCTTCCTTTTGCATGCTTTTAGTCCCTGTTTCCATTCTTTTTCTCCAAACAAGTCCTGGCACGAAAAGTGAGAATACCGAGACATATCTATATAATTTTATCAAGAACAGGGCTCAACAACGCCTAAAATACTTGATATCACTAGGCGTTGTCAGTGGTGTTGTACTTTTTTGTACAATTTAGTGTCTGAGTGGTGTTGTACTTTTTGTACAATTTAGCGTCTGAGGGGTGTTGTACTTTTTTGTAGAATTTAGTATCTGAGTGGTGTTGTACTTTTATTATACAATTTAGCGTTTTAGTGGTGTTGTACTTTTTTGTACAATTTAGCATCTGAGTGGTGTTGTACTTTTTTGTACAGTTTTGCATATGAGGGGTGTTGTACGTTTTTGTATAGTTTAGCAACTAAGTGATGTTGCGCTTTTTTGTACACTTTAGCATCTGAGCGGTGATGTACTTCTTGGTACACTTTAGCATCTGAGATGTGTTGTACTTTTTTGTACAATTTTGAATCTGAGTAGTGTTGTACTTTTTGTACAATTTATTATCTGACCGGTGTTGTACTTTTTTGGACAATTTAGCATCTTATTGGTGTTGTACTTTGTTGTACAATTTAGTGTATGAGTGGTGTTGTACTTTTTTATACAGTTTAGCATCTGAGGGGTGTTGTACTTTTTTGTACAGTTTAGCATCTGAGCGGTATTGTAATTTTTTGTATAGTTTAGCATTTGAGCGGTGTTGTACTTTTTTGTACCGTTTAGAATCTGAGTGGTGTTGTACTTTTTTATACACTTTAGCATCTGAGCGGCGTTGTATGTTTTTGTACAATGTAGCATATGAGGGGTGTTGTACTTTTTTGTATAATTTAGCATCTGAGTGGTGTTGTACTTTTTTGTACAATTTAGTGTCTGAGTGATGTTATACTTTTTTGTATAATTTAGCATTTGAGTGGTGTTGTACTTTTTTGTACAATTTAGTGTCTGAGTGGTGTTGTACTTTTTTGTATAATTTAGCATCTGAGTGGTGTTTTACTTTTTGGTATAATATTGCATCTTAGCGGTGTTGTAGTTTTTCGTATAATTTAGCATCTGAGCGGTGTTGTACTTTTTTGTACAATTTAGCATTTACGCGGAGTTGTACTTTTTTGTACAATTTAGCATCTGAAGGGTGTTGTACTTTTTTTTACAATTTAGCGTCTGAGCGGTGTTATATTTTTTTATACAATTTAGCATTTGAGCAGTGTTGTACTTTTTTGTACAATTTAGTGTCTGAGCGGTGTTGTACACTTTTGTACAATTTAGCATCTGGTTGGTGTTGTACTTTGTTGTACAATTTAGCGTATCAGTGGTTTTGTACTTTTTTGTATAGTTTAGCATATGAGCGGTGTTGTACATTTTTGTGTACTTTTTTATACAATTTAGCATCTTAGTGGTGTTTTACATTTTGGTACAATATTGCATCTTAGCGGTGTTGTAGTTTTTAGTACAATTTAGCATCTGAGCGGTGTTGTACGTTTTGTACAATTTAGCATTTAAGCGGTGTTGTACTTTTTTGTACAATTTAGCATCTGAAGGGTGTTGTACTTTTTTTTTACAATTTAGCGTCTGAGTGGTGTTGTACCTTTTTATACAATTTAGCATCTCAGCAGTGTTGTACTTTTTTGTACAATTTAGTATATGAGCGGTGTTGTACACTTTTGTACAATTTAGCATCTGGTTGGTGTTGTAATTTGTTGTACAATTTAGCGTATGAGTGGTTTTGTACTCTTTTGTACAATTTAGCATCTGAGCGGTATTGTACTTTTTCGTACAATTTGTTGTTCTTTTTTGTACAATTTACCATCAGAGCGGTGTTGTAGTTTTTAGTACAATTTAGCATCTGAGCGGTGTGGTACTTTTTTGTACAATTTAGCATCTGAGCGGTGTCGTACTTTTTTGTACACTTTAGCATCTGAACGTTCTTGTACGTTTTTGTACAATGTAGCATCTGAGGGGTGTTGTAATTTTTTGTACAATTTAGCATCTGAGCGGTATTGTACTTTTTGTACAATTTAGCTTCTGAGCGATGTTGTACCTTTTTGTACAATTTAGCATCTGAGTGGTGTTGTACTTTTTGTATAATTTAGCATCTGAGTAGTGTTGTACTTTTTTTGTACAATTTAGCGTCTTAGTGGTGTTGTATATTTTTGTACAATTTAGTGTATGAGTGGTGTTGTACTTTTTGTACAATTTAGCGTCTGAGGGGTGTTGTACTTTTTTTGTAGAATTTAGCATCTAAGTGGTGTTGTACTTTTATTATACAATTTAGCGTCTTAGTGGTGTTGTACTTTTTTGTACCATTTAGCATCTGAGTGGTGTTGTTCTTTTTTGTACAATTTAGCATCTGAGCGGTGTTGTAGTTTTTAGTACAATTTAGCATATGAGCGGTGTTGTACTTTTTGTACAATTTAGCATCTGAGCGGTGTTCTACTTTTTGTATACTTTAGCATCTGAGCGGTGTTGTACTTTTTATACAATTTAGCATCTGAGCAGTGTTGTACTTTTTTGTACAATTTAGTATCTGAGCGGTGTTGTATACTTTTGTACAATTTAGCATCTAGTTGGTGTTGTTCTTTGTTGTACAATTTAGCGTATGAGTGGTTTTGTACTTTTTTGTATAGTTTAGCATATGAGCGGTGTTGTAGTTTTTTATATAGTTTAACATCTGAACGGTGTTTTACTTTTTTGTACAATTTAGCATCTAAGCGGTGTTGTACTTTTTGTACAGTGTAGTATCTGAGCAGTGTTGTACTTTTTTGTATAGTTTAGCATCTGAGCAGTGTTGTACTTTTTTGTATAGTTTAGGATCTGAGCAGTGTTGTACCTTTTTGTACAATTTAGCATCTGAGCGGTGTTCTACTTTTTCGTACAAATTGTTGTTCTTTTTTGTACAATTTAGCATCTGAGCGGTGTTGTAGCTTTTAGTATAATTTAGCATCTGAGCGGTGTTGTACTTTTTAGTACAATTTAGCATCTGAGCGGTCTTGTACGTTTTTGTACAATGTAGCATCTCAGGGGTGTTGTAATTTTTTGTACAATTTAGCATGTGAGCGGTGTTGTACTTTGTGTACAATTTAGCATCTGGCTGGAGTTGTACCTTTTTGTACAATTTAGCATCTGAGTGGTCTTGTACTTTTTTCTATAATTTAGCATCTGAGTGGTGTTGTACTTTTTTGTACAATTTAGCATCTGAGTTGTGTTGTACTTTTTTGTACAATTTAGTGTCTGAATGGTGTTGTATTTTTTGTACAATTTAGAGTCTGAGGGTTGTTGTACTTTTTTGTAGAATTTAGCATCTGAGTGGTGTTGTACTTTTATTATACAATTTCGCGTCTTCGTGGTGTTGTACTTTTTTGTACCATTTAGCATCTGAGTTGTGTTGTTCTTTTTTGTACAATTTAGCATCTGAGCGATGTTGTAGTTTTTAGTACAATTTAGCATCTGAGCGGTGTTGTACTTTTTGTACAATTTAGCATCTCAGCGGTGTTGTACTTTTTTGTACACTTTAGCATCTGAACGGTGTTGTACGAGCGATGTTGTATGTTTTTGTACACTGTAGCATAGCATCTGAGGGGTGTTGTAATCTTTGTACAATTTAGCATCTAAGCGGTGTTGTACTTTTTTGTACAATTTAGCATCTAAGTGGTGTTGTACTTTTTTGTACAATTTAGCATCTAAGTGGTGTTGTACATTTTTTGTACAGTTTAACATATGAGCGGTGTTGTACTTTTTGCATAGTTTAGGATCTGAGCGATGTTGCACTTTTTTGTACAGTTTAGCATTTGAGCGGTGTTGTACTTTTTGGTACACTTTAGCATGTGAGTGATGTTGTACTTTTTTGTACAATTTAGCATATGAGTAGTGTTGTACTTTTTGTACAATTTAGTATCTAACCGGTGTTGTACTTTTTGGCAATTTAGCGTCTTATCGGTGTTGTACTTTGTTGTACAATTTAGCGTATGAGTGGTGTTGTACTTTTTTATACAGTTTAGCATCTGAGCGGTGTTGTACTTTTTTGTATTGTTTAGCATGTGAGCGGTATTGTACTTTTTTGTATAGTTTAGCATTTGAGCGGTGTTGTACTTTTTTGTACCGTTTAGAATCTGAGTGGTGTTGTACTTTTTTGTACACTTTAGCATCTAAGCGGCGTTATATGTTTTTGTACAATGTAGCATCTGAGGGGTGTTGTACTTTTTGTACAATTTAGCATCTGAGTGGTGTCGTATTTTTTTGTACAATTTAGCATCTGAGTGATGTTATACTTTTTTGTATAATTTAGCATTTGAGTGGTGTTGTACTTTTTTGTACAATTTAGTGTCTGAGTGGTGTTGTACTTTTTTGTACAATTTAGCATCTTAGTGGTGTTTTACTTTTTGGTACAATATTGCATCTTAGCGGTGTTGTAGTTTTTAGTACAATTTAGCATCTGAGCCGTATTGTACTTTTTTGTACAAGTTAGCATTTAAGCGGTGTTGTACTTTTTTGTACAATTTAGTATCTGAGCGGTGTTGTATATTTTTGTACAATTTAGCATCTAATTGGCGTTGTACTTTGTTGTACAATTTAACGTATGAGTGGTGTTGTACTTTTTTGTACAGTTTAACATATGAGCGGTGTTGTACTTTTTTGTACAGTTTAGCATCTGAACGGTGTTTTACTTTTTTGTACAATTTAGGATCTGAGCGGTGTTGTACTTTTTGTACAATTTAACATCCGAGTGGTATTGTACTTTTTTGTATAATTTAGCATCTGAGCGGTGTTGTATTTTTTTGTATAGTTTAGGATCTGAGCAGTGTTGTACCTTTATATACAACTTAGCATCTGAGCAGTGTTGTACTTTTTTGTACAATTTAAAATCAGAGTGGTGTTGTACTTTTTGTACAATTTAGCATCTGAGTGGTGTTGTACTTTTTTGCACAATTTAGTGTCTGAGTGGTGTTGTACTTTTTGTACACTTTTTTGTACAATTTATTATCTGAGTGGTGTTGCACTTTTATGTACAATTTAGCATCTGAGTGGTGTTGCACTTTTTTGTACAATTTAACATATGAGTGGTGTTATACTTTTTTATACAATTTAGCGTATGAGTGGTGTATATTTTTTTTTTTTTTTTACAATTTAGCGTCTGAACGGTGTTGTACTTTTTATACAATTTAGCAAATGAGCATTGTTGTACTTTTTTGTACAATTTAGTATTTGACCGGTGTTGTACTTTTTTGTACGATTTAGCATCCGATTAGTGTTGTACTTTCTTGTACAATTTAGCGTATGAGTGGTGTTATACTTTTTTATACAGTTTAGCGTATGAGCGGTGCTGTACTTTTTTGTTCAGTTTAGCATCTGAACGGTGTTTAACTTTTTTGTACAATTTAGCATCTGAGTGGTGTTTTATATTTTTATACTGGTTAGCAACTGAGGGGTGTTGTACTTTTTTGTACAGTTTAGCATCTGAGTGGTGTTGTACTTTTTTGTATAGTTTAGCATCTAAGCGGTGTTGTACTTTTTTGTAACGTTTTGTATCTGAGCGGTGTTGTATATTTTTGTACAATGTAGCATTTGAGTGGTTTTGCACTTTTTGTACAATTTAGCATCTGAGCGGTGTTGTACTTTTTAGTATAATTTAGCATCCGAGCGGTGTTGTACTTTTTTGTACAATTTAGCATCTGAAGGGTGTTGTACTTTTTTACAATTTAACGTCTGAGCGATGTTGTACTTTTTGTACATTTTAGTATCTGATTGGTGTTGTACTTTGTTTTACAATTTAGCATATGAGTGGTGTTGTATTTTTTTATATAGTTTAGCATCTGAGGGGTGTTGTACTTTTGTTACAGTTTAGCATCTGAGCGGTATTGTACTTTTTTGTATAGTTTAGCATTTGAGCGGTGTTGTACTTTTTTGTACCGTTTAGAATCTGAGTAGTGTTGTACCTTTTTGTACACTTTAGCATCTGAGCGGCGTTGTATGTTTTTGTACAATGTAGCATCTGAGGGGTGTTGTACTTTTTTGTAAAGTTTAGCATCTGAGCGGTGTTTTACATTTTTTGTACAATTTAGTGTCTGAGTGGTGTTGTACTTTTTTGTACAATTTAGCATCTGAGTGGTGTTTTACTTTTTGGTACAATTTTGCATCTTAGCGGTGTTGTAGTTTTTAGTACAATTTAGCATCTGAGCGGTGTTGTACTTTTTTGTACAATTTAGCATCTGAGCGGTGTTGTACTTTTTGTACAATTTAGCATCTGAAGGGTGTTGTACTTTTTTTACAATTTAGCGTCTGAGCGGTGTTGTAATTTTTTATAAAACTTAGCATCTGAGCAGTGTTGTACTTTTTTGTACAATTTTGTATCTGAGCGGTGTTGTATATTTTTGTACAATTTAGCATCTGATTGGCGTTGTACTTTGTTCTACAATTTAACGTATGAGTGGTGTTGTACTTTTTTGTACAGTTTAGCATATGAGCGGTGTTGTACTTTTTTGTATAGTTTAGCATCTGAACCGTGTTTTTTACTTTTTTGTACAATTTAGCATCTGAGCGGTGTTGTACTTTTTGTACAATTTAGCATCCGAGTGGTGTTGTACGTTTTTGTGCAATTTAGCATCTGAGCGGTGTTGTACTTTTTTGTATAGTTTAGGATCTGAGCAGTGTTGTACCTTTGTGTACAATTTAGCATCTGAGCGGCGTTGTACTTTTTTGTACAATTTAAAATCCGAGTGTTGTTGTACTTCTTTGTACAACTTAGTATATGAGTGGTGTTGTACTTTTTTGTATAATTTAATGTCTGAGTGGTGTTGTACTTTTTTGTACAATTTAGTATCTGAGTGGTGCTGCACTTTTTTGTACAATTTAGCTTCTGAAGGGTGGTGTACTTTTTGTACAATTTAGTGTCTGAGTGGTGTTGTACTTTTTTGTACAATTTAGTATCTGAGCGGTGTTTCACTTTTTTGTACAATTTAGTTTCTGAAGGGTGGTGTACTTTTTTGTACAATTTAGCATCTGAGCGGTGTTATACTTTTTATACAATTTAGCAATTGAGCGTTATTGAACTTTTTTGTACAATTTAGTATCTGACCGGTGTTGTACTTTTTTGTACCATTTAGCATCTGATTGGTGTTGTACTTTCTTGTACAATTTAGCATATGAGTGGTGTTGTACTTTTTTTATACAATTTAGCATATGAGAGGTGTTGTAATTTTTTGTACAGTTTAGCATCTGAACGGTGTTTTACTTTTTTGTACAATTTTGCATCTGAGGGGTGTTCTACTTTTTTATACAAGTTAGCATATGAGGTGTGTTGTACTTTTTTGTACAGTTTAGCATCTGAGTGGTGTTGTACTTTTTTGTACACTTTAGCATCTGAGTGGTGTTGTATGTTTTTGTACAATGTAGCATCTGAGGGGTGTTGCACTTTTTTGTATAATTTAGCGTCTGAGCGGTTTTGTAGTTTTTAGTATAATTTAGTATCTGGGCGGTGTTGTACTTTTTGTACAATTTAGCATCTGAAGGGTGTTGTACTTTTTATTTTACATATTAGCGTTTGAGCGGTGTTGTGCTTTTTTATACAATTTAGCATCTGAGCAGTGTTGTACTTTTTGTACAATTTAGTATCTGAGAAGTGTTGTACATTTTTGTACAATTTAGCATCTGATTGGTGTTGTACTTTGTTGTTTAGTTTAGTGTATGAATGATGTTGTACTTTTTTGTACAGTTTAGCATATGAGCGGTGTTGTACTTTTTTGTATAGTTTAGCATCTGAACGGTGTTTAACTTTTTTGTACACTTTAGCATCTGAACGGTGTTGTACTTTTTGTACAATTTACATCTGAGTGGTGTTTTACTTTTTGTACTGTTTAGCATCTGAGCAGTGTTGTAATTTTTTGTATAGTTTAGGATCTGAGCGGTGTTGTACCTTTTTGTACAATTTAGCGTCTGAGCGGTGTTGTACTTTTTTGTATAATTTAGCATCTGAGTGGTGTTGTACTTTTTTGTACAATTTAACATCTGAGCGGTGTTGTACATTTTTGTACACTTTAGCATCTGAGCGGTGTTGTATGTTTTTGTACAATGTAGCATCTGAGGGGTGTTGTAATTTTTTATACAATTTAGCATCTGAGCGGTGTTGTACTTCTTTGTACAATTTAGCATCTGAGCGGTGTTCTACTTTTTTGTACAATTTGGCATCTGAGTGGTGTTGTACTTTTTGCATCTGAACGGTGTTGTACATTTTTGTACAATGTAGCATTTGAGGGGTGTTGTAATTTTTTGTACAATTTAGCATCTGAGCGGTGTTGTACTTCTTTGTACAATCTAGCATCTGAGTGGTGTTGTACTTTTTTGTACAATTTAGCATCTGAGTGGTATTGTATTTTTTGTATAATTTAGCATCTGAGTGGTGATGTACTTTTTTGTACAATTTAGCGTCTGAGTGGTGATGTATTTTTTGTACAATTTAGCATCTGAGTGGTGTTGTACTTTTTTGTACAATTTAGCGTCTGAGTGGTGTTCTACTTTTTCGTACAATTTAACATGTGAGTGGTGTTGTACTTTTTTGTATAAGTTAGAATCTGAGTGGTGTTGTACTTTTTTGTACAATTTAGCATCTGAGTGGTGTTGTACTTTTTTGTACAATTTAGCATCTGAGTGGTGTTGTACTTTTTTATACAATTTAGCATGTGAGTGGTGATATAGTTTTTAGTACAGTTTAGCATCTGAGTGGTGTTGTTCTTTTTTTGTACAATTTAGCATCTGAGCGGTATTGTAGTTTTTATTACAATTTAGAATCTGAGCGGTGTTGTAAGTTTTTGTACAATTTAGTATCCGAGCGGTGTTGTACTTTTTTGTACACTTTAGCAGCTTAGCGGTGTTGTACGTTTTTGTACAATGTAGCATCTGAGGGGTGTTGTACTTTTTAGTACAATTTAGCATGTGAGCGGTGGTGTACTTTTTTGTACAATTTAGCATGTGAGTGGTATTGTATTTTTTTTGTTCCAATTTAGCATCGGAGTGGTGTTGTACTTTTTTAGTACAATTTAGCATCTGAGTGGCGATGTAATTTTTTGTACAATTTAGTGTCTGAGTAGTGTTGTAATTTTTTATACAATTTAGCGTCTGAGTGGTGTTGTACTTTTTGTATAATTTAGTATCTGAGTGGTGTTGTACTTTTGTGTATAATTTAACGTCTGAGTGGTGTTATACTTTTTTGTACAATTTAGCATCTGAGTGGTGTTGTAGTTTTTAGTACAATTTAGCATCTAAGCGGTGTTATACTTTTTTGTACAATTTAGTATCTGAGCGGTGTTGTACTTTTTGTACAATTTAGTATTTGAGGGGTCTTGTACTTTTTTTGTACAATTTAGCATCTAATCGGTGTTGTACTTTTTTGTACAATTTAGCATCTGAGCGGTGTTGTACTTTTTTGTACAATTTAGCATCTGAGTGGTGTTTTGCTTTTTTGTACAATTTAGCATCTGAGTGGTGTTGTGATTTTTTTTACAATTAAGCATCCGAGCGGTATTGTACTTTTTGTACAATTTAGCATCTGAGCGGTGTTGTACTTTTTTGTACAATTTAGCATATGAACGGTGTTGTACTTTTTTGTACAGTTTAGCATATGAGCCATGTTGTACTTTTTTGTACAGTTTAGCATCTGAGCGGTGTAGTAATTTTTTGTACAATTTAGCATCCGAGCGTTGTTGTACTTTTTTGTAAAGTTTAGCATCTGAGTGGTGTTGTACTTTTTATACAGTTTAGCATCTGAGGGGTGTTGTATTTTTTTGTATAGTTTAGCATGTGAGCGGTGTTGTACTTTTTTGTACAGTTTAGCATCTTAGGGGTGTTATACTTTTTTGTACAGTTTAGCATATGACCGTTGTTGTACATTTTTGTACAATTTAGCATCTGAGCGGTGTTGTACTTATTTGTATAATTTAGCATCTGAGTGGTGTTGTACTTTTTTGTACAATTTAGTATCTGAGCGGTGTTTTACTTTTTTGTAAAATTTAGCATCTGAGCGGTGTTTTAGTTTTTAGTACAATTTACCATCTGAGCGGTGTTGTAGTTTTTTGTACAATTTAGAATCTGAGCGGTGTTGTACTTTTTTGTACAATTTAGCTTCTGAAGGGTGTTGTACTTTTTTGTTTTTACAATTTAGCGTATGAGCGGTGTTGTAATTTTTATATAATTTAGCATCTGAGCGGTGTTGTATTTTTATATACAATTTAGTGTCTGAGCGGTATTGTAGTTTTTGTACAGTTTAGCATATGATCGGTGTTGTTCTTTTTAGTACAGTTTAGCATCTGAACGGTATTTTACTTTTTTGTACACTTTAGCATCTAAGTGGTGTTGTACTTTTTTATACACTTTCGCATCAGAGGGGTGTTGTAATTTTTTGAACAGTTTAGCATCTGAGCGGTGTTGTACTTTTTGTACAGTTTAGCATCTGAATGGTGTGGTACTTTTTTGTACACTTTAGCATCTGAGCGGTGTTCAACTTTTTTGTATAATATACCATCTCAGGGGTGTTGTACTTTTTTGTACAATTTAGCATCTGAGCGGTGTTTTACTTTTTTGTACAATTGAGTTTCTGAGCGGTGTTGTAGTTTTTAGTACAATTTAGCATCTGAGCGGTGTGGTACTTTTTGTACAGTTTAGCATCTGAGCGGTGTTGTACTTTTTTGTACAATTTAGCATCTGAAGGGTGTTGTACTTTTTTTTTACAATTTAGCGTCTGAGCAGTTTTGTACTTTTTTGTACAATTTAAAATTCGAGTGGTGTTGTACTTTTTTGTACAATTTAGCATCTGAGTGGTGTTGTACTTTCTTGTACAATTTAGTGTCTGAGTGGTGTTATACTTTTTTTGTACAATTTAGCATCTGAGTGGTGTTGTACTTTTTTGTACAAGTTAGCATCTGAGTGGTGTTGCACTTTTTTATACAATTTAGCTTCTGAGGGTGGTGTACTTTTTTTTTTTACAATTTAGCATCTAAGCGGTGTTGTACTTTTTATACAATTTACCATCTGAGGGGTGTTGTAATTTTTTGTACAATTTAGCATATGAGTGGTGGTGTACTTTTTTGTACAATTTAGCATCTGAGTGGTGTTGTACTTTTTTGTAGAATTTTGCATCAGAGTGGTGTTGTACTTTTTTGTACAATTTTGCATCTGAGTGGCGTTGTAATTTTTTGTACAATTTAGTGTCTGAGTGGTGTTGTACTTTTTGTACAATTTAGCGTTTGAGTGGTGTTGTACTTTTTTATACAATTTAGCATCTAAGTGGTGCTGTTCTTTTTTTGTACAATTTAGCATCTGAGCGGTGTTATAGCTTTTAGTACAATTTAGCATCTGAATGGTGTTGTACTTTTTTATACAATTTAGCATCTGAGCGGTGTTGAATTTTTTTGTACAATTTAGCATCCGAAGGGTATTGTACTTTCTTTTTTACAATTTAGCATCTGAGCGTTGTTATACTTTTTGTACAATTTAGCAGTTGAGTGGTGTTGTATATTGTTGTACAATTTAGCATATGAGCGGTGTTGTACTTTTCTATACAATTTAACATCTGAGCGGTGTTGTACTCTTTTCTGAGTAGTGTTGTGCTTTTTTGTATAATTTAGCATCTGAGTGGTGTTGTACTTTTTTTTACAATTAAGCATCCGAGCGGTGTTGTACTTTTTTATACAATTTAGCATCTGAGCGGTGTTGTATTTTTTTGTACAATTTAGCATCTGATTGGTGTTGTACTTTGTTGTACAATTTAGGTTATGAGTGGTGTTGTACTTTTTTGTACACTTAGCATATCAGCCATGTTGTACTTTTTTGTATTGTTTAGCATCTGAACGGTGTTGTACTGTTTTGTATAATTTAGCATCTTAGTAGTGTTGTACTTTTTTGTACAGTTTAGCATCTGAGTGGTGTTGTACTTTTTTGTATAGTTTAGCATATGAGCGGTGTTGTAATTTTTTGTACAATTTAGCATTTGAGGGGTGTTGTACTTTTTTGTACAGTTTAGCATATGAGCAGTGTTGTACATTTTTGTACAATTTAGCATCTGAGGGGTGTTGTACTTTTTTGTACAATTTAGCATCTAAGCAGTTTTTTACTTTTTTGTACAATTTAGCATCTGAGCAGTGTTGTAGATTTAGTACAATTTAGCATGTGAGCGGTGTTGTACTTTTTTGTTCATTTTAGCATCTGAGCAGTGTGGTACTTTTTGTACAATTTAGCATTTGAGCGGTGTTGTACTTTTTTGTACAATTTAGCATCTAAAGGGTGTTGTACTTTTTATTTTACAATTTAGCGTCTGAGCGGTTTTCTACTTTTTGTACAATTTAGCATCCGAGTGGTATTGTACATTTTTGTACAATTTTGCATCTGAGCGGTGTTGTACTTTTTTGTATAGTTTAAGATCTGAGCAGTGTTGTACCTTTGTGTACAATTTAGCATCTGAGCGGTGTTGTACTTTTTTGTACAATTTAAAATTCGAGGGGTGTTGTACTTTTTTGTAAAATTTAGCATCTGAGTGGTGTTGTACTTTCTTGTACAATTTAGTGTCTGAGTGGTGTTGTACTTTTTGTACAATTTGGCATCTGAGTGGTGTTGTACTTTTTTGTACAAGTTAGCATCTGAGTGGTGTTGCACGTTTTTATACAATTTAGCTTCTGAGGGTGGTGTACTTTTTTTTTTTTACAATTTAGCTTCTGAGCGCTGTTGTACTTTTTTATACAATTTAGCATCTGAGGGGTGTTGTACTTTTTTGTACAATTTAGCATCTGAGCGGTGGTGTACTTTTTTGTATAATTTAGCATCTGAGTGGTGTTGTACTTTTTTGTACAATTTTGCATCTGAGTGGCGTTGTAATTTTTTGTACAATTTAGTGGCTGAGTGGAGTTGTAATTTTTATACAATTTAGCATCTGAGTGGTGTTGTACTTTTTGTACAATTTAGCGTTTGAGTGGTGTTGTACTTTTTTTTACAATTCAGCATCTAAGTGGTGTTGTTCTTTTTTTGTACAATTTAGCATCTGAGCGGTGTTGTAGCTTTTAGTACAATTTAGCATCTGAATGGTGTTGTACTTTTTTGTACAATTTAGCATCTGAGCGGTGTTGTACTTTTTTGTACAATTTAGCATCTTAAGGGTAATGTACTTTCTTTTTTACAATTTAGCATATGAGCGTTGTTGTTCTTTTTGTACAATTTAGCATTTGAGTGGTGTTGTACATTTTTGTACAATTTAGCATCTGAGCGGTGTTGTACTTTTCTATACAATTTAACATTTGAGCGGTGTTGTACTCTTTTGTACAATTTAGCATCTGAGTGGTGTTGTGCTTTTTTGTATAATTTAGCATCTGAGTGGTGTTGTGCTTTTTTTTATAATTAAGCATCTGAGCGTTGTTGTACTTTTTTGTATAATTTAACATCTGAGCGGTGTTGTACTTTTTTGTACAATTTAGCATGTGATTGGTGTTGTACTTTGTTGTATAATTTAGGTTATGAGTGGTGTTGTACTTTTTTGTACAGTTTAGCATCTGAGCCATGTTGTACTTTTTTGTATAGTTTAGCATCTAAGCGGTGTTGTACTTTTTTGTACAATTTAGCATCTTAGTGGTGTTGTACTTTTTTGGTATACTTTACATATGAGCTGTGTTGTAATTTTTTGTACAGTTTAGCATCTGAGGGTTGTTGTACTTTTTTGTACAGTTTAACATATGAGCAGTGTTGTACATTTTTGTACAATTTAGCATCTGAGGGGTGTTGTACTTTTTTGTACAATTTAGCATCTGAGCGGTGATTTACTTTTTGTACAATGTAGCATCTGAGCGGTGTTGTAGTTTTTAATACAATTTAGTATGTGAGCGGTGTTGTACTTTTTAGTTCATTTTAGCATCTGAGCAGTGTGGTACTTTTTGTACAATTTAGCATCTGAGCGGTGTTGTACTTTTTGTACAATTTAGCATCTGAGCGGTGTTGTAGTTTTTAATACAATTTAGCATGTGAGCGGTGTTGTACTTTTTTGTTCATTTTAGCATCTGAGCAGTGTGGTACTTTTTGTACAATTTAGCATCTGAGCGGTGTTGTACTTTTTTTTTACAATTTAGCATCCGAAGGGTGTTGTACTTTTTTTTTACAGTTTAGTGTCTGAGCGGTGTTGTACTTTTTTATACAATTTAGCATCTAAGCGGTGTTGTACTTTTTTGTACAATTTAGTATCTGCGAGGTGTTGTACATTTTTGTATAATTTAGCATCTGATTGGTGTTCTACTTTGTTGTACAATTTAGCGTATGAGTGGTGTTGTACTTTTTTGTATAGGTTAGCATATGAGCGGTGTTGTACTTTTTGTATAGTTTAGCATCTGAACGGTGTTTTAGTTTTTTGTACAATTTAGCATCTGAGTGGTGTTGTACTTTTTTATACAGTTTCGCATCTGAGTGATGTTGTACTTTTTTGTACAGTTTAGCATCTGAGCGGTGTTGTACTTTTTTGTACAGTTTAGCATCTGAATGGTGTTGTACGTTTTTGTACCGTTTAGAATCTGAGCGGCATTGTACTTTTTTGTACACTTTAGCATCTGAGCGGTGTTCTACTTTTTTGTACAATGTAGTATCTGAGGGGTGTTGTACTTTTTTGTACAATTTAGCATATGAGCGGTGTATTACTTTTTTGTACAATTTAGCATCTGAGCGGCGTTTTAGTTTTTAGTACAATTTAGCATGTGAGCGGTGTTGTACTTTTTTGTTCATTTTAGCATCTGAGCGGTGTGGTACTTTTTGTACAATTTAGCATCTGAACAGTGTTGTACTTTTTTGTACAATTTAGTATCTGAAGGGTGTTGTACTTTTTTTTTTTTTTACAATTTAGCATCTGAGCGGTGTTGTACTTTTTTATACAATTTAGCATCTAATCGGTGTTCTACTTTTTTGTACAATTTAGTATCTGAGCGGTGTTGTACATTTTTGTATAATTTAGCATCTGATTGGTGTTGTAATTTCTTGTACAATTTAGCATATGAGTGGTGTTGTACTTTTTTGAACAGTTTAGCATATGAGCGGTGTTGTACCTTTTTGTACAGTTTAGCATCGTTCATGCGGTTCTACTCATTCAACCGTAGAAACTCGACAATAATCACACCAATAACTCTAAAGGCATCTACTAACAACTTACTAACAACAGATATAACAATATATAGCTAAATCATAAGATTTGAGAGTAGGGATTCAAAACCCCCAAAACGAGAAATTACTCACCTCGACGAATTAGTAATCACGAGCACGTTCACGAGGTTAGATCTGCACTTCTCTATGCATCCCCAAGCTCAATTTGGCCCAAAATCGCCATAATATTGCTCTAACTTCGATTTGGGTTTTGTTTTCTTCGAAATGGGGTTTTTCTCACTTAAATGGGGTCTGCACAAAGATACAGTCGTTATCTACAATAGATAGCGCCGCTATCTTTCGCTGCACGACCCGTGCTCCGAAAACGCGACCCGTGTTACTTACTGGATGCTCTCGGGTTGCTACAGTAACATGAACACGACCCCTATTCATAAACACGACCTGTGTAACTCTAGAAAGGTCCAAAACAATCCCGAACATGTTTCTAAGCCTCATTACACGACCCGTGTGACCCCTACACAACCAGTGTAACCTCTTTTTAGCACTTTTAAGTTTCAAACTTCTCCCAAATGGCTTTCTAACCACCCAAACTCATACAATAGACTAACTAATCGTAATCACACCAAGATTAGTACATAATAAAGGTTTCAACCTCTTCTTACCCTTCAAGAAACTCATAACTCAAAGGTAATCATAAAAATCGCTACACCCTTACTCTAAACACTTATATATAAAACCACACCGACTATTTGGTAATAACTCTACTTACCTTAATAATTATCTCAAAATGAAAATGGGTCATACAAATTCTCTCCTCCTGCAAAAGATTCTGTCCTCGGAATCTCTTAGAATAGGCATGTCTTATACAACCACCTTATCACCGCAATCAAACACCACGTAAAATAATGATATTATCCTCTAGTCAGCTCATGGGTCATGTATATATTATCAAATCAATTCTCAATACAACTGTATATATTTCTTCTGACACACTATGAGTAAGGATTTTCTTCTCGTCATTTCTCGGTCATTGTCATCTCAATCTCTAATTCATCAGAATGACACAAATTAGATCATACATACGGCTTACCGTAATCTCTACACATGACCAAAAAATAATAACATCTAACACCGTAATCTCTACGGTGAGATCATATCTCATCATCCGACTAACTCATTAATCACAAAAAAATAACTCAACATTGTTTACACATAATCCATTATCGATCGTCTCATACGAGTAAATAGTTATATCACTATATCACTTACACATTTCTCGTATCAGCAGTAACTGGTTTGATTGTTAAGGAACGAATCCTATCAATCACAATCATAATTACTTTTATACTCTTTTAAATCATATTTTCTCATCATGTTGTTATATAACTCTATCTCGCTCGACATGCGTGAAATTTTTACATATTCTCATATTAGTATCTTAACACATAGTTATAACTCAATATCATCCTCAACATCATCTATACACGATACACACAAACACTCACGACAGCCCCTCTAGTTGTAGCATTTCACAGTGCTACCTCGTAGTACTCTCATACAGTCACTTTGTCTCAGTTCCATCCTCTTCTCAACCTTCATGGTTTTGAGCCTCACAAGCTCACCAACTATTCATACATATACTCAAAAGTAGTATAGTCTAAATACTCTGTATCATCATCACATAGTGCACACATGTCTACACACAAGCACGATACTGCAGCACCACTCTAATTCAGTTTATTGTATCTCGTACCATATTTCTGTCTTGTCACTCACACGATTATACAGTACCCCGTACTATCCTCCAACTCACTACTCAATGCTATCTCACAGTACCTTGTAGCGTTCGCCAACTTCATCACTTAATACCCTCTCACGGTACCTCGTACCGTTCTCTGTTCTCCCTACTCAATACTTAACGACATCAAGTAATAAAACTCACCACTACACTCGATTATGTAACAACTAACGGCTACTAAGGCCGTCTCAACTCTTATAAATTACGTGAACTCAAAACACTAGCTTTAAAGACTCGTAAAATTCTCAAACCGCAAAACTCAACACTCAATACATTACCTCATAATCAGCAGTAATTGCAACAAATTACTCACTCACCGTCTCTCTCAGTTTATGCTCTTTTGGCTATCACAATCATTTAGTATAATCAACAACACTTACAACTCAATTATTAACAATAGCTCAAAATCTTGTTCAACTCATACTTCTTCTGAACACATACTATTTTGCAACTCATGTAAACTCATGCTCATACTCCTTTACAAGTTAACTCATATCAACTCATACTCTTTGACTATCTCAGTAAATTAGTGTGCTCATTCACACTAAATATTCATATACCACAAATGATTCTCTACCTTGTATAATTCATACAAATTGGTTATCTCAACCAATTAGAACTTTCAAACAACACAATCACATTACAGTCTAATCATAAATAATGAATTAGAACTACTCACATATGATACAATTTGCCACTAAGTCATACACGCAACACACACTCATTACATAATGTATTCGTTATAATATTCACAATTACAAAACAATATAACATACACAATTGTCAATCTCAAAAGAAAAAAATTGTTCACATACATTAACTCTCAACTCTTGGGTGTAATCGGCTACACTCACATATGTCAACTCTTAGCTCATACTAAGCTTATGCTCAAACTCTTTCTCATCATCAGTTGGAATTTTGCCTCAACCTGGATCTTATTTCATCATCAGCAGGAATCTCGCCATCAGCTGGAATCTCATCATCATCACCTGGAATCTCACCATCAGCTGGGATCTCATCTCATCATCAGCTGGAATCTCGCCATCAGCTGGGATCCTATCTCATCATCAGCTGGAATCTCGCCATCAGCTAGGATCTCATCTCATCATCGGCTGGAATCTCACCATCAGCTGGGATCTCATCTCAATTAGTACCTCATCTCGTATTCTGTTGACATCTCATTATCAACTGAAGTTCTTGTCTCCTCATTAGCTGATATCTCAAATCAGCCAAAATATAATCTCATCCATTATTGGTCCCTCCGGTGTGACCAATTCATCAACTCGTCCTCATCTGTCTCCATATCTATATTCTCACACAAAATATAACAAATAATAATCATAACAAAAAAATTATTCTCAACTCTTACACTAACATCTGCAGCAGTATCTTTTTCCAAGCATGTGATAGGGCTCTCTCTCTTTCCTCGGTTCAAGTCTTGGACTCTATTCTCAAAAGACCTACTTCACTTAAACCATGCTCTGATACAAACATGTAATACCCGGTTTCTCATACAAAGTGCACCCAAAAAATTTCAAACAATTATACATCAAATATGGGTATACTTGTACTCAAACCACGGAAACGAGATGTTATCATAAATAAATTACATCAAAAGGTCCTCACGTTACATATCAGGCATTACAAATAATCTAATACAACTAAAAGACAGGCTCTAAACTTGTCCATCATTCTTTATCACATGCCTTCCCCTATCACAGCTACAGATACCTGCAAAACAACATACAACTCAAGTGTAAGCTTATAAAAAGCTTAGTGAGTAATCTCAGTCACAATCCACTAATATCTCTTATACACATTCTCATTAATCTCCTTTGCTAATCTCATTAGCAATATTCTCCTTCTCTTAACTCTACAACTTGTAACATATTAACTTTACAACACCAGCTAATAATTAGCATCATTAACTCGATAATAAGTATCATAACTGATACTATTTTAAACTCAATCACACACTCACGTATACTCATCCCACAATCAAAATATACTTGATTATAACAACTCTCATGATTATAATATTCAACACAATAACACTTTACCTCAGTCAAGCTAAAATCTTCTCATTTCTATTATTCAGTGTTCATATTCAATTCATCGTTTATTATCCACAGGTAATAATATTACTCTACTACTCAATCTTCGTAATAACAACCAAACTCATAGATGTACATATACGAATATATATACACTCTGTATAAAACAAGTATAACTCAACTCAAGTACTAAAAAAAACTTACCTGATATTAACTTGGTATATGAAATCTCCAAATTTCGCATACCGGGCTCCTGTTCACTAAACTTAATTGTATCGCCACAGTCTAAATATATTCTCAAACATCCACAATCATCTCAACAACATCTATCTCAAAGATGTAGGAATTGAAAGAAGGAAAAAGGAGTATAAACGGTAAATATCAACTCTATATTTACCGAAACCCCCAAATCCGCGGTTCTACTCATTCAACCGTAAAAACTCGACAATAATCACACCAATAACTCTAAAGGCATCCACTAACAACCTACTAACAACATATATAACAATATATAGCTAAATCATAATATTTGAAACTAGGGTTTCAAAACCCCCAAAACGAGAAATTACTCACCTCGACGAATTAGTAATCACGAGCACGTTCACGAGGTGAGATCCGCACTTCTCTATGCATCCCCAGGCTCAATTTGGCCCAAAATCGCCATAATATTGCTCTGAGTTCGATTTGGGTTTTTTTTCTTCGAAATGGGATTTTTCTCACTTAAATGGGGTCCGCACGAAGATAGAGCCGTTATATACAATAGATAGCGCCGCTATGTTTTGCTGCACGACCCGTGCTCCGAAAACCCGACCCGTGTTACTTACTAGATGCTCTCGGGTTGCTACAGTAACATGAACACGACCCGTGTTCATAAACACGGCCCGTGTAACTCTGGAAAGGTCCAAATCAGTCCCAAACATGTTTCTAAGCCCCATTACACGATCCGTGTGACCACTACACGACCCGTGTAACCTCTTTTTAGCACTTTTAAGTTTCAAACTTCTCCCAAATGGGTTTCTATCCACCTGAACTCATACAATAGAATAACTAATCTTAATCACACCAATATTAGTACATAATAAAGGTTTCATCCTCTTCTTACCCATCAAGCAACTCATAATTCAAAGGTAATCATAAAAGATCGCTACACCCTTACTCTAAACAGTTATATATAAAACCACACCGACTATTAGGTAATAACTCTACATAGCTTAATAATCATCTCAAAACGAAAATGGGTCTTACATCGGTCCCATTGTCACATCGAATTCCCTTCACCTTCTATTTCGTTTGATTTTCAATGAGGATGATGAATCTCTTGACCAGTTCTGCAGTCTCACTCTTATTCTTCAAAAAGAAAACCCAAGTAAAAAGTGAGTAATAATCAATAATAACTAAACAATAAGAGCTTTTGTTAATACTCGGAATGTTGACAGGGCCAAAGAGATCCATATGAAGCAGCTGAAGGAGCGAGTTAATTGTGTTGACGAATTTAGGCTTGTGCGGATTTCGATGATGTTTGCCTTGAGCATAGGCAACACACTTCTCAAACGTGATGAAGTCTTTAATAGGTAGCCCACGGAGAAGATCATTTTTGGCGAGACGATTTAGATTATTTGCATTGGCGTGAGCAAGACGACGATGCCATAACATACCATTCTGTTTAGAGACTTTGGAGAACAAGCAAGTGACGTTCTCAGGAGTGTTGTGATTCATGTCAATGATGTATGCGTTGCTTTTGCATTTAGATCTAACAAGAATCCACTCCTCTAGAATGACAACTCCAGGTTTCAGAATCAGACATTCTTTCGTTGTGAAATGGGTTGAAAAACCTTTATTGCAAATTTGTGAAACACTGAGAAGACTGTGCTTTAGCTCTGGAACAAAGTTAACATTCTCGAATTTCAACACACCATTGATTACGGTCCCCTTCTGAGTGATCTTTCCCTTTTCTCCTCCCGTGAAGGAAACATATCCACCATTAATGGTTTGAATGTCATGCAACTGGGATATGTCTCCTGTCATGTGCCTGGAACAGCCACTATCAACATACCAGAGTCTGATGATATTCCTCCATAGCTGTTCCTGCAAAAGTTGCGGGATTAATTAGATTTGGGAACCTAGTCCATTCGGAAACTCGGTTGACCCTTACTATCGATACAGGAAACAGGTTCTAAGCTCATGTCTTGCTTGTCAAATAATGATGAAATTTCAGAAGTTTTTGGAATGCTGCCTTTAGGAACCCATCCGTAATTAAATTTAAGTCTTTTGTCTTTTGACCAGATTGGAACATTAACATTGGATTTTGAATCAGGACTACTATTCGAATTAGTCCTTTTGTCCTTGGCAGTCTGAGTATTTTTCTTAGAAACATTCCAATTTCCATTTCGTGAACCCACTAAAAGAAAAGGACCGAGAAAGGCAGTGGCATAGGAACCACGGGACCCCTCTCAATCGACGAAGGCTTGAGTCCCCTACGGCCATGACCTTGAGGGTTTTCTTTTATAAGATCTCCCTCAAGGCACATTTTGCCAATTATGCGCATGGTGGGGACATATAAAAATTATGGACAGTTTCTAGCAATATGACCAGCAATTCCACAATTGAAACATGTTTGTCTTTTCAAAGGAGCATTGGAAGTTTGTCTTGGTCCTGAATGATTTACGCATGCAACAGAATTTTTAACAAAATTATTTGGCCTAAATTTTTGAAAAATAACAACACCACGAGTTTTGAAAGGTTTAACATTTTTAACATTTTGTTTCACACAATCAATTAAAACAGACGAAACAGAAATATTACTCTTTGAACAAATTACATTAAATTTAGAATCAACCCTGTCCTCCTTGATTTCATCCTCCTTGATTTCATCCTCCTCAATCACTATATCTACACATGAGGTAGAAGCATAAGTAGAGTTCACTTTAGTACTCTTAGCGGTGCCAGTTTGATCATTCTGAACGGAACTGGATACAGTGGGTTGCTCTGTCTCTTGATTTTCAAAGGAGGGGGTGTAGTTATTATTAAAAGGTGGTGGAACATTTTTGTACCCAAAACCTTCACCATGTTTGTTATGCCATTTTAACTGATGTTGAATTATAGATTCAACAACCGTGCTTGATGCATCTAATTTTTTGATATTAAAATCAACATCATTATACTTGGCCTTTAGTGCATCAAGTTCGATAGTTAAACTGGCAATTACCTCTTTAGCAAATTTATGGTGACAACATTTTATACTGTAATCATCTTGTAATTTCTTAAAATATGAAATTTTATCATCTAACGTTTCTTGAAGAGGTTTCAGTTTCTTTTTGTGATTATAAATGTCATTTTTCAAATAAAAAACTTCTCTAACAAGATTATCATTGTGTTCACGATATTTAACAATTATATCATCACAAGACTTAGAGCAAGAAGCTTCACTAACCTCATTGTTTGCTGGAGTGGTAGAGACCATGAATGCAAACTGTAGCTCCATCATCTTTTCTTCAGCGAGATCAGCATCCTTGTCGGTTTCAATCTGTGCTAAGTGAGCGCCTCCATCTTTAGTCATGTTCAGGGCCTGCATCTGGTCCGCCCATGTGAATTGCTGAGCCACCATAGCTCTCTTAGTGTTATGAGCAGCTTCTCTATTAGTTCCAGCTAGCACCTGATTCCTTTCAGTATTTACATTCTCCAACCTTGGCTTGGTGTACTCACGAGCAAAATGCCCCGGCTCGTGACAGTTGTAACACCTAAGCTTAGTCTTGTTAAAACCCACCTTCTTGTCTCCATTTGCACCCCATTTGTTTCTTCCAGTTTTTTGAGTAAACTTTTTCGCCCTGGATACCGTCATGACAATTTTCGAGGAGATATCCATTTCCTCAACGTCTTCAGGGTTAATCTGATACAGGTGTCCAATCATGACTGCTGAACTCACCAGCGACGAAAGCGTTGTAACAGCTGGGTCATATTTTATGTGGTTTAATCTTTACATTTAGTAAGCTAAAATTAATATTTATAGGCTGTTAGGCGTTTTCGGTCAGGGACCAAAAACCCACTTGATCTCGGTGGCATGATGACCAAAATCTCTTAGATTTCGGTGGGCTGGGTTTGCCGTTTTCGGTGGGTTTAGTTTCTATGGGCTTAGGGTTCTATCATACGTATATAATGCCATTATAGCCGTCATTTGGCTGGTTAATCGTTTTGGGAGCTTAGAGAAATAGAGAGTTATTGTGCAAATCGATCACACAACCTTATGTATCTGACGATTCATCAATACAATCGTATGCATTGAAGGTTTTATCGCGTGTTCTTAATTGTTTCATTGCTATTGCTTGATTGGATTCCTCACTTTCAAACGATTTGATTGATACCGTTATAGATCTTGAAGTTTTGGGAGTAACAAATGGTATCAGAGCCTAAAAATTCAATTTTTGGCTGTTTGGTATCAATTTATATCAAAACAATTGATTATTTTTGACGTTTTTTTTGGACGTTTTTGACTGATTTGGACGAAATCTATTGTTTATGTTCTTCGTGTTCTTCAATTTTTCTGGAAAAACTAGTGTTTTGATCCTTAAAAATTTAAAATTTTGAACAAATATTGTTTCTAGATCTGAATTTGAAGTGGGTGGCGGCTGAAAATATTAGTTCTCGGTTAGGGTTTAATTTGTTTTTTTGGGCTTTTGGCAGCCCAAATTGATCTCGGTTAGGTCTAAATTATTTTGCCGGCAGTTCCTTGTTCTCGGTCCATTTTCGATAAAGGTTTCCTTTTGATTTCTTGTTTTCGGTCCACTTAAATCCTTTTCTCGGCATTCATTATTCTCCTTTTTCTTTTTGATTCTTTCTAAAATCAATACACCCAACGAAAACCTATTTTCAAATTGAAAATCACTTTTGGTTGTCGGTCTTTTTTGTTAAAGTTTTGATTTCGGTCAAAATTTCCTTCCTTCAACTCTAGACCAACCGAAAACAGATTAAATCATGTCTAATTTGTTTGTTATCGGTCAACATTCCTTTTGGTCTCCATTTCCTTTAAATCGTTTTTTTTGTGTGGTCAACAATTATTTTTCAGTTTTCGGTCATAAATTTTGTGAATTCGGTTAAATTTTTTTATCAAAACCATCTTTTTAATGGCAAGTTATCATTTCCATCGTTACCTCAAATATTTAGTTTTCGTTCGTTTTTTTATTCACCTTTTAGATTGATTACTTTTTTAACGAATTTTTTCTTTCTTTTGAAAATTTATTTTTTTAACTCTTCATTCTTAAATTGTGCGATTTAAATTTTTGGGTTAATTTTTATTCTTTGAAGGTTTTACGGTTAAATTATTTTGGTCAAAATGGTTCCTATTTCAAACGACGTTTGTGAAAGTTCATGTTCTCAAATTTGCGAAAAAATACTTAACAAATATCGTAAACAAAACCAGCTTTTGGTTAGAGAAGTATTTGACCTTACGAGTGATGTTTACAACCTTAAGAAGAAACTAAAACCCCTTCAAGAAACGGTTGACGCTCAAACGAAAGATTTAAAGAAAATCAAAGAAGAATATAGCTTGAAATGTTGTCACTACAAATTTGCCAAAGAAAAGATCGCCCAATTGACTGTCGAGCTTGACACATTAAAAGCTAAATTCAAGGATGCTGATTTCAATATCAAAACGTTCGATGCATCAAGTGCGGTAGTCGAAGCGATGATTGAACATCAATTAAAATGGCAGAACAAACGCGGTGAATTGAAGGTTTTGGATATAGAGTTGTTCCCCCTCCGTTTAATGACAATTATACTCCGGCCTTAGACTATGATCAGATCTTACTTGCCCTTGATAAAGCAGAACGAGAAAAGGGGAAGCTTGATGATCTTGACCGGCTCATAATTTCTCAATCTAAGGCTGCTCAATCAGGAACAGCTGAGGAAGCTAAAGTTGATGTTAAGGTGGCCGCTTCTGATGTTTCTGTTTCTTGTGCAGATAAAGTTGTGGAATATGCCAAAGAGTCTAGGTCTGTGGAAAATTCGCCAAAACCTAACATTCCGCTTACATTTGCCTCTAATAAACGTGTGGACCAAGACACTTCAACTTCCGATCGTCCAAAAACTTGTGGTGTTGCTTTGAATTCTAAAAATCAAAATGCTAAAAAGGACAATGTTGGGTCATATTTTATGTGATTTAATCTTTACATTTAGTAAGATAAAATGAATATTCAAAGGCTGTTAGGCGCTTTCGGTCAGGGACCAAAAACCCACTTTATCTCGGTGTCATGATGACCGACATCTCTTAGATTTTGGTGGGCTGGGTTTGCCGTTTTCGGTGGGCTTAGTGTCTATGGGCTTAGGGTTCTGTAATACCGTGTTATTAAATTTGAGAAATTTTGAGTTAATCTTAGTGTGATTAAGATTAGTTAAGTTGATGTATGGGTTTGGGTGATTAGAAACCCATTTGAAAGAAGTTTGAGCCTTAAAAATGCCAAAAATGGCTTACACGAGTCGTGTAAATGTTACACGGGTCGTGTAACTCACGGTATTTTTATGTTTGCTGGTTACTGTAGCATTACACGGGCGTGTTAAATTTTACACGGGCACTGTAGCATTACACGGCCGTGTTAAATATTACACGACCGTGTTACGCGTGCAGAACCTTTTAAAGTGCAGAAAACCCATTTCGAGAAATAACATTTCATTTTCGATTCTGAGAGCTTCAAATGGCGATTTTGAGTGAAACGAAGCCTGGAGGTTCGTGGGGAAGCGTATAGAAGCATGATTCTAACCCCGTAAACGTGTTCTTTCTTCCTAATTTGTCGAGGTGAGTATCTCTCGGTTTTGGGGGTTTTCAACCCTAGTTTTTAATCTTCATGATTTTGTTGTTTATTGTTATATATGTTGCTAGTAGGTTGTTAGTAGATACCTTTAGAGTAATTGGTGTGATTATTGTTGAGTTTCTACGGTTGAATGAGTAGAGCCGTGGATTTGGGGGTTTCGGTAAATATAGAGTTGATATTTACCGTTTATACTCCATTTTCCTCTTTTGATTGATATATCTTTTGAGATAGATGATATTGAGATGATTGTGGATGTTGAAGAATTGATTTAGATTATGGTGATATAACCAAGTCTAGCGAACAGAAGCTCGGTACGCGCAAATTGGGAGTTCCACGTACCAAGCCGATATTAGGTGAGTAGTTATAATTCATTATATATAGTTTGACTATATCTAAATTGAATTATGGTACATGTTAATTGATTGAGATACTAATTTGTATGAGTTAAACAAGGTTTAGAATTCACTGTTATATACGAGTACTTGGTTTGAATGAATATACTGAATGACTGAGATAATCACAGAGATTGAGTTAATACATATGTTGTACATATATGTGTGTTGTATTGATATTGCGGTAGCTTAGAGTTGAAGTGGTTATGTTAATTGTGGATAACAAGAGACAAGTTATAGTCTATACTTGAGCATAAGATTAGAGTATATGCTAGAGTGAGTGACTTAAAGAGTCTTTGAGTTTGATTGCTACAACCATGATAACTGTTATAATTGAGCATAATTAACAGTGAAATGAGTTTATACGAGTATGTAGGATTGAGTTTATGAGTAGTATTAGTTGAGATACTTATTTATTGAGTTGATATTACTACTAATTAGCTGGTGTTTGTAAAGCTAATATGTTTGCAGGTTTCAGAGTTTAGAGAGAGTGAATATTGCTAATGAGACTAGCAAAAAGAAGAATGAGAAGAGAGTTTACTAAAAGAGATTGTGGAGTATGATTAAGATTTACTCACTAAGCTTTATAAGCTTACACTTGAGTTGTTTATTGTTTTGCAGGTATCTGTAGCAGTGATAGGGGAAGGCATGTGATAAAGAGAGATGGACAATTTAGAGCCCGTCCTTTAGTTGTAATAGATTTATTTGTAATGCCTGGTATGTAACATGAGGACCTTTTATTGTATTAAGTGCTTGATAACATCTTGTTTTTCCTGGATTGAGTGCAAGTATACCCATTTTAATGTATAATTATTTGAAAATTTTTGGGTGTACTTTGTATGAGAAACCGGGCGTTACAAGTTGGTATCAGAGCATGGTTTAAGCGAACTAGGTCTTTGAGTATAGAGTCCTAGACTTAAACCGAGAAGAGAGAGACCCCCTATCACATGCTCGAAAAAGATACTGCTGCAGATGTTAGTGTAAAAATTGAGAATAACTATTATGTTATATTATTATTTGTTATTATTATATTCTATGTGTGAATATAGATATGGAGAAAAATGAGGACGAGTTGATAAATTGGTCATAGTTGGTGGGACCAATCTTGGATGATGAGATGATAAGGTGAGATTCCAGTTGAGGCAATATTCCAACTGATGATGAGAAAGAGTATGAGCATAAGCTGAGCATGAGCTAAGAGTTAAGATATGTGAGTGTAGTCGAGTACACTCAAGAGTTGAGATCTGAAGTATGTGAGTTTCAGCTAACGAGAAGACAATATTGTTGTTATGAGGTATGTAAGTAAATTTTACTTAAACATGTTAGTTGTAACGTGTCGCGAATGTAAGAATTGTTAATAATACATGTGTTAGAGAAATGCGATTATAAAGTATAGTAACCGGCATTGAGATGAGAATCTCGTGTCCATTTGATGTAAGGTTTACATATCACATAATGAGTGCGTTGTGATTTTGTATAACTTAGAGTATATGTGGTTATTTGACGAGTATTTAGCAATCAAGGGGAAATGTGTATAATGAGAAACCCATCTAGGAGAAGTTGGATATTAGAAAGAGTATTAGAAACAATTTTTGGTTTCTACAGCATCAACACGGGTCGTGTTTGAGTGACACGGGTCGTGTTGGAATTACAGTAGCATACAGTGGGTTAAAATTTAGAACACACGGGCCGTGTTCAATGAACACGGGTCGTGCTGTACTTACAGAAGCAAACAGAAGAAATATTGTGGATTTACACGGGTCGTGTTGAATCTACACGAGCCGTGCTACGCGCACAGATCTGTTTTTAATGTGTGGATTTCTTTCATTTTGATATTGCATATATATTGCTAGTTATTTCACAGATATGACGAGATTTCTGTATATGAGTACTTGTGGTTGAGACCACATATTTTGTGGGACCACATGACTAGTACTTATGATTTATCAAAATGAATGGCTGAGATAGCCAAAAGAGTATGAGTTGAGAAAGATGGTGAGTGTGTAGTTGATTACACACTATAACTGATTATGAGTTGATATGCCGAGAGTTAAATTGTGTAGTTTGAAGTTGTCACATAATGAGACATTAGTGACAGAGTTGTCACAGGATACTCGAGTAACCACATAAAGAGTACCTTGTGGTTATAATTGAGAGAACCTAGAGTGGTTTATCTAGGCCTAATTAACCTAGAGATTGGGTTAATTACCTAATAAATGTGATTGAGACCACATATTCAGTGGGGTCACATATTGAGTAAATGTGATCGAGACCACATATTCAGTGGGGTCACATATTGAGTAAATGTGATCGAGACCACATATTCAGTGGGGTCACATATTGAGTAAATGTGATCGAGACCACATATTCGGTGGGGTCACATATTGAGTAAAAGTGATCGAGACCACATATTCGGTGGGGTCACATATTGAGTAAGTGTGATTGAGACCACATATTCGGTGGGGTCACATAACGAGTAAATGTGATTGAGACCATCTATTTTGTGGGGTCACATATTGAGTAAGTGTGATTGAGACCACATATTCGGTGGGGTCACATAACGAGTAAATGTGATTGAGACCATCTATTTTGTGGGGTCACATATTGAGTAGTTGAGATTGGAACCACATAACGAGTATCTTGTGGTTAGAGTAGTGGGGACCTTTGTAACTCAAACAAAAGAAGGAGTGACGGTGAGTCTATATGGCTCGAGACCGTAGCGGAGACTCGCTAGATTCAAAGAGGAGATGGATTGAGAATGGTATAAAGTACCATGATCTGATTAGAGGACGGTCCGAGGTACCGCAAGATAACGATGAGTGGCGAGTTTGGAGGACAGTACGGGGTACTGTAAAACAGTGTTAAATGATGAGACCAAAGGATGGTACGGGGTACCAAGAGCTGAGGCAGAATAGTGCTATAGTGTTGTGCTTATGTGTAGACGAGCATATACTTTATGATAATGCGAAATAATGAGACATGTAGTTTCCTTGCGTGCGGATAGATATGAACGTAGCGGTAAGCTTGTGTGGCTTGAAACCTACGGGTTGAGAAGAGGATGAATCAGAGAATGAGTAACAGTATGGGAGTACTGTGAGATAATACAGTGAGTTATACTGTTGAGAAGTGATGTTATGAGTAAGTATGTTTGTAATGTAGTCGTGTTGAGAATGTGTGAGATTTATTGCATGTTGCACGAGATAAAGTTGTATAATTATGTAATGAGTTAAAAAGAGGAGGAAAGTAATTGTGGTTGTGATTGATAGGATTCGTTCCTTAGCAATCAAATCGATTACTGCCAATGAGATAAATGTATGAATATCAAGATGACAAAACTATTATTCGTATAAGACGACGAATAGTAGATTTTGCTATAATAATGTTGAGTTATTTTTTTTTATGAGTAAATTGGATAATGAGATATGATCCCATTGTAGAGATTGCGGTGTCAAATTTTATTATTTTGAGCCATGTGTAGAGATTTCGGTGGGTTGTATATATCACTTATTCTATGTCATTATGATGAATTGGAGATTGAGATGATAACAAGGGAGAAATGACGAGAAGAAAATCCTTACTGATAGTGTGTCAGAAGGAATATATATATGGTTGTGTTGAGAATTTATTTGACAATAAATTATCGAGTTTAATAGAGTAAATGATTTATTGAGAGTATGATGTGGATTTGTCCATATAAGAGAAAATATAATTAGTGAGTACATCGAGAGAAACAACATGAAGTATGTTGTTAAATTGGTATGAAGAGGAGCCATTTTGGTGGAGGATTGTTAGTTGTATATTGGGTGAAAAATCTAATGTGTGTGTTGAAGTGGGACTAGAGATAAAAGAGCTTCCGGAGAAGTTGAAATCGGTTGTGGTGATGAGACAACTGAAATGGGTCTTACGTGACCAAAGTGTCGAGAGTTAAACAACAAGTTCAGAGAAGGCGTGAATGAAACTCGAGATTTGCTTATAATATTTTGTTAATTCTGGATTTTAAATCTTAGTGTTGATAAATTGTGTGACATGAGTGAGACATTTTAAAGTTTATGTCTTTATGTTGTATGAGTATTTCTCTTACCCTGATCGCTGAGAATGTGTTAATAGGAGAAATTGTAACTGGTATGTTGGATTTGGAAGAATGAATTGAGAGAGTATGAGTAAATGAAATATGACAGTATGTACATGTCATATGAACTGACGAGAGGATAATATTATTATTGTACGTGATGTGTGATTGCGGTGGTGAGCCGGTTGTACAAACCATACCTATTCCAAGAGATTCCGAGGACGGAATCTTTTGAAGGGGGTAAGAACTTGTAATACCGTGTTATTAAATTTGAGAAATTTTGAGTTAATCTTAGTGTGATTAAGATTAGTTAAGTTGATGTATGGGTTTGGGTGATTAGAAACCCATTTGAAAGAAGTTTGAGCCTTAAAAATGCCAAAAATGGCTTACACGGGTCGTGTAAATGTTACACGGGTCGTGTAACTCACGGTATTTTTATGTTTGCTGGTTACTGTAGCATTACACGGGCGTGTTAAATTTTACACTGGCACTGTAGCATTACACGGCCGTGTTAAATATTACACGACCGTGTTACGCGTGCAGAACCTTTTAAAGTGCAGAAAACCCATTTCGAGAAATAACATTTCATTTTCGATTCTGAGAGCTTCAAATGGCGATTTTGAGTGAAACGAAGCCTGGAGGTTCGTGGGGAAGCATATAGAAGCATGATTCTAACCCCGTAAACGTGTTCTTTCTTCCTAATTTGTCGAGGTGAGTATCTCTCGGTTTTGGGGGTTTTCAACCCTAGTTTTTAATCTTCATGATTTTGTTGTTTATTGTTATATATGTTGCTAGTAGGTTGTTAGTAGATACCTTTAGAGTAATTGGTGTGATTATTGTTGAGTTTCTACGGTTGAATGAGTAGAACCGTGGATTTGGGGGTTTCGGTAAATATAGAGTTGATATTTACCGTTTATACTCCATTTTCCTATTTTGATTGATATATCTTTTGAGATAGATGATATTGAGATGATTGTGGATGTTGAAGAATTGATTTAGATTATGGTGATATAACCAAGTCTAGCGAACAGAAGCCCGGTACGCGCAAATTGGGAGTTCCACGTACCAAGCCGATATTAGGTGAGTAGTTATAATTCATTATATATAGTTTGACTATATCTAAATTGAATTATGGTACATGTTAATTGATTGAGATACTAATTTGTATGAGTTAAACAAGGTTTAGAATTCACTGTTATATACGAGTACTTGGTTTGAATGAATATACTGAATGACTGAGATAATCACAGAGATTGAGTTAATACATATGTTGTACATATATGTGTGTTGTATTGATATTGCGGTAGCTTAGAGTTGAAGTGGTTATGTTAATTGTGGATAACAAGAGACAAGTTATAGTCTATACTTGAGCATAAGATTAGAGTATATGCTAGAGTGAGTGACTTAAAGAGTCTTTGAGTTTGATTGCTACAACCATGATAACTGTTATAATTGAGCATAATTAACAGTGAAATGAGTTTATACGAGTATGTAGGATTGAGTTTATGAGTAGTATTAGTTGAGATACTTATTTATTGAGTTGATATTACTACTAATTAGCTGGTGTTTGTAAAGCTAATATGTTTGCAGGTTTCAGAATTTAGAGAGAGTGAATATTGCTAATGAGACTAGCAAAAAGAAGAATGAGAAGAGAGTTTACTAAAAGAGATTGTGGAGTATGATTAAGATTTACTCACTAAGCTTTATAAGCTTACACTTGAGTTGTTTATTGTTTTGCAGGTATCTGTAGCAGTGATAGGGGAAGGCATGTGATAAAGAGAGATGGACAATTTAGAGCCCGTCCTTTAGTTGTAATAGATTTATTTGTAATGCCTGGTATGTAACATGAGGACCTTTTATTGTATTAAGTGCTTGATAACATCTTGTTTTTCCTGGATTGAGTGCAAGTATACCCATTTTAATGTATAATTATTTGAAAATTTTTGGGTGTACTTTGTATGAGAAACCGGGCGTTACAGGTTCTGTCATAGGTATATAATGTCATTATAGCCGTCATTTGGCTGGTTAATCGTTTTGGGAGCTTTAGAGAAATAGATAGTTATTGTGCAAATCAATCACACAACCTTATGTATTTGACGATTCATCAATACAATCGTATGCATTGAAGGTTTTATCGCGTGTTCTTAATTGTTTCATTGCTATTGCTTGATTGGATTCCGCACTTTCAAGCGATTTGATTGATACCGTTATAGATCTTGAAGTTTTGGGACTAACAAGTGGTAACAGAGCCTAAAAATTCAATTTTTGGCTGTTTGGTATCAATTTATATCGAAACAATTGATTATTTTTGACCTTTTTGACTGATTTGGACTAAATCTATTGTTTATGTTCTTCGTGTTCTTCAATTTTTCTGGAAAAACTAGTGTTTTGATCCTTAAAAATTTAAATTTTTGAACAAATATTGGTTCCATATCTGAATTTGATGTGGGTGGCGGCTGAAAATATTAGTTCTCGGTTAGGGTTTAATTTGTTTTTTTGGGCTTTTGGCAGCCCAAATTGATCTCGGTTAGGTCTAAATTATTTTGCCAGTTTCATGTTCTCGGTCCATTTTCGATAAAGGTTTCCTTTTGATTTCTTGTTTTCGGTCCACTTAAATCCTTTTCTCGGCATTCATTATTCTCCTTTTTCTTTTTGATTCTTTCTAAAATCAATACACCCAACGAAAACTTATTTTCAAATTGAAAATCACTTTTGGTTGTCGGTCTTTTTTTCAAAGTTTTGATTTCGGTCAAAATTTCCTTCTTTCAACTCTAGACCAACCGAAAACAGATTAAATCTTGTCTAATTTGTTTGTTATCGGTCAACATTCATTTTGGTCTCCATTTCCTTTAAATCGTTTTTTTTGTGAGGTCAACAATTTTTTTTCACTTTTCGGTCATAAATTTTGTGAATTCGGTTAAATTTTTTATCAAACCCATCTTTTTAGTGGCAAGTTATCATTTCCATCGTTACCTCAAATATTTAGTTTTCGTTTTTTTATTCACCTTTTAGATTGATTACTTTTTTAACGAATTTTTTCTTTCTTTTGAAAATATATATTTTTTAACTCTTCATTCTTAAACTGTTCGATTTAAATTTTTGGGTTAATATTTATTCTTTGAAGGTTTTACAGTTAAATTATTTTGGTCAAAATGGTTCCTATTTCAAAAGACGTTTGTGAAAGTTCATGTTCTCAAATTTGTGAAAAAAAACTTAACAAATATCGTAAACAAAACCAGCTTTCGGTTAGAGAAGTATTTGACCTTACGAGTGATGTTTACAACCTTAAGAAGAAACTGAAACCCCTTCAAGAAACGGTTGATGCTCAAACGAAAGATTTAAAGAAAATCAAAGAAGAATATAGCTAGAAATGTTATTGCTACAAATTTGCCAAAGAAAAGATCGCCGAATTGACTGTCGAGCTTGACACATTAAAAGCTAAATTCAAGGACGCTGATTTCAATATCAAAACGTTCGATGCATCAAGTGCGGTAGTCGAATCGATGATTGAACATCAATTAAAATGGCAGAAAAAACGCGGTGAATTGAAGGTTTTGGATAAAAAGTTGTTCCCCCTCCGTTTAATGACAATTATACTCCGGCCTTAGACTATGATCAGATCTTACTTGCCCGTGATAAAGCAGAACGAGAAAAGGGGAAGCCTGATGATCTTGACCGGCTCATAATTTCTCAATCTAAGGCTGCTCAATAGGAACAACTGAGGAAGCTAAAGTTGATGTTAAGGTGGCCGCTTCTTGATGTTAAGGTGGCCGCTTCTGATGTTTCTGTTTCTTGTGCAGATAAAGTTGCGGAAGATGCCAAAGAGTCTAGGTCTGTGGAAAATTCGCCAAAACCTAACATTCCGCTTACATTTGACTCTAATAAACGTGTGGACCAAGACACTTCAACTTCCGATCGTCCGGTGTTGCTTTGAATTCTAAAAATCAAAATGCTAAAAAGGACAATGTTGGGTCATATTTTATGTGGTTTAATCATTACATTTAGTAAGACAAAATGAATATTCATAGGCTGTTAGGCGCTTTCGGTCAGGGACCGAAAACCCACTTGATCTCGATGTCATGATGACTGACATCTCTTAGATTTTGGTGGGCTGGGTTTGCCTTTTTGGTGGGCTTAGTGTCTATGGGCTTAGGGTTCTGTCTTAGGTATATAATGTCATTATAGCCGTCATTTGGCTGGTGGATCGTTTTCGGAGCTTTAGAGAAATAGAGAGTTATTGTGCAAATCAATCACACAACCTTATGTATTTGACGATTCATCAATACAATCGTATGCATTGAAGGTTTTATTGCGTGTTCTTAATTGTTTCATTGCTATTGCTTGATTGGATTCCGCACTTTCAAGCGATTTGATTGATACCGTTATGGATCTTGAAGTTTTGGGACTAACAAGTGGTAGCAGAGCCTAAAAATTCAATTTTTGGCTGTTTGGTATCAATTTATATCGAAACAATTGATTATTTTTGACCTTTTTGATTGATTTGTACGAAATCTATTGTTTATGTTCTTAGTGTTCTTCAATTTTTCTTGAAAAACTAGTGTTTTGATGCTTAAAAATTTAAATTTTTGAACAAATATTGTTTCTATATCTGAATTTGAAGTGGGTGGCGGCTGAAAATATTAGTTCTCGGTTAGGGTTTAATTTGTTTTTTTGGGCTTTTGGCAGCCCAAATTGATCTCGGTTAGGTCTAAATTATTTTGCCAGCAGTTCCTTGTTCTCGGTCCATTTTTTATAAAGGTTTCCTTTTGATTTCTTGTTTTCGGTCCACTTAAATCTTTTTCTCGGCATTCATTATTCTCCTTTTTCTTTTTGATTCTTTCTAAAATCAATACACCCAACGAAAACCTATTTTCAAATTGAAAATCACTTTTGGTTGTCGGTCTTTTTTTTTCAAAGTTTTGATTTCGGTCAAAGTTTCCTTCCTTCAACTCTAGACCAACCGGAAACAGATTAAATCTTGTCTAATTTGTTTGTTATTCCTTTTGGTCTCCATTTCCTTTAAATCGTTTTTTTGTGAGGTCAACAATTTTTTTTCACTTTTCGGTCATAAATTTTGTGAATTCGGTTAAATTTTTTATCAAAACCATCTTTTTAATGGCAAGTAATAATTTCCATCGTTACCTCAAATATTTAGTTTTCGTTTTTTTATTCACCTTTTAGATTGATTACTTTTTTAACAAATTTTTTCTTTCTTTTGAAAATTTATTTTTTTAACTCTTCATTCTTAAACTGTTCGATTTAAATTTTTGGGTTAATTTTTATTCTTTGAAGGTTTTACGGTTAAATTATTTTGGTCAAAATGGTTCCTATTTCAAAAGACATTTATGAAAGTTCATGTTCTCAAATTTGCGAAAAAATACTTAATAAATATCGTAAACAAAACCAGCTTTTGGTTACAGAAGTATTTGACATTACGAGTGATGTTTACAACCTTAAGAAGAAACTAAAACCCCTTCAAGAAACGGTTGACGCTCAAATGAAAGATTTAAAGAAAATCAAAGAAGAATATAGCTTGAAATGTTGTCACTACAAATTTGCCAAAGAAAAGATCGCCGAATTGACTGTCGAGCTTGACACATTAAAAGCTAAATTCAAGGACGCTGATTTCAATATCAAAATGTTCGATGCATCAAGTGTGGTAGTCGAATCGATGATTGAACATCAATTAAAATGGCAGAACAATCGCGGTGAATTGAAGGTTTTGGATATAAAGTTGTTCCCCCTCCGTTTAATGAAAATTATACTCCGGCCTTAGACTATGATCAGATCTTACTTTCCCGTGATAAAGCAGAACGAGAAAAGGGGAAGCTTGATGATCTTGACCGGCTCATAATTTCTCAATCTAAGGCTGCTCAATCAGGAACAACTGAGGAAGCTAAAGTTGATGTTAAGGTGGCCGCTTCTGATGTTTCTGTTTCTTGTGCAGATAAAGTTGTGGAAGATGCCAAAGAGTCCAGGTCTGAGGAAAATTCGCCAAAACCTAACAATCCGCTTACATTTGTCTCTAATAAACGTGTGGACCAAGACACTTCAACTTCCGATCGTTTGGTCTTGCTTTGAATTCTAAAAATCAAAACGCTAAAAAGGACAATGTTGGGTCATATTTTATGTGGTTTAATCTTTACATTTAGTAAGATAAAATGAATATTCATAGGCTGTTAGGCGCTTTCGGTCAGGGACCGAAAACCCACTTGATCTCGGTGTCATGATGACCGACATCTCTTAGATTTTGGTGGGCTGGGTTTGCCGTTTTCGGTGGGCTTAGTTAGTGTCTATGGGCTTAGGGTTCTGTCATAGGTATATAATGTCATTATAGCCGTTATTTGGCTGGTGGATCGTTTTCGGAGCTTTAGAGAAATAGAGAGTTATTATGCAAATCAATCACACAACCTTATGTATTTGACGATTCATCAATACAATCGTATGCATTGAAGGTTTTATCGCGTGTTCTTAATTGTTTAATTGCTATTGCTTGATTGGATTCCGCACTATCAAGCGATTTGATTGATACCGTTATAGATCTTGAAGTTTTGGGACTAACAAGTGGTAGCAGAGCCTAAAAATTCAATTTTTGGCTGTTTGGTATCAATTTATATCGAAACAATTGATTATTTTTGACCTTTTTGACTGATTTGGACGAAATCTATTGTTTATGTTCTTCGTTTTCTTCAATTTTTCTAGAAAAACTAGTGTTTTGATCCTAAAAAATTTAAATTTTTGAACAAATATTGTTTCTATATCTGAATTTGAAGTGGGTGGCGGCTGAAAATATTAGTTCTCGGTTAGGGTTTAATTGGTTTTTTTGGGCTTTTGGCAGCCCAAATTGATCTCGGTTAGGTCTAAATTATTTTGCCGGCAGTTCCTTGTTCTCGGTCCATTTTCGATAAAGGTTTCCTTTTGATTTCTTGTTTTCGGTCCACTTAAATCCTTTTCTCGGCATTCATTATTCTCCTTTTTCTTTTTGATTCTTTCTAAAATCAATACACCCAACGAAAACCTATTTTCAAATTGAAAATCACTTTTGGTTGTTGGTCTTTTTTTTCAAAGTTTTGATTTCGGTCAAAATTTCCTTCCTTCAACTCTAGACCAACCGAAAACAGATCAAATCTTGTCTAATTTGTTTGTTATCGGTCAACATTCCTTTTGGTCTCCATTTCCTTTAAATCGTTTTTTTTGTGAGGTCAACAATTTTTTTTCACTTTTCGGTCATAAATTTTGTGAATTCGGTTAAATTCTTTATCAAAACCATCTTTTTAATGGCAAGTTATCATTTCCATCGTTACCTCAAATATTTAGTTTTCGTTTTTTTATTCACCTTTTAGATTGATTACTTTTTTAACGAATTTTTTCTTTCTTTTGAAAATATATTTTTTTAACTCTTCATTCTTAAACTGTTAGATTTAAATTTTTGGGTTAATTTTTATTCTTTGAAGGTTTTACGGTTAAATTATTTTGGTCAAAATGGTTCCTATTTCAAAAGACGTTTGTGAAAGTTCATGTTCTCAAATTTGTGAAAAAAAACTTAACTAATATAGTAAACAAAACAACTTTTGGTTAGAGAAGTATTTGACCTTACGAGTGATGTTTACAACCTTAAGAAGAAACTGAAACCCCTTCAAGAAACGGTTGACGCTCAAACGAAAGATTTAAAGAAAATCAAAGAAGAATATAGCTTGAAATGTTGTCACTACAAATTTGCCAAAGAAAAGATCGCCGAATTGACTGTCGAGCTTGACACGTTAAAAGCTAAATTCAAGGACGCTGATTTCAATATCAAAACGTTCGATGCATCAAGTGCGGTAGTCGAATCGATGATTGAACATCAATTAAAATGGCAGAAAAAACGCGGTGAATTGAAGGTTTTGGATATAAAGTTGTTCCCCCTCCGTTTAATGACAATTATACTCCGGCCTTAGACTATGATCAGATCTTACTTGCCCGTGATAAAGCAGAACGAGAAAAGGGGAAGCTTGATGATCTTGACCGGATCATAATTTCTCAATCTAAGGCTGCTCAATCAGGAACAACTGAGGAAGCTAAAGTTGATGTTAAGGTGGCCGCTTCTGATGTTTCTGTTTCTTGTGCAGATAAAGTTGTGGAAGATGCCAAAAAGTCCAGGTCTGTGGAAAATTCGCCAAAACCTAACATTCCGCTTACATTTGTCTCCAATAAACGTGTGGACCAAGACACTTCAACTTCCGATTGTCCGGTATTGCTTTGAATTCTAAAAATCAAAATGCTAAAAAGGACAATGTTGGGTCATATTTTATGTGGTTTAATCTTTACATTTAGTAAGATAAAATGAATATTCATAGGCTGTTAGGCGCTTTCGGTCAGGGACCGAAAACCCACTTGATCTCGGTGTCATGATGACCGACATCTCTTAGATTTTGGTGGGCTGGGTTTGCCGTTTTCGGTGGGCTTAGTGTCTATGGGCTTAGGGTTCTGTCATAGGTATATAATGTCATTATAGCCGTCATTTGGGTGGTGGATCGTTTTCGGAGCGTTACAGAAATAGAGAGTTATTGTGCAAATCAATCACACAACCTTATGTATTTAACGATTCATCAATACAATCGTATGCATTGAAGGTTTTATCGCATGTTCTTAATTGTTCATTGCTATTGCTTGATTGGATTCCGCACCATCAAGCGATTTGATTGATACCGTTATAGATCTTGAAGTTTTGGGACTAACAAGTGGTAGTAGAGCCTCAAAATTCAATTTTTGGCTGTTTGGTATCAATTTATATGGAAACAATTGATTATTTTTGACCTTTTTGACTGATTTGTACGAAATCTATTGTTTATGTTCTTCGTGTTCTTCAATTTTTCTGGAAAAACTAGTGTTTTGATCCTTAAAAATTTAAATTTTTGAACAAATATTGTTTCCATATCTGAATTTGAAGTGGGTGGCGGCTGAAAATATTAGTTCTCAGTTAGAGTTTAATTTGTTTTTTTGGGCTTTTGGCAGCCCAAATTGATCTCGGTTAGGTCTAAATTATTTTGCCGACAGTTCCTTGTTCTCTGTCCATTTTCGATAAAGGTTTCCTTTTGATTTCTTGTTTTCAGTCCACTTAAATCCTTTTCTCGGCATTCATTATTCTCCTTTTTCTTTTTGATTCTTTCTAAAATCAATACACCCAACGAAAACCTATTTTCAAATTGAAAATCACTTTTGGTTGTCGGTCTTTTTTTTCAAAGTTTTGATTTCGGTCAAAATTTCCTTCCTTCAACTCTAGACCAACCGAAAACAGATCAAATCTTGTCTAATTTGTTTGTTATCGGTCAACATTCCTTTTGGTCTCCATTTCCTTTAAATCGTTTTTTTTGTGAGGTCAACAATTTTTTTTCAGTTTTCGGTCATAAATTTTGTGAATTCGGTTAAATTTTTTATCAAAACCATCTTTTTAGTGGCAAGTTATCATTTCCATCGTTACCTCAAATATTTAGTTTTCGTTTTTTTATTCACCTTTTAGATTGATTACTTTTTTAACGAATTTTTTCTTTCTTTTGAAAATATATTTTTTTAACTCTTCATTCTTAAACTGTTCGATTTAAATTTTTGGGTTAATTTTTATTCTTTGAAGGTTTTACGGTTAAATTATTTTGGTCAAAATGGTTCCTATTTCAAAAGACGTTTGTGAAAGTTCATGTCCTCAAATTTGTGAAAAAAAACTTAACAAATATCGTAAACAAAACCAGCTTTTGGTTAGAGAAGTATTTGACCTTACGAGTGATGTTTACAACCTTAAGAAGAAACTGAAACCCCTTCAAGAAACGGTTGACGCTCAAACGAAAGATTTAAAGAAAATCAAAGAAGAATATAGCTTGAAATGTTGTCACTACAAATTTGCCAAAGAAAAGATCGCCGAATTGACTGTCGAGCTTGACACATTAAAAGCTAAATTCAAGGACGCTGATTTCAATATCAAAACGTTCGATGCATCAAGTGCGGTAGTCGAATCGATGATTGAACATCAATTAAAATGGCAGAAAAAACGCGGTGAATTGAAGGTTTTGGATATAAAGTTGTTCCCCCTCCGTTTAATGACAATTATACTCCGGCCTTAGACTATGATCAGATCTTACTTGCCCGTGATAAAGCAGAACGAGAAAAGGGGAAGCTTGATGATCTTGACCGGCTCATAATTTCTCAATCTATGGCTGCTCAATCAAGAACAACTGAGGAAGCTAAAGGTTATGTTAAGGTGGCCGCTTCTGATGTTTCTGTTTCTTGTGCAGATAAAGTTGTGGAAGATGCCAAAGAGTCTAGGTCTGTGGAAAATTCGCCAAAACCTAACATTCCGCTTACATTTGACTCTAATAAACATGTGGACCAAGACACTTCAACTTCCGATCGTCCAAAAACTTGTGGTGTTGCTTTGAATTCTAAAAATCAAAATGCTAAAAAGGACAATGTTGGGTCATATTTTATGTGGTTTAATCTTTACATTTAGTAAGATAAAATGAATATTCATAGGCTGTTAGGCGCTTTCGGTCAGGAACCGAAAACCCACTTGATCTCGGTGTCATGATGACCGACATCTCTTAGATTTTGGTGGGCTGGGTTTGCCGTTTTCGGTGGGCTTAGTGTCTATGGGCTTAGGGTTCTGTCATAGGTATATAATGTCATTATAGCCGTCATTTGGCTGGTGGATCGTTTTCGGAGCTTTAGAGAAATAGAGAGTTATTGTGCAAATCAATCACACAACCTTATGTATTTGACGATTCATCAATACAATCGTATGCATTGAAGGTTTTATCGCGTGTTCTTAATTGTTTCATTGCTATTGCTTGATTGGATTCCGCACTTTCAAGCGATTTGATTGATATCGTTATAGATCTTGAAGTTTTGGGACTAACAAGTGGTAGCAGAGCCTAAAAATTCAATTTTTGGCTGTTTGGTATCAATTTATATCGAAACAATTGATTATTTTTGACCTTTTTGACTGATTTGGACGAAATCTATTATTTATGTTCTTCGTGTTCTTCAATTTTTCTGGAAAAACTAGTGTTTTGATCCTTAAAAATTCAAAATTTTGAACAAATATTGTTTCTATATCTGAATTTGAAGTGGGTGGCGGCTGAAAATATTAGTTCTCGGTTAGGGTTTAATTTTTTTTTTTTTGGCCTTTTGGCAGCCCAAATTGATCTCGGTTAGGTCTAAATTATTTTTCCGGCAGTTCCTTGTTCTCGGTCCATTTTTGATAAATGTTTCCTTTTGATTTCTTGTTTTCGGTCCACTTAAATCTTTTTCTCGGCATTCATTATTCTCCCTTTTCTTTTTGATTCTTTCTAAAATCAATACACCCAACGAAAACCTATTTTCAAATTGAAAATCACTTTTGGTTGTCTGTCTTTTTTTTTCAAAGTTTTGATTTCGGTCAAAATTTCCTTCCTTCAACTCTAGACCAACCGAAAACAGATTAAATCTTGTCTAATTTGTTTGTTATCGGTCAACATTCCTTTTGGTCTCCATTTCCTTTAAATCGTTTTTTTTTGTGAGGTCAACAATTTTTTTTCACTTTTCGGTCATAAATTTTGTGAATTCGGTTAAATTTTTTTATCAAAACCATCTTTTTAATGGCAAGTTATCATTTCCATCGTTACCTCAAATATTTAGTTTTCTTTTTTTTATTCACCTTTTAGATTGATTAATTTTTTAACGAATTTTTTCTTTCTTTTGAAAATATATTTTTTTAACTCTTCATTCTTAAACTCTTCTATTTAAATTTTTGGGTTAATTTTTATTCTTTGAAGGTTTTACGGTTAAATTATTTTGGTCAAAATGGTTCCTATTTCAAAAGACGTTTGTGAAAGTTCATGTTCTCAAATTTGTGAAAAAAAACTTAACAAATATCGTAAACAAAACCAGCTTTCGGTTAGAGAAGTATTTGACCTTACGAGTGATGTTTACAACCTTAAGAAGAAACTGAAACCCCTTCAAGAAACGGTTGATGCTCAAACGAAAGATTTAAAGAAAATCAAAGAAGAATATAGCTAGAAATGTTGTTGCTACAAATTTGCCAAAGAAAAGATCGCCGAATTGACTGTCGAGCTTGACACATTAAAAGCTAAATTCAAGGACGCTGATTTCAATATCAAAACGTTCGATGCATCAAGTGCGGTAGTCGAATCGATGATTGAACATCAATTAAAATGGCAGAAAAAACGCGGTGAATTGAAGGTTTTGGATAAAAAGTTGTTCCCCCTCCGTTTAATGATAATTATACTCCGGCCTTAGACTATGATCAGATCTTACTTGCCCGTGATAAAGCAGAACGAGAAAAGGGGAAGCTTGATGATCTTGACCGGCTCATAATTTCTCAATCTAAGGCTGCTCAATCAGGAACAACTGAGGAACCTAAAGTTGATGTTAAGGTGGCCGCTTATGATGTTTCTGTTTCTTGTGCAGATAAAGTTGTGGAAGATGCCAAAGAGTCTAGGTCTGTGGAAAATTCGCCAAAACCTAACATTCCGCTTACATTTGACTCTAATAAACGTGTGGACCAAGACACTTCAACTTCCGATCGTCCGGTGTTGCTTTGAATTCTAAAAATCAAAATGCTAAAAAGGACAATGTTGGGTCATATTTTATGTGGTTTAATCTTTACATTTAGTAAGATAAAATGAATATTCATAGGCTGTTAGGCGCTTTCGGCCAGGGACCGAAAACCCACCTGATCTCGGTGTCATGATGACCGACATCTCTTAGATTTTGGTGGGCTGGGTTTGCCGTTTTCGGTGGGCTTAGTTGTAACGCCAAGACACTCTTTTTATGTAAATATAATAAAAAGGGTAAATTGGTCATTTTACCTTAGAAGGGTAATTTGGTCTTTTGGACAGAAAAGAATTTGGTTTGAAATAATATTTTGAGTTTTGGACTTAAAATGTTATAAAAACTGATTTTTGGTCATTTTACCACAAAAGGGTAATTTGGTCATTTGACCAAGTGAAGGACTAACAAGTGGTAACAGAGCCTAAAAATTCAATTTTTGGCTGTTTGGTATCAATTTATATCGAAACAATTGATTATTTTTGACCTTTTTGACTGATTTGGATGAAATCTATTGTTTATGTTCTTCGTTTTCTTCAATTTTTCTGGAAAAACTAGTGTTTTGATCCTTAAAAATTCAAATTTTTGAACAAAAATTGTTTCTAGATCTGAATTTGAAGTGGGTGGCGGCTGAAAATATTAGTTCTCGGTTAGGGTTTAATTTGTTTTTTGGGCTTTTGGCAGCCCAACTTGATCTCGGTTAGGTCAAAATTATTTTTACGGCACTTCCTTGTTCTCGGTCTATTTTTTATAAAGGTTTCCTTTTGATTTCTTGTTTTCGGTCCACTAAAATCCTTTTCTCGGCATTCATTGTTCTCATTTTTCTTTTAATTCTTTCTAAAATCAATACACCCACCGAAAACGTATTTTCAAATTGAAAATCACTTTTGGCTGTCATTTTTTTTTTTTTGTCAAAGTTTTGATTTCGGTCAAAATTTCTTTCCTTCAACTCTAGACCAACCGAAAACAGATTAAATCTTGTCTAATTTGTTTGTTATTGGTCAACATTCCTTTTGGTCTCCATTTCCTTTAAATCATTTTTTTGTGTGGTCAACAATTTTTTTAAAATTTTTTTCCCGTTTCGGTCATAAATTTTGTAAATTCGGTTAAATTTTTTTTTCAAAACCATCTTTTAAATGGCAAGTTATCATTTCCATTGTTAATTCAAATATTTAGTTCTCGTTTTTTTCAAAACCATCTTTTAAATGGCAAGTTAATGAATTTTTCTTTCTTTTGAAAATATATTTTTTTAACTCTTCATTCTTAAAGTTTTCGGTTTAAAATTTTGGGTCAATTTTTAGTCTTTGAAGGTTTTACGGTTAAAATTTTTTTGGTCAAAATGGTTCCTATTTCAAAAGACGTTTGGGAAAGTTCATGTTCTCAAATTTGTGAAAATAAAATTAACAAATATCGTGAACAAAACGACTTTTGGTTAGAGAAGTATATGACCTTACGAATGATGTTTACAACCTTAAGAAGAAACTTAAACCCCTTCAAGAAACGATTGACGCTCAAACGAAAGATTTAAAGAAAATCAAAGAAGAATATACCGTGAAATGTTGTCATTACAAATTTGCCAAAGAAAAGATCGCCGAATTGACTGCCGAGCTTGACACATTAAAAGCTAAATTCAATGATGCTGATTTCAATATGAAAAAGTTCGATGCATCAAGTGCGGTAGTCGAATCGATGATTGAGCATCAATTAAAATGGCAGAACAAACGCGGTGAAGGTTTTGGATATAAAGATGTTCCCCTTCCGTTTAATGACAATTATACTCCGGCCTTAGACTATGATCAGATCTTACTTGCCCGTGAAAAAGCAGAACGAGAAAATGGGAAGCTTGATGATCTTGACCGGCTCATAATTGCTCAATCTAAGGCTGCTCAATCAGGAACAACCGAGGAAGCTAAAGTTGATGTTAAGTTGGACGCTTTTGATGTTTCTCTTTCTTCTACAGATAAAGTTGTGGAAGATGCCAAAGAGTCTAGGTCTGTGGAAAATTCGCCAAAACCTAACATTTCGCTTATAGTTGACTCTAATGAACGTGTGGACCAAGACACTTCAACTTCTGATCGTCCAAAAACGTGTGGACCAAGTCACAATCTCATTTACTTAAAAAGACAAACATGCCTTAATTGTGGGATTGCAGGTCATATTGCTCGAAATTGTCCACATCGTCCTTATGTCCCCAACTATGCATAATGTTGGTAGAATGTGCCAAGAGGGAGGTCTTCCAAAAGAAAGTCCTCAAGGTCACGATCAAGAGATGGTGATTGGAATGAAGCCAAGGCCAAGAAGCAAGCCCCCAAGGACAATAGAACTGAATCTAGATATGGTTCCACCAAATCGAAATCGGTTAGGTCGAACTCATCTCAAGGATCGTCCTCGAGCTCATACTCGCATCATAAGCACAAATCAATGGGAAGTCCTGTTTCGAAATCAAGTGTGGATGCACCCATCTGGTTAAACTACAATAGACTCAAGCCAAATTACCGATGGGTACCCAAAGGCCTTGTTTCCAATTCATCTAATTGTTCTGCTAATTCTTCATTCCTATCTAATCAACAGGACATGACATGGGAAAAAGTAGAGTGTGGATGATAAGGGTAAACCCAGTTTCAAGATGGATTGGGTTCCCAAAACCAATTAATCCCGCATCTTGTACAGGAGCAGCTATGGAGGAATATCATCATATCTTGGTCTGTTGATAGTGGATGTTCCAGGCACATGACAGGAGACATCTCTTAACTGCACAACATTCAAATCATTGATGGAGAGTATGTGTCCTTTGCGGGAAAGGAGAGAGGAAAGATCATGTGGGGATCGTACCTAACTGTGTGTTGAAAAAGGTAACTTCGTTCCGAAACTATTTTTGATTCATTTTGATGACTGAAAAAGTTCAAAATCCTGTAAATTTTGTAAATTTTTTAGTTAAATTTGTTCATTTTCGGTATTTCTCCTCTATGCACAAATTTAGGTGGAGTATTAATCCAAAAAAAATCAAACAAATATATAAAATCAAAAAATCCAAAAATATGTCTTCATTTTTCTAAAATAAAAAATCCAAAAATATTTTTAATTACACAAATTTGCACGATCGGCAATGTTCTTAATCTATGCCAATATGTTTTCATTCCTTACCCATCGACGACGCACTGAGTTATACCACTCACTGCTGAGATAAATACTTGTGCTGATGATTCTCATTGGTATACAACAATGAGTTTGAAGCACTAACAACCTTTCTCTCTAACCAACCTTAAGTTTTCTGCAACACAAACTTCTAGACGCTTTGAGTAAAGCCACTCAGAGTCAAGAGTTACAAAGTCTGTGCCGATGGTTAGATTGCGTACCGTAGTCTATCACACACACCAATCCATTCTCAACCACCTCTATCTTTCTGTTGCAAGAAATAGACGATTCATCATTTTAAAACCAAATGGTGATGATATTTCGAAACTCTATGCCTGTGATCTCTACTACAACACCAGCAGTAGATGTGAGGCATCAACAACCATTCTTACCTACAAAACTTCTATTTTAAGAGTTGGATGATTCAGTGTAATAAACCATACATTGATGACAATTTGAAAGTCTAGCTGATGGGTATATCTAGTAACTAATATATATTACCTGCTCATACCACTCTTAACCCATTTTTCTTCTAACAAAGATCATTGTGATTCAATGTGGCTTTACCTCGTATTGATGAAATATCGAAACTCTGGCTCAGTGATCGCTGTTGATTACCATAATAGTTGTCAGACCCCAATACACCGGAACCAAAATTGGCACTAGGATGGTACACTCCACACAGTTTAGATACCATTGAACGTCTCACCAAGAGCCAAGTCAACTTGTTGACTTGATAACTGCATTGAGATATTTGATCAAGGATATTCAGGGGCCAAAATCAAAACGGCCACGAGTAGTTCTCCGATACACAAACAATCGCAGTTTGTTCCTCCGGGTTCACACAGATACTGCGAGATGTCTCTTCCAGAGCCAAGGTTGGGTCCTTGAACAACTGTGGTGAGAGTTTTATGACTTCGTGACCCACAGGATTTGCGGTCATCATTCTTATCCTGAAGCGCCAGCAAAAGTGAAGTTCGAGAGTTTCAACACAAACATCATATTCCCGAATACAGGTGAAGCATAACTCCATGTGACAAGCTGCTTTGAATTCCTCCTCAATCAGTTTGTTGCTACTTTTACACCATATGTTATCAAAGAGTGAAGACATGAAGAGTCAGACTCCATGCTCGTCAAAGTCAAATCAAAAGCTGGGTGTGCTGATTTCAAGAACTATGCAAGAAGCCGGTACACAAATGTGCATTCGAAGTCAAATCTGAAGAAAGTCCAATCTGAAGATGAAGTTGTTTCTGCAATGTTCTGAAAGCTTTAACGTCTACTCCCGATAACGTGTAGCGGAAGATTGTTAGAGTATTGTTGCAGTGTTCAACTGAATGTCAAGATCAAGAGAAGCTTGAAGACAAATGAAAGCATTAAACCAAGGGGGAGATTGTTGGGTTATATTTTATGTGGTTTAATCTATACATTTAGTATGTTAAAATGAATATTTATAGGTTGTTAGGCGTTTTCGGTCATGGACCGAAAACCCACTTGATCTCGGTGGCATGATGACCGAAATCTCTTAGATTTTGGTAGGTTGGGTTTGCCCTTTTTGGTGGGCTTAGGGTTTTGTCATAGGTATATAATGTCATTATAGTCGTCATTTGGCTGGTTGATCGTTTTGGGAGCTTTAGAGAAAGAGAGAGTTATTGTGCAAATCGATCACACAACCTTATGTATTTGACGATTCATCAATGCAATCGTATGCATTAAAGGTTTTATCACGTGTTCTTAATTGTTTCGTTGCTATTGCTGGATTGGATTCCGCACTTTCAAGCGATTTGATTCATATCGTTATAGATCTTGAAGTTTTCGGACTAATAGTAACAGTTCATAAAAGCAGCCATCAAAGCCAAGTTTTCTTCAGCTCCCTTGGCAGCAACTGGAGCGGGAGTAGTTGATTTTGTGGCAGGGCTTGGAGCACAGGAGGCTGGAGATGCCATCGGTAGACTGGATGAAGAAGGAGCATGTTGTGCAGGAAGGGCGGAAAATGCACTGTTAGTAGATGCGCCCAGGTTGGCAGATTGGTAGGAGTTGACATGATTAATTTCTCTTTGCTTATCATCCATATCACAAGATTTGATGATAGCCATAACTTCAGAAAGAGAAAGTTTGCTTATGTCCCTTGTCTTCTTGATCACAACCACATTCATATCCCAGCTCCTTGGAAGGGAGTTCAGTAGTTTCTTGTTGACTTCAGTTTTTGACAACACTATTTCAGCTGTAGACATCTCAGTGTTAAGAGTGATGAAGGGTTGCAACTGAATCTCAAGCTTTTCTCAAGCACATGATTGAACATATTGAATCTATGGCATAGCAAATCTTGCATGCTTTGTTTCATGTCACCATTTCCCTCGTAGACTTTAATCAATTCCTCCCACAAAGATTTGGCTGATTTGTATTCTATGAAGCCTTGAGCAATGTCAGTAGACAGTGCCATGGTGAGAATGGCGAGGGCTTTCTCATCAAGATCCACTTTGTCAAACTCCTCATCTGTGTAGTCTTCAAGAGGTTTATCCGTCACAGTACCGTCTTCTCGAGTGACTGTAATTCTGATAGGACCACGTAAGAAGCTTCTCCACACTTTAACATCCTTCATTTTGTCGTATTTTTTGAATCTCAACTTCCATTCCGAAAACCCTTCAACAATAACAGTTGTGGAATGCGAGTGGCCGTCCCCATAACGGAATCAAGATCATGTTGCATGGTAGTAGCCAACTCCATTCAAAGCTTGATTAATCTTTAACTGAAAAGCACAAAAAAAAAATCTCGACTAGACCGAAAACCACAGACCGAAAACCAGGTCTTGATCAAAACTATAACTGAAACCTCTAGAAACCGAAAACAATGTTGAGTGCTTCAAACTCCAACTGAAAACCTTTGGACGGTACCGAAATCACCTAACCCTAGAAGCTTCCACCGAACTCTATTGGGCTGACCGAAAACCCAACTGGACGGATCGAAAACGCAAAATCCCTAACCAAAACGTTTGCGCCGCTACCGAAACCACTGAAGCTGACCGAAAACCTCAATAACAGATCTGAAACACTCCGTTCAAATCAAAAACGCCGTTTTTGAGCAAAAATTTGAATTTGAAGATCAAAGACTCGATTTTGCCATGAACACTAAGAACACCAAGAACACTAATAGCTATTTTTCGATCAAAAATAGTCCAAAACACCAAAAAATCCTCCAAAATCGTCAAGAACACCAAGATCCAAGCAAAGGTTTCGAAGAAATTGATACCAAAACACCCAAAAACACAAGGTTTTGAGGTTCTGATACCACTTGTAGATCCAAAACTATCAAGATCAATTGGTATCAAACAAACACTCTATTGTGTGGAATTCAATCGGGTGAATAATCACGAAACAAGAACAAGAACAAGAATAATCTTCAACGCACACCTTGATTAATCCAAAGTCTGGTACATAAGATGATGATCGATTGCTTGAACAAATATTCTCTCTCTAACTAAGCACAATTCCCAAGGAAATCAACAACACAAATGACGGCTACAACAGGTATAAATACCTACGCCTAAACCCTAAGCCCACACCTAAGAAAGCCCACCGAAAACCATAAGTCCAGCTCAAAGCCTACCAAAATCTCACAGAGATTTCGGTCCACCACAACCGAAATCGTGGTGTTTTCGGTCCCTGACCGAAAACTCCAAACATATCTTAAATCTTGATTATAGCCCATTTAAATGGAAAGCTTAAACCACAGAAATATGACCCAACAAGTAGTGAATTAAGACTATCATAAATTGAATTGTAGACTGTCTAAGGAATTAGACATAGTAATAGTTTTGCTACAATATTCACAAGTACTTAGAAATGGAGATTTGAGTATTGGATAAACCCATGCACAGAGAATTACTTCATGGATTATATCACGATTAATTCTGAGACGATAATATTATGATCTTGAATATGACCTAACAAGTAGTGAATTAAGGTCATAGTTCGGCCGTGCTGGGCTATATTTATTGTTGGTTTAAGCTTTGCATTTAATCGGGCCAATATCCAAGTATTTCTGGGCTAAAATGAAGAATTTATTGGGATTTTGGTCGATTTCAGTATGGGACCGAAATCTGCTGGATTTCGATTGTGTTGGACCGAAATCCTTCATGGATTTCGGTGGGCTTGCTGTCTTTTGGGCTTAGGGTTTAGGCTAGGTAGGCGTAGACTATTTAAGGCTCCTTGAGCCGTATTTGTCGAGGTTGATTACTCTTGGGATTTGTGCTAGCATAGAAAGAATATTCTCTCAAGCAATCATAGGATCTTATGTAATAGTCTTGGTTTAATCAAGAGTGCATTGAAGGTTGAAATCTACTTGTTTCTTGTGTTTGATTGATTACTTGATTGGGATTCCGCACCAATCAAGTTAGTGATTGATACCGTGTGTGGATCTTGGACTAACAATCGGTATCAGAGCCTCAAAACCTTGTGTTTTTGGGTGTTTTGGTATCAATCTTATCATTTCCTTTGCTTGGATGTTGGAGATTTTTGAAGATTAGCAATCATAGGATCTTATGTACTAGTCTTGGTTTAATCAAGATTGCATTGAAGGTTGAAATCTCATTGTTTCTTGTCTTTTATTGATTACTTGATTGGGATTCTGCACCAATCAAGTTTGTGATTGATACCGTGTGTGGATCTTGGACTAACAATTGGTATCAGAGCCTCAAAACCTTGTCTTTTTGGGTGTTTTGGTAATAATCTTATCATTTGCTTTGCTTGGATCTTGGAGATTTTTGAAGATTTTGGGTGTTTTGATATGTTTTGGATGAGTTTTTTGGTTGTTTGGGTGTTTATGTTCTTGGTGTTCTTCGTGTTCTAGGCATCTTCAAGCAAAAATCATCCAAAAATCAAGTTTTTGATCCATAAAGTTCAAATTTTAGCATAAAATCGGTGTTTTTGAGATCTGAGAGAGGATTTCGGTCACGCTCCCTAGGATTTCGGTGGTGACGGATTTAGACCAGGTTTTCAGTTAGGGTTTTTCTGCTTTTCGGTCCATTAAATGGGTTTTCGGTCAGCCAATTGAGGATTTCGGTGCAGCCATCTAGGGTTTGGTGATTTCGGTTTAATCTGAGGATTTCGGCCAGAACCTTGGTTTTCGGTTGAGCTTTTCGGCCATATCACTTGTTTTCGGACCTTTGCTTTTCGGTCAGAAGGGGGTCCTAGGTCAAATTTTGAGTTTTCGGCGAACTTTTTTTTTGGGTTTTCGATCAACCTTCTGGCATTTGAAGGCTTATCGGTCTCGTTTTCGGTGCTTGTGCTGTTGACTTAGTGTTTTTCAGTTTGACTTGTTAGTTGACTTTTGGCGTTTTTCAGTTCATTTTCAATGGATTTGACTACTACCGATTTGCATTCCGATCTCGATACCGTGATAGGTACTGTTACCCGCATTCCCAGACTGTTAAATGCAGAAGGCTTTGAGGAATGGAGATTCAGGTTCGAGAACTATGTGAAAATGAAAAATAAAAAAAATCTGGAGAAGCATGTTGAGAGGCCCTGTTAAAATTACTCAAACTCTTGCAAATGGTACCGTGATTGAGAAGGCTGAAGCAAATTACACGGATGAAGACTTTGAGAAAACAGAAATTGATAATCGAGCTCTTGCCACACTCACTATGGCTTTGTCCCCAGACATTGGACAAGGATTCATAGAATACACTTCTGCTAAAGACCTATGGGAGGCATTGATTGAGGTCTACGAAGGCAACGAAGATATGAAACAAAGTAGACAATATCTTCTTAGACAGTGTTTCAACATGTTTAATCATGTTCTTGGAGAGACATTGGAAGCTCAATTGCAGCGGTTCATTTCACTCAATACTGAGATGAGTACCGCTGGCATTGTTATGTCTAAATCTGAAATCAACAAGAAATTGTTGAACTCCCTTCCCAAGAGTTGGGATATGCATGTTGCTGTAATTAAGAAGACGAAGGACTTGCATAGATTGACTCTTTCTGAGATTTTGGCTATCATCAAAGCATGTGACATGGATGACAGACAACGAGAGATAAATCATGTTAATTCTTATCAATCTGCCAACCTAGGTGCTTCTACAAACAGTGCTTTTTCTGCCTTGCCTGCTCAAGCTCCTGCTCAGCAAGCTTCTTCCTCTTCCAGCAAGCCAGTGGTATCTCCAGGCCTCTCTATTCCTGTTACTCCAGCTCCAACTCTTCCCAAAGGAACTGGAGAAAATTTACGTTTGATGGCTGGTCTCCTAAATTGTTATAATGCTCTTCTTGCTGGTGAACTGGTTCAACCTATGACGGTGGGAGATCTAGATCAAATCAACCCCGATGATCTAGAAGAAATGGATGTCTCTTGGCATATCGCTATGGCGGTTCACAGGGCAAAGAGATTCACTCAAAGGACAAGCAGGAACAACTGGGTTAACAACAACATGCTGACAGGAAGGTGGGTTTCAGCAAAGCAAATCTTCGATGTTTCAACTGTAACGAACCTGATCACTTTTCCTTTGAATGTACCAAGCCTAGAATGGAGAATGCTGAGAGAAATATAGTTCCTGTCAGAAACAATCGTGATGCTGCTCCCCAAAACAATGAAAGAGCAATAGTGGCGCAGCAATTTTCTTGGGACGACCAGATGCAAGCCTTGAACCTAACTGAAGGTGGTGGAGCACACTTGGCACAGATCGAAGGGAACATGGATGCTGATGCTGCAGAAGAACAAATGATGGATCTGCAATTTGTTTTCATGGTTCTTACAACTCCTGCTTCCAACCCCGCCGAAACTGATGTTAGTGAAGTTTTTTGCTCTTCTTAGATTTGTGCTGATATAATTGCTAAATATCGTGAACATAATGATCACCTAGTTAGAGAAGTGTTTAACCTAACAAACGATGTCTATAATGCTAAAGAAACTTAAGCCTCTTCAAGAAAAACTAGACGCAAAAATTTATAACTTTAAAAGAGTTCAAGAGGATTGGAGTACAACAAGTGGTCGATATGGTCATGATGTTGGTGTTATTGATGGATTAACTGCTGAGCTTGACACATTGAAAGCTAAATTTCAAGATGCAGAATTTAATTTCAAAAAAATTGATGTGTCAAGCGAAGTAGTTGAATCCATAATTGAACGTCAAACTAAATGGTCCAATAAATTCGGTGAAGGTCTTGGATATAGAACTGTTCCACCTCCATTTAATCATAAATATATCTCAAACCTTGACACCAAAGAATCAGAAGAATGTTATCACTCCAATTTCATCAAAAAGGACTAATCTGGCACCACTAAGAGTAATAAACCAAACTCTACTTATGCTTCTACCTCATGTGCAGATAATTTGAAAGAGAAAGATGAGAAGAAGGAAGACAATAGTACTTTTGATTCTGTTAAAACTTGTTCTAAGACTAATTATTCTGATTCGCCTACATTGAATTCATATGTTAAACAAACTGCTAAAATTGTTAGACCTTTAAAAATTCGTAATGATGTTACTTTTCAAAATTTTAGGTTTAAAAATTCTGATAAATGTTCTGTTGCATGCTTGTGTGTGTGTGGAAATGAATTGAATATATCTGGACCTGGACAAACATCCACTGCCCCTGTTAAAAGACAAACTTGCTTTAACTGTGGAATCGCTGGTCACATTGCCATTAATTGTCCCCGATATTTGTATGCGCATCAACATGAACAATTTTGGCAGAATGTGCCAATGGGGAGATCTTATAAAAGAAAACCCTCGAGGTCACGTTCTCGAAATAAAAGTTGGAATGATGTGAAAGCCATGAATCAAACTGCTCAATACAAAAAGACTGTTTCAAGAAATTACTGTGCCTTACCAAACTTTGTAAGATCAAAGTCATCTCAAGAATCAACTTCAAATAGCAGTTCTGATTCCAAATCAGATGCTAAGGTTCCCATCTGGTGCAAGGATAAGAGATTTAAATCAAACTATATATGGGTTCCTAAAGGCTCTGTTCAAAAGACTTCTGATATTTCACCATTACTTGATAAACGTGACATGAGCTTAGAATCTGTTTCATGTGTTGATAGTTTGGGTCAACCCAGTTTCCGTATGGACTGGTGCCTAAATCTAATTAATCTCGAAACTTGTGCATGAAAAACTATGGAGTAATATCAGCAGACCCTGGTATGTTGATAGCGGTTGTTTCAGGCACATGACAGGCGACATGTCCCAATTACACAACGTTGAAAATTTTAATGGTGGATGTATTTGCTTTGTGGGAGGTGAAAAGGGAAAGATCACACAAAGGGGAACTGTATCAAATGGTGTGTTGAAGTTTGAGTATGCGAATTTTGTACTTGAGCTCAAGCACAGTCTGCTGAGCGTTTTTCAAATCTGTGACAAAGGTTTTCAACCCACTTTACAAAGAAGGAATGTCTTATTCTCAAACCCGGCGTTGTTATCCCCGAGGAGTGGATTCCTGTCAGATCCGAAAGAAAGTGCAACGCTTATATCATCGACATGAATCAAAACACTCTGGAAAATGTCACTTATTTGTTCTCAAAAGCTTCTAAACAAAACGCCATGTTATGGCATCGACGTCTCGGTTATGCCAATGCGAAGAATTTGAATCGCCTCGCTAAAAACGATCTTCTCTGAGGACTGCCGATCAAAGACTTCATCACTTTTGAAAAATGTGTTGCCTGTGCTCAAGGCAAACATCATCGGAATCCACACAAGCCCAAGTTGATCAACACCATTGATTCGCTTCTTCAGCTTCTTCATATGGATCTCTTTGGCCCTGTCAACGTTCTCAGTATTAACCGTAGCTCTTATTGCTTAGTTATTATTGATGACTACCCACGTTTTACTTGGGTTTTCTTCTTGAAGAATAAGAGTGAGACGGCTGACCTGGTTATGAAATTCATTACCTTAATCGAAAATCAAACAAATCGGAAGCTGAAGGCAATTCATTGTGACAATGGGATTGAATTTAAGAACGCGGTATTGGATAAGTTTTGTACGGATAAGGGTGTGCTGAGTCAGTTTAGTGCTGCTCAGACACCTCAACAAAATGGTGTTGTTGAGCGCCGGAACAGAACGCTGATTGATGCTGCACGTACTATGTTGTGCGACTCCAAATTACCTGTGTTCTTTTGGGCGGAAGCAATTAATACAGCATGTTATGTCCAGAACTGGTTCATCATCAACAAGACCAAATGAAGACCCCATATGAAGTTCGCTTTGGTCGTAAACCTAATGTTGCTCCTTTCCGAACTTTTGGTTATCCTTGCACTCTACTTCATCTCGAAGCTATTCCGAAGTTCAACTCCAAAGCGGATGATTGCTACTTTGTTGGATATGTATTGTTGGATATGTAGGTAAAACTGCTTATCGGGTGTATCACAAGGTGACTAAACAGATCGTGGAATCGTTTGACGTACGGTGGCTAGAAGAAAATCAGACGGATGCTCGTATTGGACCCAACTGGTTATTTAACTATGCTGAATTGTTTAAATCGTTTAATATGTTTTCCGATGATGTCTCAAGCACTCAACCAGGTACCAGTGGAGTTAACAGAGATGACGATGCGAAAATCATTGCTGGTCCCATCAAACCGTCTGTGATATTTGAAGATCCTATTCTTAATGACGGTGCATCTCCTGTTTCCACTACTTTGACTGAAGATGCTCCTTCTGAATCGTCCTAGGTTGTTGGCGAATCTCCAGTGGTTGAACAATCTGCTTCTCATGAAGACATTCTCAATTCTGAAGCTGCTGATCTTTTTGACTCTACTCTAATGGATTCACTCTTTCCCGACAGAATTCCCGAAGTGTAAGACCCATTCCGCAGAGTCGCGGCTTGGAGGAATCCGCGGCGCGGCTTTAGGAAGAATCTAGAATCGCGTAGGATTTGTACGCGCGGCACGGTTCGAAAGAACCTGCGGCGCGGTGCGCCTCTATTGTGAAAAACCCTAATTCGGATGTACACGCCTATATAAAGGACCCCAGCCCTAGGGTTCGTGTTTTTGGAAGTTCTCTGGAGTGGAGTCGACTGGTTTCAGCAGAGGCTCTTCGGTTCTAAGGCTTTGAAGGTTTGAAGGAAGAGATACAACATGGGGAAAGGCTTGTAGCCGATCGGGTGCATTCCTCTGTTTCCCAGAAACAAGGTAAGAGGATCTACCTTCTGATATTTCATTCTATCCCGTCTTTATGGTGTTATCCCTTGATTAGTAGTCTTAGATGACTTGTAACACTTAGGGTTTGGACCAAGCACATGCATGGACTTGCATGTCCATAAGGAAGTGATCTGAGGGTAGTTTTTGATCCTAGGGAGGGTGTTGAGTGGAACCCTAACCGATGACTGTTCTAGTTAAGACCAAAAAGAGGATTTCGGACTATTACGAGTCCGCAACGCGGACAGGCTATGTCGGCGACGCGGGTTCGAGTAAAACCCTGTAAGTGTAATGATAGTCCGCGACGCGTAAGAGGAAGGTCGCGCCGAGGCGAGCGGATGTTTGACCCAAAAGCTTATTTTCGACCAAATGTTGGGTCTAACCTTTAAGCCAGTCTATAGGAGTTCGGTCAGTGATTAATATGTTGTGTATGTGGGATTTAGGTGATCGGACGAGCCTAGTTTGGGATATTAGCGATTATCCGGACGGTTGTGATTCGGGTGAGTATCCTCACCTTACTATATGATGTTGCATGTTAGGCATCTTGTGTGTTATTTACAGTTATATGATTTGCTCTATACCTGTGGTTATTTGTTGTTGGGCTCAGTACTGATGCGTGTCCCCTTGTAGCTGTTGTATGGCGAGTTGGACTATTGCCTTGTCCCATAGCTGTTGTATGATGGGCTGGGCCATAACCGGGAACCCATAGCTGTTGTATGATGGGTAGAACCTTCCCGTGTCCATAGTTGTTGTATGATGGATGCCCGTAGCTGTTGTATGGCGGGTAGGGTCGGGTCGTTCTCGAGGACGGGTTGTTTAATGTGTGGGCATGTATCGTAATTTGTGGACTCAGTAAGCTTTAAGCTTACCCGTTGATTTTATAACATTTCAGGTATTTCAAATGACAAAGGGAAGGGCAAGGCGTGACGTCAGCGCATCGCATACAAGAGATTTATTTTAATGAATTATGTTATGATTTTCAAATGTTTCCGTTGTTGGTTTAATAAATATGGCGAACAGATTTACTTTTTGGAATAAATATTTTATTGGAACCTTGATAATAAATGAATTTTAGAAATTTTGAAATTGGGGCGTTACAAATTAGTATCAGAGCCTTGGTTTGAGGGATTTGGATGAACTGTATTGGGAATCCAAACTCAAACTTAGGACTGAGAGCTTTTCGTTAAAGAAATAATGTTTTCTCTATAAAAGTTTTAAGTAGTTGGGTTGAATAACATGTGGAAGATTCCCTTGCATGTTCTTGTTTGATTGTTGCTTGGGGGTTTGAAACATGGTATGCACACCTAACTTATGATTTTTAACGGATAATGAGTTTCGAAAAGAATGAGATGTGATGCGAACCGTCAACCGAGCTCAAGTAAGTTTTTGTGATTCCCAATTACCCATGCCAAGTTTGTGTTATGTGATGATATATGTATGCCAGAAAGTAGGCGTGGAATTTAGTCAGGAAATGCATGCTAGAAATGCTTGGATTAGGATGCCTTCTGACTGTTGTTTGTTATTTGTGCTGCTTTAGAATCTATGCTAACACTATTGCGTTGCTTAGTGAATGCTATTGGGTTATATACAATTAGGATCAGATAGCCTAAGAATTCTTGGTCTAGCCTTACTGGCTGTTCCTTGTTTGGTTGTGACTTTGGGGTAGGATCATTTATTTTAATGTCTATCTTATTCTCGATTGTGTACGACTGTGTGTCCGTGAGGCGACTCGATGGTGTTAGTAGAAGTTCTTTTAGGCACGGGTGGAGTGTGAGATCCTAGGTAGCCTAGGATGAGTGTTAGGCACTTGGGTGCGAGACCGTATGAATACCAATGTCGAATAGATGAGTGGGTGGTGAATTAGAGTATTGGGGGACAAATTCTGGAACAAGTAAGAATAGGTGTGGAAGGTAGTACCGGGCCCGTACTACCGAAAGCACAGGATTCATACTTGAGTCAGTAAGAGTTACCCAAAATTCTAAGGAACCGGGTAGGGTAGAGAATCAGGTATGATTCACATTATGAATTAGTTGCGAAAGGAAAGTACACGTCTTCATCGTGGCGATGTTCGGTAATGAAGAGTGGATTGGGAGTAGTTTCGGGTGTAACCAATGGAGATGGATCGGGATGGATCATAGGTGCACAAATTGATCGCCGTTGAAGTATCAACGAGGGTTATGATTGGCAGCAATGGGTTAGGCGATGCATCCAGGTTGCTAGCCGATGCATCTGGGTTTTGCATGTCAATGTTTCGAAGGTCTATGGATGTGAATCCCGATAGACCTTATTCCTGTTTAATGGACTAACGACATGGTATGAGGATTGGATTTGTTACAAAGGTTCGAGGCGCTGATTGATCGCGATCAGCACTAGGTATTGGCACAGATTCCAAGTGGGGGAGAGTTGTTGTTCTAAGAGAAGGAGCGAAGCTTAATGCGCAAATAGCTCAGCTACTAGAATATGGGAGTACTTGCATTACGAATTATCAAGCGTTGGACTTGGGTTATGATGATAGAGGGAGAAGGAATTGGCAGCTAAATAGAAATCGTGGCTTGGGAATCTGCAGGTAGGTTCCAGAGGATTTCCAAGTACTCCTTTAGGGGAATGGACGAGAATCCAGATTGATTTAAGTGCCGATGTTATGTCGACTTGTGTCACTCGAAGAGCAGGAAGGGCCCGTCCAGCTGCTGAAGCTGATGGACCTTGACTCCTGCTACCCAGCTGAAGTTAGAGTAATTGGAGACTACGTACAAGGTATGACGAAAAATGCAAGTAGTGTGTGACTTATGGGATAAAGACCCACAGAAGATGGCTCCTTGGACAGATAGCCACAAGTAGAGGGTTGAAGCGGAAAGGGAAGAAGGGTTCCCAGTGTGACATAACCGACCATTGAGGATGGAAGTCTCATGGCAATGAGGGAAACGGCATGAGGATGGATACCTGTGATTTGACAAGGCAGGGAACTCGCCGGCAGGGGCTAAGTCCTTGAAAATGGAAAGTTGTAGTTTAAAGAAGGAAGATGGGAGTGTCATTGCATGCTGGAGCTAGCAAGTGGTTATTGGTGCATCGAGTAGCTTTTCACCTTAAGGTAAAGGTGTTTGGAATAGCTTTGAGTAAAGGGAATTCTGCAAATTCAAGGAAGCGGTTGGAGGTAGTATGCATTGCGAAGAGGCAAGGATCTTGGCCATGCTAGGGGTGCGTGGTCACCTCCATGGGAGTTTTGATTATTTCCATTAAGGCGTGGGGAACGCTGGACGATTGTATTTCGTTTCAACTCAGGACCTTGACAGTAGTGGGAGCGAGAGAGTCGAGTTTTAGTATAAAAATGGCAGAGCATGGATGGTGAGACGCTGGGTTAAGGGGACAACGCGACCTGTTGGGTCGACTGCAAGATTGCGCAAGCTATGGTGACTTGGAACACAAGGGTTCTGCTTGCATGGACTGATACTCAGAAGGATTGACGCAGAGGAATTATTCAGATACTGGGAATCTACTTCAGGCTTCAACAAGAGTTACGTGTGTAGGACAAAAGTCTTCGAAGTAAGGGATGTGTCATATGGGACAGCTCATCTCAGGAGCGCTAGTCAATAGTTTCAAGGAAGGAAAGGATCGCGAGCTGAGAAGCCTTCCAAGGCAGGAAAGGCTGGGCGGAAGTAAGGAAGGGGTCGGAGCGAGGTTTTAAGGAAACATTTTGGTGAGATTGTGTATCGATCGGGAAGGATCAGCGTGGAAGCAACATATTAAGCAATGATAATATGAAGACAGGACGAGGGATATGCTAAGCGATGCTAGGAACAAGGATAAGCGTTGGCCATGAGCATTGGGTCGTATTGGTGTAGTGATCGATTAAGGATTTTACGTCTTGGAGGATTGGCATCTCACGTAGGTACCGGGGTACTGTGCCTTGTTCGAGGTTGTGGCCGCTCGTGCCTCGGTGAGAGATAAAGTGTTGTCGGATGGAGTGTACTATGTTGAGGTGGTACTGTGCTATGTTCTGGTGAATACTTCGTGCTGATCGGGAGTGCCGGGAGCTTTATTGTAGCAATACTGTGACGTGTTCCCTTGAGTACGAGATACGGTTTTAGTAGGCTGATTGGTCAGATTGGGTTGTGGGGCAGATGATTTCTGTGCAGGATGAGATAATGGTTATCTGGGTGCCGAGGATTAGTACCCTTAGGATTGTTCAGTAGGATGGGAGATGATTATGGACCCCTCCATGATCGCATTTGCCGAAGTAGTTGAGGTGAAGACTACCTTGGTTTTGTTGATGGCTGTTTAGCTGGTGAGAATGAAAACCAAGGGCGGATCAGGGCGACATGAAGACTGGGCGGATTGGATTCAAGATAAGGATTTAGATGAGAAACCGTGGAAGGGAACACCTTTAGGTGAGACAGTTCGGGTAAATGAAGGTTGTGGGGTAGGGTTAGCAGAGGATGGCTAACCCATTATGGTCGCCTTGGATGTTAGATATAGACGGAGCTTCCGTGCGGTGATGAACGAAGAAGTTTGTGTCAAGTTTTTCGTTGCCCGAGGGGCAACACGGATGTGTATGATATTGGAGAGAATTACTGGTGATCTGGCCGGTAAGGAAGTGGGGAATGGTTAAGAGGAGAGAGGTTTGATCGGTGGAAAGGTCAAGGCCAATCATCAAAAGATAGGTAGCTGATTTGGTCTCCGAGGATTTCTGAGGTAGAATTTGGAGGTATGCCTGTATGGGTTCATCGCGGAAGTACCAAGGAACCCCTCAGTTTATTGATAAAATCAAGGATGTCGTAGACCGATGGAGCAGGAGTGCTCACTTTGAGTCTGTTATAGTATGGTGGGCTACGAAGGGTGGATGATGTTAAGGCTCGGGAGAAGGTACCCCGGTATGGTGCTCTGGATGGTAATATTAGGTAAGGAGGTGCAGCTCACTTAGGAGTTTAGGAGAAGGTTCGTAAAGTTGCGACATCCAACTTCGTTTCAGTATTGTGCATCATCCTTAGAAGGATGGCTGTATGGAGAGATCAATGTAGGAGTTCCTTCGGGATTACGTTCTTAGTTTGATGGGAGTTGTAGTTTCCTATGTAACGTTGGTAGAGTCCTTTACGATAATGGTTAGCACACGAGAAATGGTCTCTTGTGCAAGAAGTCGTACGGGAGAGGGTGTCTGGACTTCTATGTGTTCAGGAAGAGATTGTAGACCGATTTGAGCCGGAAGAAGAATCATGATATTATGCAGTGATAGGACCTGAGTTTATCGGTCAGAGTTTTGTCGTTAAGGTACTGATGTACTGGAAAGTGGGACCCCGGGTATACCGGATCGTTGTTAGTGTAGTAGATAGAATCTATGGCTCAGTCAGGCTTGTAGTAACTTCTAGAATTCTTAGTTGAGGCTGTGCAATGCGACGCATTCTGTAGCGTGCAATTGGGAGAGAAATTGCGAGACGATGGTTCGATCTTGAGTTCCAGGTTGGAAATTTTGTTCTTCTTAAGGTGTCGCTTTGGAAGGGGGTTATTCGTTTCAGGAATCGAGGAAAGCCTGACTCTAGGTACATTGGACCATATCGAATCATCGCACAAGTAGGTAAGGTAGCCTACCGATTGAAGCTGCCCGAGCAGCTTAGCCAGATTCACGACACGTTCCATGTTTCCCGACTCAGGAAGTGTATTACCGATGAAACTTCAATTGTGCCCTTGGAGGGTATCCAAATTGACGAACGCTTGAACTATGTGGAGCGACCGGTTGCTATCAAAGAAAGGAAAATAAAGACTTTACGAAATACGATGATAGGGGTAGTTAAGGTGCTGTGGCAGCATTGTAAGGGGTCTGAATGGACTTGGGAATCCGAGGATGAAATGCGAAGGCATTACCCCGAGTTGTTTACAGGCACAGATTTCGGGGACGAAATCCTTTCAAGTGGGAGAGAATTGTAAGACCCGTTCTGTCGAGTCGCGGCCCGGAGGAATCCGCGGCGCGGCTTTAGGAAGAATCTAGAATCGCGTAGGATTTGTACGTGCGGCGCGGTGTGCCTCTATTGTGAAAAACCCTAATTCGGATGTACACGCCTATATAAAGGACCCCAGCACTAAGGTTCGTGTTTTTGGAAGTTCTCTGGAGTGGAGTCGACTGGTTTCAGCAGAGGCTCTTCGGTTCTAAGGCTTTGAAGGTTTGAAGGAAGAGATACAACGTGGGGAAAGGCTTGTAGCCGATCGGGTACATTCCTCTGTTTCCCAGAAACAAGGTAAGAGGATCTACCTTCTGATATTTCATTCTATCCCGTCTTTATGGTGTTATCCCTTGATTAGTAGTCTTAGATGACTTGTAACACTTAGGGTTTGGACCAAGGACATGCATGGACTTGCATGTCCATAAGGAAGTGATCTTAGGGTAGTTTTTGATCCCAGGAAGGGTGTAGAGTGGAACCTTAACTGATGACTGTTCTGGTTAAGAGCAAAAAGAGGATTTCGGACTATTGCGAGTCCGCGACGCGGACAGTTATGTCGGCGACGCGGGTTCGAGTAAAACCCCGTAAGTGTAATGATAGTCCGCGACGCGTAAGAGGAAGGTCGCGCCGCGGCGAGCGGCTGTTTGACCCAAAAGCTTATTTTCGACCAAATGTTGGGTCTAACCTTTAGGCCAGTCTATAGGAGTTCGGTCAGTGATTAATATGTTGTGTATGTGGGATTTAGGTGATCGGACGAGCCTAGTTTGGGATATTAGCGATTATCCAGACGGTTGTTATTCAGGTGAGTATCCTCACCTTACTATATGATGTTGCATGTTAGGCATCTTGTGTGTTATTTACAGTTATATGATTTGCTCTATACCTGTGGTTATTTGTTGTTGGGCTCAGTACTGATGCGTGTCCCCTCGTAGCTGTTGTATGGCGAGTTAGACTATTGCCTTGTCCCATAGCTGTTGTATGATGGGCTGGGCCATAACCGGGAACCCATAGCTGTTATATGATGGGTAGAACCTTCCCGTGTCCATAACTGTTGTATGATGGACGCCCGTAGCTGTTGTATGGCGGGTCGGGTCGGGTCGTTCTCGAGGATGGATTTTTTAATGTGTGGGCATGTATGGTAATTTGTGGACTCACTAAGCTTTAAGCTTACCCGTTGATTTTATAACATTTCAGGTATTTCAAATGACAAAGGGAAGGGCAAGGCGTGACGGCGGCGCATCGCATACAAGAGATTTATTTTAATGAATTATGTTATGATTTTCAAATGTTTCCGCTGTTGGTTTAATAAATATGTCGAACAGATTTACTTTTTGGAATAAATATTTTATTGGAACCTTGATAATAAATGAATTTTAGAAATTTTGAAATTGGGGCGTTACACGAAGAGTGTGTTGCAAGTACCTCCTACGACTTCAGAGATTCTGACAGAGGTGCTTCAGGCTCAAGCGAGTTGAAAACATAACAAATCTTCCAGTCTCCACTGCTTCGCTTGAACATGCTGTTTCTTCACGAATACAATGTGATCACCCGATTGACAACGTTATTGGCTCTCTAGACGATGGGGTACACACCAGAAGCCAAAGTGGACATGTCAACGAGTGCCTCTATTCATGCTTTATCTCTCAAATCGAGCCGAAGAATGTTCAGATGGCACTTAACGAACCAAGTTGGGTGGATGCCATTCATGAAGAGCTCAACCAATTCGAGAAGCTGAACGTTTGGCAGTTGGTGGAATTACCCGAGGCCAAAAAGTCTCTTCACACGAGATGGGTTTTTCGCAAGAAGCAAGATGATTCAGGAGTTATTGTGCGAAAAAAGGCATGCCTGGTTGTACGCGGTTTTCGTCAGATTGAAGGTCTTGATTATACCGAAGTGTATGCCCCGGTTGCACGATTAGAAGCGATTCGGATTTTCCTCGCCTATGCCTCCTACATGAACTTTACTGTATACCAAATGGACGTTAAGACTGCTTTCTTGTACGATGAGGTGAAAGAAGAGATTTATGTTGATCAACCTCCCGGTTTCGTCAACTTCAAGTTTCCGAATCACGTCTACAAGCTGGATAAGGCTCTCTATGGTCTTCATCAAGCTCCCCGTGCCTGGTATGCAACATTGACGGATCATCTGTTACAGCATGGTTACACTCGAGGCACCATTGACCAGACGCTGTTCATCAAGGGTGAAATGTCCGACCAAATTGTCGTCCAAATCTACGTGGATGATATCATCATTGGTTCGACTAGCGAGGCCTTATGTAAAGAATTTGAGCAAGTGATGAAGAAGCGATTTGAGATGAGTTCGCTGGGTGAAATGACGATGTTTCTTGGGTTGCAAGTAAAGCAAAGCTCAACGGGTATCCTGCTTAATTAAGGGAAGTATGTGGAGGATATTCTAGAGAAGTTTGACTTCAAGGATGCAAAAGTGGCTAACACTCCAATGACTGAGCAACCACTGTTGATTGCGGATCCAGATGGTCAATCTGTCGATCAAACATACTATCGTTCGATGATCGGTTCGTTGATGTATCTGACCGCCAGCAGACCGGATATCGTCTTTGTAGTCTGCCAGTGTGCAAGACATTACGCTAATCCTAAACTCTCTCATTTAACTGCTGTCAAACGGATCTTTAGATACCTTAAAGGGAGACCTAAATTGGGTCTTTGGTATCCAAAGAATCATGAATTTGATCTTTATGCTTTTTCAGATAGCAATTATTGGGGTTGCGACATTGACAGAAAATCCACTAGTGCTGGATGTCAATTCTTAGGAGACCGACTGATTTCCTGGCAATGCAAGAAGCCGCAGACCGTGTCAACATCTACAGTTGAGGCTGAGTATGTTGCTGCCTCGGCCTATTGTTCTCAGGTCATCTGGATGCAGCATCAACTCCTTGAATATGGTATGAACTTTCTTGACACTCCTATATTCTGTGACAATGAGGCGACTATCCAAATTGTGAAAAACCATGTTCATCATTCTAAGACTAAGCACATTGACATTAAAGTTCATTTTATTCGAGATTGCTTCGATCGAAAATTGATTCATTTGGAAAAGGTCTACATAGATAACAATGTGGCGGACTTGTTCACAAAACCTTCTGCAAAAGCTCGGTTCAATGTGCTAGTCGAAATGCTCAAAATGATACGTTTCGATGACTGTTAAATCAGTTCTGTAAATATTGTATATCTTTTTGTTTTGGTTAAATTTGTTCATGGTTTTAATCTCTCAAAATTCCTTCCCATGCACAAATTTAGGGGGAGAAGAAAAACAAAACACAAATAAAAAAAATTACAAAAATTAAAAAATTACAAAAATATTTTACTTCCTTTATGTCTTTATTTTTTTTAAAATTTAAAAAAACTCAAAAATATTACCTACCGACGACGCACTGAGTAATACCACTCACTGCTGAGGTAACACTTAAGTGCTAGTGATTCTTACTGTTACACCATAGTAAGTTTGAAGCACTGACAACCTTTCTTAACCAAATCTAAAGGTTTCTTCTGCAACACCAACTTCTAGACACTTTGAGTAAAGCCACTCAAAGTCAAGAGTTAAAATTATGTGCCGATGGTTAGATTGCATACCGTAATCTATCAGACGCACCAATCCATTCTCAACCACCTCTAACTTTCTGTTGAAAGAAATAGACGATTGATTCCTTTAAACCAAGTAGTGATGATATTTTGACACTCTATGTCAGTGATCTCTGATACAACACAAGTAGTAGATGTGAGGCATCAACAACCATTCTTACCTACAAAGCTTCTAATTCAAGAGTTAGATGATTCAGTGTAATAAACCATGCACTGATGACAATTCGAAAGTCTAGCCTATGGGTATGTCTAGTAACCAAGACATATTACACGCTCATACCGCTCTTGACCTAAAACTTCTTCTAATGAAGATGTTCGTGACTCAATGAGATTGTACCTCGCATTGATGAAACATCGAAACTCTGGGTCAGTGATCGTTGTTGTATACCACAATAACTCTAAGACCCTAACAACGTCACCGGATTCAAATTTGGCACTTGGATGGTACACTCCGCAGAGTTTGGATACCATTGAACGTCTCGCCAAGAGCCAAGTCAACTTGTTGACTTGTCAACTGCATTGAGATCTTTGATCAAGGATATGCAGGGGCCAAAATCAAAACAGCCACGAGTAGTTCACTGATACTCAAACAATCGCAGTGCGTTCCTCCGGGTTCCCACAGATACTGCGAGAAGTCTCATTCTGAGCCAAGGATGAATCCTTGAACAACTTTGGTGAGAGTTTATAACTCCATGACCCACAGGATTTGCGGTCAAAGTTTGTATCGAGAAGCGCCAGCTAAAGTGAAGTTTAAAAGTTTTGACACAATTTTTCTGTTTCCGAAGAAGGTGAAGCTTAATTCTAGGTGACAGGCTGCTTGAATTCCTCCTCAGTCAGTTTGTTGCTACATCTACACCTTTATGTGATCAAGAAGAGAAGATGAAGAGTCAGACTCCATGTTCAAATCAAAGTTAAAACAAAAGCTGGATGTCGTGATTTCAAGACCTACGCTAAAGCCTGTTGACCTAATGCGCGTTCAAAGCTAAATCTGAAGACAGTTCTATACCGAAGCTGAAGTTGTCTCTGTAATATTCTGAAGTCTTTCAACATTTGTACCCGTCATTCATTAAGGGGGAGATTGTTGAAATATTGCTATAGTGCACACCTGAAGCCAGTTCAAGACAGAATTCGAAGACAAATGAAAGCATTAAACCAAGGGGGAGATTGTTAGGCCATATTTATTGTTGGTTTAAGCTTTGCATTTAATCGGGCCAATATCCAAGTGTTTCTGGGCTAAAATGAAGACTTTATTGGGATGTTGGTCGATTTCGGTATGGGACCAAAATCCCCTGGATTTCGGTTGTGTTGGACCGAAATCATTCATGGATTTCAGTGGGCTTGCTGTCTTTGGGCTTAGGGTTTAGGCTAGGTAGGCATAGACTATTTAAGGCTCCTTGAGCCGTCTTTGTCAAGGTTGATTGCTCTTGGGATTTGTGCTAGCATAGAAAGAATATTCTCTCAAGCAATCATAGGATCTTATGTAGTAGTCTTGGTTTAATCAAGAGTGCATTGAAGGTTGAAATCTCCTTGTTTCTTGTGTTTAATTGATTACTTGATTGGGATTCCGCACCAATCAATCTTGTGATTGATACCGTGTGAGGATAATATATTAATCAGAAAAAGGAATATTTAATTTGTTAATATATTATGAGAATAATATATTAATTAAAAATTATAATATTTTAATTGATAATTAGTTAGAAATTAATTTGGATTTAATTTTGGGATTAATTGGATTAATTAAATGTGCAGGGGTTGAATTATAATTGTTCAATAGTTGAGCAATAGATATATATATATATATATATATATATATATATATATATATATATATATATATATATATATATATATATATATATATATATTATATTGGACGAAAATTATATATATTTTTTCGATATATATATATATATATATATATATATATATATATATATATATATATATATATATATATATATAAATGGGAGTTTTGCTTATTTATGGTAATGATAAGTGCATTCACTTGTATGATAAAAGGGTTATCATATCAAGGGTTCAAATATAGCAGCTATAAGTCATACGACTTATTAGTTTGAGACTATAAATAAAGGCTTCCCCCCACCCTCTCATTCACGCCAAAAAGAGGAGTCCTTCCTCTTTCTCTCTCTAGCCTTTCTTGCTTGCTAAGTTTTGGGTGTGACAAATTAGAGGCACGACACTTGTGGTGCTTGCTTCCAAAAGATCAAAAGATCAAAAGGTATGTTTTTCTTTATGAGTTTTTGGATATACCTTTAGAGTTCTTAATATGTTCTTAGTTATAGGTTCAATAGTGAAAACATAGATCCTTTAGGGTGCATGTGAACTTATGAGCTTTAAGTTTATAATTTGCTTAAAACCCATCACCTACAATGTCTTGACATATGCGTAGTGGTCCTGGTGTACAACTCATAATTATGAGTTATATCAAACGTATTTACCATAAAATTTCCAGTTCCATGTACACGTTTAAAACCAATCTTTCTAGGGCAAGATTGAATTTGGCTAGATCTCTTTGTTTTTTTATTTAGGGCTTCTCCTTTAAAGGAATCAACATTGCATTTGTCACGTCATCCAGATCTGCTACAAAAGATATATTTATAATGAAGTATTCCCTTTGTTGTCTTTGCTGATCCTAATCTGGCATCAAAACCTGCTTTCTTGACATATTTCTTATAGAATTCTATCCCGGCTTCAAGTGTTTCAAAAACCATCTCCATTTTTGGCTCAATATCTTCTTTAACATTTGGTATCTATATTATTGTCTTTGAGCCTCCAGGAGATTTTATTTCTGTACTGCTTAGTTCCTCTTCAATGGCTAAATCATCTAAGATATTATAATAACATAAACAAATCACATAAATTATCAATATTGAATGTGAATATGTGTTTGAAATAAATAACATAAATATATCACATAGATTATCAAATGTAGCATTGTTTAAATCCAATAAACTGATATGCACATATGAATATCTTGTGGTAATTCGCACATATTCAAAATTTATGCATATATACATTAATCTGATATTGAAAATGTCACATATACACATTCTTGATATGCAGAATTTCACATATGCATTAATCTGATATGTACAATATCTTGTGGTAATATACACAGATTCAAATTGATATATATAACATCTGATTTTTAAATGCTAACAAGTGCCTAGTATGCTAATATGTACAAGCAATATGCATATATAAGATACAAATGGATACATGCTAATACACATTGTTGATACACACCTGTGATATTTATGCATAAATGAATTTATACTAATATGCATGTATGAGCATCGTATGTGCATATGCATATATGCACATATTATGACAATATGCATGAATATGATATCTACATATGAATTGATATATGCATATGCACACTGTAATGTTTTATGCTTAAATATCAAAATATGCTCACCGTATGTGTTGCGGTTCGAAACATTCCCTTCTCCTGAAACGTTATTCTCATCAACAAAAAACAACTTCCTCCTCATTAAAATGTCAGTCATCGTCTCTTCTCATATCACTTTCAAAATAGTTTATATCTTATGAACATCACTTCAGTTTCCTTCTCACCAGTAATTCCCAAATCCATTGCAAATTATTATTAACCTGCATAAAATTGAAAACGTAAAATATACAACCAAAATTAAGTTTATATATGAGAACATATAAGAATAATGGATCGTATTTTATAGTCTTGTAGACGATGATTCGTGAATCTTGATACCGACAATGAAGAACTAGATGAGAACAAAACGTAGCAAGACATTTTTTGATTCTCGATTGCGGAAATTAAGAACCCGATAAATAACGCAATATACGTATTTGATTGTCGTTACTGAAATCGAAACAACAATTCTTAGTTTGTAGGAGCTGTTACATTTTCATATGATTTATTGATTTATTAACAAATTTAAATCCATGTTGCAAATGACAATCAAGCCCTTATTGATTTGGATATTGATCTAATGGATGTTATTAGGTTCTCAAGATCTAATGAATTTTTGAGATCTCATAAGAACCTAACCCTATACATGTATAAATATATATATATATATATATATATATATATATATATATATATATATATATATATATATATGTATATATATATACATATATACATATATATATATATATATATATATATATATATACATATATATATATATATATATATATATATATATATATATATATATATATATATATATATATATATATATATATATATATATAGTTTGGGTCAGGGAGGAGGTTTGTTAAGTATTTGGAACAAGCACCTTTTCAGGAAGGACCAAGAAATCCTATGACAAGATTGTATTGTTCTAATGGGTTATTGGGTTGAAAATAATACTCCAGTATGTATTACTAACATTTACGCAAGCCAGCAACCTGGGCAAAGAGAAGATTTATGGAATTTCTTGAGATCCATTCTCGATGGTTGGAGTGGTGCAGCAGTGCTTTTTGGTGACTTTAACGAAGTCAGGAGGGCTAATAAACGGAAGGGATCGAGGCTGGATGGTAGGGGGACCATGAAGTTTAACGAATTTATCAACCATAGCAATTTAATCGATCTTAGAATTGGGGGTACAGAATTTACTTGGGTGAAACGAGATGGTTCAAAGATGTCAAAGCTCGATCGGTTTCTCGTTTCTGGAAATTATAGCAATTATTGGCCTAATATGGAAGTGGTGAATGACTTACGCCTTTACTCGGATCATAAACCTCTGGTGTTGAAGCAGATTAAATGGTGTTACGGCTTGGTTCCATTCAAATTATTTAATGGTTGGATGGAAGACGAAGAGTTTGAGAATTTGGTGAAGGATACTTGGAATAATTATCAGATTGAAGGCCAGCACATCAAATTGTTTATTTTTATGCAGAAACTTAAAGCTCTAAAGGTCAAAATTAAACAATGGTCTAAGAAGAAAAATAAGAAAGCGGGTGACGAAATGCAGAAGTGGAAAGATAGATTGTGCGAAATTGATAAACTTTTTGAAGAAGACAAAGGTTCTAACGAGTCTGCTAATGAACGATTGGATCTTATGGCCAAAGTGAGACAAAAGGTGAAAAGAATTAATGAAGATACAGCCCAAATGTTAAAAAACAAATGGTGTTTAGAAGGGGATGAAAACACGGCACTTTTTCACAGGAATATCAATAAAAAAAAGACAGTGAGAAGCATAAAAGGTATCGAGATTGATGGGTATTGGGAAAGCGATCCAGGAAAAGTTAAACAACACTTCAAAAATTCCTTTGAAGAGATATTTAAAAAAGATGAAGACTGTTGCTGGAATCAAGATTTGGGGGATACTAGGAAGATTGCGGATAAAGAAAAAGAAGACCTGGAGAAAGAATTCGATGAAAAGGAGCTCAAAGAAGCGGTGTGGAGTTGTTGTTCTAATAAATCCCCTGGTCCTGACGGCTTCTCTATAGAATTCTTCAAAAGATTTTGGGATTTTCTGAAGGAAGAGTTACTTGATGCGTGTAATGAATTCAATAGAAGACCAAAATTGCCTAGAGGAGTTAACGCGACTTTTATAACTTTAATTCCAAAAACAAAGAACCCAATACTTGTGAATGACTATAGACCTATTAGTCTTATCACAAGTGTGTATAAAATCCTCTCTAAGATGCTTGCTAATAGACTTAAAAAAGTTCTACCGTCTATTATTAGCCACACTCAATCTGCGTTCGTGAAAGACAGACAAATTATGGACGGGCCGTTAATTGTGAATGAAGTCGTTGAGTGGGCAAAAGCTAAATGCAAACCAATTCTTATGTTTAAATCTGACATCGCCAAGGCATATGATTCGGTTTCGTGGGAATATTTAGATTCGATGATGGCACAGAAGGGATTTGGGCTAAAGTGGAGAAAATGGATAAAGGAGATTCTTACTTCAGGAACTTCCTCGGTGCTTGTCAATGCGTGTCCTACGTCAGAATTCTCGCTTTTCCGGGGGTTGAGACAAGGAGACCCAATCTCCCCTTTCCTTTTTACCCTCGTCATGGAAGGTCTTAATGAAGCGATTATGAAGGCAGTGGAAAGTGGGAGTTATAAGGGCATTGAAGTGGGGGAGAATAAGGTGCTTCTAACTCATTTATTTTTTGCAGATGACTCCGTTTTCTTTGGTGAGTGGAGTGTAGAAAACGCGCTTAACCTGGTGAGGATTCTTATATGCTTTCAAAAATCGGCGGGTCTCAAGGTTAATCTTGTCAAAAGTGCTATATTCGGCATTGGTAAAAATCATTCTGATTGCCCTATGGAAAATCTAGCCGCAATTATTGGATGCAAGTTCGATCATCTTCCTATGGTATTTTTGGGAATGCCTACGGGTGTCAATATGGGTTCAATCAGGCCTTGGAATATTCTCATTCAGAAATTCAAGAAGAGATTGAGTAATTGGAAAAGAAAGACGCTTTCTTTTGGGGGATGATACACTTTGGTTAGAAATGTCCTTGGAAACCTTGGTACGTTCCTCTTTTCTCTACACAAAGCACCAAAGGGAGTTATCAAAATTTTAGAAGGAATTAGAATTGAGTTCTTTTGGGGTGGAGATGATCAAGAAAGAAAGATTCCTTGGGTTAAGTGGAAAGAGGTGTTGACGGAGAAAGAACATGGAGGTTTAGGAATAGGTTCGCTAGAAGATTTGAATAATGCTTTAATTGCAAAATGGTGTTGGAGGTATAAGAAAGATAGAGGGGCATTATGGACTAAAATCCTGGATAGCATACATGGCAAATTCTGTATTGAAAAGGATATGGGAGAAGTGAAGTTAGGTCATAATTGGAAAAGAATTGTTCAAAATTGGAACACGCTTCATAATGGGGAGTTGGATCCTAGAAGACTAATTTCTAAAAAGATTGGTAATGGGAAATCTACGTTGTTTTGGTACGATGTGTGGACTGGAGAGAAACCTCTGAGACTGGTATTTCCAAGACTGTTTAATCTGGAGGCTAATCAGCAAGCTACGGTGGAGGAGCGTATAAGGGTTCTTGGAGGTTTGTGGGACTGGAGAGGTGTGATAAGGGAGGGTAGATCTAATAACAACCTGATGGAGTTGAAAGACATTATAAAAAAGGTTAATCTTTCTGAGATTGGCGACAAATGGGAGTGCAACGATGGACCTAAGAAACGGTTCACGGTAGCTTGGTTACGTAAGGAATTGACATCGAAAAGCCAAGATGGAAGAGATAAAAATAAATAGAGTAAATGGGTCCCTAAAAAGCATTTGATATTTTTATGGCGTCTGTTTAAAGGAAGAATCCCGGTGAAGGAGAAGCTCATCAAGTGTAGTTCGTCTAACATTCCATTGACATGTGATCAGTGCAAAAGGTGTGATGAATCGATCATTCACGTTTTTTTGGAATGCAACACTGCTACACAAGTCTGGGCGAGAATTTTCAGTTGGTGGGGCTGTTTGGGTGGTCATTTTGATTCATTGGCTTTGTTTCTTGAAGGGATTATTGATCAGGCCCAGAATGAGGTGGAGAAGAAAATTCTTTTAACGTTGGGGTTAGCGACTTTTGCAGTTATCTGGAGGGCGAGAAACGAGGCGACATTTAATAATCATACTATGCTCGCGGAGGAGATTACCCGTAAAGCCCAGTTGGAGACGTTTTTGTGGTTAGATAGTCGAGCTAGTAAATTGGTGTTAGATAGATCCAAGTGGCTTAATGCCCCTAGAACAGCTTACTCTTTGATGTAATTTCCTGTCTAGCGCTTCAGCTGCTGGCTGGGGTTTTAGCCTCATTTATAAAGTTGCCTTTTCAAAAATATATATATATGTATATATATATATATATATATATATATATATATATATACATATATATACATATATACATATATATATATATATATATATATATATATATATATATATATATATATATATATATATATACATATATATGTATATATACATATATATGTATATATATATATATATATATATATATATATATATATATATATATATATATATATATATATATATATATATGTATGTATATATTAAATATAAACACAAAGCAGATTCAGTCAAGAGATGAAAAATTATTTTACAAAATCACACAGCCTAGTTATTATTTTGAAAATTAGAACTGTGAGTCAATGAATAAGTGCCCTTTAAACGCCTTAACTCTGGCTTGAAGCGGGCATGGTCACGACTTTAGTTCTTTACTCAAAATAACAAATAGACTGTAGTTTTAACTCCGACTGTGAATCCATGTTTATATTTAATACTTAATCAAGGTTTACCCTGATTGGGTGACCTGATCCATGAATGTACAGATCATTGGATTCTTTACAAAGATTTAGCCTTTCATTAGGCTATTATAAACAACAATAAATATAAAATAAGATAAGTAAGAAATATACCAAATGAAATCTGGAGAATACTTCGAATGCTTCGAATTTTATTGATCAAAGGCAGGACCTTAATTAAATATAAACACAAAGCAGATTCAGCCAAGAGATGAAAAATTATTTTACAAAATCACACAGCCTAGTTATTATTTTGAAAATTAGAACTGTGAGTCAATGAATAAGTGCCCTTTAAACGCCTTAACTCTGGATTGAAGCGGGCATGGTCACGACTTTAGTTCTTTACTCAAAATAACAAATAGACTGTAGTTTTAACTCCGACTGTAAATCCATGTTTATATTTAATACTTAATCAAGGTTTACCCTAATCGGGTGACCTGATCCATGAATGTAGAGATCATTGGATTCTTTACAAAGATTTAGCCTTACATTAGGCTATTATAAACAACAATAAATATAAAATAAGATAAGTAAGAAATGTACCAAATGAAATCTGGAGAATACTTCGAATGCTTCGAATTTTATTGATCACAATATTTTACAGGAGGAAACTCAACTCTCTAAAAGCTCTTACTTCCAACTCTGCCTAAAACGAATTACAAGCATTCCTTATATAGGAAATAAAAGAGAAACAAACAAAACATAAAATATACATAATAATGACCATATGGCCTACAAAGACTTATTGGCCTAAAATTATTAAGAAACGACATATTGGCCGTCCATTTCTCCATTTGGTGCTTTTAATCATGAAGCATCTTTAATTATGGAGCATCTTTGAAATTTAGGCTCCTTTCCTCTTCACCTTTATTGTAGGTCCTTTCCTTTTGGATTTTTGTGTAATAATTGATCCTCTATCATATCAATCATACACTCTATTGGTATGTCATTATCATCTTCTGGCTGAGATTCTCCTGCTAAAACTTTAAATGAATTTTGGCTATTTGCTGACGTCATCAAAATATTATCTTCTTTGTCTTCTTCCAATTTCTTGATATCTTCTTTCATTTGAGCCAGGTATGCTCGTATCATATCTTCTTTTGAGAGTTTATTACTCTCTTGTGAGTATTGGATCATGGGTAAAGGGCTATTCCTTTGAGTAAAATATTTTTGTTCTTTATATTCCTTGATCTTTTTATTAATATGATCAATTGTTTCTTGAGCATATAATGCTTTAGTAGTTGGATCTGTCTGTAGCATTTTTGGCCAAAATCTAGAAAAATATATTCTTTATAGGGTAGGAAATTTGTTTGGAGTATAATCCACCATTGGTTCCCATTTCCATATCCACGGAATGGAGAATTCCATAAAGAAATGCATTGAAGATATAATTTCTAATTTTCTAGTATTATTATGGGTAACCTCATGCTTATAACGAGGAGAAATCGGTAACCATTCACCATATAATTTTCTGAATGGTTCATCAGGAAGAATATCGATACTTGGGCCATATGATACCCACCATTTTAGAAACCAATTTGGTATTTATTTATTATTATTATAAATATTTCTGCATACTTTAAAAAACCAAGTATGTTTCCTATTAGGATTCTTATATAAAAAGGCTTTATTAAAGCTTTCAATATAATCTCAATATGTGAATTTAAAAATCGTTTTTGAGTCTGGAAGAGAAAATTCTCTTTCCTTAAAGTATTTAATCCCCATTCATTTGGAGAAATAAGCTTTTTTATGACAGCTTTGCTAAAATTATAAGTACTGGTATTACCATATGACTGAAAATGTTGAATTTCCGTAGATTCTGTGGATTTTAGAATATTTTCATAGTACATTCTGTTCTTATAAGAACATGCTGCATATGATGCATTTTCCAAGTATCTAGTCATAATGAACCATGGATCATTACCATTTTCAAAGTATAACATGATATCATTCGATTCCAGAATTATTATTTCATCTGTATTAGATGATTTTTTGTATTCAAAATTGTCATCATTATTTTCAGAAACAATTTTTGAGAAACTGGGAGTATTACTCTCCTTTTGCTTTAAGAATTGTTTGAATTCTTCGTATAACGGATCTCCAAGGATTGGAACTTTATTAGACCCTGATGGTGAACCGGCTCTATTAGAGCTGATATTATAATTGTATCTCCCTCTATTATTTCCTTTCTGAGGGTAATTACCTCTGCCCCTTGAGCTGGAGCTCATTCTGCAATAATTCAAATGATAATATGATAACAAATATGGTTATTTAACTAAGAAGTATTGTTATTTGATTTTCTAAAGTCTTAATCTTATTTTGTCTAGCAATAATGCTGTCATTTATTAAAGAAACAATTTCTTCTTGATACATTCTTGATGTTGAAGGAGAATCTTTAATTTTTTCTTTGAATGATTCCAAAATTCTTTTAGAATTTTTTACAGATCTTCTATATAACTTCAATTCCTGGGAGAGAGCTTTCGATTGGCTATTCATTCAAGATGTAGAGGATGAAATCATTTGATGTAAATATTTAATTTTTTCATTGTAAATATCAACTTCTATTTTTGTTACCGGAAGATGAATAGTACGTTCTATTCTTTCTTTAAATCTTCGTTTATAAATTTGTAATGCAAAATAATATCTATTGTTTTGTATTTAGAGTTTTGAATTAGTCATTCTGTAAATATTCTCTTGTTAAAAAATCAGGTAGACTATTATCTTCACCTTTTTATATTCTATTGTAAAATCAAAACATGCTAATGTAGCTTGCCATCTTGTAAACATTTGTTTAGAAACATCATGTTTAAAATCTTTTTGAAACATAAATTTGGCTGCTTGGCAGTCTGTTTTAACAATAAAATGTTGATTATATAAAATCTTCTTGAAATTTTAATATACATTTAACTAATGCTAAAATTTCTTTTGTAGTAGTAGAATAATTTTGTTGACTATTAGTCCATTTACCAGAATGAAACCTAACTAAATACTCTTGTAAATTTTTTGGATGAATTTGTTTTAAAATTCCTCCAAAACCTATTTCAGAAGCATCTGTTTCTACTATCTTTTTCCAATTCGGATTGGCTAAAGATAAACATGGTAAAGTTTTCACTTTATCTTTTATTCTTTTTATATCTTGTGTATGTTTATCATTCCAAGGACTAGGATTCTTTTTTAATCTATCATATAAGATTGCACTGTCTTTCGATAAGTCTTTATAAAAGGGAGAAATATAATTCAAACTTCCTAAAAATCTTTGTAATTGAGTTTTGTCTTTTATTTCATCAGGAAATTTATTAGCAAAATCCATGCTTCTTTGAATTGGGATAATATGTCCTTTTTCTATATTATGACCTAAAAATCTGACTTTTGTTTGAAATAATTTCATTTTTGGTTGAGATATAACTAAACCATTTTTAATAATTATTTGTTCAAATATATAAAGATGAAACCATTTTTAATAATTATTTGTTCAAATATATAAAGATGTTTAAAATGTGTTTCAATGGTTTTTGAAAATACTAAAATATCATCGATATATACTATAATAAAATCACCATAAGGATTGAATATATCATTCATTATGTTTTGAAATTCCGATGGAGCATTTTTTAGTCCAAATGGCATAACATTCCATTCATTTTGTCTAAAAGGAACATTAAAAGCAGTTTTATATCTGTCTTTTTCATTAATTTGTATTTGCCAATATCCTGACTTTAAATCAAATTTAGAAAATATTAATGAATCATGTAATCTATCTAATAAATCTTTTTTATTAGGAATTGGATACCTAATCCATTTTAAAACTTTATTCAAAGGTTTATAATTAATAACTAATCTTGGAACACCTCTTTCTTGTTCCGCGTGTTTATTAACATAAAAAGCAGTACAAGACCAAGGAGATTTAGAAGGTCTTATCAATTTTTTATCTATCAATGATGCAATTTCTTTTTTACATATATCTAAATAATTATGATTCATTTGACAAGGTCTAGCTTTTGTAGGGATATCATTTTCTTTAAAATGTTCTTCATAAGGAAGATTTACAATATGTTTCTTTCTTTCCCAAAAAGCATTAGGATGATCATTACAAATATTTGTAGTAAATTTGTTTGCTAATAATTTTATTTTTTCTTGTAATTTTGGGTTTTTTAATTGGTCTTCTATTTCTATAGCATAGATTTATTCTTTTAGAAAATTAATTTGGTTTCTTTTTGATATTATAGAATCTTTTATTTCATTTATCCATATAGAATATGGATTAGTGACAAATTGAAAACTAACTTGTTGATTTTTATAATAAACTGAAATTCTATTATTATCTATAGATATTGGAAGTATCATTTCTAAAAACGGAGTTCCTAATATCATTTTATTACTAGTCATATTTTTAATAATCGTAAAATTTACTGGCATACATATGTTATTTTGGCAAATTTTTGCGTTAGTCAATTTATACCTGATATCAAGTTTGCTTCCTGAAACTTCTCTCAATGTATGAGTAGTTTTTTGAAAATATTTAGTTGGTATTAATCCTTCCTGGATACAATTTAAATCTGCACCACTGTCTATTAAAGCCGTAAATTCTTGTTGATAATTATATGTAATAAATAAATTTATTTTTACATGCCATTTTCTAGTTATTACTAATTCCATGGACTGTAAGAAATTACTGTCCTCCTCCTTATTTTCTATAATTGCTTCTTCTTCTTTTAAAGTCTTATTTTCTAGCTTATTAATCCTTTGATCATGTATTCTTTGATTATTTTTTATTTTAGAAATATCAGTTTTTAAAATACTAATTTCATTTTGTAAATCTTGTATTGTAGGACTACTAGTGGTTGTTTTATTATTTTGTCTTTCTTTTAACATATCATAAACATTTTTCATAGAATACGTTTCTTCATTTTCATTTATTATATCTTCTTTAGTATTAAGGTTTTCTATGATTTTATTTCTAATTTCTGGATCAGTTATGTCTTTTAATAATTTAGCAATATCATTACTAATTACATTTATAGATTGATCATTCTGAAATTGGGACTGAATTAAATATAATTGGTGTTCTAAATCACAAGAACCTTGTTCTGCATTTTCACAATTACAATCTAATTCTTCATTTGAAGATGATATATCTGATTCATATTCTACCATATTTATATCAGAATCAGATTCTGAAATACTCTCTTCTGATAAATAATTTTCCATTATATTAATAAGATTCATTTTTATATCTTCATCTATGTCTAAATTATTAATTTTCTTTATTTGTTTCATCCTACATTTATTAGCATAATGACCTGTTTTTTCACACTTATAACATGCTGGAGGTTTTTTCTTATTCTTATAATTTTCTCTTCTTTTTAATTTCTTTTCCTTTCTTTTACTTTATTAAAATATTTTTTCTTATAAGGTTTTCTTTTATCAAATTCTTTTTTATTTTTTCTTTTATTCTTAGGAGTATCAATTCCAAATTGATCACAAAATTCTCCTAATTGTCTTTTTTCATTAAGACGTTGAGTCTTTATTTGATGATTTAATTTTATTTCATTGCATATGTATAATTTTCATATGGAATTCTATTATCAATTTTTAATTGTTTCTTTACTCTTTCTGCAAAAAGGTTAGGTAAACCATCTATAAATTTTGATTTCCAATGAACACTATTACAGTCTTTTAATTCCATTACTCTACTTAAGAAAGTATCTTTATACCATCTAAATGATGTAAGAGTTTTACAAAATAAACCATTTAATAAAGTTCTGATATTTTCAGAATTATCAGACCATCTTCCAGTAAAGTGTTCTATTATGGTCACCGTAAGAGTATAAACTACATTATGAACAGTTGTTTGTCCTTCTATCTTAACTGTATTACGAATTGTTTGTTGAGCTTCTGTGGATAAATAGTTATCCCACCAGCCTTTTAATTGACCGGTAAATCCTGCTATTAACATATTAGCTACTTGTTTATCACTATTACCTGCGTTTTTAGCAATAGTACTATACATTAACATTCTATGTATCATATTATATATTTGTCTTTCAATAGAACCATCTAAATTCCATTCATAGATATTTTTCCCGCTATAACTATTATTAATTTCGTATTCTTGTTCTTCATGCAGAACATCCTGGGGACTTGGTCTAGGATAATAATAAATCTTTGGACCGGTTTTCTAGCAAATTTACTATCATAATTGTTGATTTTATTAATTTTAGTTATCTCATTCTCAGAATTTTCTGATTGATCATCTAAAGTATTTATACTATCATAATTTTTTAATTTGTAACCAGTAATATCTGGTGGCGGTTGAATAGTTGCCATAATTTGTTTTTCTTTTTCTTTTTCTTTATCTTTAATAATCATTGATTGTTGTTCTTTTTATTTTATTAATATAGTATATATATTATCAATTTTTTTATTTAAATCCCTTAATTGTTTTTCTTTTTCTTTTTCTTTATCTTTAATAATCATTGATTGTTGTTCTTTTTCTTTTATTAATATAGTATATATATTATCAATTTTTTTATTTAAATCCCTTAATTGTTCTTCTAATATGACAAAATAGAGACTATGATAATTAGCTTGTTGAATTAATTGATTAATATGTTCGATAGTGACCGTCATTATTTGATTGTCAAAAAGTCTTTGATATGCAGAGAATTTAATTGTAGTATCATTATTTTTTATAATAAAAGGTTTTTGTGGTGGAAAAATACATTTTTTTATTCTATTATTTTCTTGTAATTGGTAGTCCCTTTCAATTGTATTTATTTGTAATAAATATTTGGTAAAAAACCAAGGAACAAAATATATTATTTTATTTATAGATATCATCTTTGGATCAACACACCCTGCTCTTTCAAAAGAATTTGAAACCTTAATGAAAAGTAAGTTTCAAATAAGCATGATGGGGAAGATAAATTTCTTTCTCAGATTGCAAGTCAAACAAACATCAGAATGCATTTTTATAAATCAAGAAAAATACACAAGAAGCCTTCTAGAGAAATTTGGAATGGAAAATTGTTCCAATGCGAAGGTTCCAATGGCAGCCGGTACATGACTCACACCTTCGCTTGACAAACCGGCCGTTGATCAGAAGGTTTACAGAAGCATGATTGGCTCTCTACTATACTTAACCGCCAGTCGACCAGACATCATGTTTTCTGTATGCAATTGTGCATGATACCAGGTGAATCCAAGAGAACCACATTTAACCGCAGTCAATACCATGTTTCGCTATCTTCACCGTACACCCACTCTTGGATTATGGTACCCTGCCAATTCAGGCTTCTTTCTTCAAGCCTACTCAGATGCTGATCTTGAAGGATGTGTACTTGATCGTAAAAGCACTTCGGGTGGCTGCCAGTTTCTAGATGGCAAGCTCATCAACTGGCAATCCAAAAAGAAAACGTGCGTTTCCATATCCACAGCCGCAGCCGAGTACATAGCTGCTGCTGCCTGCACTTCTCAGATGATTTGGGTCCAAAGCCAACTACGTGATTATGCCATCCGCATGCGAAGGTTACCTCTATTTTGTGACTCGCAAAGGGACATCTGAATATGTCACAATCCAGTCCAACATTCGAAGACCAAACATATTTCCCTACGCTATCACTTCATTAAAAGTCATGTAGAGGAAGGAAATATTGAGGTTTATTTCGTCAATACGAACGATCAGTTGGCAGACATCTTCACCAAAACCCTTGACGAAAAAGCTTTTACGAGAATCATTCATGGACTTGGCATGCTTGAGTCATCCGCAGTTCCACAGACATAATCAGCTAAGTACCTTCAACCCTGTACCTTTGTTCTTTCACTCTTATAAGTTTTTTCTTAAATAATTTTTTTAAGTTTTTTTTATGGTAGAAATTTGATATTCTATGTTTAGGAAAGTTTAGGTAAGTTTTTTTATCAGAAGGGATATTGTTCATAAATGAACCTTTGGTTCAGTTCGGATGACGTTTTTTCAATATGCTCATAATACATGTTACTATTCACTAACTGAGTTACTATTCACATCCGACGCTTCGGTTCTCTTCTGATCACATTTTTTTATCTAAGTTCTGCTTATAACCACACACATGTCTACTTCATTCGAATCAAAAATTGTAGAACTCCACCAAAATCTTAAAGGAAAAAACGGGGTTTTTAGAGTCTGCTAAACCATAGCCCATTGCACTAAGGGATATATGGGACTCGCTTTGCAACATTGGTAAAACTTCCGATGACCTGGTCATGGTTAAAGACTTTATTACATGACCACAATTCGGACATGACTGAGTGCCCCTCTACCGTCATATCTTACTTGCACCTAGTGGTTCTAATCTTCGTTCCAATAGACAACTAATCAAAAAGACTTGCGCTTTTCAGGATATTATGTCTCAAATATTGCGTGGTTACACACATCTGACAATTCTTGAAACGAAGAAAAATTATTACACTTGAACTTTAATTTTGCTCATGGGATAAATGCTCTTCAATAAGAAAATTTTTGTTTAAGCCAGTTCCCCCAAGCGAAAAGACGAAAATGACGTGCACGCAGAGGTCGTCATGCGGTCAAAAATAAGAAATAACCTAACATTCACTAGTATAGTGGAGTCAGGGTCGATCCACAGGAGCTACGTGGTCAGCCTAGATGAGAGATTACCAACTAATAGTGTCACGGCTATAGTCGGAGGAATTAATTTCTATCTTTCTACCTGAAAACAATATTCAAATACCCAAGCCAAGCTTAGCTATGTCCAAATAACCTAGTTACTTTCTGAACTCAGAAGTGCATCTCTGAATCAGGAGCAATTGAAGGCATTCAAACTAGCAAAACCAAGCATAGCACAAACTAGCTAATAACTAACAGTTCTAAGAGACAGTTAATAGCCAAGATTTAATGCCTAACCTAACCAAGTTAGCTACTGTTTTCAGCAAGGGAAAACAGTCCCAACCAAATCACAAACAATTTCAATCACAATCAAACAACCAAACAACAAACTAACATCCAAAACACCGAAAAATCAATATTAACATTAACCGAATGATTTCATTTATCAAAACCAATATCCAAACCTCAAAATCAGTAGCTAAACACTACTAAAAACAGAACCCTAAGCTGGAGATCGATGGTTGTCACACCCAAAGATTCAACTCAAGCTTACAAATGTTTAACTGAAATGAAATAAAATCTAAAAACATGAAAATACCAAATTATAGCTTCTGAAATGGATTCCTCGAGTCAAAGAGCTTCTAGGTCGATGTTTACACCAGGTCTTTGCTAGGGTTTTCGGCCGGAAATGCCTCTATTTATAGTTGCAAATTTCCCGTGACCGCGCTGCGCAAATGTGAAACCCGCGGCGCGCGTACTTATCCGTTCCCCGTTTTTTCGTCATTTAAATGTGTTCCACCGCCTTACATCCGCGTCGCGCAGGATATAAATCCGCGGCGCGCGTACGTCTTCTCTTGATTTTGCATTCTTTCCATACTTTTTCCTTTTTGTACACTTTTAGTCCCTGTTTATGTTCTTTTTCTCCAGACAAGTCCTGACACGAAAAGTGAGAATACCCATGCATATATGATATAATTTTACCAAGAACAGGGCTCAACAACGCCTAAAATACTTGATATCACTAGGCGTTGTCAAACACCCCACACTTGTGCCTTGCTTGTCCCCAAGCAAGAGAGTTTTTAACAAATTATAATAGAGAATCGAACAGTTTTTGAATGTGTTTAGTTTCAAAGCTTATTGCTCTTCGAGTTAGAATGAAATAGTTTGTGAAAACATAATTGAGTTGTTCTTTGGAATTCATGGCTTTCTAGAGAACCCTTGATTACAAACTTTCTGTCCACAATGAAGTGTACTTACTCATTCAGATTCTAAAGGCCATTAAGGAATTGTTCATGACTTTCGATGTTGTCCGTGTAGCGAGCTTTCAGAAATACCATCCCAGACCAGACGATCTTAGGTGGTAAGGTGCATAAGGCCCACCCATTTTAGACTTACCGGCTCGAACAACAAAGGCCACAGATTGACTTTCCTTCCTAAATTCCAATCCTAAAACGGCTCAATCTTCTAAAACTCGTAAAACTCAACTTATTTGACTAACTAATAGCATGATCACAACTAAACAGTATTTCTTGAAAAATACTAATGCTATCACAATCACAAACCATTCATTTCAAAATTGCAATTCATTAAAATTTTGAAAAATATTGCTAAAAATTGAAAAATTGATCAGTTCTGCAAAAATTTCAAAAATATCTCTTTCGACCGTCCACACCCCATACTTAAAACCGTACAACGTCCCCGTTGTACAAAAAAATTAGTTCAAAACAAGGGAGAAAGAGTTACCCTTTTTTGGACGATGGACTGCTTGGTGCTCAATATTACAGGTATAATGCGTACAAAAAGATCCTCGATTCATATGCTGCTGGAGTTGTAGCGCTACAGTAGGACATGCCGGTGGTCAAGACAAGTGGAGGGGCACGGTGACCCCACGCTTGTCTGAGACAACTCCCTCTCAATTTGATATATCATGCATAACTTAACAAAAATGAAAACACACATGACAGAAAATAATAAAATAATATACAGATAGATGTGTCATAAGTTTATACATATAAAAAGAAAATGAAAGAAAGAAAGAAAAAGAAAAACATATCAATCACTACCAGGCGGCCTGGAGGGTCCAGCCTCATGATCGTGAGACCGGGCTGGGAATGGTCGAGGACGGTGGCCCTGGACAGATGCAGTCTGAATAAGTACCTCCCCGATCCACTCGAGCTGGTCCAAGACTCTCGTGAGCTGGCCCTCAATCTGCGTGACTCTAGCCTCCAGCCGGCTGAGGGCTGGTGAGTCATCCTGCTGTGGCCGCGGCTGTGCAGACTCTGGTGCTGGTGGCTCTGGCCTTCGGCGTCTCCTACCGGGCTGGGCGTATGCAGGCTGAGGTGCCTGAGGAGGCTCGATCGGAGCCCGGATGTACTGCCCTGGTCGCTGTTGCTCAATGAGCAACATCCTCTCCAAAGTGCATGCTGGAGTGCGCGATGGAGGCAGAGCAGTCAAAGAGGCAGATACTGGGGCAGTAAGAATGCCATAGGAACGGGCCAGGCGGGTAATGAAATACCCCCTGGCTAAAGGGCTGCTGGAGGAGGCGCCGGTCGCGTGGGTGGAGAAGGCGATCGCGAGGGCAAAGGGAAGATGGAGGAATCGGGACGGGTCGAGGAGAACCCACAAAAATGTCATGTCATCGCCCGACACCTTCTCGCCCCCCTCCCGATGCATGATGGAGGTGGAGACGATCTGGTGCATGAGGCGATGAAGAGGATCACGTAAGTGGCTCTCCCTCGAGGCCCCTGCCTCATACCTGACGTTGGACAGCGGTGCCCAAACCTCCATGTTGGGAGGGCGCTCCGGCTCCCCCTGAATGCATGACCCGAAGAACCGGGTGAAGAAACGGTGCTGGAGGTCCGCTGGCGTGTAAATGCCCGTGCGCCTCCCGAACTCCCGGAGGTTGCACTCCCGGTGCACACCTCCCAAGCGAAAACGGACCATCCTGGAGCGTGGGTCTCCCGCCCTGGGAGCGAAATGGACAGTGGAGATGAACTCCAATAGCAGCTCCGTGTAGACCACGTCCTCGTCCGTGGCCATGATCCTGTCCCAGCCACGGCATGTGAATGATGCCTCCTCGTGGGTCCAGGTGCGATGTAGGAATGGCTCAATCGCCTCCCAGAGCCCAGCGTCCCTCAGGATGTCTCGGTCTATAACCGTCGCCTCAAGAACCCGGCGATGAATCAAAGCGTCCCTCCGCGAGGTATACTCCACCGAAGTGTCAAGCTCTGCGGGAAACTGAAGGAAGGCATGATCTAGTCTGAACATCATCTGCAAAAGAAAAATATAGCCACAAAACAAAAATTTTTGCAAAATCAGTCCTTTTTCTTCCCTACCGAACCGCGGCGCGGCCCAAGAGCAAGGGCGCGGCGCGGCGTACGCCTGTTTGCAAACCCGGGATCAAATCCCCATTTTAACCTGCTAAATCTCAATTTAATGATATCACAAGGTAGCCTAGGTTCCGATTAGCTCATCTAGGGTGTCCATTTGGCAAAACAAACACCCTATGGGCTAGCATTAGTGATTCTAAGTTTTTGAACTTTTTGGAATAAAACCCTAAAATTAACTACCTAATAACTAGTTTAAACAGCTAATAGATAGTTAAAAGAGTGTACCTTGGTAGTAGCAACACAATAAGCAAGAAAAAATGCGAGAAATTTTTGATCACCAGAGCTCCGAGTCGTGTGATTTGAGTTGTGAGCCGCGGCTCACCGGATAAAGGCAAAAACCGTCTGATCGTTTCCCGCGGCGCGCATTTCTTGTTTCCGCGGCACGCGTGTCGCTAATTCAACCCCTGCGCATCGGGTTGAGTTTCGACCCCGCGTCGCGCAAGTCCAAAACCCGCGGCGCGGTCTTGAAGATTTCAAAACCTTTTCACACGACCCCACACTTGCTTCAAACCACTAATACCTGTATTTTCTAAATTAATCCTAAGAAATATAAAACCTACTTATGACACGATGGGTTGCCTCCCAACAAGCGCTAAGTTTAACGTCTTCAGCCAGACGTGTTACTCCGTCTACAGCTACGGTGGATCGTATGCCTTCTTTCCTTGCTGCTTTTCAGTCACCACCGTTCTTTCGCTGACCCACTGCCCCTCAAACTTTCCTGGGTCGAATGGCTTGTTGGTTCTCTTATTGCTGCCCAGTTGTTGCTTTCTAGTTAACTCCCGTAAATGCTTGGAGGTAGCTTTGAACCTCCAAGCTCGGTCCTTTCTTCCGCATCTCTTCAAAGTCAAGGGCTTGACATGAAGCGCGCCTAGTGCTGCTCCCAGTAGTTGTTTTGCCGATCTTATTTTGCCAGTGTCCCACGTGCTATCTTCAGGTTGTAATTTTGGTTTGCAGTACCAATAAAAATCTTCCAATCGAATGGGATCGGAAGGCAACATATCAGGATGCTTCCATATGTCCTCATCGATGGTATTAATTACATCTAATCTTCCATTCATGAATGGATCATGAGTGGTGATAAAATCATGTTTATTATTGTTTTCAAATTTTAATTCGTCAACATCAACTTCTTGATCATCGTCCAACAGGTGGATCGGAACCAAGAGTGAACGACTTGTTTGATCTGATGATGGTACAAAGTCACCCATCATCAGATCCTTTCCTTCAAATTTCTCAAAATTTTCAAAAATTACAGGGTCAGGGGTAGTATTGTCATCTACACCCCCTTCCCCAAAAATATCGACAACTTCAAAAAATTCGGGAATTGTTGGGCTGGAATCTGTACTGTCACTTACAGTCCCCTCCACAACATCCTCATCAACCAAATTTTCCGGTGATGGTATGGATTCACCCAACACCAGATCAACATTATCAATACTTTCAAAAACATCAAAAACTTCAAAGGTTGCTGAGTCAGAAGTAGCATTGTCACCTACAACCTCTTCCTCAACAACCGTTTCGACCATCTCAGTGGTCTCTTGACTTTCCCAAGGTGTATGCCCTTTCATCACATATTCAGGTGATACAAGTTCACACACATTATCATTGGTATAAAAATCACTCACCTCCGGTTCTGGCGAAGGTGGTGAACATTTCCAACTTTCCTCTAACCTATCTAAAGAAGCTTGCACTTTTTCAAGAGCTTCAGCCTGGTCCTTCTGCTCATGGTAGTTGTTATACATGAATACCCAAAGTTGGGCCCAAGTTACAGAATTCTCAAGCTGAGATGACTCCTCGGCCCGCCATCCATTGTCATCGAATGATCCATTGTAGCAACCATCCTCGTAATAGGTGTCGTCCGGATTTTCATAATCTTCATAATATTGATCCGAGTACATGTAATCACCCATTATAAGGATCTACACATACCAAAATTCAGCAAACTAAAATCAAACATCAAAAAATCAGAAACTAAGTCCTACAACTCACCTAACCTAAGCGCACAGCTCCCCGGCAACGGCGCCAAAATTTGACGTGCACGCAGAGGTCGTCATGCGGTCAAAAATAAGAAATAACCTAACATTCACTAGTATAGTGGAGTCAGGGTCGATCCACAGGAGCTACGTGGTCAGCCTAGATGAGAGATTACCAACTAATAGTGTCACGACTATAGTCGGAGGAATTAATTTCTATCTTTCTACCTGAAAACAATATTCAAATACCCAAGCCAAGCTTAGCTATGTCCAAATAACCTAGTTACTTTCTGAACTCAGAAGTGCATCTCTGAATCAGGAGCAATTGAAGGCATTCAAACTAGCAAAACCAAGCATAGCACAAACTAGCTAATAACTAACAGTTCTAAGAGACAGTTAATAGCCAAGATTTAATGCCTAACCTAACCAAGTTAGCTACTGTTTTCAGCAAGGGAAAACAGTCCCAACCAAATCACAAACAATTTCAATCACAATCAAACAACCAAACAACAAACTAACATCCAAAACACCGAAAAATCAATATTAACATTAACCGAATGATTTCATTTATCAAAACCAATATCCAAACCTCAAAATCAGTAGCTAAACACTACTAAAAACAGAACCCTAAGCTGGAGATCGATGGTTGTCACACCCAAAGATTCAACTCAAGCTTACAAATGTTTAACTGAAATGAAATAAAATCTAAAAACATGAAAATACCAAATTATAGCTTCTGAAATGGATTCCTCGAGTCAAAGAGCTTCTAGGTCGATGTTTACACCAGGTCTTTGCTAGGGTTTTCGGCCGGAAATGCCTCTATTTATAGTTGCAAATTTCCCGTGACCGCGCCGCGCAAATGTGAAACCCGCGGCGCGCGTACTTATCCGTTCCCCGTTTTTTCGTCATTTAAATGTGTTCCACCGCCTTACATCCGCGTCGCGCAGGATATAAATCCGCGGCGCGCGTACGTCTTCTCTTGATTTTGCATTCTTTCCATACTTTTTCCTTTTTGTACACTTTTAGTCCCTGTTTATGTTCTTTTTCTCCAGACAAGTCCTGACACGAAAAGTGAGAATACCCATGCATATATGATATAATTTTACCAAGAACAGGGCTCAACAACGCCTAAAATACTTGATATCACTAGGCGTTGTCAGAAAACGACTATTATTCCAAAAACATTATAGCAAAAATCTAAACAATATCATTCCTAAGGAATGGGGAATTGTGCCAATCAATCAAGGTTCCTTCAAAACATTTTTTACTATCTTCGGATACAACACATACTTAGCACCAATATTCGTGATATACGAAACACTCAAGGCGTACCCCCCATCTTCAATGCAACAATCAGGATCTCCTATGACATAGTTGAGAACCGGGTTGGGGGTATGAACATCTCAGTAATCCGTCTTCACTGACAATAGTGTAGTAGTGCACAATTCTCAAAGGCTGGTCATCCGAGAGGCGTGTCCAAATACTCCATCTGGTGAAACGAGATATTTTTCTGTTTTCACAAACCAATATTATCCCTACAATGATACATATAAGTGTACTTCTACGGATTGGGAATTGTCATCTAAGTCTGTACTAAGTATTAATTTGAGAATCAAATATGAGTCACAATGTCTTACTACATCCGAAGGTAGAATACTTACACCGGGTTCAGCTATCGTATGATTGCTAGAGTCACTTAATCTTGTTCGGGTTTGAATGTGTAATCAGGACTTCCTAGAATAATTAGCCCTCATCCTCTAAATCCAACCCAGCAGTTATTTTTTTCACAATGATTAATCAACTCTTAACTCCAACTTCGGATGATGGACATGGCTGTCATATGAGGAAACTTAGGTTGTTTAATCAATAATCAAAAACACAAAAAATATTTTTATCTTTTAATTATCGTATTGTTATGATATCCGTTGGGATTTGGCGAGATATTAGGGATCCTCGGTGATTTTGTTTTACCTTGGGATATGCAGGAACCAATAACATTCAAGCATAATGGTTACTTGGGGATGACGTAGCTGTCATACCAAGAAAAAGCGAATGTTGACAACGCCTAGTGATATCAAGTATTTTAGGCGTTGTTGAGCCCTGTTCTTGATAAAATTATATCAAATATGTCTGGGTATTCTCACTTTTCGTGCTAGGACTTGTTTGGAGAAAAAGAATGGAAACAGGGACTAAAAGCGTGCAAAAGGAAGAAGTTTGGAAAAGAATGAAAAATCAAGGAAACTTGTACGTGCGCCACGGATATCTCATCTGCGCGACGCGGGCTTAAGGCGGTGGAACACATTCAAATACCGAAGAAACGGGATCTGATAAGTACGCGCGCCGCGGATTCTTAATCTGTGCGGCGCGGCTGCGGGAAATTTGCAAGTATAAATAGATGCATTTCCAGCCGAAAACCCGAGCAAAGACCGGGTGTAAAATCGACCTTGAAGCTCTTTGACTCCAAGATTTCATTCCAGAAGACTCTCCTTTGGTATTGGTTAGTTTTAGCTTTTATTTGTAATTAGTTAGTTTGGATTAAGCTTGGTTTTGTATCTTTGGGAGTGATAACCATTGATATTAAGCTTTGGCTTCTGTTTTTGGATCATTTGGTTACTGTTTTTATGTTGGATTTGGATTTGGTGAATGAGAAGCATTTGGTTACATTTAATGTTGGTATTTCAATGTTTTTATGCTTGTGTTCGATTTTGGATGTTTGATTTATGTTTGGATATTGTTTTGACCTTGTTGAGACTGTTTTCCTTTGCTGAAATCAGTAGCTAATTAGGTTAGTTTGTAGGCATTAAACCTTGGCTAGTAACTGTTCAGTAGAACTTTAGTTAGTGGCTAGTTTATGCTTTGCTTGGTTTTGCTAGTTTGGATGCCTTTGATTGCTTCTGATTCAGAGATGTACTTCTGATTTCAGAAAGTGACTAGGTTATTTGAGCTTAGCTTAGCTTGGCTTGAGTGTGATTGTTCATTGCTTTCGTTGATAGTGATTAGGAAGGTAGAAACTAGATCCTCCGACTGTAGCTGTGACACTACTAGTTGGTAATCTCTCATCTAGTTTAACCACGAAGCTCCTGCGGATCGACCCTGACTACCGCTATACTAGTGTGTGTTAGGTTTTCTCTTATTTTTGACCGCACGACGACCGTTGCGTTGTCAAATTTTGGCGCCGTTGCTGGAGAGCTGTGAGCTTAGATTAGGTGATTTGTAGGACTTAGCTTCTGATTTTTGATGCTTGATTCTATTTTTCTGATTTTTGGTATGTGTACGTTTTCATAATGGGCGATTACATGTACCCGGATCAGTATGAGTATTATGAAAATCCGGCCGACACCTATTACGAGGATGATTGCTACAATGGATCATTCGATGACAATGGATGGCGGACCGAGGAGTCATCTCATCCTGAAAATTCTGCAACTTGGTCCCAACTTTGGGTACTCATGTATAACAACTACCACGAGCAGAAGGACCAGGCTGAAGCTCTTGAAAAAGTGCAAGCTTCTTTAGATAGGTTAGAGGAAAATTGGAAATGTTCACCACTTACGCTAGAACCGGAGGTGAGTGATTTTTATACCAATGATAATGTGTGTGAGCTTGCATCACCTGAATATGTGATGGAAGGGCATACACCGTGGTAAAATCAAGAGGCCATTGAGATGGTCGAAACGGTTGTTGAGGAAGAGGTTGTAGGTGACAATGCTACCTGTGACTCAACAGCTTTTGATATTTTTGAAAATTTTGAGAAATTTGAAAGCAAGGATCTGGTGATGGGTGACTTTATACCACCATCAGATCAAACCAGTCACTCACTCTTGGTCCCGATCCACCTGTTGGACGATGATGAATAAGTTGATGCTGACAAATTGATATTTGAAAACAATAAACATGATTTTATCACCACTCATGATCCATTCATGAATGGAAAATTAGATGTGATCAATACCATTGATGAGGATATTTGGAAGCATCCCGATATGTTGCCTTCCGATCCCACTCGATTGGAAAATATCTACTAGCATTGCAAGCCAAAATTGCAACCTGAAGATAATATGTGGGACACCGGCAAAATGAGATCTATAAAACAACTACTGGAAGCGGCACTGGGCGCGCTTCATGTCAAGCCTTTGACTTTGAAGAGATGCAAAAGGAAGGATAGAGCTTGGAGGTTCAAAGCTACCTCCAAGCATTCACGGGAGCTAACCAGAAAGCAACAACCAGGCAGCAGCAGGAGAACTAGCAAGCCATTCGACCCAGGAAAGTTTGAAGGGCAGTGGGTCAGCGAAAGGATGGTGGAAGTAGAAATACAGCAGAAACAAATGGCGTACGATCCACCGTAGATGTAGAAGGAGTAGTACGTCTGGCTGAAGACGTTAAACTTAGCGCTTGTTGGGAGGCAACCCATCGTGTCATAAGTTAGGATATATTTCTTTGAAGTAATTAGGAAAATACATCAATCTTTTTGCAGGTACTAGTAGTTTAAAATAAGTGTGGGATAATGTGAGAAGTTTTTTTTTTTTAAGTCCGCGCCGCGGGTATTTGAATTACGCGAAGCGGGATCATAAACCAACCCGATACGCAGGGGTTGATTTGGTGACACGCGCGACGCGTAAAGCGTAAATCCGCGACGCGGTAAACGATCAGTCGGTTTTCTCCTTTATAAGGTAAGCCGCGGCTCACATAAACCACACACGACTCGGAGCTCTGATTATCAAAATTCTCTTGCAATTTTTCTTGCTCATTTTGTTTCCACTGCTAAGGTACGCTATTCTAACTATCTATTAGCTGTTAAAACTAGCGATTAGGTAGTTAATTTTAGTGATTTGCCCAAAATAGTTCAAAACTTAGAATCGCTAATGCTAACTCATAGGGTGTTTGTTTTGCCAAATGGAGACCCTAGATGAGTTAGTCGGCACCTAGGCTACCTTGTGGTGTGATTAGATTGAGTTTTAGCAGGTTAAATCGAGATTTTGGATCGGGGTTTGGAAACAGCCGCACGCCGCGCCGCGTCCCTGCTCTTGGACCGCGCCGCGGTGCGGCAGGAAAGATAGGGACCGATTTTGCAAATTTTTTGTCTTTTGTGGCTATGTGTCTTTTTGCAGATGATGTTCAGATTGGAGCACGCTTTCCTACAGTTCCCCGAGGGACTGGCCAGTTCTGCAGAGTATACTTCACGGAGGGACGCGTTGATTGGTCGCCGGGTTCTCGAGGCGACGGTTATTGACAGAGACATTCTGAGGGATGCTGGGCTCTGGGGTGCGATCGAGCCATTCTTGCATCGCACCTGGACCCATGAGGAGGCATCATTTACTTGCCGAGGATGGGACCGGATCATGGCCACGGACGAGGATGTGGTCTATACGGAGCTCCTCCTGGAGTTCCTATCTACTATCCATTTCGCTCCTCGGGCGTCGGACCCACGATCCAGGATCATCCGTTTTCGATTGGGAGGTGCACAGAGGGAGTGCAACCTCCGGGAGTTCGGGAGGCGCACCGGCATCTACACTCCAGCGGATCTTCAGCACCGCTACTTCACGCAGTTCTTTGGTGCATGCATCCAGGGGCAGCCGGAGCGGGCTCCCAACATGGAGATTTGGACACCATTGTCCAACATCATGTACGAGGCAGGGACCTCGAGGGAGAGCCAACTACGCGATCCACTTCACCGCCTCATGCACCGTATCGTCTCCACCTCCATCATGCAGCGGGAGGGAGGCGAGAAGGTGTCTGGGGAAGACATGACATTTTTATGGGCTCTCCTCGACCCGTCCCGATTCCTCCATCTCTCCTTCGCCCTCGCGGTTGCTCTCTCCACCCACTCGACCGGCGCCTCCGCCAGCAGCCCACTAGCCAGGGGTATTTTATTACCCGCCTGGCCCGCTCATATGGTATTCTCACTGCCCCCGTGGTTGCCTCCTTGACCGCTCTGCCTCCATCCCGCACTACAGCACGCACTTTGGAGAGGATGCGGCTCATTGAGCAGCAGCGCCCGGGGCAGTTCATCCGGGCACCGACCGAGCCTCCTCAGGCACCCCATCCCGCGTACGCCCCGCCTGGCAGGAGACGCAGGAGGCCAGAGCCAGTACCAGAGCCCGCAGCCCCGACAGAGCCATAGCAGGAGGACCTGGCAGCCAGGGTTGCCAGGATTGAGGATCAGTTGGCATGGATCGGGGAGGTACTCTTGGATTTGGCCACTCAGCAGGGCCGGACCCCCCGACCATTCCCAGCCAGGGCCGACGATCATGAGGCCGGACCCTCCAGGCCACCTGGTAGTGATTGATGTACTTTTTCTTATTTTTTTTCTTTTTATATTTTTTGAGATATATGTACAAAATTTATGACACCTCTATCTGTATATTTTGTTCATATTTCATTTTGTCATGTTTGTTTTTAATTTGTTTGTTGAGTTATGCATGATGTACCAATTTGAGAAGGAGTTGTCTCAGACAAGTGTGGGGTCACCATACCCCCTCCACTTGTCTCGACCACCGGCGTGTTCACTGTAGCGCTACAACTCCAGAATACGAAATCAGGGATCCATCTGTACGCAATTATACCTGTGATATTGAGCACCAAGCAGTCTATCGTCCAAAAAGGGGTAACTCTTTCTCCCTTGTTTTGAAATAATTCTGTACAACGGGGACGTTGTACGGTTTTAAGTGTGGGGTGTGGACGGTCGAAAGAGAAATTTTTTGAAATTTTTGCAGAAATGATCAATTTTTCAATTTTTAGCAATATTTTTCAAAATTTTTTAATAAATTGCAATTTTGAAATGAATGGTTTGTGATTGTTTGTAGCATTAGTATTTTTCAAGAAATACTGTTTATTTGTAATCATGCTATTAGTTAGTCAAATAAGTTGAGTTTTACGAGTTTAGAAGGTTGACCTGTTTTAGGATTGGAATTTAGGAAGGAAAAGTCAATCTGTGGCCTTTGTTGTTCGAGCCAGTAAGTCTAAAATGGGTGGGACTTATGCACCTTACCACCTAAGATCATCTGGTCTGGGATGGTATTTCTGAAAGCTCGCTACACGGACAACATCGAAAGTCATGGACAATTCCTTAATGGCCTTTAGAATCTGAATGAGTAAGTACACTTCATTGTGGACAGAAAGTTTGTAATCAAGGGTTCTCTAGAAAGCCATGAATTCCAAAGAACAATTCAATTATGTTTTCACGAACTATTCCACTCTAACTCATAGAGCAATAAACTTTGAAACTGAACACAGTAAAAAATTGTTTGATTCTTTATTATAATTTGTTAAAAAACTCTCTTGCTTGGGGACAAGCAAGGCACAAGTGTGGGGTGTTTGTCAACGCCTAGTGATATCAAGTATTTTAGGCGTTGTTAAGCCATGTTCTTGATAAAATTATATCAAATATGTCTGGGTGTTCTCACTTTTCGTGCCAGGACTTGTTTGGAGAAAAAGAATGGAAACAGGGACTAAAAGCGTGCAAAAGGAAGAAGTTGGGAAAAGAATGAAAAATCAAGGAAACTTGTACGCGCGCCGCGGATATCTCATCTGTGCGACGCGGGCTTAAGGCGGTGGAACACATTCAAATACCAAAGAAACGGGATCTGATAAGTACGCGCGCCGCGGATTCTTAATCTGCGCGGCGCGGCTGCGGGAAATTTGCAAGTATAAATAGATGCATTTCCAGCCGAAAACCCGAGCAAAGACCGGGTGTAAAATCGACCTTGAAGCTCTTTGATTCCAAGATTTCATTCCAGAAGACTCTCCTTTGGTATTGGTTAGTTTTAGCTTTTATTTGTAATTAGTTAGTTTGGATTAAGCTTGGTTTTGTATCTTTGGGAGTTATGTTGGATTTGGATTTGGTGAATGAGAAGCATGTGGTTACATTTAATGTTGGTATTTCAATGTTTTTATGCTTGTGTTCGATTTTGGATGTTCGATTTATGTTTGGATATTGTTTTGACCTTATTGAGACTGTTTTCCTTTGCTGAAATCAGTAGCTAATTAGGTTAGTTTGTAGGCATTAAACCTTGGCTAGTAACTGTTCAGTAGAACTTTAGTTAGTGGCTAGTTTATGCTTTGCTTGGTTTTGCTAGTTTGGATGCCATTGATTGCTTCTGATTCAGAGATGTACTTCTGATTTCAGAAAGTGACTAGGTTATTTGAGCTTAGCTTAGCTTGGCTTGAGTGTGATTGATCATTGCTTTCGTTGATAGTGATTAGGAAGGTAGAAACTAGATCCTCCGACTGTAGCTGTGACACTACTAGTTGGTAATCTCTCATCTAGTCTAACCACGAAGCTCCTGCGGATCGACCCTGACTACCGCTATACTAGTGTGTGTTAGGTTTTCTCTTATTTTTGACCGCACGACGACCGCTGCGTTGTCAAATGTCCCCTCAACTTACGGGTGACATGGCGAAACCCTATTCGACCATTCAAAACACGCATTAAATGCTCTTTCTCTCTCTCTCCACTCATCACCACAGTATATAAACGGACCATCCCCTCTATTCATCCCTTTCGTTTCCCAACTCTCTGAACCTGCAACCTATTCTCCAAACGATCCCAACTCTCAAAACTTCCAAATACTCAAAATGTCTGCCGATGCGATCTCTTTCATAGCCGGTGATGCAGATTTAGTCCCCGATCTCAACCCCTTGTCGGCAAACCATGTTGCAAATCTGGACCCTGAAGCCTACTCTTCAACAATGGTGATGCTCGTCGTTTGCCTGCGATACTCACCTCTGCATTACGCCATGACTGCAAACCCTCAGGTTCCAAAACTAAGGGTCAACAGGGCACATCATACAGCACGTCAGAATGCAGACGGTCAATCGGTAGCTTTCGATATCGTCACTGCGGACAAGATCAAGAAAACCATTACCGTCAAGAAAGAGCAATTTGCCAAAATTCTACGTCTACCGGTGTCTGGAACGTTTCAGATGGCTTCCCAGTCTGAGATTCTAAATATGCTTAACGAGATGGGTCACACACCTATTACATGATCCATGAGCTCATTCAAGAAGAACAAACTACCTTCGGGTTGGGGTTACTTTTTTAGCATAATCCTGAAGAGCCTCTCTGGCAGGACCTCCGGCTTGGATTAGGCTGCTTACACGTTCCCCCAACTACACTATGGTATGTACTACAATGTACCGGTCGATTATACGTCAATCTTATGGACGAACTTTACTACATATCTAAATCATGCGAAGCGGGCTACTGACATCGCTTCAACATGCTTCTGGGCACTCATCGTCCAAGCAGCCTATGCTCATGAGAAGGTCCCAGTGCCTTCGGACCTTTCTGTCCATGATTTCAGCCTTGTTTAAGTTCCCTCAAGCTCCGCCTCGGATGACAAAATGAAATTCGTTGCTCAAATTCCTGAGGCTATGCTATGCAAGGTTCCCACTGACAATCTTACCTTGATAGCCTACCGTCAAACGCTCACAATTCCACACCCACTTAGAGTCTTCACTAGGGTTATTGAATCTGAGCTACCCAAAGCCAAAGGTGGAAAACGAAAAGGCACGACAGAACCATCCGAAGCACCTGCCAAGAAGCCAAAGAAGACGAATAAGGGCCAGTCAAGCAAGCCAAGGAAAAATGTTTCTACTGTTTCAACTCCTCGATCAGAAGAAGAAGAACACTCTCATGCTGAGGATACCGTTATCCCTCCATCACCAACCGAAGACACAACTACTACGGTACCACCTTCTGATCAAACTACAACTCTTATTGACACTCCAGTGGTGTCTGCACATATGACCTCTGTCGAAACATCAAATGTGGAGACAAGTCATATTGAGTCCCTTTTGTACACATCTAATGTGGACAAAAGTCTCACACTGGACGATCACACTAGAAACAATCCACCGTCACCACCACAGACTTTAGAGTCAATCGATGCCACAACCACCGAAGTTCCTCTTAAAAATGCCTTCTTTTTGGACGACCTCGCCGACTCTCCATCCACTCATGGCTCAGAAAACATAGAGGAAGATTATTTTGGAACCGGACCCGTTCTGTTTCAAGATGAAGATGAGGATGAACCAGACACAAACCGTTTGTCAATGAAACAGTTCCGACAGCTTAACCAAAAGTTGAATCTTCTAATTCAGCCCCAGACGAGTTACACTTCGGACAAGGTGTCTGGGGTCACTGCTGAACTCTTGTCAGAATCACTCACTTCCTTTGAAAAATCTATCACTGACAAAGTGACCAAAGATATTGATGATGCGGTCAAGTTAATAGAAAGTGATGTCAAACAGATGACACGAAACGTCTTGGAAAAAATAGATTTACGGTGTAAGGCAGTTGACAAGTTGATAGAAGATAAAACCCAGCACCTTCAAGACCAGCACACTAAAAAACTCAATGAAATGGTCACGAAACTCAACACTGTTCATATTGAAGTTCAAGCCAAGCTAACTTCATTAACTACTTCGGTTGAGAATTTATCAAAACGAAGTGCTGAGGAGTTTGATGTTCAACTTTCCAGTCTTCGTACGGATCTTGACACTGCAAAAAAGACAATTGCTGAGTATGAACCGAAGGTGCACGAGTTGAACGCGTACCAAGAAGCACAGAAGATTAGTAACCAACAGATGAAGATCTTAGTCTCTCAAACCACTGAGTCAATCCGAAAGGATATTGCGCATCTTCTTACGTTGGTCAGTCGGTTACTAGGTGCTATGAAGCCCTTCCAACCTTCGTCACAAGGGGGAGAGTGATCTCGACCAACTGGAAGGTCAACACAACAAATACAAACCACCTTCGTACCAACTGCAACCATAACAACCTTCGCACTACTCACACAAACAACAACAACAACCACTGGTCCTACAATAACAAAACCACTTTTTGGATTTACTTCAGCACCTTCCACAACAACAGTTTCTACTACATCACCATCAACTACACTTCCTCTTGTTTGGGGACGTGCATCATCAACCCCAATCTCATCCGAATCTACTTCGAGTATCATAAAAAGATTCTCGAGTGGAATCAAAATCGGAGCAAGTTCTGCACCTTCTTCCACATCAACAAAAACTACAACCTCTCAAGTCCCTCCTGAAACAGGTCCTTCTGCTGACAAGGGAAAGAAGATAGCCCAAGAGTTGTCAAAGTCTGAACAGAAGAAACAAAAGGCAGAGGAATATGAGAAGCTGAGGCATTTGTATGTGATTTCCAGAGACCGTATGGGAAAGAAGGAAGTTTTGGGTCCAGTCAACAAAATCTGGACATATGACTATATGAGACAATAATGTCTTTAGCCTTCACACGGTGGAAATGTTTGATAGAGTACCTCTAGTGTAATATGATGTTGAAAACACTACAGAGATGCAACTGGATATTCCATTCAATCTGAAGCTTTATGCAGCCAATGTCTATGACATTGAGTTTGATCTTGCAGAGAAAAGAAAATTTCAAGAACAAAAAGCCAGGTTTCATGCGAACCTTGATGCTGATCAAGCTCATTTCTAGTCATCCTTGAATATTGTTGGAATAGACCGAATCGAAATGGGTGAGCTATTCGAAGATGTGTATCAAAATTTTACCTACCATGTCTGAAGAGGAGAACAAAGAATCGAAAGCTCCTTCACTGTTGCAGACTTCCCACTGATGAATCCTAATGACTTCGTTATCCTTGTGGAGCGTTTCTACAGTTTAAATCAAACAAGGATATCCAAGCAAGTGGCTCTAACACGTGGTCAGAGAGTCATTGGAACATTTATGGGTTCGTATATCCGAAACTTCTCCATGTATGATTATGAAATTGGCAAACTCTTTAAAGAATTTGTTCCTGATGCTAACAAAGAGCTCACTGGAATAAGCAAAATCAGTGATGGAAAGATTTTACAAAATCCATGGGGAGTAATATACAGGGGAATACTCACAAAGAAGAGTGCGTTGAAGAAATTGTTTTTCAACATGCATGAAAAGGAAAAGTTTCCAACAATGTTTTTGGAAGGAATGATCACAAGGGTGGAGGTAAATAATGAAAACTCAGAGAATGCGAAGAAGGAGCTGTGTGCACATTTGAGGTGGTGGATAGCTATAAGGAAGGAACTGACAAGTGCTTACAATATGCTATAGATTTTGGATACCTACCATCTTCACCACAAAGGGGAGAATGTTAGGATTTTGATTGTGATGAGATTTGACATCCGAAGTATACAAGTTCCTGTCCGAAGCGAGGTGTTGTGTAACACCACGTCACTTACGGTAAGTAACTTTATCTTAATCGTGATGTGATTTTGATATAATTAAATGTTGTAGGTGTTTGAATAGTTCGGATACCTTTAAGATTGAGTTTTCGCATGAAAAACGCCAAAAATGGATTACACGGGTCGTGTAAAAGATCAATGAAGTTTCACCGAGGGTTATACGGGTCGTGTAACTTTAACTCGGGTCGTGTAATAAGTTGATGAATTCTTACCGAAACTTACACGGGTCGTGTAAGTTTAGCACGGGTTGTGTAAATGTTTAATGAAATTGTACCGAAACTAACACGGGTTGTGCTGCACGCAGGCCCCACCCTTTTAAAATCGCAATTTCAGTAAACTGGGTAGGGGATTCTCAACAAAAACTCTTCCAAAACCCTAGAAAACATTTCCCTAATCATATTAGAACCAAATCGGAAGGCTAGAACGCGAAGGATTGAAGTAATTTTCGATATCCCGCTTATTGAAGGTAAGGTCTACGATTCTAACCCTTTTGAACGGATTGATTTTGTTGTTTTGGGTTGATTTCGAGTGGTTGAGGAACACCACCTGTGATTGGCTAAAAAGTGAGTAGATATCACTTGTTTGGATGTATTGAAACGCTTCTAACCTCGAGATTTAACTATTGTCATCGGATTCCATGCTTTGATGGTAGAAAAACGAGATATTCATCTCTACTTGGTATATAGTGTTAGCTAGGATTGTATAGCACATCAAACCAGGTGAGTAATCTGTACTGTATCGATTGTGAAATGTATTGATTTAACTCTTGCAACTTGAAGTAGTTTAACTATTGAAATGGAAACCTAGAAGTTAGTTAAGTTACCCAATTGATACAATATAAACCTATGTGGTTTAAAACGGCCTTTGTGGCTAGGAGATTGGATTACATATCCAAATATTAACGGCCTTTGTGGCTAGGAGATTGGATTAGATATCCAAATATTAACGGCCTTTGTGGCTAGGAGATTGGATTAGATATCCAAATACTAACGGCCTTCGTGGCTAGGTGATTGGATTTGATATCCAAATGTTATCGGCCCTTGTGGCTAGGAGATTGGATTGATATCCAAATGTTGACTTAAACAGGGATTTACATTAATTGAGTTTTGATAACTTATCTATATTTATACATGCTAAATTGTTTACATGATTACTCATTGAGCTTTATGGCTCACAGTGTATGTCTGAAATGTCCCATGAGCGTGACCCTGCTAAGGGTAAGGATGTAGCTCATGGATAGGACATGATGTTGTAGTAGCCCGGCTTAGAATGAGTTTACTTTTGATATGTACTCCTTGATACACTAGTACCCTTTTGTATAAACTTATACACCTAATCATATATTTTTGTATGTTTAAAACTATGTTTAAAAAGTGAAAAATTTAAAGTCGGGTGTTACAAGTTGGCATCAGAGCCGTGGTTTAAGTGAACTAGGTGTCTATAGAATAGATCCCTGGACTTAAACCTTGAGAGATAGTCGACATGTTGTATAGTTGGGTGCATATAAATTTGTTACTATATATAACCTAAAAATTTGTTGAATTTTGAAGTATGAGAGGTATTAGAAGTAACTCTACACGGGGAAATTCGGGGCGTCGAGCCCCGAGAGGTGGTCGGGCCCGTTCTCAAGGCTCGATTTGAAGAGGGGCGAGTGGACCAGCAAATGAAAATCCACCAGATTTACGCAACATTGTAGCCGATGTGGTACCTGAATTGTTAGCAACCTTGATAAATGCACTGATGAAAGTGCTACAAAGCAAGTCCATGATAGGCAGCCTGAAGATGAGAGTTAAGGGGAAAGAAGAATTCGTGTTGAGAAAGAAGTCCAAGGAGAAGGAAGTTCCGGGAAAAAGATTGAATGCACTTATAAAACCTTCCTTGGCTGTAAACCCAAAGAGTTTTCAGGAACAGATAATCCTGTACATGCTATGGAATGGTTGATGCATACAGAGAAAGTATTCCGAGTTAGTAAGTGCGCTGAAGGGGACAAGGTGGAGTTTGCCACGAATCAATTGACTGGAAACGCGTTACATTGGTGGCAAGTACTTAGTAAATCGTTGGGTCCCGACTTGACACAATCTTTGTTATGGGAACAGTTCAAGACTAAATTCAATGAAGAATATTTTTCTAATGTGGCTGTAAAAAGGTTAGAAGAAGAGTTTTTACATTTGGAGCAAGGGTCTCACACAATGCAAGAGCATACGATGAGTTTTCTTGAAAAAGCTAGATTTGCAGAACACCAAATAAACACCGAGAAAAAAAAATTGATAAATATGTGTGGGGATTAAAGACCTGGATTCGAGAAATTGTGCAGCCGCTTCAATTGTCTTCTTTCCGACAAGTGGTGGATAGAGCCACAGAAAGAGAGACAGAACTTCAAAGACAGGAAGAAGAAAAGAATGTAAGCGAAACTAAACGAAAGGCGGAGGAACAACCGTTGACGCCTCAGAAAACGTCGCAACAAAAGGGCCCCATTTTAAAGGAAAAAGCCCAATAGAGGAAGCGATGTGGTGTGAAAAGTACATGAAAAAGAACTTTGGGAGTTGTCGGACCGACGTATTATCATCAGGATGTAGAAATTGTGGGAAGCAAGGGCATATCGCTCGAGACTGTCGGGCGGATCGAAGGTGTTTTCAGTGTGGGGCTACAAATAATATTTGCCTTAACTGTCCCCAGGTGAAATCTGGAGCACCCAGTGATAAACCCAGAGAGGAGCGGGGAGGAAAGAAAGAAGAGACGAAAGGTCGGGGAGGACCAGTGGCATCGCGAGCATTCCAGATGACAGTGGAAGAGGCTTGTGAATAGACTGACGTAGTTACATGTATATTCGCTTTAAATTCAATTCCAGTATACGTAATATTTGATCTTGGAGCTACGCATTGTTTCGTGTCAACGTCTTTAATGCCACGTTTAAATTTTCCCCTAACTCATATGGATGAAAGTTTGGAAGTAGCTATAGCCGATGGTAGATATGTTTGGGTTTCAAAACACATTGAAGGTTGTCAGCTTAAGATCTACGAGACCATTTTCCCTATAGATCTGAAGCCGATGACTACCAAGGAGTTTGGAGTAATAGTGGGTATGGATTGGTTGGCGACGAATTATGCCAACATGGATTGTAGAAATAAAAACATTACGGTTTTAACACCTGATGGAAGATGGATTAAAATCCAAGGCGAACGACCTCGATTGAGAATGCCGGTTATTTCCTTTGCTCAAGCTCGGAGTAATGTTAGTAAAGGAGGGACATCATATTTGGCATACGTAACTTTGGCTAAACCGGATCAATTGAGGAAAGAAAGTGTAAAAATTGTAAGTGAATTCCCAGATGTTTTTCCTGAAGAACTTCCTGGGTTATCACCAGATCTACAAATTGAATTCGCAATTGAATTAGTTCAGGGAGCCGCACCTGTTGCTCAGGCTCCTTATCGATTGGCACCTTCAGAAATGGAGGAATTGAGGAAACAGTTGGAAGAACTTCTAGATCGGGATTCCTTAAACTGAGTTCGTCACCGTGGGGAGCGCCTATTTTGTTTGTTAAAAAGAAAGATGGGTCAATGCTTATGTGTATCGACTACCGGGAATTGAATAAAATCACGGTGAAAAATAAATACCCGTTACCGAGAATTGATGACTTATTTGATCAACTTCAGGGAGCATCGTATTTTTCTAAAATTGATTTGAGATCGGGGTATCACCAGTTAAAGATTCGAGAATCAGATATTCCGAAGACTGCATTCCGTACTCGCTATGGCCATTATGAGTTTTTGGTTATGCCTTTTGGGTTAAACAATGCTCCAGCAGCGTTTATGGATCTTATGAACAGAGTATGTTGTCGGTTCATTGATACTTCTGTAATTGTGTTTATAGACGATATTTTGGTATATTCTCAAAGCCAAGCTGAGCACGTTGTTCATTTGCGCCAAATACTGGAGTTACTTCGCCGGGAAAAGTTATATGCGAAGTTTTCCAAATGTGAATTCTGGCTAAGAGAAGTACAATTTCAGGGGCACGTTATTAATAGTGATGGTGTTAAAGTTGATCCAACGAAGGTTGAAGTTGTGATGAAATGGGAACCGCCTCAAAGTCCTACTGAAATACGCAGTTTTCTTGGATTGGCGGGTTACTATAGAAGATTTGTAGAGAATTTCTCTTCGATTGCCACCCCGTTGACTAAGTTGACCAAGAAGGGTGAAAAGTTTGAATGGGCGGAAAAACAACAAGCAGCCTTTCAGAAATTAAAGCAAGCCTTGTGTGAAGCCCCGGTGTTAGCCTTACCGCAAAGCGGAGAAGAATATGTTGTTTATAGTGATGCTTCATGGGTAGGCCTTGGGTGTGTATTGATGCAAAAGGGTCGAGTAATCGCTTATGCATCTCGTCAATTAAAAGAAGCCGAAAAGAAATACCCGATGCATGATCTCGAATTGGCTGCAGTGATTTTGGCTTTGAAGCTTTGGAGACACTACTTATATGGCGTAAAGTTTGTTATCTATACGGATCATAAAAGCCTGAAGTATTTATTTGATCAGAAAGAATTGAACATGAGACAGCAAAGATGGATGGATTTACTCAAAGATTACGACTGTGAAATATTGTACCATCCCGGCAAGGCGAATTTAGTTGCAGATGCCCTGAGTCGAAAAGAATATCCGCTGAAAGTTACATCCGCATGTATGGGTGTGGCGAGCGAATACCCGAGTTGATTCGTGTGGCACAAGAAGAAGCTTGCAAGCCCGAGAACGTGAAAGGTGAACGAATGGTCGGGTATATAAAGCATCTGGTTGAAAACTCTCAGTGATTGAAAACCTTTAGTGGCCGTGTGTGGGTACCCAAACAAGGTGAGGCACGGAGTTTGCTATTAGAAGATGCTCATTGTGGTAGATATGCAGTACACCGGGGTAGTACCAAGATGTACCGAATGCTGAAACCTTTGTATTGGTGGCCGGGAATGAAAAGAGACATTGGAAGATATGTAAAGAAATGTTTGACTTGTTTGGGTAGTGGTTGATCGGTTAACAAAATCGGCACAGTTTATACCGATTAGTGAAAACTTCAATATCGAAAAGTTGGCGAAGATATACATTGACGAGGTAATTCGTCGACATGGGTTACCATCGTCAATTGTATCGGACCGAGATAGTAGATTCACCTCCTGATTTTGGCAGAGTCTTCAAGAGAAAATGGGTTTGAAAGTGTTGATGAGTACCGCGTACCATCCATAAACTGACGGGAAAAGCGAGAGAACCATTCAGACTTTAGAAGACATGCTCAGGACGTGTATATAGAATTTGGCGGGAGTTGGGAAGATCATCTACCTTTGGTAGAATTTGCTTACAACAACAGTTTTCATTCGAGCATTCGGATGGCCCCATATGAAGCGTTATACGAAGCAGCGTGTCATACTCCGACTTGCTGGACTGAAGTAGGGGAAAGGCCGTTGGTTGGACCCGAAATCGTAGCCCAAACTGAAGAAAAGATTAGACAAATCCGAGAACACTTGAAAGTTGCTCAAAACCGGCAAAAACAATATGCTGATAAGCAAGTAAAGCCGTTGGAATTTCAAGTGGGGGAAATGGTGATGCTCAAAGTATCCTCTTGGAAAGGCTTGATTCGATTTGGGAAGAAAGGAAAGCTAAGTCCTTGTTTTGTTGGACCGTTCCGGATATCTCAAAGGGTAGGAGCTATGGCATATCAGTTAGAGTCACCAGAAGAACTCCAAGGCATTCATAATATTTTCCATGTGTCTCATTTACGGAAAACATTATTCAATAAATCTCAACGAATACCTCTGGCTGAAATAGAAGTTGATGAAAAACTAAGATACCCGGAACAACCCGAGAAAGTGTTAGATTGAAACGTGAGACAATTGCGGAACAAGAAGATCAAAATGGTTAAAGTACTTTGGCGACACCATAGAGGTTCTGATATGATGTGGGAAACTGAAGATGAAATGAGGGAGAAATACCCTCGACTCTTTACTTGATTCCGAGGACGGAATCTTTTAAAGGGGGGAAGAATTTGTAACACCACATCACTTACGGTAAGTAACTTTATCTTAATCGTGATGTGATTTTGATATAATTAAATGTTATAGGTGTTTGAATAGTTCGGATACCTTTACGATTGAGTTTTCGCGTGAAAAACGCCAAAAATGGGTTACAAGGGTCGTGTAAGTTGAGCATGGGTCGTGTAAAAGATCAATGAAGTTTCACCGAGGGTTACACGGGTCGTGTAAGTTTAACTCGGGTCGTGTAATAAGTTGATGAATTCTTACCAAAACTTACACGGGTCGTGTAAGTTTAGCACGGGTCGTGTAAATGTTTAATGAAATTGTACCGAAACTAACACGGGCCATGCTGTGCGCAGGCCCCACCCTTTTAAAATCGCGATTTCAGTCATTTGGGCGAGGGATTCTCGACAAAAACTCTTCCAAAACCCTAGAAAACATTTCCCTAATCATATGAGAACCAAATCGGAAGGCTAGAACGCGAAGGATTGAAGTAATTTTTGATATCCCGCTTATTGAAAGTAAGGTCTAGGATTCTAACCCTTTTGAACGGATTGATTTTGTTGGTTTGGGTTGATTTCGAGTGGCTGAGGAACACCCCTGTGATTGGCTAAAAAGCGAGTAGATATCACTTGTTTGGATGTATTGAAACGCTTCTAACCTCGAGAGTTAACTGTTGTCATCGGATTCCATGCTTTAATGGTAGAAAAACGAGATATTCATCTCTACTTGGTATATATGTGAATTGTAGGTGATGGAAAACGTTGAAGGGTCGTTTGTATCTACTGTAGTGTTTGCTAGGATTGTATAGCACTTCAAACTAGGTGAGTAATCTGTACTGTATCGATTGTGAAATGTATTGATTTAACTCTTGCAACTTGAAGTAGTTTAACTATTGAAATGGTAACCTAGAAGTTATTTAAGTTACCCAATTGATATGATATAAACCTATGTGGTTTAAAACGGCCTTTGTGGCTAGGAGATTGGATTAGATATCCAAATATTAACGGCATTTGTGGCTAGGAGATTGGATTAGATATCCAAATATTAACGGCCTTTGTGGTTAGGAGATTAGATTAAATATCCAAATGCTAACGGCCTTCGCGGCTAGGAGATTGGATTTGATATCCAAATGTTATCGGCCCTTGTGGCTAGGAGATTGGATTGATATCCAAATGTTGACTTAAACAGGGATTTACATTAATTGAGTTTTGATAACTTATCTATATTTATACATGTTAAACTGTTTACATGATTACTCATTGAGCTTTATGGCTCACAGTGTATGTGTGAAATGTCCGTGCACCTATACAGTCCTTTATACCTAGTAATTCTGATGATCTTCAACCTAATATTCCTATACACACCACATCTTTATCCCAACCTCCACCTTCACCTAATATACCTCATCTTGACATTCCTCCTCAAAATGATCCACCTGTTCTTAGACGCACTACACGTGTGTTTCGACCCCTAACACGACTACAATATTATGTTTCTAATAATGTTGATGCACATGCTCATTGTTTTCATACTCTTACTGAATTATGCATTCCATCTGTAACACTTTCTTCATGTCATTCAAATACTACTTCTTCAAATTTTGATTTCAATGCAACCCTTCATATTCAAGAACCAACATTTTACTATCAAGCAAAAGGAGATCCAAACTGGGAAATAGCAATGCAAAAAGAACTTCAAGCTCTAGTTGACAATAAAACATGGGATATTGACGTTCACGCAGAGGTCGTCATGCGGTCAAAAATAAGAAATAACCTAACATTCACTAGTATAGTGGAGTCAGGGTCGATCCACAGGAGCTACGTGGTCAGCCTAGATGAGAGATTGCCAACTGATAGTGTCACGGCTATAGTCGGAGGAATTAATTTCTATCTGTCTACCTCGAAGCAATATTCAAACACCCAAGCCAAGATTAGCTATGTCCAAATAACCTAGTTACTTTCTGAACTCAGAAGTGCATCTCTGAATCAGGAGCAATTGAAGGCATTCAAACTAGCAAAACCGAGCATAACATAAACTAGCTAATAACTAACAGTCCTATGAGACAGTTAATAGCCAAGGTTTAATGCCTAACCTAACCAAGTTAGCCACTGTTTTCAGCAAGGAAAAACAGTTCCAACCAAGTCACAAACAAGCTCAATCACAATCAAACAACCAAATAACAAACTAACATCCAAAACACCGAAAAACCAATATTAACATTAACCGAATGATTGCATTTATCAAAACTAATATCCAAACATCAAAATCAGTAACCAAAATGCTACTAAAACAGAACCCTAAGCCTGAGATCAATGGTTGTCACACCCAAAGACTCAACTCAAAGCTTACAAATGTTTAACTAAAATGAAATAAAAATCTAAAACGTGAAAATACCAAATATGAGCTTGCTGAAATGAATCCTCGAGTCAAAGAGCTTCTAGGTTGATGTTTACACCAAGTCTTTGCTAGGGTTTTCGGCCGGAAATGCCTCTATTTATAGTTGCAAATTTCCCGTGACCGCGCCGCGCAAATGTGAAATCCGCGGCGCGCGTACTTATCCGTTCCCCGTTTTTTCGTCATTTAAATGTGTTCCACCGCCTTACATCCGCGTCGCGCAAGTCAAAAACCCGCGGCGCGCGTGCGTATTCTCTTGATTTTTCATTCTTTCCATTCTTTTTCCTTTTTGTACACTTTTAGTCCCTGTTTCTGTTCTTTTTCTCCAGACAAGTCCTGACACGAAAAGTGAGAATACCCATGCATATATGATATAATTTTACCAAGAACAGGGCTCAACAACGCCTAAAATACTTGATATCACTAGGCGTTGTCAAACACCCCACACTTGTGCCTTGCTTGTCCCCAAGCAAGAGAGTTTTTTAACAAATTGTAATAGAGACTCGAACAGTTTTTGAATGTGTTTAGTTTCAAAGCTTATTGCTCTTCGAGTTAGAATGGAATAGTTTGTGAAAACATAATTGAGTTGTTCTTTGGAATTCATGGCTTTCTAGAGAACCCTTGACTACAAACTTTCTGTCCACAATGAAGTGTACTTACTCATTCAGATTCTAAAGGCCATTAAGGAATCGTCCATGACTTTCGATGTTGTCCGTGTAGCGAGCTTTCAGAAATACCATCCCAGACCAGACGATCTTAGGTGGTAAGGTGCATAAGGCCCACCCATTTTAGACCTACCGGCTCGAACAACAAAGGCCACAGATTGACATTTCCTTCCTAAATTCCAATCCTAAAACGGCTCAATCTTCTAAACTCGTAAAACTCAACTTATTTGACTAACTAATAGCATGATCACAACTAAACAGTATTTCTTGAAAAATACTGATGCTATCACAATCACAAACCCTTCATTTCAAAATTGCAATTCATTAAAAATTTTGAAAAATATTGCTAAAAATTGAAAAATTGATCAGTTCTGCAAAAATTTCAAAAATATCTCTTTCGACCGTCCACACCCCACACTTAAAACCGTACAACGTCCCCGTTGTACAAAATTAGTTTCAGAACAAGGGAGAAAGAGTTACCCCTTTTTGGACGATGGACTGCTTGGTGCTCAATATCACAGGTATAATGCATACAAAAAGATCCTCGATTCATCTGCTGGAGTTGTAGCGCTACAGTAGGACACGCCGGTGGTCAAAACAAGTGGAGGGGCACGGTGACCCCACACTTGTCTGAGACAACTCCCTCTCAATTTGATATATCATGCATAAGTCAACAAAAATTGAATATATGTGTTGCGGAAAACCGCGGCGCGCAATTAAGATATACGCGTCGCGGTAATTACGAGAGTTGAAACTGTTGTGGAAGTGGAATTGACCGCGTCGCGCGTATATGAGATCCGCGGCGCGGTAATTGCAGAAACGTCAGCCACATTCAAACACTCATAAACAAGCACTCAACACAAAAACCTACTATTTTATTCAACATACTAATGCCCAATGGCTTATTTTTATCAATTGTAAACAATTAATTCCTAACTACTTAAGAAAAAAAAAAACATGTAAAAATCTATGCAAAAATGTTCTAAAAGACCAAAAACTAACGAAAACAAAAGACACCCATAAGTATACCCTCAGTTATGTGCAGTGTCATCCTCTTCTCCTTCTTCTGGGTCTTCTTCTGGATCCTCCTCCATAGGCTCCTCGTCTTCATCCCGGATTGTTGGTTGCGGTCTGGGTGGGGCACATCGGTATTTAGCCATAAAGGTGATCATGCAGTCGGCCAACCATAAGAGCTGATCCTGCATGTTCTCGGTCCGTCTGTTCATCTCCTTAGTAACAACCGCCTGTGCCTGCTAGTCTCTGTGGTGGGTTTGCAGGGTTTGCTGGATTGCTTGCAGTTTGTCAACCAGGTACCGAGTCTCCATGGTAGCAGGAGAGAGGTTGCGAGGTAAACTGTCGGTCACTCGCAAACGCTTCCTGGATGCTGAGGAAGATGGCTCGGTCCGGAAGGCCGGAAACGGGGATCGCTCAGATGTCGTGACCCCCTCGTCAATATAGATCACATCTCTCGATAAGGTAGTGGGCGGGCTGAGAGGAACTGGTGGGATAACTGTCAGCCCCTGAGTGGCGTGCTCAGTCAGCAACCCATAAGACTGGGCCAATCTCATAACATAGTGCCCTCCACCGAGAGCAGTCTGGTGTAGCGGAGCGTCGGTGATCTGCCTGAAGTAGTCTGCAATGAAATATGGCATGTTGCATGTTTGCAACATCCGGGTCAGACACCACATGAGATATAGCTCACGCGGTGTAACTCGCTCCTCATCAGCATGCGGCCAAATCATGGTCGTAATCAACCGGTGTAGCATCCGGTGAGAAGGCAGATGTATCAATCCCTCCCGCACGGTATTCTCATGATACCGTGAGGATGAGATAGTGCTCCAGTAGTCACCAGGGGAAAATGAGTCGTCGACGGCGTAGTTAGCCCGCCGGTGGAATAAGTCAAACCCTGGTGCCTCAGACTCCTCCTCAGTGTAAAGCCCGATCCGATACCCGAACTCCCGTAAGCTGCAGCTGCGGTTGTGGTTCCCCAACCGGAACTGCACCATCTCCTCTGTATCCATTCCCACCGGTTGGTGGTCAAAGTGGTAACTCGCGAGAAACTGCAAGTATACCTCGCGGTAGATCGGTTCAGACATGTTGACCGCGCTTTCGATAGCCCAGCACGTATAAATAAGCTCATCCTTGTCAAAACCCGTCTGTACCAGCCAGTACTGCAAATGTCCCATAATTCCTGACTCGGTGGTCAACTCCCAGTTGACCGATCGCGCGGGGAGAATCCTCTTCTGTTGTTGAATCGTTCGACGGTTGTAAAAGTTATAAGCTCTTGTTCTACCCACTCCCGTAGCCAGGGAGTTCCAATCGATTGATTCCGAACTGGCCGAAGAAGACATTGTTTCTGCAAAAATCAAAAATTTAAAAGTTACTGTTCTGTCCAGACGCTCGGCGCGTCGCGCGTATATAGTTCCGCGGCGCGCGATAAGAATATTCATGTTACGCGTCGCGGACTGTAACAGGCGCGGCGCGGCGAGTGAGTTCAGGGTAAAAAATTCACAGATTACGTCCCTACTAAGCCGTTTTTCCTAGTTCTAACTATTGGGTTTTGCAGAGCATAGTAGTCTAATCTTAATTTAACTTCCAATTTCACCAGATTACCGCAACATTGCGGATCACAGAAGTATTTACTCTAAGTCAAGAAAGAGAGAAAAGAGAAAAGAGAGGGTGCTTACTTGATTTGCTGTGAAGAGAAAGACAATGCAGATGGATTACTTGCACGAAGAGACTTTACCACGATGAAAAGAAGCAAAAATTATCAAGTTCCGATTATATACAAGTATGGGGGTTTTGGAATGGAATTCAAACTCTGTTTTTAGGATTATCTCTAATTTCAAATTACGATAAGGCCGCGGCGCGGGAAGCTTCTATCCGCGTCGCGTAAAAATCTGATTTCAAGCGTAATCGTAAAAATTGAACACGCGCGCCGCGGACTCAAAGATCCCGCGGCGCGGTGATGCATAGTTACCAAAATAACCCCACACTTGCCTTTTTCATACCGTGATAACATGGATGTGAAGAATTAAGAATGATATGCAAAATTATACAAATGATAATTGGGTTGCCTCCCAACAAGCGCTAAGTTTAACGTCTTCCGCCAGACGTGCACTTACCTGCTTATGTAGTATACATGGGAATTTCTTTTATGAACTCAACCGTCTCCATTTCTAAGTTCTAGAATGTGCCTGTAGTAATGTAAGGTTTGAGTCTATGGCCATTGACTTTAAATGGTTGTCCACCTTTTAAGTCCTGGATTTCGACTGCACCATAATCTGTAGTGCCGATTACTTTGTAAGGACCATTCCACTTACTTCTCAGTTTTCCGGGAAACATCTTCAGTCTTGAGTTGTACAACCAAACTTTTTGCCCCACTTCAAAGACTTTCGGTCGCAGCTTTGCGTCGTGATATCGCTTCATCTTTGATTTGTAAGTGGCTGCGTTCTCATAGGCTTCGTCCCGTAATTCCTCTAGCTCGGACAACTGAAATTTTCTTTCTTTTCCGGCAGCCGTGTATTCCATGTTGACTTCCTTGACAGCCCATAAGGCACGATTGGCGATTTCCACTGGCAAATGACATCCCTTCCCATAAACCAACCGATATGGAGTGGTTCCAATCGGTGTTTTGTATGCTGTCCGGTATGCCCACAATGCGTCATCTAACCTTAACGACCAATCTTTTCTATCCGTCTTGACAGTCTTCTGAAGGATCTCTTTGATTTGCCTATTGGATACTTCGACTTGGCCACTAGTCTGTGGGTGATAAGGCGTTGCAATGCGATGATTTACCCCATAATGTTTCAGCAATCTTCCGAACTTGAAATTCTTAAAATGCGATCCTCCGTCACTAATGATTACCCTTGGGACTCCATGCCTGGTGAAGATATTTTTCTTCACAAATTTGCACACCACGTGATGGTCATTTGTACGAGTTGCTTCGGCCTCAATCCATTTTGAAACATAATCTACTGCCACCAAAATGTAGACGTATCCATGTGATGTGGGGAATGGACCCATAAAATCGATTCCCCAGACATCAAAGATGTCTACCACCAAAATTGGATTCAACGGCATTTGATCCCTTTTTGATATATTTCCTAATTGCTGACAATTGAGGCACTCTTTGGCAGTCCTATGTGCGTCCCGAAAGATGGTCGGCCAATACAATCCGGATTCGAGAACTTTATATCCGGTTTTCCTTCCACTGAAGTGTCCTCCACATGCTGACGCATGGCAGAGATCCAACACTTTACCAATTTCATTGTCCGGCACACATCGACGAATTATCTGATCTTCACCTACCTTGAAAAGGTCTGGATCGTCCCAAATGAATCTCTTTGCGTACGTGCGAAATTGCTTCTGCCGTTGTTTCGTCCAATGTTTTGGTATTGCTCCTGTAGCCAGGAAATTCACATAATTTGCGTACCATGGAGCTCCATTGACTTCTAACAGCTGTTCGTCGGGAAATGAATCTTGAATTCCTGTTTCCAGTCCTTCAACTGGTAGTCTTGAAAGATGATCTGCTACCACGTTCTCGGCTCCCTTTTTGTCTTTGATGTCTATATCGAATTCTTGCAGCAGAAGAATCCACCTGATTAATCGAGGTTTGGATTCCTTTTTTGTGAGCAATTGTCGAACTGCACTGTGGTCAGTGTAAACCACCACCTTGGATCCCCAGATATAAGATCTGAATTTATCTAAAGCAAAAACTACAGCTAATAACTCTTTTTCAGTGGTTGTGTAATTCAATTGAGCTTCGGAAAAAGTTTTACTAGCATAGCAAATGACAATAGGCTTCCTATCAATTTTTTGTCCTAACACTGCACCGGCGGCGTAATCGCTAGCGTCACACATTATCTCGAAAGGTTGTGTCCAGTCAGGTGGCTTCAGGATGGGGGCCTCGACCAATTTATTTTTAAGGATATTGAATGCCTTTGTACATTCATCGTCAAAAATAAATGGTGCGTCCTTTAACAGAAGACCACAGAGGGGCTTGGAGATAGCACTAAAATCTTTAATGAACCTGCGATAAAATCCTGCATGCCCCAAGAATGATCTAACTCCTTTCACCGATGTTGGAGGTGGCAATGTGGATATGACCTTAACTTTAGCGCGATCGACTTCGAATCCTCTTTCAGAAACCACATGTCCCAATACTATTCCTTCTCGTACCATAAAATGGCTTTTCTCCCATGAAAGAACCAAGTTTGTTTCCACACATCTTTTCAGCACCTTTTCCAATTGATCTAAACAAGCCTCAAATGTAGGTCCAAAAATTGGGAAATCATCCATGAAGATTTCTAGAGCCTCCCCGATCATGTCAGAAAAGATTGCCATCATACATCGTTGAAATGTTGCAGGTGCGTTACATAACCCAAATGGCATTCTGCGAAAGGCAAAAGTACCATAAGGACATGTAAACGTTGTCTTCGCCTGATCTTCCGGATGAATTGCAATCTGGTTATACCCTGAGTATCCATCCAAAAAACAGTAGTACTTTTGCCCGGCTAATTTTTCCACAATTTGGTCGATGAAGGGTAATGGAAAATGATCTTTAGACGTGGCAGCATTAAGTTTCCGATAGTCAATACAAACTCGCCATCCAGTCACAGGTCTCGTTGATATCTTGTCGCCATCCTTAGTATCTACTACAGTAGTTACTGACTTTTTCGGCACAGTCTGCGTTGGGCTGACCCATTCACTGTCGGAAATAGGATAAATGATTCCTGCGTCCAACCATTTAAGAACCTCCTTTTTGACAACTTCTTTTAAGTTGGGATTCAACCTTCTTTGCGTATCTCTGGCAGGTTTGGCTCCTTCTTCTGTGATAATGCGATGCATGCATGTAGTCGGACTAATCCCTTTTAGGTCCGCAATTGTCCAACCAATAGCCTCCTTATGTGTGGACAATACTTTCAGCAATTCAAGTTCTTGCTTCTCCGTCAAGTTGGCTGCTACAATTACTGGTAAACTATCTTTCTCCCCTAGAAAGGCATACTTCAGATGTTCTGGTAAGGGTTTCAGCTCCAACTTCGGTGGTTCTTGTAAGGAGGGCCTTAGTGTCTTTGGAATCTCTGTTGGTAACTTCTCTATATGCGCGCATTCCTCGGACTTGAATCCTTTTTTCTCTTCCATATCTTGTGTTTCTGTTCTGCCAGCAATTGCTTCCTCCTGAATTTCTATTTCTTCTTGAAGTACCTCTGGGGCATATTGCTGCACCAGTTCATCTATGATGTCCACTTGATAGCATTCCTCTTCTTCCATGTTACGGCCTTTGAGATCTGCATTGAAAATGTTGATCTTGGCCTGTCGGTGTCCAAAAGATATCCCCATTTCTCCAGTACGACAAGCAATATTTGCATTGGCCGTGGCCAAAAACGGCCGCCCTAGAATAATTGTCGGTTGCTCACCATTTGTTGCTTGACGAGTGTCCAAAACAAGAAAATCTGCTGGGTAGGAGAATTCTCCTACCCCTGATGATTACATCAACTAACATACCCCTAGGAACCTTGGTGGATTTATCGGCCAATTGCAAAATTACATCAGTAGATTTCATAGTACCAAACTCATGCTTGTCGAATAACTGCCCCGGAAGTATATTCACGCTTGCACCTAAATCTAAGAGGGCCCTTTTGATGTGCACATTGCCTAAATCTACGGAAATGAGAGGGACTCCTGGATCTTTCATCTTTGGCGGAAGTGCATCCATGAGGATAGAGCTTACATTCTCAGGTAAGCTAATCATCTTAGGCAGGTGAGACAGAATATGCTTCTTGTGTATACACATGTCTTTGAGAAATTTAGCATATGCAGGAACCTCCTTGATGAGTTTAACCAAAGGAATGTTTACTTTGATTTGACTAAACAATTCCCACATATCTTCAGCTTGTGGTCCCTTCTTCCCAAATGGTCCTTTTTCCGGCTTTTCCAAGGCTGTAGGAAAAGGAACTGTTCCACTTGATTCTCCTTTTTCCCAGGTGCTCGTCTTCTTCTTCTGCACCTGCTCCTCTTTATTCTTTCTCTTTTCTAATTCTTCTTTTTCATCAAAAACTATTTCCACATCACTGTCATCATCATTAACCGAGGCTGCAACCTTGTTATCTACATTCTTCCCGCTCCTAAGTGTGATGACTTCAATGACTTGCATTTTGTGTGATTGCTCTTGCTCCTTTGCTTTTTGTTTTTCTATTTTGCCAAGAGACTCTCCTAGTCTCAAGATTGCTTCTGAATTAGATTTCTCTACCTCCTGAAGTTGCACTAGTAACCCGAAGATTTCTTGCAAACCAATGTTCGTACTTCCTGATGAAGGTGGAGTTTGCACCTGTTGTTGCCTTATAGGTGGCTGTCTTGATTCTCGTTGTTGATTGCTTCGGAATGGTCTTGGTGTGTTGTGAAATCGACCATATCCATGCACTTGACTTATTTCCTCATGAGTCATTGAACACTCATTATGATTGTGTCCTACTTTTCCACATGTATTGCAGATGCTTTGCCCATGTAACACGTATGCCCCTTTTTCTTGTTGAAATCTCTCGAGCATCTGATTGAACCTTTTTGTAACAGCAGTGAGCTCCTTTTGAATCTCAGCTTTCCATTTGTTCTCTGCTTCGACATTTGCTACATATACAGTCTTATCCTTCATTGACCCACTGACTTTTGATCCTAAACTCAGCTGCTCCAAAAATCTCCAGGCATCATTTTGCTCTTGCCACATAAATGTCCCGCTTGACGAGGCATTTATCATGACCTGGTGTGTTTCGCTAACTCCCTCGAAAAATAATTTAACCAATTGCCACTTAGGGACTTCATGATGTGGACAAGATCTCAACAGCTCCTTCAATCTGTCAAAAGCTTCATGAAAAGCCTCTCCAGGTTTTTGCTGAAAATCTTGTATCGCTCGTCTAATCTCCATGGTTTTACTGACTGGATAGAATTCTTGCAAAAACTTCGCCTTGAGTTGTTCCCAACTAGTAATACTATTTGATGGTAAGGATGTAAACCAATACTTGGCTTTATCCTTAAGGGTGAATGGAAACAATCTAAGCCTAAAAATATCTCTGTCAGTATTCCTAGGAGTGTTGGCGTTAGCGATCGCTAAGAATTCATACAAATGATTATAAGGGTCGTCAGTCTTGTATCCCCTAAACTGAGTTAATATTCCTAATAATTGAGGTCTAATCTCTACCTGCGAATCTATGTTATCAGGAATATAGATCGGCGACGAGTCATCATATTCCCGCGGTTGGAAATGTGATGCAACCGATTGCCGTATCGGTTGTGCAAAATGTAAGGGTTGAGCGGGGTTACCGTAAAGATGATCATTGTACTCCCGCTGACCTGGTTGGTATGGTGGTGCTCGCCTGGGAGGTCCTCGACCTCGGTTCCATTGTGGTTGCGGTGCTGGTGGCACCCATCCTTCATCTTCTTCGTCGTACACTTCCTCCGTCTCCAGGTATGGGTATTGCGGTTGATGCGGTGGTTGAAAATGTATAGGTTGTGTTGGTTGGTATGTAGATTGCGGTTTAAAGAGGGCTGGTTGTGGTTGTGATATTGGTGTATGCTGTCTAGGAGTTGGGGTGCCATCTCGGGTCGGCTCTCCCCAAGTCATAGCAGATGTGAAGGGATTGGTGGATTGTGGTTGAGAAGCGGGTAAAAATGGTGGAATAGATGGTGGAGTGCATGATGGTATGGATGCAGGGGCTGAAACTGCACCACCAAACGCACTCGAACTTCCAAACTGAAATTCTGAAAGTGGAGGGATAGAAAACCTCCCAGTTGCCTCACCTGCTGGGTCCTGGGCAACACTAACCGGACTACTGCTGACTTGACTATAATTCATGATGCTCAAACGCCTACGGGCACGGAGTTTGCACGCAGTACGTTCAATTTAAGAATCAAACTGTAATGGGGATGCTTGCTCTCCCCTGCGGGTACGCATGCACTGGTGCAATACGCCCACAAGAATCAAAACCAAAAAATGAAATTACACCAAATTGAAGATTCAAAAAGCAAGAAACAAATTCCTACTACTCACCTATTCTAAGCTCACAGCTCCCCGGCAATGGCGCCAAAATTTGACGTTCACGCAGAGGTCGTCATGCGGTCAAAAATAAGAAATAACCTAACATTCACTAGTATAGTGGAGTCAGGGTCGATCCACAGGAGCTACGTGGTCAGCCTAGATGAGAGATTGCCAACTGATAGTGTCACGGCTATAGTCGGAGGAATTAATTTCTATCTGTCTACCTCGAAGCAATATTCAAACACCCAAGCCAAGCTTAGCTATGTCCAAATAACCTAGTTACTTTCTGAACTCAGAAGTGCATCTCTGAATCAGGAGTAATTGAAGGCATTCAAACTAGCAAAACCGAGCATAACATAAACTAGCTAATAACTAACAGTCCTATGAGACAGTTAATAGCCAAGGTTTAATGCCTAACCTAACCAAGTTAGCCATTGTTTTCAGCAAGGAAAAACAGTTCCAACCAAGTCACAAACAAGCTCAATCACAATCAAACAACCAAATAACAAACTAACATCCAAAACACCGAAAAACCAATATTAACATTAACCGAATGATTGCATTTATCAAAACCAATATCCAAACATCAAAATCAGTAACCAAAATGCTACTAAAACAGAACCCTAAGCCTGAGATCAATGGTTGTCACACCCAAAGACTCAACTCAAAGCTTACAAATGTTTAACTAAAATGAAATAAAAATCTAAAACGTGAAAATACCAAATATGAGCTTGCTGAAATGAATCCTCGAGTCAAAGAGCTTCTAGGTTGATGTTTACACCAAGTCTTTGCTAGGGTTTTCGGCCGGAAATGCCTCTATTTATAGTTGCAAATTTCCCGTGACCGCGCCGCGCAAATGTGAAATCCGCGGCGCGCGTACTTATCCGTTCCCCGTTTTTTCGTCATTTAAATGTGTTCCACCGCCTTACATCCGCGTCGCGCAAGTCAAAAACCCGCGGCGCGCGTGCGTCTTCTCTTGATTTTTCATTCTTTCCATTCTTTTTCCTTTTTGTACACTTTTAGTCCCTGTTTCTGTTCTTTTTCTCCAGACAAGTCCTGACACGAAAAGTGAGAATACCCATGCATATATGATATAATTTTACCAAGAACAGGGCTCAACAACGCCTAAAATACTTGATATCACTAGGCGTTGTCAGATATCGTTAAATTACCCAAGGGTAAGAGGCCTATCTCCTACATATGGGTTTATAAAGTCAAATATAAAGCTAATGGAACTATTGAAAGTCATAAAGCCCGTTTAGTGGCCAAAGGATTCACACAAAAAGTAGGTATTGACGATCATGATACTTTTTCTCCTGTTGTAAAGTTCAACACAGTTCGAAGCATTGTCTCTTTAGTTGTGAAGAAAAGTTGGTTAATTCATCAATTGGATATAAATAACGCTTTTCTCCATAGTGATCTTCACGAAGAAGACTATATGAAAATCCCACATGGTTTTCTTGTTGATTCTCCAAATTTGGTATGCTAACTCAATAAATCCTTGTATAGATTAAAGCAGGCTTCTCGCCAATGGTATGCAAAACTTTCTAATACTTTAAGACTTTAAGGTTATCATCACTCTCATAATGATTATTCATTATTTTTAACGAAAGATGATGACTACATCACCATAGTTGTTGTATATGTCGATGAAATACTTGTTACTGGAATAACTCTGACGCGATATCTCAACTCAAAACATTTCTTGATGAAAAATTCAAAATTAAGGATCTGGGATCCATTAATTACTTTCTTGGACTTGAATTAACTAATGTTCCTTATGGAATGATTGTACATCAAAGCAAGTTCATTAGAGAACTAGTATCCCTTTATTCCATGAACGATGTTCCTCTTGTTTCCAATCCCTTACCAAGTAAAGTTCGACTCACTACAAAGATGGAAAATCCTTTACCCGATCCCACCTTATATTGTCAATTAATTGGGAAGTTAAATTTTCTGTGCAATATCTGAGTTAGTTTAATCAGCAGCCCACTCAAGCTTATTACGACGCTGCTCAACATGTTCTCCAATATATTAAAAGCACCTCTTTTCACAAGGTCTTTTCTTCAACAAACATCCCACTTTCAACATTGAAGCATGCTGTGAGTTGGATGTTAGAAATGGGGATGAACAATGGCTTGGATCCTTTGAAAATCGTGTAAATCACTTTCAAATCAAAGTATTTTGATGGTACTATCAAATCTTTGATTGGATAATCTTCAAAGGTTGTTCTAGAACAGAGAATGAGAGAAAAGATGTGTTTTTCGTACCCTAGAAATGACCAAAAACGGCTATAAAACCTGTCAAAAAACTGTCACTGGGCGCGTTACACGGCCCGTGTAATATTGACACGGGTCGTGTAATTACTCAAACTTGCTTCTGACAAAGTGCAGCAAATTACACGGCCCGTGTAATATTGACACGGGTCGTGTAATGACTTACACGGCCCGTGTAATTCGGACACGGGTCGTGTAATGCCTCACACTTGCTTCTGTCAAAATGCAGTAAATTACACGGGTCGTGTAGTTTTGACACGGGTCGTGTCAGACTATTTTTGGAAAATTGAATTTCTAATTGACAGTTTACTTTGTAACTTGATCAAATTCAAACAAGTGTGTACTCCACACCTTCCTTACTTGTTTAATGTTTGTCAAGATCACATTTGGTCAACAAAATTAATCCATTACACTTAAATACATATTGGTAATTTTACAAATCACCAACAAACCTCCCCCATTTAAGTGTAATCTTGATTAACTTAAACAAAACATAACTATACAAAACTGATGCATAAATGAAATATCGTGACGATTGAATTTCACATTAGTGTATTACACATTCCAAATATTCGAATATCAGGGTGTCTCTAAGGATTGAACCCTTTCTATTCATAGTGAATACATGAAGATAATAACACACACCAGTTTACATTCTCATAAGTTCTAACTTGACACTATATTTTACTAGCTTGTGTCCTATCCTTCAATAAGCATAACAAAGCTAAGTCCCAAGCTTCTTGAAGCAGCTAAACTTCATGCTTATATAGGTAGTTCTTTTATTCTTGCACCTGCATATGCAATTTTTCAAAGAACTATTAAGAAAATAAATTTCAACCTCCTTCACTTGCAGTACTGAACACATACCTTGGGATGATATAAACAATAATGTGTTCCAATCTTCAAATATTAAGCTTTCCACATTGAATTCAGCATCTAATGTTCAATTAGATGAGAATTGGGTATCTCAATATCAAAGATTTTAGGTGGACTTTAAACCCATCCCTACAGCCGCCTTGTGCACAAGATCTCTCGCTAACCCTTTGGTTAGATGATCGGCTAAATTTAACTGAGTCCTTACAAACTCCACAGATATCACACCATTCGTTATGAGTTCACGAATCATACTATGTCTAACATCTAAATGTCTAGACTTCCCATTATACACTTGACTATAAACCTTAGCCAAAGTTGCAGCACTATCACACCTGATAGAAATTGTAGATATCGGTTTAGGCCATAATGGAATTTCATAAATCAAATTCCTTAGCCACTCTGCTTCTTTTCCAACAGCAGCCAATGCTATGAATTCAGATTCCATGGTTGAACTTGTAATACAAGTCTGTTTCTTGGATGCCCAAGAAATTGCACCTCCTCCCAGAAGAAATACCCAACCACTTGTAGAGGAGTGATCCTCTAAATTGTTAATCCAACTAGCATCTGAATAACCTTCTAATACCGAAGGGTATCCACTGTATGTCAAACCATAATCCATGGTTCCTTTTAAATACTTGAATACTCTATTTATGGCTTGCCAATGATGTGAACTAGGATTGCTAGTATACCTACTGAGCTTTCCTACAGCATAAGCAATATCAGGCCTAGTGCTAATCATGGCGTACATAAGACAACCAATAGCCCTTGAGTATTCTAGTTGAGACACAGGAGATCCTTTATTAGGTAGTAGCTTAAGACTAGGATCTATAGGAGTGCTAACAGGAGAACAATTCTCAAAATTGAACTTTTTCAATATCTTCTCAACATAATGAGATTGAGTGATTGAAATACCATTGTTTCCACGTTTGATTCTTATACCAAGAATCACATCCGCCTCCCCCATGTCTTTCATGTCAAAACTAGATGATAAGAATTTCTTGGTTTTGTCAACTTCATCTTGACTAGTACCAAAAATCAACATATCATCTACATATAGACAAATTATAACTCCTTTTCTAGAAGTATCAAATTTGCTATATACACACTTGTCAGCTTGGTTTAATGCAAAACCATTAGACAAGATCACATCATCAAATTTTTGATGCCATTGTTTTGGTGCTTGTTTCAAACCATATAATGATTTCTTTAACTTGCAAACCTTGTTTTCATGTCCAGGCATCACAAACCCTTCAGGTTGTTTCATGTAAATCTCCTCATCTAATTCACCATTCAAAAATGCAGTTTTCACATCCATTTGGTGAATTACAAGATTATGTATAGCTGCAAGAGCCAACAATAATCTAATAGTAGATATTCTAGCCACAGGAGCATAAGTATCAAAGAAGTCAATACCTTCTTTTTGCCTAAAGCCTTGGATAACCAATCTGGCTTTATACTTATCTATTGTGCCATCCACTTTCATTTTCCTTTTGAGGATCCATTTACATCCTAATGCCTTGCATCCAGGAGGTAAATCAGCCAATACCCAAGTATTGTTATGCATGATAGAATCTATTTCATCCTGAATAGCTTCTTTCCAGAAATTAACATCTCTTGAAGCCATAGCTTCACTAAATGTCTTTGGATCCTCCTCAATAATATAACAATATTGATGTTCAGAGATGGTCTCATCTCTTGTTCCTTCAACTAAATAAAGTTGAAAATCAGATCCAAAAGATTTAGCTTTTCTTGTCCTAGTACTCCTCCTAGGTTCAGGTACAGAACTTGTACCAGCAGAGACATTTTCTCCTTGAGTTGTGTTCTTGCTAGAAGATTTCTGAATCAAGTCCCTTGGTCTAGGTATAGAAGTAAATCTCTCTTCATCAAAGATAGCATCTCTTGACTCTATAACAGTGTTCACAGACACCGAGTCATTAGATTCTATAACATAGAATCTATATGTCTTGGAATGCTCAGCATACCCAATGAAGATACAATCTATACCCTTTTCTCCCAAGTTTTTCCTTTTTGGTTCAGTGAGTCTTACAACAGCTCTACAACCCCAAACCTTGAGATAACTCAAATTTGGCACCTTTTTATGCCAAAGTTCATAAGGACTAGCCTTACTCTTTTTGTTTGGAGTTCGGTTCAAAATATAACAGGCTGTTAACATAGCCTCACCCCAAAATCCTTCACTAAGACCATAATAGGACAACATGGAATTAACCATTTCCTTCAAGGTCCTATTCTTCCTTTCAGCTACACCATTTTGTTGTGGTGTATAAGGAGCAGTGGTTTGGTGTATTATTCCGGTAGATTCAAAATAAACCGGATCATAATATTCACCACCCCTATCCGTACGCAAAACCTTTATTAACTCATTCTTATGTAGCTCTACTTGTTGTTTATAAATTTTAAATTTATCAAGAGCTTCATCTTTAGAATGTAACAAATAGACATAACAATATCTAGATGCATCATCAATAAAAGTAACAACATACTTTTTGTTTCCTAGGGAAGGTGTTGCATGGAAATCACACAAGTCACTATGTATGAGTTCCAACACCTTGCTTTCCCTAACAACATCTTTGAAAGGTTGTCTAGTGATTTTAGTCAACATACAAGTTTTACATTTCTCAATATTCATATCAAAAGCAGGAATCATACTCATTTTAGACATGTCTTTTAATCTCTTGTAATGAATATGTCCTAGTCTAGCATGCCATAATTGTGATTTATTCAAACTATTGCTAGTACTAGTTGAAGCCATACAAATCGAATTATCATAAGAAGGATAATTAAGATTAAGCCTAATCATACCATTACATACATATCCAAATCCAACAAAAGTACCATGTCTTGACAAGATATACTTGTCACTTTCTAATACTTGTTTATAACCACACTTACTTAATATAATTTCAGATAAGAGGTTCTTTCGAATCCCCGGTACATACAATACATTGTCTAAAGATAAACATTTTCCAGAAGTAAAGTTAAGTAAAACAGATCCTAGTCCCTTGATTGGTTCGGTAGCAACATTCCCCATCTTTACAACAGGTCCATCTTCAATTGGTTGATAGTCTTTAAACCAACGAAGATCCTTGCAAACATGACTTGTTGCACCCGAATCAACCCACCATGCAACATCATCATCCTGCACATAGAATGCTTCAGAAATCACAGAAACATAATTCTGCACATATTTAAGATTTTGAATAAAATCATATTTCTGACCTTGTTGCTTGTCCGGATCCTTAGATCCACTTGGACCCACATCCTTGTCCTTGTTCACCTTACGGAGGCGACAATCTTTCTTGAGATGACCCGGTTTGTTACAACCCCAACAAACCAACTTAGCCTTCTTGTTTGAAGACTTGTCATCTTTTCCTTTAAACTTCCTTTTACCTTTAAACTTATTGGAATTCTTAGATCCCTCTCCTTCCACCATGTTCACAGAAGAAGAACCAATTTGGTTCTTGCCTTTAGGATTGATATCGAGTTCTTGAGTCTTTAAAGACTCCTCAATCCGTAAATGGCTTCCAAGTTGAACCAGAGTCAACTCTTCCTTCTTATGTTTTAAAGTGTGTTTAAAATCTTTCCAGGATGGGGGCAATTTGTCAATGATGACAGCCACAGAAATGGCTTCATCCATCTTCAAATTATGTTGAGCAAATTGTCCCAAAATCCTTAACATTTCATGGTATTGTTCCATCACAGGTCTGGAATCAATCATTTTGTATCCCATGAAATTGCTTACAAGAAACTTCTTACTAGAAGCATCTTCAGCCATGTACTTGGATTCCAACGAATCCCATAGTTCTTTTGCGGATTCAACATTTTGATAAACATCAAACAGAGAATCAGACATACCATTGAGAATGTGACCACGACATATGTAATCATCGTTCTCCCACTTTGATCTCCTTCTAGTTGCCTCCAGGGGTTCATCTTCAACAACTTCAGGCATGGGAGTACTTAGAACATACACCACTTTAAGGGTTGTGAGAAGAAATGGCCTTCAAACTTGGTTAACTTGTCAAATTTGCTTGTCATATCTTTCACAGAAGTTTCATTTGCCATTGTTGCAGAAAATACTTTGATTTTTGTTAGAAATGGGGATGAACAATGGCTTGGATCCTTTGAAAATCGTGTAAATCACTTTCAAATCAAAGTATTTTGATGGTACTATCAAATCTTTGATTGGATAATCTTCAAAGGTTGTTCTAGAACAGAGAATGAGAGAAAAGATGTGTTTTTCGTACCCTAGAAATGACCAAAAACGGCTATAAAACCTGTCAAAAAACTGTCACTGGGCGCGTTACACGGCCCGTGTAATATTGACACGGGTCGTGTAATTACTCAAACTTGCTTCTGACAAAGTGCAGCAAATTACACGGCCCGTGTAATATTGACACGGGTCGTGTAATGACTTACACGGCCCGTGTAATTCGGACACGGGTCGTGTAATGCCTCACACTTGCTTCTGTCAAAATGCAGTAAATTACACGGGTCGTGTAGTTTTGACACGGGTCGTGTCAGACTATTTTTGGAAAATTGAATTTCTAATTGACAGTTTACTTTGTAACTTGATCAAATTCAAACAAGTGTGTACTCCACACCTTCCTTACTTGTTTAATGTTTGTCAAGATCACATTTGGTCAACAAAATTAATCCATTACACTTAAATACATATTGGTAATTTTACAAATCACCAACATTGGATTGGGCTGCGTGTCCTATTACCCGCCGTTCCATTAGTGAATTTTTCAATGCGACATATATGTTTTGAATTACCATGGCTAAGTCGTTTATTTCATGAACTTGGTTTAACCGACATTACTCTAATACCCTTGAAGTGTGATAATCAAGCTAAAATTTATATTGCTTCCAATCCTATTTTCCACAAAAGAACGAAGCACATTGAGCTAGATTGTCACTTTGTCCATGAAAAAAATTGCAAGAAGGCTTGATTGTTTTATCTCATGTTTCAACTAATGATCAATTAGCAGATCTTTTTACTAAGGCTCTTCCAGGACCACTTCATGACAAAGCTGCTTCCAAGCTGAATCTACGATCTCCAGCTTGCCCTGGAGGGGGGGGGGGGGGGGGGGGGGCTGTATGACTTAATATGTAAAAGTTTTTATTAATCAAGGGTATATTAGTCCTTTATACAGAATAGTTTGTTATTTCAGTAATTCACTTTAGTTGTTATATATATATATATATATATATATATATATATATATATATATATATATATATATATATATATATATATATATATATATAATTGGATAAACAAAACGTTTCACGCTATTTACCTACGAAACTTTAATGAATAATAACCGGAGATGGTAAACTCGGCGCCTTAAATGTTGGAATTTGGGTCCATAGCATCCGTTTCCCCAAGTCTTTTATTTGGTTGCTCCTCCACAAGATATCATCGGTCGAAATTTAGGTCTCTTATAAATTGGGTCAGTTTCCCTCGTGTTGGCCATGTATGAACCGCAAATTCCTCAATTTATTCTGCGTCCTCCTGTTGTATTTAACTTTTGATATTTTTCTGAAACCTTGTTGTCTTCCTCACTAACAATGATTATGGTGACGTAAAACTGTTGAGTGTGATTGATTCATTTGTGAGTTTTAATGAATTAACAAGGAAATATAGATGATGAGAGAGACATAAACGAGATTCATGGTGTAGTGAAAAGTATAAACAAACAAAACACTATTAGATACAGTCAATTAAAATACTAACATATTAATTAACTAATGTATGAACAAGTTTATATCTTGGTTTCTTCTAGACCATGACTCATCAGCTAGATACCTCCACGTTGTTCCATTTGTTTGTCCTGTCATCAATATAAGCAGATGCTTTGCTGTCAATACGTGGATCAGCCCATCGTCCAGCTCTATCTTGATCACTAGGATACACTTTGTAAGCCTTCATCGAGTCATCCCAAGCCTCATCACCTCCCCATCTACTTCTCTTGAACCTGAAGATACTGAACAATGAAAAGTAGGACTTCTTCCGAGACTTGTTTCCTGCCATTTATTCTCTAGCAGTAGTGAGTTTCTTGGTTTGTAGGAGTCGAGCGGAACATGGAATTTATATGAGGAACAAAGGGAATATTGAGAGATGATATAACCGTTGAATTAATCCAAGGGCTGAGGCACATTGAAGTTATAATTGATGTCTACGGGTAGGTAATAACTTAGGCACAGAACATCTTATGACCACCATTCTTTACATAAATTATGGATCTACTGTTTGACATGTTTATCATGAGTTTCGGAAGCAAATTGGATCCGAAATTGTTACCAACTTATGCCGTGGTCTTTAGCCGGAAATATTCATGATTTGTTTTGTTTATTTGGAAAAGATGTTTTGGATGGATTTTTATATACTAAATACGGAAAAGGAGGCGTGTTTGGTCTTGTTTTTGGGAATTCCACTCTTCTACATTTTGGCGCGTTGCATGTCTTTTCCTTTCCATTTTTTTTTTCGTTGTTCAAAGGTAGGAGCTGGAAGCAACTTTTTTAATAAAAGAAATTGAATTTATTCTTAGTTTTGTTAAATTGTGATAAGTCTCTTAAAATATTATTAATTTTATTAAATATGACACTTGTCACCATTTAACATGGATATGAATCAAAAATAAGAATAAATACAATTTCTCTTCTATAAAATCTGGGTCCTTAAATTTTCAACTTTGAAAGCCGAATTTTCTCACTCTAAACAAAACAAAGTAGCGAACCTATGAGTAAAAGAGTTACGGAGACGTCTTGTTGCATTTTTTTTCCTCAATAATACAAATTTAGGTCGTGCCGAGCTAGGTCATGTATAATCGGAAGAGTTTTATTTTTATGATGTTTGAGAGTAAAGGGTGCGCCTCGCCCATTCATTCGATAAAATCGTATAAACGAGATGATGGCTTTGACAAAATAAATCCACTGGCAATCAATTAAATTAAAATTTTCTCATTTTAACTACGCCATGTTTATGTATACGGAATTTCATGATTGTTATTTTTAAAATTTAGTGTTTTTGTATTTTTTTAAACGGATATCTGATTAAACCTCTGTTGTCGACGTGTGTTTTGGATCTCTTGATAAAAGTGTTGAGTCATTCCTCGAATGCGATAAAATCGACAGACATGATACAACTGGAACATAAAATATGTTGACAATAAAATTTTAATTTGAATTTTTTTGGAAATTCAGGTTTGTAGAAGACTTCAAATAGTAAACTGGTGCGATAACAAGATGTTTAAGAATTTCTTTTACTGAAACGAAAATTAAAAATCGGACTACGGATAGAGTATTCACAATGATAGGTTTCTAAACCTACTTTTTGAATACCTTATTAAATCATATGCGAATACGCATTACATAATTTGTCGTTTAAGAAAAATTCGACAACATTTTCCTTTAGCTTCGAAGTACATAAATGAAAAATATATCCGAAAGCAAAGAGAAAATGACAATTGATTTCTCGTTCTTAAAAAAATAATAATGTACGTATTCACATCCTAAATGATATAAAGTACTCGAAAACAGTCTAAAAACAGGGACATTCCAAAATTGATTTCCAAATCAAATTTCGGCAAGTATCTTTAGGCCGAATAAGATTAAAGTGAAGACACACAATATATATATATATATATATATATATATATATATATATATATATATATATATATATATATATATATATATATATATATATATATATATATATATATATATATATATATAACGAGAGAGAGAGAGAGAGAGAGAGAAAGAGAGAGAGAGAGAGAGAGAGAGAGAGAGGATTAATATTGAATTGGATCTATTTTGTGAATGTATGACCAAATGTTGAGCGTTCGATCGAGATAATCCATGGTTTTAGATGTAGGGTCTAATCGTAAATATGTAATAATTAATTAATCAGATGTTACAACTAAACCCCTACAAAGGGTATTTTAGTCTATTAATAAAAAATTTAAAAATAAATCCCTTATTTATCTCCTAATTTTGTGGGATTTTATAAAAATACATAAATTGTCTTATTAAATAAATTTTAAACATGTCTTTTGTGATTAATAATTACAACAATTATATTAAAAAATACAGATTTCTAATAAATACGGTCAACACATACTTTCAAATTTTCATTTCTATAGCATAAAACAAGAATGTATACAACATTTTAAAGAATATACACAACCTACATTCTTTAAGAATCTGTTTGTAATATATACTATATTCTTTGTATAATATACAACATTCTTGAAGAATATACAGAAAGAATTACAATTATACTACATTCTTCAAGAATCTGTTTGTTAAAAGGCCAAAGTGAAATATGAAAACCCTACATTCTTCTTTATTGTTCATTGCTTTTATCAACTCTGTTCGTTTTCCACAAGCCAAAACACTACCTGCAACATTCTTGAACCATACTTTTCTTACATACTTTTCTTGAACCGATAGTCCTTTTTTTTTCAGGCTTTATTCTAAAAGAATACTCCGGTTTGAGTCTTCATTCTTAAAGAATATCCTTACCATACTTTTGTTACATTCTTTCATTCTTAAAGAACACTCCAAACTAGCTTGATTAATGCCTTCCATGATCTGCAAACAATGTCATTTATAGTATTACCCATGATTTATATATAACAATATAAACATTACAATAGCAATATTTTTCATTTCCATTTTACTATATAAGATTTTTCATCATTAAATAGAATAACCAATGTCATATGCACTTTCAACAATGAACCAAAAAAATGGTATAATATAACCACAAAAGAATTTCAAGAATGAACCAAATTATACAACTAAAAGAAGATAATGACCACGATTAGATTATACAACTAACAATTATACAACTAAAAGCGGCATACTTTTTATCGAAAAAAATTATATATATGAAAAATTGTTATGAAATTAAATTATACAACTAAAAGTCAATAACATAATGACCACGTTCTTGGAGATTGTTGCATAACTTCAATCAAACTATTAGAAACACAATTATAAAATTAAATGATACAATTAATCTACCTTCAGAAATTTGAAGCTACAACCATCCTTATTGTTTGTTTTTTATTACCTACGATCAATGGGTGGGGATGTGATTAGAGATTTGCAATTCAATTTAGAAAAGAGGTTGAGGCTTCATTTTGGTTTCTGGATGTTAAATGTCATTTATTATTCAAGGACGTCTTCTTTTTATTATTCACCAATTTCTCGATGGTCAAACATCCTTTTAATTCCTTGAATTCCTCCACAAAACACATTTCAATCAAATAACGAATATTCAATCAAAACATAATTTTCAACACTAAAATGATTACTAACCTTGAATAGAAATACAGTCAGTCGTTCCTCCAATATCGAACTATCGTAGTGTCGGCAAGCTCCACCATATACCACCATCGAACTCGCTGCTCACAGGTCCATCGGACCATTGAAAACCCTTTGAAAATTTGAATTTGCAATTCTTTCCCCTCGTACTTCAAGTATTAAACTGATGGTCGGATTTTCCCGCTGCTCGCCGTCTTCCACCGTCTCCCGTATCGAAGATACCTCTGGTTGCCTTCGATGATTTTGAAATCAGAACCTTAGTGTGTGTTGTGTTTAAGGGGGGTGAAACAAAATGGGCGCTTATAAAGGGGTTTCCAAGATTACAGGTTTTTAATTTTAGTTGGTTCAATTATTTACCATAATTTTAGAAATTAAATATTAATCAATATAATTAACAATTCCAAAATTACCCCTATAAAATGATTGTATCAGAATTAATCAATGTTCACATAATATTTGTTGTTTATACTTGAACCTATATATATATATATATATATATATATATATATATATATATATATATATATATATATATTATGGTGAGGTCTTTTTAAAGTGAGGATTCGTGAGGAGACACCTTAAAAAATTGAAAAAAAATAAAATATATATATAAATAATAAAATGGATCATAGTATTATATTGGAGAAAAAAATTCGAAAAAAAACTTTTGGATCATTATTTTTTTTTATAATGAACTAATGATCCAAAATAATAAATAAATAAATTGGATCATTACTGTTTTTCAATGATCCAAATTTTTTTTCCAATTTTTTTTATAGTGATGTAGTACTATTCTCGATTTTATGATTTGTATTTTTTTATATTTTTTTCAATTTTTTTAAGGTGTTCTTAATAGTCATCACCGAAAAAATAGTCCTCACAAAACGGGACCGCATATATATATATATATATATATATATATATATATATATATATATATATATATATATATATATATATATATATATATATATATATATATATATATATATATATATATATATATATATATAAGGAGGATCGTATAGGAACCCAAAATCCGGTAAGAACCGTAAGGACAAATCTGAACCCTTAATCATGAAAAATTGGTGGATAAAATTGATTGTGAATAAAATGTCACATCTTAAAAGCTTGGAGGGCTACTTGTATAAAAATCAAAACTATTGGGTGGATAATACAAATTAATAAGGGTAATATGATAATTACAACGAGATCCCCCACCAGATTGCGACACTTGTCGCTATATGGTTTACTGGGTTTTTTTATTCCCCCGCTTAGTTTTTGGGCCATAACTTTTTTTTTTCTTTGTCAAAAAAAATTCTAAAAAAACCAATGTTCTTAAAATTTAATTCTCTACAAAACAAGCACAATCATGAAAATTTGAAAAAAAATATATTTTTTATTTTTTATTATTATAAAAAATCAAAAATTAAAAAAAAATTCTAAAAATTATGAAAATTTAATGGATAATTGTAGATATTATATTAGTAAGTTTGCAAAAAAAAATTTGAATTTTTTTTTTTCATGTTCATTTTTATATTTTAAGTAAAAAAACACATCAAAATAGCAAAAAAATACATATGATCCAAAATGTTATGATCCAAAAATACATGATCCAAAACGTTCTGATTAAAAATATCATGATCCAAAATGATTAGATTAAAGATACGAAAAAAAACGTTAAAATTAAGATTAAAAAATATTAAAAATTAAAAAAGATACATAAAAATTGAAAAAAAAACAAAAAAATGAAAAATCGAGTACTGTAGTATTCAAAAAAATAAAAAAAATTAAAAATTAAAAAAATTAAAAAAATAAAAAAATAAAAAAAATAAAAACCTAAAAACCGAGTATAATAGAAAATAAAAAAATTTGAAAAAAAAATATTTTTTTTGAAAAAAAAAATATATAAAAAATAAAAAAATAAAAAAAAAACGAAAAAAGAAAAAAAACGAGAAAAAAAAACCCACTTAAATCACGTTGAAAAAAAACTCACTTAAATCCTCGAGTTCATATTTTGTTCCGTGGATGTGCGTCGCACGTGATTGCGTCACGTCGAAGGAAGACGTTTTGACGTTTTTGCCATTATGAGAATGATTGGACGAGAAGAGTCCTCGCGGTTCCTACCGGATCCTAACCCTATATATATATATATATATATATATATATATATATATATATATATATATATATATATATATATATATATATATATATATATATATATATATATATATATATATATATATATTCCTCTTTTAAGGACCAAAAGTAACGTGATCTTCAAGCTGACGACTCGCAGTTTCTAACCTGAATTTTTTACATAAAAATCAATAGCAAGGGAAAAAAATGACAAAGGTGGTCTGACAACCTTTTTTACTTCCACTATGGCTTAAACCTGTTCTTCACTTTTAAGAAAAGAGTTGGAAGGGTACAAGCGGAGGGGGTGCGCTAAAACTCGTCAAATGTTCTAGACAGCTCATAAGAGAATATCTCAAAAAGAAATTGAAAGTGATATGATTTAAAGGGCGATAGGAGTTGAACCATTTATAGACATATCAACTTAGATAGCGGTACTTTGAATATCAACTTAGATGCTCACATTTCAATGCAGCCATGCTAAACAAGCAAATTAAAGAGTAGTATATGTTCTTGGAATATCTTAACAAAAAAATTCAATGGGCATTAGACATATCACTTCTATTTCTTAACGATTAAAGAAGGAAGGTGCATGATTTTAACCGGTATTCTAGTTGTAATTCTTTGGTTTACTCAATGAACTGAATGATCGAAACTGGTTGATCGGGCACTTGTAATTATGCTAGAACAGTAAAAGGGTGGATCTTTGTTCCTTTTTAAATTATCCTGCTCTCTTTGGTTATTAATCAGTCATAAAACCTTCTCAAAAGATGAAGTTTCCTTGACCAAGTTAATATTGCCTATTTTGTTCCCTAAAGTACAATGTTACTGCTGGGGGGCCTTAAAACCTTGTTAGAAGGGTTAGTTCTCAAAGTTTTCTCCTGTGGTTTCTTGCCTTCCACTACCTTCCTGTTGTCCCAAAATGACTCAGTCGGTGTTTAAGTTTAAGACCCAATCGGTTGCTATGTTGGAGATTTCATATCATTCTGCTGGTGTAAATTGTTAGATGGGTGTGATGCGTCTGTTGTCTTATTTGCCATCTGTACCGGTACATTGTCCAGTTTCCCGCTGGTTAATTTTCTGTTTCTTAATAATTAATCTTTTTGCGTTAAAAAAGAGTCATTGTTGTTCCTTATTTTATTAGCTTCTCAAAGATGCCAATATTAGTGGACTCGGCAAATAAATTATTTTAACAAAAGAATCTTCCCTTTTCGGTGAATATGATTTGTCTAGTACAAAGCGACCTACGAAGTAAAGACCCAGAAAGTGATATAGGTAAGGTGTTTGGTGAAACAAAATTAATGACCACCGCACAAGCTCTTCATTGAACTTGTTGGATGCCAACATCCTTCCAAATATATTTCCATAAACAATTTCCTAGTAAATACCATATGCAACAATGGTGCATCAATTTTCTTTTACAGACCTAGAAAACTATTAAGTTTTAGGATTTCATGTAATCGTGTCGCTATTAACCTTTTAATAGGCAATAAAATAAAATAAAAAACTAGAACTTAAGTCTTTAGGTTATCTAATAATAGTTTCAGCTACTTGTCGTAGCAAGTCCAGTTACTTTCTGGAACAATCTCGGGTGTTTTTCAACTATGTTACGTGCATATATATTGAAGTTCGAAGGGTAATCACGGAGTTGTAGATTGTGCGACGCGTGAAGACTGAAGAAAAAAAAAGTAAGAATGTGATCCATTTTAAGCAATTTACGGTGATTATATTGCATTGAGACTACAAATACAATATATGCAATCATTCATTTATTTAAATATTACATATATTTGATTAATTAGTTCAACACAAAACTATAAGAACATTTATAGTGACAAAGCATTAATAATATACAAACTAATTAGACCGAATTACAAAAAATAAAAGACTGATTGTGTACTATAATATAAACAAACAATAGAATTATCTGAGGTCTGCATTTCAAATTCTAAGTTGTTACATAATGAATGTAGAAAAAGGTTCCATCCTCTTGTCTCGCCTGAGCCATCACTCATCAGCTTGATACATTGCTGTTCCATTTGTTTGTCCTGTCATCAATGTAAGCTGAAGCTTTACTGTCAATACGAGGATCAGCCCACAGTCCAGCTCGGTCTTGATCACTAGGGTACACTTTGTAAGCCTTCATGGACTCATCCCAAGCATCATCCCCTCCTTGTGGACTCTTCTTGAACCTGAAGATACTAAAGAACGAGAAAAAGGACTTCTTGTTTCCACCCATTTCTTGTTTAGTACTTGTGAGCTTCATGGTTTGAAATCAGGCTCTCCGTGGAATTTATATGAAGAACCAAAGGAGTACAATATGATCTTGACCGTTGAATCAATCTAAGGATCGAGGGTACGCGTTGGTAATAACTTAGGTACGAACTACGTACCCAACATGTTATGACCATTGACCACCTCCCCTTAATTAAATTATTAATTTTTCGCTTTTTCTCTAGTCGTAGGTAGCAGGAACCACCTTTTTAATAAATCTCGGGTCTTACAACTTACAAGTTAATTTCAAAATAAACTTTTTCTGGCTTAACAAGGAAGAAATTTAGGCTGCCAGCTGCAAAGCGACGAGAAATTCGCTAGAAAATCCAATACCTTTTACGTTTAGTCTCATAAATGGTTTTTTGATTATAAGTTCTTTATTGAATTACTTTTTACATATCATTGTTAATTATCATTTGATATTAGTAAATGTAATTTTAGTCTCAAGTTTCATATTTTAGTTTTTGTTATATAACATTTTTACTCAAATATCTATGTTGACCTTATTTTCCTCCCCAAGTGGTCGAGAGCTCTTGGTGATCGACATATCTGTGGATTTCGGAATAGACATTACTAGAAAAAGGGGTATTTACTTACGAGAAATACCCTCACAATTTTTGTTACCCACGTATCAGTGACAAAACCTGAAACCCTAAATTTACCCACGAATTTGTGACGACACGACGACGCAGCAGAACTTCGTGGGTGTTGCGTGGGAAAAATTCCAACGCTTTACCCATGCAATAAGAATTTCGTGGGACTTGCGTGTAGGGGTGTGAGAAAAAACCGAACCAAATAACCGAACCGAACCGAATGATGTTTGGGTCAGTGGCGGATCCAGGAATTATCATTAGGGGGTGCAAAAAAAATTTTCCCGAATGTAAATAGTGCACTTATAGAAAAAAGGGTGCACTTTTGTGGGTAATTGATCAAAATCCAAAGTTTAAGTTAATTAGTGGATGTCATATTTTTTCCGAGGGGTGCAACGTACTAGAAAAAAATCTTTTTTTTTTTTTTACAAAGGCCCGCAAAAGTTGAGCCGGTGCACAGCCCCCTCCTTGCTCTATACTGGAACCGCCACTGGTTTGGGTTGTTTGGTTTGGGTTATTTGGTTTTCGGTTAATTTGGTTTGGTTAACCGAATAAGGATATCTTATTCGGTTTGATTTTGGTTAAAGTTTAATTTTTTTGGTTAAACCGAAAAACCGAATAAACTATTAATTAATATATATTTTTATAAATTAGTTTTTTATATCTTAATTCATATATATTTCTTAACAGGAAATTTTATAACTCGTTAATCAGTTACAATAAACTATATATGTATAAAACTCAATTAGTCCAATAATCCAATTGTCCAAAGTCCAAACTCGACATACCCATTTGACTATTTGAGATTGTGTTTTTTTACCGTCCCTTTTTCCTTCATATGTTATGTACTTATGTATAGTGTTTTTGTTTTCATTTGGTAAAAGTTCAGTGAGTTTTTCTTAAGTTTATGTCTATTTTTTCTTACGTATGTTTATTTGGTTAACCGATCCGATTAAACCGTAACCAAATAAACCAAAACCGATTAAACCGAACCTTATTTGATTTGGTTATGGTTAGTTTTAAGATGCTAAAAAACCGATAAAACCGAATCGAAAAAACCAAAAACCGAAAAAACCGACCGAATAACACCCCTAGTTGCGTGCGTGAGTACTTATATATATATATATATATATATATATATATATATATATATATATATATATATATATATATATATATATATATAGGGAGAGGTTATATAGAGACTAATAAAAGGTGGAGAATTGGAGGCCAAACCTGGACCAATCATTGTATAAGGTTAAATTAGTAATTGTATAATAGCTATATTTATTTAATAATAAATCATTAATTTTTGTTGCCACTATAATCGTCCGATTTTAACAAACTTTCCAAGAATATAGGAATTTAACTATGGTAATCTGATCTCAGAATGTCAATCATATCGAGAATTATTTAGTTTTCAAAATAGAAATCGGAAATTAATATTAGAAATCGAAAATCAATACTCATTACACATGAATCGAAAGTTAATTATTCAATGGAGTTTTACGATGTTATTGGCGATGAAAGTGACGATTCTAGTACTAAATCGAGTTGGTACAGTGACACAGAATGTGAAGTTGATGAAAACGATGAAACCTTTAGTGAAGAAGACTTCACAGATTCAGCAAAAGAAAAAGAAGATGAAGAAATTGGTCAATTTCTTGAAATCGACAATGAAGGTAATAATAAGATGCGTTTACTATTTAGTGAATCGGTAATTAGTATACATCATTTACTTATGTCCTGTGTGTTTTCATTTTTGAATACTTAATAGTTGATAATCATTTATGAATTCGGAATAAAATGAGGAATCGTTATTTAATGTACAACATTACCTTATTGCCCCTGGTTTTTCAATTTTAATGGTTACAAGTTGCTATTCATCTATGAACGATGAATAAAATGATGAATCATGAATGAAACAAATTTTTTTAAGACCGAGGTTAGTAGTGTAGAATGAATAGAATTTAATATTCATATATGAATACAGGTTATAATTTGATGTTTATCTATGAATGATGTATATCTGAGTTTTGTTGTATTCAATCAGTATTGTAAAAAATTAGTAATGTTAATAGTGATTAAAGTTATAACTGATTAAATTTGGTATTCATATATGAAGGATTAGTGAAATGAACAATCATGTATGAATAAAGCCATTTAACAGAACAAAAATGATTGTAGAAAAATATTCATTTATGAAGAAAGTTTAATATTCATTTATGAACAGAACAAAAATAATTGAAAATGATCTATGAATGAGATTGTATTGATTCATTAAATTTTGCAGGTGTTGATGGAGATGAGGCAAACAAAGAAGCATATGAAAGTAGCATTCTAGAATCTCCTGGTGGGAAAACAAAGTTATGGAAACCAATTGTACCAATTGAGTTTATGCCTCGGGAAGATGATGCTTTCAAATCATTAAAAGATGCAGTAAATATGTATTATAAATATGCAGAGAAGGCAGGTTTTGATACAAGGTTGTATTCATCCAAACGATTCGGGGATGATTCACTCAAGAAAAAGTCGATAGTGTGCAACCGATTTGGGAAAATTCCAGACTGATCAATAGATAGTTTGGATCCTAAAGGAAGTGGTCGTAAGAAAAGAAACTCAAACTTTATAAAAACATATTGTAAAGCCATGATAAGGTTTAAGCGAGAAAACATAAGAACAATTGAATTCATTGTTGACTCATTTCAAGAATTGCATAACCATCCACTATTTATAGAAGATGATTGGCGGAATTCTAGAAGAGCTAGGAAGATGCGTTTTAACGACAAGGTGTTTTTATTTGGCAGCTCTAAAACAAAAATTGGTCCAACTAGAGCCCACGGATTGCAAGTTTGTTTAAAAGGTGGGTATGATAATGTAGGCCCAACACTGTCAGATTACAAAAATTATAAAAGAAAAATGGGCAACATTATAGGAAATCGAGATGCGCAAATGCTGGTTGATAAAATGAACATGAGAAAGGAGAACTTAATAAACGACACATTTGAGTACAAGTGTGTTGATAGTGTGTTACACTCGATGTTCTGGGCAGATGAGACAGATAAAGTGAACTACAAGGAGTTTGGAGATGTAATCTCATTCGATGCAACGTTCCGAACAAACAAGTAAGAAGGGCTTACTAGTTGGTGAATGTTTATGTGATATTCATTTATGATAATCTAATGTATCATTAATTCATTAATGATTTGTAATGCTTCCATTCATTAATGTTTTTTTTTTGTTTTATTCATGGACGATTATATAAGATTAATTTGTTATTCAATAATGATTACTAATAGTTGTTAGTTTAATGTATCAGATATGCGATGATTTTTGTACCTTTCACAGCAATAGACAATCACAAACGATCGATTACAATTGGTGCTGGCCTTTTAAGCAACGAGACTATAGAGTCTTATAAATGGTTGCTCCAAGCATTTCTTCGAGCTCATGAGAAAGCACCCACATTAGTGTTAACAGACCAAGATCCAGCTGTCAAGCAAGCTGTTGAATCTATCATGCCACAATCAAAACATAGATGGTGTATGTGGCACATCATGAAAAAATTACAGGACAAGGTTTGTAGTTTATATTTATCGAGAATATAAATAATAAGTATTCGTTGACAGGACAAGGTTTGTAGTTTATATTTATCGAGAATATAAATAATAAGTATTCGTTGACGATTGTGTGCTAATTATATGTATCACAGGTGTCAAAATATTTTCTTAAGCAAACAGATTTTAGAAAACGTTTCAACAAACTTGTGTGGAACGGGTTCATAGGGCCTGATGCGTTTGAAATGGAATGGAAACATCTAATAAAGGAGTTCAAACTGCATGACACAAGGTGGTTTAAAGACATGTACGAAAGTAGAGCATACTGGATACCAGCTTATTTCAAGGATGTTCCAATGAATGGTCTGATGAAGACCACCTCCAGGTCAGAAAGCGCAAATTCTTTTTTTAATAAATTTGCACATCACGGGAATTTTCTAATATATTTTATGATAAACTATGATACGGCTATTGAAAAACAACGTCACAATCAACGTTTGAGAGAGGATGGATCAAAAAATACAAACCATGTTATTAAGATGTCAACGGGTTTAAAGAAACATGCAGCTGAGGTGTATACAAAGGAGTTATTCATACTAGTTCAGAAAGAAATACACAAAGCAACATGGAATTGTTCGTTTGAGAGTGTTGAAACGGTGGATGGTTGGCAAGTGACAATGATTAGGCATCTGGATAAATCTAAGAAAATGAAGACGAAATTCAAGGTTAGAGTTTGTAAATTATATTTTAGTATTTTATTCACTAATGAATGTTGTTCATAAATGATTGTGTTAAGTGAGTTTTATTAATTAATTATATGTAACTGGATATTTTGACATTCATGGTAGAATATGGTAACGGTTTTCATAAAGGATACTAATGATGGATATTCATGAATGATTATGATATAGGTTGAACTAAACATTGACATTGAAGAGGTTAAATGTTCGTGTCAATACTTCACAATAATGGGTATATTGTGTAGACATGTTTTTGCAGTGTTGAAAAACAATGGAATAGAAAAGATACCAGAAGCGTATATACTGAGAAGATGGCAGAAAAATGTAATTGATAATCATTTGCTGTTGAGTAAACATGGGTGTTTGGATTCAAGCGATGAAATTATGAAGAAACTGACTGAGGCCTTTCAAAACATAGATATTTGCGTGGATCTCGTAAAATCTAGTAAAGAAAAGCTAGATTTGTTTCTTCAAATGACAAGAGATATGAAGAAAACATTCCAGAATGACTACTCAAATGAAAATGACGATATGGAAACAGATGAAACGGAAGTGTTGAACCTGTTGGGTGTGACTATGCCTAAGAAGATACAGATCCATGTTCCAAAAACAATTAAAAACAAAGGATGCGGTACAAAAAAAAAGGTTGATCGGAGCAAGTGAGAAAAGGTCTGTTTCCAAAGCTAAAACAAGGTTGTGCACGGGGTGTAATAAATATGCTGGACACAATTGGCGAACTTGCAAAGAACGGATTGCATGAGACGAAGCCGAACAAGACAACGAATAACGATTATTTGGTGACTTCCTAATATATAAACAAATTTTAATAAACAACTGTGTTTAGGATTATGATTGAGATTGAGTTTTTTCCATCCATAACTCTATATAGGAGAAACTGTTTTAGTCATGAGTGATTTTTAAAAACAACTGTGTTTGATGAATGTTTTTGTAGTTTTCTGTTACCGCTCAAGTATGGGTAGTTCGAATTATACTTATGAGTTTCTGATAGCAGTCATGGATTATTGGCTTTATAGATTTCAAGTTGTTTTGCGTTCATGATGTATTCAACATTCATGAATGATTGTGGACGAATGTTTTTGAGAAATCAATCATGGAGATTAATGTAAGATATAATAAAAAATTAAGTAAATGTGTTCATAAATGAATACAGTGACTTACTTGTGTGTGTAAATTATGTATATAGTTAAAGGGTGACTGTCACATAATAAGGGTATTGTAATAATCATTCAGTCACGTTATATTTATAAGTTTCTGGGAACATTCATGAATGATAACGGTTATACCTATGAATATTTTCTCTTATAGTTCATGATTTTTTCCATATTCATGGTATAATGTTTAACTTTAAATAGTTAACCGATTGGATTGAACATGCATGAATGAATATGAACTAGTTTTTCGGTATAGAATCATTCAGTCATGTTATATTTATGAGTTTCTGGTAACATTCATGTATGATAACCGATATACTTATGAATATTTTCTCATATAATTCATGATTTATTCCATATTCATGTTATAATGTTTAACTTTAAATATTTAACCAATTGGATTGAAAATGCATGAATGATTATGAACGAGTTTTTGGGTATAGAATCATTGAGTCATGTTATATTTATGAGTTTCTGGTAAACATTCATGAATGATAACCGTTATACTTATGAATATTTTCTCTTTTTATTCGTGATTTATTCCATATTCATGTTATAATGTTTATCTTCAAATATGTAACCAATTGGATTGAACATTCATGAATGATTATGAACGAGTTTTTAGGTATATAATCATGAGTGATTCTATTAGATGTACATAGAATTGCTATTCATTTTAATAATCATGCATGATTGATTTCAAAAAATATGGTAAAAAAATGTTGATCCCGGGTTTAACTGGTAAACCAGTTTTCGTAAATTTAATAACAAAAAAACAATTGACATCATATGAACAAACTATGAAAAGCGACTAAGCCTTTTGTGAATATTACGAGCTGCTGCCAACTTGATCTCTTTGCGACGTTTTGCTGGAATCTTTAGGTATTGAGCTACTTGTTGATTAATTTGGCTTTGTAGCATATTAGCATCGCCAGTTAAGATTTTGGTCACATACTTGGACCGTAGTCTATCCAATTGTAATTGCTGACCATTGTTTTCCATCTTGAAGCCTGATTTGAAATCTCTAATGTTTGCACCCGTAAACGTTTCCATATGACGCATTGTGAAAATACCACAATCAACGAAGTTGTATATGGTGCACCATTCCATCTCGAGTAAATATGGTGCAACGTTAGCAAATTTGGCAGCCATCGGATGTGATACGGAAGACAAGTATGATGAGAAAAATTGAATCTGTATTCATAAACGAAGGATTATGCTACAATATTTTAAGAAGTCTTAAATAAAAATGAAAATATTTATAGATGTTTCTAGGAACTTACAACAATAGTTGGTAATTCCCCGTATCTTTCTGAGATTGTGGCTTCACATGCAAGATTATCAATGATAACAAAAGATGGAGTGTTCAAATCGAGTGCAAACAGGAAAATATGGCTGGAGCGAACAACGGGTAGTAAAACCTGCAAAAGGGTTTTGGGAAAATACAGTAAAGTTAGAATAAACATCATTAAAATCATGAATGAATACAGATCATGTGAGTAGTAAAAATGAATTATAACGCATTTATAATCACAAGTGGATGATGACTACTCATGTATGAATATGGGATTTTGAAGAATAATGGTAATTTATTGAAGTGGTGTACATAAATAATGATAATTGTGGTGTATCATGCATGAATGCAAACATGTATAGTATGAATGTATAACAGAAAGTTTTGATTAAATAATCATTCATGAATGCCGAAACAACCAGGAATGCGTATAAATATGTATTTTATATAGATAATCATTCATGAATGAAAAAAGTTATTTCATGAATGGAAAACATAAAGTGTTGTATACGTAGTCATTCATGAATACTGAACCAATCATGAATGATTAGCTATATTTAATCTGTATAATCATTCATCTATTATGTTTAATCGTGAATGAATTTGTGTATGTAATCTAAATAAGCAATCATGTATTATGTAACATCATGGATGAATAATCATGTATTATCATGAATGAAAAACGGAAAACCATGGTTACTAATAATACTATGCGATGTAATACGAAAATCTTACCAAGGGGATTGATCTAAGAGATTGATCATAATCTCCTATGCTTTGAAGAAGGTGGTTAAAAAACAATTCTTTACGTGTAGGTTCTGTCATGGACGGATTCTCCAAAAAAGAATTCTGTTAGGTTTAAAGATAAAACATATGTCAGATAACAATTTTAGTATTAAAAAAGTAATAGTATATAAAATAAAAGTATATGCTAAATGAATTGGACATATACTTACTGTTAAGTTGGTTTTGCAAAAAATCCTACGTGGAGTATGTGGTGCACGTCTGTCCTCTTCCAAATTTAACAAATACAGCCATACATCAAGCACATGAACAAAGATGTGACATTTTTAAAAAAAAAACTCTCCAGATGGTAACGTTGTGCGGTAATCCCACCCCGGCCAGAAAACACAACATCAGTGTCAGTAACAAACAGTCACGTTAAATAGCTTATAGAAAACAGAATGTTAATATGAAAAAATTATAAAACAGACACGTTAAAAGAATTAATCATTGATGAATATGTGTTAAAAGATATACCTCGGTTCACCTAATAACGAAAAAATCCATTCCGAAACGTGTTTTTCGTTAGCAGACAAGACTTTTTGTATTTCAACAATGCGAATAACGTATGGTGATTTTGATGTGTCTGGTATCGAGACACTCCTTTTGTTCCTTTCCTTGCCAAAGGGTGCATCTGGAAGGAATTGACGTGATGAGATTGGGACAGGGCATGGGATCGGTGTTGGTATAGTGTGGCCAGATACTTTTCTCACATTTTCATTGATTGTATCTTCAAATTCTTGCGTCAAACCAAGAGAAAATGCACTTAGGGGCGTATTTTCAAAAGGTTTATGGTTAGATTTGACAAGGGCTAATGTTATGTCAATCTCTTCTAATGTCTCTGGCTCAGTCCACCATTGTGAGAGTTGGGTTCCATCTGTGTTTGGTTCTTTCTGAGCATCATCAGTATTGGGAGAACGAGCTGCCTCGGTATCTAGAAATTCATCATTGTTTCCAGCATCTGAATCAGATGAGATATGTTCAGACAACGTTTTAAATTTTTGATGCAAAGCATTAAACATTGGGTCATCTGGGTACTTCCCAATTGCAACTGAAAGCTTGTCTTCAATCTTCTTTTTCATATATTCAAAATCAGTGATCATGTCGTTAATGAATGTTACCAAACCCTACGTATATAGTAAATTCAAATAGTTAGTATGTTAACATAATCAATCGCCTGTGAATGTAACAAAATTCAATCATCTTTGAATGAATAAGAAGTCAATCTTTTGTGAAAAAAAGAACATGAATGGAAAGACAAACATCCAATAGTTGATGTAAAACAATGTATGAAAACACCTTTAAGTGTGAACGGAAAACGAGAAAAAACTGACAGTCATATATGAATGTATGTATAGTTTATTTCACAAATGAATGTTCGTAGTTTCATGCACATTATCATAATTGGAAGCCACATTTATTCATTGGTGAATGAAACTAATGGAATTCATTTGTGAATGAAACAAACTGATATTGAGTTATGGTGAAACAGTGATTCATTTATGAATGAAACCACAGACAGTCATGTGTGAATGAAAACCATTCACATTCATTTTTGTGAAAGAAAACTACAGGAAATCACAAATGAATGAAACTAGGGACATTCATGTGTGAATGAATCACACAGACATTCATTTGTGAATGACAGCCAACATACACTTACAAATGATTTGTGAATGACAGCCAACATACACTTACAAATGAATAAGTATGTTTGTACGAGATACACCAATGAATGACTCTGGGTTTCATTCACAAATGAATGTCTGTGGATACTAATGATGGATATTCATGAATGATTATGATGTAGGTTGAACTAAACATTGACATTGAAGGTTAGAGTTTGTAAATTATTTTTTAGTATGAATGAAACAAACTGATATTGAGTTATGGTGAAACAGTGATTCATTTATGAATGAAACCACAGACAGTCATGTGTGAATGAAAACCATGATTCACTTTGCGAATGAAAAACAACATACATTCATTTGTGAATGAACGTATATTAATACTATGAAGATAATATTTTATACCTCTTGAGTTTCTTCTCTTCCAAGTATATCCTGAATCACACCCATGCCAAATGGACCTGATGCCATCTCAAGCTCTTCACGTAGCCGCATGGTAGAAGCATTCCAGCAACATATAGATGGCCGGCCTCTCTCCACATCAACTCCATCAAATCACAATCCTTCCAAATATAAAAGCTGAAAAATGAAGGCATAATATAAGTTCAGTTATGGTTAGAAACAAAACTTAACATATTATGATCAGTGATAATACTAATAGATAAATTACCGTCAGAAGGGTAATTGGTCCAGAAAAATATGGCTTCTTTGATGACCTTTGCCATATTGGTACCGTGTTCTTCAAACATTCAATCATGTAACCGCACCAGTCGATGTTAGCAAGATCAAATGAGATGTTTACTTTGTTCAAAATGGAAAGATCGCATGTCCCCATACTGACTGATTGACCAAGGGTATTGCATATCAGAACAAAAATGTTTAACCGAAACATCAAGTCTGCTTGCCTTGATTGCATAATCATTTTTTGAACGCCTTTTGGATGAATGTCTTTCTTCTCTTTAAATTGTTCTTTCCATTTGTCAAGTGTGTCATCGCCACCATCATTAGTTGTTAATTCTAGAATGTTCATGTCACCTAAAGGAAGGACAAGCAAGTTATTATAAATTAAAATAATGAAATTATATGTTTGAGAATGTGTGTATAATCACCTAAAGGAAGCCCAAGCAAATGATGCACAACTTGTCTGTTAACAGGTAGTTGACCGCCACTGACTTTCAAAACCATGTTTTCCCAATCAAAATTTGAAACAGCATAAAAACCGATGTGAGAGGGAATACCATCTACTGTAATATCTAGTAGATCGCGTAAACCAATCTCACACATATACTGTTTCTGGGGATTTCTTAGGCTGTCTAAGGTCTCAAACAACGGCTTGGGAGATGTCCGTATCAAAAGGTTATCAGACTGAGTTTGTGGAGCTATCGGCGCAGGAATATTTTGTTTCAGATTCTTCTTTTTTGTGACGGGTTGGATACTATTTTTCTTCCGAGCTTGCTTTTTTAAGTCGGGTTTTGAGACAGGTACTTTTGGTGTTGTAGAAGACCTCCTAAGCTGTACCCTACGTAATTTGGGTGGTACATCATTGTTTGTATTATCATCCATGATGTTTCTTTTTTTCGGAAACTCCACCTCCTCTGTATAAAACACATAAAAAACAAAAAACACATAAAAGGTACAACTCAGTCGTTAGTAATAACACAATCATTCATGAATTGAAAAAATGATCATTAGTTTAATTTAATAACACAGGTAATTCAAAATAGAAAGTAAAGAAAGTAAATTACCTGTGTGATCTTTTTTCTTTGGGTTTTGAGGTAAAGGGTTAGCAAGCCTTGGTGCTGAGTAGTCTGAATCAAAGTCAAGAATTATTGGGTCGGATTCCACATTTGTAAACTTGCTAAAGCTAGTCTTTTTCATTATCCGTTCGCTTGGTTTTCTAACTGTTGTAATAGAATATTAACAAAGTATTAGTGTAAAAGGTACAACTCAGTCTTTAGTAATAACACAATCATTCATGAATTGAAACACATTGTTAACAATAGTATCTATCTGTTAACTGTTACAATATTTAAAATAACTTACTTATGTCAACTATTAACAAATGTAATACCAATCATTCATGAAAACAAAAATATGTTATTAAAATACCCTTCTTTGTTAACTTACTTATGTCGTTGTTAAATGTTAAATAATATCTAGTCATAAATTCAGAAAATAGAAAGTAAAGAAATGATCATTAAAATCAGAAAATAATAACAATAACAACAAACTATCATTCATGAAAATAGAATATCTATCCCTAAAATCAGAAAATAATAACAATAACAACAAACTATCATTCATGAATACAATATCTAGCCATAAATTCGGAAAATAATAACAATAACAATAAACTATCATATGAAATTCACAAACAATTAGTTGCTTTTGAACATAAATATCAATTAAAAAACATAATAACATGAGTGTCGAACAATATTTTACAAACCTACATTAGTGAGTGAAAAAAAATTGGTCTCAATCGGCATAATCGAGGATCAAATTCAACCAAATCAAAATTGTTTATTGTCATCTGTTTTTTGGTTCCCATTCATGATTTTACATTAATTTACTACTGGTTTTGTTTGAAACAATAATGACACAAATTCATTATTATATTTCCTGTCTTGTTTTAACCTGATGAACTATATATACAAATCAGACCATGACTTTTATGCTTCAACAAACAAATATCAAGTTCAACGTTATCAAACTCAACAAAACCCATTACAAACACATCAATCTTTTCACAAACTAAACAAATCGAGACCCGATTCAATTCATATCCAATCCAAATTTAAACAAAGGTACGATGTTCAAAGCATTAGGACCTTCAATTCATATCCAATCCAAATTTAAACAAAGGTACTATCATTCATGAATACACTATCGAACCCTAAATTGAATTACCCACCGAATGTCAATCGTATAAAGCCCTAACTTCAAAAATTAATAACAATATCAAAAAATCATTGAATGATTTCAGGTTTATCAAGTTGGTTCTGAATATTCATTCACGAAAAGATGAACAAAATAGAAAAATATGTACATTTTAGAAGATCTTAAAAAATTAAGTTCAACTACTGATTAAACCTACGAAACAAATGGATTACCTCGAGTAGCTTTAGCTGATTTATCCTTCTTTGATTTCGATTCCGAAGCTTCAATGTTGATTGGTTCTCCTTCCATGTTCTCTTGCTCTGATTCTTCTTCAAGCTCGTAAACCCTAGTTGGCGCCACTAGTTGTTCAATCGAAACGGATACCACGATTGCAGAGAACCACGATTATCGGCCTTTTGGAGGGGATTCGAATCAATGATAATGGATAAAAATTGCAACCGATTATGTTGCTAATTTTGAAACAAACGAAAGAAGGAATGGAGCGGGTATTTCGCGAGGCGGGATTGAAAATAGAGAGTGTAATACCGATACTAACCTTGATAGTTGTATATATTTAATATTCGGTCACTGTAAATAAATTTACTTTTCAAAAACACCCTTAAATCTAATCCCTTGATCTTCAGTTTTGGAAGGCCGAGATCTGGCCTCCAGATCTCTACCTTTTAATGGAACTCTATTGAACCTACCTACCTATATATATATATATATATATATATATATATATATATATATATATATATATATATATATATATATATATATATATATATATAATAAAAGAAATGGAAAACAATAATCAAAATAAATTATCTCGATGTGCTTAGCTGAACGCCTTAAGTATGTTTTTCCTTCGATCATCGGTAAAGAGCAATCTACTTTTATCACGGGTCAATCTATTTTAGATGGCCCGCTCATAGTTAATGAAATTATCAATTAGGCGAAAAAGAAAAGAAAAAATGTTGATTTTCAAAATTGATTTCGAGAAAGCTTTTGATACTCTTAATTGGAACTTCTTGAATAATACGATGAAGCAAATGTGTTTCACGAAGAAATGGCAAACCTGGGTGATGTCATGTGTCTCTTCCCTGCATATATCCGTTCTTGTTAATGTATCTACAACTAAGCAATTTTGCATCGAGAAAGGAATTCGTCAAGGGAATCCACTATCCCCTTTTCTTTTTGTAATTGCTGTGGAAGGCCTTCGAGTGATGTTGCTTGAAGCAATGGAGAAGACCCTGTTTAGAGGTGTGACCCTTCATAGAGAAACTTCCCCGATTTCTTTATGGCAATTTGCGGATGATACGATTTTTTTGAGTGCGTACATGTTCTTCCTCCATAAAGCTCATGTGAAGGTTATTTAGAAGCTTGAAAGTCTTGTATGCAAGTTCTTCTGGGGAGGTTCCATGGAAAACAAAAAACAAATCGTGGGTGGCCTGGAACAAGATTCTAAACACTAAGTAGAATGGTGGATTGGGGTTAGGCACTTTGCAGTCGTTAAATCACGCGTTCCTGGTCAAATGGTGGTGGCGCTTCAAATCAGAAGAGGTCATTCTATGGAAGGAAGTCATTTACAGTATCCACCACTTGGAAGGCAATTTGGGTACCATTACTTCCCCGACCAACTGTAGAGGGGTGTGGGGTACTATCACAAATCTAAAAAACTCTATTAAGATTGGAAATGTCAATATACGAAGCGTATTCTTCACTTCCATGGTTAGATGGGAATGGGGTCTTGAGAATGACGAAAAGTTTATGGTCTCTTCTTGCAGGGAGCTTCTTGACAGTTTTTTGTTGGTTGATTCTAACATTGGAACTTATTGGAATTCCATTACTCCGATAAAGGCCAACATCCTTCTGTGGAGGGCGATACCGGGTAGACTTCCCACTCGGGTCAATCTAGAAGTTAGAGGAGTGCAGGTGGGGAGTAATTTGTGTTCCATATGTAATAGGTGCAAGGAAACCAAGTCCCATTTATTTGAGCATTGCTCCTTTACTAAGGACGTTTTAGCTAGGCTCTTGGATTGGTGCGCTGATTTATCGGTTGACAAAGATTCCATTGACGAGGTTTTGAATCATCTCAAAAAGATTTAGGAAAGGCGAAAAGAGAAAGGTAGAAGGCTCGGGGTGCATCTTTGCTACTTTCATTTGGAGTATTTGGTCCTATAGAATTAGTTAGTTTTTAATGGCAAGGTTGAGTTATGTAATCTTGTGGCTGAAAAAGTTAAAATTATGTCTTTCCAATGGGTGAAATGTCGTGATAGGAGGAATAGTAATATTTCTTGGGAGAATTGGAAAGTCAATCCTTCTTGATGTAGCCTTTTGTTTGCTCTAGGTCCTTGCTTGAGCCTTCAATGAATTTCTTGTTGTTAAAAAAAGGGTAAATGCTAGCAATAGTACAACTAGAAAAAAATTTAAAGAGATTTTCTAACATATGCCTTAAGGACACACGTAATAATCATTAATTATGTTAAATATTCTTATTAAAACTAGCATTTCATATTAATGATGAAATATTATAAGACAATAATAAAAGGGTAACTCAAGAAAAAAATAAAAATGTGAAATGCTAATTCCAATAAAAATATTTAACATAATTAATTATTTTTATGCGCATTGGACCACGACTTCAAAGATTGTTCTATTCAACGAAGACAGCTAAACATATGACTTGGCATGTTGATCATCAAAGGGAACTGGGAAAGATGATACACCCTAGTGATGGTAAGGCTTGGAAACATTTCGACACAACATTTCCTGATTTTGCACTAGAGACACGTAATGTTCGTATCGGGTTATGTACCGATGGGTTCAATCCAAATAATTCATATTCAACCTTGTATTCATGTTGGCCGGTGTTTATTACAATTTACAATTTACCTCCTTGGTTGGTTTTGAAAGATGATTACATAAAAATTCCTTTGCTCATTCCTGGTCGAAAGAATCCTGGTCAAAATCTGGATGTTTTTCTACAACCTTTAGTAAAGGAGTTGAAACTTTTATTCAATAATGGCATTGAAACTTATGATGCTTATAGAAGGAACAATTTCCAAATGAGGGTCGTACTACTATGGACAATTAGTAACTTCCCTGCGTATGCAATGTTGTCAGGGTGGAGTACGCATGGTAAGTTAGCTTGCCTATCTTGTGCAGATCAAGCGGGATCATTCCAACTTAGATTTGGACAAAAACCATGTTGGTTTGACTGTCATAGAAAACATTTGCCAAAAAGACATAGTTTCCGGAAGGATGGGGTTAATTTTCAAAAAAACAAAAGAGAGTCACTTGCAACACCTATTCTAGAGCCATCCGGTTATCAAATTTGGCAGAAAGTCCGTCTTCTTCCCACTATTTACAAAGGTACACCCTATCATCCGAATAATGAAAAGCCAAATGGTTTCGGGGTAACACATAATTGGGTAAAGAGAAGCATCTTTTGGGAGTTTCCCGATTGGCATAAGTTGTTGATCCGACACAACCTCCATGTGATGCATATTGAGAAAAACGTTTTTGAAAATCTTTTTCAGACAATTATGGGCACCCCTAAAATCCAAAGACAATATGAAGGAAAGGAAAGACATCAAACTAATATGTGATCGACCTTTATTAAACCCTATCCCCAAAAATGGGAAACTTTATAAACAAGATGGAGCTTACACTTTGAAAAGAAAAGAGGGCAACAATGAAGTGCATAAAGTCTGTGAATGGTTAAAAAACTTAAATTTCCAGACGGATACGCTTCCAACATAGGGAATTGTGTAAATACTGAAGATGACAGTTTTTATGCTTTTATTGCCATGACTGCCATGTGTTTATGCAACGGCTACTTCCACTTGCTATAAGAGGCTTTGTTTCAAAAGAGGTATATGATGCTATAACAGAGTTGTGTATGTTTTTTCGGGTGCTATGCTCGAAAACATTACATATAGATTACTTAAATGATATGAAAGACACTATTATTCAAACAGTTTGTAAGTTGGAGAAAATATTTCCTCCTAGTTTCTTTGATTCCATGGAACACCTGATCATACATTTAGCTCATGAAGCTATTCTTGGTGGTCCAGTGCAATACAGATGGATGTATCTATATGAGAGGTGATTACATTTTTTGTAATCTTATACATCTAATTTTATTAAACAGATTTTCTATATTCATAACACATTCTCCATTATTCCAAAATGTAGGAAGTTGGGATCGATAAAAAGAACAATTAGAAACAAAGCAAGGATTGAGGGTTCAATCATCGAATCGTATCTTGTGAATGAGCTCGCTAACTACTGTTCTCTATACTTCGAGTCGAAGATTGAGACACGCCATAATCGAGAGCCACGGAATTTCGCACCTGAACATCTAAGCTTTTCAAGTATAGACTCCCGACCAAGTGTCTTTGTCTTTCCATCACGAAGATTATTTGCAAAGGGTGGAACGAGAAGACTCATGGATGACCAAGAACTTCACAAGGTTCACACATATATTCTATTAAATTGTGTGGAAGTTCACCCTTATGTTTACATGTTCGATGAAGTAGAACGAGAAGAATATTCAAATGAGCCGAATGAACCGCTTTAGAGTCTCAGAGATCGATACTTTGCTGACTGGTTCCAAAAACATGTAAGTTGATTAGTTAAATTGTATAGATTACTACTAATTCAATGTTAATCAATGTGATCAAATGCACGTTCTTTAATGAAGGTAATGATGGAGTCAGATGAAAGTACTAGCCACCTAAAAGTTATAGCAAGGAGACCATCAAGACATGTTAAATCTCACAAAGGGTATTTTGTCAATGGCTATAAGTTCCACACACAGAGGCATAATGATGGGCATATCACGAATAACTGTGGAGTATGTGTGAGAGGGACAGCCTATAATGATGAAGAGTCTGACTACTATGGCTTACTGGATGAGGTACTAGAGGTTGACTATCTTGGTAGCGGCCGTTGCATTGTTGTAGTATTCAAATGTACTTGGTTTGATAACGTCCGTGGTGTGAAAGTTAACAAAAATAAAACTGGTTGATATCAAACCCAAGTCTCGACTTCAAATAAACGACCCTTTTGTCTTGGCATCACAAGTAGAACAAGTGTATTATACGCCATACCCTGCTGTGACAAAGGATACAAAAGATTGGTGGGCTGTTATCAAGACAAAACCACGAGGGATTTATGAAGTTTCTAAATCGTATCTGAAGTCTTCGAGGATGAAAAGATGGAAGATGAACATTTCTTTCAGATTAATGAACGGTTTGAGTATACGAACGAAGTAAGTAATAATGAACGCATGCTCTTGGTCACAGATGGAGAATTTCATAAGTCTGATACTGATACAATTGAAGAAAGGACTCAAGAAGAGGAGGAAGAATTTCAAGAGTTTGAAGATACAGAAGATGATGAAGAAGTTGATTTATCTGGTCACTGTTCTGATTCAGATGAGGACGAACTTGATTCATAGGAACATTTTTTTTGTGTGTCCACTTTAAGTTATTTGTGTTCTATCATAGGGTATGTCCACTTTAAATATTGATATCGAGTTTAATATACTTATCTGACATTTCATTTTCTTCTTAATATATTTATCTGACGTTTCATTTTCTTCTAAATGCAGGGTGCATAATATGGGTCGTACATATCCTGTCTTGAGAGGTTCGGGTACACAAGGGGGTAGTGATAAAGGAGGCAAAAAAGTCAATGGTTACAAAGGAGTTAGAGAAGGCAATAGTTATATAGGAGACATGGGAGGAAAAAGAGAAAAGAGCTACAAAGAAGGCATGGGAGGCAATAAAGATAGAGAAAGCATGAGAGGCAATTTTGACAAAAGAGGTATAGGAGGTAATAAAGATAGAGGAGGCATGAGAGGCAGCAGTGACAAAGGAGGTATACCACATGATTTGAATCTTGTGGGTGGTGGCAGATCCGGTAAGGAGTCACAGCCGAGTTCTGCGGGTAGTGGCATTGAGCGTCCCTCATTTCATGACCTGCATGGATTGGACACCATCTTTGACCACGAGGACTCTGAGTCTGATGGGGAGGACATTGCTAGGCGTGGCTCGAATGTTGTATCTTCACCACCTGCTCATCCCTCTCAGAGGGTATGGATCAAATGACTCGGGCGAGGGTATACCTTTTTATTATTTAAATTTATTTGATTATTGCTGCTATAAATATACTTATTTGGTTAATTTAATATTGTAGGTTTATTGATGAATCAGTGCATCGTCAAATCACGGGTATAATGAGACAGTTTTTGGATGGACCTTGGATCACATGGAAACAGGTCCCGATAAACGTACGGAAGAATATGTTTGAGCGTTTTCGGGTAATGTATTAATAATTAACTGTTATTAACCTTTCTTTGTTTTAAGTTTGCATATTTAACTTTACATTTTACGAGTTATAGTGTCTCTATCAGTGGCACGAGTCAGAGGAAGATAGTATATTCGATGGCTTCAAAAATGTATTGAACCGTGATTATAGAGATATTCTTAGCGGTGCTAGAAAGGCATCTGCATTAGCAGCCAAAAACACTGGGTATGACTTCCAATCAAAGACTAATGACTTTTCGGTGATGCGAGATTTTTCGCCTTCTTGGATCAATTTTGATGTATGGCAGGATTTGTGCACGATAAAGTGAAGTAATACATTATAGTGTATTTTGTTATAATGATGGCTTTTTATATTATCAAATAACCAATATGTATTTCTTTTTTACTGCACAGAAATGGGACACTGATGCATGGAGGAAAAAGTCTAAGAGTGGAAAGAGAAATCGTAACAGCAATGTTAATGGTTCCATCTCTATACATACAGGTGGATCAATCACCACAGAACAACACCACGCGAAGCTAGTAAGAAAATCTTCTCTATAACTTTTTGTAAGGTGTTTTTAGTTTAACATAAATTATATTGCTTTGTTTTGTAGACAAAGGAGAAAGGGAATAAGCCTTCATGGGGTGATGTTTTTTGGCATACTCACCTCAAAAAAAGTGCAAAGTTAAGTTTGGCATCCGGAGAGTCGATTGGGAACCAACCTGAGCACTGGGTTAATAAGAGGTCTTGGACCATGTTTGTAAGTTATCTTTATCCTTTTTAGATATAAATTGATGTATTTAATTGTTTTCTAACTATTTATAGTAATAACAATCATGTTGTTTTTGGTAAATTGCAGGACACATATGAGAAGGCAATGAGTGAGAAGTATGGCCCCGACCCCACTCAACATACATTGGGTGATGCTCAAATATGGGAGCATAGTGGTGGTGGGAGAAAGAAGGGCCAAGTTTATAGGGTAGGATCATCAGATCCAAGCTATGTTGTATCGGGGACACTTTACGAGTGCGACTCGTCCTCTTTTGATCATGCCTTATCTCAAAAGAAGGTTTATTGATTACTTATTGTAATTTACTTATTGTGTTTTTATGGATAAAAAAGGAAGTATGTTGCTATTATGGATGAAATATGTAGGTACATTACCTTTATATGATCAAAATAGTAAAGTATGTTGTTATTATGGATAAAAAGAAAGTATGTTGCTATTATAGATGAAATTTATATGATCAAAATAGTAAAGTATGTTGTTATTATGGATAAAAAGAAAGTATGTTGCTATTATGGATGAAATATGTAGGTACATTACCTTTATATGATCAAAATAGTAAAGTATGTTGTTATTATGGATAAAAAGAAAGTATGTTGCTATTATGGATGAAATATGTAGGTACATTACCTTTATATGATCAAAATAGTAAAGTATGTTGTTATTATGAATAAAAAGAAAGTATGTTGCTATTATGGATGAAATATGTAGGTTCATTACCTTTATATGATCAAAATAGTAAAGTATGTTGTTATTATGGATAAAAAGAAAATATGTTGCTATTATGGATGAAATATGTAGGTACATTACCTTTATATGATCAAAATAGTAAAGTATGTTGTTATTATGGATAAAAAAAGAAACTATGTTGCTATTGTGTGCAATACATATAGTATGTTCTTATTGTGGATAAAGAAGTACATAAGTACATTGCCTTTATATTATCGGTAAAAATGGTAAGTACGTTGCTATTTTTTAGGTAAATGAATTGGAGAGTATGCTAGAAAGGGAAGTGAAGGAACGAGAGGAGATGCAAGCACGTATTAAAAGGCATGAGAAAGAACGGGCCGGAGGAGATGCAAGACCGTATTGAAAGAGAGGTGAAGCTATGTGAGGAGATGGAAGCCCGTCTTCATGGACAAATGCTCGAGCTTTTGAAGCAATTCACCCAAAACAGTAAACTTCCCCGTTCATCCTAAAAAATTGTTTAGTATTATGTTGAATTTTATGGATTTGGTTGTTCAATTTTATGGATTTGTGTTGAATTTTATGGATTTGTGTTAATTGTTTAGTATTATGTTGAATTTTATGGACTTGTGTTGAATTTTATGGATTTGTGTTGAAATAGATATAGAAAAAATTCTCGATTTTGTGAAATTCTAATTGTATTTAAAATGCTATTTACCGACGGTTTATAGAGTAAAACGAAAGCCGTTGGTAATCTGTTGCTGATATTTCCGTCGTTAATCCGTTACAAATGTAATCCGTCGGAAATCCGTTACAAATGTAATCCGTAGGTAATCCGTTATAAATGTAATCCGTCGGTAATCCGTTACAAATGTAATCCGTCGGTAATCCGTTACTAATGTTATTCGTTGGTATTCTGTTGGTAATTACCGACCGCAAAATCCGTTGCTAAATTTTGTCTTATCCGTTGGAAATTCCGTTGCTAAAAATCAGCGACTCAAAATCAGTGACAGACTTTGTCCGTCGCAGAACTGTCGGTAAAACCATTAGCGACAGAATAGCGACGGTTTGTGCCGTCGTTAATGCCCTATTCACTGTAGTAGTGGAAATATCACCTGGATATCGCCAATATTAACTGGCCAGACGGCTATACATGAGTACGTTTCCACTTCCCAACTAAAAACTAGATCAAGAAATTAGTTTAATATTATTTAATTATATTTATTATTTATTATTTTATTTATATCCATACTGTGATCCTAGTGAAGTGCGTTTCGGTATCAAATTGAGTATTGAATTCAGAAGTTTCACAACATCGGTCTTCGGTATCCATGCCTTTTTCGATCTTGGAACAATCTTGACATTTAATTATTGAATTCTTTTTAAATTTGAATTTGAGATCTTTTTCTTTCTAGCACTCATTTAAACAAATCTTTGTGAACCCATTTTGAAGATGATTTACTTGATTGAGCAATTGAGGAACTGTTGTTTTAGTCATACACAAAAATTCATCATATGATTTTGCATACTTGCCCTTTCACTTACAAAATGTCGCCTGTCACTTTTTTTTGGTAAATGAACTTGTATTGGACATGTGAGGAAGCAAAAAGATAAGAACAAAAAAAGCGGCTGGGTGTGATGATACTCAAACTTGTTCATCCCGTTTTCTTTCCTTTAAAATATTGGAAGATATAAAAGGCTTTCATGTGTTTATCCATCGATAGATATGCCTGAAGAACTTAAAATAATGTTATTAATAACCCATAATAATTTTATGAAGTCAGTCTATTGTATGGTAAAATGTTTGTTTCTCTGTTTTTGATTTACAAAAATTATGCATCTTGTTCGTTTATTTGATTTTTGCTAATTTGATTTACTTTATGCTTCATAATTTCAACCCCCCATCCCCCTAATTCCTCTAACTTCGGTCATGGTTAGGCTAATTTTTAGAGGTACATTGATTTTCTTTTTTAAATTTCCTGGTCCAATATTCTCATGGTCTTGGATATATATATTTTCTATATATACTTTGTTTAAATATTTCTTTATCATTGGATTTAACCTAAGAACAATTTTTATCTAATAACTTAACGTCTCCAAGTACCTTTTTTAGTAGTTTCATATAAGATCAGTAGTAGAATACCTTTTTTAGTAGTTTCATATAAGATCAGTAGTAAAATATTGAAATTTTCGGAAAAAGAATCACCTTTAGTATTGGGCCGGCGTGTAGCCGTATTCAAAGTGTTTTTCTATACCAAAGTTTTTCTACGTCATATAGAGTGTCAAATACGTTACGTTTATGTACTAAAAAATCAACTTTCTTTAATTGTTTAAAACAAATTCGATCTTGGAATGGAGAAGAATGTGGAAGAAAACTGGAAGCACGATCATTGTAATAAATGTGGTAATTAAGTTTTCAGTTATTTATAAATGATTCCAGTTGAGTTTCAATTTATATTTAATGGGCGCTGATTAACACTTTTTCACCTTACAAAAAACGTTTTGTTTATAAGGTTTTGTGTAAGTCTAAAAAAACTGAAATGCATGGATGCATAACCGTGTAGGATTTAAATTTGGGATTTTCTAACATATGCCCTAATGACACGAATTCGGTTACCTATCCTCTCCCAAATATCGGTTCAAATATTAGTCCAAAATATCAAAACCGAGAATATCGGCCATATTTACCGATATTTAACTGATATTTCAATACCTAGATATCAGTTATCTCACAGACTTTTCAGAAAACGAATTTCAGACCAAGTTTTAGATCAACACATAAACATTACCCGTTTAGCCTATATCCGATGCACGCCTAATGTCATAATTCGTAAACCCAAAACAAAAATACCTAATCGATTTTGATCTTTGCATTCGATCTTCACATTCAACTTTTGAAATTCGGAGTTCCAACATGCTTGGCAAGAACATGACTTCGTGGGATAATAAAATGACACAAAATAGCACAATGTGAAGGAAAGTTTGATCGTGCATCGTCATGATAAACCAACTTAAGAAACTTTTTATTATATGAATAAAAGTCTCCCTCAAAGTGAAAACAATTATATAAATCATTAGTCATTTTGTATTGTCGGAAACGTTCCAAATATTAAAAAGTTCAACGGAATATATAGCTAAAAGTTCTATTATTTTTTATTTTAATGAGATTGAGCTTTATATATATCATTGATAATGATGTTTGATCCCCTAAGCTAAGAAGCTTTAGATTTATGTATTAAATTAATAGTGAATATAAAAACATACTTGGATCGTGGTTCTGAACAAGCTTGTGTTGAAAATGGTCAAATTCATATTCTAAAATCGGAAAATTAAAATTTCCAGCAATTATCACTTTTATTTAAGACATAGTTAAAAATATTTTGATGCCTTAAAGGTTTAAACATTTGTCGAAACGTTTTTATAAACTTCAGCGCATAGATAATATAAGTTTTTACATCGGTTGGTTGCAAAGAAAGTCGACGGCTTCTCTTTCGCAAAAACTCTTTGATTTTGAATTTAAAAGAGTGCTCTTATTCTTCCAACTCTAACCACGCAACCGTACAAACACATTTATTTACGACAAAAACTAAACAAACTCATCCCTGACAACAACTTTCTCGAAATTTATTCTTCCACTCTCACGTCTCTGAATACAGTTCACTTGTGCTGTATACCACCTTCGGGGTTACTAACTGATTGTGTCACCATCTGCTCTCTAATCCCTTTCTGCGCTCCAAACAGGACCATATGGACTTCATCAAAATAAGGGGCGGTAGCATTCTTTATATCTTCAATCCACTGCAAAACTTTCTTGTATGGGCTTAATAGCCTACGGAAGTCCTTCTCACTTAGAAACTGAAACACAACAAAATTTTTGTTTCCATCTGGAGGTATGAAAGACAAGAAGATAAGGTAGAATGGGAAAACCAGGTTACTGATTTGAAGTTGTTACCTCAAGTTGCATAATTTCACATACTAAGCTGATATCTGCTATTGATGGTTCAGAGTTTCCAAGCAAAAACTGGCCAGTTCCTTCGAGCCAGTAATCTTCTAGTATAGATAAAGATTTCGGAAGTATCTTCTTAGCTTCATCAGACGCTTGAGGATTCGAAGGGAGTCCATTTAGTGGTGCTAGTATTGTATTGTATACAAGTCCAGCTGAAAGTATGAAGTCATTAGATAATGAAACTAATACAACTATGAAAACTAATTGTGGTTTAAAACAAGTTTTTTTTTTTTCCTTTTTTTTTTTTAGAACGGCAAATCTAATCTACTCCTATGCATAAACTACTCCTGAATCCACCTATGTCTCTAGCGAGACTTGAACCCTCAACCTCAAAGAGGGAGGGCGACACCTTTACCACTTGACCAAGAAGCCATTGACAGATGATCAGAAAACAAGTTATGGCAGAACATAGTGCCTAAGATACTTTTTGAATATTTTGTACTGCTTAAGTTGTAAGTAATTACTATGATGTTAAGTATTGGACAAGTTTGACTTGTTTATGAAAGTAAAATGCTATATATATGATTCTACTATGCAGCAATGAATTAGCCAAACGTAGAAACTCAATGACTTGATTAAAATAATCAGATTATCATCTTTAAAACCGACATCCAAACACGGGTTATTATTATTATTTTTTAATTACTTGCGCCACGTCGAAGATAGGAATGGTGCCAGTCTAAGACAGAGTGGATCTTTGCTCTTTTGAATATATCAGCAGGATACCTATGCATATAAGAGTGCAGCACTACAAGATTAGTCACTATATATAGGTGATTACAAATCGTTAAACATTAAATACAGTTTCCAGAAGTGGAAACAACCAACTCACCAGTGATCTGCTACTCCAGGGTAGGCACAAGCGAGGCACATAAGAATAGCATGACTACAAAAAAAATCTAAAATATTAAATCATGATCCAGGTATGACTTTGTTTTATAGAGTCAAGAAATCATAGAGGAAACAGACACTTTAACCACCTTATTAGTAATACACAAAACAATCTTGGCATATATGTCTTTTAAATTATCCGAATTCTAAATACAAATACAATAAATCTCTACCATAATCATTAAGTGGTAGAAATAAACAGAAAAATATAAACCAACTTACATTTGTTCGTCATAATAAAATAAATTCAAATTAGAAACAGAAAGCATGCTACAAGAAATCTGATCTTTAGAGGCGACGCTTTTAGCGGCGACACAAGCTATTAGCGGCGACATTAGAGGCGTCGCCGCTAGTACCATGCGTCGCCGCTAAAAGTGTCGCCGCTAAAGGCCCAGATCAGCGATCCGTGTGATGCATGATCGCCGCTAAAGGTGCGCACCTCTCAAACAGCTTAAACTTTCCATCAACGATTGCTGGAACTTCTGACATGGGGTTTATTTCTGCAGAAAATTAACAATCCCATGTTACAGGACTAGTTTCTTTAATATTCTCCAATTATAACATATGCGAGTTTTTTAGCTAGTGGATAACATGATTTTAAAAAGGTTTGAATTTAATAATATCAGCACTTAAATTAAGAATTTAGATGGACCGATGGCTATGAAGATTTCCAACCAAACCTTTATATTCGGGAGTGAATTGCTGGAGTTTCAAGACCTCTATTGTGATTTCCTCAAAATCTATCCCATTTATCCTTTACAGTAACATCAAAAGGAGAGAAAGAACACAATAAATTAGATGTGCATTAACTAAAAGTTTACTTGAACATAATTAAGCAAAGGAAAACAACATCAATTCAGTCCAAATATAACTTAGTCAATGGCCACATAAATGCGTAATTCCAAATAAACCAAACAATTTTTAAGCTTCAAAGTTGACGGTCATCACTGTCAACAGAAATAAATAGCTTCTAGTGAGTACAAACATGAGATATTTTAGCAACTAGACACGAAACCCAGTGCGATTGATCGCTAGACTATCCTTAGATTGCAAAAAGTTAACTACTAATCTACTATTGTGTAACCAAGAACAGTAGGAAAATTCTTGCAGCCTGATAATTTTTTAAATCATTTATGTAGCCTTGTCATTTACTTGGTAATATCCACCCACTGATCATGAATTACAGATGGCGAGTCAGATTTCAACTTTAGATTAGACTTGCTAAATCTCAACAACATATTGTGAATCAGATTTTTCCCGAAATAATGGAAAATTGTGGAAAGTAAAAGATGCATTAATCAGTCAACAAGGAACATAGGAAGTGAAGTTACTTGCAGAAAATGAGAACTGCACGAGATGGTTGGGAAAACCGGTCGGCGTATACTTTTAGTGTCATATCTCTCTCTTTGTCTATCTTTCTCTCTCTCCCCACAAGCGATGAAGCTGATATAAAATATCTTCGTTCTCAGGGGTGGAACACAAACACCGAAACAAAAGATACCCGAACAATATTCAAAACAAAGTCAGGTAAACAAACTCAACTAAATTAAAAAATATGACACATCAAAAATCAATTTTCTTTTATCATTATGTAATATTCTAACATTACTATATATATTAAAACACAACCTGTTTCTAGAAGGATTGGGGGGGGGGGGGTTGAGGGGGGTTTGAGAATTTTTAGCGGGGTACTTCCTTTTGCCCTATTCCCGGTTGCCACGTTCTAGCACTTCTGCTTCTTCTCCATCCGCCACCTCCTGTCTGCTTCACCATCCTGCCGTCTCTTTCTTTATTCCCCCGTTCGCCACCTCCTGTCTGCTTCACCATATGGTGGAGAGGATACCTCTTACATCAATCAGAGAGAGAAAGAAATCGGAAGAAATCGAGAGGGACATGGGCCGATTTCGGTTTTTGAGGTTGCCGATCCTAACAATCAGCGGGAACGGAAAGACCTAGAGGCGATAGGGCAGCCGGCGACACTTCTTTGCGGCGCCTTCCCCCTTTTTCATCCGTTTGACCTTCCATTCAGCACGACACGTAGGTTGTCTCTTGAGTATTCTAATTTGTATTTTCAATTTTAGTGTCATTTGGTTATGTTGTTAGTACAGGAGGTACGCTGTCGGCTGAGTTGAGCCGGCTGGAAGTGCAGTCGGATCAATGGAGGAAGCCGGCAGAGGCAGCGGCTGCCATGCTTTCCGGTGGAAATAATGGGAAGTTTGTGGAGCGGACAGGGTCGCTTGATTTGCATACGATTGGCGGGAAGTTGAATTCGCCGTTTTCAGAGGATATGGAGGATGAATCGCCTAACATGAAAAATGGTAATATGTTGAAGAAAATTGGGGTTTTATTGAAGAAGACCCAGAAGTAATATGAAGACATTTTATTTTGCAGGTATTTTTGCTTAAATCATGAAATTTTGATTAATTTGTTGGGAATGCTCTAAACATGTTCATTGTGATCAGGGTAATTTCAATTTTAGTGTCATTCGTTTATAGTCAACGTGTATGTTCCTAAAGATAGATCCACCAAGGCTATGGCTTTTTAGAGTTTCGAAGTGAAGAAGATGCTGATTAGGTAAGTGTAATAATTATAAAAATTTCCTAACAATGAAATTAATATTTATGATCATAAATTTGATGATGAAGGCAATTAAAGTTCTCAACATGATTAAGCTGTATGGAAAGCCAATACGAGTGAATAAGGTACACTACAGAATCTTTCCATAAAAAGTTCTTAACTTATTCTTTTCAAAGTTGCGTAAAATATCTTGAAAATTAATTTTTTTTTATTTTGTTTTCCACTACAGGCATCACAAGATAAGGAGAGCTTGGACGTGGGAGCAAATCTATTTGTTGGAAACCTGGATCCTGCTAAGATTAACAGATGAATTTATTTATTTTTCTTGAATTATAATGTGACTCTTTTTTTTTTTTTTTTTTTTTTTGACAATTTACTGCAATATTGTATGCAGGATGTAGATGAAAAAATTCTTTATGATACTTTCAGTGCTTTTGGAGTCATTGTTACAAACCTCAAGGTAAATATACATTTATACTAACTCACCATATTGTTTACCCTACTGTTTTCATAAAATTTACTAAATTGAATTTAACAATTTATGTGTTATAGATCACGAGAGATCCTGAGGTGTGGATTTAGATTCATTAGCTATGATTCTTTTGAGGTTTCTGATTAATTGTGAAATCTTATTATTTAAAGTTAATGATTTTATTTTTGTATTTTTATCCGGTCAATGAACGGACAATATCTATGCAATCGTCAAATAACAGTGTCATATGCTTACAAAAAAGATACAAAACGAGAGCATCATGGTACCCGTGCAGGTACTTTCTTGCAATTAGAATTTTCTTTTTTTCTATAAGTCTAGAGAAATTATGTTTAAAATATGTATCGAGTAAACAATATGCATTTTTTTTCTCTTTTACATGGTTCACTTGTATAGATTAAAAGAGAACATGGTTTCCAAAATGTCATCTTCTTCACTGTATAACCATTTTATTGTTTAAATAGCCTATGTTGGTGACATAACTACATCAGATGGGATCCCAAAACTGGAAAAGACTCCAATGGAGAAAGAAACACTTAACCATATGGGCAAACTTCTTGGTGGAGGACCACGACGTACATATCACTCAAATAGCAACGTATTTTCCTTTATTTGTTCATTATGGCATTCTATTTTTTTTTTCTTCCATTTGTTCATTATAGCATTCTATTTTTTTATTTGTTCCTATTGCAGCACTGTTCTTTGAAAAATCTACCGAATTATTATTCAAATACAAAGCAACTTGCATTGTTATAGTAGATGTTTTAAAGTACAATATCTTAATAAAGAAAAGTTTGAAAGTACAATGCTATTGTGGAAAGAAATGAGTACAATGCTATGTTGTGATTGCTTACTTGGTGTAGTGTATTACAGCTGACGAGATTTATGAGTTATGGATGGAATATGAAGAAAATTCTACAACCCGAACCGGTAACTACTTAAAGTTCACCGTTTAGATTTTGAATTTATATTTACATTCAAGTTCCAGAATCAGTAACTACTTTCAGCATCTCAATATATATCCTTAGTATAATCAAGTCGGTAAGTTTTAGAAAGTAGAAAGGACCCTTTTAACTTGAAAATAGCAACGTACTTACATTTTATTATCAATATGGGCATTGTACTTTGTTTGTTAAATATTGCTATTATTGACAAAAAATGTAAAGTACATTGCTATTTCGTGCAATATGAAACTGATGACTTACGTTTTTTTAGGGTTTTGAGATTCGAATTCAGAAGCCAAAAGGGATAATACAAGATATTAGTTCAAAAGCTTCATTTGATTCACTATCTACAGATCATAAAGATACCGGAGTTTTTAGTCGCCCACTGCCGCCAGTCAGGCCACAAGTGTTCCCGCCAAATTTAGTAACCGGGCAGCAAAGACACACTCACTGATCTACATCACCGCAAGCACAACCACCACCATACCACCGTCCTCCACCAAGTAAAATAGCCCATATCCTACAACACGGGCCAGCAACTGACCAGCTGCCCGGGACAGATAGTAAACCAGTATCTCGACTACAAAAAACCACCACCGCCGCCGCCCACCGCCCTCTTCTGCCGCCTCCACGAACCACCATCTCCGTTGATCCAAACCCATTAGCGAGTTTTTCTTTAGATCATCCAAAATCTCTGGTACCAGATATTGCCGAACCTCCGGCCATGTTAGCAGTTGTTTCACAGCCGCCACCGTCGTACCCCGTGTCAAGTCTTTTAAATACACTTGTAGCGAAGGGGTAAATTTCAACTTCAAAAACCGACCCTCCACCTAAGCAAACTCCGGCGGTGCCTCGCCGGAAAATCGATCAGCCATCGTCACCACCATCTCCGGTAATATTATCCACAACTAAAGAGCTATTTTGACTCAATTCTCCAGGAACTGTCCCGATCCAAGAACATTCATGGGTGGCATCAGATCCGATTAGCAATCGTCCATTTATCAAATGTATATTATTAGATCGGTTAGTACTTTATTACTTTTATAAAATATATTCTCATTTTGGCTTGGATTTGTAAACAAGTTTCAACTAAATTTCAAGTTTATTGTAAAAGGGTATTATAGGGAAAAAAATTTAAACCTGGGTAATTTAGGAAAGGGGACCAAAATTGAAAAAAAAAAAACAAATTTGAAGAAAGGACCAAAATTGGAAGACAATCCAATTTTATAAAAACACGAAAATTGAAAAGAAAATCAGTTTTGAACTAAACCCTTATACGTAAAATAAAAAATTACTTTTTAGAGGTCCCAAGCCGCACGTACGTAGCACGAAGCTTCATCTAGTTATTGATCAAATGGGACCTAACAGTTGATTATTTATACTCTAAAATAACAAAATAAAAGAACAATTAACAAATAGATTTTTACAAACAACCGGTTATTTTTAACATAACATACAAACTAAAATAATATGTAAAACAATATATAAATCTTATAAAACCTCTTCTTAGTCTACTACACGAAATACTAGTTGCTAACTGTATCATTTCTTATTTTCAACTACAACAAAGTAATAATGTTAATAAAATAGTTTTAGCCGCATACATTGTGAAAATAGATATTTAGCTTTAATTTTTTTGAAATCTGAAACCTTGTTTTTATATTGATGATGATTTCTAATATTTTATAGGTGAATTTGTTTAAGGGTGTTCGTGTGATCAATTGTGTGAAAGCTGTCCTTTTTCCTTTTATTATTTTTTATTTCTAAATTTTATAATACAAAACAGAGATGATGACGATCATTTGAATGGGTGTTTACAGTTCCAATATTTTCCTATTAATTCGCCTATATTAGTATGCCAAAAAGCGGGGGGGCCATGCCCCCTGGCTTCCATTGAGTTCCGCTACTGCTCGTTCCCAGTGTCGAGTATGGAAGATTTGACGTGATTGTCAGCACATATTTATTAAACAAATAGGCGCATACACGTTGCGCAACATACTAACAAATATATATTGTGAAAAATAATTAATTTATCTTTGTTAATTATAAAATAATAATCTTATTCTAAAATAAAATGTTGATATAAACTTTTGACATTATATTTAACAATAAGAAAAAAAATAGATATTTATTAGAAAGTTGAAAATCAAAAATTTTCAAGTAGCTATAATAATATAATGCAATTAACAAATAATATTCAAATTAATATGCTTCAAAATAGATATTTGGTTATTTTACATCATAATCATTTTGCATCTATCTGCAAAAAAAATAAACATATAGACAAATATATCATATCATAAACACAAATGCAAGAATCATTCAGGAATTCTCAGTCAACGAATAGTTAATGGTTCCCATTTGTCATAAATTTTGGCTTTTTTGAATGAAAATATACATTTGATTGTCCGCCATTTTTATTTTTGACCGAAAAATAAGAAGATGGCTCCATGTGCTCTGAGTCATTATGTGGATTCAGATTCAGGAACACTACAAAAGTTTTTCAAGGGGGGTTATCTTGACGTAGGTTTCCATTTCATTTCAGTGGATAAACAAACCAACTTTTGTTCAGTACTCTTCACTAAAGGCGGAGGAAGAAGCCCCTAACGCGGTCAAGTCTTGCGCGGCACTATTGGATACGCCAGTTGAAGGTGCTTACTTTTATGAACCAATGAAATACCTATGATTTGATACATAAAAAATTGTCCGTCATTTTTTAGAGATAGGCAGGCAGGTTCCATAATTAACATTCCGTTTTTGATGAGGAAGCCGGCAGAGGCAGCGGCTGCCATGCTTTCCGGTGGAAATAATGGGAAGTTTGTGGAGCGGACAGGGTCGCTTGATTTGCATACGATTGGCGGGAAGTTGAATTCGCCGTTTTCAGAGGATATGGAGGATGAATCGCCTAACATGAAAAATGGTAATATGTTGAAGAAAATTGGGGTTTTATTGAAGAAGACCCGGAAGTAATCTGCAGACATTTTATTTTGCAGGTATTTTTGCTTAAATCATGAAATTTTGATTAATTTGTTGGGTATGCTCTAAACATGTTCATTGTGATCAGGGTAATTTCAATTTTAGTGTCATTCGTTTATAGTCAACGTGTATGTTCCTAAAGATAGATCCACCAAGGCTATGGCTTTTTAGAGTTTCGAAGTGAAGAAGATGCTGATTAGGTAAGTGCAATAATTATAAAAATTTCCTAACAATGAAATTAATATTTATGATCATAAATTTGAAGATGAAGGCAATTAAAGTTCTCAACATGATTAAGCTGTATGGAAAGCCAATACGAGTGAATAAGGTACACTACAGAATCTTTCCATAAAAAGTTCTTAACTTATTCTTTTCAAAGTTGCGTAAAATATCTTGAAAATTAATTTTTTTTTTATTTTGTTTTCCACTACAGGCATCACAAGATAAGGAGAGCTTGGACGTGGGAGCAAATCTATTTGTTGGAAACCTGGATCCTGCTAAGATTAACAGATGAATTTATTTATTTTTCTTGAATTATAATGTGACTGTTTTTTTTTTTTTTGACAATTTACTGCAATATTGTATGCAGGATGTAGATGAAAAAATTCTTTATGATACTTTCAGTGCTTTTGGAGTCATTGTTACAAACCTCAAGGTAAATATACATTTATACTAACTCACCATATTGTTTACCCTACTGTTTTCATAAAATTTATTAAATTGAATTTAACAATTTATGTGTTATAGATCACGAGAGATCCTGAGGTGTGGATTTAGATTCATTAGCTATGATTCTTTTGAGGTTTCTGATTAATTGTGAAATCTTATTATTTAAAGTTAATGATTTTATTTTTGTATTTTTATCCAGTCAATGAACGGACAATATCTATGCAATCGTCAAATAACAATGTCATATGCTTACAAAAAAGATACAAAACGAGAGCATCATGGTACCCGTGCAGGTACTTTCTTGCAATTAGCGTTTTCTTTTTTCCCTATAAGTCTGGAGAAATTATGTTTAAAATATGTATCGAGTAAACAATATGCATTTTTTCTCTTTTACATGGTTCACTTGTATAGATTAAAAGAGAACATGGTTTCCAAAATGTCATCTTCTTCACTGTATAACCATTTTATTGTTTAAATAGCCTATGTTGGTGACATAACTACATCAGATGGGATCCCAAAACTGGAAAAGACTCCAATAGAGAAAGAAACACTTAACCATATGGGTAAACTTCTTGGTGGAGGACCACGACGTACATATCACTCAAATAGCAACGTATTTTCCTTTATTTGTTCATTATAGCATTCTATTTTTTTTCTTCCATTTGTTCATTATAGCATTCTATTTTTTATTTGTTCCTATTGCAGCACTGTTCTTTGAAAAATCTACCGAATTATTATTCAAATACAAAGCAACTTGCATTGTTATAGTAGATGTTTTAAAGTACAATATCTTAATAAAGAAAAGTTTGAAAGTACAATGCTATTGTGGAAAGAAATGAGTACAATGCTATGTTGTGATTGCTTACTTGGTGTAGTGTATTACAGCTGACGAGATTTATGAGTTATGGATGGAATATGAAGAAAATTCTTCAACCCGAACCGGTAACTACTTAAAGTTCACCGTTTAGATTTTGAATTTATATTTACATTCAAGTTCCAGAATCAGTAACTACTTTCAGCATCTCAATATATATCCTTAGTATAATCAAGTCGGTAAGTTTTAGAAAGTAGAATGGACCCTTTTAACTTGAAAATAGCAACGTACTTACATTTTATTATCAATATGGGCATTGTACTTTGTTTGTTAAATATTGCTATTATTGACAAAAAATGTAAAGTACGTTGCTATTTCGTGCAATATGAAACTGATGACTTACGTGTTTTTAGGGTTTTGAGATTCGAATTCAGAACAATTAACAAATAGATTTTTACAAACAACCGGTTATTTTTAACATAACATACAAACTAAAATAATATGTAAAACAATATATAAATCTTATAAAACCTCTTCTTAGTCTACTACACGAAATACTAGTTGCTAACTGTATCATTTCTTATTTTCAACTACAACAAAGTAATAATGTTAATAAAATAGTTTTAGCCGCATACATTGTGAAAATAGATATTTAGCTTTAAATTTTTTGAGATCTGAAACCTTGTTTTTATATTGATGATGATTTCTAATATTTTATAGGTGAATTTGTTTAAGGGTGTTCGTGTGATCAATTGTGTGAAAGGTGTCCTTTTTCCTTTTATTATTTTTTCTTTCTAAATTTTATAATACAAAACAGAGATGATGACCATCATTTGAATGGGTGTTTACAGTTCCAATATTTTCCTATTAATTCGCCTATATTAGTATGCCAAAAAGCGCGGGGAGAGGGGGGGGGGGGATGCCCCCTAGCTTCCATTGAGTTCCGCCACTGCTCGTTCCCAGTGTCGAGTATGGAAGATTTGACGTGATTGTCAGCACATATTTATTAAACAACTAGGCGTATACACGGTGCGCGTTGCGCAGGAATAAAAATTATATAATCAAAATACTAACAAATATATATTGTGAAAAATAATTAATTTATCTTTGTTAATTATAAAATAATAATCTTATTCTAAAATAAAATGTTGATATAAACTTTTGACATTATATTTAACAATAAGAAAAAAAATAGATATTTATTAGAAAGTTGAAAATCAAAAATTTTCAAGTTGCTATAATAATATAATGCAATTAACAAATAATATTCAAATTAATAGGCTTCAAAATAGATATTTGGTTATTTTACATCATAATCATTTTGCATCTATCGGCAAAAAATAATGAATATATAGACAAATATATCATATCATAAACAAATACCATCTCCGGTCTTATTATAATATTTTTATTTTTATGATTGGTTGCTTCTCATATCCTACACAATTGCACTAAAATAATTCAATCAATTTTCAATATATTAAGCTCAATTAACTTACTATATCTCATAACAATGGTGAAACTATTTGTAGAATTGAAGTATTTTCATGTGGCTGAAGTTAACTATTTAAAATACTAATTTGTTTAAATACAAATAATAGTAATAAACCTATTGAACAGGCTCGAGACTTTCCTACATCGATTTACGAAATTTTATACATTTCAAATACAATAACATTAAAAAATATATTTTATCGTCAAATTTAACAACTAAAAACTAACGCTTAATTAAAATGAATAGCTTAATAAATATTTTATATATATATATATATATATATATATATATATATATATATATATATATATATATATATATATATATATATATATATATATATATTCATAAATGTATGTATAACTTTATCACTATATTTATTAATACAACTAATAATAACATTAATACTAAATCCAAAACAATTATCTGAAATTAATTAAACAAATAATAATTATTATTAAAAGACATTTGAAAAGTTATTGGATTTTCAAATCAATGTGGTTGAAGGAATATATATATATATATATATATATATATATATATATATATATATATATATATATATATATATATATATATATGTATATATATATATATATATATACATTACAGCTCTTCAAATTCCAACTAAAAAGTTATATATCATCAAACTATTACTTAAATGACTTTGTTAACTTATACATTCAATTGATATGTGTCGTATTTATTACCAATAAAAATAATAATTTGATATCTAAAATAATACAAATATACGTAAATATTAAAATTCAGAATGTTGATTTGGTTTAATATTTAGATTTATAAATTAAAGTAATATAAATGGTTTTTGTGGTTATTAAATTAATATATTAATAACTAAATAAATAATATTGTTAATCATAATTTTAAATCATTGATCATCTATCACATTCAATTGATGATATATTGATCGTTATAAGTGTGTGAAGGTGTACACTTATATATATATATATATATATATATATATATATATATATATATATATATATGTTGGGTTTTAAGCAAACTATGAACAAAAAACACGTAAGTTCACATGCACCCTAAACGATCTATGATTTCATCTATTGAACCTATAACTATGAACAATATAAGAATCAAAATAAATTTCATAAGAAAAACTAACCTTTTGATCCTTAGATCTCTTGGAAGCAAGCACCACAAGTGTCGTGCCTCTAATGGCTTACACCCAAGACCTTGGCAAGCAAGAAAGCAAGAGAGAATAAGGGTAGAGACCCTTAGAATAGCATGGAATATGGGGTGGGGAGGACCTCTATTTATAGTCCCAAGGTGATAAGCAATAAGGAGTATAACAGCCTTATTTAAGATCCTGATATGATAAGGCTTTTATTAGATAAAAGGATCTCCTTATCACTGCCATAAAAACCCTTTAGGGTTTCGAAATCCACAAGGCTTAGGCCTTAATTTCGTCCAAACCCATATAGGTAACCCTAATTGTGTATTGCTCAACTATTGAACAATTACAATTCAGCCCCTGCACTTTTAATTAATCTAATTAATCCCAAAATTAATTCCAATTAATTTCTGATCAATTATTAATTAAATATTATGATTTCTAATTAATATATTATTCTCATAATATATTAATAAATCATTTATTCTTCTTTTCTGAGTAAATCTCCCTAATATATCAATCTTTCTCCCAAAAGCACAGTGCTACCATCAATTCAAACACATGTGTCAGTTATAGTTATGGCTTAGACACCTTAATCCAACAGTCTCCCACTTGGATAAGTCTATAACTATAATACATTATGTTTCTGAATTGATCAGCAAATTATAGCTTCCAAGAGCTACTGCCGAAATATGACCTAGTCAGTGAAATGTCCTAAGATAAGTGATCATATGATCCTTCGTTCTAACAAGATATCATTCAGACTTGAGATATGGATTAGAATCAATCTCAATTCGATACTATGTTTCCAGGTTCCATGATTTGTAATAACATAGGACTTCCAATTGAACACATCAATTAGTCCTGGCTGGCCAGCACTAACTCAACACCAAATCACCGAGGGGCCCACAGATATCGCTTTTCCCGTTAGGGCAAAAGGAATGAATAAACTTTGACTAATATGCTTGTGTCTTTTACTCATCAAATCGCGCACAACAATACGTCTTATAACATCGAGTTACCAATGCGTTTACTGACACGCCTAGGTCGTCGTGCAGTAAAAAATAAAGAGAAACCTAACACACACTAGCACAGTGGTAGTCAGGGTCGATCCACAGGAGCTTCGTGGTTAGACCAGATGACAGATTAGCAACTAGTAGTGTCATGCTACAGTCGGAGGACCTAGTTTCTAAGTTCTCAACTACCCAAAAGCAATAACCAAACAAAGTCAAGCTAAGCATAAGCTAAACTCAACTCAAACAAACCTAGTTACTTTTTGAAATCAGAAGTGCATCTCTGAATCAGAAGCAAACAAAGGCTTCCAAACCAAACAAGGCATAACCTAACCAATAACTAGGGTTTTGACTGAACAGTTACTGGCCAAAGTTCAATACCTAAAGCTAACCTAGTTGGCTACTGATTTCAGCAAAGGAAAGAGTCCCAAACAAGGTCAAAGTAACATCCAAACACAATCCAATAACCAAAACCAAACACAAGCATAAAAACACCGAAAAACTAAGATTAATTGTAACCAAATGATTTGCATTAATCAAAACCAAATCCAAACATCCAATACAGTAACCAATGATGCTAAAACAGAAAACTAAAGTGCTCAAAGTCAGTGGTTGTCACTCCCAAAGACTTTAGCTACAATTGCTACTTACTACTAAAAGGAAATTCAAAAACATAAAATACGAATTGAGATGTTGCTGAAACGAAATCTTGGAGTCAAAGAGCTTCAAGGTCGAGTTTACACCCGGTCTTTGCTAGGGTTTTCGGCTGGAAATGCCTCTATTTATAGTTGCAATTTTCTCGAGGCCGCGCCGCGCTTTTATGGATCCCGCGGCGCGCGTACTTATCTTTTCCTGTTTCTTCGGCATTTGAATGTGTTACACCGCCTTAAGCCCGCGTCGTGCATATATGAATTCCGCGGCGCGCGTATGTATTTCCTTGATTTTTCATTCTTTTCCAAACTTCTTCCTTTTGCACGCTTTTAGTCCCTGTTTCCATTCTTTTTTTCTAAACAAGTCCCGGCACGAAAAGTGAGAATACCAAGATATATCTGATATAATTTCATCAAGAACAGGGCTCAACAACGCCTAAAATACTTGATATCACTAGGCGTTGTCATTTACGTATTATCAATGGGCAACCGACTTGTAAATTTCAACTCATATGTCTCCGTTTCAAGACCATAAAATGTTATTGTCTCAGAATTACTTGTGATGTAATCCATGAAGTAATTCTCTGAGCGTGGGTCGATCCAACACTCAAATCCCTATTTCTGAGTACTCATGAATGTTGTAGCAATATTATTATTATGTCTAACTCTTTAGACAGTCTATAATCTGATTCATGACAGTCTTAGTTCACTACTTACTTCCGAAAGTATAAACGACTATGGATGTTTTGAATAATCCAATTATTCAGGAAGTAAAACATGCATATTGAAACATTTATACTGACAGGTGGCTACTTCTGCTAATTACCAAGTCTCCACGAGGCAATCACCATATCAGATTTATTATAATACTATTATATGTTTCTAGGTTTCTATTAAACTTTCAGTTAAGATATTTATATGTATTTTATACCCAAAATGACCTTCGCTCTTTCTACGTATCCAGAATGTCTTACATTGATACATATCATTGTAGATAATCCGATCGGACCCCATTCCGATGATTTCTTAATGTGCCATCTTGGCTTTCCTCTCCGGACACCATTTCTGAAATGGCGTTGTATACTGTGACTTCTCATGGCTCTAGGGATCTAAAGTCCATGTGACTTCACCCTATCGGCGTCAAGAAGATTTCAAGGCGATAAAGGACGTATCGGTGAACCACACGTGCTCCATCATTATTCCAACGAAACTTTCCAACCATGAAGTCTCATAGTGTAATATATATTAATAATTACAGATTTGAAACTTATTTCAAATTTATTATTACATTCCTCCTATTATAGCATGATTTCTCATGTTTGTGTTTAACTGTCCAGTTTAGTATTCTAAGCCAGGTGGTGTCCTGAATCCAACTTGTTATGCTCTAAGCATCAAGTTATCAGGACCATTTCATGACACATGTGATCGATTCAATTTGCGGCAGCTGATTGGATCTGATATTAGTTCTATTCTGAATCCTTTCTGAATCCATAATCCTTGTGTCATGATATCCAGAAAATCCCTTTCTGCAGTCTCGTATCTTGAATCTTATTGAAGATCATACTTAGACACTGGCAGGGTCAATACTGACGACTTTATCTATCTGATAGATACTGGAAACCACTTGAGTATATCGAGTCTCCTTTAGGTCTTTCATAGCAAATTGTCCCTCATGTCGAGTCATTACACTTTGTAATGATAAGAGATATTTCCAAGAATAGTATGTACCGACATACATCGAAAGGTAGATCTTAATGATACTCCCACTAGCTTTAACATAGTTTTGGAACTCTTTTCAGACCATTCACAGAATCCAAACTCTTTTGCTTATTCTGAGAATCTAAAGTTCAAAACTTCTGACATAATCATAGGACTCTTTCGGACTTTTCACTAAATCCAAACTTTTGGGATATTTTTGAAATCCAAAGATCCTTCCTTGCGAGGTGCCCGTCAGATGAATTTTGGGGGGTATGTACCTTTTGTATCGGCATGTTCTAAACCCTACCAGTTTTGTCTTACACACAAACCCTGTGGTTTTCCATTTCTGGAAAGTGGTTCAGACCATCCGATCTTGCTATGACTTGCAAACTGTAGTAATAGCAAACAATATCTTTTCAGACTTGTTTTAGTTCTGTTGAGAGCGTTTCTCTCAAAGTCGATCATATGAATTTGAGTGTGACATCACTCAACCATTTTATTTTAAGAATGTAAGTACATTTCTTTCCGTGTTCCTTTCTTTTGATGATTCAATTACTCCCATTGGGTTTCAGCCAGGTGTAAAATCAGTCAAATCATCACATACATGGAATCTCGCTTTTAGCTTCTCTTATTTGGCAGCAACCGGGCTCACCAATGCTTCCAAGAGCCGGATTATCAATTCGTACCAATCTTAGTGTTTTTACCACTAATCGGTATATCACCCAGATCATAACACCTTATGACGGTGACTAATTCTATTAGTTTGCAAAGAGAATGATATGTCAGGTTTAACAAGAATCTGATTCCTGGTCAAGTCTTAGTGATGAGTAAAGGTTCTTTCACTTGGCCAATCTCTGAACTCTCTCAGGATTCTCATACTCCCACTGTTTCCTTATAATGTGAGTTCTTTTCAAAAGGACTGAACATTCACAGGGACAGGTGGGACGACCAATGAAGCGACACTGCTTATCAGGTTCAGTCATGACCCTGAACAATAATCTGTGTACAAGTAGGGGTGAACGCTGCTTTACACTTCAGATGGTGTCTGCGCAACCTACTTAGTCTAAGATGTGGTTAGAATATGGTTCCATAGACTGACTGGTTGATTATCTATCTTACCGAAGCTTATTGGAAGTGTATCTAATAAAGCAAGGATCGAACTGTTCCAATCAATGCTCAATCTTTCCTAGGACACATTATGACCATATAATGTTCTTGGAGGAGGATGAACTGTGAAATAATTTCTCAGTTGTGTTTTACTCAGGTTTTTGTTGATCTTATACTTCCCTTGAAATCCTTGAACAATTCAAGGTTTCAATTAATCACTTATTCTGATAAGTGAAGTTGTATTTGTCATTCCGAATGGCAAATATTTAGAAGTATAACTAATTTGTGTTTATCTGAGCAATTAAAAATAACTATTGTGTTCTTTGCTCATAATCTTAATGTCTTTTACATTCTTATGTAAAATTTATGACTTTGTTAATCATTCAAGGTATGAATTCATCATTTGACTCCAAGTCAATTGATTCCAAGATCATATCCATCGGATCCTTGGTTGAATCATTTCTTGCAATAACCAATTTTATCAAGAGCTTACTTCGTCATCTGACTCTAAGTCAAATGATTCCAAATTATTGTCCATTGGACCTTTGGTTGAAGTAATTCTTATAAAACTTATTTTAACAATCATACAAAACACAATCCACAAATCCAACACACTTTGGATGCATCAACATTCAAGTTATTAATCAATACATTCACACAACATTTCAAGGATAATTTAAACAATCATGCTTTTAAAATAAAGTAACTTATTAAATCAAAATATCCTCAAACAATGTACTATGTGAAAAACAATATCATACTATCTAATAACAATTTCAAAATATCTAACTAAACTCCAAAATTGCACGAGCCCAAGATCCAATCTGAGCATGCTCCCGTGCGACAATGTCCTGCGTCCTACTGAGACCCTGCATACAAAGCAAATGTGACAATCACATCTTGTATCAAGGAATTAAGGATCAGGAGTTTTGAGTTTTAGATATACCTAAGTAGCCAAACTGTTTGGCTTTAGAGCGTCTTCCAATCTTCTTGTGACTATACCTTGCCCCGTGGATTCCCAGCTTAAGACATCCCAGGACCTGTCCAGGTGGACTCCTGATGTGCTTCCAAGCTGGACCAACCATTCTCATGCGTGACTCATAAAGAGTCAACAATGAAAACATTTCCCTGAAGGTCTTGTGTTGGTCCCTATCATTGTATACTTGTATGAACGGTTCATACTTCTTAGGCAGAGAGGCGAGCAAGCAGTTGATGCTCTCTTCATGATTCATTGGATAACCAAGCTGGTACAGCTCTTCCAAGCATGCCTCAATCTTAAGGAAATGTGGACCAACTCTTCCTCCCTTGTTCAGCCTGATCCCACCAAGCTTTTCGTATATCCTAAGTTTTTCCTGAATGACTGGTTCCTGGAACCTTTCCTTAACCAGCTGTATTAACTCATATGGCCCCAGGAATTCAAAATCCTTGCGGATGGCAGGGTCAATGGTCAATAGCATGAGAAGACGAACCTTATCGTTCTCATCAATCAGGAAGTCATGGTGGTCAATCAACTGTTGAGTGAGACCATGCTTAGGTAGGGAGGGAAGTGGGAAGTCGATGAGTATTCCTTATCTACGTATCTCATAACTCATAACCAATCTCCATTGGCGGCTCCAATCCACGTAGTTAAGTCTGGTCAGCTTGTTCATATTTAGTAAGAATTTCCTAAAGCTCTCAGGAATGGGTGTAGGAGGAGGAGGAAGAGAGTACTATCTTCAGACATCTATAAAATCAAATTTTATTAGTTTAACTTTTGTCCTTATAAATAATTTTCCAATTAATATTTGATAAGGCTAAGACCCAAAATGCCCCAACAATGGTGTGAAGAGGGATGTCGTAATCACAACATGATGGTCATTAAGGTAGATATACTATTATCAATTTCAGTCCAATGAAATTCCTAGATCTGTGAGATTTATTGACCGGGGTCAATGGCATGTTTAATCTCAGATTATGCTCTTCTGTTTGTGACTGGGATGCCGAGGATCACAAACAATATGTGAAATAACCATGCAAGTTACTTGGTAATATTAATGTTACTTGTCATCTCGATTGATGTGCCGGTTATCCACACAGCTCCATCAACAATGACAAAAACACGAGATACCCATCACCACTTCTTTATGGGTCTCAATTAGTGTGCCAGTTAGCCACCGCCGCTCTACTAACGACCCACAAAGTGTAATGTGTAACTTCATGGATTAGCATACTTTTCACATTTTCCTAAGTAGCTAGAGTTTGGGTTTTAAAGGTTCTAGTACTTTGTCACTAATAGCATTATACTTTTAATGAGATTAGCTTTGTCTCATCAAACCCATTCTGCTAACAACAGTCCACTGATCAAGGGAGCGGTGGGTGAGAGTAGACACCCATTCAACCGCCATTTTATAGGCAGTTTCCTTATACCCCCCTTAGAGACCAGTTTTCTGAATGAGGCATACTAGCGATTTGACTGACTTAATCTTATACATATATGTATTAACATTTAATAATAATATGTATAAGGTGTATTTTAAACATTTAAAATATTTAGGTTTTGTCTTTTTAAATTTTTAAAAATTTAAACCATGTAAATTAAAATTTAAAATTTAAACCTAAAGTGATTTAATGTATGTCTTTTAATTAACTATTAATTAAATTAATTAATTAAATCATATGAGGATTAATTAATTAAACAATTTAATTTAATCCTAATCTTGCCCACCAAGTTATCTAAAATAAGGGTCAAGAGTTTCCATTTATTAGATAACCACAATTACCAAAAATAAAAAAACCCTAAAAAATACCTCCTTATTTTTGCAATTTAGGGTGGAGGCTAGGGTTTTCTCAAAAACCCTAGCATATTTTCGAAATTTTGAGGGGGGAGGCTAGGGTTTCTAAAACCCTAGCCACAATTTCGATCCCTTGAGACCAAGGGTTTAATTCCATTAAATCCTTTTAACAGTTCAACTATTATAACAGTTCAACAGAAAACAGATCTAGCTCTGATACCACTGTTAGGTTTTAAGCAAACTATGAACAAAAAACACTTAAGTTCACATGCACCATAAAGCTTCTATGTTTTCATCTATTGAACCTATAACTATGAACAATATAAGAATCAAAATAAATTTCATAAGAAAAACTAACCTTTTTATCCTTAGATCACTTGGAAGCAAGCACCACAAGTGTCATGCCTCTAATGGCTCACACCCTATGCAGTTATCGCGGTCCAAAATGAAATAGCTGTCACTGGCCGTTATTTGAAATAGCGGTTCTAGCGGTGGTATAGCGGCAGAATAGCGGTTTTTTATATTACATACAATTGATATTTATACTCGTATATTCATAAGTAATACTTGAATTTCTTGTTAATCAAAATCATATCTGATACACAGAATCATATCCCATAATGAAAAATATACACAAAATAATGACCTCAACACACATTACAGTTAACAACTCAATATTACTAACCAAGATTTTCATTTCTATCTCGGCCTAACTCCGCGAAACTCTATCTCGGCGCTATAGCAACGCTATAGTGCGAGATTGACTACCCAGCTCACACCCAAGACCTTGACAAGCAAGAAAGCAAGAGAGAAGAAGGGTAGAGACCCTAAGAATGGCGTGGAATATGGGGTGGGGAGAACCTCTATTTATAGTCTGAAGGTGATAAGCAATAAAGAGTATAATTGCCTTATTTAAGATCCTGATATGATAAGGCTTTTATTAGATAAAAGGATCTCCTTATCACGGCCATAAAAACCCTTTAGGGTTTCGAAATCCACAAGGGTTTAGGCCTTAATTTCGTCCAAACCCATATAGGTAACCGTAATTGTCTATTGCTCAACTATTAAACAATTACAATTCAACCCCTACACTTTTATTTAATCCAATTAATCCCAAAATTAATTCCAACTAATTTCTGATCAATTATTAATTAAATATTATGATTTCTAATTAATATATTATTCTCATAATATATTAATAAATCATTTATTCTTCTTTTCTGATTAAATCTCCCTAATATATCAATCTTTCTCCCTATATGCAATCTTGTCCTCTGCCAGGTAATGAGGGCAACCCAAAAGGACTGTTGCTACCATCAATTCAAATACATGTGTCAGTTATAGTTATGGCTTAGACACCTTAATCCAACAATATATACATATATATATATATATATATATATATATATATATATATATATATATATATATAATGTGTGTGTATGTATATAATGAATAACAAACATATAAAAAATATTGATCTTTTATACATAACAAATAACAAATAATACAAAAGAAAATTAATATTACAACTTTTGATAACATAAAAATCTTAAAACATCTATAATAACATTTAAATTAAAAAAAATATTGAACATTCATAAATTATATAAAAAGAAAATATATAAACATCAACATACATTTGATATATTTCTTTTTTTGAGAAAATTTATCAAACTCTTGTTTTTGATCTTTTTTCGTAAAAAAAGAAGATTGTTTAGTATTTTTGATTTACCTCTCATTCCAAACTATATTATCCCAAGAAATTTCACATTATAACCATTGGTGCGTCAAAACTCATTTCTTCAACTCTTCATATTCGCATCACAAACTCTTCAAAATTTGATGATCTTTGTGAGAAAATATTGTTTATATACTAACCACATATTAACGATCGGAAGATAAAAAGTCAATATTAATTGCTATTAGTTTTAGAAATATGAAAAAACAATTAGTTAAAACTATTAAATCTTATAATAATAAGCTATAAGTTAAAAAATTATTGAGTGGGAGTGATTAATTGTTTGAAAATTGAATAGTTGTGGATGTATCAAATAAATATGGGTTTGTTATGTATATTCACTTTTTCCATATATATATATATATATATATATATATATATATATATATATATATATATATAGATTATAGCATCCTCCATTTTTTTTGTATTTTTCTTCATCATGGTAAGTAATTTTCAAAATGCATTGTTGAAAATTTAAACAGAAAAAACAAAAAAAAAGACAAATTTAACTAATATGTGTCTGGAAAGACTTTATGGCCACATTTATTTGACAGGCTGCTTTATTACAATAACACTTTTGGCCATGCATTCGCTAGTTTCATGTGACTAACGTGTTAAATAATGTGTCTAAAGCAAAGCAACGACCACGGTCATATGAATTTCATGTGTCCAATCATGAACGATCGTCACTATCGAAATTTACATGTGTTTCTATAAATAGTTTATGGCCACAGTAATTAAAGAAAATACTTGATACAACAACGCTTCTGGCGTCAGTTTGGATAATTGTATGTGACAAAAGGCTCAATAATTGAGTTTAGTGTGACTAAACAATTGTAAACGCCACATATTAAATTGATTCATGTCACCATTCGATTCAAAATAGCCACCATCAAAAACTAGTTGTGTGTTTACAAACTTTTTTTAGCCACACTTTTTTTCGAAATGCTTCATTAAGTTAACATATTTTCATATCAATTAGTCATGCTTTTTAGATACGGACACGATTTTTCGGTTGATACAGCCACACAAAACTAATGTAGCCATATGGTATCTAAAATGGCGCGACCTTTGGTCACACTTCAGATTAAAAAATGTCGTGTGACTAAAGACATATAATCATGGTTTTTTTGTGGCTATATCCGTTTCATGTACTAGTGAGTACTCGTGCACATGACGAGTTGGGATGAGGGAGATCACGACACGATAACTTCGGAGATAGCGATGCGAAGAGTTTGGGAGATTGCAGGGCGTCTATAGGCCTGACCCGCGACTCATAGGTCAGACACGTCAGTCGTAATTTAATGTCCTAGACCGGCTATTTAGGGCATTTTTTTCCAAATGTTGTTAAGAACATTGTAACATCCCAAATTCCGTAATAAAATTTTCATTTTAAAAATAGTTTAGATACATAAAACGGGTTGTAAAATAGAAATCATCCAGTTAAAACTTGGTATTTAAAACATATAAAATCTTGTTTAACAAAACATTTACAAACATTATCCATCGGAAGACTTGAATGGCATAACCTCAGATGCGATACATTCGCGCGGTGCTCCAAGCCCAAGCTAGCAAATACCTGAAAAATAGTTAGAGTGAAAGAGTAAACACAAAGCTTAGTGAGTTTCCCAAAAATACAACACGATCCATTCCATTCAAACAAATAAGTCACATATGACATCCAGGAATGACCAGTCATACATCGTCCTTTCGTCATTAAACATCCTCGAGTGCCCAGGTATGACAAATCATGCATCATCCTTTATCATGCTGCAACTCTCGGATCAATCAACTCATTCTTTGACTCTCGGGCTTGCCCCAATCCATCGACAAACACGTTAGACACATACAAACACATTACTACACACAATAATTAACCTATCTACACATGCAACTTCACCCATAGTACAGTGAGAAGACTCACTTGATCTACAATCACAAGCTACACAGCACTCCACGCGAGTGTCCTCAGATCCCAACAATACGAACATTCTAACAGTGATAAACTCCACTTAGAACCTCCTAAACCCAAATAGGATAAACTTTCAAGACTGGTACTCCGAACCCTCAAGTTTGACCAAAAGTTAAGTTGGTCAAAAAGTCAATGGTTAAAAGTTAAAGTCAAAGTCAAAGTCAACCGTCAATCAGCGCCGCTATCTTCCCGAGATAGCGTCGCTAACTGAGAACAGTCTCAAAACTTCATCACGAACCATGACTTAGCTAGCGTCGCTAACTACAGAGTTAGCGTCGCTAACTCCCCTGTTCGGCCAAAATCCTCCAACAGCTCTTAATCCGTTAAGTGATGGTCCTAAACCCTCCAAGACCCTTCCAAACAGTCGAAAAGAAGTGAAGAATCCTTCCAAAAAGAAAACTAAAATATGGAAGCTTTACTCACAATGGTCTAGAAGAAGTGAAGGTCTTGCTGATTCCCACTTAAAAAAACCTTCTAGCACCACCATGCATCCTCACAATGGTCTAGAAGAAGTGAGGGTCTTGCTGATTCCTACTTGAAAAACACCTTTTAACACCACCATGCATCCTCTAGCATCACCATTACTCAAGAATCCTTCCAAAAGACCAAAATCACCAAAAACCACTCCTAGGAGGTTAGAGAGAGAAAATAGCATTATTGGCAGCTAAAAAGTGAAGAATGACGGCTACCCTAGGGTTTAATACATTTATATATGGACCATAGCTCAAAATATATGGTTTTGACCCAAACAGCACAGTTACCGTCACTAACCGGAGATCGTGCCATCCCACAAACCCTACAAACTTAGCGACTCTAACCTTTAACTTAGCGGCGCTAACCCACTTAGCGATGCTAACCCTTAACTTAGCGGTGCTAACTTCAAAATTTCCTAAAATCTTATTCCTTTAATATTGAACATGACATTTTGGGATTAGGGTCTTAAAAACATAAAAGGGTGAGATCGTTTAAGCTGATATCGAAGGAAACAAGTGGGATTTGTACGTCTAGCACTAGTTGCTTAGGTTGAAGGTAAAAACCTTAAATCCCTTCTTGATAAATTCATGTTTAAAACATGTTAGAGGTGAATAGAACCTGATTTTATGGCCTAAGGATGGAAACATTGGCCAATGTGACTGGAAGCGACTTAAAAGTTATCTTGATGAGGTGTGGATCGATCTGAAATGGACCAAATAATGGTCAATTTATGATGTTCAATAGTGGAGACACGTCCCGCATGGATCACGACGTTTTGCTCAAATCTTTACCAGTTGCGATGTGCTACTCGTTGGCACATAGGTCTCGACGCGTTGCTCATGGGAAGCAACATGCTGTTCATACGTTGTGTCACGACGAATTATATCCCGCAACACGTTGATGCATTGATCTATGGACGTGACATGATGGTTAATTCGGTGTGACGCATTACATAAACTTTCTTATAATTTATTGAGTTATGCATACATGAGTTGTGCAGTAAGGTAGCCTTGAATCTGAGGTACTTGGCTTGTGGTACTCCGAAATGGAATGTGATGTTGATAGCTTTTAAGATGAGATGAGAAGTAGACTGTCTAGATTGGAATGGGGACAACTACAACATCGATAAGTGAGTATATACCACCACACTATATTGGACACATGTCAAAAGTCGTATAGTTTGGTTATACATTAAAATTTTGATATTTTGGTATTTTGTAATGGTAAAATATCATACTATAGTTCATATACCTAATGGTATTTTCTTATATTTGCAACCTAGTTCCCTAGGTTAATAACTAATAAGAACAGTACATCATTAGGTTGAGTTGAGAGTAGGTATAGACCTACATCCCTTATGAGGATAGGGCATCATCTATCCATGAATTCATGACAAGGGCTGGCATTGCTAGATTGCAACCGTGACAGGTACGTAATAATGATATAATATGAGAAAGGAATCGAATGTTAAATAACATTGTTTTGAGTTGCAACCTAGCTCCTAGGTTGATAGCTAATGAGATTCTTGCATAGATGGGTCGAGTTTAAGAGTGTAAATAGGTATTATAGAGATACGAAGCAACATGCCCTTACATCCGCGACGAGGGCTTACCTAGATAAATAGGGAGGAGACTCGTACTAAAGGTTATTAAGGTAAAGGGCTGGCCTTACCCAATGGCATTGTTGTTAAACATTCTTTGCGGGATAGAACACATGACTGTGAGGAGCTCTAAGAAATACGGTGCCTTAGGACAACTTGTAGAAAGATAATACGTCCTAGGCAGTACAAATTAGAACTGCATGACTAGGAATGCCCATTGTTTTACATGCTTTGAATATCAATAGTTGTCTTAACCACACGAAAAATGTTGAAATTGAAAATGCTACTTGTATTATAGCAAATAGTGAGTACTAGTAGTGATCGAGGACCCTAGTGGATGGGAAAGAAGCGAGATATGCATCGTCACAACATGATGAGGTCAACTCCGAGGTTAATACCACTACTCCCTTGATAAATCATGAGACCATTAAAGATATGTTGAAAAATTTGTGAAAAGAAATTAAGGCGGACGTACACGGTATCCTCAACGACCGTTTGGGGTCGGATGATTCATATCGACCCTCAAAGAAGTAAGACTACTGGGGGTATTCCTCTACTGAGTGAAAATGAAAATGAGGGGATTTATAAGCCTATGCAAAGGAGGGGTGTACCTTAAAAACCCTCATGGTTTATAAACCAACAGATTTCGAGGGGAGTACCGACCCTAAGGCGATGTTGAGGTCGATAAGGGAGACCGAATAGATTCTCCGGATTAGCGGATGTAGGGAGGATAAGAAAGTAGGTTATGTAACATAATTACTACAGGATGATGCTCTTTCTTGGTGGGACATCGTTTCAAATGCTATTGGTCCCACAAAGGTCTTGGAATGGATGTGGGAAGAATTTGTGACAAGACTCAAATATATTTGTCATGTTTGAGACATTGAAAAGCCAGTGGAAGACTTTTGTCACTTTAGAAAGAGTGACTTATCGATATAGCAAGAGGTTTAACAGCCTTTTACCCTTTGTTGTCGATCACCTCCCTACTGAAAGGGGATGGGTGAACCGTTATCTTAGAGGGTTTCCCCTGATTATATGTTAGAAGAAAAGAAAATTTACACTATAGATGAAGCCATTGAGAAGGCAATAAATGTGGAAGATACTCTCAATCAAAAAGAGTGAGAGAATCAAGGCCTCGGGGATAAGAGGAAATAAGATAGGAAAATGAATCTGCGAAAAGTTGTCAATTTAGTGGAAAGTCAAAGAAATGTGGCTTTGTGAAAGACAGAAAGAAGTGCCTAAATTAGTGAAAGATTCATCAAGGGGTGTACCTTTACAAAATTATGATTTCTTAAATTGTGGCGGGGCCATAAAGCCTCCGAATGTTGACCAAGAGAGATTGAATGGTATTTATGTCACAGAAAAGGGCACATTAGCACGTAATGTCCAAAGAGGGGTACTAATACATTAGTTTCCACCGTTAGCAAGAAAGAGGGGTCCAAGAATATAAAGGCACGAGCTTTCTAGATGGTAGAAGAAGAGGCTACAAACACGTACGATGTGGTGACAAGTACCTTACTTGTTCACTCTAACTTCGCTCGTGTGTTATTTGATTATGGTGCTAATTTGTCGTAGCATGATTTCTATCGGGCATTTAGTGATTCTAAGAGAAACTTATATCATAGAGATAGCTGATGGTAAGAATTACAAAATCCATTGGAATATTGTCGCACTTCCACATTGGCACCTCTAATGATTCCATATTATGGATAGTCTTTGATGTTCGATATTCACTATAGAACAAGTCAAACACTCACCAATAAACCTTGCAATGTCTACTTTAATGGTCGGTCAAGAATAATAATTTTTAATATATAAATACATCTCTGTACTTTTGGGACGCACGAAATACTTTGTCTTATGAGCTTCCGTTAAAATATCTCCAAGTAAAGGCACCCAAATTCTTCTATGGAAATTCTTCAATCCATTTTAATTGATTTCAAGCACAATTAGTCTTTGGGTTCTACTATCTAGACCCATCTTTCACTATTGACCATGTGATCATGACGTTTTTGGTGGAATATTTAGATCAAATTTGAAAACAGTGAAAGTTGTCATTTCATTGAAAATTGTATAATTTTTTTAATATTAAAATACTGTTTTTTAAAAATATGTATTATTATAAACAAGGTAATATATATAAACACTAAAATACCATTTTTAAAAAAATTTTATAAACACTAAAATACCAAATTTTATAAATTTATGTACTTTTTTTAAATACTAAAATATTGGTTTTTATATATCTGTATATTACCCACCACCAACCACACTCGTCTTATTACCGCCCCTCACCGATGACTTATTACCATCATTATGAGTGAGAACAAAAAAGAGACATATTGAGATATAATGTTCGAAAAACAGAAAAAGACGGATTAAGAGAGAAATAGACACATATTTATTAAGACATACGTTGTAGTCGGTGTGCAACAGATCAAATGAGAGACACAGATTGATTGAGAGAGACAGATCTTAATTTTTTTCAGAAAACACAACTTCGACATCATGAGATCTGCGGATTTTTTTATCCCACTGGAGCTGGATTTCGTAAATACCGAAGGTCGCAGGTGGTGGTGGTGGCCGTCTGACGAATAGTGGTGTTCTTGTTTGATGAGTAGTGGTGGTGAGAAGATGACATAACCGTCTATGCATTAGTGTTCTTTTTTAATTTATATGTGGTGTTAGGGTTTGTTTTGGTGTGTTCTTTTTTAATTTATATGTGTTATTTTAACCTAGTCCAAAACAAACCCTAAACCCATCACATATAAATTAAAAAAGAACACTAATGCACAGACGGTTATATCATCTTCTCACCACCACTACTCATCAAACAAGAACACCACTATTCATCGGACGGCCACCACCACCACCTGCGACCTTCGGTATTTACGAAATCCAACTCCGTTTGATATAATTGGGCCATCTTTAAATCATATTCATAGACGTTTTTATAACAAAATTGGATAGTCATTAAAATAAATATATGAGAGATATTATAATATTAAAATGATTACTAATTATTATATAATAATTATGTTTATTTATAAAAAATTTAAAAAATAATAATAATGTTTAATATATAAATACATCTCTGTAGGTAATTAAGTATTTCACCTTCGATGTTCTCCGACTTACCAACTTCTTGTTGGGAATTTTTTAAGTTATCAATAATTTGCTACAATTAATTTTTTTTATTCATGATGATAAAATCATTTCCTTTTGAATTTATAACCTTATGTGACTTTCCATAAAAATCATATGTGATAAATGAATAGTACAAACAAATTAATTTGGTTTTTTGTTTGATTTCAACATTCTTCCATTTTATGTCTAAGATTATCAATTGATAAAATAACATAATTAATAATATTTTGGATATATAATTATATATTTCATATATCTTGATCAAATATTTTAAATATAAGTTTAAATATCAAAATAATATGACAAAAATATAATATTAAGTTAACTATTTAAATAATCTAAAATTTTAAATTTATTATAACAATTAAAAACTATTGATTATAAAAACTTAATGATATAAAATACCCATACTTTTTGTCGTCTAAAATTATCTTTCAAAACTTTTATGTATTATAAATATACATATGAATTGTATAATTCAAAATCCATGAAAAATACTTCTATTTACGTAAACATTACATGCTCACAAGCCTAACACGTACCTTTAATTTTGACACGTATTCCCTAAAATTGCCACGAATAAATATCCATACTTTTTATGTAACTCATAAAATAATATTCAAAGTACAGCTTCATTAAAGGTATTAGAGGCCACGTATCCTAATAGTCCAATTCATACCGTACGTATCTCGTTGTTAATTAAATTTGTTTGAAAATAATCGAATTAATTAGGTATTAGTAAATTAGTTTTTTTTTTTTAATTTTTATACGTAATTTTTCTTATTACGTTTTTTATTACTTATTGTATTTTTTTAATTTGGTTTTTTTATATTTTTATCATTTTTCTATTTTCTATTATTATTATTATTATTATTATTATTAATATTAATTTTTATTAGTTATTAAATTATGATTATTATAGCTATTATTACTAGCTATTATAGTATATTAGAGTATTTGTCCATGTGATTATATGCATCAGTAGTTTTAGTGTAGTTTTAGTTTAATTTTTTAATTTTGATACAGTTTATCATGTTGTTTCTAAAAGTTACATGTATCATGTATGGAGTTCAACTTCATCAATTCCTATACGTTATATACCCATAAACACCAATTCCTATAAGTTATATACCCATAAAAATTTTATGGCCATTATATTATTTTTATTTTCATTATCTTTTGATAATATTATTACCATATTATAGTTACTATTATATTATTAATTTTTATTAGTATTAAATTATAATTATTATTACTGTTATCGTATATTAGAGTTTTGGTCCATGTGATTACATGCATCCACAATTTAAAATTAATTTTTTAAAATTTTAAATTTTGACATAGTTACATTCGTGGTCATTGAACTCAACTTCGGTCTTCATCAATTCCTATAAGTTATATACCTATAAAATGGCCATTATTGTAATTTTATTTTCAATATCTTTTGATATTATTAATAATTTCAGGTCAACCGACCAAACACCAATTTCATTTATATATAGAATAATGTAATCCATTCAATTGATAAACCACATTCCGGATCAGAAACATTCGTCATTCAGTAAACTATCACAAGAAGAAGAGCAAAAACCTATCATTTTGTACAACTCGATTAATTAAATGTCTGAAAACCTATATACACAATGGATTTTCACACTGACCAAATTTCTGTGTTGTTATTAAGTTTGATTCCAACAAAGTGGTATCAGAGCCCAATGTTCGAGATTAGAAGGAGAATGCAGAAAAGACTAAAGGGAAGAGTGAGAAGAAAACAAGAACAATCATTGATGAAAAGAGGTGATCGAATGGATGAAATTTGGGTTAATGAGCAGGTTGAAAAGATCACGATAAAGTTAAAGTTTGTATCTGATTTTGGTGATTATGTGATTCTTTCGGATGAAAAGATTCTCGACGAAGATTATAGTGATTTAGATGTTATGGAACATGATGTCAAAATATGTGATATATGTGTAGATGTAGTCCCGAAGGATTTGGTTGTCATATGTTTTAGATGCGTCAATGGCGTTGAACATACTTACTATATTGCGTGAAGAAAATGACAGATCACGTTCCTAAAGGTGATTGATTATGTGAAGAATATAAATTGGGTTAAGGATATGGCCACCAAAACGATAGTGCAATGAAACTGATATTGTGTTATCCTTAGACCTTATATGATCGATAGAGATAATGCTTGTAGAGAGTAGTTTTCTAATGGCATTGTGTTTTCTATGAATATGTCTAGACATACCATTGTACATAGCACTTCCCGTTCATCCAATAGTCGACTGACTATTGCAATGGGTAGATATTGTGGAAACTGGTTTAAGCCATCCTAGTATATCCTCCAGGAATTGATGTAGCCACTCAGCTTCTTCCCCACTTTTGTCAAGTGCTATAAACTCAGATCCATGGTGGATCTGGCTATAACTGTTTGTTTTGAGGATTTCCATGATATAGCTCCACCTTTAAGTGGGAACAAGAAACCATTGGTTGACTTGGAATCATTTACGTCCGATATCCAATTTGCATCACTATACTCTTCTATTACCTCAGAATATCTTGTATAGTGCAACCCAAAAGTGCGAGTATACCTTACGTATCATAATACTCTTGTAATACTCTTCCAATGTTCAGCACTTGGATTACTGGTATATCTGCTTAGTCTGCTTATTTCAAAAGCTAAATCAGGTCTGATACAACTCATGAGGTACATCAGACTACCAATAATTCTTTCATATTCTACTTGTGAAACTCCTTTACGTTCATTTTTTATTAGGTGATGACTTGTATCAATTGGTGTCCTTGCTATATTAAAGTCACCGAAGTTGAACTTGTCAAGAATTTTGCCCACATAATGAGTTTGACTTAATGTAAGTCCACTTTCAGTCCTTGTGATCTTCACATCCAGGATGAAGTCGGCCAAACCCATATCTTTCATGTCAAATCTTGCTTTTAACATTTTTTAGTTGATTTAACCATTTTATCATTGCTACCAACTATAACCATATCATCAACATAAATACACAAGATAACATAACCATCATTTTTGTTTTTAACATAAACACATTTGTCACATTCGTTAATCTTATATCCACAATCCATCATCACATGGTCAAACTTCTGATGCCATTGTTTTGAGGCTTGCTTCAACCCATATAATGATTTCACGAGTTTGTAAACCTTGGATTCTTGTCCTGGGGCAACATACCCTTTCGGTTGTTCCATGTAGATTTTTTCTTCTAAATATCCGTTTATAAACCTTGTTTTGAGGTCCATCTAATGTACTTCCAGGTTATTAATTGAGGCAATGGCAAGTACTAGTCTGATGCATGTTATACGTGTCACTGGAGAGTACGTATCAAAGTAATCTAGGTCCTTTTTCTTTCTATTGCCTTTTATTACTAGTATCAACTTGTACCTGTCAATGGAATCATCTTCTTTCATTTTCCTCTTGAAAATCCATTTATAACCTAGTCGTTTGTATCATGGAGGTAAATCCACTAGCTCTCATGTATGCTTTTGCAAGATGGAATACATTTCACTTTTAATTTCCTCTTTCCATTGAGGTCCTTCAGAAAAAGTGACCGCTTCTTGAAAAGTTTGAGGTTCTTCGTCAACCATATAAGTATAGAAATCACCGCCAAATGATTTCTCTATCTATGCCCTTTTACTTCGTCGGGGCTTTATCTCCCCTTCTCTTCCTTCTTCTTGTGAAGATGCATCGTTTGCATTCGGTTTCGAAGAACTTGTCTCAACTTTATCAAGACACGGAAACAAGGGTTCAAAGAATGATGCATTTCTTGATTCCATTATTGTGCCCTTGTGAATGTCAGATATTTTAGTCATGCACTAAAAACCGATACGCACTATTTTTTTGTCCATACCCAATAAATATACAATCAACAGTATTGAGTCTGATCTTTACAACCTTGGGGGTAGGTATAACAAGCTTTTTAAGACACCCCCACACCCGAAGGTATTTGTAAGACGATTTTCTACCCGACCATAACTCATATGGGGTTTTATCTGTTTTCTTTTGGGGTACCTTATTTAAAAGGTAATTAGCTGATAATACAGTTTCCCCCACATGGACTGGGGCAACCCAGAACTTATTAACATGGCATTCATAATCTTTTTTAAGGTCCGATTTATCTTTCTGCAATGCCATTTTTGTGACAATTGTAAAAATTTGGTCAACAAAAGTCAACTGTAACCAAACAAAGAGTACATAAATTCATATAATCAAAAGTAAATTTCATAACTGTTAGAATGTATTATTGTATATTGTAATAGTACGCACGCTATTCCAAAACAATTATCTGGTAAGCATTATGAATACAATTAATAAGACTACACTGGAACGATAGTCTCCTCGCAATCTCTCTAGAAATCTCAACTTTCGAATTTTAAACCTCAACACTTAGATAAATTGTGAGTTCACTAATCATTTCGGAAAGTACCCAAGTTCCGAATGAAGTTCCGAAGTTAATTTTCAGAACTTAGCTTCCGAATCGGAACCCAATCCACTCTCCGAACCATTATCAGAAACTCGTTCATATTCCGAACAACCCTCAGAACTTTCGCCCGTTTCCTGAACCACTTTCGAAAATCCGAGTTCGGAATATGGTTTCAGACTCTCTCAAATCTTTTGATCCTCATGGCTAACTTCGGAAACCCCCAGGTTCGGAGCCTCTCGACTTCGGAATGACCATACTCAGAAACCACCGCCAGACTCGGAACAACACTCGGAAGGTGCACAAGTTCCGAGTGAAGTTCGGAACTTGATCCTCCGAAACTAGCCTCCGATTCAGAACAAAGTTGGCCAAACCACATCCACTTGCTGAACATGCTTTAGAACCCATCATTTTTGCATGCAATGTCTACCTTATAAGAGAAGGACATCATTCTAATCCTTACTCTCAACAACTGCAAATACCAAGTTACAATGTACATGTCACTCAAATCACAAAGTCAAAAGCTACAAAGTATGGCTATGACTAAGTGATGTGACTTAAAGTTAACTAACCACTCTTTTAATCGGCACCTGCCATTTCATTTGACACAAACAACCACAAATCTCTCTCAACTCTCGATCCTCACCACCTCCTCACCAGACTCCTGCCTCATCAACACCACCACGAACCGCCACCGTCCGCCACCCTTCCAAGTGTAAAACCCCTGATTCTTGGTAAGTTGGACTCCTCTTGTTATTCTAAACGTTATTACACAAAATTTACTTCGTTTACACACACTAGAACCTTTTAAAACCGTTAGGTTTTAGCTTTGTCCGAAGGTTCGTAAGTTCCGAAACCCAAATCGCCAACCCTGGTGTCGATCTTCCGAATCCATACTCATTTCTTGACAGAAACACGCTTCGAGGGTGAGTTCATACCCCTCCATTTTACTTTTCAGAAACTTTTAGGGAGGAGAATACAATAAAATATTGTTATGAATATCCTTTTACGCAAGTTACATGCGTTCATATGTTTTGATAAATAGTTGTACACAAGTTTACCACTATGATTTAGTGTAAAAGCGTTTTCGACACCGAAGGTATTCGGATCTAGACCATTTGAATATTGTAATACGATTTTATGTTGGATAAAAGATATAAACCGTAGCCTTTGTGCAAACACTACTAGATCTTAAATAAGATATATCATTTTATTCGTAAACTACGTTTATTACGACGGAATACTAAAATAGACTATTATAGGAATAGTTTATGTTTACTTGGATTTTAAGACATTTGGAAAAATGCTAAAATAATTATATCCAAGTATATAATTACTATACATTACAACGTTGTTTGAGAAATAAAATAATGAGAACAACAAAAAGGGGCTTTCGTAACAAATAAACGTAAACGGGTTGATAACACATACATTTTTGTGAGACGAGTCTTCATAGTACTTTTAAGTACTCACACTATAAGTCCTGACAATTATAACCAGAGTCTCGGTAAGAGAGTGTGATGTTTGAGTATAGATCTATACGGGATTGACAACCCCCCACCTGAGCTGTTAGCTACAGCTAGATCGGCAGGTCTGAGGTGTCAAATGTCTAACAATCCGACGCCTGAAGAACGTCGAAGAAACGTTACGGCATCATAACTATGTATTTTTGAATCATTGTAATTGTAATGGAAACAACAACACTGAACTTATGTAACTTTTACAATTATATTATGATGGTTGTGATTGCTTGGACTCATTGTTACTTTAACATTCTTATGATATTGGTCATGAAGTCGCCCACCCTCGAACGTTTCCGCCAGTACGGTTTGTGGGTGTGACAATTTTGTTGTGGTGAATAAGGTGCAGTAAGCTCATGTCTTATTCCGTGAGTTGCACAAAATTCTTCAAATGGTGACACATACTCACCTCCATAGTCACTTCATAATACATTAATCTTTTTGTTGAGTTGATTCTAAACTTCACTTTTATACACCTTAAACTTGTCTATTGCTTCATTTTTACTCTTAAGTAAATAGGCATAACAAAGTTTAGTGCAATTGTCAATAAAAGTGACAAAGTACTTATTTCCACCTTTGGATGGATTTGACTTCATGTCACACACATTAGTGTGTATTAGGCCAAGAGGTTCGGTAATCCTTTCAATGGATTTCAATAATTGTCGTGTTAAATTTTATTCAACACATATGTTGCATTTGTATTTTGAGTCAATATTAAAGTGTGGTATGTGGTCGAGTTTAATTAAGCGTCGAAGAGTATCAAAATTAACATGTCCTAGTCTAGCATGCCATATATTTGAAGAATCAAGCAAGTAAGTAAAAGAGTTATTCATTTCATTATTACTTGGCTCAATAACCATAACACAGAGTTTGAACATACCCATATCTGCATACCCCTTTCCCACATGCATACCACTCTTACTCAATACAAACTTATATGACTTAAAGACCAAGCAAAAACGATGCTTGTTTAACAACCACCCAGAGACCAAATTCTTCCTAACCTCCAGAACATATAACACATCATTCAACGTCAGCTCTTTCCCTGACTTCATCTTCAACACAATCTTCCCAACACCTTGGATATTAGAAGTCTCCGAGTTTCCCTTGAAAAACTTGTCACCATTGTCCACAACTTTGAAGTTTCTGAACCACTCCTTATTCGAGCATACATGTCGAGTGGCTCCCGTATCAACCTACCATTCTCTCGGATTAGACTCCATGAGGTTGACTTTAGAGATGACCGTAGCAAGGTCGATGTCAGACACATCATGTGTTATCTTATCCAAAACATATGCCTCCTTAGCTTTTTCTTGCTTTGGAAGCTTGCAATTTTCAGCCTGGTGCCCTGGTCGGTCACAGTTGTGGAAGTTACCTTGAAACTTCTTTTTGAAGTTTTCACCCTTTACTCCCAAGTTGACACCCTTTGTTTTCTATTGGAATTTTCCTTTTTCTAAACTTGTTCTTCCCAAAAGATTGACCATGTTCAACCACATTGGATTTTTCAGAAGTAGGCTCATAACTACTCTTTTGAACAACCTTATTGTCTTCCTAGATTCAGAGTCTAACAATTAGGTCCTCGATGGTCATTTCCTTTTTTTTTATGCTTTAAATAATTCTTGAACTCTACCGAAGCTGGGGGTAATAACCATACCCTCAGAATAGATATCATATAGGAGGACTTGTATTTCTTGGACTTGTGTCATAACTGACTTACTATCGTTCATTCTATAGTCTAAAAACCAGGCAATCACAAATTCTTGGCCCCGACATCTTCCGTTTGTATTTTTTGTCTAATGATTCTCATAGTTCTTTAGCCGATTCTGTTACACAATACACATTATAAAGTGATTCAACACGTCCATTTAGAACATAGTTTCTACACAAGAAATAGGAGTGTTTCCAAGTGTCAAGTGCATTAACGGCTTAGACATCTCCTTCTCCTCCAGTGAGTTGTGGAGCCTCCTTGGTCAAGAATCGCACAAGATTCAAGGTAGTGAGGTAGAAGAAAATATTCTGTTGCCACCTCTTAAAGTGCATACCGGAAAACTTTTCCTGCTACTCCACATGATTGACCGACATGGTAATCATTGGAGCTCCTTGGGGAGGAGGGTTAGTCTGTTTTGGTGTTTCAGATGTTCCATTTGTCATGCTATAAGCACCAACCAAAATTATAAGTTCAATCAAAATATAATATGAAAAACTGTTTTTGAAAAAAAGGATTCTGAATTTATGAAATCTAAACCAGATTATTAAACTGTGAATAATTGTTTAAATAGAAAATTAAGATCTAAAACACAAAAACTGTTGTTGAAAAACAGTTTTAGAATTTCTAAAATTAAAGCCAGAAAACTGATTAAACAGAATTCAAGAATCAAAACCAGAACACAGTTACTCAAAGTTGTTCCTTTTCAATTCATTTGGCTCAAACGAATTTGTTTTAAGACTGTTAGTAAAATGTAAACCGGAAAAAATGCCAACGAACGGGAAAAGGGAAATGGGTGTTGAGGCCTATGCATGACACAGTTTCCTTAAAACAAATTCGTCCGGTCTGGGTGTTTGTTTCCCAGGATACAACAGCGTAAAACGATTCTTCTAGATCGCCCGAAATTACTAGGCCGAATTATACATTGGTTGTAACACTAGAATGAAGTGTGTGCAGTAGTTGAGAAGAAGTGAGAATTGTTTCATCGGATTATACCTTGGTCCTTGAAGTTTTATGGCCGACCGATGGTGCATTCGTACCCGAAGGTTGCACGCTAGCACACAAGTTCAGTGAATCCACGTCTTGATAAGGTTTAATACATTACGGATTACTATTCAAGAACCCCCCCTACACCACCCTTCTTATATGTACAGTAACCTTTTTTCTTTTTATGAAAGTTTGTTCATATTAAAGAGGGTTTCTACAAGTTTTTGTTGTTCTTAAGTTTGATTCCAACAGACATAACGCACTTGGATAAAGAGCAGAGCGTAGAGTCAAAGATAATTGAGCATCCAGGGATTGATGACATCGGAATTTTGATATTATATGTAGTTTAGTGTCACTTAATCAAGTTTAGTTGAGAAAGAAATTCAAGTGTTATGCAGATCCAAAATTGGAAATCTTATATAAATGAAATTAAGTCTGCAATCAATAAGAATTTGACAAAGAGTAACAACTCCTTTTATTTCTCTATATGGTTTTCACATTGACAACGCCTAGTGATATCAAGTATTTTAGGCATTGTTGAGCCCTGTTCTTGATATAATTATATCGGATATGTCTAGGTATTCTCACTTTTCGTGCCAGGACTTTTTTGGAGAAAAAGAATGGAAACAGGGACTAAAAGCGTGCAAAAGGAAGAAGTTTGGAAAAGAATGAAAAATCAAGGAAACTCGTACGCGCGCCGCGGATCTATGATATGCGCGACGCGGGCTTAAGGCGGTGTAACACATTCAAATGCCGAAGAAACGAGAAAAGATTAGTACACGCGCCGCGGATTCTTCATCTGCGCGGCGCGGCTGCGGGAAATTTGCAAGTATAAATAGATGCAATTTCAGCCGAAAACCCGAGCAAAGACCGGGTGTAAAATCGACCTTGAAGCTCTTTGACTCCAAGAATTCGTTCCAGCAACTTCTCAAGTGGTATTTTCATGTTTTGGATTTTTATTTCATTTAGTTAGATATTTGTAAGCTTTAGTTTGTATCTTTGGGAGTGACAACCATTGATACCAAGCTTAGGTTTATGTTTTATTAGTATTCGGTGTTTTGGATGTTTGTTTGTGTTTTAAATTATTGAGTTGTGTTCGGATCTTGTTTTGACCTTGTTGGGACTGTTTTCCCTTTCTGAAATCAGTAGCTAATTAGGTTAATTTTTAGGCATTAAACATTGGCTAGTAACTGTTCAGTAGAACTTTAATTAGTGGCTAGTTTATGCTTTGCTTGGTTTTGCTTAGTTTGGATGCCTTTGATTGCTTCTGATTAAGAGATGCACTTCTGATTTCAGAAAGTGACTAGGTTCATTTGAGCTTAGCTTAGCTTGGCTTGAGTTTGTTTGATCATTGCTTTAGGGTGTTAGTAATTAAGAAGATAGAAACTTGATCCTCCGACTGTAGAGTGACACTACTAGTTGGTAATCTGTCACTTAGTCTAACCATGAAGCTCCTGCGGATCGACCCTGACTACCACTGTACTAGTGTGTGTGTTAGGTTTTCTTTATTTTTGACCGCACGATGACCTAGGCGTGTCACACATAACAAAGGAAAAACAGAAAAACTAAAGAATGAGTTTTCAAAAAGGTGAAAGCTACGTACAATACACCACACCCAAAAAGTAAAAACTTTTGTAACATTTACACAAATGATCCCTCAACTTTGTAGAAAACATCATAATATATCCACAAATCTCCACCTTGATTTTTCTACTAAGTCCCTCATTTCTCCAACTATCAATGTTTAGAAAAACCAAGCAATGTTGAAACTTGCGTTCCGGGATTGATTTTGTCAACATATCTGCCGGGTTCTCAAGAGTCCCAATCTTCGCCAATTTCACTCGCGTCTCGGACCGAATGAAATGATACCAGATATCAATGTACTTTGTCCGGTCATGAAACACTTGGTCTTTGGCTAAACATATAGCGCTCACGCTATCACAATAAACCAATGCTTGATCTTGACTAATACCAAGATCACCAATTAACCCTTTTAGCCAAATCGCCTCTTTAGCCGCTTCCGTTAACACCATATACTCGGCTTCGGTTGTAGACAAAGCCACCGATTGTTGAAGAGTTGCCTTCTAACTCACCACCGAATTTCCAACCGTACAAACATAACCCATAAGCGACCTTCTAGCATCCAAATCCACCGCATAATCGGAATCCGAATACCCGGCAACAAAACACTCCCGATTTCCTCCATAAATGAGACCCACATCGGAAGTTCCCTTTAGATATCGAAAAATCCTTTTTACCGCGATCCAATGCTCCTTCCCGGGATCCGCCATGTATCGTGAAACTACACTCACCAAATGAGCGATATCCGGTCTCGTACAAACCATCACATACATCAAACTTCCGACCGCGTTTGCATAAGGACACTTGGGCATAAACTCCACCTCATCTTGGGTCTTGGGTGAACACGCCTTCGAAACCCGAAAACCCGTCGACGAAGGAGTATTTACCGGTTTTGCTAAATCATACCGAACCGGGAAATAATATTCTCGATGTAACTTTTCTGTGACAAGAAAAGTTTCCCATGCTTAAGATCTCGAACAATTTCAATTCCCAAAATTTTCCGAGCCGGGCCCAAATCCTTCATATCGAACTCGGAATTAAGAAGTAATTTCAACTTCTTAACCTCTTCAACACTTTTTGCCGCCACTAACATATCGTCAACATACAAAAGTAAGTAAATTTGCGACCCATTACTCACTTTCCGGTGGTAAACACAACAATCGTACAAGCTTCTCAAAAAACACATGTTTTACCATAAACTCATCAAACCTTTTGTACCATTTCCTCGGCAATTGTTTCAACCCATAAAGCGATTTTCGTAATCGAAAAACACAATCTTCCTTGCCTTGCACAAAAAATCCTTCCGGTTGACTCATATAGATTTCTACATCGAGACTCCCATGGAAAAAAGCCTTCTTTACATCAAGTTGTTCCAACTCTAAGTCGTGATGTCCTACTAAAGAAAGTAACACCCGAATAAACGTGTATCGAACTACCGGTGAGAAAATTTCATTGTAATCGACCCCTTCCTTTTGGCTATAATCTTTAGCCACGAGTCGTGCATTGTACCGAGTTGACTCGGCACCCGATAACCCGATTTTCTTTTTGAAAACCCACTTACACCCCACGACCCATCTACAGTTTGGTAATTTTACAAGATCCCACGTCTCGTTTTTATGAAGCGACTCGATTTCTTCACTCATAGCTCCAATCCATAAACTCGCTTCTTTTGAGACAATTGCTTCCTGATAAGTAGCTGGTTCACAAGATTCCATCTCATCCGCTACTTGTAACGCGTAAGCCACCATGTCCTCAAAACCATACTGAATAGGTGGATTGATTTGCCTTCGCGGCCTATCTTGAGCTATAGAATGAAATTGGGTCTCGCCTCCACCTTGAGAACTTGAACCACCTTGGACAAGTGTCTCGACCCCACTATTTTGTACTACAAAATCATGGCTGTTCGGGCTATTATGTGACAAGTTTTGGGCACTATTTTGACTGTTTTAGACCACAAGCGGGCTACCGTAGGGGGCTGTTTCGGCTGCACCGTTTGGGCAGCCCCGAACATCATTTTCAGCATCTTTTTGGATGTTTCGGTCACTGATTTCGTGGTTGTTTTGGTGGCCACCATCGTTAGGATTATCGTGAAAACTATCATCTTCAAAAAACCCATCTAAATCATTGTCCTCCACCTTTACCGAAACATTCTCCACACTTGCACGAAGCATAAAACTTTCATCAAACTTTACATCACGACTCAAAATTACCCGCTTTTCGGATGGCGACCAAATACGGTATCCTTTTACTCCGTCACCATATCACATGTACATTCATTTCTTTGCCCTCGGTTCTAGCTTCCCGTCATTAACGTGATAATAAGCCGGACACCCAAAAACCCGCAAATTCGAATAATCCGCCAGTTTTCCGGACCATACTTCTATCAGGGTGACACGCCTAGGTCGTCGTGCAGTCAAAAATAAAGAAAACCTAACACACACACTAGTACAGTGGTAGTCAGGGTCGATCCGCATGAGCTTCGTGGTTAGACTAAATGACAGATTACCAACTAGTAGTGTCACGCTACAGTCGGAGGATCTAGTTTCTAAGTGCTCAACTACCTAAAAGCAATAATCAAACAAAGTCAAGCTAAGCATAAGCTAAACTCAACTCAAACTAACCTAGTCACTTTCTGAAATCAGAAGTGCATCTCCGACTCAGAAGCAAACAAAGGTATCCAAACCAAACAAAGCATAACCTAACTAATAACTAGGGTTCTGAATGAACAGCTACTAGCTAAAGTTCAATGCCTAAACTAACCCAATTGGCTACTGATTTCAGCAAAGGAAATAGTCCGAAACAAGGTTAAAGCAAGATCCAAACATAGTTCAAACAATCAAAACATAATCAAACATCCAAAATACCAAATACCAATAATACTCATAACTAAGTGATTCTCATTCATCAAACTCAGATCCAAACATCAAAACAGTAACTAAATAATACTAAAACAGAAACCAAAGCTTGGTATCAATGGTTGTCACTCCAAAAGATACAAACCAAAGCTTACATCTATCTAACTAATTGAAAATAAAATCCAAAACATAAAAATACCACTTGAGAAGTTGTTGGAACGAAATCTTGGAGTCAAAGAGCTTCAAGGTCGATTTCACACCCGGTCTTTGCTACGGTTTTCGGCTGGAACTGCCTCTATTTATAGTTACAAATTTCTCGCAGCTGCGCCGCGCAGATGAAGAATCCGCGGCGCGCGTACTAATCTTTTCCCGTTTCTTCGGCATTTGAATGTGTTACACCGCCTTAAGCCCGCGTCGCGCGTTTCATAGATCCGCGGCGCGCGTACGTGTTTCCTTGATTTTTCATTCTTTTCCAAACTTCTTCCTTTTGCACGCTTTTAGTCCCTGTTTCCATTCTTTTCTTCCAAACAAGTCCTGGCACGAAAACTGAGAATACCCAGACATATCTGATGTAATTTCATCAAGAACAGGGCTCAACAACACCTAAAATACTTGATATCACTAGGCGTTGTCAAACACCCCACACCTGTGCCTTGCTTGTCCCCAAGCAAGAGAGTTTTTGAACAAATTATAATAAAGACTCAAACAATTTTTGACTGTGTTTAATTTCAAAGCTTATTGCCCTACGAGTTAGAGTGGAATAGTTTGTAAAAACATAATTGAATTGTTCTTTGGAATTCATGGCTTTCTAGAGAACCCTTGATGACAAACTTTCTGTCCACAATGAAGTGTACTTACTCATTCAGATTCTAAAGGCCATTAAGGAATTGTCCATGACTTTCGATGTTGTCCGTGTAACGAGCTTTCAGAAATACCATCCTAGACCAGACGATCTTAGGTGGTAAGGTGCATAAGTCCCACCCATTTTAGACTTACCGGCTCGAACAACAAAGGCCACAGATTGACATTTCCTTCCTAAATTTCAATCCTAAAACAGCTCAATCTTCTAGACTCGTAAAACTCAACTTATTTGACTAACTAATAGCATGATCACAACTATATAGTATCTCTTGAAAAATACTAATGCTATCACAATCACAAACCATTCGTTTCAAAATTGCAATTTATTACAAAATTTTGAAAAAGTTGCTAAAAATTGAAAATTGATCATTTCTGCAAAAATTTCAAAAAAATTCTCTTTCGACCGTCCACACCCCACACTTAAAACCGTACGTCCCTGTTGTACAAAAATTATTTCAAAACAAGGGAGAAAGAGTTACCCCTTTTTGGACGATAGATTGCTTAGTGCTCAGTATCACAGGTATAATTGCGAACAAACGGATCCTTGATTTCGTATGCTGGAGTTGTAGCGCTATAGTGAACACGCCGGTGGTCAAGACAAGTGGAGGGGGCACGGTGACCCCACACTTGTCTAAGACAACTCCTTCTCATTTGGTATATCATGCATAACTCATCAAACAAATTAAAAGCAAACATAATAAAATATAAACAAAGATACAGATAGTGGTGTCATAAGTTTTGTACATATATCCCAAAAAAAATAAAAAGAAAGAATAAAATACATCAATCATCACCATGGTGGGTCCCGGATAGACCCGCCCCAACATCGCCAGAGGGGTGAGGTGGAATGTCATCAAAATGCATCCGCAGCATGATCATCCTCTGCGTCTCCGCCATCCAGCGATCATGTGCCTCCCGGGCAGACATCCTCTGACTGAGGTCCTGAATAGATGTCAGGACATCGGATACCTGTGGCTGAGGTGCTGGCTCGGCGGGTACCTCCCGCCTCTATCGTCTCTGGCCCGGCTGGGCATATGCGGGCTGAGGTGCCTGGGAAGGCTCTGTAGGTGCCCGGATGAACTGCCCCGGGCGCTGCTGCTCAATGAGCCTCATCCTCTCCAAAGTGCGTGCTGTAGTGCAAGATAGAGGTAGAGCGGTCAAGGAGGCAGCCACGGGGGCAGTAAGAATCCCATATGAACGGGCCAGGCGGGTAATGAAATACCCCCGGGCCAATGGACTGCTAGTGGAGGCTCCCGTCGAGTGAGTGGAGAGGACAACTGCGAGGGCAAAGGGGAGGTGGAGGAATCGGGACGGGTCGAGGAGAGCCCAGAAGAGTGTCATGTCCTCCCGGGACACCTTCTCGCCCCCCTCCCGATGCATGATGGAGGTGGAGATGATACGGTACATGAGGCGGTGGAGTGGGTCTCGAAGGTGGCTCTCCCGGGAGGTCCTTGCCTCGTAAATGACGTTGGACAGCGGTGCCCAAACCTCCATGTTGCCAGGCCTCTCTGGCTGGACCTGAATGCATGCCCCAAAGAACTGGGTGAAGTGGTGGTGCTGGAGGTCCGTCGGAGTGTATAGGCCTACGCGTCTCCCGAACTCCCGGAGGTTGCACTCCCTCTGTGCACCTCCAAAACAAAATCGTATAATCCTGGAACGTGGGTCTGACGCCCGAGGTGCAAAATGGATAGTGGAGAGAAACTCCAGCAGCACCTCGGTGTAGACCACGTCCTCGTCCGTGGCCATGATCATGTCCCAGCCATGGCATGTGAATGATGCCTCCTCATGAATCCAGGTGCGATGTAAGTATGGCTCGATCGCACCCCAGAGTCCCGCATCTCTCAAAATATCCCGGTCAATAACTGTCGCCTCGAGGACCCGACGACTGGTCAGTGCGTCTCTCCGCGAGATGTACTCCGCGGAGCTAGCAAGTCCCTCGGGGAACTGGAGGAAAGGGTGATCTAACCTGAACATCATCTGCAAAAAGATACATGGCCACAAAAGATTTTTTTTTTCAAAATTAGTCCTTTTCTTCCCCACCGCACCGTGGCGCGGCTCAAGATAGAAGCGCGTCGCGGCGAGCGGCTGTTGCATCGGGTTGGTTTACGACCCCGCGTCGCGCAATTCAAAAACCCGCGGCGCGGTCTTCAAAATTTTAAAAACTTTTCACACGACCCCACACTTGCTTTAGACCACTAATACCTGCAAAGATTGATGTATTTTCCTAATTAATTCATAAATCCTAACCTATGACACGATGGGTTGCCTCCCAACAAGCGCTAAGTTTAACGTCTTCAGCCAGACATGCTATTCCTACTACAGCTACGGTGGATCGTACGCCATTTGTTTTTGTTGCATTTCTACTTCCACCGTCCTTTCGCTGACCCACTGCCCCTCAAACTTTCCTAGGTCGAATGGCTTGTCGGTTCTCTTGCTGCTGCCCGGTTGTTGCTTTCTAGTTAACTCCCGTGAATGCTCGGAGGTAGCTTTGAACCTCCAAGCTCGATCCTTCCTTCTATATCTCTTCAAATTCAAAGGCTTGACATGAAGCGCGCCTAGTGCCGCTTCCAGTAGTTGTGTTGTACGTCGCTTGTTGCTTACATATTGTGTGTCATCTTCAGTTTACAATTTTGGCTTGCAGTACCAATAAAAATTTTCTAATCGAATGGGATCGGAAGGCAACATATCAGAATGTTTCCATATGTCCTCATTGATGGTATTGATCACATCTAATTTTACATTCATGAATGGATCATGAGTGGTGATAAAATCATGTTTATTGTTTTCAAATATCAATTCGTCAGCATCAACTTCTTGGTCATCGTCCAACAGGTGGATCGGAACCAAGAGTGGGTGACTGGTTTGATATGATGGTGGTACAAAGTCACCCATCACCAGATACTTACTTTCAAATTTCTCAAAATTTTCAAAAATTACAGGGTCAGGGGTAGTATTGTCATCTACCCCCCCTTCCCCAAAAACATTGGTACTTTCAACAATTTCGGGAATTGTTGGGCTGGGATCTGTACTGTCATTACAGCCCCCTCCACAACATCCTCATCAATCAAATCGTCTGGTGATGGTATGGATTCACTCATCACCAGCTCGATATTATCAACATTTTCAAAAACATCAAAAGCTGTTGAGTCAGAGGTAGCATTGTCACCTACAACCTCTTCCTCAACAACATTTTCGACCCTCTCAGTGGTCTCTTGACTTTCCCGAGGTGTATGCCCTTCCATCACATATTCAGGTGATGAAAGTTCACGCACATTACTATTGGTATAAAAATCACTCGCCTCCGGTTCTGGCAAAAGTGGTGAACATGTCCAACTTTCCTCTAACTTATCTAAAGAAGCTTGCAAACTTAAAAGAGCATCAGCCTGGTCCTTCTGCTCTTGGTGAGTGTTATACCAGAGTACCTAAAGTTGGGCCCAAGTTGCAGAAATGTCAAGTTGAGATGACTCCTCAGTCCGCCATCCATTGTCATCGAATGATCCATTGTAGCAATCATCCTCGTAATAGGTGTCGGCCAGATTTTCATAATCTTCATAATACTGATCCGGGTACATATAATCACCCATTATAAGCATGTACACATACCAAAAATCAGCAAACTAAAATCAAACATCAAAAATAAGAAACTAAGTCCTACAAATCACCTAATCTAAGCACACAGCTCCCCGGCAACGGCGCCAAAATTTGACACGCCTAGGCCGTCGTGCGGTCAAAAATAAAGAAAACCTAACACACACACTAGTACAGTGGTAGTTAGGGTCGATCCGCAGGAGCTTCGTGGTTAGACTATATGACAGATTACAACTAGTAGTGTCACGCTACAGTCGGAGGATCTAGTTTTTAAGTGCTCAACTACCCAAAAGCAATAATCAAACAAAGTCAAGCTAAGCATAAGCTAAACTCAACTCAAACTAACCTAGTCACTTTCTGAAATCAGAAGTGCACCTCTGACTCAGAAGAAAACAAAGGTATCCAAACCAAACAAAGCATAACCTAACTAATAACTAGGGTTTTGAATGAACAGCTACTAGCTAAAGTTCAATGCGTAAAACTAACCTAATTGGCTACTGATTTCAGCAAAGGAAATAGTCCCAAACAAGGTTAAAGCAAGATCCAAACACAGTTCAAACAATCAAAACATAATCAAACATCCAAAATACCAAATACCAATAATACTCATAACCAAGTGATTCTCATTCATCAAACTCAGATCCAAACATGAAAACAGTAACTAAATAATACTAAAACAGAAACCAAAGCTTGGTATCAATGGTTGTCACTCCCAAAGATACAAACCAAAGCTTACAGCTATCTAACTAATTGAAAATAAAATCCAAAACATAAAAATACCACTTGAGAAGTTGCTGGAACGAAATATTGGAGTCAAAGAGCTTCAAGGTCGATTTTACACCCGGTCTTTGCTACGGTTTTCGGCTGGAACTGCCTCTATTTATAGTTACAAATTTCTCGCAGCCGCGCCGCGCATATGAAGAATCCGCAGCGCGCATACTAATCTTTTCCCGTTTCTTCGGCATTTGAATGTGTTACACCGCCTTAAGCCCATGTCGCGCGTTTCATAGATCCGCGGCGCGTGTACGTGTTTCCTTGATTTTTCATTCTTTTCCAAACTTCTTCCTTTTGCACGCTTTTAGTCCCTATTTCCATTCTTTTCTTCCAAACAAGTCCTGGCACGAAAAGTGAGAATACACAGACATATCTGATGTAATTTCATCAAGAACAGGGCTCAACAACGCCTAAAATACTTGATATCACTAGGCGTTGTCACAGGGTCTTGCACTCAATGGCGGTAGTCGGAGATCAATTCACCAAGTAGCAAACCGTATTGACCGCTTCGGCCCAAAAACTACGATCTAACCCGGAATTCCATAACAAACACCGAGCCCGTTCCAACAAAGTTCTATTCATCCTTTCCGCTACCCCATTTTGTTGTCGCGTATTTCTAACCGTGCGGTATCTAGCAATACCTTCATTTCTACAAAAATCATCAAATTCCTTCGACCAAAATTCCAAGCCATTATCCGTACGAAGCTTTTTAACCTTCCGACCCGTTTGATTCTCTACAAAAATCTTCCAATGCTTGAATTTTCAAATGCCTCACTGACACGCCTAGGTCGTCGTGCGGTCAAAAATAAAGAGAAACCTAACACACACACTAGTACAGTGGTAGTCAGGGTCGATCTGCAGGAGCTTCGTGGTTAGACTAAATGACAGATTACCAACTAGTAGTGTCACGCTACAGTCGGAGGACCTGGTTTCTAAGTTCTCAACTGCTAATACTAACAAGCACTGATCAAACAAACTCAAGCCAAGCTCAAATGAACCTAGTTACTTTCTGAAATCAGAAGTCCATCTCTGAATCAGAAGCAAACAAAGGCATCCAAACCAAACAAAGCATAACCTAACTAATAACTAAGGTTCTGAATGAACAACTACTAGCTAAAGTTCAATGTCTAAAACTAACCTAATTGGCTACTGATTTCAGCAAAGGAAAGCAGTTCCAAACAAGGTTAAAGCAAGATCCAAACACAATTCAACAATCAAAACACAAACAAACATCCAAAACACCGAAATCTCAATATTACTTGTAACCAAATGCTTCTCATTCATCAAACTCAAATCCAAACAGCAAAACAGTAACTAAATAATACTAAAACAGAAACCAAAGCTTGGTATCAATGGTTGTCACTCCCAAAGATATAAACTAAAGCTTACAAATGTCTAACTAATTAAAAATAAAATCCGAAACATAAAAAATACCACTTGAGATGTTGCTGGAACGAATTCTTGGAGTCAAAGAGCTTCAAGGTCGATTTTACACCCGGTCTTTGCTAGGGTTTTCGGCTGGAATTGCCTCTATTTATAGTTACAAATTTCTCGCAGCCGCGCCGCGCAGATGAAGAGTCCGCGGCGCTCGTCCTAATCTTTTCCCGTTTCTTCGGCATTTGAATGTGTTACACCGCCTTAAGCCAGCGTCGCGCGTTTTATAGATCCGTGGCGCGCGTACGTATTTTCTTGATTTTTCATTCTTTTCCAAACTTCTTCCTTTTGCACGCTTTTAGTCCCTGTTTCCATTCTTTTTCTCCAAACAAGTCCTGGCACGAAAAGTGAGAATACCCATACATATCTGATATAATTTCATCAAGAACAGGGCTCAACAACGCCTAAAATACTTGATATCACTAGGCGTTGTCAAACACCCCACACTTGTGCCTTGCTTGTCCCCAAGCAAGAGAGTTTTTAACAAATTATAATAAGGACTCAAACAATTTTTGACTGTGTTCAGTTTCAAAGTTTATTGCGCTATGAGTTAGAGTGGAATAGTTTGTGAAAACATAATTGAATTGTTCTTTGGAATTCATGGCTTTCTAGAGAACCCTTGATTACAAATTTTCTGTCCACAATGAAGTGTACTTACTCATTCAGATTCTAAAGGCCATTAAGGAATTGTCCATGACTTTCGATGTTGTCCTTGTAACGAGCTTTCAGAAATACCATCCCAGACCAAACGATCTTAGGTGGTAAGGTGCATAAGTCCCACCTATTTTAGACTTACCGGCTCGAACAACAAAGGCCACAGATTGACATTTCCTTCCTAAATTCCAATCCTAAAACAGCTCAATCTTCTAAATTCGTAAAACTCAACTTATTTGGCTAACTAATAGCATGATCACAACTATATAGTATCTCTTGAAAAATACTAATGCTATCACAATCACAAACCATTCGTTTCAAAATTGCAATTTATTAAAAATTTTGAAAAATATTGCTAAAAATTGAAAATTGGTCATTTCTTGCAAAAATTTCAAAAAATAATCTCTTTCGACCGTCCACACCCCACACTTAAAACCGTACAACGTCCCTGTTGTACAAAAATTATTTCAAAACATGGGAGAAAGAGTTACCCCTTTTGGACGATAGATTGCTTGGTGCTCAGTATCACAGGTATAATTGCGAACAAACGGATCCTTGATTTCGTATGTTGGAGTTGTAGCGCTACAGTGAACACACCGGTGGTCAAGACAAGTGGAGGGGGCACGGTGACCCCACACTTGCCTAAGACAACTCCTTCTCATTTGGTATATCATGCAGAACTCAACAAACAAATTAAACGTAAACATAACAAATATAAACAAAGATACAGATAGTGGTGTCATAAGTTTTGTACATATTTCCCAAAAAATAAAAAGAAAGAGTAAAATACATCAATCATCACCATGGTGAGTCCCAGATGGACCTGCCCCATCATCGCCAGAGCGGTGAGGTGGAATGTCATCAAAATGCATCCGCAGCATGATCATCCTCTGCGTCTCCGCCATCCAGCGATCATGTGCCTCCCGGGCAGACATCCTCTGACTGACGTCCTGAATAGCTGCCAGGACCTCGGATAGCTGTGGCTGAGGTGCTGGCTCGGCGGGTACCTCCCGCCTCTGTCGTCTCCAGCCCGGCTGGGCATATGCGGGCTGGGGTGCCTGGGGAGGCTCTGTAGGTGCCCGGATGAACTGCCCCGGGCGCTGCTGCTCAATGAGCCTCATCCTCTCCAAAGTGCGCGCCGTAGTGCGAGATGGAGGTAACGCGGTCAAAGAAGCGGCCACGGCGGCAGTAAGGATCCCATATGAACGGGCCAGGCGGGTAATGAAATACCCTCGGGCCAATGGACTGCTAGTGGAGGCTCCCGTCGAGTGAGTGGAGAGGGCAACTGCGGGGGCAAAGGGGAGGTGGAGGAATCGGGACGGGTCGAGGAGAGCCCAGAAGAATGTCATGTCCTCCCCGGACACCTTCTCGCCCCCCTCCCGCTGCATGATGGAGGTGGAGACGATACGGTGCATGAGGCGGTGGAGTGGGTTACGGAGGTGGCTCTCCCTCGAGGTGCCCGCCTCATAGATAATGTTGGACAGCGGTGCCCAAATCTCCATGTTGCCAGACCTCTCCGGCTGGCCCTGAATGCATGCCCCAAAGAACTGGGTGAAGTGGCGGTGCTGAAGATCCGCCGGGGTGTATAGGCCTACGCGTCTCCCGAACTCCCGGAGGTTGCACTCCCTCTGTGCACCTCCCAAACGAAATCGTATAATCCTGGAACGTGGGACTGATGGACGAGGTGCAAAATGGATAGTGGAGAAAAACTCCAGCAGCAGCTCGGTGTAGACCACGTCCTCGTCCGTGGCCATAATCCTGTCCTAGCCACGGCAAGTGAATGATGCCTCCTCATGAGTCCTGGTGCGATGTAAGTATGGCTCGATCGCACCCCAGAGTCCGGCGTCCCTCAAGATATCCCTGTCGATGACTGTCGCCTCGAGAACCCGGCGACCAGTCAGTGCGTCTCTCTGCGAAATATACTCCGCTGAGCTGGCCAATCCCTCTGGGAACTGGAGGAAAGCGTGATCTAATCTGAACATCATCTGCACAAAAAGACACATAACCACAAAGGAATTTTTTTTTTGCAAAATTAGTCCTTTTCTTCCCCACCGCACCGCGGCACGGCACAAGATAGAAGTGCGTCGCGGCGAGCGGCTGTTGCAAAACCCCAATCCAAACTCGCGATTTAACCTGCTAAAACTCGATCCAATCATACCACAAGGTAGCCTAAGTTCCGAATAACTCATCTAGGGTCTCCATTTGGCAAAACAAACACCCTATGAGTTAGCATTGGTGATTCTAAGTTTCGAACTTTTCAGGAGAAATCACTAAAATTAACTACCTAAATGCTAGTTTTAACAACTAATAGATAGTTAGAATAGCGTACCTTGGTAGTAGAAACAAAATGAGCAAGAAAAAACACGATAGAAATTCGTCGATCAGAGCTCCGAGTCGTGTGAGGTGTGTGTTGAGTCGCGGCTTACCTTAATATAGGAGAAAACCGTCTGATCGTTTTCAGCGTCGCGCGTTCACTCTTTGCGCGTCGCGCGTGTCACCAAATCAACCCCTGCGCATCGGGTTGGTTTACGACCCCGCGTCGCGTAATTCAAAAACCCACGGCGCGGTCTTCAAAATTTTATAAACTTTTCACACGACCCCACACTTGTTTTAGACCACTAATACCTCCAAAAGATTGATGTATTTTCCTAATTAATTATAAGAAACATAAAACCTAACCTATGACACGATGGGTTGCCTCCCAACAAGCGCTAAGTTTAACGTCTTCAGCCAGACGTGCTATTCCTACTACAGCTAAGGTGGATCGTACGCCATTTGTTTCTGCTGCATTTCTACTTCCACCGTCCTTTCGCTGACCTACTGCCCCTCAAACTTTCCTGGGTCGAATGGCTTGTCGGTTCTCCTGCTGCTGCCCGATTGTTGCTTTCTAGTTAACTCCCGTGAATGCTCGGAGGTAGCTTTGAACCTCCAAGCTCGATCCTTCCTTCTATATCTCTTCAAATTCAAAGGCTTGACATGAAGCGCGCCTAGTGCCGCTTCCAGTAGTTGTGTTGTACCTCGCTTGTTGCTTACATATTGTGTGTCATCTTCAGTTTGCAATTTTGGCTTGCAGTACCAATAAAAATTTTCCAATCGAATGAGATCGGAAGGCAACATATCGGAATGCTTCCATATGTCCTCATCGATGGTATTGATCACATCCAATTTTCCATTCATGAATGGATCATGAGTGGTGATAAAATCATGTTTATTGTTTTCAAATATCAATTCGTCAACATCAACTTCTTGGTCATCGTCCAACAGGTGGATCGGAACCAAGAGTGGGTGACTGGTTTGATCTGATGGTGGTACAAAGTCACCCATCACCAGATCCTTACTTTCAAATTTCTCAAAATTTTCAAAAATTACAGGGTCAGGGGTAGTATTATCATCTACCCCCCTTCCCCAAAAACATTGGTACTTTCAACAATTTTGGGAATTGTTGGGCTGGGATCTGTACTGTCACTTACAGCCCCCTCCACAACATCCTCATCAATCAAATCGTCTGGTGATGGTATGGATTCACTCATCACCAGCTCGATATTATCAACATTTTCAAAAACATCAAAAGCTGTTGATTCAGAGGTAGCATTGTCACCTACAACCTCTTCCTCAACAACATTTTCGACCCTCTCAGCGGTCTCTTGACTTTCCCGAGGTGTATGCCCTTCCATCACATATTCAGGTGATGTAAGTTCACGCACATTCCTATTGGTATAAAAATCACTCGCCTCTGGTTCTGGCGAAGGTGGTGAACATTTCCAACTTTCCTCTAACCTATCTAAAGAAGCTTGCAAACTTAAAAGAGCATCAGCCTGGTCCTTCTGCTCTTGGTGAGTGTTATACCAGAGTACCCAAAGTTGGGCCCAAGTTGCATAAATGTCAGGTTGAGATGACTCCTCAGTCCGCCATCCATTGTCATCGAATGATCCATTGTAGCAATCATCCTCGTAATAGGTGTTTGCCGGATTTTCATAATCTTCATAATACTGATCCGGGTACATGTAATCACCCATTATAAGGATGTACACATACCAAAAATCAGCAAACTAAAATCAAACATCAAAAATAAGAAACTAAGTCCTACAAATCACCTAATCTAAGCGCATAGCTCCCCTGCAACGGCGCCAAAATTTGACACACCTAGGTCGTCGTGCGGTCAAAAATAAAGAGAAACCTAACACACACACTAGTACAGTGGTAGTCAGGGTCGATCCGCAGGAGCTTCGTGGTTAGACTAAATGACAGATTACCAACTAGTAGTGTCACGCTACAGTCGGAGGACCTGGTTTCTAAGTTCTCAACTACTAATACTAACAAGCACTTATCAAACAAACTCAAGCCAAGCTCAAATGAACCTAGTTACTTTCTGAAATCAGAAGTGCATCTCTGAATCAGAAGCAAACAAAGGCATCCAAACCAAACAAAGCATAACCTAACTAATAACTAAGGTTCTGAATGAACAGCTACTAGCTAAAGTTCAATGCCTAAAACTAACCTAATTGGCTACTGATTTCAGCAAAGGAAAGCAGTTCCAAACAAGGTTAAAGCAAGATCCAAACACAATTCAACAATCAAAACACAAACAAACATCCAAAACACCGAAATCTCAATATTACTTGTAACCAAATGCTTCTCATTCATCAAACTCGAATCCAAACATCAAAACAGTAACTAAATAATACTAAAACAGAAACCAAAGCTTGGTATCAATGGTTGTCACTCCCAAAGATATAAACTAAAGGTTACAAATGTCTAACTAATTAAAAATAAAATCCAAAACATAAAAAATACCACTTGAGATGTTGCTGGAACGAATTCTTGGAGTCAAAGAGCTTCAAGGTCGATTTTACACCCGGTCTTTGCTAGGGTTTTCGGCTGGAATTGCCTCTATTTATAGTTGCAAATTTCTCGCAGCCACGCCGCGCAGATGAAGAATCCGCGGCGCGCGTCCTAATCTTTTCCCGTTTCTTCGGCATTTGAATGTGTTACACCGCCTTAAGCCCGCGTCGCGTGTTTTATAGATCCGCGGCGCGCGTACGTATTTCCTTGATTTTTCATTCTTTTCCAAACTTCTTCCTTTTGCACGCTTTTAGTCCCTGTTTCCATTCTTTTTCTCCAAACAAGTCCTGGCACGAAAAGTGAGAATACCCAGACATATCTGATATAATTTCATTAAGAAAAGGGCTCAACAACGCCTAAAATACTTGATATCACTAGGCGTTGTCACTCACTTTTGTGCTTCATAATAAAAACCCATGACATTCTTGAATAGTCATCGATAATAGAAATAAAATACCGAGCACCACCAAGTGATGGGACACGAGACGGACCCCAACAATCCGAATGAATGTAATCTAACATCGATTTACTTTGGTGAATTGCTTTTGAAAAACTAATACGATGTTGTTTTCCGAAAACACAATGTTCACAAAACTCCAAATTCGCCACCTTGTGACTCCCAAGTAAACCCTGATTACTTAAAAGAACCATAACTTTTTCACCAACGTGACCGAGCCGCATATGCCATAACCGGGTCAACTTTGAATTTTCTTCTTCGGATTGAGAAACCGCAATCGAACCGGTAACCGTCTCTCCTTGGAGAACATACATCATCGACTCTCTCGATGCTTTCATTACCTCCAATGCTCCTTTCGTTACTTTAAGCACACCATTCGAACCGGAGTACTTAAACCCCTTTGACTCCAAAGTTTCCAATGAAATCAAATTCTTTTTCAAATGTGGAATATGTCGTACATCCATTAGAGTTCTTACAACTTCGTCTTGCATGTGAATTTGAACCAACCCAATACCAACCACCTTACTTATAGTGTCGTTAGCCATCGTAACGCTCCAGAGATTAACTTCTTCATACGTAACAAACCACTCTCGGTTATGACACATGTGGTAAGAAACATGCGGAATCTAACATCCATATCTCATTGTACCTTACTGTAACGCCCAGTTTCAACACAGAGTAAACCCAGAAATTTTTTTCGCATTTATGAGATAAATAGTATAATTGGGTACTTGTGTGCTATGGAATCTACAAGAGGTTACCATCGAGAATCGTCCCACGATCCGAGCCGGGTGCTACAACTGCTAACCTGCACACAACATAACACATACACGTAAGCTACAAAGCTTAGTGAGTAACAATACAACGACATGAATAACTTGTTTTAAATGTAATACATCACCCAACTCATGGGTGTAGTTATTCTCTGCAACAAATCATAAGTACTGGTTAATATAAACATATCAAACCAGCTATACTTCATTATTAATAACTACAAGTATTCTTCCCGTAGTTACACTGGTATCTACCGATACCTAAACTACTAATAAACAAGCACGGTGTAATACAAGTAACACAAGTATACACCTAACAGACAACTCGGTACCACTACTCGGTATTACTACACGGTATTTCTTCACACTGATTTCCAACATGAAATCATCTACTCTACGACTTTTCAGATCGTAAGCCATCATGATTATATATCTATCTTCTCTTCAACTTTTATGATTTTGAATCACTAAGACCCACTACTACCCTTACTGTACTATGAGCATAAAAACTCTTAATTTCGTATGATAGGCAATTAAGCCCCATCTCTTAGCCACGTAAGCTAATATACATTTCACAGAGGTTCTTACCATATATTAGGTAATTAAACTCAACCACTTAACCGCAAGGCCATTATGAACCACAATGGTTCCTGCAATATATGGGGTAGTTAAACCCAGCCGCTTAGCCAAAAAGGTTATTATCTTCGGACATGAATCCAATCTCCTAGCCACGGAGGACGTATATTTGGATATCAAATCCAATCTCCTAGCCACGGAGGCCGTATATTTGGATATCAAATCCAATCTCCTAGCCACGGAGGCTGTATATTTGGATATCAAATCCAATCTCCTAGCCACGGAGGCCGTATATTTGGATATCAAATCCAATCTCTATACAAATAAATTCTATGTATGCTGTACATTTGGGTATCAACTCATCACATGTAAACACAAAAGGCTCACGACATATCCTGATCTCTTCTAGACTCACGGCTTATCCGGTCTTGTCTTTTCATTGACTCACGACTTATCCGGTCTTGTCATCTCATTGACTCACATCATGACTGTAAGATACTCGCATCCAACAGTCCGTGTGTACCTGTAAACTTCACAAGTATCATATACATACTACATCATACTACATATATTTCACCATATATATATATATATATATATATATATATATATATATATATATATATATTCATTTTACATACTTCTCTATGGTTGCTAAGTACCATATAAGCAAACCATTAATATCATAGTTGTACCTACTCATAAAGTACTCATCTTGTGATATATAAATAAACCTTACTTCAAATAAACAAAAGATTATCATCTTAATGCCGGTTACTTCACATCATAACCATAAAATTCTAACACATATAATCAATTAAGCTTCTTTATATGTCTACATAGTTTATGTGTAATTTACCACATGTATCATCTTGTGCATAGCTACAAAACTCACCTGTAATAACAAGTGATTTTTAATACTTGATGCACTAGAATTACATAGTAATCTCTACATGCTTGTGAATTAACTAGCATCATAAACACACATAACATGTTACAATTAACATGTAAGTAGAGTTACTCACCTGAATATAGTAGCTTTACCCCGTTCCAAATGGTACAATTTGCAGGCCAAGGTGTCTTCTCATCTCTTCAACACCTACACCATACCACATACACACCATATACATGTGAATACCTTCTATTCACTTTCAAGAGTTCTATCTACTCAACTATAACCAATAGCAAGCTTTAGGGTTTAAATCACAACCCTACTACACATTCAAACCGTGAATTTCATGCTACTACTTCTATAGTTGCAGGTGGGTGATTAAAACCACCTGGAACCAACCCTTCCCAAGCAAATCAACCGATCAAATGAAGCTAGAACATAGAATCTTACCTTCAAGAAGCATGATATCAAATCCTACTTCAAATTCTCGAGTCCTAGTCTTCCGATTCGACTTTAAGGGCTTGGGAAATATTTTTCTAGGGTTTTGAGAGTGTTTTACGAACTAAACATATCCCCAAAATGAAGCAAAATCGCACATTTAAAGGTGGGGTCTACGCGTAACCCGACCCGGTTTCTTGCGCAGCACGACCCGGGCTCCTGAACCCGACCCGGGTTGACGTTGTTGCTGTTGCTGATTTCTACGGCTGAAAACCCGACCCGGGTTGACTAACACGACCCGGGTTAGTCCAAATTTGTTTCAAACATTGTTTTAAGCCTTTCAACTAGACCCGGTTTAATCCACACGACCCGGGTTACCCGTTTTAGTGTTTTTCGCACGAAAACTCTATTTTAAAGGTATTCGAACTATCCAAACATCTATAACATTATTTTATATCAAAATCACGTCATGATTAAGATTATAGTACTTACCGATAATAGCGCGGTGTTACAAATTCTTCCCCCCTTCAAAAGATTCCGTCCTCGAAATCTCGTAGCAACTTATCAAATTGCTTAAGGTTTCATTATAAACCTGCATTCTCATTTAGATTCGAATTCCCATTACCCGATAGTAATTCTAACTTCTATTCATCTATCGTCTTGGTGGTGATGGGTTTAATTGCTAAGGAAATGGTGCTATTAATCACAACCGAGATCACATTCATATAGCTCTATACATGCTATATTAATCTACTTTCCTTACTGTACACGTATATCTATCTTTGTAGCATACGGTATAATCATTCAACATCTCTAAGATGCATATTCATACACACATATACATAGTCACAACCTGCTACATGGTTGTAAAGTATTCGATATGCAACTGCCACATATCTTTACTACTACTTATAATCACAAAATAGTCATGATGTGATTGCTACATACCACATATGATCACTAGATTTTCACTAAGTGATCACCATACGCATAACATATGTTATACAAAACATCTATTACACATCCATTTTGTTTTCAAACAACACATTACACGTAGTAATGCGATTATGCTGACCACCGCGGCGATTTTATCGGTTCCGCTATTTTCCACCGTAAAACTGAACCGCGATTATGCTGACCACCGCGAACCGCAATACCGGCGCTATTAACTGCATAGCGTACAAAGTATCGCGAACAGGTATTGATTGGTAATAGTAGTAGATGGTACGAGGTATCGTGATTTGATAATATGTAACGATTGGTATGAATTACCAGTCGGTGATACTTTATGATAATTGGTACGAAGATACCATATAGTGTATAGTACCAGGGTACTATGTAATAGGTAAAGTGATAGTACAATGTTATATACGATATAAAAGCTATGAGTTAAGTAGTAACTGGTTGGAATTGTGTATACTGAATGCATACAAACTGATTTTGTGCTGTAGTATACCATATGTAATATGTTAATGTGTAGCTAATACTAGATGCGTTTAAGTTTAGTATGCAGATGTTGTAATTTGATGTATAGAGTAAAATGAATGCAAAATTGTTATGCCTGGCAAGATGTACTAAGCAGATACTCATGGTTCGATAAACTGAGTATGTGCGGCTCGTAGTGCTGAGCAAAGGAACACAGTCCAATTCACTATTATGATAGTGATATAGATTATAAGTAGTGACGAGACAAGAACATCGTTACTGTAACATCCTCTATCTAGGGTAAATAATTTAATGAATAAAAATAATGAATTAAGTAATTATAATAATAGAACTATATATTAAATTAAATTAAGAAGTATATTTTGAAGAAGTATTTTGTCCATAATAACTCAATAGGGGTAAAAAGGGAATTTACCACATTTAAATTTCTAGAAGAAGGACCTAAGTGTAAAACTGGAACTCTTTAGGAGTAGGGGGTCTCATTTGCAAATAAGAAAGAATTAGTGAGCTGGAGGGACCATATTGCAATTAAAGGAAAACTTGGGTCTTTAGTTGGGGGAAACCCCATTTCCCCTCTCATATTCACGATTTTGAAGAAGGAAGGGAGAGAGAGGGCGATTTCAAGGGGAATACTAGAAGAGGAGCACATTTCCAGCTAGATCTAAGTAGTGATCATCAACCATTTGAAGATCTAAGGTAAGAAATCAACCTTTCATGTTGAAAACCCACTATTGGGGTAGATTGAGTCTAAATTTCGAGTTCTATGTTGGGGGAGATGGAATCCATGATCCCAAGGACGTAAATCACGAATTCAAGTGATTATTCTTCTACAATTTGGTTGTTATATGCTTGGAGAACAGTTGGGATGCTTGTTGATCCATTTGAAACCCTAGTTTTTGGGGAAAACTCATCATATGGTAAAACCTTGATGATTGGATCAACTCTTATCTTCCAAATGTTCTATGAAAAGCTTAAGTAGATCCCTAATGATTCCCAAGTTATTGGAGGAAGGATTTCATTATTGATTGGTCATTAGATTGGGTGGAATTGGATACTCCTTGGATCTAAGCTCATGAAGTAAACTTGAAATGATATCATGGATTTGATTCAATGGAGATGTTATTGGATGATTTGTTTGGACTAAATGATGGGTAATTTAGGTAGAGATAATGTCCTTTTGATATCTAGAAGTTTGGGGTAGTATTAGACTTTGAATTGGACCAAAATGAAGTGAAAATGACCAAAATCGGAGATGGAACTGGGTAAAGCACGACCCGTGCTGAAGGAGCACGACCCGTGCTGTTTGAATCCGTGATTTACACGACCCGTGTAATATATTACACGACCCGTGTAATATATTACACGACCCGTGTAATTCTCTGACCAGTTTTGGGTACTTTTTGAGTTTGAGCTCCACGGTTTGGGCTTTGGGTTCTAAGAATTGAACTTATTTTTAGACAATGTTTAACTAAGATTTTACTTTTAATTAGTGAAGTTTAACTAGTCTAGAACTATTTGTAATGTTGAATATTATTTATTGTAGGAGAGGAGTAATCGAAGTAAAGCAAAGAGTAACATACTACTTTGGGACTTAAGAGAGGTGAGTTACCGGGAGTACACATCCCCCTTTTAACTTGATGTTTTATTACAACTATCATGCATACTTCTATGCGTTAAATGTTGCATAAACCTTATGTGTGCATAACATTAAAATGAGTATTTTTCAAGGTAAATCTTATAAATTATACAAAGAGGTTTTGAGAGACATATGGACATCCTATTTGTGCATCACATTACATGTAGGATGGGGATTGACCGTGAGATGCCTTGATGACGAGTTTGACCCTTCTCTAAAACAAAGAGGGTGAGGATTTTATATGAGTTTGACCCTTCTCTAAAATAAAGAGGGTGAGGAGTAGTTCCCGACATTAGGGAATTTGCATGAGGGAGTTGCTACCCCTCATGAGGCTAGTGTAATGGCCACTAGTCTTAGTTTCAACCCATACGGGAATCAAGTATTATGCTCCGTGCGTTTGCTTGTGAACTTAGGTGGGTGCCATTGAGGTGAGATGGACTTTATGAGATGGACATGGGTGGGTGATGTGTTTTCAGACATACATATTTATATACCCAAAATGATATCACTTGTTTTTGGAATGCTAAGGATAAATATTATCTTTGTAATGTCTTTGTATAAGTTTTGAATTTATAACACGGAAATATCATGAATGAAAACAACACAACTAGGCAAGTGCACCTAATCGGTTGTAATATAGTAATGGTAAGTCCGGGTCGAACCCAAGGGAATTGGTTTAAATTAAAGAAAATCAATTATCAATTAACAATTTATAATATCAACAAAATAGATAAGAGGGGGGGATTTGTGTAATTGAATTTGTGAAAATATTGTAACAACAATTAAATAAGAATAGTGAGTAAGAAAATGATAACAAGGTTGAAGTTAAACCGAACAGATAGTTTGAACAAATATGCTTTTACTCAGAGGTGATTACTCCTTATAACGATATTCTGATTGATAATAATGTGCAATGGATATTAACAAGTTCAATACCGATTTCTAAGTTAATCAGATGTCTTGGTCCAACAATCTAATTTTATGATTAAAAGGGTTATTAATTCCATTGGTCCTGTAAATTAATTACTCCAATTAATCATTCTATTTATTCGTAATCTGCATGATTTATTTGTTTCTTTTGATATCAATGGTCATGAAAATCAAAATGAGTTGTACAGTTTGGTCCACTAATACAGTTTAAACATATGCATATAAGATTATTTCCTTGTAACTTAACCTAGGATTTGGTCAATCACTAGTCATAAATATGTATATGGATCACATATATTATGATACAAGTTAATTTAGTAAGAATGGTCATCTATACTAATTATAACTCAGTTATAAGTTTCAAAGATAGATTCTTAATATGCACGAGTCGGTTAAATAAACATGCAAAGTAAATTATAAAACATGCAATATCCGATTTTATATCAATCAAAACATAATTATAAGTTTCATCTAATCTAAGTAAAAACACAAAGGAATTACTCCATAATCATAAACATGCAACACACTGAATATTTAAGAGAGCTAAACATAGTAAGCAAACCGAATATCCGAGCTATGATGTTTCTTGATCGTTCGTGGCTACCGCTAGCAAAGCTTTGTTTCTTGAGAGGAGAGGTCGAGATGAAGGATATAGAGGGTGATATTCTCCAGGTGTGGAGTTTTTATCTCTGAATGTGTGTCTACAACAATAAGAGAAAGCCTCTATTTATACTACTGGCCAGCGTAGATCGCGTCGCGATCCTATAGAGGATCGGGTCGCGATCCAGTGTGAATTGCGTTTGGCAGTTGGCCGCTACTCTGACTTTGCGGACTGTGGTTGGTGGGTCGGGTCGCGATCCTTGATGAGATCGGGTCGCGATCTCTGTAAGGTCGCGATTTTGAGACGTTTGTCGCGATCCTTTGGTCAGCAATTGTTACGCATTCGTCATAAGGTAGGGTCGCGATCCTATTGGTGATAGGGTCGCGATCTAGGCCTGATGGAATTATTTCTTCATTTTTTCGCCCAAAATACGCTCTTTTTGGCCCTTTCTTTCTCGATAGTTCTTTTACTCCTTTTTCTTCATTCCAAGGCTTGAATTTAGCTCCTTCTTCTTCATATAGCACTTTCCTTCTGTGTTTTGGTATTTAAAATAATTAAGTACCTTTTATCTTGAAATTAAACCAAAAACACATTTTTAAGCACTCGATATTGCCCGAAATATATGTATAAATGAGGCAATATCAAAATACCCTACACTTGAACTTTGCTTGTCCTCGAGCAAACTACAATTTAAAACTCAGCGAAGAAATTTTACATCCAAACAACTTTCCAAATGCTATCACGGATCTAGCATTATTTACCGATTTTAAGAATAAGGTTTTAAGAATAAACATAGTAGATTATACCTATTCTTATGCGCGTATTTCTAACCTTCCAAAATTTTACATAAAAACCTATTTCTATTAATGACAAATATTTAGATTGAAAAATACTCATTTTTACATAACATTGAATACACCCTTTAAAAATTCCTTTTATCTCAAGATCTTTTTGTCAAGTTTCCCAAAAATTATGCTGGACTAGGTTTATCAAGTTAAGTTATTTATTTTTATCGCACCTTTGAAACTCGTGACTTTCTATGGAACTCTTGATTACAAATTTTCAACTCACAACTGTACAGAGTTTACTAATTCAAATTCCAAAGGCCACTAAGGAAATCCCATGACTTTCGATGACATCCGTGTAGCGAGTTTTCGACAATATTATCCCAAACCAGTTGGTTTTAGGTAATAAGGAGTAGAAATGCCCGTGGGCCCCATTTTATGTCTACTTGCTCAAATGTCAAAGGCCACTGATTGAATTTCCTTCCTGAGTCTCAATCTTATGGTGTAACGTTACTTGATTCTCGCTTTTTATTCATTAATTTTCTTATTTGAAGTTCTTTTAACGAGGCTTATTTTCCTCGATTTAGTCATAGCATTCGCGCGATTAGGGAAACTGACTCAACCTGTTTTGACAAATCCTGATTTTCAACGGGTCTATTTCGTTGTTTTATGCAAAACATTTTGTAATTATCATTCTAACTACTTGTCATTTACGGAATTAAATTTTATATGAAATAATGAAAAACTAGAAAATAAGAGCATAAAATTAAGTTTAACCTACAAATTTATTTTCAAAACATTTTCCTTAACAATTACCTTTTTAGTATACAATTTTTGGAAAAGATGTTTAAGATAAAATTTTGACTTGGCTTAGTTAATAATTGCAGTTTTGACCTTTTTACCCTACACTTATTTTATACAATAATCTTATTGTATATATCTTTTTAAATCAAAGAGGAGTTTAATTGGAATGGACTCCCCTTGGGTAATGGGTCGTTCTATTTTAAGGACAGATTCCACAGAAGAAGTTTGCTGAACTGAATGCCAGCGTCTGTCTGAACCTATATTCTGTATCAATGCTCAGAGAAAATATTAACCATACCACAAAAATAAAACACACCAATAAATAAAAACAAACACACCACATTAAAATAATAATAAAAAAAAATCCAAATGTATTTAAATACAAAAAATAAAGTCAATCATCAGTATCATCAAAAACTGAACCTGAGGTGCCAGTGCCGTCACCATAATCCTGCAGATAATCTGGCGGCTCAAACCATGTGGGTACAGGAGGAACATAAGTCGGGTATGGAATAGATGGCTGGAACCCCTGACTAGCGTAGAACTCCTGCATACTGCGCGATACCCACTGGTCATGTACCTGTCTCCTCAGAATATCGCGATCTAGCCTCTGCATGTCGTGCTCTATCCGTCGCATGTCGCGCTCTCGGCTCAAATCCATCCTACTCATCTGCTGGGATAAGTAGCGTAGATCGATCTCCTGCTCCGGGGCATCCTGCTGGATCGGAGATCTCTGCCGGCGTCGACGGTGAGCACCGGGGGCTCGCTGAGGCTGCGGCTGCGGCTCAGGGTCTGGCTGTGGCTCGGGCTGAGCGTCAATGTCATCTCCCTGCTCAACAGGGTCCTCTTCTCGTATGCGATCGTCCTGATCGATCACTCTCATCTGATAAAGGTAACTTCTGTTCATATAACGAGGATCTGACCTGGTGAGTCCCCGTGCGAGTGGAGATGAGAAGACGTCGTATGATGCTGCCAGTCTGGATATAAGATGCCCTCCAGAGATGGGGCTATTCTTCTTTGCCCCTTTTGCCTTCCTAGAAAGGAAGACAGCCAGTGTATACGGAAGGTTGAGGCACACACCCTCAGATGTCAGGCACCATAGATAGAAGACATCATCTACTGGCACCTTATCGCTTCCTTTACGGTGATTAACCGTAGAAGCGATGAGTCTGTGAAGCACACGGTGGACAGGGGAGCGTAGCATGCTCTCCACCGCGGTGTGTGAGTCGAAAGCCTCATTGGCCAGCGCGCCCCATGCATCTGCCAGGCGGAACTCTTCGGGCGGGATCCTATGGCAGGCCTCGAAGAAAGTGGAAAAAGTAGGCAAGATGGTCTCCTCCCGTGTATACAGCCCTAGGCGTATCCCTAGCTCCATCACACTGCACTCACGGCTTACTCCTCCCAGTCTGAAAGAGAGAGCCGTCCTATCCGATAACTCCCTGTACTGCTCGAACTGTACAGTGGATAGGAACTCCAGAGTGATCTCTCTGAAAATTGGCTCCTGGAAGTGGAATAGTCTATCCCAGGCGTGGCATGTAAATCCAGTAGCAGCATGGATCTTTGTTGTGAACGGTGCCAAGCGGTGGTGCAGCCCGATTGTGGCCGCGTATTCCCAATCCAGACAGGGAGGCACATGAACGTCTTTCTTGTGAATCCTAGCCAGTTCTCCCAAATATCGCTGTCTCCTCGCATTGTTGATTGTTGTTGGAAATTGAAGCAATGCATGCGAGGGTAACTCCTCAGCTTGTGGGTTTTGTTCTCCCCTTCCCGCCATTTATCTGTGAAATAAGAAATAAAAGAAGAAATAGAAAAGAATTAGCTTTTAATAAAAATCATTTTTTGCTCCTGGTCTGATGTCGGGTCGCGATGAGAGAATGGGTCGGGTCGCGACCGAAGAAATGGGTCGGGTAGCAAAATCGGGTCCTGGTCCTGGTCGGGTCGCGATGGTCATCCGGATAGGGTCGCGATCTTAGGATGGGTCGGGTTTTGGTTCGCGATAGGGACGAGATCAAGGTCCGGTACCATTCAAGCGTCGGGTCGCGATCATAGCACCCGTTCACCGATCGGGTCGCGATCGACGAACAGATTCAGGGAGATTCAACGGTTGGGTCGCGATTCAAGAAAGTGCTCGTAGATCGGGTCGCGATCTTGGAGCTTTTGCATATACATTCAACCGTAGAGTCGCGATCTATGAACATCATCAAGGATCGGGTCGCGATCCTTGAATGTCCGACCCTAAACTCGCGATTTCAACATTTTTTTAAGCTAAATCTTCACTATCTAAGAGGGTTTTGACTAGTTTACTTGATTCTCGGTTAGATCTAACATCTAAATGGGCAAATCATTCAAAACCGAGAATCAATTTTAAAACCTAATTTTATTTCAATTTCACAAAATATCTACCAATTCGTAATGTAAATCGAGAAGGAAACGAGGGTTTACATACCTTGCTTGATGATTACGGATCTAGAGAAACTGGAAAAACACTCGGTCGCAATTTACCGTGAGGATCGGGAAGCGATTGTGGGGTAAAAAATGAGACCAAGCGACCGAATCTGTTTTTAACCATCGCGTGTCGTCGGGTCGCGACCATATGGTCGGGTCGCGATCCTTGAAATTTACGGGCTTTTGGTTTTCTGGTTCGCTTGAGATCACGCCCCTATGGGCCTCCGGATCGGATCGCGATCTTCATCTATGGCATTTTTCCTTCTCTTATTTTTCCGTTGATGATCTTTATTTTTGTGTTTTATTTTTATTATTTATTATTATTTTTATTTATTATTATTATTATTTTTTTATTTTAACATACAACATAAAATTAAATTGTCTCTAAATTATTACAACCAAATCGAATAAAAATCAATGTCTTTTCTTCACACCGCTTTCCTTTATCTGGGTCGAAAGCTTAGACCCGTACCCCTGCCCTTTATATTTTTAATTGTTTGAGAGGGGTACATCCTCTCCTTCCTCATAACGGACTCCTTGTTCGTAGTGCTTCACCCGGTGTCCGTTAACCTTGAAGCTTACGTTGTTCTTGTCGATTAATTCAACAGTACCGTATGGAAATACGGTTTTCACTTTGTACGGCCCATACCATCTTGACTTTAGTTTTCCTGGAAATAACTTTAATCTCGAGTTGTATAAAAGTACCTGATCTCCTGGTGCAATCTCCGTTTTCTTTTGTAATCGTGCGTCATGCCATTTTTTAGTGCGATTTTTGTAAATCAATGAATTCTCATATGCCTCGTTTCTCAACTCTTCTAACTCGTTTATCTGCATCAAACGGTTAGAACGGATATTTGTTTCATTTAAATCACAATTTTTTAATGCCCAGTATGCTTTATGTTCTATCTCCACAGGTAAATGACATGCTTTACCGTATATCAACCTATATGGTGCCGTACCAATAGGTGTTTTATAAGCTGTTCTGAAAGCCCATAAAGCATCATCGAGTTTAGCAGACCATTCTTTCTTATTGGTACCAATTGATTTTTCCAGAATTCTTTTTATTGCTCTATTCGTGACTTCAGTTTGCCCACTGGTTTGTGGGTGATACGGGGTTGCAAATCTGTGTTGAACTCCATATTTTTTTAGAGTTTTCTCAAGTTGTGCGTTTGCAAAATGAGTTCCCCGGTCACTAATTAGAGCTTTTGGTACACCGAATCGTGAAAACAATTTTTTTAGAAATTTAATTACAACTCGTGCGTCATTAGTTGGTAAAGCCTGGGCTTCAACCCATTTTGACACATAGTCAACAGCGACTAAAATGTATTTGTTTCCACATGAATTTGGGAATGGTCCCATAAAATCGATTCCCCAAATGTCAAAAATTTCACATACCTGTATACTTACCTGGGGCATTTCGTTCCTGGATGAGATGTTTCCTGATCGCTGGCATGAATCACATTCTTTCACATATCTCTTAGCGTCCTTGAAAATTGTTGGCCAATAAAATCCGGCTTCGAATATCTTTCTCGCTGTGTAATTTGCACTATGGTGTCCTCCAACTGGTCCTTGATGACAATGTTTCAGGATATTCTGAATTTCTTTTCCATAGACACATCTTCTAATTATATTGTCCGCATTGACTCGAAATAAATACGGATCGTCCCAGAAGTAATGTTTTACATCTGTGAAGAATTTCTTTTTCTGTTGATGTGTCATTCCCTTCAGAAGTACTCCTGCAGCCAAATAATTAACTATGTCAGCGTACCAAGGAAGTTCTGCGTCTACATTCAGTAGGTATTCATCAGGAAAATTATCGTTGATTTCTGTTTCCTTAAGCTGTTCCATCCTTGGGTTCTCCAGTCTGGACAAGTGGTCTGCTGCAACGTTTTCCATTCCTGGTTTGTCTTTTATCTCCAGATCAAATTCTTGTAACAGGAGGATCCAACGTATGAGTCTTGGTTTTGCGTCCTGCTTTGAAAACAAGTATTTTAAAGCAGAATGATCTGTAAAGACAGTTGTTTTAGACAAAATTAGGTATGGTCTGAATTTATCAAATGCATAGACCACTGCTAGTAATTCCTTTTCTGTTGTTGTATAGTTTTCTTGTGCTGGATTGAGGGTTTTACTAGCATAAAAGATAGGTTGGAAATGTTTTTCCACCCTTTGCCCGAGAACTGCTCCAACTGCATAGTCGCTTGCATCACACATCAATTCAAAAGGTAAATTCCAATCTGGTGCAATTAGAATTGGAGACGAGACCAATTTTTCTTTTAAAGTGTTGAAAGAATTTAAGCATTCTGTCGAAAATTCAAATTTTGCTTCTTTCAATAGTAATTGAGTTAGTGGTCTCGCTATTTTTGAAAAATCCTTTATGAATCGACGATAAAATCCTGCATGTCCTAGGAAACTTCTCACTCCCTTCACGTTTGTAGGTGGCGGCAATTTTGAGATAGTTTCCACTTTGTCTTTGTCCACTTCTATTCCTTGGTTTGACACCTTATGTCCAAGAACTATTCCTTCTTGAACCATGAAATTGCACTTTTCCCAATTCAACACCAAGTTAGTTTTCTCGCATCTTTCAAGCATTTTATCAAGACTGGTTAAACATTTATCAAAAGTATCTCCAAATACAGAAAAGTCATCCATAAATACCTCCATGAAATCCCCTACCATTTCGTGAAATATGGCAGTCATGCATCTCTGAAACGTTGCTGGTGCATTGCAGAGTCCAAATGGCATCCTTCGGTATGCAAAAGTTCCATAGGGACATGTGAAGGTGGTTTTTTCTTGATCCAGCGGATCGATTGGGATCTGAAAATATCCTGAAAAACCATCTAAAAAGCAATAGTAAGTTTTACCAGCAAGCCTTTCAAGCATTTGGTCAATAAACGGTAATGGAAAGTGATCTTTGCGAGTAGCATCATTTAATTTACGATAGTCTATACATACTCTCCATCCGTTTACTGTTCTGGTGGGGATTAATTCGTTTTTTTCATTTTTTAAAACGGTTATTCCCCCCTTCTTTGGTACTACATGAATGGGACTGACCCATGGACTGTCTGAGATGGGGTATATTATTCCTGAATCTAACAATTTTACAACCTCTTTCCTTACAACTTCTTGCATTTTAGGATTTAAACGTCTCCGGGGTTGTATTTTAGGCTTGGTTTCATCTTCCATGAGAATTTTATGGGAACAGTATGAAGGACTTATTCCCTTAATATCTGAGATTTTCCAGGCTATGGCATTCTTTCTTTTCTTGAGGACAGCCGCCAGCTTCGTTTTTTCTGCAATTGACAAAGAAGCATTTATTATTACAGGTAATTGCATGTTTTCATCTAGATAAGCATATTCAAGATGAGGAGGTAGAGTATTGAGTTTAGGAGTCCTTGGCTCTGAGTCTTGATTCTCATTGGTTGTAGATGAATTCCTTTCACTAGGCACTCTTTCTTCTTCTAGTAGTTTTTCTAATTTCCCAATTTCTTCGTTGGCATTAAATTCTTCTTCTTCCATTGGCATCATGCTTTCTAGGTTTCTTTTCTCTAATTCCTGCAACTCATTCTCCAAAATGGTGTCAAAAGTATCAATGAAATATACCGCATCATCACATGTCTTTGAATGTTTCATGGATTGATCAATTCCAAATGTTATGGCATCAGTTCCAACTCTAAGTGTGAGCTTAGATTCACGGATGTCCACTAATGCTCTTGCTGTGCTTAAGAATGGTCTTCCCAGAATTATTGGCACCTGTTCATCTTCTTCCATGTCTATAACAACAAAATCTGAAGGAAAAACAAATTTATCTACCTTTACCAACAAGTCCTCCACTATACCTCTTGGATATGTTATCGATTTGTTTGCTAAGTGGATCGCCATTCTTGTTGGTTTAGGTTCAGGCAAGTCAAGCTTCGAGTAAAATGAATATGACATGAGGTTGATGCTTGCACCTGAATCTGCTAAAGCATGACTAAAAGTTAGATTACCAAACTGGCAGGGTAATGTTAAACTTCCTGGGTCAGTCATCTTTTTAGGTAGTTTATTTAACATTGCTGCTGAGCATTGTTCATTTAGAATCACATTGGATGCTTCTTCAAGTTTCTTTCGATTTGTAAGAAGATCCTTTAAAAACTTTGCATATTTAGGCATTTGTGCAACTGCCTCAACAAAAGGTATATTAATATGCAATGATTTAATGTGTTCTAAGAATTTCTTGTATTCCTCTTCTTGTTTTTCCTTTTTAAGACGTTGTGGGTATGGAACTGGTGGTTTATAACTTTTTACGGGTGTTGGCGGTGGTCTTTCTTCAGTTTCTTCCTCATTCTTTTCTGGTAGTTTCTCAGATTCCTGCGTTTTAGATGAAGAGTTAGTGTTTATGGGAATTGACGGTTCTAAAATCTTACCGCTTCTGGTTGAAATTGCCTTGACATGTGCATTCGGATTTTGTTCTGTGTTGCTCGGCAATGTACCAGGGAATCTTTCATGCAAAACTCGCGAAATTTGACCAACTTGAGTTTCAATATTTAATATTGAAGCTTGTTGATTTCGGAGCGCAGATTCCGTAGTTACTCCCATTTTCTTCACTAGTTCTTCGGTTGATCTGTGTCTTTTATCTGAGGCTTCTGCAAATCTAGTCATCATTTCTTCAAAGCTTGGTTTTTTCTCGGGTTGTCTTTGTGGATCACAGGGTGGTTCTCTTTGGTAGTATCCTTGCCCGTTTTGTTTATACTTCTCAGCTTGATCCTTTTTGTATTCTTCATAAGGCTTCCAGTTATTGTTTCGTGGCCTTCTTTCATCAAATCGATCTCCGGATGAATAACAAACACTTTCTTTTCTCTTTCCATCTTCATCAAGTGGACAATCTCTTGCAAGATGTGATCCACTACAGTTGTCACAGCCGACCTGAATGGCATGGATTGTTTGGTTTACCTTTTTCATGTCTCGCCCCAAAGCGTCTAGTTTGGCATTGAGGGCTGCTAATCCATCGGCTTGCTCATCTGTTGGCTTCTTTCTTAAGGATGAGTCTCTTGAAGAGTGCCACTGATGCGAGTGTTGGGCTAATTCTTCAATTAATGCATATCCGTCTGCTGGAGTTTTCTTTGGAATTGGACCCTGCGAATCAACCATTTGACGAGTAGTTACATTAATTCCGTTATAAAAAGTTTGTACAACTTGATGCGGATTAAGATCATGTTGTGGACAATTTTGGAGCATTTCTTTATAACGGTCCCATGCATCATAAAGTGTTTCATCGTCCATTTGTTGAAAATTTTGGATTCTTGCTTTCATTTTAGCAATTTTAGAAGGTGGGCTAAACTGTTTAATAAATTTTGTTTTTAATTCTTCCCAAGTTTTTATTGTTCTTGGGGGTTCAGCTTTTAACCATCTTTTTGCTGCTCCCTGGAGTGTTATTGGAAATACTCGTAACATAACAGCATCTTTAGTGACTCCAGGAATATGAAAGTAATCGGCTATTTCAAGGACAGCTTCCACATGTTGGTTGGCATCTTCAGCATCTTTTCCTGTGAACAAAGTTTCCCTTAGAAGATGTAGGAATTGGCCTTTTATTTCAAAATGTGTTCCATCTGGAATTGTGGGACGAACTAGTCCTTGGCCTGTTTCTTCTTGTGTGCGACTTGCATATTCTTCCAAAGAAAGATTTGCAATGTCTGCCATTAATCTTGCGTGTCTTCGTCGTCTGCGAAATTCTCGTTCTGGTTCTTGAAACTGTGGAGTTAAATGAGAGTTTGAACTCCTGGTCATACACTATCTGAGGAACAACAGGGTGAGATTCAAAATAATAATAAAATAAATTATATTAATAAATGATTTCTTGTACTTAAAACCGTATTCCCCGGCAACGGCGCCAAAAACTTGATGTGTTTTCAGACATACATATTTATATACCCAAAATGATATCACTTGTTTTTGGAATGCTAAGGATAAATATTACCTTTGTAATGTCTTTGTATAAGTTTTGAATTTATAACACGGAAATACCATGAATGAAAACAACACAACTAGGCAAGTGCACCTAATCGGTTGTAATATAGTAATGGTAAGTCCGGGTCGAACCCAAGGGAATTGGTTTAAATTAAAGAAAATCAATTATCAATTAACAATTTATAATATCAACAAAATAGATAAGAGGGGGGGATTTGTGCAATTGAATTTGTGAAAATATTGTAACAACAATTAAATAAGAATAGTGAGTAAGAAAATGATAACAAGGTTGAAGTTAAACCGAACAGATAGTTTGAACAAATATGCTTTTACTCAGAGGTGATTACTCCTTATAACGATATTCTGATTGATAATAATGTGCAATGGATATTAACAAGTTCAATACCGATTTCTAAGTTAATCAGATGTCTTGGTCCAACAATCTAATTTTATGATTAAAAGGGTTATTAATTCCATTGGTCCTGTAAATTAATTACTCCAATTAATCATTCTATTTATTCGTAATCTGCATGATTTATTTGTTTCTTTTGATATCAATGGTCATGAAAATCAAAATGAGTTGTACAGTTTGGTCCACTAATACAGTTTAAACATATGCATATAAGATTATTTCCTTGTAACTTAACCTAGGATTTGGTTAATCACTAGTCATAAATATGTATATGGATCACATATATTATGATACAAGTTAATTTAGTAAGAATGGTCATCTATACTAATTATAACTCAGTTATAAGTTTCAAAGATAGATTCTTAATATGCACGAGTCGGTTAAATAAACATGCAAAGTAAATTATAAAACATGCAATATCCGATTTTATATCAATCAAAACATAATTATAAGTTTCATCTAATCTAAGTAAAAACACAAAGGAATTACTCCATAATCATAAACATGCAACACACTGAATATTTAAGAGAGCTAAACATAGTAAGCAAACCGAATATCCGAGCTATGATGTTTCTTGATCGTTCGTGGCTACCGCTAGCAAAGCTTTGTTTCTTGAGAGGAGAGGTCGAGATGAAGGATATAGAGGGTGATATTCTCCAGGTGTGGAGTTTTTATCTCTGAATGTGTGTCTACAACAATAAGAGAAAGCCTCTATTTATACTACTGGCCAGCGTAGATCGCGTCGCGATCCTATAGAGGATCGGGTCGCGATCCAGTGTGAATTGCGTTTGGCAGTTGGCCGCTACTCTGACTTTGCGGACTGTGGTTGGTGGGTCGGGTCGCGATCCTTGATGAGATCGGGTCGCGATCTCTGTAAGGTCGTGATTTTGAGACGTTTGTCGCGATCCTTTGGTCAGCAATTGTTACGCATTCGTCATAAGGTAGGGTCGCGATCCTATTGGTGATAGGGTCGCGATCTAGGCCTGATGGAATTATTTCTTCGTTTTTTCGCCCAAAATACGCTCTTTTTGGCCCTTTCTTTCTCGATAGTTCTTTTACTCCTTTTTCTTCATTCCAAGGCTTGAATTTAGCTCCTTCTTCTTCATATAGCACTTTCCTTCTGTGTTTTGGTATTTAAAATAATTAAGTACCTTTTATCTTGAAATTAAACCAAAAACACATTTTTAAGCACTCGATATTGCCCGAAATATATGTATAAATGAGGCAATATCAGTGGGGATAGTTGCATTGCATATGCATATCATGACTTTCCATTTTGAGAAAACCTTACGATGTTTTATCTTAAATCTATATAAGTATAATAAATATTTTTGGAGGTTGTCTCGGGTGTTAAGGTTATCCTTTCCACTCATAATGAGATAGTCTCGGGTAACTCACTAGGCATTTCCATTTCCTAACTGTTTTGATGTGTACTCAGGTTAAGGCTAGGAGTTTAAGGCGAGGCGGGAATTCTAGAAGACCACGGGATGTGTGGCCATTTAAACCTTGTTTTTTGTACTTGAATTATGATATCTCCTCACTATACATTATTAAACAACCTTTTGATGTTTTTGGGACCTAATTTCCGCGATGATGAAACTTCTTTTGAAATTAATGAAGTCATTCTAGAAAACAAATGTTTTAATTATTAAACCCTAGCGAGGGGTGTCACAATTTGGTATCAGAGCCTTGGTTTAAGTGAATTAGGTACTAGGATTAGTACTTAGACTTAAACTTAAGGTGCTCATGAGTGAGGGTGATGTATTATTTAACTAATTATATACCACAAGATTAATGTTTATCTTTCTCAGAATGGTGAACACTCGTAGCATGGTTCCGTCGGGTGAAGTTTAAGGAAGTGGGGCAGGTGATGAGGCTCAATCACAACCCATTTCCCTTGCAAGCATTGAGAAGATGATGCTTGACTTAATGGCCAAGCAAGAAGTAAAGATGATTGGTAAGATGAAAGAGTTAATGGAGGATCAAGAAGTACGATTGAGAGACGAAGTGAAGAATTTGTTTGGGGATAACACCGCTTCGGGTGGGCATGATACAAGTAGCTCGTACGATAGTATGCAACATGGACCACCTAGTAACACTGTGTCCCAAGACATGGTAACACCAAGGAAAAGGTGTAGCTTCAAGGACTTCAACTCTTGCAAGCCACCTACTTACAATGGGACTTTAGACCCGGTTGTACTTCACAATTGGGTAATTGAGATTGAAATGGCCTTTTATGCCTGTCAATGCGGTGATGATCAACGCGTGAATTTCGCAATCACTACTCTCAAGGAAACGGCTCTTGAGTGGTGGTTGGAGACTAAAGAAATGATGGAGTTGCATGTGTTGGAGGGCCTAACTTGGGATGTATTCTTGGAAAAGATGAAGGAGAGGTTTTGTACTAAAGAAGAGATCCGTGACCTTGAAAGAAAGTTCCTTGACTTGAAGAAAGACAAAATGACGATCACGGAGTACAATGCTAAATTTAGGAAACTTTTGAGCTTTGCTAGAAGATTGGCCCCGGATGAGGTCACTAAAGTGGATCAATACGTGGGAGGTTTGCCTTGGAACTACCGACTTAACTTTGAAGCTACTACTCTTGAAGTTGCCATGAGGAAGGCAAGGAAGATTGAGAAGACATTAGAAGAACGAGACAAGGAGAGACCCCAATTTGCAAACAAGAGAAAGGAAGGCCACGACTCACGTGGAAAAGGAGCAACCGAACAAAAGAAACTGAAATTTGATGGTAGGGGAAAGAGTGGTGAAGCCATATCCAAAGCTAAGGAAGATGGTACATGTTTCAAGTGTGGTGAGAAAGGACATTTCTCAAACGCGTGTCCTAAAGGTTTCAAGTGCTACCAATGTGGGGATTTCGGGCACAAGGCGAACGAGTGCACCACAAAGAGGAAGGAAGGTAGTGGAGGTGGGAGAAACGAAGCACCTCGAACTCGAGGAAGGGCTTTTCAAATGACTGAAGAGGAAGCTAGGGAGAAGGCAAATGTGGTGTCAGGTATATTTCTTGTTAACTCTCTACCCGCTTCTATGCTTTTTGATTCGGGAGCTACTTATTCCCATGTGTCACCTAATTTTGCAAAAAGACTACAATTACCTTTGCATAAACTTGAGTATGAGCTATTGATAGATGTAGCGGGTGGTGCAAGCAAAATTGTGAGTAAAGAGATATCGCATGTAAAGGTGGAGTGTAGTGGGGCGGAATTTTGGGTTGATCTCATACTTTTGGATGTTGGTGGATTTGATGTCGTACTCGGAATGGATTGGCTTGCAAAGTATGACGCTGAAATCCTATGTGGTAAGAAGATGGTGAGAGTGAAGACATCCGAAGGAGAACCGATTCTTATTTATGGAGACAAAAGAAGAGTGCCCACTAGTGTGATCAACATGATGAAAGCAAGAAGATGTTTGAGGAAGGGTTGTCAATCTTATTTAGCGTATGTGGTAGACATCGTAAAGGAAAAAAAGACTTTGGAGGATATTGAAGTGGTACGAGATTATCCCGAGGTTTTCCCCGATGATCTACCCGGTTTGCCACCGGATCGTCAAGTGGAGTTTCGTATCGACTTAGTACCCGAAACCGCGCCTTTAGCCAAAGCTCCGTATCGTTTGGCACCCGCGGAATTGAAGGAGTTGATGACCCAATTGCAAGAGCTTCTTGATAAGGGCTTCATTAGGCCTAGCTCTTCCCCTTGGGGAGCTCCGATTTTATTTGTAAAGAAAAAGGATGGCTCCATGAGAATGTGCATTGACTACCAGGATCTCAACAAAGTGACTATCAAGAACCGATATCCTCTACCTCGTATTGACGATTTATTTGATCAATTGCAAGGTGCAGGCTATTTTTCAAAAATTGATCTTCGGTCGGGTTATCATCAATTGAAAGTAAGAGATGAAGACGTAGAGAAAACGGCCTTTCGAACAAGATATGGGCATTTCGAGTTTCTTGTAATGCATTTCGGGCTAACAAATGCACCCGCAGCTTTCATGGATCTCATGAATCGGGTGTGTAAATCGTTCCTTGACAAGTTTGTAATTGTGTTTATTGATGACATCCTCATTTACTCAAAGTCGGAGGCGGAGCACAAAGAACATTTGAAGATGGTACTCGAAACTTTAAAAAGAGAGAAGTTGTATGCAAAGTTTTCCAAGTGCGAGTTTTGGATCGGGGAAGTTCAATTTCTTGGGCATGTAGTGAATAAAGATGGAATTAAAGTGGACCCGGCAAAGATTGAAGCGGTAATGAATTGGGAGAAACCGAAGAATCCAACCGAAATAAGAAGCTTTCTTGGATTGGCAGGATATTATAGACGATTTATAGAAGGGTTTTCCAAGATTGCATGTCCGTTGACTTCGTTGACCAAAAAGAATGAGAAGTTTGTATGGACCAGCAAACAAGATGAGGCATTCGAGTTGTTGAAGAATAAGTTGTGTGAAGCTCCTATTTTGTCCCTTCCGGAGGGCACCGAAGATTTTGCGGTTTATAGTGACTCGTCGGGTTTGGGCATCGGATGTGTTCTTACTCAGAGAGGAAAGGTTATCGCGTATGCTTCACGTCAATTAAAGGAGCACGAGTTGAATTATCCCACTCATGATAAGGAGTTGGCGGCGGTGATTCATGCATTGAAAATTTGGAGGCATTACCTTTATGGCACTCAATGCAAACTCTTCACGGATCATCAAAGCTTGCAATATTTATTTAGTCAAAAAGACTTAAACGCGAGACAAAGACGGTGGATTGAAGTGTTCAAGGATTATGATTGTGAAATCCTTTACCACCCGGGTAAAGCGAACATTGTGGCGGATGCGTTAAGTAGAAAAGAAATTAGTGAGAAAAGGAGGGTTAAAGCATTGAGAATTGAAGTGGTGTCCACATTGGTCGATATGTTGAAGGGGGTACAAGAAAAGGCACATGAGAAGGGTAATATAAAAGAAGAAAGACTTGGCAAGTCAGTGATCTTTGAGGAAAATTCTCATGGGTTGAAAACATTTCAAGGGCGTGTTTGGGTACCGTTGTATGGTGGAAAAAGAGAATTAATTCTTGATGAGGCTCATAAGACCAAATATTCCATTCATCCCGGGTGTACAAAAATGTATATGGATTTGAAGCCTTTGTATTGGTGGCCGACCATGAAAGTGGATATTGCAAAGTATGTCAACAAGTGTTTAACGTGTTCCTTAGTGAAAACCGAGCATCAAAGACCTTATGGGGATCTCGAGCCATTGGAGGTCCCGTAATGGAAGTGGGAAAAGATCACCATGGATTTTGTTACCAAATTACCGCGAACAAGAAGTGGTCATGATATGATTTGTGTCATTGTGGATCGGTTAACTAAAAGTGCACTATTTCTTGCGGTAAGAGAAACATGGCCTGTTGATAAGTTTGCGGAACTATATAGGGATGAAGTCGTTCGGAGGCACGGGGTGCCATTATCAATTGTGTCGGATCGGGACAGTCGGTTTACATCACATTTTTGGAAAAGTATGCAAGAGGTATTGGGAACCAAGTTATGTTTGAGTACGGCTTATCATCCTCAAACCGATGGGCAAAGTGAGAGGACGATTCAAACGCTTGAGGATATGCTACGTGCTTGCGTGTTGGATTTTGGGGGAAGTTGGGATAGACATCTTCCTTTGATTGAGTTTTCTTACAACAATAGTTACCATTCATCCATAAAGATGGCTCCGTATGAAGCTTTGTATGGAAGAAAGTGTAGATCACCTTCATGTTGGTTACAAGCGGGAGAAAAGGTGTTGGTGGGGCCTAGTTTGATTCAAGAAACAGCGGAAAAAGTGGAGGTGATTAGGGAACGGATTAAGGCGGCCCAAAGTAGACAAAAGAGTTATGCCAATTTGAAGAATCGAACCATGACATTTCAAGTGGGAGATCAAGTGTTACTTAAGGTGTCACCTTGGAGAGGAATCATACGTTTTGGGAAAAGAGGAAAGCTTAATCCAAGGTATATTGGACCGTTGAATGTGTTGGAGAAGATTGGAAAACAAGATTATAGACTTGAGTTGCCACCGGAGTTGTATGGAATTCACAATGTTTTCCACGTGTGCTATCTTAGGAAGTGGCTTGGGGATAAGGTCGACTTCCTACCTTTAGAGGAAATTCGGGTGGATGAAAACAAAAGACTCATAGAAGAACCGGAGGAGATTTTGCATAGAAAAGTTAAAAAGCTAAGGAAGAAAATGATCGAGCTGGTTCTTGTCAAATGGAAGCATTCGTCGGGAGCAAATCTCACGTGGGAAACGGAAGATGAAATGCGGAAGAGGTATCCACATCACTTTGGAGAAGCCGAGATTCCGAGGACGGAATCTTCTTAAGGGGAAGGTAATTGTAACATCCTCAATCTAGGGTAAATAATTTAATGAATAAAAATAATGAATTAAGTAATTATAATAATAGAACTATATATTAAATTAAATTAAGAAGTATATTTTGAAGAAGTATTTTGTCCATAATAACTCAATAGGGGTAAAAAGGGAATTTACCACATTTAAATTTCTAGAAGAAGGACCTAAGTGTAAAACTGGAACTCTTTAGGAGTAGGGGGTCTCATTTGCAAATAAGAAAGAATTAGTGAGCTGGAGGGACCATATTGCAATTAAAGGAAAACTTGGGTCTTTAGTTGGGGGAAACCCCATTTCCCCTCTCATATTCACGATTTTGAAGAAGGAAGGGAGAGAGAGGGCGATTTCAAGGGGAATACTAGAAGAGGAGCACATTTCCAGCTAGATCTAAGTAGTGATCATCAACCATTTGAAGATCTAAGGTAAGAAATCAACCTTTCATGTTGAAAACCCACTATTGGGGTAGATTGAGTCTAAATTTCGAGTTCTGTGTTGGGGGAGATGGAATCCATGATCCCAAGGATGTAAATCACGAATTCAAGTGATTATTCTTCTACAATTTGGTTGTTATATGCTTGGAGAACAGTTGGGATGCTTGTTGATCCATTTGAAACCCTAGTTTTTGGGGAAAACTCATCATATGGTAAAACCTTGATGATTGGATCAACTCTTATCTTCCAAATGTTCTATGAAAAGCTTAAGTAGATCCCTAATGATTCCCAAGTTATTGGAGGAAGGATTTCATTATTGATTGGTCATTAGATTGGGTGGAATTGGATACTCCTTGGATCTAAGCTCATGAAGTAAAGTTGAAATGATATCATGGATTTGATTCAATGGAGATGTTATTGGATGATTTGTTTGGACTAAATGATGGGTAATTTAGGTAGAGATAATGTCCTTTTGATATCTAGAAGTTTGGGGTAGTATTAGACTTTGAATTGGACCAAAATGAAGTGAAAATGACCAAAATCGGAGCTGGAACTGGGTAAAGCACGACCCGTGCTGAAGGAGCACGACCTGTGCTGTTTGAATCCGTGATTTACACGACCCGTGTAATATATTACACGACCCGTGTAATTCTCTGACCAGTTTTGGGTACTTTTTGAGTTTGAGCTCCACGGTTTGGGCTTTGGGTTCTAAGACTTGAACTCATTTCTAGACAATGTTTAACTAAGATTTTACTATTAATTAGTGAAGTTTAACTAGTCTAGAGCTATTTGTAATGTTGAATATTATTTCTTGTAGGAGAGGAGTAATCAAAGTAAAGCAAAGAGTAACATACTACTTTGGGACTTAAGAGAGGTGAGTTACCGGGAGTACACATCCCCCTTTTAACTTGATGTTTTATTAAAACTATCATGCATACTTCTATGCGTTAAATGTTGCATAAACCTTATGTGTGCATAACATTAAAATGAGTATTTTTCAAGGTAAATCTTATAAATTATACAAAGAGGTTTTGAGAGACATATGGACATCCTATTTGTGCATCACATTACATGTAGGATGGGGATTGACCGTGAGATGCCTTGATGACGAGTTTGACCCTTCTCTAAAACAAAGAGGGTGAGGAGTTTATATGAGTTTGACCCTTCTCTAAAATAAAGAGGGTGAGGAGTAGTTCCCGACATTAGGGAATTTGTATGAGGGAGTTTCTACCCCTCATGAGGCTAGTGTAATGGCCACTAGTCTTAGTTTCAACCCATACGGGAATCAAGTATTATGCTCCGTGCGTTTGCTTGTGAACTTAGGTGGGTGCCATTGAGGTGAGATGGACTTTATGAGATGGACATGGGTGGGGATAGTTGCATTGCATATGCATATCATGACTTTCCATTTTGAGAAAACCTTACGATGTTTTATCTTAAATCTATATAAGTATAATAAATATTTTTGGAGGTTGTCTCGGGTGTTAAGGTTATCCTTTCCACTCATAATGAGATAGTCTCGGGTAACTCACTAGGCATTTCCATTGCCTAACTGTTTTGATGTGTACTCAGGTTAAGGCTAGGAGTTTAAGGCGAGGCGGGAATTCTAGAAGACCACGGGATGTGTGGCCATTTAAACCTTGTTTTTTGTACTTGAATTATGATATCTCCTCGCTATACATTATTAAACAACCTTTTGATGTTTTTGGGACCTAATTTCCGCGATGATGAAACTTCTTTTGAAATTAATGAAGTCATTCTAGAAAACAAATGTTTTAATTATTAAACCCTAGCGAGGGGTGTCACAGTTACTACGTGTAATGTGTTGTTTGAAAACAAAATGGACGTGTAATAGATGTTTTGTATAACATATGTTATGCGTATGGTGATCACTTAGTGAAAATCTAGTGATCATATGTGGTATGTAGCAATCACATCATGACTATTTTGTGATTATAAGTAGTAGTAAAGATATGTGGCAGTTGCATATCGAATACTTTACAACCATGTAGCAGGTTGTGACTATGTATATGTGTATATGAATATGCATCTTAGAGATGTTGAATGATTATACCGTATGATACAAAGATGGATATACGTGTACAGTAAGGAAAGTAGATTAAAACAACATGTATAGAGCTATATGAATGTGATCTCGGTTGTGATTGATAGGACCATTTCCTTAGCAATCAAACCCATCACCACCAAGACGATAGATGAATAGAAGTTAGAATTACTATTGGGTAATGGGAATTCGAATCTAAATGAGAATGCAGGTTTATAATGAAACCTTAAGCAATTTGATAAGTTGCTACGAGATTCCGAGGACGGAATCTTTTGAAGGGGGAAGAATTTGTAACACCACGTTATTATCGGTAAGTAATATTATCTTAATCATGACGTGATTTTGATATAAAATAATGTTATAGATGTTTGGATAGTTCGAATACCTTTAAAATAGAGCTTTCGTGCGAAAAATGCTAAAACGGGTAACCCGGGTCGTGTGGATTAAACCGGGTCTAGTTGAAAGGCTTAAAACAATGTTTGAAACAAATTTGGACTAACCCAGGTCGTGTTAGTCAACCCGGGTCGGGTTTTCAGCCGAAGAAATCAGCAACAGCAACAACGTCAACCCGGGTCGGGTTCAGGAGCCCAGGTCGTGCTGCACAGGAAACCGGGTCGGGTTTTTGAACCCGGGTCGGGTTACGTGCAGACCCCACCTTTAAATGTGCAATTTTGCTTCATTTTGGGGATATGTTCAGTTCGTAAAACACTCTCAAAACCCTAGAAAAATATTTCCCAAGCCCTTGAAGTTGAATTGGAAGACTAGGACTCGAGAATTTGAAGTAGGATTCGATATCATGCTTCTTGAAGGTAAGATTCTATGTTCTAGCTTCATTTGATCAGTTGATTTGCTTGGGAAGGGTTGGTTCCAGGTGGTTTTAATCACCCACCTGCAACTATAGAAGTAGTAGCATGAAATTCACGGTTTGAATGTGTAGTAGGGTTGTGATTTAAACCCTAAAGCTTGCTATTGGTTATAGTTGAGTAGATAGAACTCTTGAAAGTGAATATAAGGTATTCACATGTATGTGGTGTGTATGTGGTATGGTGTAGGTGTTGAAGAGGTGAGAAGACACCTTGGCCTGCAAATTGTACCATTTGGAACGGGGTAAAGCTACTATATTCAGGTGAGTAACTCTACTTACATGTTAATTGTAACATGTTATGTGTGTTTATGATGCTAGTTAATTCACAAGCATGTAGAGATTACTATGTAATTCTAGTGCATCAAGTATTAGAAATCACTTGTTATTACAGGTGACTTTTGTAGCTATGCACAAGATGATACATGTGGTAAATTACACGTAAACTATGTAGACATATAAAGAAGCTTAATTGATTATATGTGTTAGAAGTTTATGGTTACGATGTGAAGTAACCGGCATTGAGATAATAATCTCGTGTTTATTTGAAGTAAGGTTTATATATATATCACAAGATGAGTACTTTATGAGTAGGTACAACTATGATATTAATGGTTTGCTTATATGGTACTTAGCAACCATAGAGAAGTATGTAAAATGAATATATATATATATATATATATATATATGGTGAAATATATGTAGTATGATGTAGTATGTATACGATACTTATGAAGTTTACAGGTACACACGGACTGTTGGATGCCAGTATCTTACAGTCATGATGTGAGTCAATGAGATGACAAGACCGGATAAGCCGTGAGTCAGTGAAAAGACAAGACCGGATAAGCCGTGAGTCTAGAAGAGATCGGGATATGTCGTGAGCCTTTTGTGTTTACATGTGATGAGTTGATAACCAAATATACAACAGATATAGAATTTATTTGTATAGAGATTGGATTTGATATCCAAATATACGGCCTCCGTGGCTAGGAGATTGGATTTGATATCCAAATATACGGCCTCCGTGGCTAGGAGATTGGATTTGATATCCAAATATACGGCTTCCGTGGCTAGGAGATTGGATTTGATATCCAAATATACAGGCTCCGTGGCTAGGAGATAGGACTCCATGTCCAAAGATAATAACCTTTTTGGCTAAGCGGCTGGGTTTAACTACCCGATATATTGCAGGAACCATTGTGGTTCATAATGGCCTTGCGGTTAAGTGGTTGAGTTTAATTACCTAATATATGGTAAGAACCTCTGTGAAATGTATATTAGCTTACGTGGCTAAGAGATGGGGCTTAATTGCCTATCATACGAAATTAAGAGCTTTTATGCTCATAGTACAGTATGGGTAGTAGTGGGTCTTAGTGATTCAAAATCATAAAAGTTAAAGAGAAGATAGATATAAAATCATGATGGCTTACGATCTGAAAAGTCGTAGAGTAGATGATTTCATGTTGGAAATCAGTGTGAAGAAATTCCGTGTAGTAATACCGAGTAGTGGTATCGAGTTGTCTGTTAGGTGTATACTTGTGTTACTTGTATTACACCGTGCTTGTTTATTAGTAGTTTAGGTATCGGTAGATACCAGTGTAACTACGGGAAGAATACTTGTAGTTATTAATAATGAAGTATAGCTGGTTTGATATGTTTATATTAACCAGTACTTATGATTTGTTGCAGATAATAAGTACACCCACGAGTTGGGTGATGTATTACATTTAAAACAAGTTATTCATGTCGTTGTATTGTTACTCACTAGGCTTTGTAGCTTACGTGTATGTGTTATGTTGTGTGGAGGTTAGCAGTTGTAGCACCCGACTCGGATCGTGGGACGATTCTCGATGGTAACCTCTTGTAGATTCCAGAGCACACGAGTACCCAATTATAATATTTATCTCATAAATGCGAAAAAAATTTCTGGGTTTACTCTGTGTTGAAACTGGGCGTTACAAGTTGGTATCCAGCGAAAATAAATCCGACAGAATTGTGGGTAATAATTGTTGATATTATACATAAATTACTACCTATTGTTGTAGGTGTACACGGAAAAGCAGACGAGTCGTTTTGAGGCTCGATGAATAGAGAAAAAAGGAAAGTAGTAAAATGTCTATACATTGTAACGCCCAGTTTCAACACAGAGTAAACCCAGAAAATTTTTTCGCATTTATGAGATAAATAGTATAATTGGGTACTCGTGTGCTCTGGAATCTACAAGAGGTTACCATCGAGAAACGTCCCACGATCCGAGCCGGGCGCTACAACTGTTAACCTGCACACAACATAACACATACACGTAAGCTACAAAGCTTAGTGAGTAACAATACAACGACATGAATAACTTGTTTTAAATGTAATACATCACCCAACTCGTGGGTGTAGTTATTCTCTGCAACAAATCATAAGTACTGGTTAATATAAACATATCAAACCAGCTATACTTCATTATTAATAACTACAAGTATTCTTCTCGTAGTTACACTGGTATCTACCGATACCTAAACTACTAATAAACAAGCACGGTGTAATACAAGTAACACAAGTATACACCTAACAGACAACTCGGTACCACTACTCGGTATTACTACACGGTATTTCTTCACACTGATTTCCAACAAGAAATCATCTACTCTACGACTTTTCAGATCGTAAGCCATCATGATTTTATATCTATCTTCTCTTCAACTTTTATGATTTTGAATCACTAAGACCCACTACTACCCTTACTGTACTATGAGCATAAAAGCTCTTAATTTCGTATGATAGGCAATTAAGCCCCATCTCTTAGCCACGTAAGCTAATATACATTTCACAGAGGTTCTTACCATATATTAGGTAATTAAACTCAACCACTTAACCGCAAGGCCATTATGAACCACAATGGTTCCTGCAATATATCGGGTAGTTAAACCCAGCCGCTTAGCCAAAAAGGTTATTATCTTTGGACATGGAGTCCAATCTCCTAGCCACGGAGGCCGTATATTTGGATATCAAATCCAATCTCCTAGCCACGGAGGTCGTATATTTGGATATCAAATCCAATCTCTATACAAATAAATTCTATGTCTGCTGTACATTTGAGTATCAACTCATCACATGTAAACACAAAAGGCTCACGACATATCCCAATCTCTTCTAGACTCACGGCTTATCCGGTCTTGTCTTTTCACTGACTCACGGCTTATCCGGTCTTGTCATCTCATTGATTCACATCATGACTGTAAGATACTTGCATCCAACAGTCCGTGTGTACCTGTAAACTTCACAAGTATCGTATACATACTACATCATACTACATATATTTCACCATATATATATATATATATATATATATATATATATATATATATATATATATTCATTTTACATACTTCTCTATGGTTGCTAAGTACCATATAAGCAAACCATTAATATCATAGTTGTACCTACTCATAAAGTACTCATCTTGTGATATATATATAAACCTTACTTCAAATAAACACGAGATTATCATCTCAATGCCTGTTACTTCACATCGTAATCATAAACTTCTAACACATATAATCAATTAAGCTTCTTTATATGTCTACATAGTTTACGTGTAATTTACCACATGTATCATCTTGTGCATAGCTACAAAAGTCACCTGTAATAACAAGTGATTTATAATACCTGATGCACTAGAATTACATAGTAATCTCTACATGCTTGTGAATTAACTAGCATCATAAACACAAATAACATGTTACAATTAACATGTAAGTAGAGTTACTCACCTGAATATAGTAGCTTTACCCCGTTCCAAATGGTACAATTTGCAGGCCAAGGTGTCTTCTCACCTCTTCAACACCTACACCATACCACATACACACCACATACATGTGAATACCTTATATTCACTTTCAAGAGTTCTATCTACTCAACTATAACCAATAGCAAGCTTTAGGGTTTAAATCACAACCCTACTACACATTCAAACCGTGAATTTCATGCTACTACTTCTATAGTTGCAGGTGGGTGATTAAAACCACCTGGAACCAACCCTTCCCAAGCAAATCAACCGATCAAATGAAGCTAGAACATAGAATCTTACCTTCAAGAAGCATGATATTGAATCCTACTTCAAATTCTCGAGTCCTAGTCTTCCAATTCGACTTCAAGGGCTTGGGAAATATTTTTCTAGGGTTTTGAGAGTGTTTTACGAACTGAACATATCCCCAAAATGAAGCAAATTCTCACATTTAAAGGTGGGGTCTGCACATAACCCGACCCGGGTACCAAAACCCGACCCGGTTTCCTATGCAGCACGACCCGGGCTCCTGAACCCGACCCGGGTTGACGTTGCTGTTGCTGATTTCTACGGCTGAAAACCCGACCCGGGTTGACTAACACGACCCGGGTTAGTCCAAATTTGTTTCAAACATTGTTTTAAGCCTTTCAACTCGACCCGATTTAATCCACACGACCCGGGTTACCCGTTTTAGCGTTTTTCGCACAAAAACTCTATTTTAAAGGTATTCGAACTATCCAAACATCTATAGCATTATTTTATATCAAAATCACGTCATGATTAAGATAATATTACTTACCGATAATAACGTGGTGTTACACTTACCCAACTACAATCGGCGGTGACTAAAACCAAGTCTTTTTTTGAGCCCGAGTCATCTTTAACAAGATTAACATTTGACCCTTTTAGTTTTGGGCAATCTTTCTTCCAATGACCCACTTATTTACAATTGTGACAAGTGTCATTTGTATTTGGCCCTCTATTCCATGACTTCGACCGATCTCTACGCCCTTTGCTTTTTCCTTTTCTGGACCATCCTCTACTTTGATTCGACACATTCAACGCAACCGGTTGACTTTCTGAAACACTTCCCGAAGCTTTATGCCTTAACTCTCGGGAATGCAAGCTTGACCTCACCTCTTCCAATGTGACGGTGTCACGTCCAACCACAAAGGAATTCACAAAATTCTCATACGGTGGCAAGAAGACTAATAAGATGAGAACCTTGTCCTCGTCTTCTATCTTTACCTCGACATTCTTAAGATCCATAAGGATGGAATTAAGTTCATCCAAATGATCTTTAAGAATGGATCCTTCCCTCATTCGTAATGAAAACAAATGTTGTTTGAGCAACAACTTGTTTGTGAGAGACTTTGTCATGTACAACGATTCAAGCTTTAACCACACACCCGCCGCCGTCTCTTCATCGGCAACTTCATATAGAACCTCATCCGAAAGGGATAACAAAATCGTCGAATGCGCTTTTTCTTCTGTTGCATATACTCTGTATCATCCATCGATGTAGGTTTGGCACCGACAAGAGGAGTCCAAATTCCTTGTTGTTTCAATAACGCTCGCATTTTGATCCGCCACAAACTAAAATTGTTCTTTCCCGTGAACTTTTCAATCACCATTTAGGGAGCCATGACTTCTAGAAGCGTGTTTACACCCAAAAACCATCTATTTTGAAGAACAATTTCTTAGAGGACTTTTATCAAACACCTTGTGTGCATGCTAGAACCTCCACCTCAAAACAATAATCCAAACAATGGAGGGATCCAATAATCTTCCAAAACCAAAAACTAAGAGCAATTCAACATTAATCTTCATAGAAATTGAACTTGCTTTAAAGAATTTGATGACTTAGGAAATTTCATGTAGACTTTCTAACTTTATTTTTGCCATTGTTCTTGATTAAAGAGAATCACTGAAACCAAACTTGAATTCTTAACCCACACTTGATTCAACCTCTTTATCAAAACAAGAAAACCAATCAACCATGAAATTGAGGATCTCTTTGAAAAATAAATACAAACCCCACACTTGTTCAATCAATTTCCCCTCCCTTGCTCTGATACCACTTGTTATGCAAATTCAAAATTGGAAATCTTATATCAATGAAATTAAGTGTAGAATCAACAATAATTTGACAAAGAGTAACAACTCCTTTTATTTCTCTATATGGTTTTCACATAAGAGGGAAAACAGAAAAACTAAAGAAACTAAAGAATGAGTTTTCAAAGAGGTGAAAGCTAGTACAGTATAACACACCCAAAAAGTAAAAACTTTTGTAACATTTACAAAAATGGTCCCTCAACTTTGTAGAAAACATCACAATATATCCACATCAAGTCATTATTGCTCAAACCGATAGTGATTATGACTTCCAATACAGAGTTTGAAAGTCATTTTTCTTCCCAATTCTAACAACACAACAGTACACACAATTATTTATGTACATAACCAAACAGTACCATGAAAGGAGCTCATTTCTTGCCAAAGATTTGTCGGAATTCATTCTTCGGATCTCAAATTACTTGATACATTCACTTTCGCTGCCACCCTTGTGGCTACTAATTGATTGCTTCACCATCCGCTCTCGTATCTCGTTTTGGACGTTAAACAGAGCCATATGGACTTCATCAAAATAAGGTCCAGTAGCATTCTTTGTATCTTCAATCCACTTGAGAACTTTCTTGTAAGGGCTTAATATCTCACGATATTCCTTCTCGCTTAGAAACTGAAAATAAGAAAGAAAATTGTCTTCGACTACAGTTAGCAAAATCCAAGAACATTAGGTAGATAGTGGCCAAAAGAGGTTATCGATTAAAATTTACCTCTAGTTGCATGATTTCACATACTAAGCTGAGATCTGCAATTGATGGTTCAGAGTTTCCAAACAAAAACGGGCCAGTTCCTTCGAGCCAATAGTCTTCTAATATGGACAAAGATTTTGGAAGTATCTTCCTAGCTTGCTCAGGTACTTGAGGATCAAAAGTTAATCCATGTAAGGGTGCCATTATAGAATGGTATACAATTCCAGCTGCAAGTGGAAAGGGGTTACCAGGACACCCGTACAGAAACGAAAATCAATTCTGGTTTAAATACAATCTTTTGGAGTATTTGGAAGTGTTTTAAAGATATTATATGATATTAAATTATTAACATTATATAATTAGTTATTGTAAAACACGGTACATTATATAGTTTACGGATCTGTTATAGTTGAAGTCGTAGAAATCATTTTTATAATCAGATAACGGTTTCAAAACCAACATCCAAACACACATTAATAAATTGTTCTTTAAATTACTTGCACCACGTCGTAAGTACGAATGATGCCAGGCTAAGACCGAGTGGATTTTTGCTCTTTTGAATACATCAGCAGGGTACCTATGCATGCAAAAGTCCAATATTACAAGAATATATTTAATAACATATCTACAAAATTTAAACACAATTTTCAGAAGAATATACAACCAACTGACCAATGATCTGGTACTCCGGGGTAGGCAGAAGCGAGGTATATAAGAATAGCATGACTGCAAAGCACAACTTTAAAATTATCTGAATCCCAATAAAATAATCTCTACAAAAATAGCTATTAATTGAAATAAAAAGTGTTAAAAGAAATAATATTATATTGTAGGGATCAGTTTCCATCATCTCCCATCATTTATCCCACTCAGATCCAATCTGATTCTCTATGTTTCCCACTGTAATTTGTCAGACTATTATTTATTTCTGTAAAAGGGTCAAGCTGCTGTATTTAAGTGTAAGGCTTCCATGTATGAAATATAATGAAGTATTCAGTTATAAGCTTCTATATCCTTTAACATGGTATCAGAGCAGTGTTGAGATCCTCAACCAGCTCATCACTTACCAAAAACATGTCTGAAAGTGATAACCCAAATACAGATTTGGCTATACAACTAGCAAATCTGATCAGAAACACCCAACCACAAAATCCCAAATTATCCGACAGCCTGCAAATCAATCTCAAACTCAATAGCCAAAATTATGCTCTATGGACCCGGATGATTCGGGTTGCCATAGGCGGAAAATCAAAAGTTCTGTTATCCCACTTAACCTCAAATCCTCCAGATCAAGATGATGGAAAATTCGAGCAGTGGGAACAAGATGATCTAGTCATTTTTTCATGGCTGATACAAAACATAGAACCACAACTTGCAAGCAACCTGACCGAGTATCCCACAGCAAAGTCACTCTGGGATGCCTTGGTGGTCACTTACAGCAGCGGAAAAGACAAGCTACAAACTTTCAATCTCCATGTAAAGGCAAATGAATTTAAACAAAATAGCACTTCACTTGAAGACTTCTGGATCACTTTACAAGGAATTTGGGGAGAACTCGAAAGAATCGATCCAAATCCCATGAAATGTCCAGCAGACATTCAAACTTACACCCGAATCAGGTCTGACCAAAAACTTTTTCAATTTTTAAATGCCATTGATAGGAAATATGATTCTGTTAAAAGAGATATCCTCCGATGGGATCCTCTACCAACCGCCGAGGCAGCTTATGCTGCTGTCCGAAAAGAAGCGGCTCACCAAAACATTTTGGGAACCGTTTCAAATGAACCGCAAGGATTAGCGATGGGATTATTTAGCACAGATTCATGTGGAGTCGGTTTTATCTCAAAAGGTAACCGTCGACCAGAAAATTTTTCAAAAAGTAACAGATTTCCCAAAGAAGATAAATCTCACCTAAAGTGCGAGCACTGCGGGATGATGAAACACACCAAGGAGCAATGCTTCAAAATTGTCGGGTATCCCGAGTGGTGGATCGACGGGCATAAAAAGACTAAAGCTTCGATCGGACAAGATGGAGGGGGACGAGGGAAAGCCACCGCCGCCGTGGGCAACAGCAGCGCCGCCATCGACGGCGACGGTAACTATGGTGGTTTCGGAGGAATAGCAGCGGGATCTACAAATCAACCCCGATCCAAAGCTCGACCCACATCTCCGCCGACAAATTACCGTCTCTCTACTGTGCCAAATCGAACCACCACTCTCAATCGGACAACTCCCGCCGCCGTATGCAACAGCAGCGCAACTCCGACCGGAGATGGAATAGACAGGAACAAGTATTTTGAACCTGTTTTTGGTGCGCATCCACCGAGACAAACCGGCGATCGGGACGGAAACCCATCCGCCGCCGAGAAAAGTAGAAGAACCGACCAAGCAAGCCACGAGTTCATCGGTTTTTTGGGAGAAAAAGATGCGGCCGAGAGAAAGGAAGAGAGCTCCAAGGAAGAAGGTAACGGGAATGTAGGGTTCCCGATTTTTAACCCTAAAAATTCAAAAAACCTTTTTGACCCTAAAGAAAATGAAATATCAGAATCATCCCTTGAAGTTTATTCCCTTGTGCATTATATAAAAGAAAGCTTTAAGAACTGCAGAAATAATCCAAAAAATGGAGGAAGTGCAAATATAATTTTTTCTTGTGATAATTTACGAGATAAAACTTGGATACTTGATAGCGGAGCCACCGACACCATGACTTACGAAATATCGGATCTTATTTCGTTATCCAAACCTCAAAAAGCGCAAATACAAACTGCAAATGGTGAAAAAATGGAAGTTAAACAGGGAGGAACAATTGAGTTTTCTCCTATGATGAAACTCTCTAATTGTCTATATGTCCCATCTCTTTCTCAAAACCTGTTATCAATAAGTCATGTTACAAAAGAACTAAATTGCTCAGTTCTAATGCATCCAACTTTTTGTATCTTACAGGATATCAGGACGGGGGCGATCATTGGGCGTGGCACTGAGAAACAAGGATTGTATTATGTGGACGAGATGACTCAAAATGGTACTGTGATGATGGTTCATGGAACCACAGAAAAAGAAGCCTGGTTATGGCACAGAAGATTGGGTCATCCCTCTACGGGTTATCTACATACTCTTTTTCCTAAATTATTTCCTTCAAAAAAATTATCGTTGTGTGAAACATGTGTCTTAGCCAAAAGTCATAGACAAACATTCAAACCAAGTAAAACCAGGGTTGATGTTCCTTTCTCATTAATTCATTCTGATGTATGGGGTCCATCGCCAATCATTGGAGGACAAAACTTTCGTTTCTTTGTACTGTTTATTGATGATTGCACTCGTATGACATGGATTTATTTCTTAAAAAATAAATCTGAAGTTCTTGACAAATTCGTTATGTTTCATACCATGATTAAAACCCAATTTCAAAAAAATATCCAGATGTTTAGATCTGACAATGGGGGAGAATTTGTTAACACTTCTATGAAACAATTTTTTCAATCAAAAGGAATAATTCATCAAACCACTTGTCCACATACTCCAGAGCAAAATGGTGTTGCTGAGAGAAAAAATCGTTTTTTGTTAGAAATAACCAGAGCTCTTTTAATCGAATCAAAAGTTCCAAAATCCTTTTGGCCTGAAGCTCTCGCCACAGCTACATACCTTATAAACCGACTTCCAACCAATACTCTCAAATTTAAAACTCCAATACAAACCCTATCAGAATTCGTAAAAATTCCTTCACTTCTTATGCTAGAACCAAAGATCTTTGGGTGTACTACCTTTGTTCATATACCAAAGTCTAATCGGAATAAACTCGATCCATGTGCTGAAAAATGTGTATTCGTAGGATATGGGGTAAATCAAAAAGGATACAGATGTTATAATCCCAAGACTCATCACATGTTCACCACTATGAACTGTGATTTTCTTGAAACAGATTACTACTATGCCTCCCAACATAGTGGTCAGGGGGAGTTAGAGTGTTCAGACGCACTAAGTTGGTTAGAATATGTTCAGGCGACAACAACAGAAGACTCATCCACACAATATACAATTCCTAATTCTAGTGCCATTCCAGATCAGTCTCCCAACCTGACATCCGAGGTAAGTAACACTCAGTCTCCTCAAACTTCTGAATCTTCTCAAAATGATGAACCTGTTACCCCTGATCATGAAACTGTCACAGAACACGAAGAACTAATACAGGAACAACCAACAGAAAGATACACATTACCTCCAAGAGCTAACAGAGGGATTCCTCCAAAAAGATATTCACCAGAAAAAGAAGCTCGAAGTTCTAGATATCCTATGGCAAATATGGCTAAGGGAAACTTGACTCAAGAAGCTAAGGCCTTCAATGTTGCACTTTACTCTGACGAAATTCCAACCACAGTGGAGCAAGCCTTGAAGACGAAGAACTGGAAAAATGCAATGGAAACTGAAATAGAAGCCTTACTAAAAAATGACACATGGAAAAAATGCATTATTCCAAACGAAAAAAAACCAGTAGGATGTCGATGGGTCTTTACAATAAAACATAAACCTGATGGTACTGTTGAAAGATACAAAGCAAGGTTGGTAGCCAAGGGCTATACCCAAACCTATGGAATTGACTATGCTGAGACCTTTTCCCCAGTTGCAAAGATTGATACTATTCGGGTTCTTTTTTCCATAGCCGCAAATGAAGGATGGCCGCTACATCAATTTGACGTTAAAAATGCATTCCTACATGGGGAGCTAAAAGAAGAAGTTTATATGGAAGCACCTCCTGGTTTCACGAAGAATTTTAAGCCAGGTGAAGTTTGTCGCCTTAAGAAATCTCTTTATGGATTAAAGCAATCTCCTCGAGCCTGGTTTGGCAGATTTACCTTAGCAATGAAAAGATACGGTTTCAAGCAAAGCAATTCTGATCATACTTTGTTTCTTAAAAGGAGAAACGAACTTATAACATGTTTAATTATCTATGTCGATGATATGATAATTACAGGAAATGATAAAGAAGAAATGGCGAAACTAAGAAAAAACTTATTCCAAGAATTCGAGATGAAAGATCTAGGCCGGCTTAAGTACTTTCTTGGAATTGAAGTTTTAAGGTCAACACAAGGGATTTTTATCTGCCAGAAGAAATATGTCCTAGATCTATTAGCAGAAACTGGAATGATTGATTGCAAACCCGCAGAAACTCCCATGGTAACAAACCAAAAGTTATATATTGACAACAATGCAAAATCAACAGATAAGGAAAGATATCAACAAATTGTGGGAAAAATGATATATCTCTCACATACTCGCCCAGATATTTCATATGCAGTAGGGGTAGTCAGTCAATTTATGCATCAACCCCAAATCTCTCATATGGAGGCAGTATGGAGAATTATCAGATATCTCAAAGGAACAGTAGGACATGGAGTACTGTTTAAACCAAACGGACATCTAAAAACTCAGATCTATACTGATGCAGATTGGGCAGGAGACAAAGGAAATCGAAGATCAACCTCGGGATACTTCACCTTAGTTGGTGGAAATCTAGTCACATGGAGAAGTAAGAAACAAAAGGTGGTATCTCTTTCAAGTGCTGAAGCAGAGTTCAGAGGAATAGCACGAGGAGTCGCAGAAGCCCTATGGATACGAAAACTTCTCACTGAAGTTGGTCTCTTCCGTAAAGAAACAAGTAAAATTATGTGTGATAATAAAGCTGCTATTCAAATATCAGAAAATCCTGTTCAACATGACCGAACAAAACACGTGGAAGTTGACAGACACTTCATCAAAGAAAAGCTAGAAGCTCAAATCATTGAATTACCGTTCGTTCGATCAGAAGACCAAATAGCCGACATTCTGACAAAAGCTGTAAATGGAAAAATTCTTAACAATTGTCTGGTCAAGTTGAATTTTGGGAATCCCACTATTCAACGTGAGGTGGAGTGTTAAAAGAAATAATATTATATTGTAGGGATCAGTTTCCATCATCTCCCATCATTTATCCCACTCAGATCCAATCTGATTCTCTATGTTTCCCACTGTAATTTGTCAGACTATTATTTATTTCTGTAAAAGGGTCAAGCTGCTGTATTTAAGTGTAAGGCTTCCATGTATGAAATATAATGAAGTATTCAGTTATAAGCTTCTATATCCTTTAACAAAAAGCAATATACATATTAGTTTGTTCATTACAAAAAACAGAAAGCACCTCTCAAACAGCTTGAATGTTCCGTCAACTATTGCTGGAACTTGTGACATGGGGTTTATTTCTGCACGACAACAGAGGAAAAAATAAATAATGCGCCATATACACGACTAGTTTCTTGAAATAGTAAAAATGTCGATAGATAGCAGCCGGCCACCTAACTTCAGCATTTGGATGGATGCGTGTTTTGATTTCTAAACAAACCTTTATATTCGGGAGTGAATTGTTGGTGTTTCAAGAACTCTACGGTGATCTCCTCAAAATCTATCCCATTTATCCTTTATAGTAACATCAAAAACAGAAAAAAGAAGTTAGTGATGCACTAGGCACAAGTTTACTTGCAAAATCATAAGAAAAGGACTACTTATTCGCCTGAAAGCTACATCCCTCTTTCAGAAGGATAATTAAAGTAACTTTGAGCGAGGGTTAAAAATAAGATATTATGGCAAGTTAGACACAAAACCTAACCTGATTGATCTCTAGACTACCCTTAGATTACAGGTAGTAGAACTACTAGTATTTAACCATAAACATAAGGAAAATTCATGAAGCCTGAGCATTTAATTGAATTTTTTATGTACCCTTCTAAGTTACATCGTAAAATCAAAGTATGTAGTTCTAGACTTCTAGCAAAATATTTAGGTTACAGTTATTTAATCTCAACCACGGAAATTACTAGAAAATTACGGAAAGTAGAAATTGTTCAATCAATTAACAAAGAAAAAGGAAGTGATATTACTTGCAGAAGATGAGAACTGCACGAGATGGTTGGGATAACCGATCAGCATATACTTTAAGTGTCATTTCTCACTTTGTCTTTCCCCCACAATCCCAGGCTATGAAGCTGATATATATAGAATCACCGAGTTCTCTGTTTGAAAGATGGAAGCTTTGACACGGAGGTTTACAGCACATTCCTTTTTTGTTTTTATCTTTTCTTGATCATTGCAAGTTATAAATAAATGTCCCAAGTCTATTGGTGAGAACTTTAATGTTTTTAAGGGCCTTGTTAAAAATAAGATCATTGTAAAATATATGGTGGTAACATTCCATGTAATGTTGCGAAAAATTATATATTTTTTTGTAAAATACAATCTTTAAATTTTAAAAACATGAAAATCTTAAAAGCAATTCAAAAATGAATTATAAAAAAAATATTAAAAATGATTTTATAAAAAAAATAATTCGTAAGAAATATGTTGTAAAAGAGATGTAAGATAAATTGTAGAATTAGGATATGGTTAAGTTTAGTAACAAGATAGAGTGCGCATAGAATTTTTGAATTTTTTTTTTTTTTAAAAGTAAAAACCAACTTTTATATGGTTTAAAGCTCTACAAACACCAAATGAATTTCTTAAAAGTTTGAAAAATGATTTAGTAAAAATAGCCAAATTATAAAACAGAAGTAATCCGAAAAAATTCATAAAGACGAAACTATAGAAAGTGTTTTAAAAATAGTGCTTTTATAATAAAAAAACTAATTCGGAACAAATGTTGTAAAAAATATGTAAGATTAGTTGTAGCAAAAGTACTTTTCCAAAAAATATACTAAACATAAATTTATAAAATGTTTAAAACAAAAAAATAACAAAATTTGTTTAAACTAAACATAGTACAAAACTATATTTCAAAATTTTAAAATAAATACCTTAATAAACATATAATAAATTTGTGAGGTAATAATTTGTAATTATGACTGTCTCGAACAAGACTGAATCGCCAGACAAGGTTACTAATGCACGGTCTCGAATACGACGGTTGTAGTACTTTGCAATTTTCATCATGTATGTGGCAAATAATTCATGATCCTAGGAGTTTTAGATATATTATCTCGAAGATATTTTCACCAACACAAACTACAAATCACTAACTGGTAATTTGTAATTGGTTTTAGCATAGCCATAATATGTTAATGCTTGTCATTTAGTGATTCAAAAGTGCTCAATATTTAATTCAAAGCTAACAACCCTTATAAAATAATTTAGTGCCAATGAAGCAATTTTCATTAATAGTTTAACATTAGTCCATTCTGATTCTTCACCTACCCCCACCAAAACTAAGCATTAATAATAGAGTTGATGAATACCATCAGAATAACAAACAAACACAAATCAGCCCTACAAATTAACAATCACACGTATGCAACACAAACACATCGCATTCAGAGAGATATGAATAATTTAAATAAAAAATGGAGCTTATAGTAAGAAATATTGTTATACAGAACTTTTAACATGTTATTGAAGAATTAGAGTCTCAACAATAATTGTTAATAGGAATCAGATCTTGTACTTTCTGTTGATCTCAACTTAATGTAAGTTTCTTATGTTATTATATCTTATGTTAATCTATTTTTGGATATAGAACTTTCAGCACCCTGTAGACACTAAGAATTTGAAACTACTTCAATGGCTGTATAATTAAGTTATCGGATACCGATAAACTTATCTTCCCAACTAAAATGTAAAGACAAACGAATTGGCATCTTTTACACAACAATGGACGTTGATTAAGATAACAACCAAGTCTTTACCTTTTTAATGTTGACATTTACTTTGGTTGACCATAAAAGTGAAGTTTTAGAAAACATTTGGCCCTTGTTTGTCCACATGTGTTTTTGGGCTTATCTCAACTCCAAAATTCCTGAATTCCATGTTTGCATTTCGGCCGGCGGATGAAGATAAAGATGGATGCTTATCGTAATAAGGATAGGTACAGAGCATGGGTTCAAAAGAAGCTTGGACACATCAATGTTCAAGGAATCATGCAAGTGAAGGTCCGTGCACTTGCTTAATTTTCTTTTTTTTTTTTTTGGAACCGGCGAGAAATTGATTAAAAAAAAAAAAAAAAAAACCTGATTGGCAAGGTGCCAAACAGCAGAAAGACAAATACAAATTATAAGGAGTTAAAAGGGTTACCACACCAAACAGCCCAGTTACAATCTAACATTTTACCCCGATGTTTCATCCATCCAAATGTCAAGGAAATCGCAAAATACGCCTTTCTTGCAAGGCTCACTAGAATTCCATTTAATCTTTTGTCGTTTCTCGCTTTTCAAACGCACCATATAACACCGTACATAATCGTCTCCCATACTTTTCTTTTCTTAGGACAATTCCCCCACCTAGCCGCGTACGTTATCTGTAAGTCCCAAATATTCTCTAGATCACAAAGATATCAATCAAATAATAAGAACAAGGAGATTTAATCAACTTCAATGCACACTACATTGAATAGTCTAGTACATAAGTTGTGTGATTGCCAAGAACACTCAAAGGTTTCTCTCTCTAGACCTAATGACATATCCCATATACTAATCCACAAGCCCATAAATGGGGTGGACCACAAGGACCAAAACCGAACAACCCATGGTTGTTCGGCCTCCCATCGAATATTACAAGTAAACCCCAATTTAATTATCTTTTACAATATTGGTCCTAATAAATAAGGATTAAACCAAACTAAAATAGTTCCTAACAATCTCCCCCTTGGTTTAATGCTTCATTTATCTACAGGCTTCACTTGAACTTGGACGTCGGTTAAATACTGCAGAAAATCTTCAACACTCTCCCCCTCAAATTGACAGTCTCCTCCTTAGCGGGAAAACCTTCCTCTTAGCAGGCAACAAGGAGTGAATGTTGATAGAGTTCAGCACCTTCCTCTTAGAAATTACATAATTTAAACAAAAAAACCTACTAGCGCCACTCCCATTCTTCTTCCTCGACATTGGGCACCAGCGTTGGATGAACTCTAGCCCGATATATATGTTCGATCAAATCCACTTGAAGGTTGTTATGCATTTCTTTGCTTTCCACTTCTTTTCTATTTTCTATATATTCTGACGAACTAAGTGGTATCGGCTCGTATGTTGGTACAACTTCGTTTAGATCATACGTATATATCACTCTCTGTTGGATTAGGTGTCTAAGCCATGACTTATAATTTGTATTTGTCTTGTTAATAAAAGCAAAGTCCATTTGGGTTGCCCTCATAGCAGGAGGATTGATGTAGAAGTCAGTAAAGAGAAATGTTGATTTATTAGTTGTTTAATAACTCAATAGAAATAAATAAATAGTTTATTAATATATTAAAGTGATAATATATTAATTAGAAACTATAATAATTAATTAGAAATTAATCTAGAATTAATTGGATTTAATTTAGTGATTAATTTAATTAATTAATAGTGCAGGGACTGGTTTGTATTTATTCAATAGTTGAATAACTAGCCAACCAGTGGGAGGGACCATAGTTGGCGAGATTTTGAGTGGGTACACTCATAATCTCGAAACCCTAATTAGGGTTTAAGAGATCTGGTCCAAGTGGTCAACAGGCTTGCCCACTAAAGAGGCTCATTTAGGGTTTCAGCTGTAACCCTAGGAGGTTATAAAAGGAACCTCCTGGCTCCCTATTTTCTGCGCCACCTCCTCCTCTCTGAAGTTACTCTGCTGTATTCTCTCCTCCATTGCTTGGGTGTGACACCATTTGAGGCAGGACACTTGTGCTGCTAGCTTCTGGATCAAGAATCAAAGGTTGGTTCTTCTGTTTTATACCTTAGAAATTATTGTTGGCCTTTAGGTTTATTATTATATGTTCATAGAAGAAAACATAGATCTCTCTTAGGGTTGCATTTGAACTTAGGTGATTTTCTAGTTCATAGTTTGTATAAAACCCTTCAGTGGTATCAGAGCTTGACTGTTTTTCTTGTGAATTGTTATAATTGTTTTGTAACCAAGGGTTTTGTGCAAAAATAATAACCCTTGGGAGGCAATTTCGTTCATGGTGGCTAGGGTTTCAAAAACCCTAGCCTCCCTCCCTTTTTGGCGATTTCCTAGTTGCCTTGGATAGTAGATTGTTATTTTTGGTAATTGTTGATTAATTAAATAACCAGAATCTTTTATCTCATGCTTACAATTTTCGAAATCTAGGGGATAAAAGTAGGTAATTAATGTTGATTAATTAGTAATGCCTATCTTTGCTTTAATTAATTTAATTAATAATTTAATTAAAAGATAAATTAAATCACTTAAAGAATTAATTTAAATTTTCAAAAAAAATAGATATTAATTTGCGAAAATTAATAATAAATTAATTCAAATATATTTTAATAAGATTAAAATATATCTTATATATTTATGATTAGAAGTTAATATTTATATGTAATATAAAACTGGTTAGTCTTACCGTTAGTAGGCCTCATTCACAAAACTGTCCTATAAAGAGGGTATAAGGCGAGTGCCTATAAAATGGCAGTCTAATGGGTTTCCACTCTCACTCACCGCTCTCCTGGTCAGTCTAGTGTCGTTAGCCGAACGGGTTTGATAGAACCGCTAAGCCTCTTAAAAGTATAATTCTATAATTGAAAGTACTAGAACCTTGAACAAAATCCCAATCTAGTTACTTTAGGTAAAAAATGTGAATTAGTTGCTAATCCATGAAGTTGCACATTGCACTTTGTGAAACATTGGTGGAGTGTGTGTGGTTAACCGGCACACCAATAGGGGTTCACAAAGAGTTGCAATGGGTTTCTGGATTTTACCATTATTGATGGAGCGTGTGTGGTTAACCGGCACATCAATTAGAGATGGTAATTGACTTCGAGAGTACCAAGCTAACTTGCATGGTTATTCACACCCGGTTTGTGATCCTCGGCATCCCAGTCATAAACAGTGGGGCACATCCGAGATTAAACATGCCAGTGAACTGTTCAATGAATCTCAACAAACCTAGGAATTTCATATGATGAAATTGATAAGTGTGTTATCTACCTTAATGACCATTATGTTGTGATTACGGCATCCCTCTTCACATCATAGTTGGGGTATTTTGGGTCCTAGCCTTAACAAATAATAAATTGGGTAATTGTTTAAAAGGATTAATTAAACTAATAAATTCTGTTTATTGTAGATGTCTGAATCAAGTGTCTATTCTCCTCCCTCTCCTACTTCACCCATTTCTGAGAGCATCAGAAAGCACCTGCCGAATATGGAAAGGCTGACTGGCCTTAACTGTAAGGAATGGCTTCGCAATTAGAGACTGGTTCTCGTCATTGCTGGCAAGCTTCATCTCACCGAGTATCCGATCCCAGTTCCACCGGAACAAGTCATCATAAAGAGTTCTTGTGATAAGCATAACTTCTTGGTTGATGAATCCGAAAAGATTCGTGACCTCATGTTATTGACCATTGACCCCGAGTTCCGCAAGGATTTTGAATCCTTGGGGCCATATCGGTTGAGGAAAAGTTCCAAAAACCAGTCGAAGAGGAACGAGCTAGGATCTTCAAAAGACTTGCAGAGTGCAAGCTAAAAGAAGGAAGTAGCATCGATTCGCATGTTCTTCAGATTGAAGCGTACATAGGCGAATTGTACGAACTTGGTTATTCCATGAGTCAGGAGATGAGTGTAAACATTCTACTCGCTTCACTGACTAGTAAGTACGATCTGTTCATTCAGACGTATAGAAAGGAAGACCAGAAAAGGGCTTTTATGGAAATGCATCCACTATTGACTTTATACGAGTCACTCTTGGATAGGCATAGCTCCAATGGTTTAGCTACTTCTGGATTAAGTCCAGTGAAAAGACACAACATGAAACGATCCAGATCGTCTGGACATGTCTTAAACTGGGAATCCACAGAATCGGATACAGTCACGGAAAGATTGGAAGATGCTCCAAGGTCAAAATCTTTTAAAAGCTCAGGTATATCTAAAAACCTCAAAACTCCTGTTCCATAATTCCTTGATACATAATGTGATAGTCACATTTTGGTTTGTATGCAGGGAATCAGTAGGGTACGGGACTTTGGCGCATAGGAGCACATTTGGATTGGATTTCCGGCTCATGCAGTTTTGAAGTTTAGTTAGATATTGAAATCATGTTATTAGCTTATTAGATGCGTATGACATTGTCTATCATATATTACATTGTTCAAGGATTTTTGTTTTAATAAAATTGTCGATTTTCTTTTTAACACCTGTTGTTTGAAATTGTCCTTGAAATGTTATATGAATGTGTTGAATGCATGATTAGTAATAACTTAAATGATGATGCATCCAAAATGTTTGGATTCAGGAATTGTGTCATTTATGATTGTTAATATAAATGTTATAAAAATCAATTCAACCAAAGGTCCAGTTGGACAGGACTTTGGAATCATTTGACTTAGAGTTTCATGATGAATTGAGTTCTTAATGTGTCAAGAAATGAATCAACCAAAGATCCAGTTGGACAGGACTTTGGAATGAATCACCCAAAGATCCAGAGGATAGGATTTTGGAATCAGTTGACTTAGAGTCAACTGAAGATTGCAAGTCTTGAACAGAGTTAACAAAGTCATAAGTTTACATAGAGATGTAAAAGACATTGAGATTAGGAGCAACGGACACATCAGTAGCTGTGTATTGTTCGAATCTTCAAATAGAACACAATTGTTTGTACTTCACGATATTTGTCATTCAATATGACGAATATGGCTTCGCTTATCAGAATAAGCGATTAAATTGAAACCTTGAACAGTTCAAGGACTTCAAAGGAAGTACAAGATCCATAGAACCTGAGTGATAACATAAACTGAGAAAAATGTTTCACAGTTCAGTCTCTTCCAAGAACATTAATAGTTATAATGTGTCTTACGGAAGATGATGGAGCATTGGTCGAAACAGTTCGATCCTCGATATATGAGATACATTGTCAATTAGTTTCCGATGAATTAAACACTAAATCAGTTAGACCATATAAACCATATTCCTACCGCATCCTAGACTAAGTAGGTCTTGAAGACATTTTCTGAAATGTAAAGCTGGGATTGTCCCACTTGCACATAGAGAGTCCAGGGTCTTGTAGTGTTCGTCCGAACATCATGAGTAGCCTGAACCTGATCAGTAATGTCGTTTCACTGGCTATCCCGCTGTACCTGAAAAAGAAAGAGCTCTTTTAGAAAGAACTCATGTTCTAAGGAAACAGTGGGAGTTAGGACAGTCCTGAATAAGTTCGGGATTAGCCAAGTGAAAGAACATTTAGTCATCACTAGGATTAGAGCAGAAATCAGATTTCTGTTTCAACACTGACATAATCTTCTCTTGACCAGTAGTACTAATTACCATCATAAGTAGTTATGATCGGGCTGACATACCGATTGGTGGTAAAACACTATAGTTGGTACGGATTTACAATCCGACTACTTGGAAGCATTAGTGAGCCCGTTTGCTGCCAATTAAGAGAACCTTAGGACGAGATACAGTCTATGTGGCAGTTTGATTGATTTTACACCTGGTCTAAAAACCAATGGGAGTAATTGAATCATCAAAGGAAAGCAACATGGACAGAAACGTACCTTCAGAACATCTGGTTGAGTGAGACGATACTCAGAGCCAAGTAATTGACTCCGAGAGAAGCAATCTCAATAGAAGATGAAATCCAAAAGGATTCTCCATGGCACATTGTAAGTCGTTAGTGAAGCGCGTGTGGATCACCGGCACACTAATAAGGACTCAAAAAAAATATGCCAATACAAAGGTAAAAGGGCCCGGGATTACCCCACGGGTATCTCTCAAGAAAGGATATTTGACACGTCTAGGTCGTCGTGTGGTCAAAAATAGTAAATACCTAACACACACTACTACAGTGGTAGTCAGGGTCGATCCACAGGAGTTACGTGGTCAAGGTAGGAAACAGATTACCAACTGTAGTGTCACTTCTACAGCCAGAGGATCTAGTTTCCGACTTTTACCAAAAACAATCTCGAAATCACAAATCCAATAAATCAAAAAACTAATCCCATTCCAATTCAACTTCTAAACTAACATGAGTTACTGAAATCAGAAAGTAAAGTCTAAATTCAGAAACACAATAACCTTCCAACACAATCGAACATTCATAATTCATCCAAAAGCATAAAATACCAAAAAGAGAGCAATTAACAATAACCGAATGGTTAACTATTAAAAACTCAGATCCAAGTGTTCCAAAACAGAAAACATAAAATTCAGAACTAAGAAGTAATGCCAATGGTTGTCACGCCCAAAAACACTAGCAAAATGTACCAAATCTACCAAAATTACTAAACTAATTAAAAGAGAGAACATAAAATACCAAATATGGTTGCTGAAAACTGAAACTCGGAGTCAAAGAAGCCTTGGGAGTCATTCTCATGCCAGGTCTTTGCTGCATTTTTCGACCTAGAACCCTCTATTTATAGTTGTGAAAAATAAAAGACAGCGCCGCACACAAGTAGAATCCGCGGCGCGCATGCTAGTTTATCCCTGTTTTTCCGGCATTTGAATCTTCTCCACCGCCTCATTGCTGAGTCACCGCATCGCGCCTTTGTACATACCGCGGCGCGCGTACGAATTCGACCGTTTTTTCTTTATCTTCAAACTTCCTTCATTTTGTTCGCTTTTAGCCCCTGTTTACATCTTTTGTATCCAAACAAGCACTGACACAAAAAGTGAGAATACCACAGCATATATGATATAATTTCACTAAGAATATGGCTCAACAACGACTAAATTACTTGATATTACTAGGCGTTGTCAAACACCCCACACTTGTGCCTTGCTTTTCCCCAAGCAAGAGAGTTTTTAACAAATTCTAATAAAGACTCAAACATTTTTTGAATGCGTTCAATTTCGAAGCTTATTGCCCTAGGAGTTAGAGTGAAATAGTTTGCAAAAACATAATCAGAATATTCTTTGGAATTCATGACTTTCTAAAGAACCCTTGATTACAAATTTTCTGTCCACAATGAAGTGTACGTACTCATTCAGGTTTTAAAGGCCATTAAAGAACTATCCATGACTTTCGATGTTGTCCGTGTAGCGAGCTTTCAGAAATACCATCCCAGACCAGACGATCTTAGGTGGTTAGGTGCATAAGGCCCACCCATTTTAGACCTACCGGCTCGAACAACAAAGGCCACTAATTGACCATTCCCTCCTAAATTCCAATCCTAAAACACTCTAATCTTCTAACTCCTAAAACTCAACTTATTTGACTAAACTAATAGCATGATAACTATTAAACAATATCTATTGAAAAATACCGATGCTAAAACATTCAGAAACTATTTGTTTCAAAATTACAATCTATTAAAAATTTTGAAAAATTGCTAAATATTTTGAAAATTGGTAATTTCCCGCAAAAATTTCAAAAAAACTACTCTTTCGACCGTCCACACCCCACACTTAAAACCGTACAACGTCCCCGTTATACATAAAAATATTTCAGAACTAGGGAGAAAGAGTTACCCCTTTGACGGTAGACTGCTTGATTGTCGCAGGTACACAAACACGAACAAAAGTCCTCGACTCAGAATTCAGGAGTTGTAGCACAACAGTGAAACATGCCGGTGGTCAAGACAAGTGGAGGGGGCACGGTGACTCACACTTGCTTGAAACAACTCCTCCATTTGGTATTACATGCATAACTCACAAAAATATTAAATGCAAACAGAAAACAAATAAAATATAAACAAACAAAAGATAGTGATAGTGTCATAAGTACAGTACATATATATCAAAAGAAACAGAAAAATACATCAATCGCCACCAGATGGCCTAGAAGAGCCTTCCTCATGATCGTGGGCTCGCGCTGGGAATGGTCGGGGGCGCTGTCCCTGCCGGGTGGCTATCTTCAAAAGTACCTCCCCAATCCACTCCAGCTGGTCCTCAATCCGAGCCACCCGATCCTGCAACCGCCTGAGAGCTGTCGCCTCCTCCAACTGCTGTGGCTGTGGTGGTGGAACCGGTGGTGCTACCCTCTGGTGTCTCCTGGGAGGACTCTCCTCATATGCTGGTCGGGGTGCCCTGGCGGCCTCTGTTGCTGCTCTCATTTATCGCCCCGGCTGTAGCTGCTGGATCAGATGCATGCTCTCCAAGGCTCGCACCGTCGTGCGAACTGGAGGAATCGCCATCAGGGAGGCCACGGTCGCAGCAGTGAGTATCTGGTAAGAACGGGCCAGGCGGGTGATGTAATGCCCGTCGGTCAAGGTACTGCTGGCTGATGCGCCCGTCGCACGGGTGGATAGTGAGACTGCTAATGTGTACGGGAGGTGGAGGAACCTGGTGGGGTCGAGAAGCACCCACATATAAGTCATGTCCTCACCGGACACCTTCTCTCCCCCTCCCTCTACATGATAGAGGTGGTGACGATATGGTGCATGAGCCGATGAAGCGGATTGCGGAGCTGGCTCTCCCTGGCCGACCCCACCTCGAAATAGACATTGGACAAAGGTGCCCAAACAACTGCATTTGCATCCCGCTCGGGCTGCCCCTGAATGCACGTATGAAAGAATGGCGTGAAGTGTCGGCTCTGGAGGTCCTCCTCCGTGTAAATGTCCGTGCGTCTCCCGAACTCATGAAGACTGCACTCCCTGGGGACTCCCCCAATCGAAATCGGACCAGCCTGGATCGGGCCTCCGTCGAAGCCGGTGCGTAGCGGACAGTGGACAGGAACTCTAGAAGAAGCTCGGTGTAAACGGTACCGTCCTGGTTGGCCATGAGCCTGTCCCAACCACGACATGTGAATGTGGCCTCCCCGTGGGACCACGTACGATCCAGAAACGGCTCGATCTCAGCCCAAAGTCCAGCCTCCCTCAAAATATCCTGGGCTATAATCGTCGCCTCGAGAACCCGGCGACCGATGAGTGCATCTCTCCTCGAAACATACTCAATAGAACTCTCCGGTCCCTCGGGGAACTGGAGAAAAGGATGATCACGCCTGAAAGACATCTGCACAAAAGAAGACAGCCAAAACAAAAATTTTGCAAAATCAGTCATTTTCTTCCCCACCGAACCACGGCGCGGCCCAAGAACCAGGGCATGGCGCGGCGAGCGTCTGTTGCGAATTCCATATCCATTCTTACTGATTTTCACCTGTTAACTCAATCCAAATGCACTACAAGGTAGCCTAAGCACCGACTAGCCCCTCTCGGGTGATCATTTGGCAAACAAAACACCCTACGAGTCAGCATTGCCGATTTCTATGTTTTTCAGTTTTTGGAGAAATCAACCAATTCGCTGCCTAATCGCTAGTTCTAACAAGTAAAAACTAGTTATAATGACATACCTCGATAGTGGGAATGAAATGAACGAGAAAAATGCGAGAAAAACTTCTGATGATCGGAGCTCTGAGGCGCGGCGTGGGTTGTGTGTGAATAGTGAATGCGACGTACCTTTTTAAAGAAGGAAACCAACAGATCGATTCCCGCGGCACGGATATGAGCAAACTGCGGCGCGCGTGTTCCCAAATCAACCCCTGCGTATCGGGTTGGTTTACGATCCCGCAGCGCGTAAAACACATGACCGCGGCGTGGTCATCAAAATTTCAATTTTCCTTTATAACAACCCCACACTTGCCTTGGACCAATAACACCTGCAATGACGATGGTAGTATCTTCCTAATTACTCATAAGAAATACAGTACTTACCTATAAAAGATGGGTTGCCTCCCAACAAGCGCTAAGTTTAACGTCTTCAGCCAAACGGATTATTCGTGCTCCTATTCCTCTCGGTTTTCTGGTGGCATCATCTTTTAGTCTGGTGCGAAATTGTGGACCATCATTGACAGTAATGAAGTGAGTTGTGTCATCCTGTCACTAACTTGGCTAATCCATTGCTGCTGTGCTTCCAAAAGTTGAAAGACCTTCACTTCCCTATCCCTCGCATCCTTCTCATATTGCTGATGCCTTGTCTCCAGCAGTTCCATCATATCCAGCAACTGCTCCTTGTCAATGGTGGACAACGGATGCTCCTTTGTTTCATTCAAAATTTCTTTTTTTCTACCTTCTCCTGTTCTGGTCCATATTTTTCCTTTATCTCTAATCCCTGGTTCCATCAGCATACTGCTGCTCCAATACTTGTCATCGTACCCTTGAGGTAGAGATATGGGACTTCCAAACATATTTAACCTTCTTTTCCTCGACAAAAAGAAGATATCTAAGTCTCCCGTTTTGCAATCAATAATGGCACCTGCTGTAGCCAAAATGGACGTCCTAGTATAAGCGCAGGCGCGTCCTCTTGACTCTCGTATTCCATAACTAAGAAGTCCACCGGGTAGAAGAAATCCCCAACTTTCACTATGACATTGGTCAACTTACCTCATGATACTTTGGTTGACTGATCAGCCAGCTGTAATACTGTCTTTGCCGGCTCTAACTCCTCATTCTTGTATTTATCGTACAAGTATCCTGGTAGCACATTCACGCTTGCCCCCAAATCCATCAAGGTATTCCTAATGACCACATCTCCTACCGTGGCAGTAATCAGTGGCGATCCAGGATCCCTCTCCTTCTTGGGCAGCGTTCCCAACAATGCTTCACTAGCCTTGATTGTCAACCTCACATTGTCAGGTGTGGGAGTCTTGCTTTTCTATTTTTCTCACACATCTCCTGAAGAATTCTTGTATCCTCATGAGCGTTCTTATGCTCATCCCACAAGGGTTGGTTCATTGATGGCGCAGTTGATTTGTTTGGCACTTCCTGCTTTTTCTTTTCCTTCTTACCCTTCTTCCTTTGTTTAATTCTAGCTATTATTGGCTGCTCCTCTTCAAGGACATCCTTGTCCTTCTTTAGTTGAGGTTCCTGCTCAACTTGAATTTCCTTTTCCTCCTTCTCAACTTCATTTCTTCCGACTTTGACATATTTATCTTCCTTGCTTTCACTTTCATCCTTATCTTGATTTTCTCTATTCGGACCCTCAATTTCACTTTCATGACCTAGCAAATCTTCCATGGTTACCTTCCTTCATTCTGACTCAACAGCATTAACATGCTCCTTTCCTGCTCGCTGAGTATGGTTCGGGTTGATTTCCGTGGTGCTAGGCAGCTTACCACTATCTCTCTTTCATTGATCCTCAGCCATCTGAGCGATCTGCCTTTCCATGTTGGCGATGGCCTTGGCATTGGCCTGAGATTGCTGCTGCGTGGTGTTAAACATCTCGTACATCTTTGCGGTCAAATCTTCCTGAGTTCCTGAGGCATTGTTATTGCAGGCATTAGTCGGCCCCTGCTGTTGTTGTTACCGCTCCTACTTGCATTGCCATTGTTGTTTGGTGGTTGATACTACCTAGACTGATTAGATGATTGGCCATGATAATTGTTCTGTCTTTGATTGTTGAAATTTTGCTGCCCTTGGTTGTATGGTCTATAAGGTCGTCCATTATCGTATTGACCTTGACCTTGACCCTAGACCTGATTTGCCTCCTGCATTCTTTGTCTTCCCTGGCCTCCTTGTTGTTGAGTCTGAGGTCCGTTCTGTAGAGTAGACATCAGTCTATCAAATTTCTTGTTTAGCTTGCTTATTTCCTTCTTGACCTCTTTCCCCAGTCTGCATCAACTCCCACTGCTGCAGCTGTATCTACCGTCTTCCTAGTAGAGAAATTCGCCTTGGATCCATTACTCAATTGCTCCAAAAATTGCCAAGCCTCATCAGGATCTATCATCATGATAGTGCCACTGGACGATGCGTTGATCATTGCCTGATTTGTCTCACTCGCCCCTTCGTAGAAATGCCTGACCAACTGCCACTTTGGAATATCATGATGAGGACACGACCTCATCAACTCTTTCAGTTGATCCAAAGCTTCATGAAAAGCTTCTCCCGGCTTTTGTTAAAAATTCTGGATGGCTCTCCTAATCTCCGTCGTCTTACTTGCCGGATAAAAATCTTGCAAGAATTTAGCTTTAAGCTGGTCCCACATAGTGATACTATTGGATTGAAGAGATGTGAACCAATACTTGGCATTGTCTTTCAAATTGAACGGGAACAGCCTTAGCCTAAAAATATTCTTATTCGTGTTCCTACGGGTATTGGTGTTTACTATCGCCATGAACTCATACAAGTGATTGTATGGATCATCTTGTTTATATCCCCTAAATTCAGGAAATATTCCTAAGAGTTATGGTCTAATTTCTACCTGAGTGTCTATATCATCTGGAATATAAATGGGCGATGAATCATCGTACTCCCGTGGCTGGAAGTGCGATGCAACCAACTGCCCTCTCGGTTGTGCAAAGTACAAAGGTCTAACTAAATTACCGTTATATTGATGATCATTGTTGTACCCTTGCTGACCTTGTGGTGGTTGTTGCTGTGGCACTCTTCATAGAGGTCCCCGACCTCGGTTCCATTGTTACTGTAGTGGATGCTGCTGCGGAACCCATCCTTCTTCTTCATCCTCATAGCTCTGCTCAATTTCCTGATACTGGTACTGTTGCTGTGGAGGTTGTCATTGATATGGTTGTTGTGGTATGGGTGGAAAGGTGGTTTGTGGTTTAAAAATTAAGGGCAGTTGTGAGGGTTGTGATTGTGGTTGAGAAAGGGTAGTGTGCTGCATAGTCACTAGGGTGCTATCACGGGTTGGCGCTCCCCATGACATAGCAGATGTGAACGGGTTTGTAGATTGTGGTTGAAATGGTGGAACAGAAGACGGAGTGCATGATGGTATTGGTGCAGGGGCTAAAACTGCACCACCAGTAGCACTCGTGCTCCCAAACTGAAATTCTGAAACAGGGGGAATAAACGACATCCCCGTTGCCTTACCCGAAGGTTCCTGGGCAACACTCTCTAAACTACTACTAACATTACTAAAACTCATTGTATCTAAATGCCTACGTGCACGGTTCTTGCGCGCGGTTCGTTCGATCTCTGAGTCAAAACGCAAGGGTGATAACTGCCTACCCCGACGGGTACGCATGCACTAGTGCAACACGCCCGCCAAAACCAAAAGGAAAAATTCTAACCAACTAAAATCTCAATATCAAAACCAAAAACCAGAAACTAAAAGTCCTACAGATCGCCTGCTCTCAAGCTCACAACTCCCTTCAATGGCGCCAAAATTTTACACGCCTAGGTCATCGTCCGGTCAAAAATAGTAAAATACCTAACACACACTAGTACAGTAGTAGTCAGGGTCGATCCACAGGAGTTATGTGGTCAAGGTAGGCAACAGATTACCAACTGTAGTGTCACTTCTACAACCAGAGGATCTAGTTTCCGACTTTTACCAAAAACAATCCCGAAATCACAAATCCAATAAATCAAAAAACTAATTCCAATCTAATTCAACTTCTAAACTAACATGAGTTACTGAAATCAGAAAGTAAAGTCTAAATTCAGAAACACAATAACCATCCAACACAATCGAACATTCACAATTCATCCAAAAGCATAAAATACCGAAAAGAGAGCAATTAACAATAACCGAATGATTAACTATTAAAAACTCAGATCCAAGTGTTCCAAAACAGAAAACATAAAATTCAGAAACTAAGAAGTAATACCAATGGTTGTCACACCCAAAACGCTAGCCAAATGTACCAAATCTACCAAAATTCCTAAACTAATTAAAAGAGAGAACATAAAATACCAAATATGGTTGCTGAAAACTGAAACTCGGAGTCAAACAAGCCTTGGGAGTCGTTCCTATGCCAGGTCTTTGCTGCATTTTTCGACCTAGAACCCTCTATTTATAGTTGTGAAAAATAAAAGACCGCGCCGAGCACAAGTAGAATCTGCGGCGCGCGTGCTGGTTTATCCCCGTTTTTTCGGCATTTGAATCTTCTCCACCGCCTCATTGCTGAGTCACCGTGTCGTGCCTTTGTACATACCGTGGCACGCATACGAATTTGAATGTTTTGTATTTGTCTTCAACCTTCTTTCATTTTGTACGCTTTTAGCCCCTGTTTACATCTTTTCTTTCTAAACAAGCACTGACACAAAAAGTGAGAATACCACAGCATATATGATATAATTTAACTAAGAATAGGGCTCAACAATGACTAAAATACTTGATATTACTAGGCGCTGTCAATATTCAGATTCTCAAAATATGCCAAAGGATTGGATTTTGAGAAAAGGCTGAAAGATTTCCATTAAGATGTTAGAAAGGTTTAGATTCTCAAAATGTGCCAAAAGTTCTGGATTTTGTGAATAGTCCATAACCGTGTCAAAGCCAGTAGGAGTGTCGCGGTTATCTACTATCTCCATATGTGAGTTACATACTGTTTCTAGGAAACGTCTCTTTTCATTACAACGTGTAATGACTTGGTGTTAAGAGACGGGTCGCTATGAAAGACTTAATAGAGATACGGCATACTCAGGTGGTTGTAAACATCTATAAGATAGATCGAAACTCTACCAAGATGATATTGATGAAATTTAAGATGCATTGCCCAGGAAAGGAGTTTTCTATCATTACAAAGTGTGATGATTTGGCATGAGAGATATAAAGAAGGTGCAACATACTCACATAATCCATAGACATCTATAAGATAGATGTTATCATCAGTATAGACCTAGCCACAGTAAGCATGATCTTGGTAAGATTCAAGATGCATAAGAAAAGTCTCCGAACGGATATAGTTATTAAAAGTCGTGACACAAGGATTATAAGTAATCCTAAGATTCTGAAAGGGTTTGGAATTAGATTAGATCGAATTCCATGAGCTTCTTGGATTGATCAGAAGTGTCATGAACATGTCCTGATGACTTAATGCTTAGAGCATAATGAGTCAGATTCAGGATATGACCTGGCTGGGAATACTTAATGGATTTTGTACATACGTGAGAAATCATTGGAAAATGATTGGGGTGAATGTTAATAATAATTTGAAAAGAGTTTCAAATAAGTAAAAGGACTTAATGGTTAAAGAATTTCGTTGGTATTCTGATGGAGTGCGTGTAGGTCACCGGCACATCGTAACACCTCAAAATAGTCTTAGGGTGCAGTCATGTAGACTAAAGATCCCAAGAACCATGGAAAGTCACAGTACACAGAATGGAGATGTTAGTGAGAATGACTGTATATGACCAAATTGATATATCATCAGAAGAATGTCCGATTGGATAAAGTGTATCAATGTGAGACATTTGGATACATAGAGAGTGAAAGGTCATATAGACATAGATACATAACATGAATTAAAAAGTTTAAAAAGGAATCTAGAAACCGATAATAGTTTTATAAAGAATCTGACTTGGTGATTACCTCGTGGAGACTTGGTAATAAGCAAGAGCAGCTACCAGTCAGATTTTGTGTTTCGTTTTTGCATGTTTCACTTCCTGAATAATTTGATTATTCAAAGGTCCACAGTCGCTCATACTTTTAGGGAGTAAGTATGAATGAAGAATGTTGTGAATTGGTTTGTAGATTGTCTAAGGAGTTAGACATTGGAGTAAGACTGTTACGACGTTCACGAGTACTTAGAAATACAGATTTAAGTATTGGATAAACCCGTGCTCAATAGATTGCTTCATGGATTACATCATGAGCAATGTTGAGACGATAATATCTTATGATCTTGAAATGGAGACATATGAGTTGAAATTTGCGAGTCGGTTGTGCATTAATAATGCGTAAACGCATCGGTAACTCGATGTCATAAAACGCATTGTTGTGTGCGATTTTGATAAGTAAAAGACGCAAACATATGAGTCGAAGCTTATTCGTTCCTTGACCCTGATGGGAAACAGATATCTGTAGGCCTCTCGATGATTTTGAAGTTGACTAAAGTGCTGGCCAGCCTGGACTAAATTGATGTGTTCAATTAGAAGTCTTAAAGTCATAAGCAGAATCGGAGATCGGGAAACAGAGTATCAGACAGAGATTGATCTCAATCCATGTCTCGTGTCTGAAAATATCTTGTTGGACGAAGGATCATATGATCACTTATCTATGGATAGAACTGACTGGGTCAGAGTTCGGCAGCAGTTTCTAGGAAGCTGTAGGTTGTTTATTAATCAGAAGATAAATTAAAGTCATAGACTTATCCAAGTGGGAGACTGTTGGATTAGGTGTCTAAGCCATGACTTATAATTTGTATTTGTCTTGTTAATAGAAGCAAAGTCCATTTGGGTTGCCCTCATAGCAGGAGGATTGATGTAGAAGTCAGTAGAGAGAAAGGTTGATTTATTAATTGTTTAATAAATCAATAGAAACTATAATAATTAATTAGAAATTAATATAGAATTAATTAGATTTAATTTAATGATTAATTTAATTAATTAATAGTGTAGGGACTGGTTTGTATTTATTCAATAGTTGAATAACTGGCCAACCAGTGGGAGGGACCATAGTTGGCGAGATTTTGAGTGGGTACACTCATAATCTCGAAACCCTAATTAGGGTTTAAGAGATCTGGTCCAAGTAGTCAACAGGCTTGCCCACTAAGGAGGCTCCTTTAGGGTTTCAGCTGTAACCCTAGGAGGCTATAAAAGGAACCTCCTGGCTCCCCATTTTCTGTGCCATCTCCTCCTCTCTGAAGTTACTCTGCTGTTTTCTCTCCTCCATTGCTTGGGTGTGACAACATTTGAGGCAGGACACTTGCGCTGCTAGCTTCTGGATCAAGAATCAAAGGTTGGTTCTTCTGTTTTATACCTTAGAAATTATTGTCGGCTTTTAGGTTTATTATTATATGTTCATAGAAGAAAACATAGATCTCTCTTAGGGTTGCATGTGAACTTAGGTGATTTTCTAGTTCATAGTTTGTATAAAACCCTTCACTCTCCCTGTCATTCTCCAAAATCATATTATGTAATATGATGCATGCATATATAAGGTCTCGTATTCTCCTCGGATTCCAAGCCCGTGTCGGGTATTTGATACTGTGGAAGCGCTACCGAAGAACTCTAAACGCTCGCTCTAGATCCTTCCTAGCTGCATCTTGTGCGACCTTGAACATTTGACGCTTTGGATCCATTAGACATGTGAATGACTTTACAAACACAGAATAATCCCGATATATTCCATCGACTAGATAATACCCGTGTTTGTAGTGCGCTCCGTTAACCTCAAATGAACAAAGAGGGGTAACGCCTCTATAAATGTCATTAAATATAGCCAATTGGTCGTGAACGTTCAGGTCATTGTTTGCACCCGCAACACCAAAAAACGCATGCCGAATCTGTAAATCATGGGACGCCATTGCCTCGACGGAGGATTATGGAAGGGTGTCGATGATCGCCTCGTGTAAATTGGCCACGCCATGCATTATGACAAGTAGCCCACTCACAATGCACACAATCAATGCTCCCAAGCATTCCGGGAAAACCGTGTTTGCTTTTGTGTGCGGCGTACAACGTTTGAATGTCGTTGAATGTTGGCTTATGCAAATAACGTTTGCTATAAACATGGACGATAGTGTTTGCAAACTTGTTAACACTTTCATGAACGGTCCAATCCGACATCTTGATATACTCATCCCATAAATCAAATGTCGTGCCGGTTGCAATTTGACGTATTGCAACAGAGCATTTTTGTTCCGAATTGAAACCCCTTTTACCCCTTGCATCATGTTGCAATTGGAAAAATGGATGGACTTCGCTCCAATCACGAACTATACGCAAGAAAAGTGACTTCCTCATCCGATACCGTCACCGAAACTGGTATGCCAAATACAACGAGTGTTCTACCAAATAATCGCATACAAGCAGATTGTGTGCAACTTCATGATCTCTGTTTATTGTAGCCCGTCTCTAACACGTCGCAGTCGTTGATGCGGTAAAATATACAAGATTTAACCTTACCAGTCCACTAGCTAGTAGTAAGTAGGAGCCGAATCGTGGAGTCAGTGGACGACAATCTGTGTCAAAACTCGACCAATCTATAGTGTCACTCTATAGACGGTTTCTGCCCATACACATAAAGAACCGAAAAAAAGTAACTCGAAAATGCAAAAAACGAATTAATTCTTTTAAACTTCAATTCAAATAACAATCAATCAAAACAATCCAATCTGATTCCGAGATTCAAATCAGAAATCAAAAACCAAACAATCTAACCAAACAATCCAAACAAAAACAATTATCAAACTGAAACTATAAACGAACATGGAATAATTTCAATCTAATTAAATAATCCAAACAAAAACGATTATACATCCTTGTTGTAGTGTTCTGTGTTAATATGATGTGATAGTATACCTGAATATTGTGGTGATACTACTGCTGGGTGCATTATGTAGTATTACCATTGCTGGGTGCAATATGTGACGATACCATTGCTGGGTGCATTATGTGGGTGGGCATGCCACTGTTGGGTGCATTATGTGACCATACCACTGCTGGGTGCATTATGTGGGTGGTCATGCCACTACTGGGTGAATTACGTGGCGATACCATTGCTGGGTGCGTTATGTGGTAATCTGTGTTGTTAACAAGGCATGCTTGATTGATATATTATGTATGTGTTGAATTTCACTAAGCTGTGTTCTTACCTTTTCCCCTTTAAATCATTATTTCAGTACCATGGATGGCAAGGCTTGACGTGTACACACTGATGCTGCTTCCTTGGGGTTTTGTTTTTATAAATGTTATTAATTAGACTTTATTTTCCGCTATGGATGTTTTGAAATTAATGATAAGGGTTTTGTACGAATTGTGAACAAAGAGGAAATTAATAAATGTAGTTTTATTTAGTGAAAATGTTTTAAAAATAAATTTTAAATTCGCCCTAAAATCTGGGATCTTACATCATCACTGATGGTAACTTATCTACTTGTGAACATTCCTCATATCCTTGTCCTTCCTCCATTTTTTGTCTTTGGCAATTTCCTGTTCCTCTTCTATTATCTCCGGAAATTCTTTCAATTCCGTTTGTAGAACTTCAGGCATATACTGTTGTACCAACTCATATGTTTTTGAATTCTCAGTGAGAAGCGAATTGGGGACTTTGGGACGGGTTTCGGAACGAACCTGGATAGGTGTGGAAGGTAGTAGTAGAGCTCCTACTACCGAAAGCACAGGATCCACGTTCGAGTCGAGAATTGGTCAAGAGGAATCCAATGACCTGAGGGTGTAAGTAATTAGCAAATTAGATGTGCGTGCTAATGAAATGTGTTAATCCTTGTCCATTCTATTTATCGAATGGTGATCATGGGGTTTAGTGGGAACCACTAGGGTGCCGGTTTGGGTGCCCAGGAGATTCGGGATCTGATGGCGACAGAGGATTCGTGTGCGTTTAGGGAGGAATCTCGGTATGTTGCTGAGATTACATGTTACCGATCCAGTCGTCAGGGGAGGCAGACCCCATTATTAGCTTGCGTTGGACTTACATTGTCGAGGGCATACTCCTTAGTAGTAGTTCCTTGGATAGTCGGGGGTTCATTTTGCCATGCCTCTTTCGTGAGGGACGGCGAAGGATTGGTAAGGAGGAGAGGTCACATTTATGACTGTAGAGCAAGTCGAGATGTTTACCTACGAGGACTTTGTGATGCAATTTTAGGGGTAGTACGTGCCTTGAATGGGAAATAAAGTAGAGTTCCTGCGAGTTTATGACATTGGAGCAGACGACTTAGACCGTGACCGTGATGACACGGGAGTTCGTGGAGAGGTTCTCTTCTGTTCTCAGTAAGCAGCCTCGGATGACGTGAAGGCGTTTGGGTACGTAGATATGTTGAGTATTGGTATCTGGAGTTCATGAGTGCCACTTAGTGGCTATTCTTGTTGAAGTGATCGAGGCAGCTAGGAGGCACAAGTTCGAGCTTGAAACCGAGGCTCGAAGTAGGAAGGCGGCCCAGGCCGTGATGCCGGTATCGATGTCAGAAGGGAAGCTGAGGACTTCTGACTCGCGCTCAGGTCAGAAGGGTAGAGAATACCATACGAGAGAGGACACGAGTGAGGGAGCGGGAATATGTTTCAGGTGTGGTTGACTAGTGCACTATCGTCGTGACTGTAAGTCACCGACGGGAAATTGTGCCAGTTTGGTCGGACAAATCATTTTTAAGTTGATTACTGAGCTGGAAGACTCTTGGAGGGGAGAATGCCAAAATGCCATTATTGTGGCTCTTTTTCGTGCAACTGATGGGCGCACAAGTCAGGTAGAGACTAGGAGACGCGAGCGTGAGTTTTCCAACTCACCGCCGAAGAGGTGCAAGCGACGCCTTAGATGATGGTGGGTATTTTTTTCGAGTCAACTCTGTACTTGCCGAAGTGTTGTGCAATAGTAGGGTTACCTACTCTTGTATTGATCTTGCTTTAGTGATTGATCGGGTCGTGTGGGTCGAGAGTCTAGATCACTCACTTGTGGTTGAGGTAGCTGACGATAGAGGTGCTGGCTAGGGTTGCAAGTGGATAAGTAGCATATGGTGGTTGATGTAAACGTCTTTACATTATCGAAACATGTTTATTGAGATTGTGGTTGCCCTCGATGCAAGTTGCTGGCTGAGAAAAGTAGGCTTGGTTTTCGTTTGCTAGAGAGTTGAAGAATTTAGAAACTTGTGGAGTCTGTTTGAGTGGAAGTTGTAAAAGCATCGAGGAAAGTAGCATTTTCAACATTTATAGTGGAGTCGGCTAAGTCGACGTGTGCAACGACGAGAAGTGGAATGAGACTTTATCATATTTAGAATACTTAGAATTGAGATGGGTTGTCTTGCCGAAATTCGAATAGCCAGAGTTTTAGTGTAGGGGTATGTGGCATGTAGCTGAAGAGATCGGTAGTAGGATCAGGTTCGAACACAAGTGGGCGAGAACTAATTGCTTATGGCGAAAGGAGACCCTTGATTGACGAGGGGTGGTATGAAGTATGACTCCGGTTCAATTAAGAGCTTGAGTAAGGGGCTGAAGATAGTTCCAGAGATTGCATGTGAAATGAGTGGAGGAGTTAAAGCCACGTGTAATTGTAGGGTTAGGCATGACTAATGAAGGAGGTGCAATCGATAATTGTCATAGACCGTACGATGGATGGATAAGGGCGAACAAGAAGTATGAATGCATTCATGAACCTACAAGTCTTGGATGATGAAATTAGTCCTTGTGTTGACTGTGAAGTGAGCTTTGATATTCATCAGTCATGCTTGTCACTACTAGAAAATATGCCTTTAATGACATACGAACTATGACACACACTAAGTTTATGACATACAAATAAAGTATGTCATAAAATATGTCATCTTTTTAAAAAATTAAAAGATTTATGACATACATATTTGTACGTCATAAATTTGTGTCATCTTTTATAATATTTACGACATACAAAAATGTATATCATATTTTGATGTCATAACCAGGAAAAAGAAAAAAACACGGAAGACACTTGTGTGTCGTTTTATAAAAACGTGTGTCATCTCTTGTTCCATTTATTTCTCTCTTCTTTCTCAGTTCACGTGTGTTCCTACTTTCCCCATCGTACGTTCACAGAGATCTTAGGGTTCGTAATTGCCTTCAACCTTACCATTATCAATCGATCTATGCCACAGTCAAGTTCGTTATAGCACACCACCAACACAGCGTCGGAATCGAACTGCCACTGCCGCTGTTTACTCTATTCGGAATCGGGCCGCCATAATCTAAGGTTTTTGGTGAAAGACTCGATCGACCGATTGCCACGGGTGTTCAAAATCATTCGTCTCCATTCGTCAGAATCGGGCCGCCTCCTCCGTCATCGATGTTGTGCTCACGAAATCAACCAGCTTGTTAGGGTTAATCCACTGGTGTTGTGCAAAGGGCCTTAAGAAAGTGGCTCCACCACTCGATTTAGGGGTTCTCTATTATTTCACTGTTGTTGTTCCGTTGGTATTGTTAGCACAAATAATGTTTGGGATCCGCTGGTATTGTTACCACAAATAATGTTTGGGATCCTTCAAATCTCAGGTAATTACGAGATGGCTTGGGCATCCATTGGTATTTTTTATGCGCCTATGTCTTTCTTCCATTTTCATTCTTCCCTTATCTTTCATACCTACATCTACAATCACACAAAAACAGTTTCAATTTGTGTCTCTGATCAACTGCCGTCAAAGCACAATGCAAGACGAAAAAAACCCTTGCCTCGAAAACCCTTAAATTGGAGCATTAATTGATTTATGTTGTATTCGTTCTCTACATTCTGTTTTTTGTCAATTTGATCATTATTGATGCCAATATATTCCTTTAATATTGATTCCCTAATCAATTTTATTTGTGTTGCTTCCCTATGTTTCCCACTCTACGTGAGCATATAGCTTGAAGTCTGTTTAGTTTGATATGTTTACACGTTGATGATCTATGTGAGCATATATGTTTCCCACTCCACTTGAAAGGATAGAAGATCCTGTGAATAGCTTTTTCTGGGACTTTCACAAGGTAAATCTACAATTCACAATCCCATTTGATTTGTTAAATATATTTGGTTATAATTGTGTTCTTGGCGATGATTGTTGTTGATACATGAGGACTTCTGTCAAGTCTTGTTTTGCCATATCTATATTACTTTGTGTAGTTACTTATTCTGGATTAATATCATGCAGCAACATCTTTCTTCTCTGCTGGCTTCTACTGATACAGATACCTTTGACAATAGCTAGGTAATTTAAACTGCATTTTTTACTGATGTACTATGCATTTTCTTAACTGAAATTAAAATGATTAGCCTAGCTTGTTTTAAATAGTATGTCTTTGTTATATATTGTGCCTTTTTCTATCTTTTTAATTTTAAATAGTATGTCTTTGTTATAGATAACATGTCTTTTTTGAACATGTTGTGATTTTAAACGTTTCTTCTATTATTGATGGTTGATTGCTTATGTGCTGATTCATATGATATTTGCACATCTTAAGAAAGAAGGTCAGAAGACTAATAGAACTCCTAAAACCAAAAGAAGCAATTGAACAATTATCTCTATTTGAGTAAAATAAAGCTTGAGGATGTGCATTTTCCTTCTTTGGACAATCTGCGAAGGTAAAAAAAAAAGGTGCTCATTTTTCATATTATAACCCCAATTACTCTACTACCTCTATTAAAAATCAAGAGAAGCCCCAAATCATTTTCTTAGAGTTTAATTCTATTCAACTTTAAATTTTTATTAAAAGTCAAGGAATGTGCATTTAGCATGATTTAAGATATTCACTAAAAGGTTGTTAATATGATGTATTTTTTAATTTGTTTCATTATGTTTCCGAACACATCAAGTCAAAAGGTACCTTAAAATGATATTGTATATACAAATGAGAATTATGAAATAATAGTTACAGGATAGTTACAGGAGGTGCTAAAAGGTAAATATGATGACAATATTCCAAAATTAATCTTCAATTATATAATATCTATTAATTATTCACTAATATTTTTCAAATGATAATGCAGGGTAATTTCCGGAAGCTGGTATCAATGACGTTCGTGAGGAATGTGCATCTTTTGTCATAAATTTTATTTTGTATATCTAAGAATTTTGTATGTGACAAAGAATAATTTGATAAATTTGAATTGTTTATTAGTTTGTATTTGATAGATTATGATGTGGAAATGGGTTGTTTTAGGATTAATGATATTTAATTTTATATTATTAAACATTAAATTTAATTTGTGATTTAAGTTTAATATTATTAAATCTAATATATATATATATATATATTATTTGTTTAAACAAAATTTACGACTTACATTGCGAGTCGTAAATGTTTGTCGTAAATGTATGTCGTAAATTTATGACACACAAATGTATGTCATCTTTCATTTATGACAGGGGCTTCCTTGACATACATTTGCGTGTCATCTATACCCTTTAATGACACGCAATGCGTGTCATTAAAGGCATTTTTTCTAGTAGTGTGTCAAGAAGGTGTACATTCTTATAGGATCTTAGATCGTAGGGAGCGACTACGGGTCATGCAGCTTGTTAAGATATGCTTTATGATAATTTCAGAGTCCGTGTGGCCTTGCGTGTGAGGATGCTGGTACGAGCTGTAGGTGAAAGCGGATTCAGGAGGGTCATTGGTATAACGACCCAAAATCACAATTATAAAATTTCATTTATTACCAAGGTTCCAACAAAATCTTTATTCAAAAAATAAAACTGTTTCGACATAGTTATTAAACCAACATCAGAAACATTTAAAAATAATAACATAAATCAATAAAATGAGGTCCCGTGTATGCGATGCGCTGTCGTCAAGCCTTGCCCTTCCCATTGTCATTTGTAGTACCTGAAATGTTATAAAATCAACGGGTAAGCACAAATCTTAGTGAGTCCACAAATTACCATACATGCCCACACATTAACAACCCGTCCTCGAGAACGACCCGACCCTACCCGCCATACAACGGTTACGGGCATCCATCATACAACAACTATGAACACGGGGTGGTTCTACCTATCATACAACAGCTATGGGTTCCCGGTTTTGGCCCAGCCCATCATACAATAGCTATGGGACAAGGCAATAGTCCAACCTATCATACAACAGCTACGAGTGAACACACATCAGTACTGAGCCCAACAAAAGATAACCACAATTGTTGAACAAATCATATAACTGTAAATAACACACAAGATGGCTAACATGCAACATCATATAGTAAGGTGATGATACTCACCTGATTCGTAACCGTGTGGATATACTCTAATATCCCAACTAAGCTTGTCCAATGACCTAAATCCCACATACACAACAAATTAATCACTGACCGAACTCCTATAGGCTCGCCTAAAGATCAGACCCATCATTTGCCACAAAACAAGGGTCGAAGGCAATTTCCGGGTCAAACAGTCAATCCCCGCGACACGGCTTCCCCACTTTCAGTCCGAAATCCCTGTTAACCCTTAACCAGTACAGCCATCGGTTAGGGTTCATCCCTACACCCTTCCTGGGATCAGAATCTACCCTAAGGTCACCTTATTATGGGCATGCAAGTCCATGCATGTCCATGGTCCAAAACCCTAAGTATTATAAGTCATCTAAGACCACTAACCAAGGGATAACATCATAATACGGGATAAAAATGGAAAATCAGAAGGGTAGATCCTCTTACCTTGCTTCTGAAAAATGGAGGGATGCACACAACCAGTTACAAGCCTTCCCTCACGTCGTATCTCCTTCTTCAATTCTTCCAAGACCTTCAAAGCTTCGAAATAGCAGAGCTACTGCAAAAACCAGAAAACCTCCAAATACACGAATCCGAGGGCTGGGACCCTTTATATAGGCGCTTAAATTTGAATTAGGGTTTTCACTTCTGCGGCGCACTGCGTCGCGGCCCCAAAAGATACGCGTCGCGCTTATCAGCCATCCGCGAATCCAGTTCCTTCCCACGTCGCGTCGCGGATCACCTTAAATCGCGCCGCGGTGGAACGGGTCTTACAATTCTCCCCCACTTGGCTGGATTTCGTCCCAGAAATATGCGCCTATAAACAACTCTGGGTAATGCCTCCACATTTCCTTCTCCGGTTCCCAAGTCCACTCGGACCCTTTACGATGTTGCCACAGCACTTTAACTAACTCTATCGTCTTATTTTCTAAAATCTTTGTTTTCCTTTCAATGATAGCAATCGATCGCTCCACATAACTCAGGCGTTCATCTATTTGAATATCTTCCAAGGGCACAATTGTAGTTTCGTCAGTAATACACTTCCTGAGTTGCCAAACGTGGAACGTGTCGTGAATTTGACTAAGCTGTTCAGGCAACTCCAACCGGTAAGCTACCTTACCTACTCGTGCAACGATTCGATATGGTCCAATGTACCTAGGACCAAGCTTTCCTCACTTCCTAAAGCGAATAACTCCCTTCCAAGGCGATACCTTAAGAAGAACATAATTCCCAACTTGAAACTTGAGATCGGACCGTCGCCTATCTGCATAGCTTTTCTGCCGACTCTGAGCCATTAACAACCTCTCCCGCACCCTCTGAATTAGTTCAGTTGTCTTGAGTACTACCTCAGTACTACCCAACGCCCGCTGGCCAACCTTGCCCTAGCAAACAGGAGTCTGACATTTCCTTCCATACAACATCTCGAAGGGAGCCCTGTCGATGCTCGCATGATAACTGTTATTATAGGAAAACTCAGCTAAAGGGAGATGGGAATCCCAACTCCCACCGAAATCGAGAACGCATGCCCTACGCATATCCTCCAATGTTTGAATTGTCCTTTCACTCTGCCCATCCGTGTGCGGGTGATATGCCGTGTTGAAATGATGGCGAGTGCCTAACTCCTCATGAAACGTCTTCCAAAACCTACAAGTGAATCGGACATCCCGGTCATATATCACCGAGACTGATATACCATGCCGAGAGATAATCTCGTCTATGTAGACTTTAGCCAATCTTTCAGCAGAAAAAGTCTCTTGAATGAGAATAAAATGAGCACTTTTAGTCAGTCGGTCCACAATAACCCATATAGTGTCCATTTGCCGAGGGGTTCTTGGCAACTTCGTGATGAAATCCATTGTGATGTGCTCCCATTTCCATTTTGGGATCTCAAGAGGTTGTAACCTAACATGAGGCCGTTGGTGTTCGTCCCTGACCCTACGATAGGTCATGCATCTTTCGACAAACCAAGCTACTCCCCTCTTCATGCCCGGCCACCAATAATATTCACGCAGATCCCTATACATTTTAGTCGATCCGGGGTGGATAGAGAACGTAGACTTATGTGCCTCATCCAATAGGGTTTGACGAACCCCGCCAAGTTTCGGTACCCAAATTCTCTCATAGCAAGTTAACAAACCTCTACTATCCTTGACCATAGTTGCCAACTCTGTGACAACTGTCAAATTAAGTCAATGAAAGTCAACTCAAGTCAACCAGAGCGTACATTAGGTCATTATGTGAAATGTAAATTTCATAATCTATACGATGTATTATTGGATATTAGAATACTACATATGCTAATTCAAATCAATTATACGAACAAACTCTGCTGAGCTAGATGTTTTTAATATAACATATAAAAAAAAATTTACGTCGTGAATAGTATCCGACGTGAATAGTGAACGGTAAAATTTAAAACTCGTCCGAATATTACAAATTTTATATCAAAACGTAGACAAAAATACGACGGTTCCGAATATATATTTATATTTTTATCAAACGTTACATATAAAAAGTTATGTTAAAAAAACGTATAATTTAACTTGAAAGCGACGTTTGATTTTTAAAATATTTATATAATAAAAAAATAAAAAAAACAAAAGTTTGAAAAAGAAAATCACACGGTTATGACCGTGATTTTCAAAGGTTGAAAAGTTTAATATTATTTTATTTTAATTTTATTTTATATAAAGTGGGCCCCACTTCATTATTTATTAAATTTTACATATTTTACCCCAAAGAACTCGTATTTTCATTTCGACCCTTACGTATTCAATACGTATTATTTAATTTATCAAAAATATTATGTCGTTTTATAAAACAAAAAATTTACGGTCAAAACGATATTATCGGTACGAACAACTTGACGTCAAAATTCAATATTTTTAATATTAGTTTTATATTTAATATTTTCTTTTTCATTAAAATGAAATTGTATTTACATTTACACCCTATATTTTTATCAAACTTACAATTTATACCCTCTCGTTAATTCGTTAAAGACTTTTATTTAAAAAGTTGATATTATTAAACTACGATTTTTGTAGATTATAGTTTTATAAACAAAAATCATTCGTTTTATATAAAAAACTATTTAATCTATTTAAAGAGTATTTTAAGGGTATATTTTGTCATAATCAAATTCTAAAAGCCATAAAAATCATATATCTGTATCTTGAGGGCCGCAATACGAAAATAAACCTACTATAAATAGAGGCTCAAATCCTCTCATTTCTCACAACTCATATCTCGATCTCTATATCACTAGATAGTATTGTTAGAAGATTCTTCGATATATATAGAAATATACGAAGAATGAGCTTTAGAAGTAGCTATTTCAGTTATAAATATAATGAGTTCGAGTTAGAAGAATGAAGAGTCGGGCGATCTAACAACAGTTGGCGATAAGATCCTAGTCGACATTGAGGTGAGTTCATACCCCTTCTTTTTATCTTTATTCAAGTTTTTAAGGGGGAGAATACAAGTTATACTATAAAAATAGTTATTTATACTCATTTATAACAATAGTAAACGAAATGCGAACTTTGTAAACATCATTAAGAAATTCAATTATAATTCCAAAAATAATATCGAATGATCTACTTACGAGGGCGGTGTCTAGGCCGATCATTTGGGCTAGGTTGTTAGATTTCCGAAAGGATTATACGCTGAAAGGGTCCTGCCTCCCCATTTGATCTTCTACCTGGTCGTTCTTTATTTGATAGTCATGAAATATTATATTGGAATTAATAAAGGGTATAACCAATTTATTACACCACTATTGTGGAGAATATATCTTAAAAGAAGTTCTTTATAACCATCTAAATAAGTTATTTCACATATATTTGTAAATATATGCTTTTCACAACGGAATACTAAAAATAAACTATTAGTGGAATAGTTTGTTGATACAAATGTTACTATGACGTTTTAAAGAAGACAAATAATTATATAAAATATATAATTATTATACATTACTATATTATCATTGAAAAAATAATAATGGACAAATACAAAGGTTTTTCATATACAAACTTTAACAAGTTGATTGATACATACATTTTTGTGAGACGGGTCTTCACAGTGCTTATTTAAGTACATACTATAAGTCCTGAAATTTATAACCAGAGTCTTGGTAAGAGAGCATGATATTTGTGTATAGATCTATACGGGATTGACAACCCCGCACCTGAGCTGCTAGCTACAGTTAGACCGACGGGTCTGAGGTGACAAATGTCATAACAGTCCGACGCCTGAAGAACGTCGAAGCAGGCCTACATGGTCACAGTATGGTTATAGGACGTCTCGCATGGGAAATCAACTTTATAAATTGTTTACGTGGAAATATACATTTTCAAAGGTTTTATACTACAAACTACGCTATACATTTTAGTCTTTGGATTCTTAAGACTTGGATACATTCATAAGAAAATATGGGATTTTCTTGGATTACAATACTACCTTTTACAAGGAAAGAGACTCCTCATACAAGTTTTATGGTATTAAAACTATATTTTAACAAGTTACAACTATAAGTATGGTTTTACTTATACACACTGGTTCTATGGAAATTCAAACTACGTTTTATCAGTTATATAAATATAAGTATGGTTTACTTATACATATGAGTTTTACAGAATTAAATCTACGATTGGTCTACGAGTAAACATCTATTTACACTATTTCATACAAGAATAAAACTACGTAATACTATTTTCAAGTATAGAAATACTTATACATTCTCGGTCTATGGGTTTTAAGACTACGACTCATTTATTAGAAAATATTGGATTTTCTGGTTTCAAACACTATCCTTTTACAAGGAAAAATGATTATGGATTTTCTCATACAAAAATCTTATGAACTCACCAACGTAATGTTGACTCTCTTTCAAACTACTTGTATTCTTAGGAAATTGATAAGGTAACTACAACCTTTGACGATGGGTCGCTTTGGCGTCATACTATGTATTTTGATATCATATTATAATTGTATTTAAAACATACAATCTTTTGAACTCTTTTAACATTTACAATTATGTATATGATGGATGTGTTTGCTTTGATCACTATTGTACAAACGTTGTTGTGATACTGTTCATGAAGTCATCCACCCTCAGACGTTTCCGCCATCGTGGTTTGGGGGTGTGACAAACTGTCCCACGATTCTTTCACCATTTTGATTTTCGCTCTTGCTTGCTTCCACCTGAGCTTCCCTTATTAGCTCAAGCACTGGTGTCACAATCGTCATCGTTAGACAAATGCCCCGAAAGGGCGCACCCGTAACCTTACGACTTAGAGCATCTGCCACCACATTGGCTTTTCCAGGGTGATAGTGTATCTCATAATCATAGTCCTTCAATACATCCAGCCACCTTCTCTGCCTCATGTTAAGATTTGCCTGATCCATCAGATACTTCAAGCTCTTGTGGTCGGTATAGATGGTACAGTTTACTCCATATAAATAGTGTCTCCATTTCTTGAGAGCGAAGACTACTGCTCCCAATTCCAAGTCATGAGTAGGGTAGTTAGGCTCATGGGGCTTCAATTGTCGCGACGCGTAAGCAATCACCCTGCCTCGTTACATCAAGACTGCTCCTAATCCAGAGATAGATGCATCACAATAAACCACCATATCCTCCACGCCTTCAGGCAAAGTCAAAATTGGAGCTTCACACAACTTCCGCCGCAAAGTCTCAAAAGCCTGCTGCTGCTCCTCACCCCAACGAAAAGCAGCGTTTTTCTTAATTAACCGAGTCAAAGGTACAACAACCTTTGAGAAATCCTGGATGAAACGACGATACTAACCGGCCAAACCCAAGAAACGTCTAATCCTCGAGGGGGTCTTTGGAACCTCCCACTGCATCACGGCCTCCACCTTAGCCGAATCTATCATGATTCCTTGCTCGCTGACGATGTGCCCCAAGAACTGTACCTCTCGCAGCCAAAAGTCGCACTTGGACAATTTCACATAAAGTTTCTGAAACCTTAAGGTCTCCAATACCTCCCTTAAATGTTGTTCGTGTTGTTCCTTGCTCCGAGAATAGACTAAGATGTCGTCAATAAAAACTATAACCGATCGATCCAACATCGGCCGACACACCTGATTCATTAAGTCGATGAAAGCTGCAAGGGCATTGGTAAGTCCAAACGGCATCACTACAAACTCAAAGTGGTCGTACCTCGTCAGAAAAGCCGTTTTCTGGACGTCTTCCTCCCGTACCCGCATTTGATGGTATCCTGACCGTAAATGAATTTTCGAAAACCATGAAGCGCCCTGCAGTTGATCAAATAAGTCATCGATGCGAGGTAATGGATACCGATTCTTTATCGTAAGCTTGTTCAGCTCACGTGAATCTATGCACATCCTGTTGGAACCATCCTTCTTCTTAACAAATAAAATAGGCGCTCCCCACGGCGAGCAATTGGGTCGAATAAATCCCTTATCCAGTAGTTCCCGAAGTTGAATAGACAACCCCAGCATCTCTAGAGGTGCAAGACGATACGTAGTTTTTGCTAGCGGAGACGCACCGGGAGTTAAGTCGATCTTAAATTCCACCTGCCTCTTTGGCGGCACTCCAGGCAGGTCCTCGGGAAAAAACATCAGGAAAATCCCGAACCACCGGTATATTATTCGTTCTCTACTTTGACTTCTCTTCCTGTGCATCCAAAACATATGCCACAAACCCAGAGCCTCCATGTTGAAAATGTCTGCGTGCCCTGGCAGCCGAACAGAAGGCTGCTCCGTGATTCTTCCTCTCGCCCTGTACTACTAGTTCTCCCCCACTTGGGGTTTGAATCCACACTCGCTTGCTCTTACAATCAATCCATGACTCGTGCCGACTCAACCAATCCATGCCGATAATAACTCGAGTGTCACTCAACGGTATAGGGATGAGATCAATCGGGAACATTATTCCTTGAATTTCTACTTCACTTCCCCAGTAAACGCTGGTCGCTTGCACGATTTTGTCATCTATGATCTCTACTTCTAACGGGCGATGAAGAGTTCCTAAAGCAATACTGAAACCGTTTCCTAGAACGGCAGACACAAAAGAATGACTAGCACCCGAATCAAACACTACAAAAGTAGGTGCAGAGTTGACTAAGAAGGTTCCTAATTAAAGCATAATAGATACAATAAGTACGCACACTAAAACACGAGGCAAGTAAAGAAAGTGTACGTGTAACAACGTTGGGCGCATCCTGTGCCTCCTCGGTGGTCATGACGAATGCTCGACCCTTGGTCTTAGGGGTTTCCCGTTTCCCCTGCCTACCATCGGTAATTCAGAGTGTAGTGGGTGCCGGATTCTGAACCGCTCCCTGAGTCAGACGGAGACACTGGGCCTTGAAGTGACCCACCTATTTACAATTAAAACAAATCTTGACTTCATGCCGACAATCTTTACCATAGTGGCCCTCCTTTCCACACTTATGGCATATTAACACCCAGCAACGCCCCTCATGATTCTTTCCACATTTATTACACTTACCCTGGCTCCTTTGTCCCTGCTTTCCCTGATCTGCCCCTCGAAACTTCTTTGATGCCTGCTGAATCTGGGTAACCGCCGGACGCTTCTTCCTTTGTTGGGTTTCCAGTTCTAACTCTCGGGCCCGAGCGGCCGCGATCATATCAGTAAGAGTTTGGTGCCTAGCAGCAGACACAAATTCCCATATGTCTGTGTAAAGCATCGCCAAATATCGAGTCATTTTCATGCGCTCGGTTGCCACAAACTCTGGACAGAAAAGTGTTTGCTCATTAAACTTTTTGGTGATCTCCGTCACCGTCTCAGTGGTCTAGGTCAGATTTAGGTACTCCTGCGCCAAGCGTTCCATTTCCACCTGTAGAACATACTCCAGTTTGAATTGATCCTTGAATTGTGGCCACGTAATAGCATCCAACTGAGCAGGGGTGAGATCTTTCGTTCGTAATTGGCACCAATCTTTCGCACCCTCCCTCAACAGATTCACCGCAAATGTTACCTTAGAGTTTTCAGGACATGAACAGGTGCGGAAGGCACCCTCTAGCGTGGAAATCCAGCATGCTAGCGATCGGATCCCTGCCTCCTTCGAAAATCAGAGGCGAACAAGCCGAAAAGTCCTTATAACTCGCATCCCTAGCCCTTGATGTGCCTTGAGTAGCCAGTCGCTCCTTGAGCATTGCCCATAGCTCAGTCTTAATAGTACCAAAGAACTGAGGTATCGCAGCCAACACTTCTCGCAAAACCTCCTCCGCTATCAGGTTGCGGAGATTTTCATCAGTTGGACCCTTCCCGTTCGAGGTACCCGCATCTGCCCCACCATTACTTCGAGTGATTGCCATTCTGAAATGCGCAACATTTTTTATATCAATACTCGGGCACGCCCATTTACCCAACTACTCGACTCTCTAGGATTTTGGTTGACTACTCTTGTCTCAAGCGTGAATCCTGTGCTTTCGGTAGTACTAGCCTGGTACTACCTTCCATACCTATTCGCCCTTGTTCCAAGTTCATCAACCATCCTCCTAAATTGTCACACATACGCTGATGAACCATTTCCTATGACTCCTGCGGTCATGCACCGTGGTGCCTAATCATTTGACCTAATCTCACACCCACCCGTGCCTAAGAGAACTACTGCGAACGTCGTCGAGTCGCCTCACGGACACACAGCCATAAACAATCAAGAATAAGATAGACTTTTGAATAACTGATCCTACCCTAAAGTCACAACCAAACAAGGAACAGCCAGTACGGCCAGACGAAAAATCCTTAGGCTATCTTATCCTAATTGTATATAACCGACTAGCATTCATTACGCAACCTAACGACACTAGCATAAAATTCCCAAGCAGCACATATTGCACCAAACAGTCTATAGAGTATCTTAACTCAGGCAGTTCTACATTCTAGCATATATCACATAACACAAACTTGGCATGGGTAATTGGGAATCACAAAACTTACTTGAGCTCGGTTGACGGTTCGCATCACATCTTCTATTATTTAATTTAACTTTCCAAAAATCATTTTCTTAATAAAATCACTCAGTCCTAAGTTTGAGTTTGGATTCCCAATACAGTTCATCCAAATCCCTCAAACCAAGGCTCTGATACCAACTTGTAACACCCCAAAATCACAATTATAAAATTTCATTTATTACCAAGGTTCCAACAAAATCTTTATTCAAAAAGTAAAACTGTTTCGACATAGTTATTAAACCAACAGCAGAAACATTTAAAAATAATATCATAAATCATTAAAATGAGGTCCTGTGTATGCGATGCGCTGTCGTCAAGCCTTGCCCTTCCCTTTGTCATTTGTAGTACCTGAAATGTTATAAAATCAACGGGTAAGCACAAAGCTTAGTGAGTCCACAAATTACCATACATGCCCACACATTAACAACCCGTCCTCGAGAACGACCCGACCCTACCCGCTATACAACAGCTACGGACGTCCATCATACAACGGCTATGAACACGGGGCGGTTCTACTCATCATACAACAACTATGGGTTCCCGGTTTTGGCCCAGCCCATCATACAACAGCTATGGGACAAGGCAATAGTCCAACCCATCATACAACAGCTACGAGTGAACACGCATCAGTACTGAGCCCAACAAAAAAACCACAATTATAGAACAGATCATATAACTGTAAATAACACACAAGATGCCTAACATGCAACATCATATAGTAAGGTGAGGATACTCACCTGATTCGTAACCGTGCGGATATATTCTAATATCCCAACTAAACTCGTCCAATCACGTAAATCCTACATACACAACATATTAATCACTGACCGAACTCCTATAGGCTCGCCTAAAGATCAGACCCATCATTTGCCACAAAACAAGGGTCGAAGGCAATTTCCTGGTCAAACAGTCAATCCCCGCGGCGCGGCTTCCCCCCTTACGCGTCGCGGACTATCGTTGCATACCTACGGGGTTTACCTGAATCTGCGTCGCTGACATAACCAATCCGCGTCACTGACTCGTATCAGTCTGAAATCCCTGTTAACCCTTAACGAGTACAGCCATCGGTTAGGGTTCATACCTACACCCTTTCTGGGATCAGAATCTACCCTAAGGCCACCTTCTTATGGGTATGCAAGTCCATGCATATCCATGGTCCAAAATCCTAAGTATTACAAGTCATCTAAGACACTAACCAAGGGATAACACCATAATACGGGATAAAAATGGAATATCAGAAGGGTAGATCCTCTTACCTTGCTTCTGAAAAACGGAGGCATGCACACAACCAGTTACAAGCCTTCCCTCATGTCGTATCTCCTTCTTCAATTCTTCCAAGACCTTCAAAGCTTCGAAATAGCAGAGCTACTGTAGAAACCAGAAAACCTCCAAATACACGAACCCTAGGGCTCGGACACTTTATATAGGCGCTTAAATTCGAATTAGGGTTTTTCACTTCTGCGGCGCACCGTGTCGCGGCCCCAAAAGATACGCGTCACGCGTATTAGCTATCCGCGAATCCAGTTCCTTCCGACGCTGCGCCGCGGACCACCTTAAACCGCGCTGCGGTGGAACGGCTCATACAGTTGGACAGATCAGAGTATGACCTGTGAATCCCGGGGCGGATTAGGATACTACTCGAGAGTCCCTAGCTTGATGGTAGGATGGATAGTGTGTTAGTTAATTGATTGAAAGGTTGGCGTAGGTCGTTACTCGATGCATTTTATGTGATGAGTCGTGTGGTGTGCACAATAAGTGTTTTGATTTTTATGATCAGACTGGGTGGACACGCACAACAACAAGTAGAATTGAACCGTTGAGGGATTTAGTGATGGAGATGATGCAGGGAATAGCTAAATTTAGTGTCATCCTATATGACTATCAGACGTTTCTTTTTGGGAAGTTGGATGACATTTGTATCGTGGAAAGTGAGTTCTATCGTGTAAAGGCATATTGTGAGCATGAGATTGGGTTCTAGGGGTGTCGTTACTGAAAGTTTTCTGCAAATCTATGAACTAAAACCCTAAGTTCACATGCAACCTATAAAGGATCTATGTTTTCTATCTATGAACTAACCTTTAGATTTTCTTGGAAGCTAAGCAACAAAAGTATCTTGCCTCAAATGAAGTCACACCCAAGCAAGGGAAGTGGGTCACGAAAAGTTCCAGAGAGATCAGGTAAAATGGTGCAGGTTTTGGTGGTTCTGAGGATAAATCTTTTTGAATTCAAATAAGATAAACCTTATCTTATCAATTTAAATCATATTTATCCTTTATTAAAATCAAAATTTTATATATATATATATATATATATATATATATATATATATATATATATATATATATATATATATAATTTCGTTGCCTTAATTTTACCTGCTAAAATTTTCACTTACTCAACTATTGAATAATTACAATTCTAGTCCCTGCACCTTTAATTAATTAAATTAATCACCAAATTAAATTCCAATTAATTCTAGATTAATTTCTAATTAATTAATATATTTTCTAATTAATATTATCACTTTAATATATTAATAAACTATTTATTTTATTTCTATTGATTTATTAATCATATAATAAATCAATCTTTCTCTCTACTGAATTTTCTACCAAACCTCCAGCTATGAGGGCAACCCAAATGGACTTTGCTTCTATTAATTAGGTAAATACAAATTATTAGTCATGGCTTAGACACCTAATCCAACAGTCTCCCACTTGGATAAGTCTATGACTATAATTACTAATTTAACATCTAATTAATTAGCAAACTGTAGCTTCTTAAAAACTGCTGCCGATCTCTGACCCAGTCAGTTCTATCCATAGATAAGGGATTATATGATCCTCCGTCCAACAAGATATTTCTCGGAATCAATACATTGATTAAGATCAATCTCGGTCTGATTCTCTGTTTCCCGATTTATGATTTGCATATGACTTTAAGACTACTAATTGAACACATCAATTAAATCCTGGTTGGCCAACACTTTCAGTCAACTTCAAAATCATCGAGAGGCCTACAGATATCTGTTTTCCCGTCAAAGTCAAGGAATGAATAAGCTTCGACTCATATGCTTTATATATTTTACCAGTCAAATCACTCACAACAACACATTTTATAACATCGAGTTTCCGATGCGTTCTCGCATTATCAATGAGAAACTGCCTTGCAAATCATAACTCATATGTCTCCGCTTAAAGCAATCTTTGAGCAATGTTGTTGCAATGTCTAACTCCTTAGACAATCTGAAAACCAATTCATGACAGTCTTCGTTCATACTTACTCCCAAGAAGTATGAGCGACTGTGGATATTTGAATAATCATATTACTCAGGAAGTAAAAATGCAAAATGAAACACAATGATAAATAATTGACAAATAGCAGTAAACAATAATCATTAATAAATCTCTATTATTAAATCACCAAAGTCAATTACATTTACATTGTTACAAGTTTCAAATCCTATCTAATTACAAAAACTAATATCATCGCTCAATCCTATGCTCCTAGCATGCTTATTGTGCTTGATCCTACTCAGAGTCTTTGTCAAGGGATCTACTGGATTATTTTCAGATGATACCCTCTTTACAAGGAGGTGACCTTCTTCTACTTTATGTCTGATATAGCGATACTTTTTGTCTATATGCCTGGACTTTCCATGGTCTCTCGGTTCCTTTGTCAAAGCAACCGATCCTTCGTTATTGCAGAACAGTTCCATGGGATTCTGAATACTCGGGACTACTCCAAGTCACAGATAAAGTTCTTTAGCCAAGCCGCTTCATTTGACGCTTCACTCGCTATTTATGTACTCTGATTCGTACGTAGAATCAGCCACCGTCTCTTGCTTGGAACTCTTCCAAGTAACCGCTTCTCCATTCAAAAGAAATACTCAGCCCGACTGAGACCGACCGTTGTCTCTATCTGTCTGGAAGCTGGTGTCTGTGTACCCACTAACTCTCAAAGTATCACTGCCAACAAGGACTAACACCATGTTCTTTTTCCTTCGCAGATACTTGAGTATACTCTTTACAGTTATCTAATGCACTCTACTAGGGTTCCCCTGGTAACGACTGACCATGCTCAAAGCAAAGGACACGTCGGGACAAGTACAAGTCATAACTGTTGGTTATATGCCCATCGTTATAACAAGTTGGTAATATTATTATAAATAGTAGGGTCCTTTTGGGTTACACGCAAGAGACGATTTAGCTAAAAGAGATCGAAAATAAACTTGAGGGGTTAAGTTTATTAATATACCAAAGTAAAGGTATATTAATTAGAAACTTAATGGTTAAGTTTATTAATATACCAAAGTAAAGGTATATTAATTAGAAACTTAATAAGGATAAAGGATCAAAGTGAAATATCCACAAGGGAGGGGATAAGGATAAGGAGCACTATAAATACAACCCTAGATCTGAGTTGTAAAGGCTGCCAAAACCCTAATTTTCGTCACCCACCTCCCACCCCTCGGTATACAGCCGATTTCTTTCAAAACCCTAAGTATTACGTGCTAAAACTTCAAGCAAAGGTATATACTACATCAACGGGTGCTAGATCGTTGTCTTGGGTGCGATTACATTAGAGGAGTTCTATTTTGGGCTCTCGTCATCCTAACAAAATCAGATCTGAGATTTAAAAGGTATGTCTTGAACCCTCTTGATTTTACAGTTACAAAAGTATGCATGATTCTGTGATCCTGGTTGAATACGATTTTGATTTCTGTTTCCGCTGCGTTGTTTTTATGCTATCGTATTCTAACAGTGGTATCAGAGCCACTTTATCATGATTTTGTACTGTTTAGATTCGATTAGATATGATAAAAATCGTTTTTTTCTGATTTATCGAATCTTTTCGACGTCCGCACCGCGGTACTTGAAATATCGTGTCGCGGGTTTTTCTAAAGTTACGATCATTAGGGTTTTACCGCGTCGCGTTTCCTAGTGTTTCGCGCCGCATCGTTCTTGTCATGATCGGTTTCTTTTGATTACCGCGTCGTGTTTTCTTGTGATCCGTGTCGCGACAGTTGTGGCGTTTTTTTTCTGAAAAAGATTTATTGGTATGCTAAATAGTGAATTTTAGTTTTATATGATTGTTTAGATTAATGATTTGTTGGATTAGGTGTCTAAGCCATGACTTGTAATTGACCTTTTATCTTGTGATTAAAAGCAAAGTCCATTTGGGTTGCCCTCATGGGTGGAGGATAGATAGTTCAGTAGAGAGAATAGTTGATTTATTAATTGTATAATAAATCAATAGAAATTAAATATATGGTTTATTAATATATTTAAGTGTTAATATATTAATTAGAAACTATATTAATTAATTGAGATTTAATCTAGAATTAATTGGATTTAATTTGAAGATTAAATTAATTAATTAAAAGGTGCAGGGACTGGTTTGGCATTTATTCAATAGTTGAATAACTGGCCAGGAAAACCAGGGACCAAAAGTGGCGCCACCCTGGAGGCTCCTCCAGGGTTTGGCGAAACCCTATTAGGGTTTTGGTAAGCCTGGTCCAAGTGGTCAAAAGCCTTGTCCAGTTGGAGGCTCCTTAGGGTTTCAGGTGTAACCCTAGGAGGCTATAAAAGGAACCCCCTGGCACCTCATTCTACACGCCATCTTCTCTATGGATTTACTCTGCTGGACTGATTCTTCCATCCCTTGGGTGTGACTTTCATCTGAGGCATGATACTTTTGCTGCTACTTAAAAGGATCATAAGATCAAAGGTTGGTTTTTCTTAATTCTTCTTTAGAATTGAATTGTATCCTTTAGGTTCTTAGTTCTAATCTTCATAGAAGAAAACATAGATCAATATTAGGGTTGCATGTGAACCTTAGGTAATTTTGTGTTCATTGATTGCATAGAAACCCTTCAGTGGTATCAGAGCTAGCTTGTTTTCTTGTGTTTGATTATGAACTGCTTGAATTGTTTTGTGCCTAAGGGTTATTGGCGAAAATTAACCCTTGGGAGAAGGCCAAAATCGATTCCAAGGCTAGGGTTTCCTAACCCTAGCCGCCACCCTCCTTGATCCCTTCCTTGATTGCTTGATTTGCTTGCCTTATTTGTGTGTTGTTATTTTTGGTAACTAAATCAATTAAAATAACTTGAACCCTTTTATTTGGCATGTAAATTTCGAAAATCAAAGGGATAATACAGATTAATTAATTTGATTAATTTGGTAATCTGTAACCTAGATTTAATTAGTTTAATTAATTGATTAATTAAAAGACCAATTAAATCAGCTTTAAGAATTAATTAAAATTTTCAAAAAATTAGAATAATTTGAGAAAATTAGAATTTAATTAATTCTAAAATATTTTAATGAGATTAAAATATATCTTATAAATATTTAAAATTAAAAGTTAATTTAATATCTATAAGAAAATTGGTTAGTCTACCGCTAGTAAGCCTCATTCACAAAACTGTCCTATAAAGAGGGTATAAGGCGACTGACTATAAAATGTTAGTCTAATGGGTATCTACTCTTACCCACCGCTCTCCTGGTCAGTCGAGTGTCGTTAGCTGAACGGGTATGATAGAACCGCTAAGCCTCTTAAAAGTATAATGCTATAATTGAAAGTACTAGAACCCTAAAACAAATCCCAATCTAGTTACTTTAGGTTAAAAATGTGAATTGGTGCTAATCCATGAAATTGCACATTGCACTTTGTGGAACGTTGGTGGAGCGTGCGTGGTTTACCGGCACGCCAACTGGGGTCCACAAAGAGTCGCAATGGGTTTCTTGATTTTGTCATTATTAACGGAGCGTGTGTGGTTTACCGGCACGTTAATTAGAGATGACAATTGACTTCAAGAGTACCAAGCAATTTGCATGGTTATTCACACCCGGTTTGTGATCCTCGGTATCCGAGTCACAAACAGTGGGGCATTCCCGAGATTAAAACATGCTATCGAACAGTTCGGTAAATCTCAAAGAAACTAGGAATTCCATTATAATATGATTATGTTTCCGTGGTGGAATTGGCTGAATCGTCATTCGCCTACCTTGTAAAATTTGCAATACTGATTACGGCATCCCTTTTCGGTATTGTAGATTGTTATTGTAGGATCCTAGCCTCGTATTTATTCTTGGGTGAATATGAGGATTATTATTATTACTCTATCTAATTAAAACTACCTTCTTCTTGTTCAGATGTCTTCTGACCAATCCGTTCCCCACTCAAATCCCGGTAATGTCACCTCGATTCTGTCATTATGCTCAAAGGTGACGTTAGACGGCACCAACTACAATGACTGGATCCGCAACATCAAAATGGCTCTAAGGTTTGAACATAAAGAGTATGTTCTAGAAACCGAGCTTGTTGATGTGGACACTGAAACCGCTACTCCCGAAGAAATCGCTGCGTACACTAAACAATCTGATGATGCGACCAAAGTGGCCTGCATCATGATCGCTACTATGAACCCTGAACTGCAGCGTATCTATAAGGACTATTGGCCTTACGAGATGCACAAAGAGCTCGCGGAAAGGTTCCGCAAGCAAGAGCGCATCGAGAGGCGTGAGGTTGTAAAATCTTTCACTAACAGCAAGCCCAAAGAGGGCGAGTCCATCTGTGCACATGTGCAGAGGATGAATGGTTACGTGGAAAGGCTTAGAAAGCTGGAAATGCCGGTTCATGAGGATTTAGCAGTTGACATAGTGCTGAACTCCTTACCCAGTTCTTATGACCAGTTCACACTGGCGTATCATTTGAACAACAACCAGGCAAACCTAGCTGAGTTACACCGCATGCTGCGTACAGCTGAGGACGGGATGAAGGGAAAAGCTGTGCTCCCTGTCAACCCGCCTGTCCTGGCTATTGGCTCCGGAAAGGGAAAGAAACGGAAAGGCCCTCCTAAGCAGAACTGGAGGGAAAAGACTCACGTTGGGTCATCTAGCGGTGCCCCGAAAGGTAAGTCTTCCGGAATTCCACATGTTCGGAACCCCAAAGAGGCCGACTGCTTTTACTGCAAGCAAAAGGGTCATTGGAAGAGGAGCTGCCCAACGTATCTGCAGGATGTCAAGGACGGTAAAGTGAAACCGTCACAGGCAGCTACGTATTCTATATCTAATAACTCATCTTTTTCCCATTCATGGGTCCTTGACACAGGATGTGGTTTTCACATCTGTTCTGATTTGCAGGGCCTAGAGGAAAGTAGGGAACTGGAGCATGGCAGACTGAACCTGGTCATGGGAAATAGGCGAATGTCACCTGTTACCAAGATTGGTGTTTATGGACTGATGCTGAGCAGTGGAGTTAGATTAGATTTACATAATTGTTGCTATGCGCCAGATATGGCAAAGAACATAATTTCTTTTCATGCACTATTTAGACAAGGCTTTTATTATGAGTTTAATAAATTGAATGGTTCAATTTCGGTTTTCAAAAATGATGTTTTTATATTTAATGCTATGCCTTGTGATGATGTTTATGAATCTATTATGTGTGTTGATAATTATGGTAAAAATGTGTTGACTATTGATGCTTCAAGCGGTGTAGAAAAGGCATGTCTGTGGCATTGTCGCCTTGGCCATATAAACAAGAAACGCATCGCCCAACTCTAAAAGGATGGAGTGTTGGAATCATTCGACCTCGGGTCAGATGATGTATGCGAATCTTGCTTACTTGGCAAGATGACAAAATCACCATTCAAAGGTTCCTTTGAAAGAGGTGAAGGTCTGTTGGATATCATACACACTGATGTGTGTGGTCACTTCAGAACAACCACTAGAGATGGCACGCGGTTCTATGTGACCTTTACCGACGATTTTAGTAGATATAGATATGTCTACTTGATCAAGAATAAGTCGGATACCTTTGAAAAGTTCAAAGAGTTTAAGAATGAAGCAGAAAATCAATTGGGCAGAAAGATAAAGATGCTTAGATCCGACAGAGGCGGTGAGTATCTTAGTATCGAGTTTCTCGATTACCTCAAGGAATGTGGAATTGTTTCACAGTTGTCGCCTCCAAGAACACCTCGGCTGAATGGTGTTGCAGAGAGACGCAACCGAACCTTGTTGGACATGGTTCGTTCCATGATGAGTCGAGCCTCACTTCCAATCCATTTCTGGGGGTATGCCTTAGAGACTGCCGCCCATATCCTAAATCTTGTCCCAACCAAGAAGGTTGCGAAAACACCGCACGAGATGTGGACGGGGAAAGTTCCTTCGTTGGCACACATCAAAGTCTGGGGCTGTGAAGCATTCGTGAGACGAGATACTTCAGATAAGCTCTCAGAAAGAAGTGAGAGGTGTTACTTCATCGGATACCCGAAACAGTCTTTTGGATACTTGTTCTACAGACCGAGCGAGAGAACTCATATCCAAAGAGGACAGTGGGAGTACGATCGATCTCGAAGAAATTCAGGAGACGCCCGATGAAACAACCTTAGAAGAAACTAGCAACCAACATGAGGAAGAAGTTCCTGTTGGACCTACCGACATTTCGTTGCCCCTTAGGCGTTCAGGTAGAGTTAGCATGCCGCCCGAGTTCTATGGTTTCCATATTACCTCGGACGGAGACACGTTAGTCAGTGATCGTACATTGACTAATTTAGATGAGCCAGCTAGCTACCGTGAAGCAGTGGCAGGCCCCGAGTCTGCAAAATGGAAAGAGGCAATGGACAGCGAGATAAAGTCCATGTACGACAATCAAGTTTGGAACTTGGTTGACAATGTACCGGGTCGAAAGACAGTCGGATGCAAGTGGATCTTCAAAAAGAAGACCGACATGGACGGAAAAGTGCATACTTATAAAGCTCGGCTGGTTGCGAAGGGATTCACTCAAACCCCGGGGGTTGACTATGATGAAACCTTCTCACCAGTAGCGAAGATTAAGTCAATCAGGATAATGCTTGCCATAGCTGCGTTTCATGATTATGAAATCTGGCAGATGGATGTCAAAACCGCTTTCCTTAACGGGAAACTGACTGAAGATGTTTACATGAGTCAGCCAGAAGGTTTTGTAGACACTAAGCACCCTGATAAAGTATGTAAGCTTGAAAGATCAATCTACGGGTTGAAACAAGCATCTCGCAGTTGGAATCTTTGCTTCCATGAGAAAGTCAAAGAGTTTGGCTTCTCTAGGAGTGAAGATGAGTCCTGTGTATATGTCAAGGCTAGTGGGAGTATAGTCACTATCCTGGTGCTGTATGTTGATGACATACTGCTCATGGGAAACGACATTCCGACCTTGCAGAATGTTAAGGCTTGGCTCGGGAAGTGTTTTGCCATGAAAGACCTAGGGGAAGCTGCTTATATTCTCGGGATAAGAATACTTAGAGATAGAAAGAGAAAATTGATAGGCCTAAGCCAGTGTACATATTTGGAAAAGGTGTTAAAGAGGTTTAACATGGAAAATTCCAAAAAGGGAGAGTTACCAATCCTAAGTGGTGTTAAGTTGAGTAAGACTCAAAGTCCGAGTACCGATAAGGAAATATCTGAAATGAGTCACGTACCTTATGCTTCGGCAGTAGGTTCGATCATATATGCTATGACATGTACTCGTCCCGACGTATCCTATGCACTAAGCATGGTTAGTCGGTACCAGGGTAATCCTGGAAAAGCACATTGGATTGCAGTCCAGAATATACTCAAATATCTGCGAAGGACAAAGAATATGATATTAGTCCTTGGTGGCAGTGATGAGTTAAAAGTGAGTGGATTTACAGATGCCAGTTTCCAGACAGATAGGGACAGTGGACGGTCCCAGTCGGGCTGGGTATTTCTTTTGAACGGTGGAGCGGTCACTTGGAAAAGTTCCAAGCAGGAAACGGTGGCTGATTCAACGTGCGAATCAGAGTACATCGCAGCGAGTGAAGCGTCTAAGGAGGCGGCTTGGCTAAAGAATTTCATCGGGGATCTTGGAGTTGTCCCGAGCATTCAGGAGCCGGTGGAACTTTTCTGCGATAATGAAGGAGCGGTCGCCTTGGCAAAGGAACCGCGAGACCATGGAAAGTCCAGGCATATCGAAAGAAAGTACCACTACATTCGACATCAGATAAAAGAAGGGCATTTACTGGTTAAGCGAGTATCATCCGAGGACAATCCTGCAGATCCTTTGACTAAGGCTCTGAATAGGATCAAGCACAATCAGCATGCTCGGAGGATTGGATTGAAGGATGATGTTAGTTTTAGTAATTAGATAGATTAGAAACTTGTAACAATATAAATGTAATTGACTCGGTGATTTTATAATAGAGATTTATAAATGAGTATTGTTACTGCCTTTGTCAATTGTTTATTTCTATGTTTCTATATTTGCATGTTTAACTTCCTTAATAATTGGATTATTTAAAACTCCACAGTCGATCATACTGTTAGGAAGTAAGTATGAATTAAGACTGTCATGAATTGGTTGTAGACTGTCTAAAGAGTTAGACATTGCAGTAAGACTGCTGCAACGTTCATGAGTACTTAGAAATAGAGATTTGAGTATTGGATAAACCCGCGCTTAACAGATTGCTTCATGGATTACATCACGAGCAATGTTAAGACGATAATATCCGGTGATCTCTAAGTGGAGAGATATGATCTGTTATTTGTGATACAAGTACTTATTGACAATGCGAAACCGCGCCAGTAACTCGGTGCTATAAAACGCATTGTTGTATGTATTTGGACCCGCAAAAGTTATGGACATATGAGTCGAAACTTATCTGTCCCATGACCCGATGGGAAACAGATATCTGTAGGCCTCTCGATGATTTAGAAGTTGACTGAAAGTGTTGGCCAACCGGGACTTGATTGATGTGTTCAATTAGTAGTCTCTAAAGTCATATGCAAATCAGAAATCGAGGAACAGAGTATCAGACCAAGATTGATGTTAGTCCATGTCTTGAGTCTGAAAATATCTTGTTGGACGGAGGATCATCAGATCACTTATCTTTGGACAGAACTGACTGGGTCAGAGTTCAGACAATTAAAGTCATAGACTTATCCAAGTGGGAGACTGTTGGATTAGGTGTCTAAGCCATGACTTGTAATTGACCTTTTATCTTGTGATTAAAAGCAAAGTCCATTTGGGTCGCCCTCATGGGTGGAGGATAGATAGTTCAGTAGAGAGAATAGTTGATTTATTAATTGTATAATAAATCAATAGAAATTAAATATATGGTTTATTAATATATTTAAGTGTTAATATATTAATTAGAAACTATATTAATTAATTGAGATTTAATCTAGAATTAATTGGATTTAATTTGAAGATTAAATTAATTAATTAAAAGGTGCAGGGACTGGTTTGGCATTTATTCAATAGTTGAATAACTGGCCAGGAAAACCAGGGACCAAAAGTGGCGCCACCCTGGAGGCTCCTCCAGGGTTTGGCGAAACCCTATTAGGGTTTTGGTAAGCCTGGTCCAAGTGGTCAAAAGCCTTGTCCAGTTGGAGGCTCCTTAGGGTTTCAGGTGTAACCCTAGGAGGCTATAAAAGGAACCCCCTGGCACCTCATTCTACACACCATCTTCTCTCTGGATTTACTCTGCTGGACTGATTCTTCCATCCCTTGGGTGTGACTTTCATCTGAGGCAGGATACTTTTGCTGCTGCTTAAAAGGATCATAAGATCAAAGGTTGGTTTTTCTTAATTCTTCTTTAGAATTGAATTGTATCCTTTAGGTTTTTAGTTCTAATCTTCATAGAAGAAAACATAGATCAATATTAGGGTTGCATGTGAACCTTAGGTAATTTTGTGTTCATTGATTGCATAGAAACCCTTCAGTGGTATCAGAGCTAGCATATTTTCTTGTGTTTGATTATGAACTGCTTGAATTGTTTTGTGCCTAAGGGTTATTGGCGAAAATTAACCCTTGGGAGAAGGCCAAAATCGATTCCAAGGCTAGGGTTTCCTAACCCTAGCAGCCACCCTCCTTGATCCCTTCCTTGATTGCTTGATTTGCTTGCCTTATTTGTGTGTTGTTATTTTTGGTAACTAAATCAATTAAAATAACTTGAACCCTTTTATTTGGCATGTAAATTTCGAAAATCAAAGGGATAATACAGATTAATTAATTTGATTAATTTGGTAATCTGTAACCTAGATTTAATTAGTTTAATTAATTGATTAATTAAAAGACCAATTAAATCAGCTTTAAGAATTAATTAAAATTTTCAAAAAATTAGAATAATTTGAGAAAATTAGAATTTAATTAATTCTAAAATATTTTAATGAGATTAAAATATATCTTATAAATATTTAAAATTAAAAGTTAATTTAATATGTATAAGAAAACTGGTTAGTCTACCGCTAGTAAGCCTCATTCACAAAACTGTCCTATAAAGAGGGTATAAGGCGACTGACTATAAAATGTTAGTCTAATGGGTATCTACTCTTACCCACCGCTCTCCTGGTCAGTCGAGTGTCGTTAGCTGAACGGGTATGATAGAACCGCTAAGCCTCTTAAAAGTATAATGCTATAATTGAAAGTACTAGAACCCTAAAACAAATCCCAATCTAGTTACTTTAGGTTAAAAATGTGAATTGGTGCTAATCCATGAAATTGCACATTGCACTTTGTGGAACGTTGGTGGAGCGTGTGTGGTTTACCGGCACGCCAACTGGGGTCCACAAAGAGTCGCAATGGGTTTCTTGATTTTGTCATTATTAACGGAGCGTGTGTGGTTTACCGGCACGTTAATTAGAGATGACAATTGACTTCAAGAGTACCAAGCAATTTGCATGGTTATTCACACCCGGTTTGTGATCCTCGGTATCCCAGTCACAAACAGTGGGGCATTCCCGAGATTAAAACATGCTATCGAACAGTTCGGTAAATCTCAAAGAAACTAGGAATTCCATTATAATATGATTATGTTTCCGCGGTGGAATTGGCTGAATCGTCATTCGCCTACCTTGTAAAATTTGCAATACTGATTACGGCATCCCTTTTCGGTATTGTAGATTGTTATTGTAGGATCCTAGCCTCGTATTTATTCTTGGGTGAATATGAGGATTATTATTATTACTCTATCTAATTAAAACTACCTTCTTCTTGTTCATATGTCTTCTGACCAATCCGTTCCCCACTCAAATCCCGGTAATGTCACCTCGATTCTGTCATTATGCTCAAAGGTGACGTTAGACGGCACCAACTACAATGACTGGATCCGCAACATCAAAATGGCTCTAAGGTTTGAACATAAAGAGTATGTTCTAGAAACCGAGCTTGTTGATGTGGACACTGAAACCGCTACTCCCGAAGAAATCGCTGCGTACACTAAACACTCTGATGATGCGACCAAAGTGTCCTGCATCATGATCGCTACTATGAACCCTGAACTGCAGCGTATCTATGAGGACTATTGGCCTTACGAGATGCACAAAGAGCTCGCGGAAAGGTTCCGCAAGCAAGAGCGCATCGAGAGGCGTGAGGTTGTAAAATCTTTCACTAACAGCAAGCCCAAAGAGGGCGAGTCCATCTGTGCACATGTTCAGAGGATGCATGGTTACGTGGAAAGGCTTAGAAAGCTCACTCACTCTAAATGTGTTGAGAAGGTTTAAGGAGGTCTCTTCGATTCCTAATGAGGTCGGTTTTTAAATAGCATTCATTGCTTACCACCCTCACCGCCTGCCGTATTTTATTGAGTGGAGTTACCGAAAGGGTTTGATAGGACAATGTTTCAAGATAAAAGTATTACTGAAAATACAGAAGTAAAAATTGTTAAAAGTTAATAGAATTTTTTTTTCAAAAGTAAATTGGCATTTCAAACTAGTTTTAAATGTTTAAATTGACCATTTTTGCCAATTAAAAGGTTAAAGTGTTTTAACAAGAATGATATATGCAAAACTAGATTGTTAAAAGTTGTTGACATTTTTTAAAAATTATTGGCAATTGTAAGACGGATTTTAAAAGTTTAGAAGACCATTTTGCCAAAAAGAAAGTTAAAATGTTTTAACTTAGCGAAACGAAATCTCGTTTTATGAAAATGTGAATCTCATGCTACCCACAAAGAACCACACATTTAACCGGGCCCTTCCGGCGTGGGAAGTGCTATAGCCAACGCGTCGGATTGGACTCGGCCAAAATGATGTGATACTCGCGATAACTCATGAATCATGGGTCGGGTGTCACGTGGGTCTTCATGGTCGATTTACCATCCAAAATCATGATCCGCGGCATACCCGTCACGAGAGATAGGATGAGCATGATGGGATTAAACATGCCATTGATCAGATTCAATGAATCCCAAAAGATCTAGAAGCTTCATAGAGATTGAAGTTGGCAAAAGAGTATTGCCTACCTAAATAACTTCTGGGGGTGACTACGGCATACCTCTTCACCACCGAAAGCGAAATATGGATTCTAGCCTTAAGTAAAATAATTTTATGGGTAATTAATTTATTAAGGGATAATAAAACTAAACAAAACTCTATTTTAGATGTCTACTAAAGAAAGTTTGAAAGTTACAAGTTTTTTTTTACTGCGTGGCTTCCTCGATCAAAGTAAGTTCAACGGCATAGATTATGCGTGTTGGTTCCAGAACTTGGGAAGAGTACTCAATGTCGAGGGAAATTTTTATATGATCAAGGAACAAGTTCCTATGGATTATCCAGCCAGATCCACTAGTGCTGAAATAGACGGTCAATCATCTTAGACGTCTAAATGATTCGAATAAGGTTGCTCGTTTCATGTTAGACACTATGATTCCCGAGCTTCAAAGAAGATTGTGGGGTCTTGGTGCTTTGACATGATTAACCGGCTTAAGGACATGATCTAAGAGCAGGTTAAATGGGAACGATTCGAAGTCATGAAAGCATTATTTGGATGTAGGCTGTTACTAGGATGGAGAGTCAATACCCATGTGTTTAGCATAAGAGGGTACGTTGACCAAATGTGGAGGTTGGGATTTCCAACAAGTCGGGAGTTAGTCATGGACATTGTCCTTAACTCGCTGACTAGTTCTTATGATTAGTTCATTCTGGACTTCATTATATAGAACTTAAAAGGACCCTTCGAGAGATTACATAGCATGTTGAGGAAAGTAGAACTTTATATGGCTAGGGAATCCAACACCACAGTTCCTAAAGGAGGTGTCAAAAGGAAAAGGACAAACCCTACCAAGGGAATATTTTTCTAAAGAAACCTCAATACTGAAATCCTGAGGAAGATTTTTGTTTCCACTGAAAGGATGTGGGACATGGAAGGCATAAATGCTCAAGATATCTGACGCAATAGAAGTAGTTGCAAGCCAAAGAGTATGGCACCTCAGGTATATTTGTAATTCCATAAGTGCTTTGCTTATGACCAGTATTGCCATTTTAATGGGCAGAGACTGGAATAAAGCAGAGGTACAAACCATGGAGAGCTGGATCGAATCATGGACTACAAGCAGCTTGCTTTCATCGATAGGATTAGGAACCAACTTCTTTATAGTGTTTTAGTTTATGGTTTTGCAATTTGAAGATTTTTGATGTGAACATTGTTTCATCAGATGGTTTTGACATGGTTTAAATAAAGGTTGTTTTAAATAAAAGTTATTTTGGAACAAAGTTATGGTCATTACATCTATGAGAACTAGTTCACAACAATAGTTCGAAAAGATTGATTCAATAGAATCCAAATGTTTGGATTAATGGTATGAGTGGAATTGTCTGGTTTTATAAACTTGAAAGAAGCTACCAGAACTCCAGATGGATACGATTCTGGAGATCATTTGACTGAAAGTCTTATGATAACTGCTATTCTTGTCTACATAGAGAGATAACTATGCACTGCTCACAAGTTATTACGGGCAAAGGCTGAGAATCTGTTGGACCTTGTACATCTAATGTATTTGGACCGTTCAGTTTTCCACTAAACCATCTAAAATACTCTATTGAGTTTGAAACCTATATGGTGATCAGTACTTCAAGAACAGAGTACTGAATCAAATGAGCAAAGGATGAGAATTCTAAATCCAAGTGCGGATAAAGAGTTTCTTAGTCAAAGATTATACAATCATCTAATGGACTGTGAAAATTGTTTCAACAGTCAAATCCACATAGAACGCTACGAGCATCGTATGGTGTGTCTGAGTTATAATCGAACATAAAGGTTCGACTTATGATGGATTGTATTATGCTTCCAATCTATGTTTGAGGTTAAACCTTAGAGACAATAGAGTCCTAACCCTTGCACAACCACAGAAGGTTCTATAAATACTTTCTGAGAAATATGGAGTGTAGATGTTTCTTCACTAGCATATTTAGAAAATTGGGGTCTTGAGACTTACGGTTTACCGTGTAGCTCAGAGGACGCCGATTAACAGAAGTGTTATTCCATTAGAGTACTTGGATATAATAAGCATTTTGACAACAGTATGATGTTGTATAAATGGCAGTCTTCTATGATAGGAAGCTGGTATTCAAGAAATCAGTGGGAGCCTGACTGATCTTGATGAGACTCAAATGATCAAAGAGCATGATGTTGGCACTAGCACTCAACCAGAGGTAGTAAAACCTGTTGAGACTCTGTAAGAGTTTGCTGAGGAATCTGACATAACTCCATCTCCTGTTCGAGAAACTGATAAAGGACGTCATACACCTGGTTTTCATGAATTACATGTTGACGAAGGTGATGAATGTCTGGTGGATCATTGTGACCCTACCAATTATCGGAAGTCGTGGCAGGCCCCTTGGGTTGCCTTAAGGAAAGAGATGATGGAGAGCGAGATGAAATCCATGTATGATAACCAAGTTTGGAACCTGGTTGATCAAACACCTAGCCTTGAAACAGTTGGGAGTAAATGGGTCTTCAAGAAGAAGACAAACGTGGATGGAAAGGTACACATAAACAAAGCCAGACTGGTGGCAAAGGGTTATACTCAAACCCAAGGGATTGATTATGAGGAAACTTTTTCACCAGTGGTGATTAAATCTATTAGGATATTGTTTGTCATCGCAGCATTTTATGACTACGAAATATGGCAAATGGATGTAAAAACCGCTTTCCTTAACGGAAAACTTTCAGAGGATGTGTATATGACACAACCAGAGGGTTTTGTGCAGTCCAAATATCCTAATAGAGTGTGTAAACTTGTGAAGTCGATTTATGGACTCAAATAAGCATCTCGTAGCTGGAATCTCTGCTTCGATGAGAAAATCAAAGAGTTTGGATTTTCGAGAAGTAAAGATGAGTCATGTGTATATGTCAGAGCTAGTGGGAGCATTGAAGTCTACCCTATGTCGTACACAGATAGCAAAGTTCTCATGTAAATGTCCCTATCTCGAGAAATATGAAATAAATGAGAATTACTATGCTATAAATGACACAGGAGAGACTTAATGTGCATGAAGCATTTTGATCTATGGAGATAAAATTAAGTGCTTCATAGGGATTTTGGAAACAAAAGTGAACTATGTAAATGTCAGTGCTAGTGGGAGCACTGAAGTCCAACCTATGTTGTATGCAGATAGCAAAGTTCTCATGTAGACGTCCCTATATCGAGAAATCATAAATAAATGAGAATTGCTGTGCTACAAATGACATAGGAGTGACCTATTGCATATGAAGCATCATGATCTATGGAGATAGAACTAAGTGCTTCATAAGGATAAGCTATAGTACATGAGCAGACGGATCTAGAGATACAAGACTCCTATAAGGGATTCAAGTTTCTGTATCAGGGTTTAGGACTGAGTGAAACTCAAAGTCCTAGTTCCATTAAGATCCTGGATGAAATGAGTTGAGTCCCGTATGCACTTGCATATGGATCAATCGCATAATGTACGAGACCTAATGTATCATATGCCTTGAGCATGATGATTTTACATTAGGCTAATCTTGGCAAAAGTCAAATGGATGGAAGTCACGAAGTATCTTAAATGTTTAAGATATTCTTGATCCATTATAGTATGGGAGAACTCAGTGTAAAGAAGCACACTGATACTAGCTTCCAAAACTAATAGAAACGATTCTTGTATGCAGTCAGGATCCGAGTTCTTACCAAAAGAGACATCTCAGTTAATAGAGCTATATCGGATGAGTCAAGATAGCTGATCTGATCACTAAGTCAATGTCTCGGACTAAGCAAGATCGTTCATGCTAAGTCCATATGCATTAGATTTGCAAATGAATTGACTTTGAGTGAGGTTAGTATAGTTTGATTTGTATTGGGAACTTAAGCAATGAAAAACTCTATCTGATATGAAGATTATTATGTGGAGAACATAATATATGCATAAAGGCAGTCATTTCATTAGTTTATCATTGTGTTTCGATTTTGCGTGTTTTATTGACTTCCTGAATAATTTAATTATTATTCAAACTGTCCACAGTCGGTCATACTTTTGGGAGTAAGTATTGATTCAAGACTGACATGAGGAACTGGTAGATTGTCCATAGAGATGGACATAGCATGGAGATGCACTAATTCTCATGTATACTTAATAGGGATTAAGTATTGGAGTAACCTGCACTTAGAGATTACTTCATGGAATCTGTCACGAGTAATTCTAAGATGGTAATATCTTATATTCTTCAAGCGGAGATGCATTGATTCTTTGTCCTGTAGTCTGTTGTGCCTTGGTTTTCTCCAACGTTGTCTGTAACTGGCAGCCATACAGGGAATGTCCAGGTATGACATGATGAGTAGGCGAGATCCGTGTAGTCAAAGTTTATTTGTTCCTTCTGCCCTTATAGAAGAAGCGATATCCATGGGCCCCTCGATGATTTGGTGCTGACAGCAAGTGTACGGCCGTACCGAGACTGAATTGATATAGAATCAATAGTGCAGTTTGTTGTGGTCATCACAAATCTCTATCGGGAAACATAATATTGAATGTCTGAGACTGACATGATTCCATGTCAGACGTTCATAAGGATATCTTTTAGAACAAAGGAATATTTGATCACTTGCCTATGGGTTGTTTCATTAGATGAACACGGCATTTGTCTAGGATGACATACACCTTACTAGGTTAAGGAATATTAGACCATACAGTTGTTATAACAAGTGCAAGTAGAAGACTGTTGGTTATATGCCCATCGTTATAACAAGTTGGTAATATTATTATAAATAGTAGGGTCCTTTTGGGTTACACGCAAGAGACGATTTAGCTAAAAGAGATCGAAAATAAACTTGAGGGGTTACGTTTATTAATATACCAAAGTAAAGGTATATTAATTAGAAACTTAATGGTTAAGTTTATTAATATACCAAAGTAAAGGTATATTAATTAGAAACTTAATAAGGATAAAGGATCAAAGTGAAATATCCACAAGGGAGGGGATAAGGATAAGGAGCACTATAAATACAACCCTAGATCTGAGTTGTAAAGGCTGCCAAAACCCTAATTTTCGTCACCCACCTCCCACCCCTCGGTATACAGCCGATTTCTTTCAAAACCCTAAGTATTACGTGCTAAAACTTCAAGAAAAGGTATATACTATATCAACAGATGCTGGATCGTTGTCTTGGGTGCGATTACATTAGAGGAGTTCTACTTTGGGCTCTCGTCATCCTAACAAAATCAGATCTAAGATTTAAAAGGTATGTCTTGAACCCTCTTGATTTTACAGTTACAAAAGTGTGCATGATTCTGTGATCCTGGTTGAATACGATTTTGATTTCTGTTTCCGCTGCGTTGTTTTTATGCTATCGTATTCTAACAATAACGTACATGATCGACCCTACCGCCGAAGCGTAAGGTACCCGACACATGTCAGCTATTTCCTCATCTGTACTCGGGCTTTGAGTCTTACTCAACTTTGCATTACTCTGGATAGGCAGCTCTCCCTTCTTGGAATTTTCCATACTAAACCTCTTTAGTACCTTTTCCAAGTATGTATTCTGACTAAGTCCTATTAGTCTCTTCTTCCAATCTCTCAGTATTCTTATCCCGAGAATATAGGCAGCTTCTCCTAGGTCTTTCATGGCGAAACACTTCCCAAGACAAGACTCGACATCTTGCAAGGTTGGAATGTCGTTTCCAATGAGTAGTATGTCATCAACATACAGCACCAGAAAAGTGACTATACTCCCATTAGCCTTGACATATACGCAGGACTCATCTTCACTCCTAGGGAAGCCATACTCTTTGACTTTCTCATGGAAACAAAGATTCCAGCTGCGAGAAGCTTGTTTCAATCCATAGATTGATTTCTCAATCTTACACACCTTATTAGGATGCTTGGTGTCTAAAAAACCCTCTAGCTGATTCATGTAAACATCCTCAATCAACTTCCCATTAAGGAAAGCGGTTTTGACATCCATCTGCCAAATTTCATAGTCATGAAATGCAGCTATGGCAAGCATGATCCTAATAGACTTTATCTTGGCCACCGGTGAAAAGGTCTCATCATAGTTAACCCCTGGGGTTTGAGTAAAGCCCTTCGCAAACCAATCGAGCCTTGAAAGTGTGTACCTTTCCATCCATGTCGGTCTTCTTCTTGAAGATACACTTGCACCAGACTGTCTTTCGACCCGGTACATTGTCAACCAAGTTCCAAACTTGATTGTCATACATGGACTTGATCTCGCTGTCCATTGCCTCTTTCCACTTGGTAGACTCAGGGCCCGCCACTGCTTCCTGGTAGTTAGCGGGCTCATTCAAATTTATCAATGTCCTATCACTGACAAACGTGTCACGATCCGTAGTTATATGGAAACCATAAAACTCGGGTGGCATGCTAACTCTACCGGAGCGCCTAAGAGGTAATGATATATCTGTCCGACCAACAGGACCTCCTTCCACATGTTGAGTGCTAGTTTCTCCTAAGGTTGCGTCGTCTGATGACTCTTGAATTTCTTCATGATCAATGGTACTCCCACTGTCCTCTTTGAATATGAACTCTCTCTCTCTCTCTCTCTCGAAAGACTCCTCGTCTAGCCACAAAAACCACGTCCTCGCTTGGTCTGTAGAACAAGTATCCAAAAGACTGTTTGGGGTATCCAATGGATATACACCTCTCGCTTCTTTCTGCGATTTTGTCATGAGTCTCTCGTCTTATGAAAGCCTCACAACCCCAGACTTTGATATGTGCTAACGAGGGAACTTTTCCCGTCCACATCTCATGAGGTGTTTTAGCAACCTTCTTAGTTGGGACAAGATTGAGGATGTGGGCGGCAGTCTTTAAGGCATACCCTCAGAAGTGGATGGGAAGCGAAGCTTGACTCATCATGGAACGAACCATGTCTAACAGGGTTCGGTTTCGCCTCTCAGCAACACCGTTCAATTGTGGTGTTCTGGGAGGTGTCAATTGTGAAACTATTCCACATTCCTTTAGATAGTCAAGGAACTCGATACTAAGATACTCACCGCCTCTATCGGATCTAAGCATCTTTATCTTCCTGCCCAATTGATTCTCTACTTCGTTTTTGAACTCTTTGAACTTTTCAAAGGTATCTGACTTATGCTTGATTAAGTAGATATACCCATATCTACTATAATCGTCAGTAAAGGTCACGTAGAACCGCGTGCCATCCTTTGTGGATCTGAAGGGAACACACACATCTGTGTGTATGATGTCTAACAGACCTTCACCTCTTTCAAAAAGACCCTTTGAACGGTGATTTAGTCATCTTTCCTAATAGACAAGATTCGCATACATCATCCGACTTGAGATCGAATGATTCCAACACTCCATCCTTTTGGAGTTGGGCGATGCGTTTCTTGCTGATGTGCCTAAGACGACTATGCCACAAGCATGCCTTTGCTACACCACTAGAAGAATCGATATGCAATATACTATTTCCTAAATTATCAACACAAGTCACAGTTTCATACACTCCATCACAAGGTAAAGCATCAAAAATAAAAGTACCATTCTTATAAACAGAAATTGAACCATTCAAATTGTTAAAAGAATATTGAAAACGTTGTCTGAACAATGCATGAAAAGAAATGATGTTTCTTGCCATATCTGGCGAATAGCAACAATTTCGTAAATCTAATCTAACACCACTACTAAGCACTAAGTTATAAAGTCCTATCTTGGTAACAGGTGACGATCTCCTATTGCCCATGATTAAGTTTATTCTCCCATGCTCCACCTCCCTACTTTCCTCTAGGCCCTGCAAATCAGAACAAATGTGAAAACCACATCCTGTATCAAGGACCCAAGAACATGAAGATGATGAGTTATTAGAGATAGTGTATATACCTGCTGACGATGGCTTCACTTTGCCATCTTTGATGTCCTGCAAGTATTTTGGCCAGCTCATCTTCCAATGACCCTTTTCTTTGCAATAAAAATAGTCGACATCTTTGGGATTTGAGAGATGAGGAATGCCGGAAGACTTGGGTCTCGCGCCATTACTGGATGACCCGACTTAAACCTTTTCCCTCTAATTCTGCTTGGGAGGGCCCTTCCGTTTATTTCCATTGCCTTGACCAATTGCCAAGACAGGCTGGTTCACTGAGGGTACACCTTTACCCTTCAGCCTATCTTCTGCAGTCTGCAGCATATTATGCAACTCAGACAACGAGGTTTGAGTGTTGTTCAAATGATACGCCAATGTGAACTGGTCATAAGAACTCGGTAAGGAGTTAAGCACCATATCAATGGCCAACTCCTAATCGACTTGCATTCCAAGCTTCTGCAGTCTCTATACATAACCTTGCATCATTTGCACGTGAGTGCAGACGGACTCTCCGTCCTTAGGCTTTCCTGTCATGAGGGCTCGGACCACTTCGCACCTCTCGACACGCGCTCTCTTACGGAACTTTTCCGTAAGGTCCTTATGCATCTCATAGGGCCAGTAGTCCTCGTAAAATCTTTGCAACTCGGGAATCATGGTAGCAATCATGATGCAAGCCACTTTGGTCGCATCATCATAATGTTTCTTATACGAGGCGTATTCCTCGAGAGTAGCTGTGTTGGGATCAACTTCTATGAGCTCAGTGTCGAGAACATACTCTTTGTTCTCAAACCTCAAAGCTATCTTGATGTTCCTTATCCAATCATTATAGTTCGTGCCATCAAATGTCACTTTAGAACATAGTGAGAGGATATAGGCAATATGACTGTTGTTGGAGTGGGGTGCGGATTGGGGAGCAAAGTTATCAGCGGAAGACATCTATAAAAGAAGGTAGTTTTAATTAGATAAATAATAATCCTTAATATTATCCGGATATAATAATTAATGCTAGGACCCAACTATAGAAATTCACAACTTAGAAGAACTTAGAAGAGGGATGCCGTAGTCTAATTGTGAATTTTATAAAGGTAGGCGAATGACGATTCAGCCAACTCCACCGCGGAAGATAATCATATTATAATAGAATTCCAAGATCTTTGAGATTTATTGAACCGTTCAATAGCATGTTTAATCTCGGATATGCTCCACTATTTGTGACTGGGATGCCGAGGATCACAAAATAGATGTGAATAACCATGCAAATTAGCTTGGTACTCTCAAAGTCAATTACCATCTCTAATTGATGTGCTAGTAAAACCACACACGCTCCATCAACAATGATAAGATTGAGAAACCCGTTGCAACTCTTTATGAACCCCTATTGGTGTGCCGGTAAACCACACACGCTCCACCAATGTTTCATAAAGTGCAATGTGAAATTTCATGGATTAGCATCAATTCACATTTTTCCTAAAGTAACTAGATTGGGATCTTATAAAACTATTCCAGTACTTTGATTAATAACATTATACTTTTAATGAGATTAAGCGGTCCTATCAAACCCGTTCGGCTAACAACCCTCCACTGATCAGGAGAGCAGTGGGTGAGAGTAGACATCCATTAGACCGCCATTTTATAGGCAGTCTCCTTATACCCTCTTTATAGATCAGCTAGCTTCGTGAATGAGGCCTACTATTGATATGACTAACCAGTTTATCTTATACATATAATATTAACTTTTAATAATAATAATAATATATAAGATGTATTTTAAACTTTTAAAATATTCCTGGTTTATCTATTTAATTTTTCGAAAATTAACAATTAATTTTAAATTAAATTTAAACCTTTAAATGATTTAATTTATCTTTTAATTAAACAATTAATTAAATTAATTAAATCCGGATAGGTATCACAAATTAATCAAATTAACTTAAACCTATCTTAAACCCCCTAATTTTCGAAAACAAATAATGGGCTTAAGGTTATCCAATTATTAACTAATCAAAAGTTACCAAAAATAGAAAACCTTCTAAAACCCTACGCAATTTTCGAAAAATATAAAGGGGAGGGGCTAGGGTTCCAAAAACCCTAACCTTAAAAATTGATTGGCATATAATTAGGGTTTATAAGCTTTAAACCCTAAATTTTAGGTAAACTATTATAACAATTCAATTAGAAAACAATAAATAGCTCTGATACCACTGAAAGGTTTTCTGCAAATCTATGAACTAAAACCCTAAGTTCACATGCAATCTATAAAGGATCAATGTTTTGTATCTTTGAACATATAAATAATTCCTAAAGGCCAACAGAAAAATTTCTAAAGAATTAAATCAGAAAAAACTAACCTTTAGGTTTTCTTCGAAGCTAAGAAACAAAAGTATCTTGCCTCAAATGAAGTCATACCCAAGCAAGGGAAGTAGGTCACGAAAAGTTTCAGAGAGATAAGGTAAAATGGCGCAGGTTTTTGGGGTTCTGAGGCTCCCTATTTATAGCCTCCAGCAGATAACCAGATAAGCCTTAAAGATAAACCTTTTTTAATTCAAATAAAATAAACCTTATCATATCAATTCAAATCATATTTATCCTTTATTAAAATCGAAATTATATATATATATATATATATATATATATATATATATATATATATATATATATATATATATATATATATATTTTCACTGGCTTAATTTTACCTGCTAAAATTGTCACTTACTCAACTATTGAATAATTACAATTCTAGTCCCTACACCTTTAAATAATTAAATTAATCACCAAATTAATTCCAATTAATTCTAGATTAATTTCTAATTAATTAATATAGTTTCTAATTAATATATTATAACTTTAATATATTAATAAACTATTTATTTTATTTCTATTGATTTATTAATCATATAATAAATCAATCTTTCTCTCTACTGAATTTTCTACCGAACCTCCAGCTATGAGGGCAACCCAAATGGACTTTGCTTCTATTAATTAGGTAAATACAAATTATTAGCCATGGCTTAGACACCTAATCCAACAGTTACCGCATCTTTTTGTTGATTCTTTTGAGTCATAGAAGACTCAAACTTCATTGTACCTTTCCCTCTATGACTATTATGCGAGGGAAGAGCAATTTCTGTCTACAGAGGATAGTTCGGTGGGGTATGCTAGCATTATATGTGGGATTATGCAATCAAGTTTATGGTAGCAAAGTCGTGGGATGTTGGGCTATTGCAAGGAAATAGCAGTCATGTGGATTATGTATCTTGCTACGCGCTACATCAAGGGTCGGATGTCGTACTCATGCAGCACGGTAAGAGATAGCATACACATCGAGTCTTTAGTTGTTTTAGATGTACCGGATAGAGTAGACCGTGTTTTTTTACTATGTTGGTGAGTAATTAGTACTAGACGTGTCTAGGTCTAGTATGTGAATATCATGGGCTTGACGTACTGAGCAATGTAGGGTGGCTCGACGCACTGAGCAACATGGTACCGAGTGTGAATGTCCGGCAAGATGCACTGGGTGGATACGCATGGCTCGACGTATAGAGTGTGCGTGACTCAGAGTGCTGAGCTGAGGACCAAAACTTAGTGTACATAGTGGCATAGCTTATTGATTATCGTTATGTACCAATATCTGATAGAAGGTTACTACTGGTCAGGGATAAAGTTGGAATAGCAAGTTGCATAAACTAGAATTTTAGACTAGAGTCTACCTTCCATTGGTTGTGTTCACCTTCGGTGGCAGTCGTCAGCTAGAGCATCAGTGAGCCTTTTCACGAGATGTTGTGTGTAAGGAGATGCAGGATCATATCTGTCGCGGTCAAGAGAAACCAATATAGATTATAGAGTCGTACGAAAGTTTTGTCGTGTTTTTACCTAGAAGTGTTAGAGTGGAATTTCGGGGACGGAATTCTTATAAGTGGGGGAGAGTTGTAACACCCCATTTTCGATTTAGTGTTTATTAATAACGTCAATTATTTTGGATGCGTTTCCTTTAAGAGACGAAATAAATTCTCGTTTAGACGACAATGTGTAGAATTAAATCGCGGTCGTTTCGAATAATAATAATAATGATAATAATAATAATAATAATAATAATAATAATAATAATAATAATAATAATAATAATAATAACTTAATTTAATAGTTGGGAGGGGGTAAGTTGTGAAAAGATGGAAGTTTAAAGTGTGAATTTAATCTAGAATGAGGTAAACAAAAAATAAGTTCTAAACTTCAAGGGCTTTTCTTGCCATAAACCTCAAATTTTGCATGAAATTGGTGTTTCTCCTTGTGCGACGGTGGACTTTAGGCAGCAAAAAGATTAGCTTTTTTTTTAGGCCTTGTACAAGAGTGAGGTCCAGCCCAACCAAGCCTTGTGGTGTATGTAGCCTTAGCCCACTTTTACATCGTATTCTACCCTAGAACCGATACTTCTCCCTCTCGTTTCCTCCTACGTGCGTGTTTCTTTGGGTGCATGTGTTGCTGTCGTGTTTCTTGCTGCCAAGCCGTGATCAAGGGAGGGTAGCTTTAGCTCGTGATTAGAAGGGGCAGGGTAGAGATTGGATCAAGTTCTAGTGGCTCTACGTGTTGGAGTGGATTTCTTGTTGGTAAAATTCTCAACTTATCTTTCTCCTTCTTGGTGTGGAGACGTGAGCATCACCATCGCCACCACCACATCTCCACCGTGAGATGTGTGTGGGTGTGTGTATGGTTTTATTCAAGCTATTTTTCTGATTTTGGGTGCTCTATTGATTTTATCTCCAAGCTCCTTGATTAAGATCTTAAGCTCATAATCACATGCCTTGTATGAGCATGCTTTTGTTTTGTGTAGTGTATGGTTTAAATGATCGTTACCCACCTCTTGATTTCTGTTGTTGGAATATTTTTGGACCTGTTTCAGACCTTAAAGGTCTTAATCTATGTCTTTAAGGGTTTAGGAGTTGAAACCCTAGACCCTAATGTCATTCTTGGGATTTTTGGACTTCCACTATTCTGAACCGGTTCTTAGAAAATTCGTATAAAATAGTGTGGGTGTCCATATGGGTTGAATCTTATATCCTTAGAATGATATTTGAGTCTAGTTTCTTAGTCCAGAAGGACCTAGCGTATTTCAGGCACTAGGCTAGGTGAAAGTTGCAACGTTTATTGACTGGTCCATGGCTGAGTTTAACAATGAGTTCTGTGTTGATAAATTCTTTATAAATTGTACAAAAATGATTTGGGGGCAAGACCAGTGGATAATTTCACTATCAATGTCTAGTTTCTTCCTACCAAAAAAACAGAACCTAAATCCTTGTCCATTTTGTGTTATGGTTCTATCTTTAAAGGGTGGTTTAGTGGGTGGACTGATTGTATTAGTCCACTTTGAGGATTTTCATTTATTCTTGAAAGGTACAAATGACCTGAGATTAGGCCCTGTGACCTTATCCTTGGGTCTAGTTTCTACATGATTTTTGTTAGATTTTATCCCTGAGTTTTCCTTGGCCATCTGTTGCAAATCTTGTTATGGGTCAATAGTCAACCTTGCTGTCAAACCTTTCTTTTTGTGGTTTTGAACCTTGGTGGTGGGTCTAGGGATGCTAACGTGTGTCAGGACCTTCATAAACTTAATAAAGAGGATTAATAACCCATTGATATAATTATAAGGTAAAGGGAGGGTATTGTGGGACACGGTACGTGCCGGGTATCGGGAAAAACAAGTATGTACTTATAAAACTATAAGTAGTAATTATAAACGTAAAACCCGTTCTAAGTAGCACCGTATGGAATGTAGGTCTGGGGAAGAAGGAGAGTTCTTGGGTATCACATGCTTGTGTGTGCGACCTACTTCTACCTATCAGGTGAGTTTCTCACTCCATTGTATTGATATCATTCATTCCCTGTTGTGTTGTGTTATAAATAAGAATTTGATATTTTATCTGCGTTTCATGATTTATGTGATATGTGTGGATAGTACTAGGCTGTGTGCATTGTATTGATATTATACATCCTTGTTGCAGTGTTTTGTGTTAATATGATGTGATAGTATACCTAAATATTGTGGTGATACTACTGTTGGGTGCATTATGTAGTATTGCCATTGCTGGGTTCAATATGTGACCATACCACTGTTGGGTGCATTATGTGGGTGGTCATGCCACTGCTGGGTGCATTATGTAACCATACCACTGCTGGGTGCATTATGTGACATACCAATGTTGGGTGCATTATGTGACATTCCACTGCTGGGTGCATTATGTGACCATACCACTGTTGGGTGCATTATCTGGGTGGTCATGCCACTGCTGAGTGCATTACGTGGCGATACTACTGTTGGGTGCGTTATGTGGTAATCTGTGTTGTTAGCAAGGCATGCTTGATTGATATATTATGTATGCGTTGAAATTCACTAAGTTGTGTGCTTACCCTTTCCCTTTAAATCACTGTTTCAGGTACATCAGGTACCATGGATGGCAAGGCGTGACGTGTACACACTGTTGCTGCTTCCTTGGGGTTTTGTTTTTATAAATGTTATTAATTAGACTTTGTTTTCCGCTGTGGATGTTTTGAAATTAATGATAAGGGTTTTGTATGAATTGTGAACAAAGAGGAAATTAATAAATGTGGTTTTATTTAGTGAAAATGTTTTAAAAATAAATTTTAAATTTGCCCTAAAATCTGGGATGTTAAATCATCACTGACGGTAAGTTATCTACTTGTGAACATTCCTCATATCCTTAACCTTCCTCCATTTTTTTGTCTTCGGCGATTTCTTGTTCCTCTTCTACTGTCTCTGGAAGTTCTTTCAATTCCGTTTGTAGAACTTCAGGCATATACTTTTGTACCAACTCATCCATGACGTTGATTTGATAACATTCTTGTTCCTCTATTGTGCCTCCATTAGTATTGAAAATATTGATTTTTGACTGTTTATGTCCAAAGGAGATTCCCATTTCTTTTGTGCGACGGTCGATGTGAGCAATTGTTGTTACGAGGAATGGGGGTCCAAGAATGATTGTTGGTTGTTGCTATTTAGTAGCTTGATGGGTATCAAGCACAAGAGAATCTGTCGGGTAGTAGAAATCTCCTACCTTGATTATGAAATCTGATAACATCCCTTGTGGTATCTTAGTAGATTTATCAGCAAGCTGTAGGATAACATTTGTGTGTCTTAAGGTCCCAAATTCATATTTGTCGAAGAGCTATACCGGAAGAATGTTCACAGTTGCACCAAGATCTAATAAAGCCTTCTAGATATGGATGTCTCCTAAATCCAATGATATGAGAGGAGTTCCTTGATACTTCATCTTGGGTGGTAAGGTTTCCATGATTATCGAACTAACATACTCAGTCAACTCAATTTTTTTAGGAATGTGAGAAAGGATTTTCTTTTTGTGAATGCACATGTCTTTCAGGAGTTCAGCATAAGCAGGAACTTCTTTGATTAATTTGACCAATGGAATGTTGACTTTGATTTGACTAAACAAATCCCACATTTCTTCTGTCTGAGGTCCTCGCTTACCATACGGCTTGGCTACTGGCTTTTCCAAAACTGTAGGAAAAGGAGCAGTACCACTGGTTTCTCCTACTTCCCATTTCCCTTCAGGTTCCTTCATTTCTCCCTACGTCTTCTTTTCTTTCTTTTCCAGTTCCTCTTTCTTATGAAAAATGATTTCGACATCACCATCATCCTCTTGCTGTGAGCAACAATCTTGTTGTCCACTTTCTTACCACTCCTTAAGGTAATAATTTCATTTACTTGGTCTTCCTTGATTTGCATTTTCTGACTTTTATCTTGTTCAATGTCCTTTCCTCGCTGGATGAGCTGAGCTCCCAATCATAACAATGATTGGGTGTTTGCATCTTTTGCTTGTTTAATCCCAACCACAAAATTATAGATTGCATCTATTTTGTTATTGAATTCTTTATTTTCGGATTTTGGCTTTGTCATCAGATGCTGCAGATCCCCTTGTTGCTTCCTGCTGTCTTTTTGATTATTCTCCTTGAATGGACATAGCATGTTTCGAAACTGTCCATATCCATGTATTTGACTCACCTCTTCCTATGTCATTTCGCATTCATCGCAATAATGACCAACTTTGCCAAAGTTATTACAAATGGTCTGACCATGCAACACATATGCTCCTTTTTCCTTTCTTAGAACTGTGAGTAATTGATTGAACTTCCTTGTAATAATTCCTATTTCAGCTTAGATATCCTTTTTCCACTTGTTTTCCAGTTTCATACTACCTACAGCTGCCATTCGATCCTTTGGTAGTTCACTGGTCTTGGATCCATTACTAAGTTGCTCTAAAAATCTGCATGATTTCTCGGAGTCTTGCATCATGATCGTACCTCCAGATGATGCGCTGATCATAGCTTCACTTGTGCTATCGACACCATCATGAAAAACTTAACCAATTGCCATCGTGGGAACTCATGGTGTGGACACGAACGCAACAATTCCTTTAATCCCTCGAAAGCATCATGGAGGAACGAGATTACCATCATTGTCTAACTGACAATTGCGGCCTAATCTCTACCTGATAATCTGCATTTTTAGGAAAAATATAGGCGAAGCATCATCATACTCCCGTGGTTGGAAGTGTGATGCAACCGACTACCCAATCGATTGTGCAAAATAAAGTGGAGGAACGAGATTACCATCATTGTATAACTCATTGTTATAATACTATTGTCCCTGCCACTGATTTCTGTATTACTTCTACTGCCTTAGAGGTCCTCGACCTTGATTCCACTGGTTATTGTTGTTGTTATGGCATCCAACCTTCATCGTCATCTTCGTATCCTAGGTCTCCCAATTGAGCCTGGTACAGCTGCATTTGTGGGTGTGGTATGGGTTGTTGAGGTTTTTAAGGTTGTGGTGGTTGTTGTGGTTGTGGAATCTGTGGCGGCTGGCGTTGGCGTGGAGCACCATCATGATTCGGTACTTCCCATGTCGGCATAGTTGCTACATGAATCACACCAGGATTAAGGATGGGTTGACTGACTGGTGGAACTACAGGCTGAATGCATGATGTAAGGGACACAGGGGCTGAAACTGCGCCACCACCAGCACTCGTAGAAGCTCCATTAGTATTGACCGGAACTGGAGACATAATCGACTGTCTCTCTGTTACCTCGCTGTGTAGCTCATGGGTAACATCCTCAACTAAAACATCATTCGAACTCATATGAAATAAACTCTCACGAACGTGATTCTGTCGCGTGGTTCTTTCAATTTCTTAATCAAACAAAAGAGGTGATGTTTGTTCACCTCGACGCGTACGCATGCACAAGGTGCAAACGACCGTAAAAAACAAGCAAACTATCAAAACTATCAAGTAAACAACTGACTGACACAGTATGTCGGGCGCACAACTCCCCGGCAAGGGCGCCAAAAATTGAAACGTCGTAGTCGTTGATGCGGTAAAAAATACAAGATTTAACTTTACCAATCCACTAGCTAGTAGTAAGTAAGGGTCAAACCATGGAGTTAGTGGATGACAATCTGTGTCAAAACTCGACCAATCTATAGTGTCACTCTATAGACGGTTTCTGCCCATACACATAAAGAACCGAAAAAACCTCAAAAATGCGAAAAACGAATTATTGCTTTTAAACTTCAAAATCCAAATAATAATCAATCAAAACAATCCAATCTGATTCCGAGATTCAACTCAGAAATCATAAAACAAACAATCCAAACAAAAACGATTATGGAACCGAAACTATAAACGAACATGGAATAATTTCAAACTAAACTTGCATTAAAATAAAACCCCAAATCACAGACGGATGCTTCTCAAATCAGGAATGAAATCAAATTCCACGTGGTCAACAGTGTTCTACAATCCAGAACCCTTGATCGCACGAAATAAAATACCGAAAATGAAACGAAATAATAACTAAAACTATCAAACTACCAACTACTAATCACTAAGTTATGAATTCTGAGTCAAAGATGTCTGAGTTCCACTCAAAGGTCGGATATTTGCTCCCGAATCACGAACCAGGAACCTCTATTTATAGTTGCAGAATTTGCTGCCCACATTGCGATATAGCTTTATACGCGACGCGGCTTATCTCGAATGCCCGTTTCTCCGCACTTTGAATTTCAAATCCTCACCCGGTGTCACAGCTCACCGCGGCACGATTTTAGCCCTGTATTTCCTGTAATTTGCAACAAGCACTCTCGGCACAAAACGTGAGTAATATCGTATTTTTAGAAGTATATTTCATTCAAAACATAGCTCAATAATGACTATAATACTTGATATTACTAGACATTATCAAACATCTCACACTTGTGCCTTGCATGTCCCCAAGCTAACAAATTCTAACAAAGACCCAAACATTTTTTAACATCTTTAGTTTCAAAGTTTATTGTATTCAAAAAGTTAGATGAAAAAAATGCTTTTTAGAAAAAAAATAACCATAATACCTTTTGGGATTTATGACTTTCTAAAGAACCATTGATTACAAATTTTTGGTTCACAATTGTACACTTACTCATTCAGATTCAAAAGGCCGCTAAAGAATTATCCATGACTTTCGATGTTGTTCGTGTAACGAGCTTTGGAAAACACTATCCCAGACCAAACGATCTTAGGTAGTGAGGTGCATAAATGCCCTACGAGCCACCCTTTTCAGACCTACCGGGTCAAACAACAAAGGCCACTGATTGATACTTCCTTCTTGAGTCCCAATCCTAAGATATTCTAAATCCAGAATTTTCTAACTTCTAAATACTCAACTTATTTTAACTCAAACTAGCATGTTAACAACTAAACGGTGTCCGTTGAAAAATACCATAATGCTATAACATTCAAAATCTATTGTTTCCAAGTTTCAATTTCTTAAAAAATTTGAAAATTGCTGAAAATTTGAAGATTATGACTTTTTCTGCAAAAATTCAAAAAATCTTTTCGACCGTCTCCACGTCACACTTTAAACCGTACAACGTCCCCATTGTACAAAACAAAATTTCAAAACAAGGGAGAAAAGGGTTACTCCTTTGAACGGCGAATTGCTTGAATCATATGTAACACAGTGAACGAGTGCGTATCTTGGTACATTATTCAGGGAGTTGGGACACAGCAGTGAACACATCAGCATATCGTAAGTGTAGGGGTACGATGACCTCACACTTGTGTTATGCAACTCCTCGTTTGATTCCATAGGTAGCTTGCAACACAAACACACTTAAACAAAACATTAAAAAGAAATAAAGTAACAACTAAACGTAAAAGTGGAACAAGGTGGGCCGCGACGCGTGTGGTGGATGTGCACGTCGCGATATTAAAACCAAGTCTCGTCTTCGGACGTGGATGACGAATCCAATAACAGCTCAAATATTGGATCCATTTGTGTTTTTATTTGTGGTGTAGTTTAAAACAGTTGTGTAGTTTAAAATGATGTGGTGAATATATATATATATATATATATATATATATATATATATATATATATATATATATATATATATATATATATATATATATATATATGCAAAAATAGAGTAATTTTTTTTAAATAAGTAACGGCTTTGCAGCCGTCGGCCAACGTCCACAATGCCCTTCGTCGCATGATGCCTCCAACTCACATAAGCTCTTATACACGATGTCGCCGCATGGGGGGGGGTGTTCCCCGCGGCGTCGCACCTTGTTGCACCCCACGTCGGGCTCCACACTGGACGCCCTTAGAAATGAGAAGACCTGCAAGGTGAGTTACCCGTCCAATTTGATATAATTGACGACTACGATTTCTGTAAAATGAAATCTACTGTATTAAAAAATAATACAACACTAGTCATGCAATGTTAAATGTTAGGGATATATAATGTGTGTTTGAGTAGTTTTTTATTTTTTCGGAAGAATTTTTAAATATTAAAATAGAGTATATTCAATTTATTTTTTAAACATCATATATATATCACTTATAAACTTTTAACCTGCAATATACCCTGATGAATTTGTACGACGCTTCTTGTTTAGGGCCTAACTTCCTATACATATGGTTTTGATTTTAATAACTGTATCGTCAGACAAGGTTACTAACTTTAAATGCATGTCTCGAAAATTACGGTTGTAGTATGTGACGCCGTATAACTATTAAGTAACGAATTCGATAATAAATGGCAAATAAGCAATTCAGATGATCAACCAAACAAGATAGAAGTGAATAAACATACTGTCGAATGCTTTTTATTAAGATTTGAGTGAGAATACAATGAGATCATGCTCCGAATCAAAGGATGAGCATCGCTTGATATGTATTCTCTACTCTACCAACGTTACATTCAACATGCATCACCCCTAATATTTATACTAAATCATGGGGAACAATAATACAGACAAAAAGGACATGCATACAAACATGCACTTCACTATCACATAATATGTACCAACCAATAAAAAGCACTGAGAATAAGTATAACTTAAAATTTGTTATAAGATGATCCTTAAGTATAAGTATAATTGATGTTGAAAAGTTCAATGCTTACAATATTACATGATTGATACAAAGGGAAAAATTGTCAACGGAAGTAAAAACTATGGGAATTTATGTTTTAATATCTTGCATTAACTCGTAATGAAGTATTACTTCATTTGGAAATTGTTTTAAAGACCTGAAGGCAAAAATGGAAATTTTGGGAATAAAGTGAAGAAAATATTTGTAAAACTTTAAAAATAATTAACTAAAAATATATAACAAATTGGGTAAAAGTCATTAAAAAGACTTTTGTAATATTTGATGTAATAAGAATATAGGAAAAAGATTCAGGTCGTTTGGAGTTATAATAAAGTTATGACGGGTTAAAAATGGTCAAAAAGTGACAAAAATTGTAAATTGCCCATGTTTGAGGCCCTGTATCGGCAAATCTAAACATATTGAGCCTTAAATCAGTAAGTAGAAGTTTTATGTCTCGTTCCCACCTTTCAAATGCTATAATGTTTGTAAAAATCAAGCATCGTACGTAGAAGTTACAACTATGGAAAGATTGGGAAATATTAGTTGCAAATGCAAAAGAATTTACTAAGGCATGAATCTAAGGGTATTTTTGGAAAGGGTTATTGTCACATTGACCCTATAAACTTTCATCAAAAATTTTAAAAGGTCCTTAAACAAATTTTCGGGCCTCATAAGTCATTAAAGTCAAAAAAACCGTGTCTCTTAAACCATTATTGGAAGGGTAATCGGTTAAACTGGTTTGAAAGCTGAGTTGGCGTACACATGGCGTTTTGGCCAATAGAAGTGGTCCATTTGGCGCTGACATGGCGTCCACTTGGATTTTCCAGTATTTTTTAATTTAAATTTACTTCTAAATTTTAAAAATCTTTCAATCTCTCTCTCTCTCTCTCTCTCTATTTTTGAACCAGGTGTTCTTGGTGAGGCTATGAACTTACTTGGTGATGATGGTCACATTCTATTTGGGGATGCCATTGTTATCGGTGACGTTAATGGACTTTCCAGCAAGAATTTTTTTGAGATTGAAAGTTTTTGTGGGGTTATAAGTTTTGGTTTTGGGCTTGTGGAAAGTGGCGAACTTGGATCTTGTAATCTTCTCATTCTACTATTAGTTTCTTGCCAAAATTTTGGGGATACGATAATCCCTTTTGGCCCAATTCTTGAATGATTAGACCCATTAATTTCATGGATTCCTGAAGTGCTATCGACGCTGTCTGTATCGGAATCTTTGAATGAATTTCCATCTGGGTTTTGTTGAAAATGGTTTAAAATATCGATTTGACTATCGAAATCAAGATTCGATTGGTGTGAATCCCTAATTGAATTCCCAGAACAGTCTATGTTGTTGTTCTTCTCAACCCTATAATCGGAAGTTAAACTTTTTGACAAAATAGTGACGTTTGCTTGCCGGATTCTGCCAGGCAACCGGTGCTGATCTATGGGCCGCGCATTCTCGACATGATTACCTCTGCCATCGTCGACCTTTGTTCTCAGTGGAGTTGTGGTTCTCTTTCTTTCAGGTGTAGAGATCATCGGCTGCGAACCCTTACGGAATCATCGGGAAGAAGGGGCGTATCGGGAAGAGGGGGTTTATCATTAGGATTGAAAGAAGTCGCCATGGTTGGAACCCTTCTGGCTGCGAACCCTTACAGAATCATCTTCAATTCCACCCTCACCCTTACGGAAAGAAGTCGCCATGGTTGTAATCGACGGCTTGTAAAAACCCTCGCCGATGGGAGCAGATCGAAAAGCAAGAAGAAGGGAGCAGATCGAAAAGCAAATCACGATTTCTCCGTGTATCCAGAAACGAGAACCACCATTAGTCTCTTTGTGTCTGAATCGTTTCTATGATGCGTGAATCAAAGGTCAAAAAAGAAGGAGGCGTTGAGTTTGGGAGGCACACACACAGATCCGATGTGTGTGTGACTGGTGTGTATCTGCATTCGTGAATAACATAGCTGTGAAGAACAAAGCGTGAGGTTTGGGGGATTTCCATTCCACCTAAGCCACCACGTGGCATTATTATTCTACCTTATTTAATTGAGGTAACTGGATAACCTTTTAAAAATACATTCACCGGTAAAAAACACAACTCATTTTCGAGTTTAATAACCTAAGAGGCCTGAAAATATCTTTAGGCACCTTTTAAAATATTTAGTGAAAGTTTATAGGGCCAATGCGACAATGACCCTTTTGGAAATTGCTACTTCTTTTAACTAAGTCTATATCTAGAAAATTCGTTATTCCATTTTCATCTGATACATTCCTCCCCAAGAGAAATCGAGATAAAATTAAGAAGCGAAACACACGCACACAATCGACTTGTGTGTGTGCGTGTTGATGATTTTCAACTCAGCAGACCTGGGAGAAAGCAGACCTGGGAGAAAGAAGGAACGACAGCTGGACAACATGAGAGGTCAGGTGGAGCTGTTGGTGCGATTCAGAAGTAGGAAAACCGTTGTTGGCGGCGGTGGTGTGACGGTGATGGCCGACGGTGGTGCTAGTGGCCGAGAACAAAGCCTATAATCTCATTTAGGGGTTAATGCAACTCCAATTCCATATCTTTTTGAAGATTCGACAACAAATTAAAAAGGTAAGCTTTGATTTTTAAAACCCTAGATATTGAGTGTAAAATTTATTAATGCATGATGGATTTGGGATTTGTTTCTTGCTATATGACATATAATGAGCTCAAAAACACCCAAGAACCTTGTTGATATGAATTTCAAGTTGAGAATTAGAGAATGCATATTAATTGTTCTAATTAGTGAAGAAGATGATGACTAGTATCATTGACTTTTCTTTTTTTGGTCAAATTTTATCATGAATTGAGATTTTTGCAATATGTTAGATTATAAGACATGTTAGTTTGTTCTTATACAAAATAATGTTAAGCACTTTTTATTTGGCACGAAATTGTAATGTTGGAATGGGACATTTCAACGTTTTAAAGTAAAGTTTTAGTTATTAAATTACTAATGTGGGACAATTGTTGTAAGTTTTCATGATGTTGGAATCGGATGGAAATTATGGATCCTATCATATGATCTCAAGAGAACAATGGAATCAAATTGTTACTGTGTAAGTACATTGCAATCATGGATTGAAATAATTATTTTCAAAAGGGGACAAAAGAATAGAATTGAAAAGAAGATTAGTTTTTATGGTTTGAACGTTTATTAGATAGTGTGATTTGTAAGGCACCGTGTGTTATGTAAAAGTAAGAACACTTGAAGTTTAATTGATATGTAAATGTGCATTGGAAGCTTGCTTACATTTGTTGGAATTTGAATGGAATTATATATTCCAACCAGTATGAGACAATTTCAATATATACAAGAATAACATGTGGAATTAATTTATGATGTGTTGGAATCTTGTAAAAGTCATGTGAATGAAAAATATCGTATTTCTGTAACAGTTTCTATTTTTAGAAAATTTATTGATTCAAATTTGCCAAAATGGCATAAATGAGCAAAATAGTAGATGTTTTGGCATGTAAACATCAAAGTGAACTAATAGAAAAGTAAAAACACGAATGTTGCTAAAATAACTTGATAAAATATGAAAATACCATATTTGGCCAAAAGTGGTACAAAAAGGGTAAATTTGGCAAATTTGGATATTGAGCTTGTGAAAGACATGTTAACCAATGGAATGGAATTGAATAATTATTAGAAGAAGTTTGGTTATGATTGTAAGAATAATATTATGTGTTTAGTTGTGTAATTGGTTCTAACGTCTTAATAAATTAATAGAGATTGAAAGATGTTGGAAGCAATTAGAGTCAAGAGTTAGTGGATTTTTGTAGCTAGACATACCTAGCTACCGAGGTGAGTACATGTGGAATTTTTAGTGGGTACATGGCAACAAGTTTTAAATATTGAATGTTTTATGTTAAATGTTTTATGTGTAATGTTTTTCCAAATGGTTTTTAAAGCTTGAATTAGTAAGTATAGATTTATGTTGAATAATTGAAATGGTTTTACATGTTTTGAAAGATGTTTACCATTGAGACCAACTGACAGTCGTCGATGCGGTGAAAAGTCAAAAATAAAACCTTACAGTCCACTAGTAGCAGTAAGCAATGGTCGAACCAAAGAGTTCGTGGTTGGCACTTTGTGTCAAAATATAACCGATCTATAGTGTCACTTTATAGACGGCTACTATTCATAAACTTGATCCCGAAAACACGAAAAACCAAAAATCAAACGAACGATCTATGTCGAAAGAATAGATCCCAACCAATTGAAACTAAATTCTTCTGATTCCAATATTAAACTCAGAAATCAAGAACTACCAAATCATAAACAATAATTCGAAACAACGATTGATATCGAAAACGTAAAATTGCGATAAATGATAAACCAAATGTAACCTTGCATTCAAACTAAACCTGAATCATTGCCAAATTCTTCTGAAAATAGTAATCAATCCAACTTCTATGGTCGATGGTGCTCTACAACCCAGAACCCTCGATCGCACACGAATAAAACAATAACCGAAAAACAACGAAAACTAGCCAAACTATCAAAACCTAATGTAAAGCTACGAAATCTGAGTCAAATATGTCTAAGTGGCAGTCAGAGGTCTGGTCTTCGCTCCCGAAATCCGAAGTGGGAGCCTCTATTTATAGTAGTGAAAAATTTCTCTACGCGTCGCGGTTAAGCGTCGTACGCGTCGCGGGCCAACCTTATCCCCCGTTTCTTCGCACTTTGAAATTTGAAACTCTTCGAGGTTAGATTTTAGCCACATGGCCGCGTTGTGGTTTTCTTTCTTCCGCGTCGCGTATGTCACTTCGACTTAACTTCCAGCTTGTTGTTTGACTTTACCAAGTTCTACACAATTTCCCCCTGTATTTACACTAAAACACAAAACAAGTCATTTGGCACTAAAAGTGAGTAATATTAGCATCTTAGAAAGATAATCTAATTATAACAGGGTTGGATAACACCTAAAATTGCTAACATTTCCAGGTGTTATAAAAAACCATACACTTGTGCCTTGCTTGTCCCCAAGCAAGTAGAGTTTTTAACAAATTCTAACAAAGACTCAAACACTTTTGAATATCTTTAGTTTCAAAGTTTATTGCAATTCATAAAGTTAGATAAAATGATTTTTAGAAAAGCATGACCAAAATACCATTTGGGAATCACGACTTTCTAAAGAACCATTGATTACAAATTTTCTGTTTACAACTGTGTAAACTTACTCATTTAGATTCTAAAGGCCGTTAAGAAATTTTCAATGACGTTCGATGTTGTTTGTGTAATGAGCTTTCAAAATACTATCCCAGACCAAACGGTCTTAGGTAGTAAGGTGCATAAGTGCCCTACGGGCCACCCTTTCCGATCCTACCGTCTCAAACAACAAAGGCCACTAATTGAGAATTCCTTCCTGAATTCCAATCCTAAGATACTCTAAGTCCAAAATTTTCTAACTACTCAACTTATTTTAACTAAGCTAGCATGCTAACAATTAAATAATATTTCTTGAAAAATACCACAATGCTAAAGAAATTCAAAACTATTCGTTTCAAAGTTACAACTTCTTAAAATTTTTTGAAAAATTGCTAACATTTTGAAAAATGAAACTTTTTCTGCAAAAAATTTCAAACTACTTTTTCGACCGTCCCACCCCACACTTTAAACCGTAAAATGTCCCCATTGTACAAAAGAAAATTTAAAACAATGGAGAAAAAAAGTTACCCCCAGTATGATAGAATACTTGCATCACAGGATCATATGTATCAGGGTTAATTATTCGTATCATCTCGGTGAAGTTTTCGGGAGTCGGGATGCAATAGTAAACACGCTGGCATATCACAAGTGCAGGGGTACGGTGACCCCACACTTGCATTATGCAACTCCCTCAGTGGATTTCGTATAATTGGCTCAGTAACACTCAAACAAACAATATTAAACAGGACAAGAACATGCAATATACAAAAATGAAGTTAGGAATGGTGGTAGCTCTATCCCGGACTGTAGAAGAAGTGCACGCTGGATTTCTGCTACCCATCGTAACTGGGCACCCAGTCTCGGAACGGTAGCCGTCAGATATCACAATGCCGCCTAGACGTCTACAGGATGCTTCTTGGCCTTCGGTGGTGGTTGAATTGGTAGGTGCTCGGATCTCCTCCTCCGTTGTGGTCTGTCTGCGGGTGCCTCAGCCTCAACCTCCTTGGCTCTGGGGCCACGTAGTGGAATCACTAGTGCCATCTTATACTCGCCCAGAATCGACATTTGGGCCACTCCTATAGCCTCCAAAATCTGCCCCCTGAGGTGGCGGGACTCTCATGGCCTGAGGCCTCTGGAAAACTCAAGAGTGAAGATCCCAAAGGATCGGGTAATCCTCGTGATGTAATGCCCTCTCGTCATTAGGCTCCCAGCCCTAGGCCCCTTGGCCTTGCGAGTCAAGAAAAGTGCGAAGGTTTGTGGCTAGGTTGAGGAAACACATTGGGTTGGAAAGGACCCACATGTAGAATATATCCTCGCGTGGCACCTTCTCGTTAACCTTTCGATGAGAAATCATCGAGGCAATGATCCGGTGCAGAACTCGGTGAAGTGGGGAGCGTAAGTGACTCTCCTTGGCTCCCCCCGCCTAGTATCGGTCATTGGACATTTGTGCCCAAATGACGTTGTCTACGTCTCTCTAGGGCTGCTCTTGCATGCAAACCTCCAAAAAGACCGGAAAGTGGATGCTATCGGTCTCGTCCCGAGTGTAAGTCTCCGTAGGCCGAGCGAACTCGCGCAGGGTGCACTGCCGACTCTGTCCATCGAGTCGAAATGTGATGCGGTAGCCAGTGGGGTCATCACATCCTGGCTCGTAGCGACAGGCCAAGAAGAACTCTAGCATGAGCTCTCGATAAGAAATGTCGTCCTCTCGACCCATCAATCTTTCCCATCCTCAGCACGTAAAACTGTAAGCTCCATCCAGGTGTGTCCAAGTGCGGTGGAGAAGTGGAAGAAGCTGGTCCCATAGCCCGACCTGTGTCATGAACTCCCGATCAATGTTCAACGCCGGCTCGAAAACTCGTGTGCTGATGTCCTTCAGCTTTGCCTTGTACCCCCTGTCTTTTCCAATGTTGGAGGAAATCTCAAGAAAACATGCTCTGGCTCGTATGCTGCTGTAGCTAGTCGTGGGTGTGCAATCTGCACAACTTTTGAAACTTCTCAAAAAACTTTACAAAACTGGTCCTGGTCCGCGACGCGGTCCTTTAAGTCTGAGTTGCATGTTCGTTTATTCAAATTCCACATCACGGGTGTTCGTGTCCCGCGTCGTGACGAACGACTGGAATGGTTTCAATCTAAAATTTCGAACTGTTTAATCCAACCAAAACATGTACAAGGTTCCTAAGAGTCCGATTAAGCTCCCTAGGGTATCAATTATGTAGAAAGAACACCCAAGGGATCTACATTTTGGGATTTTAAAATGTCCGTGTTTGATCGATTTGTAGCATGGAAACGTGATATAACTAAAATGAACTAGTTCCAGAAGACATACCGTGATAGTAGATCACGTGTGTGCAAGAAAATCATGAAAAATTTATAGTTCGATTGATGCTCTGTTCGTTCGGGGGTGTATGACGTGTGCGTGTGTGTGTGTGTGCAAGTGAAAAGGATTATGGTTAAGAACTTACGAACTGACCCTAATATGCGACATGGATATGACTGCCATGCAGCACACACTGTTGTGGAAAACCTATACGCAGCAGGTTCTCCTCTTGTCTGCGTCGCGTACCAGGCTAGCCCGCGATGTGGTCCTTGAACTTTTGTCCTTTTACACCTTGCTTTGTGATTCCTCAAATTCACCCCACTTGACCATGACTTTCTAGGATAACAAATAGCACGAAAATCACAATTCAAAAGAAAATAAAAACATAATTAAAAGCAAAATGCTACTATGATTAGGTTGCCACCCAACAAGCGGTAAGTTTAACGTCTTCAGCCAGACGACACTGTCCTTAGGCTGCATCAGACACGAGTTGCTCCTTTTTGGGAATGATATCATGGATCATTGTTTCCATTAGCGTTGTCAGACGGCCTATCTGGTCTTCCATGTTGCTTATAAGCCGATGTGGTTCCTCCCATACCATGATCATTTTCGATTCTCAGTATCTCATGTCCTTCATGAGTACCTGATTCTTTCCCTACATAATCTCCATGGCATAAGATAAGGCTTGTTCCCATGTGAGATTGGGTGCCTGCACCTTTTCTTCCCAATGACGGTGCTTTCTTCTAATTCTTTCTCTCAAAAACTGTCCTCTTCCTTTTAAATATCCATTTCTTAAAGTAGCAGCGGCCTCATTACTTCTTCAATTTCCTCGTACCCTGGCGGGAGAGACAACTAGCAACCGAACATATTCAACCATCTCGTCTTTGTACCGGTAGCGATATCAACATCCCCCGTGTTGCAATTTATAATCACAAGAGCGGTGGCCAAGAATGGTCGTCCCAATATTAGAGCGGGCGGTGACTCTCTCTGCATGTTCTCTTACTCCGTCACGAGAAAATCTATTGGGTAAAAGAATTCTCCAACCTTGATGATCCCATTTGTAAACTTACCCCTAGAGGTTTTAGTTGATTGATCCACCAACAGTAGAACAGTGTTGACCGGTTCCAATTCCACATTCTCATATTGATCGTACATATAAGACGTTTACACTAGCTCCTAAGTCCAGTAGAGCTTCCTGGATGACGACATTGCCAATGGTGACCTTTATGTACGGCGTCCCTGGATCCTTTTCCTTTGCTAGCAACGTACCCAGCAATGTCGCACCTTCTTTTACAGTGAGGCACACCTTATCAGGCACAAGACCGGCGTTTTTTCTTTCTCCTCATGTATTTCTTTTAAGATCTTCGGCTCAGCAGATGTGTGCTCTAGTTGTTCCAAGAGAGGCTGGTTGATGGTTGAGTCTCTCAGTGTCGTCAATATCTTCTTAGACCTTGCAGCCTTCTTCTTGACAGCCGATATGGCTAGTTGATAAGTTTTGAGCGTGGCTTCATCCTCGTCTTCTAACTCGTAGAACTCCTGCAATCTTGCACTACCAGTACCTCTTCTTGCTTATTCACTCCTGAGGTTGATTCATTTGTCCACAGCCACAACATTTCCTCTATATTGGGACCCTAAAGTAGCAGATACTGAAGCCCGGGATCCAATAACAGCTGTACTGGTAGTAATGGTCCAAAAATTTGGTGCAGAATTGATCACAACCCCCCTTCGGACATTAGAGTTCGGAACTGGAGGCTTGAAAGGTGGTCATGAGTGAAAGGTTTTTAGCAATCAATAAAGTAAATAATCCTAAGTTCACATGCAACCTAAGATGAGGATCTATGTTTTTCTATCAATGAATATATAACAAATTCCTAAGGCCAACAATTTAATACTAAAGATTAAAATAAGAAAAACCAACCTTTGATTAATCCTCTTGAAACTAGCAGCAAAAGTATCCTGTCTCAAATGTAGTCACACCCAAGCAATGGAGAAGAGACAGCAGAGTTCCAGAGAGATGGTGAAAGTGGCACAGGGAATTTGGGTTCCTTATTTATAGTTTCAGGTGGTACAGCTTAAACCCTAGAGCCCAACTTTGACAAGCCCTTTATTAAATGGAAAAGGCTTCTTCTAAACCCTAATTAGGGTTTTGGGATTTATGTGGAGGCTCCACAAAATCTCGCCACCTATGAGCTTCCACTGGCCAGTCCATATTCAACTATTGAATAATTACAAAACCAGTCCCTGTACTTTTAATTAATTAAATTAATCACTAAATTAAATCCAATTAATTCTAGATTAAGTTCTAATTATTTATTATAGTTTCTAATTAATATATTAACACTTAAATATATTAATAAACTATTTATTTTATTTCTATTGATTTATTAAACACTTAATAAATAAACCTTTCTCTCTACTGAACTCTACACCAAACCTCTAGCTATGAGGGCAACCCAAATGGACTTTGCTTCAATTAATAAGATAAATACAATTTATAAGTCATGACTTAGACACCTAATCCAACAGTCTCCCACTTGGATAAGTCTATGACTTTAATTGTCAATTTATCTTCTGATTAATTAACAAATCTCAGTTTCCCTGAAACTGTTACTGAACTCTGACCCAGTCAGTTTTGTCCAAAGATACTCCGTCCAACAAGATATTTTCAGACTCAAGACATGGATTAAGATCAATCTTGGTCTGATACTCTGTTTCTCGATTTCCGATTCTGCTTATGACTTTAAGACATCAATTTTAGTCCTGGTTGGCCAACACTTTTAGTCAACTTCAAAATCATCGAGAGGCCTATATATATATATATATATATATATATATATATATATATATATATATATATATATATATATATCTGTTTCCCGTCGGGTCAAGGGACGAATAAGCTTCGACTCATATGGTTATACCTTTTACCATTCAAATCACTCACAATAATACGTTTTATAACACCAAGTTACCGATGCGTTTTCGCATTATCAATGAGCAAATGCCTTGCAAATTACAACTCATATCTCTCTACTTTAAGATCATAAGATATTATCGTCTCAACATTGCTTGTGATATAATCCATGAAGCAATCTGTTGAGCGCGGGTTTATCCAATACTCAAATCTCCATTTTCTAAGTACTCATGAACGTTGTAGCAGTCTCACTGCAATGTCTAACTCCTTAGACAATCTACAAGCCATTTCATGACAGTCTTCGTTCATACTTACTCCCTAAAAGTATGAGCGACTGTGGAACTTTGAATAATCAAATTACTCAGGAAGTTTAAACATGCAAAAATGAAACACAATAATAAACAATTGACAAAAGCAGTAAACAATACTAATTTATAAATCTCAATTATAAAATCGCCCAAGTCAATTACATTTATATTGTTACATGTTTCAACCTATCTAATTACCAAAACTAATATCATCTCTCAATCCTATGCTCGTAGCATGTTGATTGTGTTTAATCCTACTCAGAGCCTTCGTCAAATGATCTGCAGGATTGTCTTCAGATGATACCCTCTTTACATGAAGGTGACCTTCTTCTACCCGATGTCGAATGTAGTGGTACTTTCTGTCGATATTCCTGGACTTTCCATGATCTCGCGGTTTCTTTGTCAAAGAGACCGCTCCTTCGTTATTGCAGAATAGTTCCATGGGCTCCTGTATACTCGGGACAACTCCAAGGTCACCGATGAAGTTCTTCAGCCAAGCCGCTTCCTTAGACACTTCAATCGATGCTATGTACTCTGATTCACACGTTGAATCACCCACCGTCTCTTGCTTGGAACTCTTCCAAGTGACCGCTTCCCCATTTAAGAGAAACACCCAGCTCGACTGAGACCGACTATTGTCTCTATCTGTCTGGAAACTGGCGTCTGTGTATCCACTCACTTTCAAGTCATCACTGCCACCAAGGACTAACACAATGTTCTTAGTCCTTTGCAGATACTTGAGTATGTATTTTACAGGTGGCCAATGCGCTTTACCAGGATTTCCCTGTTACCGACTAACCATGCTCAAAGCAAAGGATACATCGGGGAGAGTACATGTTATAGCGTACATGATCGACCCTACGGCCGAAGCATAAGGCACCCGACTCATCTCAGCTATTTCCTCATCGGTACTCAGAATTTGAGTCTTACTCAACTTCGCATTACTTTGGATAGGAAGCTCTCCCTTCTTGGAATTTTCCATACTAAACCTCTTTAGCACCTTTTCCAAGTATGTACAGTGACTAAGACCTATTAATCTTTTCTTTCTATCTCTCAGTATTCTTATCTCGAGAATATAGGCAGCTTCTCCAAGGTCTTTCATGGCGAAACACTTCCCGAGCCAAGACTTGACATCTTGCAAGGTCGGAACGTCGTTTCCCATGAGCAGTATGTTATCAACATACAACACCAGAAAAGTGACTATACTCCCACTAGCCTTGACATATACACAGGACTCATCTTCACATCCATATGCCAGATTTCATAGTCATGAAACGCAGCTATGGCAAGCATTTTCCTAATCGACTTAATCTTGGCTACTGGTGAGAAGTTTTCATCATAATCAACCCCTAGGGTTTGAGTGAATCCCTTCGCGATCAGTCGAGCTTTAAAGGTGTGTACCTTTCCATCCATGTCGGTCTTCTTCTTAAAGATCCACTTGCACCCGACTGTCTTTCGACCCGGCACATTGTCAACCAAGTTCCAAACTTGATTTTCATACATGGACTTGATCTCGCTGTCCATCGCCTCTTTCCACTTGGCAGACTCGGGGCCCGCCACTGCTTCATGGTAGTTAGCCGGCTCATCCAAATTTGTCAATGTACGATCACTAACAAACGTGTCACCATCCGTAGTTATATGGAAACCATAAAACTCGGGTGGCATGCTAACTCTATCGGAACGCCTAAGAGGTAATGAAATGTCTGTCGGTCCAACAGGAACTTCTTCCTCGTGTTGGTGGCTAGTTTCTTCTAAGGTTGTTTCATCGGGTGTCTCTTGAATCTCTTCAAGATCAATAGTACTCCCACTGTCCTCTTTGGAAATGAGCTATCTCTCTCGAAAAACTCCTCGTCTAGCTACAAAGACCACGTCCTCGCTCGGTCTGTAGAATAAGTATCCAAAGGACTGTTTTGGGTATCCGATGAAAATACACCTCTCACTTTTTTCTGCGAGTTTGTCTTGAGTCTATCGTCTCACGAAATCCTCACAACCCCAGACCTTGATGTGTGCCAACGAGGGAACTTTCCCCGTCCACATCTCGTGCGGTGTTTTGCAACCTTCTTGGTTGGGACAAGGTTGAGGATATGGGCGGCAGTCTCTAAGGCATATCCCCATAAATGGATTGGAAGCGAAGCTCGACTCAGCATGGAACGAACCATGTCCAACAGGGTTCGGTTTCGCCTCTCAGCAACACCATTCAACTGTGGTGTTCTAGGAGGTGACAACTGTGAAACTATTCCACATTCCTTTAGATAGTCAAGGAACTCGATACTAAGATACTCACCGCCTCTGTCGGATCTAAGCATCTTTATCTTCCTGCCCAGTTGATTTTCTACTTCATTCTTAAACTCTTTGAACTTTTCAAAGGTATGTGACTTGTGCTTCATTAAGTAGATATAGCCGTATATACTAAAATCGTCAATAAAGGTTACATAGAACCATATGCCATCTTTTATGGTTGTTCTGAAGGGACCACACACATCTGTGTGTATGATGTCCAACAGACCTTCACCTCTTTCAAAGGACCCTTTGAATGGTAATTTTGTCATCTTGCCAAACAAACAAGATTCACATACATCATCCGATTTAAGGTCAAACGATTCCAACACTCCATCCTTTTGGAGTTGGGCGATGCGTTTCTTATTAATATGGCCAAGACGACAGTGCCACAAACACGCCTTTTCTACACCACTAGAAGAATCAATATTTAAGACATTATTACCCAAATTGTCAATACACATAATAGTTTCATACACTCCATCACAAGGCAAAGCTTCAAAGATAAAAACATCATTTTTAAAAACAGAAATTGAACCATTCAATTTATCAAAAGTGTAATAAAAACCTTGTCTGAACAATGCATGAAAAGAAATTATGTTTCTAGCCATATCTGGCGAATAGCAACAATTTTGTAAATATAAACAAACATCACTACTAAGCACTAATCTATAGACACCGATCTTGGTAGCAGGTGACGTTCGCCTATTTCCCATGACCAGGTTCAATCTACCGTGCTCCAGCTCCCTACTTTTCTCTAGGCCTTATAAATCAAAACAAATATGAAAACCACATCCAGTGTCAAGGACCCAAGACTAGGAAGATGATGAGTTATTAGATATAGTTTAAGTACCTGCTTGCGATGGCTTCACTTTGCCATCCTTGACATCTTGCAAGTACTTTGGAAGCTCCTCTTCCAGTGACCCTTCTCTTTGCAATAGAAACAATCGGCTTCCTTGGGATTCATGACATGCAGAATGCCGGAAGACTTGGATCTCGGGGCATTGCTGGATGACCCGATTTGAACCTTTTCCCTCCAATTTTGCTTGGAAGGGCCCTTCCTTTTGCTTCCCTTGCCATGACCAATAGCAAGGACGGGCTGACTCACAGTGGGTATACTTTTACCCTTTATCCCGTTTTCAGCTGTATGCAGCATGCCATGTAACTCAGCCAAGGAGGTCTGAGAGTTGTTCAAATGATAAGCCAGTGTGAACTGGTCATAAGAACTTGGTAAGGAGTTAAGCACTATGTCAACGACCAACTCCTCATCAACAGGCGTACCCAGCTTTTTAAGCCTATCCACATAGCCTTGCATTCTTTGCACATGAGTGCAGATGGACTCTCCATCCTTAGGCTTGCCATTTGTGAAGGCTTTGACTACTTCACACCTTTCGACACGCGCTTGCTTGCAGAACTTTTCCGCAAGTTCCTTGTGCATCTCGTAGGGCCTGTAGTCCTCATAAATTCTTTGCAATTCAGGTTTCATGGTAGCGATCATGATACATGCCACTTTGGTTGCATCATCAATGTGTTTTTGGTACGAGGCAATATCCTCGGGAGTAGCTGTATCGGGGTCGACTTCAATCAGCTAAGTGTCGAGAACATACTCCTTGTTCTCAAACCTCAAAGCCATCTTGATGTTTCTAATCCAGTCATTGTAGTTAGTGTCGTCCAACGTCACTTTGGAACACAATGACAAGATTGAAGTGACGTTACTGGAGTTTGAGTGGGGAACGGTTTGGTCAACAGAAGACATCTATAAAAGAAGGTAGTTTTTAATTAGATACATATATATAAACCTTATATTAACCCAAATATAATAATAGGGCTACGACCTAACTATAACAATTCACAATAAAGAAGAGGGATGCCGTAATCTTATTGTAAATTTTATAAAGGTAGGCGAATGACGATTCAGCCAATTCCACCGCAGAAAAAATAATCATATTATAATAGAATTCCTAGTCATTTTTTAGATTTATTGAACTGTTCAATAACATGTTTTAATCTCGGATATGCCCCACTGTTTGTGACTGGGATACTGAGGATCACAAACCGGGTGTGAATAACCATGCAAATTAGCTTGGTACTCTCGAAGTCAATTACCATCTCAAATTGACATGCCAGTAAACTACACACGCTCCATCAACAATGGTAAGATCGAGAAACCCATTGCAACTCTTTGTGAACCCCTATTGGTGTGCCGGTTAACCACACACGCTCCACCAATGTTTCACAAAGTGCAATGTGCAATTTCATGGATTAGCATCAATTTACATTTTTACCTAAAGTAACTAGATTGGGGTTTTTATAAATTGTTCTAGTACTTTCAATAATAGCATTATACTTTTAAGAGGCTTAAGCAGTCATATCAAACCCGTTCGGCTAACGACACTTGACTGACCAGGAGAGCGGTGGGTGAGAGTAGACACCCATTAGACTACCATTTTATAGGCAGTCGCCTTATACCCTCTTTATAGGACAGTTTTGTGAATGAGGCCTACTAATGGTAAGACTAACCAATTTTATCTTATATATAAAATATTAACTTTTAATCATAAAATATATAAGATGTATTTTAAACCTTTTAAAATATTTTAGATTTAATCTTTTAATTAATTTCGCAAATTAACTATTAATTTCGAAAATTAAATTTAAATCTTCAAGTGATTTAATTTATCTTTTAATTAAACAATTTAATTAAACTAATTAAATCAAGATAGGCATCACAAAATTAATCAAATTAATTTACCTATCTTAATCCCCTAGGTTTCTCAAATTGCAAGCAAGGTTTAAGGTTAACAGTTATTTAATTAATCAAATTACCAAAAATAACAACTTACTTTCCTTTCTAGCATGCAAATCGCCAAAATGGGGTGGAGAAAACCCTAGCCACAAAATCGATGAAGGCCTCCAAAGGGTTTATTTTTTCGCAAATAACCCTTTGACAAAAAAATAGTTATAGCAATTCACAAGAAAAACAAGCAGGCTCTGATACCACTGAAAGGTTTTTAGCAATCAATGAACTAAATAATCATAAGTTCACATGCAAACTAAGATGAGTATCTATGTTTTTCTATCAATGAACATATAACAAATTCCTAAGACCAACAATTTAATTCTAAAGATTAAAATAAGAAAAACCAACCTTTGATTAATCCTCTTGAAACTAGCAGCAAAAGTATCCTGCCTCAAATGTAGTCACACCCAAGCAATGGAGAAGAGACAGCAGAGTTCCAGAGAGATGGTGAAAGTGGCGTAGGGAATTAGGGTTCCCAAGGGGTTTCCTATTTATAGTTTCCAGGTGGTACGACTTAAACCCTAGAGCCCAACTTTGACAAGCCCCTTTATCAAATGGACAAGGCTTCTTATAAACCCTAATTAGGGTTTCGAGATTTATGTGGAGGCTCCACAAAATCTCGCCACATATAAGCTTCCACTGGCCAGTCAATATTCAACTATTGAATAATTACAAAACCAGTCCCTGCACTTTTAATTAATTAAATTAATCACTAAATTAAATCCAGTTAATTCTAGATTAATTTCTAATTAATTATTATAGTTTCTAATTAATATATTAACACTTAAATATATTAATAAACTATTTATTTTATTTCTATTGATTTATTAAACAATTAATAAATCAACTTTTCTCTCTACTGAACTCTACACCAAACCTCCAGTTGTGAGGGCAACCCAAATGGACTTTGCTTCAATTAATAAGATAAATACAATTTATAAGTCATGGCTTAGACACCTAATCCAACAATGAGATGCCAAGAGTGGCAATCACACAAACTGTTATAAGTGTTGCAAATGTGGTTGCTGTTGTTGCCACATTTGTTGATGTTGTTGATGTCGACATAGCTACGGATTGGGAATGCGTCCAGGAGGAGCTGGTCCTTCTCTCCATTGTGAGGGATGGACAGGACGTCCATGCTGAGCACCACTCAGCCTCGGGCCCTATTGGGAAGCTTTAGATTGTCGTATCCATGCTGACAGTTGGATTAAGGTGTCTAAGCCATAACTATAATTTAGAAATATACTTGAATTGACTGCAACATAGTTCTATTGGGTTGCCCTCATAACTAGCAAAGGACTAGATGACAAATAATGAAAGAGATATAATGATTTATTAATATATTATGAGAATAATATATTAATTAGAAATTATAATATTTAATTAATAATTAATTAGAAATTAATGGGATTTAATTTTGGGATTAATTAAAAGTGCAGGGGCTAAATTGTAATTATTCAATAGTTGAGCAAAGGACAATTAGGGTTGTGTATGTGGGTTGGACGAAACCAAGGCCTAAGGCCTTATGTGTTTCGAATTCTACATATGGTATTGGTGTTGTTTATGGCAATGATAAGTAGATTCAGTTATATGATAAAAGCCTTATCATATCAAGATCTTAAATAAGGCAGTTATACTCCTTATTACTTATCACCTTGAGACTATAAATAGAGGCCCTCCTCACCCCTCATTCTCATGCCAAAATTGTAGAGATCCTCCTCCCTCTCTCTTGCTCATCTAGCTTGCTAAGTTATTGGGTGTGAGCCATTAGAGGCACGACAATTGTGGTGCTAGCTTTCAAAGATCAAAGGTATTAAAATTATTCTTTAGTAATTTTAATTTCCCTTAGTTATATGTTCAATTGAGAAAAACATAGACCCTTATTAAGGTGCATGTGAACTTAAGAATTTAAGCTCATTGTTTGCATAGAACCCATCAGTGGTATCAGAGCCATGCTGTTTTTCTGTTGAACTGCTATAATTGAAATTTGGTTTTAAGGGTTTATCGAAATTAAACCCTTGCACCCATGATTGTCGATTTTGACAAGGGTTTTAGAAACCCTGGTCTCCATCTTGTGTTTTTCGAAAATTGCTGGCCTCCTCTAGGGTTTGTCTACTTTTGGTGAATATGATTAATTAATAAATGGAAACCCTTGTCCTAGTTTTCGAATTACCTAGTGGGCAAGGATTAGGATTAAAATTAATTGGATTTATTTTGTGATCATTATTTGATTTAATTAATTTAATTAATTAACAGTTAATTAAAAGACACAAATTAAATCAAATATATTTTAAATTGTTTAAAATACATCTTATATATATATATATATATATATATATATATATATATATATATATATATATATATATATATATATATTAAGATTAATATTTATATATAAGATTAAGTCAGTCAAATCACTAGTATGCCTCATTCACAAAACTGGTGTATAAGGGGGGTATAAGGAAACTGTCTATAAAATGACGGTTGAATGGGTGTCCACTCTCACCCACCGCTTCCTTGATCAGTGGAGTGTCGTTAGCAGAAGGGATTTGATAGGACGAACCTAATCTCATTAAAAGTATAATGTTATTAGACAAAGTACTAGAACATTCAATAAAACCCAATCTAGTTACTTTAGGAAAATGTGAAATGTATGTTAATCCATGAAATTGCACATTACACTTTATGAATCGTTAGTAGAGCGTGTGCGGTTAACCGACACACTAATGGGGATTCATAAAGAGTGGTAATGGGTATATCATAAATTATCATTGTTGATGGAGCGCGTGTGGTTAACCGGCACATCAATCGAGATGTTAAACGACACTAAGGTTACCAACCAAATTGCATAGTTATTCCCATTTTGTTTGTGATCCTCGGCATCACAGTCACAAACGGAAGAGCATAATCCGAGATTAAACATGCCATTGATCAATTTAATGAATCTCAAAAGATCTAGGAATTTCACTTAATATGATTATCTTCCGCGGTGGAATTGGTAAATCGTCATTTACCTACCTTTATGTGATTTACATTTAGATTACGGCATCCCTTTTCTAAGTTGTGAAATTACATAGTTGGATCCTAGCCTTAATATTTATCATTGGGTTAAATATTAAGGATTACCCCCTATTTAATCAAAACTACCTTCTTTTATAGATGTATACTCCTGAAGCTTCTGCTACTCTGTCCGCTCCCTACTCCAACCATGACACAAACTTCACATCAATCCTTTCACTCTATTTAAAGGTGACATTATATGGCACTAACTATAACGATTGGATGCAAAACATCAAGATGGCGCTTATGTTCGAGGACAAAGAGTATGTTCTCGAAAAGGAGCTCATTGAGATCGATCAAGAAACCGCTACTCCTGAGAAATGTGTCTCAATCAAGAAACACTACGACGATGCTACCAAAGTGGCATGCATCATGGTCGCGACTATGGTCCCTGAATTGCAAAGGTTCTATGAGGACCACTGGCCATACGAGATGAACAAGGACCTTATGGAAAAATTCCATAAGCGAGCTTGTCAGGAAAAGTATGAAGTGGTCAAAGCACTCATGGCTTGCAAAATGAAGGAGGGAGAGTCTGTATGCGGCCACATGCAAAGAACGCAAAGATACGTGGAACGCCTTGTGAAACTGAATGTGCACTTTGACGAGGAATTAGCTAGTGACATAGTCCTGAACTCGTTGCCCAGTTGTTATGATCAGTTTATCCTTGCTTATCATTTGAACAACAGTAAGACTACTCTTACACAGTTACACAACATGCTATAGACAGTTGAAGCTGAAATGAAAGGTAAAGGTGTATCCTCCGCTTCTAGCAACGCTCCTGGCTATTGGACCGGGAAAGGGGAAGAAAAGGAAAGGTCCTCCAAAGCAAAACTGGAAGGGAAAGTCCCATGTCGGGTCATCTAGCAATGGCTCAAAGGCAAAGTCCGGTTCTGATGTTCCTCCCGTCTCGAATCCCAAAGAAGCCGATTGCTTCTACTACAATGAGAAGGGACACTGGAAACGAAGCTGCCCTAAATACCTGCAAGACATCAAGGATGGCAAAGTAAAGCCATCGTGTGCAGGTATATACATTATCTCTAATAAATCATCATCTTCTCATTCTTGGGTCCTAGATACAGGATGTGGTTTTCACATTTGTTCTGATCTACAGGGACTAAAAGAAAGTAAGGAGATGGTGCATGGAAGGATGAACTTGCGGGAAACAGGCGATCGTCACCTGTCACTAGGATTGGAGTTTATAGTAATATGCTTAGTGATGATGTTCGATTAAATTTGATTGATTGTTGCTACTCGCCTGAAATGGCTCGTGACATTATTTCATTACACGCATTGTTTAGACAAGGATATAGATATTCATTTGACAATGTAAATGGATCTATTTCGGCTTATAAGAATGGGGTTTTTATATTTAATGCCTTACTTTGTGATGATGTATATGAAACTGTGATGTGTGTAGACAACTTAGGTAATAGTGTATTTCAAATTGATTCGTCTAATCTAATAGACAAGGCATTCTTGTGGCACTGTCGTCTTGGACACATTAACAATAACACATTGCCCAACTCCAGAAGGATGGAGTGTTGCAATCATTTGACCTAAGGTCAGATGATGAATGTGAATCTTGTTGTTTGGGAAAGATGATGAAATCACCTTTCACAGGGTATTGTGAAAGAGGTGAAAGTCTGCTGATTATTGCAGATATGGCTATATCTACTTAATCAAGCATAAGTCAGAAACCTTGACAACGCCTAGTGATATTACATATTTTAGTCGTTGTTGAGCCCTATTCTTAGTGAAATTATATCATATATATCATGGTATTCTCACTTTTCGTGCCAGTACTTGTTTGGAAGAAAATAATGAAAACAGGGACCAAAAGCATGCAAATTGGAGGAAGTTTGAAGAAGAAGGCAAAATCAGGAAAATACGTACGCGCGCCGCGGAAATCAAGAAGGCGCGACACGGATCTAAGGCGGTGGAACAAATTCAAATGCCGATAAAACGGGAAAAGATTAGTACGCGCGCCGCGGAAACCATAAATGCGCGGCGCGGCTGCGGGAATTTTGCAACTATAAATAGAGGCTTTTTCAGCCGAAAACCCTAGCAAAGACCTAGTGAAAAATCGACATCAAGGCTCTTTGACTCCGAGATTAAGCTTCTGCAACTTCATATTTGGTATTTCTATGTTTTAGAATTTATTTTCATTTAGCTAGATAGTTAGAACTCAGTAGCTAGTATCTTTGGGAGTGACAACCACTGATATTAGGCTTTAGTTTATATTTTTGGATCATTTGGTTACTGTTTGTATTCGTGGATCTGAGTTTGGTTTATGATAATCATTTGGTTACAAGTAATTGTGGTTTTTTGGAATTTTATGCTTGATATTGGATTGTGCTTGCTTGTTTGGTGTTTGGATGTTTGTATGACCTTGTTTGGACTGAATTCCTTTGCTGATTTCAGTAGCCAACTAGGGTTACCTTGTGGGTTGAACTTTAGCCAGTGACTGTTCAGTTGGACCTTAGTTATTGGTTTAGTTTATGCCTTGGTTTATGTTTGATTGTTTGCCTTTGTTTGCTTCTGAATTAGAGATGTACTTCTGATTTCAGTAAGTGACTAGGTTTGTTTGGAGTTTAGCTTAAGTTTATGTTTGGTTGGAATTGTTTCAGTTTATGTTTTCTGGGATTAGTAGTCAAAAGCTTAGGAACTAACTCCTCTGACTATAGCGTGACACTATAGTTGGTAATCTGTCACCTGACTTGACCACGTAATTCCTGCGGATCGACCCTGACTACCACTGTGCTAGTGTGTGTGTTAGGTATTTTTCTTATTTTTGACCGCACGACGACCTAGGCGAGTCAAATTTTGGCGCCGTTGCCGGGGAGTTGTGAGCTTAAGATTAGGTGATTAATAGGAACTTTAGTTTCTAAATTTTTGTGAGTTTCATTTGGTTAGTATTTTTGCTTTTTGATTTTGTGGGCATGTTGCATTAGTGCATGCGTACTCGTAGGGGTGAGCAAGTATCCCCTTTGCATTTTGATCCTGAGATTGAGCGAACTGCGCGCAAAATCCATGGACGTAGGCATTCCAATATCATGAGTTTTAGTAACATTAGCAGTAGTCCAAAGCATGTTGCCTAGGAATCCTCGGGTGAGGCAACGGGGATGTATTTTATTCCCCTGGTTTTGCAGTTTCATTTCGGTAGCACGAGTGCTTCTGGTGGTGCAGTTTCAGCCCCTGTACCCATACCATCATGCACTCCGCCATCGATTCCACCATTTCCACCAGTATCACAACCACAATCCACAAACCCATTCACCTCTGCCATGTCTTGTGGAGCGCCGACCTGTGATGGCACCCTAGTTTCTAGACAGCAGACACCTACTTTACAACCATTTTCACAACCACAACCAGTATTTTTCAAACCTCAACCTACACAACCGCAACAATACCAGCAACCTCCTTAGCAACAGTACCAATATCCAGAGGTCGAGGAAAGATACGATGAGGAAGATGAAGGATGGGTTCCACCAGCACCACAACAACCATGGAACCGAGGTCGGGAACCTCCCAGAAGAACACAGCAGCATCAACAACCACCAGGTCAGCAGGGGTATAACGATCATAAACTTCTACGGTAATCCTACTCAACCTTTATATTTTGCACAACCGAGGAGGCAATCGATTGCATCACATTTCCAGCCACGGGAATATGATGACTCGTCGCCAATTTATATTCCTGACAATATTGAATCTCAAGTAGAAATAAGGCCTCAATTGTTAGGGATATTACCGGAGTTTAGGGGGTACAAGCAGGATGACCCATACAATCATTTGTATGAATTTATAGCGATTTTCAATGCTAACACCCCTAGGAATACTAATAGGAACATCTTTAGGCTCAGATTATTCCCATTCACTCTTAAAGACAAAGCCAAATACTCGTTTACGTCTTTACCATCAAACAGCATCACCACGTGGGACCAACTCAAGGCCAAGTTCCTACAAGAATTCTATCCGGCAAGCAAGACGACGGAGATTAGGAGGGTTATTCAGGACTTCCAGCAAAAACCAGGAGAATCTTTCCACGATGCATTTGATCGGTTAAAGGAGTTATTACGATCCTGCCCGCACCATGAGGTTCCCAAATCGCAGTTAGTGAAATTGTTCTTTGAAGGAGTCAGCGAAACACATCAAGCAATGATAAATGCCTCGTCAAGTGGGACATTTATGTGGCAAGACCCAGAAGAGGCTTGGCAGTTCTTGGAACAATTAAGCAATGGCTCCAAAGCGAATTTTTCTACGAGAAAAACTGTAGGCACAGCAGCAGCAGTGGGAGCTGATGTTGATTGGAAGAAGGAGGTAAAAAAGGAAATAAGCGAATTAAATAAGAAGTTTGACAGACTTATGTCGACGCTGCAGAATGGACCTCAAGGTCAACCACAAGGAGGTCAAGGAGGACCGAAAACTCAGGAGGCAAACCAAGTTTATGGCCAGGGTCAAGGTCAGTACAACAATGGACGACCCTACAGATCATATAATCAAGGACAGCAGCAGAACTTCAATAACGAGAGGCAGAATAACTACCAAGGTCAATCATCCAATCAGCCTAGGTCATACCAGCCCGCAAGCAATAATGGAAATGCGAGTGGGAGTGGTAGCAACAATAATAATAGGGGGTCCAACACTACTGTCAACAATGCCCCAGGAACTCAAGAAGACTTGGTTGCAAAAATGTATGAAATGTTCAGTGCTACTCAGCAGGAATCCCAAGCCAATGCAAAAGCTATCGCAAACATGGAAAGGCAAATTGGACAAATGGCCGAGGATCAGCGAAAAAGGGACAATGGAAAGTTGCCAAGTGCCACGGAAGTTAATCCAACCCATAATCAACGAGCCGGAAAGGAACACGTTAATAATGTTGAGGCTGAATGGAGAAAGGTCACTTTGAAGGACTTATTAGATTCAGGAAGTGAGGCAGAGCTTGAGAAAGAAGAAAAAGTCCAAGAGAAAGTGGAGAGTAAAGAGGAAGGTAAGAAAGGAATGGAAGAAAAGGAAATTCCTGTTGAGGAGTGAACTCAACCAAAGGTGGACAAAGAGGTCCAGAAAGAAAAGCAGTCAGTGATAGCAGGAATTAAGCAAAGAAAGAAAGATAAGAAAGGGAAGAAAAAACAGGAAGCGCCTAAATCGATAGGGCTATTGATAAACCAACCTCTGTGGGATGAACTTAAGGGCGCTCCTGAAGATACAAGAATTCTTCAGGAGATGTGCGATAGAAATGGAAAAAGTAAGATTCCCATACTAGACACTGTTAGATTGAAAATTAAGGAAAGTGAGGCACTGTTGGGAACACTGCCCAAAAAAGAGAAGGATCCTGGATCACCATTGATCACTACTACTGTAGGAGATGTGGTCATTCGGAACACTTTGCTGGACTTGGGAGCAAGTGTAAATGTGCTACCGAGGTACTTATATGATAAGTAGAAGAATGAGGAACTAGAGCCAGCAAAGATCGTACTGCAGCTGGCTGACCAGTCAACAAAGGTATCCCGGGGAAAATTGACCAATATGATAGTCAAGGTTGGAGACTTCTTTTATCCTGTAGATTTCTTAGTCATGGAGTATGAAAGTCTGGAGGACGCACCTGCGCTCATTTTAGGACGCCCATTTTTAGCTATGGCTGGCGCTGTGATTGACTGTAAGACGGGGGATGTGGACATCTCCTTTGGGACGTGAAAAAGAAGGCTGAATATGTTCGGAAGCCCTGTATCTTTACCTCTAGGGAACGATGACAAGCAAGCAGACAGAAATATGCTAACGGAGCCTGGGATTAGGAACAAAGGAAAAATATGGACGCGAACGGGAGAAGGAGGTAAAGAGGAAATTTTAAAGGAAACAAAGGATCACTCGTTGGCCACTATTGATAAGGAGCAGTTGCTGGATAAGATGGAGATGCTAGAGGCAAGACACCAGCAGTATCAGAAAGAATCAAGAGAAAGGGAAGCAAAAGTCTTCAAGCTTCCGGAATCGCAGGAACAATGGATTAGTGGAGTGAGTGATAGGATGACTCAACTCACATCCTTAATGTCAATGATGGCCCATAATTTCATACCAGGATTCAAGCAAATGTCATCAGAAGTTCAAGGAAGGGAAGAATAGGAGTAGGAGTACTACGTCTGGCTGAAGACGTTAAACTTAGCGCTTGTTGGGAGGCAACCCATCGTGTCATAGAATATGTTTTGTAGAAGTAATTAGGAAAAATATCATCATTAATTGCAGGTACTAGTGGTCCAAGGCAAGTGTGGGGTTGTGTGAAGAATTTGGAAATTTTAAAAGCCTTGTTTGGACTGAATTCCTTTGCTGATTTCAGTAGCCAACTAGGGTTAGCCTTGTGGGTTGAACTTTAGTCAGTGACTGTTCAGTTGGACCTTAGTTATTGGTTTAGTTTATGCCTTGGTTTATGTTTGATTGTTTGCCTTTGTTTGCTTCTGAATTAGAGATGTACTTCTGATTTCAGTATGTGATTAGGTTTGTTTGGAGTTTAGTTTAAGTTTATGTTTGGTTGGAATTGTTTCAGTTTATGTTTTCTGGGATTAATAGTCAAAAGCTTAGGAACTAAGTCCTCTGACTATAGCGTGACACTACAGTTGGTAATCTGTCACCTGACTTGACCACGTAACTCCTGTGGATCGACCCTGATTACCACTGTGCTAGTGTGTGTGTTAGGTATTTTTCTTATTTTTGACCGCACGACGACCTAGACGAGTCAAACCATTGAAAAGTTCAAAGACTTCAAACATGAAGTCGAGAACCAATTGGGCAGGAAGATAAAGATGCTCAGATCCGATAGAGGCGGTGAGTATCTTAGTATCAAGTTCCTAGACTATCTTAAGGAATGTGGAATACTTTCACAGTTGACCCCTCCCAGGACACCACAATTGAACGGTGTTGCTGAGAGGCGTAACCAAACCTTGTTGGACATGGTTCGTTCCATGATGAGTCGAGCTTCTCTTCCTATCCACTTTTAGGGGTATGCCTTAGAGACAGCCGCCCATATCCTCAATCTCGTCCTTACTAAAAAGGTTGCCAAAACACCTCACAAGATGTGGACAGGGAATGTTCCCTCGTTAGAACACAACAAGGTCTAGGGTTGTGAAGTCTTCGTGAGACGAGAGACTCATGGCAAACTCGAGGCCAGAAGTGAGAATTTTTTTTCATTGGTTACCCAAAGCAGTCCTTTGGATATTTGTTCTACAAACCTAGCGAGGACATGGTCTTTGTGGCACGAAGAGGAGTCGTTCAAGAGAAAGAGCTCATATTCAAATAGGACAGTGGGAATACCATTGACCTTGAAGAAATTCAGGAGTCCACCAATGAAGTAACCTTAAATGATACTAGCACTCAACCTGAGGAAGTAGTTCCTGTTGAACAGGTAATCAGTTTATTACCTCCTAGACGCTCCGGTAGAGTTAGCATGCCACCTGAGTTTTGTCGATTTCATATTACTACAGATGGTGACACGTTCATCAGTGATAGAACACTGGTGAATCTGGATGAACCAGCTAACTACAGGAAAGTAATGGCACGCCTTGAGGCTGCTAAATGGAAGGAGGCAATGGACAGCGAGATCAAGTCCATGTATGACAATCAAGTTTGGAACTTGGTTGACAATGTGCCAGGTCGAAAGACAGTTGGATGCAAATGGATCTTCAAGAAAATGACCGACATGCATGGAAAGGTACACACCTTCAAGGCTTGGCTGGTTGCGAAGGGCATCACTCAAACCCCTGGGGTTGAATATGATGAGACCTTCTCACCAGTGGCTAAGATAAAGTCTATTAGGATAATGCTCGCCATAGCTGCATTTCATGATTATAAAATTTGGCAGATGGATGTCAAGACCGCTTTCCTTAACGGGAAGTTGGCTGAGGATGTTTACATGAATCAGCCAGAGGGTTTTGTAGACACAAAGTTTTCCAATAGACTGTGTAAGCTTGAGAAATCACTCTACAGATTGAAACAAGCTTCTCGCAGCTGGAATCTCTTCTTTTATGAGAAAGTCAAAGAGTTTGGTTTCTCTAGGAGCAAAGATGAGTCATGTGTGTATACCAAGGCTAGTGGGAGTATAGTCACTTTTCTGGTGATGTATGTCGATGACATATTGCTCATGGGAAACGGCATTCCGACCATGCAAGAAGTAAAATCTTGGCTCGGGAAGTGTTTCACTATGAAAGGCCTTGGAGAAGCTGCATATTTTATAGGGATAAGAATATTGAGAGATAGAAAGAAGAGACTGATTGGACTCAGTCAAAGTGTTTACTTGGACAAAGTACTGAAAAGGTTCAGTATGGAACATTCTAAGAAAGGAGAGCTACCGATACAAAATAATGCCAAAGTGAGCAAGTCTCAAAGTCCAAGTACAGATGAGGAAATAGCTGAAATGAGTCGGGTACCCTACGCTTCGACTGTGGGGTCGATCATGTACGCTATGACATGTACCACCCTGACGTGGCCTTTGCCTTGACCATGGTCAGTCGCTATCAGGGCAATCCGGGCAAGGCACATTGTATTGCGGTTAAAAATATACTAAAGTATTTGCGGAGGACGAAAGACATGGTCCTAGTCCTTGGTGGCAAAGATACATTGAGAGTAACTAGATACAGTGACGCCAGCTTCCAGACATATAGAGACAATTATCGGTCTCAGTCGAGCTGGGTGTTCCTGTTTAATGGTGGAGCGGTTACTTGAAAAAGTTCCAAGCATGAGATAGTGGCTGATTCAACTTGTGAATCAGAGTACATAGCTGCGGGTGAAGCCTTTAAGGAAGCGGCTTGGCTGAAGAATTATATCGGTGACCTTGGAGTAGTCCCGACAATTCAGGAGCAAATGGAACTATTATGCGATAATGAAGGAGCGGTAGCCTTGACCAAGGAACCGCGAGATCATGGAAAGTCCAGACATATCGACAGAAAGTACCATTACATCAGACATAGAGTAGAAGAATGTCACCTCATAGTAAAGAGGATATCATCAGAAGATAATCCTGTTGATCCTCTGACAAAGGCTCTAAGCAGGGTTAGACACTATTAGCATGCTAGGAGCATTGGACTAAAGGATGATATTAGTTTTAGCAATTAGATAGATATTTCGAAACTTTTAACAAAGAAATGTAATCGAATTTGGTGATTAAATGATGGAAAATTATTTATTAGTATTGTTTACTGCCAATTGTCATTAGTACATTATTGTATTTCAAAATTTTGCATGTTTCACTTCCCGAATAATTTGATTATTCAAAAGTCCACAGTCGATCATACTTTCGGAAGTAAGTAGTGAACTAAGACTGTTATGAATTGAGTTGTAAGACTGTCTCAGGAGTTAGACATAGCAATAGTGTTGCTACAACATTCATGAGTACTTGGAAATAAAGATTTGAGTATTGAACCAATCCGCGCTCAGGGAATTACTTCATGGATTATGTCACAAGTAATTCTGAGACGATAATATCTTATGGTCTTGACATATGAGTTGAAATTTACAAATCAGTCGTGCATTGATAATGTGTAAACGCATTGGTAACTCGATGTTATAAAACGTATTGTTTTGCACGATTTGACGAGTAAAAGATACAAGCATATGAGTCGAAGTTTATTCGTTCCTTTTTCCTTAACGGGAAAAGCGATATCTGTGGGCCCCTCAGTGATTTGGTGATAAATTATAGTGCTGGGCCCGGCTAGAACTAAATTAATGTGTTCAATTAGAAGTCCTATATCATCAAAACAGAGTATCGGACTGAGAATCCATGTGCTAAGTCTGAATGATATCTTGTAGAACGAATGATCATATGATCACTAATCTTAGGACACGTAACTAACTGGGTCAGAGTTCGGCAGCGGATTTGGAAGCTACAATTTGCTTGTCAAATTTGGAAGCTATATGAAATTATAGTTATAGACTTATCTAAGTGGGAGACTGTTGGATTAAGGTGTCTAAGCCATAACTATAATTTAAAAATATACTTGAATTGACTGCAACACAGTTCTTTTGGGTTGCCCTCCTAACTAGCAAAGGACTAGATGACAAATAAAGAAAGAGATATAATGATTTATTAATATATTATGACAATACTATATTAATTAGAAATTATAATATTTAATTAATAATTAATCATAAATTAACTGGAATTAATTTTGGAATTAATTAAAAGTGCAGGGTCTAAATTGTAATTGTTCAATAGTTGAGCAAAAGACAATTAGGGTTGTGTATGTGGGTTGGAAGAAACCAAGGCCTAAGGCCTTATGGGTTTTGAATTCTACATATGGTATTGGTGTTGTTTATTGCAGTGATAAGTAGATTCAGTTATATGATCAAAGCCTTATCATATCTAAGGCAGTTATACTCCTTATTACTTATCACCTTGAGACTATAAATAGAGGCCCTCCCCAACCCTCATTCTCATGCCAAAATTGGAGAGATCCTCCTCCCTCTCTCTTGCTCATCTAGCTTGCTAAGTTCATGGGTGTGAGCCATTAGAGACACGACAATTGTGGTGCTAGTTTCCAAAGATCAAAGGTATTAAAATTATTCTTTTGTAATTTTAATTTGGCCTTAGTTATAGGTTCAATTGAGAAAAACATAGACCCTTATTAAGGTGCATATGAACTTAAGAATTTAAGCTCATTGTTTGCATAGAAACCATCAAAATGTTGTATAAGATGATTCCATTTTCTGAAATACAGCATTCAATTGTGTTTCAGACTCAACATGAATCTTGGCTTGATTTTCAATACGTTTCTTATATTCCTCCATAAGGCTCTTCATATGTCCCTTTGTAAAACCATAGGCAACACGCACAGACTCTACAACATCTTTAAGATTTGTGGGTTAATCTGTATCTTCGAGATCAAAACCGGTTTGACACTGTAGTAGAATGTTCAGTTTGTTGCTTAGTGTTTGGTATTGCTTCATCAGCACCAAGTCATTGCCATTCACTTGCGAATCATCATCTTCATCCATCTGAATGGGTGTAATGTGGATATAGAGGTAGAAAAGTATCAAGGTTTAGCTCATTGGTAGGAGAGGGTGTTGGAGTTGGATATGGAGCTAGAGAGGTATCAATTCTAGAAGAAGAAATAGATGTGACAATGGGATATGAGACAGGAGTGGATGTCAGTGGATGTAGATGTTGGGATTGGAAAATTCTTCTATTCAACACTAGAACAGAATTACAATAGGAGGAGCAACTCTCACACTCGACTATTACAAAAAACCAACCCTTTAACTAACACTTACACTCTAAGTGTTATGCTCACTAACTCTATGTGTTTGTGATGTTTGGGATGTCTAAGAACTGAAACTTAAGCCTCTATTTATAGCTAAACTAGCCACTAAATCTATAGTATATGAACACATTGAATTCTTGGAAGAGAAGATCAAATTTGCCACCTTAAGCTTTGTCAACAATGGTGGCTTCTAGAATGGAGGCTGGAAATCAACAAATCTCCCCCTCCAGCCTCTGTTGAACAATCCTTAGCCCAACTATTTCAGCACATAGTTTGTGTTTGTCTTGTGTCACCACCTTGGTCAACATGTCTGCAGGATTGCCATTTGTGTTGATCTTTGACAACTTCAATTCTCCTCTCTCGATTGCTTCTCTAAGCCAATGATAACGGATATCGATATGCTTAGTGCGAGAATGGTACATCGAATTCTTGCTCAGGTCCATAGCACTCTGACTGTCGCAATGAACGATGTATTCTGCTTGGGGAAACCCCAGTTCTTGAAGAAACCGTTTTAACCATATAAGCTCCTTCCCAGCTTCAATGGCAGCAATGTACTCGGCTTCTGTTGTTGACAGTGCTACACACTTCTGTAACTTGGATTGCCATGAGATAGCTCCCCCTGCCAAAGTGAAAACATAACTTGATGTAGATTTCCTATTATCAATATCTCCTGCCATATCGGCATCTGTATAACCTTTCACGATTGGCTTTGCTCCCCCGTAGCATAAACATAATTTTGAACTACCCTTCAGGTATCGCAGTATCCACTTGACTGCTTCTCAATGTTCCTTTCCTGGATTTGCTAGATATCTACTCACAACACCAACAGCATGAGCAATATCTGGTCTTGTGCATACCATTGCATACATAAGACTTCCTACGGCTGAGGAATAAGGGATTGTCTTCATCTCTTCATTCTCTTTATCAGAAGAAGGGGAATTTTTCTTACTTAACTTGAAGTGATTTGCCAACGGAGTGCCAACAGGCTTGGCGTTTTCCATGTTGAACCTTTTGATCACACGTTCAACATACTCCTCCTGTGACAAGAACAATTTTCTTGATTCTCTATCACGGATAATTTTCATGCCCAATATCTGTTGAGCTGGGCCTAAGTCTTTCATATCAAAGAACTTAGACAAATCTTTCTTCAAGTTGTTGATCATGGTTGCATCTTGACCGACTATTAGCATATCATCCACATAGAGCAAAAGGATGACAAATTTCCCATCTGGAAACTTCTTCAAGTACACGCAGTGGTCTACAACAGTTCTTTTGTACTCGTGACTTGCCATGAACGAGTCAAACTTCTTGTACCACTGTCTTGGGGCTTGCTTAAGACCATAAAGGCTCTTCTTCAGCTTGCAGACGAGATGCTCTTTCTTTGGGATTTTAAACCCATCGGGCTGCTCCATGTATATTTCTTCATCCAAATCACCATGGAGAAAAGCTGTTTTTACATCCATCTGCTCAAGTTCAAGATCTAGACTGGCTACCAATCCGAGCACGACTCGAATCGACATCATCTTCACAACCGGCGAAAAAATCTCATCAAAGTCAATTCCCTCCTTTTGTTGGAATCCTTTGACAACGAGTCTTGCCTTGTACTTCACAATGTTTCCTTTGCCATCTTTCTTCAACTTGAAAACCCACTTGTTTTTCAAGGCTTTCTTTCCTTTAGGAAGTTTCACCAACTCATATGTTTGATTCTTTTGCAAAGAATTCATTTCTTCTTCCATGGCCTTCTGCCAATTGGCTTTGTTAGTATGAGATTGAGCTTCCTCAAAGCTCTCTGGCTCCCCTTCGCTGGTAAGAAGGATGTAGTTCGAAGTTGGGTATCTTGAGGAAGGAACACGAACTCGATCAGATCGTCAAACTTGAGTTTCTTCATTAGAAACATCTGGCAATGAATCTGAATTATCAAGAGGTGGAAGCTGCCCCTGCTCAACACCTCCTTGATCTGCATCATCAACTTTATTATTCTGTTCATCGGTCGGAACATCATCTTTTGTTTCAGATATCATTTCTGGAACTTTGAAGCTTTGTTGCTCGTTAATCGATGCCTTGAAATCATAATACTGGTCTTCATAGAAAACAACATCTCTGCTTCGAATAACCTTCTTTAGTTCTGGGTCCCATAGCCTGTACCCGAACTCTTCATCTCCATATCCAATAACGATGCATGGAGTGGATTTGAGGTCCAACTTCTTCCGCAATTCACTTGACACATGTGCAAACGCCTTGCACCCAAGTACTCTCAAGTGAGAATATGTTATGTCATTACCTGTCCATATCTTTTCTGGAACTTCAAAATTCAATGGAACTGAAGGTGACCTATTTATAAGGTAACAAGCTGTCAATACAGCTTCACCCCATAATGGCTTTGGTAGGTTAGCCGCACTGATCATACATCGGACCTTCTCAACAATGGTACGATTCATTCGTTCTGCTACACCGTTATGCTGTGGGGTACGTGGGACAGTCTTTTCATGCCTGATACCATATTTTGTGCAATATGTTGAGAACTCACGAGAATAGTACTCACCTCCATTATCTGATCTGAGACATTTCAACTGCTTGCCAGTTTATCTTTCCACCATTACATGAAAAGCTTTAAAACGATCAAATACTTGATCCTTCGACCTGAGACAATAAACCCATACTTTTCGTGATGCATCGTCGATGAATGTCACAAAATACTTGTTTCCGCCAAGGGATTCTACTTCAATGGGTCCACATACGTCGGAGTGGACAAGGCTCAACAACTCAGAGCGCTTATTTCTTGTGGAGCTAAAGGAAACTCTGTGTTGTTTCCCAAATAAGCAGTATTCACAAGGATCCAGGGCAACATCTTTTTCCATGGAAATGGACATCTTCTTTTCAAGAGTTGTTAACCCTTTCACAGTCATGTGGCCTAGTCTTCTATGCCACAGATTTGGTGATGTCTCTTCTTCTACTGCATTGAGACTTGGTTGAATCAACTTTGCATATGACTTATAAATAGTACCACAAAGCTTTCCCCTTGCAATGACCATAATGACTTTTAACAACTTCCAGTTGCCATTTCCGAAGTGGTTGTCATAGCCCTGAAGGTCAAGAGCTCCAATTGAGATAAGATTCATTCTTAGCTCCGGAACATGTCAAACATCTTTCAACACCAATGTACACCCTACATTGGTCTTTATATGTACATCACCGATACCAACAATGTTAGAGGAACTGGTGTTTCCCATCCTCACGGTACCATGGTTTACGGATTTATATGTTGCAAATAAATCCCGGTCCGGAGTGGAATGATATGATGCAGCGGTATCAATCACCCACTCGTCGTCACGAGCGCCTACGTGTAGGCATGCATCCTCCTCGCATGCAACAAGGGCAATGTCTTGTGAAATGTTGACCATGGTCTCACCATCCTCCTTGCTTGAACTAGTACTCGTTTCAGCCTGTTCTCGTAGAAACTTTAGAAACCAAGATTGGAAAATTCTTCTATTCAACACTAGAACAGAATTACAATAGGAGGAGCAACTCTCACACTCGACTATTACAAAAAACCAACCCTCTAACTAACACTTACACTCTAAGTGTTATGCTCACTAACTCTATGTGTTTGTGATGTTTGGGATGTCTAAGAACTGAAACTTAAGCCTCTATTTATAGCTAAACTAGCCACTAAATCTATAGTATATGAACACATTGAATTCTTGGAAGAGAAGATCAAATTTGCCACCTTAAGCTTGGTCAACAATGGTGGCTTCTAGAATGGAGGCTGGAAATCAACAGTAGATACAAGAGTGGAGACGGGGTTCCAAAATGGATGGAGGTTCAGAAGTCGTGATAGGTTTAGAAGTTATGATGGCTTTTGAGTTACTACAAGAAAACAGCCAAATAGCAATGGAAAGGTGCTACGGAAGACCTTTCCGTAGCCAAATTGCTACGGTTTATGCTACAGAATGGCTTTCCGTAGCAAATTTACTACGACATTTGCCACGAAATGAAAATTCCGTAGCGAACACAAGAATAACTACGATTTTTGTCACGATATCAAATTCCGTTGCAATATTGCTACTGATTTTGCTATGGACTGGATGACAACGCCTAGTAATATCAAGTATTTTAGTCGTATTTAGGCCCTATTCTTGGTGAAAATATATCATATATGCACTGGTATTTCTCACTTTTTGTGTTAGTGCTTGTTTGCAAAGAAATGTTACAATCAGGGGCTAAATGCGGACAATTGAAGAAGTTTTGAAGATAAAGACAAAATCAGTCGAATAAACACGCGCGCTGCGGGAATGAAGCCATGCGCGACGCGCCACGTCAAAAGTAAGGCGGTGGAAGAAATTCAAATGACGGAAAAACAGGGATAAGGCTCTATGCGCGACACGGCTAGAGACCTTGCGCGTCGCGGGTTCTAATTTTCCACAACTATAAATAGAGGCTTTTAGGTCGAATTTTGGAGGCGAAGATCAGACCCTAAGGTGGACTTACGGCGATTTTGACTCAAGTTTCGAGATTTCAACAACCCATTGTGGTATTTTTATGTTTTCATTCTATTTTCAATATTAGTTTAGTAGTTTTAAGCTTCTAGATTGATGTTTCTGGATAATGGCAACCAGTAGTAGTAGGTTAAAGCTTTTTAATTTCGAATTTTACTGTTTTGGATGTTCTGGATTGGAGTTTAATATAGTTAATCATTCGGTTCATGTTTTATTGCACTTTTTACCTTTATTTATGCTTGAATGCTTTTGAATGCTTTTGGCATGTGTTTATTGTTTCTGGATTTTGAATATACCTTCTTATTTTCGTAAGCAATCTAGTGTTAGGAGTTGGTTTAGTTTCATTTAGTTTATGTTTGGTTTTGGACTTGGTTTGGATTTGAGATTTTTGTGTGTTTTTGGGAAAATGGAAGTTAGTCCCTCTGGCTGTAGCGTGACACTATAGTTGGTAAGCTATCGTCTTGTCTTGACCACGAAACTCATGTGGATCGACACTTACTACCATTGTGCTAGTGTTTGTGAGGTTTTATTTTCTTATTTTTGACCGCATGGCGACCTAGGCGTGTCACTGGATATTCGTTGCTATTTAGTTACGAAAATATCTACGATAATACAATCCGTGGTTATTTTGCTATGAAAATACAATCCGTGGTTATTTTGCTACCAAATTATAATCCGTTGTTATGTTGCTACAGATATTCGTTGCTATTTAGCTACGAAAATATCTACGATAATACAATCCGTGGTTATTTTGCTATGAAAATAGCTATGAAAATACAATCCGTGGTTATTTTGCTACCAAATTATAATCCGTTGTTATGTTGCTACAGAATTTTGCTACGAAATTAATTTCCATAGCTGATTTGCTATGAAATGAATTTCCGTAGATAAGTAGCTACGGAAATGTTTTACGGAATTGTGGTCCGTAGTTGTTTTGCAATAGAATCAATATACGTTGGTATCCTTGTTATGGATTTTGTTACGTCCTTTATTTCCATAGAAATTTAGCTATGGAACTTGTTTTTTTATAGAAATTTAGCAACAAAATTTTGTTACGAAACTCGTATAGCTATGAGATTTATTTTTATAGGGATATAGCAATGGAATTTTGTTACGAAACTAATATGCTACGAAATTTTGTTTCGTAGCTAGTAAGCTATAGAAATTTGCTACGAAACTAGCATGCTACGAAATTTTGTTTCATAGCTAGTAAGCTGTAGAAATTTGCTACGGAAATTAATGTCGGGGTGTTCTGTTACTTTGACTATGAAAAAAGTTATTAAACATAAATTATGAGGCTTAGGGGACTCAAGCACAGGCTTGTTGCCCTCACACACGGCAACTTACCATGTGATCTAGGAAGCTTTATTGGTTTGTATCCGTGAAAAATTGAATTTGATATGTAATAACTTGAGACTTCAAAATTTACGTATATGTCATTATAAACTTATGAAATTCACACCCATATGCAATGTATGTCTTGTTTAAAACAAAAATAAACAGATTTAATATTAAAGGAATTATATAAAATTCTAAATATCATGATAATTTACCAAACTACCCTTTCCAAAGGAGGGTATTATCTAGTCGTTTCTTTCTGATTCCCCTAAGTTCCGACCATGAGCATCCTTCCTCCCCCTTCTTTCTTCCACCATGACCATCGAGCTTGATGTCAAGCTTTCACCATCTGGATGTTTACTCAAAGAAATCACAACTGAGATGGGTAGATTCGAAGCAAACAAAGCTTAGGGCTTGGATCGAGAGAGGTAACATGAAGACCGAAATGAAATGCGATGTTGGGATGAAGATGTTGATTTGAAGAAATCGCAACTGAAATTGGTAGGATTCGACAAGCCAAGCTTAGGGCTGGGATCGAGAGTGCTCGGTGAAGACTGAAATGAAACGTGAAGTTTCTCGGATCGAGAATCCTAACCAAGCTTTACAGAAGGAGGAGACGCATCAATTGGCTCATAGTTGTTGAGGGTATGACTCACTTTATCATTGCCCTAGTTCAATTTCTCAACAAATTAATGCTTAATTTCAAAAAAAACATATGAGATCGTCTTGTTTCAAAATATAGGAAATTCCTTTATTTTCTGTTCTACTATTCCGCTTAGTACATATGTAAGTTAGGTAAATGCTGGATTCTAACTAATTGGTAAATCTTTTCGGTTTTTTATTGGATTGGGCAAGCTTGGTGAATTCAGAATCATTCTTTGTGAATCAGGAGGAGCGATTACAGGTTGCAGAATTTGCAACTAAAAGATGGAATACTAATTCAATCTGTCCAGTCTAAGCTCATTGGGGCAAGAGCAAAAAAACAACAGCATAGGGGCAAAAACGTCAATGGCCAAATGAACTCAATGCATTAGAAAACAGGAGTCAAACACTCTGAAGGAAATTGGTCCAAAAGGAATACAAGCATACTCTAACAAGTAAGTTTACATTATTTGACATTTTTATCAATAACCACAAAAGTTTATATAATTTATTTTTTTTAAGATTTCCATTTGTTGACAGTTTTTATCAATAAACACCATAGTTTATATAAATGTTTTTTGTTAGGATTTCCTTATGGAAGATCAAAACATAACCCCGACCATATTATCAACCAACCCCATACGTGGACAATTGGCTATACTTAGACCTGGCAAAAGCTGACACGACCCGCCAACCCGACACGAAATCGACACGAATTAAACGGGTTTGGGTAAAGGATTTCGACACGTTTAATTAAACGGGTCGACACGACACGAAACGAAAATTAAACGGGTTGGGTTAGGGTTACCATTTTCAACTCGACGATGACTCGAAAATAACCTGTTTATATATATATATATATATATATATATATATATATATATATATATATATATATATATATAAAATCTTGAAGACCAATTTTTTTTTACGTACATGTGAAATTTGGGCTGGGCTCTAACTCTCTATTTGTTATGTGTAGCCTTAGCCTGTAGTCCGATATTCAAAAAAAAAAAAAAAGACAGCCCTAATTTCCTAAACCTAAATCACGAATGAATTCGTCCGTATTCAAAAACAAAAAAAGAACCCTAACTCCCTAATGTTTTCGTCTGTGTCTGTGTAACTGTGTTCCATCTTTCAAGCCGCCAAGTCTCAAGGTCTCTCCATTTGTGATTTGCGAACATCTCAACTCTCAAGGTCGTGCCTCTCCTTCTCGCCGTCGACAAACGCTTGAGCCTCTACGGTCCGTTCTTATCGCCATCGTCTCTCCTTCACACTGTGTACGGTTAGTCGCGACTGATTATTTTTACCTCACATTCCTTCATTGTTTGAACATGTGTACTGATTATTACAATATTTGTACTTATTATTTCGAGTTAGATTGATTATTTTCGGACTACACATCTGTTTTTGTTTTGGAACTGGACTACTCATCTGTTTTTTTTGGAACGATACTACACATCTGTTGACTGATTATTTTCGACTTTTACTCCAAATATGCTTCTGTTGCCTAATTATTTTCGAGTTTTACTCCAAATTTGCTTCTATTGACTGATAATCTGTTGACTATTATAGGGCTGTTATGGATAGGGCTGTTATGGATGATCATATTGACTTGTCGGGTGATGAAGAGGAGGTTGGCAGTTTTCCAGCAAGCAAAGAAGGAGTTCTGTTTTAAAACTGCAATTTTAAAATTCTGCAATCATAACTTGTTTTTTAAAAATCTGCACTTAATTTTTTAATGTTGTTAATTTTGTTTTTTGTATATGTAGGGTCAATGCAACCGGATATTGAGGAGCTTTGCAAGCAAACTTTAAGATTGAAGGTTGATGAAGACAATGAAGATGATATATCAAGTAGCCCAAGTCCTCAAACTCAACAATCCGAATTAGGTTGAAGACTTGAAGTTAAAATTCTTGAAAACTTGTTGGTTTCAATTTGGGTTTGTAAGATTTAAGATTTAATGTGTTAAGACATCTACTTTTTATTTTGGGTTTGTAAGCTTTAAGACATAGATGTTTGAATTTGATGCTTTGAATTGTATGCTTGCAATTTAGTATTTCTTTGGTAAGATGTGCTTGCAATTGTATGCTCAAATTTATATTAGCTTTGGTAAAAATATGAAATTTGTTTTAATGTTGTTAGGTCAAACGGGTCAAACGGGTCACACGGGTCAAACGTGTCAAATGGGTTAAACGGGTCAAACGGGTTAAACGGGTCAAACGGGTTAGCCGGGTTAAACAGGTCGTGTCGGGTTTGACTTATTTATGCGTGTCGATTTCGTGTCAACAGATTCTGACTGTTTATTAAACGTGTCGAGTCCGGGTTGTTCGTTTTCAACCCGTTTATATTTTGACACGACCCGAACACGACACGACCCGACACGTTTGCCACCTCTAGCTATACTTGACAATTGTTGTTGTTTCTAATTTTTTTACTAAATTCCAAAATTGCCCCTATCTATTATACTAACTTTTAAAGTCAAAAGTTTGAACATGTCGACAAAATATGTGTTTATCCTCTACCCATACCTTCTTCCGGTTATAGCATTGTACTTCTAAAGTACAATACTATGATTGGAAAGTTTGAACTGTTTATCCTCTACCCATCACTATCGTCACACTCGTCTTCTTCCTGGACCTCTTCTTCATTTTCTGATGTGCTATACTCAAAACTACCATCGGAGTCGACAATACCATCATCGCTACTGTTATTTGCATCATCAAACTCCCCTTCAACATCATTATCAATTTCATCATCTGAACCGTTGCTTGAGATGTCGTCATGTCGAATGCTTCTGTTGTATTGCTAATGATTTCACTTGCTATAACTTCATCTTCTTGAAAAGCAACATCTTTTTTATGATCACTATCTCCTACTTCAGTCCATGCCCGAGGTTTAACTTTAAATACAGCCATCCAGTCAATGTTGTTCTATTTCAAACTGGGATAAGGCATGAAACACACTTGAGTAAGTTGCATCGCTAGAACAAACGACTCGAACTTGTTGAATTTTCTTTTATGGTTTATATCAACCAAGTTATAATGTAAATGGTCATAATTATGTAATGGAAATTGCATAAGAGATGTTTAGGATGCGAACCGACTCATAGTGAGTTTTTCTTGTATACACACACAACAAATCATGACGGAGAAAATTTTATAAATGACAAACATCGAGAAATTCATGTACGTTCCCTTGTTTTAAAAGGTTTATAATTTTGTATCTTTTTTTCCAATGAGTTCATCTAAATCTAGAGTATAATAATTTTCTAGGCTGCTTATTTGGAAAAACGCAAAGAATTACAAGCAATAGGAGATGATGTAGATGATAACGCCATCTTTTATGATGTTGTTGGAGGGCATGACAAAAAAGGAGGCTGTACGGTTTTGGGTCGTATGGAAAAGTGATTCCATCAAATAAAGGTTCTAACGATACGTATTACACTCCGGAGAAAAATGCCATGAAAGAGCTATCCGAGAAGAATGTCGAGTTTGCTCAAATGAAGGAACTTGTGACAGCCCAAAAAGAACAAAATGAAGAGTTGAAGGACCTACTAAAGACGCAAGCTGAGTAACTAACGACACAAAATGAACAAAGCACCTCCAAAATTGAAGACCTTGAAAAAAACTCCAAATATTTTTTGATAGCTTAAAAGACAAGAGCACAAAGTAGATCGAATAATATTGCTTTGTTTTTAGCAAGTATTTATTTTGATTTAGACTTCTTTACTTTTCATGTAATAAGAATTATTGGCTTTATTTAATAATATGCAAATTTGCTTTGTTTTATGAATTTGTGTTTTTAGATATTGGTACCAAATAATTGGAAATTATATTTATTTTTGTAAATCGTTTCGTGAATTTCTTCGTAACAAAATTTGCTACAAGTTTTGCTATGGAATTACACTTACGGATCTTAGTGTTGCAAATGTCGCTATGCGTTACCAGGTCGGCGGACTAGCGAGTAGCGAGTAATCGGCTAGGCGGGGAGTACTCGGTGAGCACTGTTCATGACTATATATATATATATATATATATATATATATATATATATATATATATATATATATATATATATATATATATATATATATATAGAGTAAAGTTCAATTGAGAACCTAAAAAAGCCTAGGAACCTAAGAACCCAATTTATGAACTTTTTTTCTACACAATATTTTTCAAAAAAAAATATACCAAAATTTTTGTTATGATTCATCTAGAAGATATCAAAAAAAAATTTCAAAAAAATCATTTTTTTAATTTTTTTTTCATATGGGTTTAGGGTTTAGGGTTTAGGGTTTAAGGTTTAGGGTTTAGGGTTTAGGGTTTAGTTTTAGGGTTTAGGATTTAGGTTTAGGGTTTAGAAATCTCTTAGACACTTTAAATAAAAAAATTGGATGCAAAAAAATCATTTTTTTTTATTTTTTTCATATGGGTTTAGGGTTTAGGTTTAGTGTTTAGGGTTTATGGTTTAGGGTTTAGGGTTTAGGGTTTAGGGTTTAGAAATCTCTTAGACGCTTTAAATAAAAAAATTGGATGCAATTTTTTTTTAAAAATATTGTGTAGAAAAAAAGTTTCTAGGTTCCTAGGTTTTTTTAGGTTCTCTCATGATCTCGACCATATATATATATATATATATATATATATATATATATATATATATATATATATATATATATATATATATATATATATATATATATATATATATATATATATATATATATATATATATATATATATATATATATATCATTATAATATAACATCACCGTGATGCCTAGATTTTGAGCAAAAGGATGCCTAGATTTTGAGCAAATGGACACTACCAAATTGAAGAAGTGGTGCTTTTGGGCTTGACAAGTCAGCAGAGTACAATATATTATGTTTTTTGAGTTTACTCACATATTTTCTCTTGGACAAATGCCACGTCCTTTCTTAAAAAGAGGACAAGTGTCTTATCGAATGAAGGGATGCTATCCCTTTTAATTTCTTTAATTTTCTATAAATTTTCCCATTATTTTTTGGATATTGACGTGTCTACTGGATAGTCCAATTTTTCCTTGCGTGTTAAGTAAGTTGGACCTGCTAAACGACGTAGTTTAACTGTTCACCGACTCCACCACATTCATCGCTAATTCCACCAGTAATTTTCTTCCACCAAGAAGGAAACGTTAGCCTTTTTTCTCTCTCCATCGACTATTCCGCTACAAATAGAGTTTTCTGCCCGCTCGCTGTTTTGCACTTGAACGTCACCATCTCATATCGAAATTGTATCTTACCTTTTCCTTTGTGCATTTGCCTTATATGTAGGTTTTCTGGAGGCCGTGTACTTCTAACTGTATAAAGGTTTGAACGACGCCATGGCAATTTTGATTGGATCACATGACCGCTTCAACTTGGAGTCTTATTTACTAAGGAACGCGTCCGGTCAATCTTCAGCGACTCAGGTACATCTTATTGTTTCTCTTTCACATCTTTTACATTTATCTGTGAGCATCTCTAATTTTCTCCGTTGATTACCATCTCTAATCCTTCTATTCTATCTTTTCCGCTTGTTGATAATAGGTTTTGCTCTTGGTTATGAATTTGGATTTGGTTTTTGTTGGGTTTTCCAATTAGGGCAAGAAGATGATGTTATTAAGCTTATCCTTCTGCCATCGCTGCCATGGAAGCCAACAACGACACGCATGTTAGCAAAATGTTTGAGGCTAGATAGCACATTTCCCACGAAGGTAAATAGTTCTTCTTCCTGTAAATCTGAATTTTAATAAAACATGACAATGATATCTGCAACCAAATCATCAAATCCACAATCGATAGCAAACCACCATCAGTCTCTTTGTAGTTTGTCATTTAATTTGCTGTTTTAAGCTCTCTGGTTTCAGAAAAGATCCCAATTTCAAATTTAATAAACTTTTAGCATACCTTTTTACACTTGGTTCTAAGAGTCCTTATGTTAGCATGTACACACTTTTAAACCATCAATTAATCATGTTGTGATATAATTCTAAATGATGTCTTCCCTAAACTACAATTTGTAGAATGGTTCTCATGATTTCGAGAAGCATTGCTACATCTTCTGTACAGATGCAACTTAATTATTGTTTTTTTGTATTTACATTTATTGGTTAGTTTACAAGTTTTCTCATGTTTTCGTAAATACTTTTTTGTAGGGTCCTAATAGTAAGGGGATCAAGTTGTTGTGGTTAAATCGCTGAATTGAGGTTTCAAGAGAAATCGATGAAGTTTGCCGTTGTAGTTTGTGCTCTTACATCTAAAAAGATCAAGAGCTTTTTGCAGACAAAGCTTGACGGGTTAGCTGGTAACTTGATATTTTGGTTTTTAAGGAATTTATCATGTGTTCTTTCAAATAAGTTCACTTCATCTTCTAGCCTGCTTTATGACAACTAAGTTATTATATTTCTGCAGTTTTCTATCTGCATCTCTTGGAAGAATGAAAAGAATCTATCATGGCATACCTGAAAACAGAAGTGAAAAATAGATGATGGAAAGGAAAACTCACTCTTTGCATATCTTATCAAATTAAGGGAAAAACTGAAGAGAGAAAAAAAACTAACTTTTTGGGGTTGAATAATTCTTGAAAATATTGAGGACACAGAAAGGTAGAAAAGATGATAAAATTCTTATACCGTTAGTGGAGTTGATGATGTATCCTGATTGGTTACCATTTAATTACATATAAATGCTAATAACTCTTTACCTCTCTTAATATAATATTGATTATTTTTCATCAACACTTTTGAATTGGATCAATGCTTTCTAAATCCAATTAGGAGTTGCGTACCTTGCTTTCGCTTTAGAGGTCAAACACATAACAATTAAACTTTCATTTTCTATATTGATTTAACATTTTCTTTAAAAATTTTAATTACTTGTAATATTCTTGTTCATACCAAAATGAAGTTGTTAATATTGGTTGTGTTTGAATATTTATACAAATTCATACATCACCACTGCTATTCTCCATCTTCTCTCATCCATACGCCAGCCAATTCAAGGAAATCTCAGGTTTTCTTCCCTAAGCTTCAATCGATTTTCCCATCTTTTCTAAGAAACCGTTCGCTCGATTTATTTTACATCGTGGAGTTTTATATTTTTGTAGCTGGTGCTAGAAGACTGAAGTTCGAAATTGAAGCCACTTAATAAACGATTGTTTGAAAGTAGGTGTATATTTCCAATCGATCTTCTTTCTAATTCAGCTTTTAGGGTTTTGTAATAAGATGACGGCGCTGGCGTTTTTATTTTCAAATTTTTTGGTGATCTCAGGTGTTCCGGTGCCCTCGCTGGCAACACCATATAACTTCTTCCACTTCTGTGGTCGTCGGTTCGAATTCAGTTTCACATTGATATGGGTCTACCAAGTTTGGATCTTCAAGATGAGTCTCGCTGCCCTATTGCACTGTTTAACAGGCAAATTGCTTGAATACCAAATTCGTATCGAGGTCTCGCTGTTATGGTAAATTATGCTTGTTATAGTTGTTTTTAGCCTTTTATTTTCTTGATTTTTTTGGGTTGTAATTGTCAATCTTCTAACATTTATAATGATTATGCCACGAGGAGAAGAAAAGCCTCCCTATTTCTATTATAGTCTTAAATACCAAACTGCTTCTATCGATGGACATTATCACTTTTCCAGGTTACCGAAAGGCTGCATACTAAGCTTGGGAAGTGCTACCAGCGAAAGTTTCAGGGACTAATCAAACTTTCATTTTCTACCTCTATATCCAGGTAAACTCCCCCACCCTATTGACCATAGGGGAATAATGCTGAATAATAATGGCTTGAAGGTTAGTTTCTCGTTTGAAGTTGTGCGATATTTTATAGTTCATTATCAGGTGCATGATTAATATGTTGCTCCTCTTTTCTATTCGGATGACTGAAGTTTCTAACTTTACTACTTTTTTATCATTTCTTATTTGGAGAACAAAAAGATTATAGTACTTCCTTTTAATCCGTTCTTTCAAGATTTAGATAGCAAAATTAAGAATGAAAGAGAAGAACTCTTTGTTGCACATGAAACTGTCGAGAACGTGTAAATGATGCCAGGATCGGGTTTTTGTTGGGAAATCTTGATGTGGGTGTTTGGTAATTTCATCTAAGAGGCGCTAAATTACTATCCATTCACCCCTATTTATTGTGTTATAGATGTAGTTGCAGTGATCCGTTGGAGATTTAGTTTAGATAATTTTCATTCCAAATTGGACCAATTTCTAATGAAACTTTCTTTCTTCATTAATGCTTCAAGGAGAGACTATATATATATAAAACGTGTTAATTCGGTAGTTAATTATGTGCAGTTGAGACCAGATGTTAGGTGCTTGATTGGAAATTGGATTCACAGATTTCACATCATAACTGGAATAGCTTAAGGGCTTGCTTATTTTCATCAGTATTCCTGCCTTGGTATATAAAAAGTAGGATGCTAATATGGTACTACACCATCAGGTGCATCAGGTCAATAATAAAATATAGGATTCAAATATGCTAATATACAAAATAACTTTAGAAAATGACCAACTAACAAGAATGAAAACGAACAAAGTTGGATGCTAAAATGCTATTTTCCAGAAGCATTTTCCTGGAAAATGAAATTTTTAGAAAATATGTAGAAAATAACATTTTTACTTTTCAGGAAATCTAATTTTGTACATATTTTTGAGAAAAAACAAGAAAATTTCCTAAAGAAAATCAGAAACTATGTGAAAAATAGCATCATACTTTCATAAAATTCGATTTCTACATATTTTATGACAGATTAAAAGGAAAATGAACAACAAAATTTAGAGAATAGCACTGTCAATATTATAATCATATTGAATCAAAACCCCAAAGTTTGAACATAAATTAATGGACAAATATTTGATATCTTACCCGGTAGAATTTGATGTAACCAATATTTGATTTTGTTTGGACCAGTGCAGGAACTCGAAGCAAACTTTACAATGTAGGAAATAATGTGCTAGACCTTCATACAAAAAACTCGTGTAGGCATGTGTATATATAAAAACGTGTAATTATGTAGCAGATAAACCCACAAAGACTATTAAAGCCAAGCAAGAAGTGGAAAAAATATGGGACATAGACTTGTTCTCATTCTCTCGTCGATACAAAAGATGGAAATTTCTTCTCATCATCGTCACTGAAAAGAGCCCTGGAAAGTTATTGTCTCTCGGTTGTCTCAATTCTCCATCTATGGAGGAGCCATTTTAGGATTCCAGTCTGTTATGCTGAAGTTTTTTTCTTGGTCAGAATATTTGTTATTGAAATTGAATGCAAGGAATACCAATGTACTTCCATTAACTTGTTTTTATAGGATATTACTTTGATTTCTTTTTCTTTGGTATAGAATCTTACCTGCATTTTTCAGAAATGGTTTTATTTATCACACTTGTAGTGAAGGAAATACCAAATTACCTTTCACGGGTCGTGCTAAGCACGACCCTCAAAAGGTACCTAGTATATATATATATATATATATATATATATATATATATATATATATATATATATATATATATATATATATAACACAATAGCATATATATATATAAAACACAAAAGGTACCGTATGTATATGTTTAAATTTTGAGTCACTTTTCCAACTTAAATATATGTGGTGGGTCTTTGATATATACATACCTTTACTATAACGAGTGGGTCCCCGTGCTCCGCACGGGTCCCTTTTCTTCGCTTATAAATTTGAGCGAGTCTTTAAAGAGAAAGCAATTGGGGCCGATCGGTTTAAGTCCTTGGGTTGTCGTTTTCCTCTCGATCGTTTTCTTTTGGGTTTTCATTCTTGGGGGGTTTTTTTTTCTTCCACGTTTTACTTTAGAAGCGCTGCAAAGGTATTTACACTTGTTTAATTGATTGTCTTATACATGTTTAGGGTTCGATTTTTGATTTCTGAAAATGACTTCTTTCATTCAGGTTTATCTGAACCGGTGTCTGTACAAGTTTATCAACAATTTTATCTTCAATACCTGACTCTGACCCTTCATCATCTTCAAGCCCACAAATTTCTGGTCCATTATTCAGATCATTAGGTCCCAAATTTGTTGCAAGATTATTTGAGACATGAGTTGAATCTAAAAGCGTAAGAGAATACGCAAGCATAACTCAAATGCTATTTTCCAAGGTCAAATGCAAGAATAAGCAATGTACTTTCATATAATTGTGTATTCAACATTGTATTTTTAGTTGATTTTCTTATTAAGACATTGTACCTCGGAAACTCTACTCAATTAAAATTGCTTTGTATTTAGATGACATTTGTTTGACATGTTTTGATTTTTCTTTTTCAAAAAAAAAAACCACCTGTTGACCGGACTTTGGGGCGTCCCCTGAGCCGATTTCAAAATCACAGTATATGAGTCCGGAATCACGCTTTACATAGTTGTCTGATTCAACAACTTTAACCTCAAACCCTGGAATCATATTCAAGAGTCTAATTGTCAACATCTTGGAAATTATTATTCCAAAAACATGCAAGAAATAGCAACGTATTGTCATTGATTCGTTCTATTATAGCATAGTACTTTCATTTTTTTCTATTACAAAACCAAGCATTGCGATAACATCCAAATTTGAAACAATTTTCATTGAATAGATTTTCCAAAGTATTCAAAGTACAATGCTCTAATAAGAAAAAATATGAAAGTGCAATGCCATAATTCGGTAGATTTTTCGAACGGACTTAATAAGAAAAAACCTCAAAGTACGTTGTTGTAATAGAATGAAATGAAAGTAGGATGCTATAATACACATAAGCTAATCTGTTAACATCTTGGAAACTTATATTCGAAGATGATGCACCAAAATAAAGGGATAAATGCAAGAAAATAGCCTTAAAACTTAAAAGATCTACCCAATTATATCAACGTCATCCAAACATGAAACAGTTTTTTAGTGTCATAAAAATGTAACGTGGAATGAAGTATTCGCTGTAAATTACAGTAACTAAATTAACATAAGAAATTTGATACATGATATTTATTTATTATTTTAATTACCTTTGTTGTCACATCAAATGCAGATGAGTGGCATTTATCCAATTAATCACACGTTGACGATGTGCATCTAAAAACATAAAATTAAAATCAGCTATTAAGAGGTGACACTTTCTACAATATATATTAAGTGTTAATTTTTAAGTCACATTGGTTGTAACATAGATTACCACCTTCATAAGCCATACTATCCCAATAGTCACCAATGACAAATGCGGGATTTGAAGCCTCAATGTATTCTTTCACATATCCACTTGAAAATACCCTGAGAGCAACATAAAACAAATAAAATGAAATGAAAGTGCAATGCCATAATTCGGTAGATTTTTCGAACGGACTTAATAAGAAAAAACCTCAAAGTACGTTGTTGTAATAGAATGAAATGAAAGTAGGATGCTATAATACACATAAGCTAATCTGTTAACATCTTGGAAACTTATATTCGAAGATGATGCACCAAAATAAAGGGATAAATGCAAGAAAATAGCCTTAAAACTTAAAAGATCTACCCAATTATATCAACGTCATCCAAACATGAAACAGTTTTTTAGTGTCATAAAAATGTAACGTGGAATGAAGTATTCGCTGTAAATTACAGTAACTAAATTAACATAAGAAATTTGATACATGATATTTATTTATTATTTTAATTACCTTTGTTGTCACATCAAATGCAGATGAGTGGCATTTATCCAATTAATCACACGTTGACGATGTGCATCTAAAAACATAAAATTAAAATCAGCTATTAAGAGGTGACACTTTCTACAATATATATTAAGTGTTAATTTTTAAGTCACATTGGTTGTAACATAGATTACCACCTTCATAAGCCATACTATCCCAATAGTCACCAATGGCAAATGCGGGATTTGAAGCCTCAATGTATTCTTTCACATATCCACTTGAAAATACCCTGAGAGCAACATAAAACAAATAAACTTGGAGATAATAATAGAAAAAAAAAATTCATATTTAGTATTGACCAAAATAGAGTTGACATCACAAAGTCAAGGCACCAACCATCATAACCAATATTATTCCTGGGCTAGTTCAGCCACTCTTTTACATCATTTCTTACAAAATCTTGGGGATGATCAATGTTTGGTGCTGCATGAAATATGTCACCTGCAATTCATAACATAAAAAACCACATTAAGGAATTATATATATATATATATATATATATATATATATATATATATATATATATATATATATATATATTAATTATAAAGAAATAAAAAATTATACCACTTGAGGGATTTCCACGACCCTGAAATTTTGGATCATCACAAAAAATTGCTTCGGGTCCCCATGGAATTTTCCCGCCAAAATATTCCATACCCCATTTCCACTTTGTTTATGTGCACATCTATGATTTAGTACAACATCTCCCAATGCCTGTAAAAGATTATAAATTCGTATTTATGTTTCTCCAAACTTAAAAAAAATAACAAATGACCAAATAATACCAGAAGATGTTGGTTGTGCATCTCTTCTATGCAATACCTAAGCTCTTCTTGGGTCCCATATGCTGAGTTCAACTTGTAGAGATCAGAAGGCATATACCCTGGATTCATTTCATGAAATTTATTATAAAACCATGTATCTTTTTAATTAAAAATAAATACTTTTTAAGTTTAAATTAAGTTATAAAGACCTTGTGGAGCAACAGATTCAATTAGAGGAGGTAACTACACTGCTGTTATACCACAGCGAGATAAATCTGCAGCCTTTGGAGCCAAATCAAGATACCATTTTTTATACAGCTTTCCCAATTCAAACCTTGAAACTTTACATAAAAATAATTTATCAAAGATCAATAAAAAACAATAAATTGTAGCTAATTTATATCAAGTTACTAACCACAATCTCACATCTGGTTCAGTTCCTGGCTCTTGGCTTTGTGCAATTTAGAAAAAAGTCTAATTACACAGAATGGGTATAATAGATACAAAATTTAAAAGAAGAAAGAAAGATAGAAAACCTAATTTTGCTTTTGCAATTGACCATACTTCAGATGGATTAGGCAATTCCACTGACTTGAATTTCCATGTGTTGACTTTTGAAATGTTGATTTTTTTAGGAGCGAATGTAGGGCGAACAGAACCTATCCTTCGTGCCATCCAGTTTCCATGTGTTGACAACTGTTATGATGGTTGGTGCCTTGACTTTGTGAGAACTTTTGGTCTTTTTGGGGGTTGTCTCTTTCCTTTCGATTGTATTCTCTGGGGGTCCCGGTTCCTTTGGATGATTATTAGGAAATTATACTTTAAAAATCTGCCCAAATTTAACATTGTATTTGGATGACATTGCTATAATTGGATATATTTTTCAAAGTACAATGTTGTCATCAAAGATGTAGACCGAAGGGTCCAAATTAAAGACAACGAAAGTTCCTTGATTTATATATTTGTCTGACGGGTTATCCTAGTATATAAAAGTAAAGAAACAAAAGAATAGTATATATTAACTTACATGGTGAAGAAAAAGTAAAAAAAAAGGTAAAATGGAAATATAAACCAAACCTTTGGAATCGAATAGTGAATGTCTAGCTTCCTTCTTCTTAATGGCTTATTCTGTAATGCACGCATGGCAGTTCGAGAAACACGAATATCATAGTAAGATATCATCACAAATCCCCTATGTTTACATGCTGTGTACAATGTCCATATATTCCCATATTGCTACAATGTAAACAAAATATTAAGTTGAATACATAGTAAATAGTAATGCATAAAATTTATCTTTATTGATAAATTCAATAATTATCAAAACTTGGTACCTCAAACAAAGTTATGAGTTCTGAATCCTCAACATTACTATTAATGTTACGCACGAATAATATTCTAGAAGGATGTTCTCCATACGGATGTTCACCAGCAACAGTTGCCACACCATTTGCAAGATTGTAGTGGGCCACCCCATTGCCAACAACCCCATCAGTCAAACCTACCTTTGAAATGCTCATATTTAAGGAATCCATGTCTGATTCAAGTTCCATACCTCCTCCACTTCCAAAAAGATCATACTCTTCTAACTCATCTGCACGGCTAGGAAAAGCATTGAGGTCAAAACCGTCCATTACACCTGCTAAAAGTTCATCTTTTTCGGGTAATAAGTTTCCAATTGCATGGTCTTCAAGATCTTCTAGCAAATCATTGCATTCTAAAGATTGAAAATCGTTCTCTGTGTTATTTGATATCACTGCATTTTTTATAAAGAAAAGAGTAAGGTGTTGTTTCTTGTTTATTAATAGAGTTATTGGGTACAAAGGGTGCATACACTTCTCATGGGGTAAAACGGGTAATGAACTTGAAAAAGAGTGGCATCACTTGAGGCATCATTATAAGCATCAGTTCCAGTTAACATGTCCCTTGCCCCACTTCCAACCACTTTTGAGAAACTCATTGATGTTATCTTTGAAGGACCTGTAACATAAAAGAGTGATTTTTCAATGTATTTCAATTATTGCAATGTATATAAACAGTAAAGTAATGGAGAATTTGAAGCTTACCATAACCAAAGTGATGTGAAGATGGTGAATGACTTCTGTCATGAAAACAAAATTTTAAGTCAGAAGTATTTATTTATTGCCAAGAATCAAACAAATTGACAACATTTACTTTCATACACTTCATTATGATTTATGAACCTTTAGTTACTGAGATAAATGTGAAATTAGTTACCTATCCTAGGTTTTCAATCTATCTTGACAAGAAAACTGTGAATAATGATCCAATCAAGGGAGTTTTAACCTAAATGATTGTTGTATAAGAGGTATTTACATATAAAACTAAACAACAGTAAACCAATTAAATCAACGATCATCAAGTTCATAGTTATAAGCCCGTATGTTCAAAGTTATAATGAATCATCAGACAACAAAGAAGTTTAAAATTCTCAAACGCAAACTGATATAAACATACATATGTCAAAAACCGAATTGGGGTAGTCCCTGATCATCAAGAGATTGTGCTTACACATACAAGTAAGTGCAAATTTTTTAATTTAGAGGAGAAAAGGGGGAAAGTTGGAGAAATTGTATAAAAGTAGTGGGAACTGTTATAAAATTCGCCATTAATAAGATATAATTGCTTGAATGTACAAAAAAAATCACACCCAATTGTGTGATCCGCAAAAACCCCAATAAGGAATCTGCAATCTGTACATCGATCGCCACATGCAAAGCAAAAATCAAACGATTAATGGGATGGTGGGACCTGAAATCGAAGAGCCCTAACTTGGCGGTGCGGTCTGCAAAATCAAATCGACATTCTTGCCTTCGGTTCTTCAACGATTCAACAAAGCCAGGGATGAACTTCTTAATTATCGCACGTCAAGTGGTAATCGATGTACGCTTGCGGCAACATCTTCTTCCGATTATCGATGGATTTGGTGTTTAAAAAGCATAAATCATAATCAAAAACTATGAGCACTCACCGATTCAGCACACCAAAGACACAATATCACCGATTCAATTTCATCGGCAACCCATGGTTGCTTGACTTGTACTCTGGGCAGCAATTTCAGTACAGATAGAGTGAGAGAAGAGGGCCGACTGTGGTGGCTTCAGTAGCACGGAAAGAGATGGCATCGGTGGCTTCACTGGTGTCGATGGGGAAGCGATGAAGAAACGATGTCAACGAAGGTGACGAAGCGGAAAGAGATGGCATCGGTAGCTTCAGTGATGCAAGAAGAGGGTGGTGTCGGTGGGGAAACGATGAAGCACGATGTGGATGAAGGGGAGGAAGCGGGAGTGAAGCGGTGGAGCAGTAATGGAGATATTTGGATCGCAGAAAGACGTAAATTCGAGAAGTGGGACGAATGAGGGAGAAAAGGGTGGAAAGATCCAATTAAACGACCCGAATCCAATCAAAAAACCGCGTTACATGACCCGGGGAAAAAAAGGTACACAGCAACGTGGAAAATTACGGAAATTAATATATAGATAAATATGTTTATAGTATGTGTATGTAAAATAATTAATTTATATGTATGTGGTGGGTGTTTGATTGTAACTAGGGTTGACCCGTGCGAAGGGTTTGGATCTTGGGTTATTTTATTTTATTTTTTTCCGAGTTTACACATGTGGGTTTTCATCTTTGACTTTTTAGAATTTTTTTTGTTTGATACGTATATATTCCGAGTTTATACATGTGGGTTTTCATCTTTGACTTTTTATAACTTTTCATTTTTTGTTTGATACGTATATATTTAATCTTTATACTTTTTTCTCTTTTAAGTTGTGTTTTGTGGTATAGACCTTTTCGTTTCCTAGGAAGTATAACGTACATGTTTATTCTAATGGGGACCGTTGATTTTTTTTTTTTTTGAACAGCAATATTATTAAAAGCAAGCGGGATGCTTGCGAAAAGAAAAAACAAAGTACAATAAACATCCAATCAAGAACCGAAAGAACAGACCACTGTCAACACTACCAAAACTACCCACCCAAAACAGAATCAAGATTTAACAGACTAAAAATACACAAAAGAAGACAAGGGGTAAAAAAGTCCAGCAGCACCTAAGCAACAAAGACAGGGACAAACATTCTAGAACCTGCAGCACCAAACTTTTATGAAGAACTAGGAGTAGCAAGATGAATCTTCAAAAAACTGAAACAGCACCCAGGGGTAAATACATCCATGAGTAGTTCAGGCCAAGCAGCTCAAAACTTTAGACCAATAAGAATCCAGGGGTAAAATTGTCCAAAAGCCACCGAAGGCTTTGCACAGCACCAGAAGACCTCAAAGAACATGGGAATTTATTCCCAAACCAACACGTCATCAGTCCAATCTCTTTAGAACACTAGAAGGCTTCAAAAGCAGTAGCAATTCCGACTAAAACAACACAATAACCAACAGTAAAAGGAATGACCAGGACCAAAGCTTCCATCTCAATCAACCGATTCAACTACAGGGGCAAAACAGTCCAAATCGAAGCAATCGCCAGTCTGATTATTGGAAAGAACCAGAACCTACACACACACAAACAAACACACACCAAAAAAACCACCCAACCCTCCCTAATGAAACAAGAAATGAAAGCACGAAAAAAGTACGACTCGCAACAGAAGACACACGAAGTCCTAAATGAGATTCTACCCATTGGAGAACATACACACTCAAAACAATTTGTTGCGAACGTACAACACCAAAACACCAAGAGCCCAACCCAACCCCCCCCCCCCCCCCAATCGAGTGCCAAATCAAGGCTACACCTGAGGAAACGATTCAAATAACCAAATTCAATTGAGGACCAAGATTCACATTTCTACAATAATGGACTCCAGAACTCACACACACCGGAGACACTCTCCATACACCATCTCTCCGCTGGCATTTACGAGAACAGACCGGAGCTAAACGGATGGCTGCACCAAGAGAACCATTCTAATGCGTAGAGCTTACCTCTAAACTTCACCCAGTGAAAAAGATTAGATTGGATAAAATCGACAATCACCATCGGATTTTGCTTCTTCTTACTAAATGTTGCATCATTCCTCGCCTTCCATATAGCCCAACAAGAAGCGTTTATAAGAGCAGATGCGAATTTGCCCTCCTTTTTGGATTTGGAAAAAGACGATACATGATTAATAATCGCATTCAAGTTCATCTGTCTCAACTCACTAAATCCACACCAACCAAAGAGACGTTCCCACACCTTCCTAGAGAAGTCACAATTTGCAAAGACATGTTCAACCGTTTCATCTTCTGACCCACAAAGAGAACATTTAACTTCTAAAAGATGTATCCCTCTATTTCGTAGACTTGTTTTCAACGGGATTTTATTCAACGCCAATCTCCAAAGAAAACAGTTGACCTTGCTAGGGACCCACGAACACCACTTTACAAATTTTGGAATCGGTTCCTTTTTTGAGAGATCAAGTGCTTGCCTCAAGGATCTAACTGAGAAATTACCATTATTTTCAATTATCCAATCCCAGGTATCCTCTTTAATTGAGAATCTGAACCCATTCAAAGTCTTGACTAGTTCATCTAGTTCTTTTTTCTCTAAGTTCGACAGATGCTGCTTTTTCCATTGCCATTTAAAATCAACTCCATTGGGAGAGATGACCACCCTGTCCATAATCAAGGAGTTTTTTTCTTTTTCAATTCTATAACATCTAGGAAATTTGTCTTTTAGAGGAATACCAGTTAACCAAATATCTTTCCAAATTCGGGTTTTATCACCTAACCCGACTTTCCTTCTAAACAGATCCCTTAGACTAATTCCAGCATCTAAGAAAAATGTTTCAATTTCTGTAACCTCTTTCCAAGTGCCACTATAGAATTTTTTCGCCATTTTTTCTCCATCAAAAACCTTTATTCTGTGGATACTTTTTATCACCTGAGTCCATATAGAACTACCATCTTGCCTTAGCTTCCACCACCATTTGGCAAGTAAGGAGTTATTGAAGTCTTTTAGGTTTCTAACTCCTAGACCACCCATGTGCTTCGGAGTTGTCACCTTATCCCATGACACCCAGTTGATACATCTTTTTTCGTCTGTACCTTTCCACAAGAATCTTCTCCTAATCATCTCTAGCTTAACAATAACTTTTGCTGGGGCTCTGAATACCGACATATAGTATAAAGGGAGGCTACCGAGGACCGAATTGATTAAGGTGAGCCTACCTCCAAATGAGAGCGAATTCTTTTTCCAAATGTTTAATTTGCTCTTGAATCTATCAACCACTGGGTTCCAATTTTTAGTTAAGCGCATGTTTGCTCCGATAGGCAACCCAAGGTAAATAAAAGGGAATTCAGAAGCTTCACACCCCAAGAAATTCGCCAACCTACCCATCTCTTCCTTTTCAACCCCAACTCCATACACTTTGCTTTTACAGAAATTGACTCTAAGACCCGAAGCTAGGGAAAAACAACGAAGCAAGCGTTTCAAATTAAGGAAATTCACCGGAGTCCAGTCACCCATGAACATAACGTCATCGGCATACATTATATGTGACATGAGAGGACCATTATCAGGGAGCCGAATACCATGAAAAAGATGTTTCTCACACGCAGAGTCCATAACCACATGAAGACCCTCCATAGCTAAAATAAACAAGAATGGAGAAAGCGGATCTCCTTGTCTAAGCCCTTTCTCGATGGGAAATTCATTTGTCGGTGCGCCATTAATGAGGACAGACCCTCTACCCGAGTTTAGCAAACCACTGATCCAATTTCTCCACTTGAGCCCGAACTTCATTTGAGAGAGAATTGAATCTAAGTAGGCCCAATCAACAGAATCAAAAGCCTTTTCCAAATCTACTTTAAAGAAGATAGACTTGGTTCTAGATTTCTTTGCCCAGTTTAGAACTTCATTTATGATGAACGGACCATCAACAATGTTTCTGCCTTGAATATATGCCGACTGAACACCACTTACGACTTTATGCAGAACCTTCTTTAATCTGCCTGCTAGAATCTTGGAAATGATCTTGACATAACATCCAATCAAGCTAATGGGCCGGTAATCTTTTAGAACCAAAGGATCTCTGATTTTCGGGATAAGGGATATGAAGGAGGCATTACATCCCTTGCTGACCCGACCTGTTCGCTCAAAAAATTTAACTGCATTTATAACATCGAGATGAATAATTTCCCAGAACTCTTTAAGGAACTTGAATGTAAAACCGTCCGGTCCTGGCGCCTTTTCAGACGAGCAGTCCCACACAGCTTTTTTGATTTCTTCACAAGAGAATTCCAACTCCAACCTACTACTCTCCTCTTCATGAAGAAGGACTTTCGTAGGAATGTAGAAAACAAAAAGACATACAGAGCATAAGGTATTATAATATTGGTTGATTTATAGATTTTGTCAAAAAGAGAAACACATCGATCATCTAGAGGAAACCAAAGCAACATATTTTTTATATTAAACATCGACACGTGATATTACCCAAAAACCTCCCTTTCTGCCTCCACCGTCGCTTATTATTCTTCAGACTTACTTTTGAAACTCAAACTCATCCTCGATGAGTTTGAGTTTTTTTATGGCTCTCCATCTCGGCTGTCAAGACTTGGTGCATGTCGTAGAGAAGATTGAACATCTTGATGGCGCTGTCGTTGGCTTCTTCCATTGCCTTTTGAGCCAGAACATCTTGATGGCGCTGTCGTTGGTTTCAAAGAATTCTTTTCTCATGGTGTGATCCATGTCCAGCTTTTTCTGTAAGTCGTTGAGAAGGTCGCGGGTGGTCTCGGTTTTGTTGATGAAGGTATGGAGAATGGCTTCTAAGTGTTCTGCTTTCATTTTGTTAGATCAGGAAGTTGTATACGATAGGAGAAGATCGTAGCTTCTTATATAGTGTTATTTTGAGCATTTAACCTAGGGATAGTGGATTTCACCTGCATTTATTAGGGTATTAAATTGTTATGAATCGAAAAGACATATACACAGCGCTTGAGAATTGTTATGATTAGTAGGCATTAAGTATTGTAGTTGGTAATTAATAAGAATATTGGAAAAAAAATTTAAATTTGTTTTTCAAATTTTTTTGTTTTACGATATGGTTATCGGGTTCAGTCTGATATTTTTTTTGTAAAGTGGATAAACGCAAAGTCTTTAGGTTTTTTTATTCGAATCAGATGAGCATTCTATATAGTAGAACATGTCTTCTATATTTTTAAATTTGTTGTTAATAAATTATAGTGATAACATGTCATTTTATTTTGACTATAGAAAAGATCGAATTTTAACTTGAAAATTTTGTTGTTTTAATTACAAAAGATATGTATTTATTCTAGAAAAAGTTGTCTTCTATAGATAATACATGTAAATGTTGAGTACTTAAGGATGAGAAGAAATAAATAGAGGCATAATTGAAGAGTTTTCTGCAACTATGAACTAAATAACCTAAGTTCACATGCAATCTATGAGGATCTAAGTTTTCTTCTAATTAAACATATAACAAAATCCTAAAGGCCAGAAGATATAAACTAAAAGAAAGAAAATAGAAAAACTAACCTTTTAGCGTTTCTTGGAAGCGAAGCAACAAAAGTCTCTTGCCTCAAATGCAGTCACACCCAAGCCAGGAGAGGGGAGAACGAAATTCTAAAGAGAATATGGAGGAGAATGGCGAGATTTATGAGGCTATAGGGCTCCCTATTTATAGGTTTTAAAAGATAACCAGATAAACCTTAGAGATAAACCTTTTTTGAATTCAAATTAAGATAAACCTTTATCTTATTAATTCAAACTATAATTATCTCTCTTATATATATATATATATATATATATATATATATATATATATATATATATATATATATATATATATATATATATATATATATATATATATATATTTCGAAATCTATATATCCATATATAGATTTCGCTGGTTACTACACTCACTCAAACTGTCACTTACTCAACTATTGAATAATTACAGTTTTAGCCCCTGCACCTTTAATTAATCAAATTAATCATCAAATTAATTCCATATTAATTTCTAATTAATTAATATAGTTTCTAATTAATATATTATCACTTTAATATATTAATAAACTATTTATTTAATCTCTATTGATTTATTAATCGCATAATAAATCAATCTTTCTCTCTACTGAATTTTCTACCAAACCTCCAGCTATGAGGGCAACCCAAATGGACTATGCTACTATTAATTAGGTAAATACTAATTATTAGTCATGACTTAGACACCTAATCCAACAATCTCCCACTTGGATAAGTCTATGACTATAATTACCAATTTAGCCTCCAATTAATTAGCAACTGTAGCTTCCTAGAAACCGCTGCCGAACTCTGACCTAGTCAGTTCTGTCCATAGATAAGTGATCAGATGATCCTTCGTCCAACAAGATATTTTCAGACTCAAGACATGGATTAAAATCAATCCTGGTCTGATTCTCTGTTTCCCGATTTCTGATTTGCATATGACTTTAAGACTACCAATTGAGCATATCAATTTAGTCCTGGTTGGCCAACCCTTTCAGTCAACTTCAAAATCATCGAGAGGCCTACAGATATCTGTCTCCCGACAGGGTCAAGGGACGAATAAGGTTTGACTCATATACTTATGTCTTTTACTAGTCAAATCATTCACAACAACACGTTTTATAACATCGTGTTACCGATGCATTTTCGCATTGTCAATGAACAACCGCTTGGTAAAACATAACTTATATGTCTCTACTTAAAGATCAAAAGATATTATCATCTCAACATTGCTCGTGATGTAATCCATGAAGCAATCTGTTGAGCGTGGGTTTATCCAATACTTAAATCCCTATTTCTAAGTACTCATGAATATTGTAGCAATCATATTGCTATGTCTAACTCCTTAGACAATCTATAAAACAATTCATGACAGCCTTCATTCATACTTACTCCCTAAAAGTATGAGCGACTGTGGACATTTGAATAATTTTAAAGAAATTACTCAGGAAGTAAACATGCAAACTTGAAACACAATAATAAACAATCGACAAAATGTAGTATCAAATACTCATCAACAAAACTATATTATTAAATCACCAAAGTCAATTTCATTTATATTTAAATAAGTTTCAAATCCTATCTAATTACAAAAACTAATATCATCTCTTAATCTTATGCGTCGCGCATGCTGATTATGCTTAATCCTACTCAGAGCCTTTGTCAAGGGGTCTGCAGGATTATCTTCTGATGATACCCTCTTCACAAGGAGGTGACCTTCTTCTACTCTATGTCTTATGTAGTGGTACTTTCTGTCGATGTGTCTTGACTTTCCATGATCTCTCGGTTCCTTGGTCAAAGCAACCGCTCCTTCATTATCGCAGAATAGTTTCATGGGCTCCTGAATACTCATGACTACTCCAAGGTCACCGATAAAGTTCTTCAGCCAAGCTGCTTCCTTTGCCGCTTCACTCGCTGCTATGTACTCTGATTCACAAGTAGAATCAGCCACCGTCTCTTGCTTGGAACTTTTCCAAGTCACTGCTCCCCCATTCAAAAGAAAAACCCAGCCTGACTGAGACCGACCATTGTCTCTATCTGTTTGAAAGCTGGCATCTATATACCCGTCAACTCTCAAGGTATCACTGCCACCAAGGATTAAAACAAAGTTTTTAGTCCTTCGCAGATACTTGAGTATGTTTTTGACAGCTGTCCAATGTGCCCTTCCAGGGTTTCCCTGGTACCGACTGACCATGCTCAAGGCAAAGGCCACGTCAGGTCGAGTACATGTCATAGTGTACATGATCGACCCCACAGCCGAAGCATAAGGTACCCGACTCATGTCAGCTATCTCCTCGTCTGTACTTGGACTTTGAGTCTTACTCAATTTGGCATTACTTTGGATAGGTAGCTCTCCCTTCTTGGAATTTTCCATACTAAACCTCTTCAGTACCTTTTCCAAGTATGTACTCTGACTGAGTCCAATCAGTCTCTTCTTCCTATCTCTCAATATTCTTATCCCGAGAATATAGGCAGCCTCTCCTAGATCTTTCATGGCGAAACACTTCCCAAGCCAAGACTTGACATCTTGCAAGGTTGGAATGTCGTTTCCCATGACCAGTATGTCATCAACATACAACACCAGGAAGGTGACTATACTCCCATTAGCCTTTACATATATGCAGGACTCATCCTCGCTTCTAGAGAAACCAAACTCTTTGACTTTCTCATGGAAACAAAGATTCCAGCTGCGAGAAGCTTGTTTCAATCCATAGATTGATTTCTCAAGCTTATACACTTTATTAGGATACTTTGCATCGACAAAACCCGCTGGCTGATTCATGTAAACATCCTCAGTCAACTTCCCATTAAGGAAAGCGGTTTTGACGTCCATCTGCCAAATTTCATAATCATGAAATGCAAATATGGCTAACATAATCCTAATAGACTTTATCTTGGCCACTGGTGAAAAGGTCTCATCATAGTCAATCCCTGGGGTTTGAGTAAAGCCCTTTGCAACCAGTCTTGCCTTGAAAGTGTGTACCTTTCCATCTATGTCGGTCTTCTTCTTGAAGATCCACTTGCACCCGACTGTCTTTCGACCCGGTACATTGTCAACCAAGTTCCAAACTTGATTGTCATACATGGACTTGATCTCGCTGTCCATTGCCTCTTTCCATTTGGCAGACTCAGGGCCCGCCACCGCTTCCCGGTAGTTAGCTGGCTCATCCAGATTTGTCAGTGTCCTATCACTGACAAACGTGTCCCCATCCGTAGTTATATGGAATCCATAAAACTCGGGTGGTATGCTAACTCTACTAGAACGCCTAAGAGGTAAGGATATATCAGTCGGACCAACAGGAACTTCTTCCTCTTGTTGGTTGCTAGTTTCTCCTAAGGTTGCATTATCTGGTGTCTCTTGAATTTCTTCAAGATCAATGGTACTCCCACTGTCCTCTTTGAATATGAGTTCTCTTTCTCGAAAGACTCCTCGTCTAGCTACAATGACCACGTCCTCGCTTGGTCTGTAGAACAAGTATCCAAAAGACTGTTTAAGGTATCCAATGAAGATACACCTCTCGCTTCTCTCTGCGAGTTTTTCGTGAGTCTCTCGTCTAACGAAAGCCTCACAACCCCAGACTTTGATATGTGCTAACGAGGGAACTTTCCCCGTCTACATTTCATGAGGTGTTTTAGCAACCTTCTTAGTTGGGACAAGATTGAGGATGTGGGTGGCAGTTTCTAAGGCATATCCCTAGAAGTGGATGGGAAGTGAAGCTCGACTCATCATGGAACGAACCATGTCCAACAGGGTTCGGTTACGCCTCTCAGTAACACCGTTCAACTGTGGTGTCCGAGGAGGTGATAATTGTGAAACTATTCTACATTCCTTTAGATAGTCTAGGAACTCGATACTAAGATACTCTCCGCCTCTGTCGGACCTGAGCATCTTGATCTTCCTGCCCAATTGATTCTCAACTTCATTTTTGAATTCTTTGAACTTTTCAAAGGTGTCTGACTTGTGCTTGATTAAGTAGATATACCCGTATCTACTATAATCGTCAGTGAAGGTCACGTAGAACCGCGTGCCATTTTTTGTGGTCGATCTGAAGGGACCACACACATTTGTGTGTATGATGTCCAACAGACCTTCACCTCTTTCAAAGGACCCTTTGAATGGTGACTTAGTCATCTTGCCCAAAAGACAAGATTCGCATACATCATCCGATTTGAGGTCGAATGATTCCAACACTCCATCATTTTGGAGTTGGGCGATGCGTTTCTTGTTAATGTGCCCAAGACGATAGTGCCACAAGCACGCCTTTTCTACAACACTAGAATAATCAATATAATTTACACTATGTCCTAAATTGTCAACACATTGTATCGTTTCATACACACCATCACAAGGTAAAGCAGTAAAAATAGAAGCACCATTTTGAAAAACAGAAATAGAACCATTTATATTATCAAAAGAAAACTAGAAACCTTATCTAAACAATGCATGAAAGGAAATAATGTTTCTTGCCATTTCTGGCGAATAGCAACAATTTAAAAGTTCTAAACAAACACCACTACTAAGCACTAAACTATAGATTCCGATTCTTGGTGACAGGCGACGATCTCCTGTTTCCCATGATCAGGTTCAATCTACCGTGCTCCACCTCCCTGCTTTCCTTTAGGCCCTGCAAATCAGAACAAATGTGAAAACCACATCCTGTGTCAAGGACCCAATTGTTGGATTAGGTGTCTAAGCCATGACTAATAATTTGTACTTACCTAATTAATAGAAGCAAAGTCCATTTGGGTTGCCCTCATAGCTGGAGGCTTGGTAGAAAGTTCGGTAGAGAGAGAGGTTGGTTTATTATGGGATTAATAAATCAATAGAAATAAAAGATATGGTTTGTTAATATATTAAAGTGATAATATATTAATTAGAAACTATATTGATTGATTAATAATTAATCAGAAATTAATTGGATTAATTTATGTGGCATTAATTAGATTAATCAGGAAGTCAAGGATTAAAGTCGTACAAATTCAATAGTTGAATTGCGGCGCGCGGCGCGCCAATGTAAAGGCTGCGACGCGCGTACATATTCGTACGAATTCAATAGTTGAATTGCGGCGCGCGGCGCGCCAATGTAAAGGCCGCGACGCGCGTACGTATAATCCGGAAAATGGCTGACGGCTAGGGTTTATTGTTTCCCTATAAATAGGGAACCCTAGGCCTCATTATATGTGCTCAATTCTATTTTCTCTCTGGAATTTTCGTGACCTCCCTCTGGCTCCCTGGGTGTGATCTCATTTGAGGCAGGACACTTGTGCTGCTTAGCTTCAAGATTAAAACTAAAGGTTAGTTTTTCTGATTTATTCTTTTAGTTAATTTTTGTTTGGCCTTTAGGAATTAGTTACATGTTCAAAGAAAGAAAACATAGATCTTTTCTAGGTTGCATGTGAACTTAGGTTTTTAGTTCATGGTTGCGGAAAACCTTTCAGTGGTATCAGAGCCAGGTTGTTTTCTTATTGAATGGCTGTAATAGTTTTCCTAATTAGGGTTTAAAGTTTACAAATCCTTTGGGCCTTATTTCGATTTTAGGGTTTAGGGTTTTTGAAACCCTAGCCCCTCCCCCCTTCCTTTTCGATTTTCCTGGTTAGGGTTTTAGGAGGTTTTCTATTTTTGGTAACTTTAATTGGTTAATTAAATGGATAACCTTAAACCTAGTTTGTTTGAATTCGATAATTAGGGGTTTAAGATAGGTTTAAATTGATTTGATTAATTTGGAAAAACCTATCTACATTTGAATTAATTTAATTAATTGTTTAATTAAAATATAATTCAAGGGATTTATTTTAATTTTGATTTAATGGTTAAATTTCGAAAATTAAAGGATAAATCCTAAAATATTTTAAAAGGTTTAAAATATCTAGATTTAATTAATTTAATTAATAGTTTAATTAAAAGATAAATTAAATCAAATTAAAGGTTTAATTTAATTTGAAATTTAATAGTTAAATTTCAGGAAATTAAAAGATAAACCAGGAATATTTTAAAAGATTTAAAATACATCTTATATATATTATTAAAGGTTAATATTATATGTATAAGATAAAATTGGTTAGTCAAATCATTAGTAGGCCTCATTCACGAAGCTGGTCTATAAAGTGGGTATAAGGAGACTGCCTATAAAATGGCGGTCTAATGGGTGTTCACTCTCACCCACCGCTCGCCTGATCAGTGGAGGGTCGTTAGCCGAACAGTTTTGATAGGACCGCTTAATCATTAAAAGTATAATGATCAAAGTACTAGAACCCGTACAAGAATTCCCAATCTAGTTACTTTAAAAAAATGTGAATTTGATGCTAACCCATGAAATTGCACATTGCACTTTATGAAACGTTGGTGGAGCGTGTGGGTGTTACCGGCACACCAATGGGGGTTCATAAAGAGTGGCAATGGGTTTCTCAGGTGTTATCATTGTCGATGGAGCGTGTGTGGTTAACCGGCACATTAATTTGAGATGACAATGGACCCCGAGAGTACCAAGCTAATTTGCATGGTTATTCACACCCGGTTTGTGATCCTCGACATCCCAGTCACAAATGGTGGGGCATATCCGAGATTAAACATGCCATTGAACAGTTCAATGAATCTCACAGATCTAGGAATTTCATAAGACTGAAATTGATAAAAGTTATCTACCTTAATGACCACTGTGTTGTGACTACGACATCCCTCTTCACAGCATAGTTGGGGTATTTTGGATCCTAGCCTTGTTAAATAATATATTGGGTAATTATTTAAAAGGATTAATTAAACTAATAAATTCAAATTTTATATATATGTCTAAAGAAAGTGTCATTCTCCTCCTTCTCCTCCTTCACCCATTTCTGAGAGCTTCAGAAAGCACCTGTTAAATATGGTAAGGCTGACTGGCCTGAACTATGTTATATGGTTTTGCAATTAGAGAATAGTTCTTAGCTTTGCTGGCAAACCATATCCGACTGAGTGTCCGCTCCCAAACATGGCATCACACAGCAGCTTGTGATGAGCATGACTCCTTGACTATTGAGTCCAAGGAAGTTCGTTGCCTTATGCTATTGATCATTAACCCCGAGTTCCGCAGGGATTTAGAATTCCTGGGGTCTGATAAGTTAGCACAGCTGGTTCAGGAAAGGTTCCGTGAACTGGTTGAATAAAGGGAACGAACTAGGATCTTCAAAGAGCTTGAAGTTACAAGCTAGAAGGAAGTAGCACCAGTTTGCATGTTCCCGAGATTGAGGGATACATAGGCGAACAGTATAAAACTGGTTTCCTTTTGTGATCGGGAGTTAAGCATTAGCTCAACTCGCTGATCTGTTCATCCAGATGAACAGAAAGGGTAACCGGATAAGACAATCGTGGAAGTGCATTCAATGTCGACTCCGTATGAATCGTTCATGGAGAAGCATAGTTCCATTAATTCAGCTGCTTCAGGATTGAGTCCAGTATTAAGGTGCATCAAGAAATGATCCAGATCGTCTGGACCGATTGTTCGATGTTTTCAAACTGGGAATCCACAAGGTGGGACACGGTCACAGAAAGATTGGAAAAATGCTCCAAAGCCAAACCGTTTGGTAAACTCATAAATATCTTAGAATTCAGAACACCTGATCCTCATTTCCTTGATACAGGATGTGTTTCACACATTTGCTCTGTATGCACAAACTCTAGAGGATACGGGATGGTGTCGCACAGGAGCATATTCGGATTGGATCTGGAGCTCGTGCGGTTTTTGAGTTAAGCTAGATATTTGTTCTTGTTATTAGTTTATAGATACATATGACATGGATTCACATAGTACATTGTTCTGAGGATAATTCTGGTTTAATAAAATATTTTTCTTTTAAAACATGGTTGTTTTAATTGTCCTCGAAATGTTGTGTGAATGTGTCGATGACGTAAATGGTAATAACTTGAATGTTGATACATCCAATGGGATTGGATTTGTAAATTGTGTTCCTTATGATTGTTAAAGTGAATTTTATGAGAATCACTTCAACCAAAGGTCCAGTTGGACAGGACTTTGGAATCATTTGACTTAGAGTCACATGATGAATTGAGTGCTTAATAAAATTAATTGTGGCAAGAAAGGAATCGCCCAAAGATCCAATGGATAGGATTTTGGAATCAGTTGACTCGGAGTCAGGTGATGATTGCATGTCTTGAACAATATTAACAAAGTCATAAATTTACATGGAACTGTAAAGGTATTAAGATTTTGAGCAACAGACACATAAGTTACTGTGTATTGCTCGAATTTTCGAACAGAACACGATTAGTTATGCTTCATGATATTTGTCAAATGGTTTGACAAATATGGCTTCGTTTATCGGAATAAGCAATTGATTGGAACCTTGAAGTGTTCAAGGATTTCAAAGGAAGTATAAGACCAACAGAACCTGAGTAACAACATAGACTGAGAAAATGTTTCATAGTTTATCCTCTTCCAAGAACACTAATGGTTATAATGTGTCTTAGGGAAGATGATGGAGCATTGATCGAAATAGTTTTGATCCTCGGTGTATAAGATACACTGGATACATTTCCGACTAATATTTCAATGAATTGAATATTCAACCAGTCAGACCGCAGAAGCCATATTCCGACCACATCTTAGACTAAGTAGGTTACTTTGACACTGTCTGAAATGTAAAGCTGGGATCGTCCCACTAGTACATAGAAAGTCCAGGGTCATGTAGCATTCGTCTGAATCTCATGACAAGCCTGAAACTGATCAGCAATGTCGTTTCATTGGCCACTCCGGTTATCCTTTGAAAGAAGAGTACTTTTAGAAAGAACTCAAGTTCTAAGGAAACAGTGGGAGTAAGAATAATTCTGAATGAGTTCAGGGATTAGCCAAGTGAAAGAACCTTTAGTCACCATTGGGACTTGACCAGGAATTAGATTCCTGTTAAACCTGACATACCCTCTCTTCGCTTGACCAGTAGTTATTGTCACTGTCATAAGGAGTTATGATTTGGGTGATATACCGGGTAGTGGTAAAACACTAAAGATGGTACGGATAAGTAATCCGACTGCTGGAAGCATTGGTGAGCCCAGTTGCTGCCAAATAAGAGAACCTTACCGCGAGACACAGTCTATGTGACAGTTTGATTGATCTTTACAACTGGTCTAGGAACCAGTGGGAGTAATTGAATCATCAAAAGAAGGGAACATAGAAATGTACTTACAGAACATCTAGTTGAATGAGTCATCACTTGGAATCAAGCAATTGATTCTGAGAGAAGCACTCTCAATAGAAGATGTAATCCGAGAGGATTCTGCGTGGCATAGTGTGAGTCGTTAGTGGAGCGTGTGTGGTTTACCGGCACACTAATAGGGACTCACATAGAGCATGCCATTACAAAAGGTACATGGCCCCGGGATTCGTCCTATGGGCATCTCGCAAGAAAGGATATTCGGATTCTCAAAATAGGCCAAAAGGTTTGGATTTTGTGAATAGCCTGAAAGATTTCCTTTAATATGTCGGAAAGGTTTGGATTTCGGTTTTGCAAAATGTGCCATAAGTTCTGGATTTTGTGAATAGTCCGAAAGAGTCATATAACGGTGTCAAAGCCAGTGGGAGTATCGTTGTTATCCGCTATCATTGTATGTGGGTTACATACTGGTTCTAGGAAACGTCTCTTATCATTACAAAGTGTAATGACTTGGTGTTAAGAAACGGTTCACTATGAAAGACTTTAAGAGATACAGCATACTCAGGTGGTTGTGAACATCTATTAGATAGATCAGAATTCTGCCAATATGATCTTGATGAGATTCAAGATGCATAACCCCAGGAATGGAGTTTCCTGTCATTGCAAAGTGTAATGAATTGGCATGAAAGAAACAAAGAAGGTGCAGCATGCTCACGTAGTTCATAGACATCTATCAGATAGATGAGACTGACAGTATTGACTTAGCCGTTGAGAATATGATCTTGATGGGATTCAAGATGCATAAGAAAGAGTTCCTGAAAGGAAATGGTTTCCGGAAATCACGACACAAGGATTATTGGTAATCTTAGGATTCCGAAAGTGCTTGGAATGAGATTACATCAGGTTCCTCGAGCCTCTTGGACAAATCATAAGTGTTATGAACATATCCTGATGACTTAATGCTTAGAGCATTGTAAGTTGGATTCAGGATATTGCCTGGCTGAGAATACTGAATGGATTTTTGAACAGACGTGAGAAATCATTGGGAAATGATTAGGGTGATTGATTTGGAAGGGTTTTCAAATCGGTAATTGTTTACACCAGATCGTGGTGCTGTAGGACTTCATGGTTAAAGAACTTCGTTGGTTTCTGATGGAGCGCGTGTGGGTCACCGGCACATCATGACACCTCGAAATTGTCTTAGGGTGTAGTTATGTGGACTAAAGACCCGAGAACCATGGGCAGTCACGGTACACATCACCGGAATGGAGTTGTGAGATAGAATGACAAAATGACAAAATTGAGATGTCATCGGAAGAGTATCCGATAGGATCATCTGCAATAAAGTGTATAAGTGTTAGACACTTGGATACATAGAAAGAGTGAAAAGGTCATAGACATAGATATAAAAGGCTTGAATTGAAAGTTTAAAAGAGAATAAGAAACCGATAATAGTTATGATAAATCCGACTTGGTGATTACCTCGTGGAGACTTGGTATTTGGTAATAAGCAGGAGTAGCTACCAGTCAGATTTTATGTTTCGCTTTTGCATGTTTACTTCCTGAATAATTGGATTATTCAAATATCCACAGTCGTTCATACTCTTAGGGAGTAAGTATGAAGAAAGACTGTCATGAATTGGTTTGTAGATTGTCTAAGGAGTTAGACATAGCAATAAGATTGCTGCAACGTTCATGAGTACTTGGAAATGGAGATTTGAGTATTGGATAAACCCGCGCTCAATGGATTGCTTCATGGATTATATCACGAGCAATGTTGAGACGATAATATCTTATGGTCTTAAAGTGGAGAGATATGAGTTATAATTTGCAAGGCGGTTGTTCATTGATAGTACGAAAACGCATCGGTAACTCGGTGTTATAAAACGTGCTGTTGTGAGTGATTTGTTGGGTAAAAGATATAACATATTAGTCGAAGCTTATTCGTCCCTTGACCCTGACGGGAAACAGATATCTGTTGGCCACTCGATGATTTTGAAGTTGACTGAAGCGCTGGCCAGCCAGGACTGAATTGATTCGTTCAATTAGAAGTCTAAATGTCATAAGCAAAATCGGAAATCGAGAAACAGTGTGTCAGACAGAGATTGATCTCAATCCATGTCTCATGTCTGAAAATATCTTGTTGGACGGAGGATCATCTGATCACTTATCTATGGACAGAATTGACTAGGTCAGAGTTCGGCAGCAGTTTCTAGGAAGCTGCAGGTTGCTGATTAATCAGAGGTTAAATTGATAATTATAGTCATAGACTTATCCAAGTGGGAGACTGTTGGATTAGGTGTCTAAGCCATGACTAATAATTTGTACTTACCTAATTAATAGAAGCAAAGTCCATTTGGGTTGCCCTCATAGCTGGAGGCTTGGTAGAAAGTTCGGTAGAGAGAGAGGTTGGTTTATTATGGGATTAATAAATCAATAGAAATAAAAGATATGGTTTGTTAATATATTAAAGTGATAATATATTAATTAGAAACTATATTGATTGATTAATAATTAATCAGAAATTAATTGGATTAATTTCTGTGGCATTAGTTAGATTAATCAGGAAGTCAAGGATTAAAGTCGTACAAATTCAATAGTTGAATTGCGGCACGCGGCGCGCCAATGTAAAGGCTGCGACGCGCGTACATATTCGTATGAATTCAATAGTTGAATTGCGGCGCGCGGCGCGCCAATGAAAAGGCCGCGACGCGCGTACGTATAATCCGGAAAATGGCTGACGGCTAGGGTTTCTTGTTTCCCTATAAATAGGGAACCCTAGGCCTCATTATATGTGCTCAATTCTATTTTCTCTCTGGAATTTTCGTGACCTCCCTCTGGCTCCCTGGGTGTGATCTCATTTGAGGCAGGACACTTGTGCTGCTTAGCTTCAAGATTAAAACTAAAGGTTAGTTTTTCTGATTTATTCTTTTAGTTAATTTTTGTTTGGCCTTTAGGAATTAGTTACATGTTCAAAGAAAGAAAATATAGATCTTTTCTAGGTTGCATGTGAACTTAGGTTTTTAGTTCATGGTTGCGGAAAACCTTTCACCAATAACTGGAAGATGGTGAGTTTTTAGAGATAGTGAATATACCTGCTGAAGACGGCTTCACTTTGCCATCTTAAAAATCTTGCAAGTATCGCGGGCAGCTTCTCTTCCAATGGCCCTTTTCCTTGCAGTAGAAGCAGTCAGCTTCCTTGGGGTTGGCATTGTGAGGAACACCAGAAGCCTTGGGTCTCGAGCCACTGCTGGATGACCCAGCATGGACCTTTTCCCTCCAATTCTAATTGGGAGGGCCCTTTCTCTTGTTCCCCTTTTCACCACCAGTTGCCAAGACGGGTTGGCTAACTGAGGGTACACTTTTACCCTTCATCCCGTCTTCAGCAGTACGGAGCATGCGATGCAACTCGGCTAGAGTGGCCTGAGAGTTGTTCAAATGATACGCCAGTGTGAACTGGTCATATGAACTAGGTAAGGAATTCAACACTATGTCTACGGCTAAATCCTCATGGACTGGCATCTCAAGCTTTCTAAGCCTCTCCACGTATCCTTGCATCCTCTGCACGTGGTTGTAGATGGACTCTCCATCCCTTGGCTTCCCGTTGGTGAAGGCTTTGACCACCTCGCGCCTCTTGATGGCGCTTCTACTTGCAGAACTTTTCCGCGAGCTCTTTATGCATCTCGTAAGGCCAGTAGTCTTCATAAATTCTCTGCAATTCTGGGTTCATAGTAGCTATCATCTTTGGTTGCATCATCAGAATGTTTTGTGTATTGAGCGAGTTCTTCGGGAATAGCAGTATCGGGATCAATTTCAACAAGCTCGGTTTATAGAACATACTCTTTATGTTCAAACCTTAGAGCCATCTTGATGTTACGGATCTAGTCATTGTAGTTAGTGCCGTCCAACGTCACTTTGGAGCATAATGACAGGATGGAAGTAACATTGGAGTTAGAGTGGGGGGCGGATTGATTAGCAGAAGACATCTATAAAAGAAGATAGTTTTAAGTAGATGTATATAATAATCCTTATAATAACCCAATCATAATTATAAGGCTAGGATCCTACAATAATAATTTACAATCTCAAAGAGGGATGTCGTAATCAATATTGTAAATTTTATAAGGTATGCGAATGATGATTCAGCCAATTCCACCGCGGAAGGATAATCTTATTAAAATGGAACTCCTAGTTTCTTTTGAGATTTATTGAACTGTTCAATAGCATGTTTAATCGGATCTGCCCCACTGTTTGTGATTGGGATACCGAGGATCACAAACCGGGTGTGAATAACCATGCAAATCAGCTTGGTACTCTCGGGGTGAGTTGTCATCTCTAATTGATGTGCTGGTAAACCACACACGCTCCATCAACAATGACAACACCCGAGACCCATTGCAACTATTATGAACCCCAATTGGCGTGCCGGTAAACCACACACGCTCCACCAATGTTTCATAAAGTGCAATGTGCAATTTCATGGGTTAGCACCAAATTCACATTTTTCCTAAAGTAACTAGATTTGGGATTTTATTAAATTGTTCTAGTACTTTGAATAATATCATTATACTTTTAATGAGATTAGGCGGTCCTATCAAACCCGTTCGGCTAACGACCCTCCACTGATCAGGCGAGCGGTGGGTGAGAGTGGACACCCATTAGACCGTCATTTTATAGGCAGTCTCCTTATACCCACTTTATAGATCAGCTTCGTGAATAAGGCCTACTATTGATTTGACTAACCATTAAATCTTATACATATAATATTAACTTTTAATTATAATATATATAAGATGAATTTTAAACCTTTTAAAATGTTTTGGTTTATCTTTTAATTTATTGGAATTTAAACTATTAAATTTAAAATTAAATTAAACCTTTTAAAATCGATTTAATTATCTTTTAATTAAACAATTGATTAAATTAATCAAATTTTGATATTTTAAACCTTTTAAAATATTTTAGGATTTATCTTTTAATTTTTGCCAATTTAAAAGTAATTAAATTAAATTAAATCCTTGAGTTGTCTTTTAATTACCAATTATTTGAATTAATTCAATTTAGATAGGTATCACAAATTAATAAAATTAATTTAAACCTATCTTAAACCCCCTAATTTTTGATTTTTCAAATAATAGGTTTAAGGTTTATCCATTTAAATAATTAAAGTTACCAAAAATAGAAAACCTTCTTAAACCTATTGTAATTTTCGAAAATCATAGAGGGGAGGGGCTAAGGTTTTCAAAACCCTAACCCTACTTTCGATTTAGGCACATTAGGGTTTATAATCTTTAAACCCTAATTTTTTAGGAAAACAATTATAGCAATTTAACAAAAAAATAACCAAAAAGCTCTGATACCACTGAAGGGTTTTCTGCAACTATGAACTAAATAACCTAAGTTCACATGCAACCTATGAGGATCTAAGTTTTCTTCTAATTAAACATATAACAAAATCCTAAAGGCCAGAAGAAATAAACTAAAAGAAAGAAAATAGAAAAACTAACATTTTAGCGTTTATTGGAAGCGAAGCAACAGAAGTCTCTTGCCTCAAATGTAGTCACACCCAAGCCAGGAGAGGGGAGAACGAAATTCTAGAGAGAATATGGAGAAGAATGGCGAGATTTATGAGGCTATAGGGCTCCCTATTTATAGGTTTCAAAAGATAACCAGATAAACATTAGAGATAAACCTTTTTTGAATTCAAATTAAGATAAACATTTATCTTATTAATTCAAACTATAATTATCTCTTATATATATATATATATATATATATATATATATATATATATATATATATATATATATATATATATATATATATATATATATATATATATATAAATTTCGAAATCTATATATCCATATATAGATTTCGCTGGTTACTACACTCACTCAAACTGTCACTTACTCAACTATTGAATAATTACAGTTTTAGCCCCTGCATCTTTAATTAATCAAATTAATCATCAAATTAATTCTAATTAATTCCAGATTAATTTCTAATTAATTAATATAATTTCTAATTAATATATTATCACTTTAATATATTAATAAACTATTTATTTAATCTCTATTGATTTATTAATCACATAATAAATCAATCTTTCTCTCTACTGAATTTTCTACCAAACCTCCAGCTATCATGAGGGCAACCCAAATGGACTATGCTACTATTAATTACGTAAATACTAATTATGAGTCATAGCTTAGACATCTAATCTAACAGTAATCAGTTTAGAGACGTAAATAGTTGCATCTTTGTCCACTAATAACGGAATAGTTAGTTTGTGTGATTTAAGGAATCGCATAGTTGGTGTAATTACTTTTTCATTTACAAAAAGAAAATAAGTAAACGATACTTTTGGTCTTTGTGGTATTATCCTTTAGAATTATATTTTTGGTTGCTGGATTTTTTGTTTTGCATAAGCTATATATTTGATTAGTGTAGTTTTTTACTTGTATAAGTTACATTTTTGGTCCCTGCAGTTATACGTTTTAAATAATAGTTATGATCCCAGAATTTTGATTATTTGGAATTATTTTTTTAATCCGTAAACTTGTTAATCTGTATAAGTTGTATTTTTTATCTATGGAGTTTTAAATTTCATTTTAATTATTTGGAATTACTTTGTTAGTCTATAAAATTATTAAGTTGCATAAATCGCATTTTTGTATCCATAGAGTTTTAAGTTTGTGGATTTATACTTTTGATATACAATGACACTTTTGGTATGGCTTGTAAATGTTTTCTTTTCATTTAACTTAGGGATAGTTGGTTTCTCCTGTAATTATTAGGGTATTAAATTCTGATGAATCGAAAAGACATATACACGGCGCTTGAGAATTGTTACGATTAGTAGGTATTAAGTATGGTGTTTGGTAATTAATACGAATCATGGGGAAAAAAATTAGATTTTTTTTTCAAATTTTTTTGTTTTACGATATGGTTATCTGGTTCGGTTTGATATTTTTTTTTGTAAAATGGATAAACACATCGGAATCAAATGAGCAGTGTATATACTACTATAGGTAAGATCTAATTAATTATAAGTTAAAACCTTTGTTGTTTTGATTATAAAAGATATGTGTTCACTGTAGAATAACCTGTCTTCTATATTTTTAAAATTGTTGTTAATAAATTATACCGATAACATGTCACTTTATTTTGATTATAGATAAGATCGAATTTTAACTTGAAAATTTTGTTGTTTTAATTACAAAAGATATGTATTTATTCTAGAAAAAGTTATCTTCTATAGATGATATATTTAAGCATTGAGTACTTAAGGATGAGAAGAAATAAATAGAGGCGTAATCAGTTTAAACCCATAGGCAGTTGCATCTTTGTCCATTAATAACGGAAGAGTTAGTTTGTGTGATTTAAAGAATTGCATAGTAGCAATTGATGACGAATTATAGTTTTGGTGTAATTAATTTTTCATTTATAAAAAGGAAATAAGCAAACGACACTTTTGTCTCTGTGGTATTATCTTTTAGAATTATAGTTTTGGTTGTTGGATTTTTTTATTTGCATAAATTATACATTTGATTGTTGTAGTTTTTTTCTTGTATAAGTTACATTTTTGGTTCCTGCAGTTATACATTTTAAATGATAGTTATGATCCCAGAATTTTGATTATTTGGAATTATTTTTTTGATCCGTAAAATTATTAATTTGTATAAGTTATATTTTTTATCTGTGGAGTTTTAAATTTTATTTTAATTATTTGGAATTACTTTGTTACTCTATAAAATTATTAAGTTGCATAAATCGTATTTTTTATTCATAGAGTTTTAAGCTTGTGGATTTACACTTTTGATATACAACGACGCTTTTGGTCTCTGTAATATTATCTTTAAGATTTACATTTTTTATTTTTTAATTGTTTTATTTGCATAAATTACATTTTTATTTTTTGTATATAAGTTTTTTGATAAAATACATTTTTGGTCCTTGCGGTTATATTTTTTAAATAACACTTATAATCCTAGATTTGTAATTATGTCGAATTACTTTTTAATTTACAAGAAGAAAATAAGTAAGCGACATTTTTTATCTGTGTAGTATTTCTTTCAGAATTACGTTTTTGTTCCTTTAGTTTTTTTATTTGTATAAATTATATTTTTGGTTGCTGTAAATTTTTTTTTTTGGCATAAATTACATTTTAGGTCCTTCTAGATTTTTAATTATTTGGAATCTGTTTGTTAATTCATAAAATTACCAAGTTGCATAAATTATATTTTTGGTCTATGGAGTTTCAAATTTCTGTAGTTACAGGTTTCAGAATTTTTATAATTTGAAATTATTTTGTTGGTCCATAAAGTTATTAATTTACTAATTGCGTTTTTGGTTTATGGAGTTTTAATTTCTAGAATTACACTTTTGGTTCCTGTACTTTTTAATCTGCAAAAACAAAATAAGTAAAATATAGTTTTGGTTCCTGTAGTATTATCTTTTAGAATTACATTGTTTACCTTTTAAGTTTTTAATTCGCATGAATTATATTCTAGTCTTTATGCACGTAAAGATAAGAAATAATTATAATTTCAAAGGTTTGTTTTTTGGATTACAAAAGATATATGTTCACCAAAAGAGAAATTGTCTTGTACAGATAATACATTACTGTTACAAATGCTATTATAACTATCTGTAGAATTAACGGTTACATTCTTAGATTACTGTTAATCTTCATGCTGGTGCCTTTTTCTTTTTCCTTCTTCGGGGTCATCATCTGTAAAAAGAATCACAATTCACAGTATATGATAGAAGGTTATATTTTATATTTAAGGAAATATTAGTTACCTTTAGATTCAAAGATCAAACGCTTTTTTGGGCCGTAATCTGACTTATTGACAATTTCTGCTTCTTTTTTGATGCGTGTTCTTGGATTAATGGGGTACCGGATATGGGACGTGGGGTTAAGCCTGAATCCTCAATTGTTGCTGTTTCATCTGTCCTTAGTGTTGTAATGTTTGTAAGAGAAGTCATTGATGCAGAAGGACAATTTGGATCGGAAATTGTTGAAGTTAGAGTTTTAAAGACATCTGTTACAGCAAAAGTTATTTTATTTGGATTTGAACGCTTTGTCATTTCAATCAACAGACTGTGATGTCCCCATAAGCTCTTCAATTGCTGAAGGTAGAAGGCATTCGTTGTCGTATCCTCTTTCGATTATTACACATTCACAACTACAGTTTATCATTTTTTCTACAAACATATTTGTAGCGATTGCAGATATTGTATAGTTGTTGTCTGTAAGATTTATAGAAAAGCTGTAACTGTTTTACAAAACAATGAATACAATTTAGTTTTTTATGTTGGCTATTCTTAATTAAGTAAGAGTTTGTATATTTACTTACTAAAATGTTGGTGACTCTGTTCGTCCATCGTTGATACAAAACCAAACATCACCCTGTTTTGTGATTCGTTCATTGCATTTTGGACATGCAGTTATGTACCAAGAATCAGAAAATTTATAGCTTTCTATTGTTGCTTCGATGAGGATTCTTTTGCCCTATAACACATACTTGTGTTATGAAGAGTGTTCATATTGAGTATATTATTTTAAGAAATTGATATGTAGCTTACCAGCAATTCTGAATGTTTTTTATTTAGAAGTTCAACTATGGTCATTGCAGTATATGGTAATGTAATAATATCGGATGAACTTGTCTGGGTCCTATAAGATGCATCAGAGTTATTAATTAGATAAATGTGTGGTATATGTATAAGATTATAAACGATACCTTTCAAGATCAAGAATTCTTGGCTTCAAAATTGGATTAATAATAACGTGAGTATCATCTGTAGATGCCAATTTAAATATTCATGTGATGGTTCATGCTAGTCATATTATTATCGAGCTGTTAATGTGACTGTAAATACAAGAGTTGCATAATAAGAAGTACATATACCTCCACAAGTTTCAACCTTCACATTGGTGATTGCTATTGGAGTACCCGTTTTTGTATCTAATAGATCCTGATGATTTACTCGGTGTGGTGACTGGTAACACTCTTTCCAAAGAGTGGTAGGCATTTGTTGTCCACTGATACATATTACAAAATGTGAAAGTTTAAGAAATTTGTATAAGATTATTAAAAAATATAATCATTCTTTCGGGTTACTTACTTGTTTCCCACTAAATTCAAATACATAAAGCAGTCACTTTCTTTGTTCTTTCCGCGTTCGTAAGATTTGAAAAAGCCTATATAGTCTGTAGTAAGAGATTTGTTAGAGAAGATCATTAAAGTAAAATGTATTAATATGAATACTAAAATAATTGAATAATAAAAAGACATGGATAGTATTGTTGAGATGCTAAGAGGCAGTGAAGTTCTTCGTGAGTTGACGGGTAATACCATTATGTTGGTATGTCAGCAATGTTTGTTAATTGTTCGATTTTTGATGCACGCCCAACATTGACATGAATTTGTTTCTGTAACATTCTTCTATATGATTCTGTTTTGAGCACGTATAATCTTGTAGACTGTAACATTGCAACAGTTGAAGTTTTGATTCAACGAAAGCCTGATTTGTTTTCTATACAAGAACATGAATGGCATCACCCTATAAAATGTAATCAATAATATGAGCAAACATAAATATGTAGCTTGTTTATTAGATTGTATTGTGCTAAATATTTTACCTTTTTATCTACAACCAAAAACCATGTCTCTTGAGTTCTAAAATGTGGAATCCATTTCCGAATGACACGCACTTCGAGACGATGAGCTGGACAACCACTTACAAGATCAAAAATTTGTACCATGATGATTTACCTGTTGAGCACAGAAAAACAATAAGTAATTGTATTTTAATGTGAATTAATACGCATAATATATTGTTCCTTATTATAAACCTCAACAATTTCAATAATTCTAAAAAGATCTTTAAACACTATGTTTGTAGTTGTGTTTGACTAACAACCATCAGAATCTTCGATAAGAATCTTTATGGAATCGGGTGAGGTAGCTCTTGAAAAAGCAACATAAGGTTGTCCATGTGTAAAAACAACCTCTGGTAAATAGATGCCAATTCTCTCTAAGGATTGTCCTTGACTTTTATTTATAGTCATTGCATAGCATACTTTGCACGAGAATTGTTTTCTGATAAAGACAAAAGGCAATTCATCGTCTTTGTGAATAAGTTTAAACCTAGGAATATATACACGCTTTCCTATAAAGGTTCCCGTTATTATAAATGCCTCTATAACAAAAAGGAAGAAGTTGGGTAACAATAAGTCTTGTGCCATTACAGAGCCCACTTGATGGATCCATATTTCTTAACAAAAGAATTGGAGTATTTTCTTTGAGAACCAATTTATGCAAAGGAAGACCCGGAAAGGACAACTGATTCAAATACTCTTTCGGATATAACAGATCAAGACCGGCCAACTTGTCCGTGCATGGGGTAACACTATCAGTACTTCGGTAAACTTTTGATACATTACAATTCATATCCAGCACCATATGATTAATTCGATCAGCAGTTCGTTCTTTGGACAAATAATTGCTCTATTGCACAAACTTGCAGTCGTAGGATTTATGAGAACACCAAAACCATATACAAAATCAATAAGATGTTGAATGCTCCCTTCCGGTTCAGTCACTAACATATGTTGAGGAATTTTAATGATAGCAGCATTTTCAGACTTTCTTGGATCGGGATTTCCAATTTCGCCATTCCCAATATCTAAAAGCCAAGATGCAAAGTCTGCAGATCGTCGTTTATCAATTTCACTGTCACAATTCAGTGTCAGACGCATATTGGAAGATAATTTATATACAGAAAACAATGGCCATAGGTAGGAGTTAGGCAAAGTAGAAGCTATAATCTGTGGATCAGAACACTTTTTTTAACGGGAAGTGTTGGCCTAAAATCTCCTCCCAAAAGAACAGATACACCTCCAAATGGAACACCGGGTTTTTCTAGTATGTCCTGGAATGATCTGTTAACCGTTTCAAAACAAAGACAGTCCGTCATTGTAGCCTCATCCCAAATTATTACTGCTGTAAGCTTTAGAAGTTCTGCAAGCTGTGATTTTTCTTTAATATTGCAGATAGATGTATCAGATATATCTATAGGAATATTAAATCTTGAATGTGTTGTTCGACCAGAAGGTAATAAAAGAGCTGCAATACCAAAAGCCACAACAGCCAATGCAATTTTCCCATTAGATCTAAAATACGCTAATATCACAGACCATAAGAATGTTTTTCATGTTCCTCCATGATCGTATACAAAAATCAAAGACTGTACAGCATTGCGTGCATATTGACATATGCAATTAGCAAGCCGGTCAGAATTCAGCTTACAGATCATCTGTTGATGCTGATGGTACAGTAGCTCTTTATCATACCTACTTTCTTCCAAAAGTAATCTATTCCTAAGAGTTGGAGAAACATTGGAAGATGTGTGACAACTGTCAAACTAAGTCAACAAAAGTCCACTCAAGTCAGTCAAAGCGTACGTTAAATCAATATGTGAAATGTAAACTTCATAATCTCTACGTTGTATAATATAATAGTATGTACGCTAATTCAAAACAATTATACGAACAAACGCTATTAAGTTAAATATTTTTTTAAATTAAATAAAATTATTTTTTCACATCGTGAATAGTGAAAAGTGAATATTGAACAGTGAATAGTGACAGTGAATAGTATCCGAATAGTGAATAGTGAACGGTAAAAATGTAAAACTCTTCGGAATATTACAAATTTTATATCAAAACATAGATAAAATTACGACGGTTCCGAATATGTAATTATATTTTTACCAAATGTTATATATAAAAAGATATGATAGAAAAACATATAATTTAACTTTAAAACGACGTTTGATTATAATATTATATATATATATATATATATATATATATATATATATATATATATATATATATATATATATATATATATATATATATATATAATCAGTGATTGTTGATTGTCCGTGAATTCAATAAACGAAACCCGTGAAAATAATAATATTATTATATATATATAGCGGGTCCCACTCCATTATTATCCAATTTTACATATTTTACCCTAAAGAATTCATATTTTCATTTATACGTTTTCAATACGTATTGTTAAGTTTACCAACAATATTATATCATTTTATAAAACACAAAATATACCATTAAAACGGTATCGTCGATACGAACAACCTGACATCAAAATTTCATATTATGGATATCAGTTTTATATTTAATATTTTCTTTCTCTTTAAAAAGAAATTATATTTACATTTAAACCCTATACTCTTATTAAAACTACAACTAATACCCTTTCGGTAATTCGTTAGAGATTTTTAGTTAAAAAGTTGATATTATTAAACTACGATTTTTGTAGATTACATTTTTATAAACAAAAATTATTTATCTTATATAAAAACTATTAAATCTATTTACAGAGTGTTTAAGGGTATGTTTTGTCATAAACAAATTCTAAAAGCTATAATTATCAAATATATGTATCTTGAGGGCCGCTATACGAAAATAAACATACTATAAATAGAAGCTCAACTTCTCTCATTTTTCTTCACAAATTCACCAGAACTTCTAACTTCTTCTTTCTTTCTCCAATTGTTCTCCTTTTGGCTAAGAGCATCATCACTTCGCCGCACAAAACGTTGTTGTTTTGTGGTGATATTTCGCAGTGCTTCTCAAATACGATCGTTCTTATATCTAAACCGAATTTACGCTTCAAAGGTGAGTTCATACCCCTTCTTTTTATATTTATTCAAGTTTTTTTAAGGAGGAGAATACAAGTCATAATATTGAAATAATTATTTATACTCATCTGTAATAGTAGTAAACAAAATACAAATTTTGTAAACACCATTATTACAATAATTCAATTATAATTCCAAAAATAATATTGAATGATCTACTTACGAGGACGGTGTCTAGGCCGATCATTTTGGGTTAGGTTGTTGGATTTCCGAAAGGCTTATACGCTGAAAGGGTCCTGCCTCCCCATCCGATCTTCTACCTGGTCGTTCTTTATTTGATAGTCATGAGATATTATTGAAATTAATAAATAGTATAATCATCTAAATAAGTTATTTCACACATATTCATAAATATATATATGACAGAATAATAAAAATAAACTATTATAGGTATAGTTTGTGGATACAAAGGTTACTATTATATTTTGAACAAAACCAAATAATTATATAAAAATATATAATTATTATACATTACAATATTATCAAGGGAAATATGATAATGGATAAACACAATGATTTTTCATATACAAATTTTACGTAAATAAGTTGATTGAATACATACATTTTGTGAGATGTGTCTTCACAAGTACTTATTTAAGTACTTACTATAAGTCCTGAATTTATAACCAGAGTCTCGGTAAGAGAACGTGATAATTGTGTATAGATCTATACGGGATTGACAACCCCGCACCTAAGCTGTTAGCTACAGTTAGACCGGCAGGTCTGGGGTGACAAATGTCATAACATTCCGACACCTGAAGAACGTCGCAGCAGGCCTACAAGTTACAGTATGGTTATAGGGCGTCTCATATGGAAAAACAATCAACTTTATAATTTGTTTACGTGGAATCATCTATTTTAACGGATTTATACTACAAACTATTTTATACATTTTAGTCTTTGGGACTTGGACATTTTATGAGAAGATATTGGATTTTCTCGGTTTACAATACTATCATTTACAAACAAAAAAGGACTTTTCTTATACAAAAATCTTATGAACTCACCAACGTAATGTTGACACTTGAAAAATCACTTGTATTCTCAGGTAACAATTAGTCAGGACCGACTATCCTTTTAGGATGGGACGCGAAGACGTCTCCTTTATTTATTTCGTTATCGTACTGTAATCAGGTTTAAACAATACCGTTTGAATAATGTAACTTTCCAATTTCAATGTAAGATGGTTGTTTATTTACTTATGTTTCAATGTATACAATGGTTGTGATACTACGTTTCGTTCTACCCTCAGACGATTCCGCCATTGTGGTTTGAGGGTGTGACAAGATGGAATTGGCAATTGAAAGTCAGAAAGACTTTTAGATGGTATGCAAGCATTTAAATGCTTTTCCAGCTCTAAAAGAATCTGTTGCTGGATGGTAGTATCTGTAACAGAAGTGTTTTCTGAGTGGGAAACGGAAAGAAACGCATGTCGAATGTCATCACTCATCTTTAGCCATGTATAATCCCACATTTGTAATGGATTAGATACGTCACAATATAACAATAAGTGACAAAATAAACTCCGAAGTTGACTTGAGGAAGCTTACAAAGAAGCATCATCAAAAGCATATTTCCACTCTTTGTCATCCCCAATTAATCCAAGAGCTTCGCATGCTAAACGAAATGAGGAGTATACAATTCCATTAACTGTTCTTATATCAAAAAACGTAGTACAGCCACTTTGATGAGACAACATCATCCTCAAATAGAACAACTCTCCACAAGTTGGATGAACATATGAGAGTCTTGAAACAACCTATTCTCTTTTAGATGTTCTGCATAACCATTCACGCATACTAGCATCCCATCTAAATTCTTTTGTATACTCACCATATTTAAAAGTCTACCAGTTAAGTCACGTCGATTATTAATCAACCATCCAGTAAGCGTGGTTTTTCCAAAATTTGGATTTCTGATTACTGATTGAAGATCAGCATCGTCTTTAAATGTTCCATTTTGCATATCTTCTAAGTGGACAACAAGGATTTGAACAGAGGGAAATCGTTCATGAATCAAAAATTTGAAAATACGCCACGCAGCCTCATGAGGACATACAAATCAGCCATCAACAAAATTGTTAATCTCATCTGTTACAACAGTAGGCGCAACAGAAGTCGATGCGGAAGTGGATTCGTCTCTTCGAATAGCAAAAGCCACGCGCTCAACACCTTTAGAGATATACTTAAAAAGATACTTAATCAACATATTCCACCCACAATATTCAACGTTAATATGCGCGTTAAACCTGCTGCATAGACACCTATTGTACGGAACCACAAAACCATTGTCGATTCGTATTCCACCGTTCAAAGTATGAGATGCACAACTGTTCCTTTTATAATGCACATATCCTTGTTTGTCAAAATAAGTACTATCACTAAAAGGTTTTGGAAATGACTTTGTGCATTTGCCATCACGCATACAAAAAGATTGAGAATTCAACAAACCACAAGGTCCATGAATCATGCAAGTGGTGATTGTGTTGTATAACTGTAAGACCCGTATCCTGATTATAACATATACTTAAAATAAGAGTGTTAGGAATTATATGATCATTGGTAGTTATAAAGTTAAGAAAAACTTTAGTTATAATTTCATATAAAAATCAGCATTTTGTGTCGTTTTTAGAAAAATCATAATTAATTCTAGAAAAATCGTTTGGACCTCAAACCAGTGCACAAAGTTTACAAATTGAGTCTAGTACAATTACCAAAAATAATAGTAAGCTTGAAAATGACATTATCTATGGTAAAAAATGTAATCTTTACTGATTAGTTCGGAATTGACAGATTAGATAGTCTGTTTTCAAAAATTCATAATAAATCATAGAAAAATCGTATAAATACGTAAAATATATCCCTGGAAAGGTATTGAGATAAATTTCTGGAATATCAAATAAAAACGTGAATTTCATGGGTTTAAAGTCGGCTAAACGAGTCTTGAACAGACTGATTCTAGAAGGTATTAATTTCAACAAAGTTATATTATTAAAATCTTTTGTCAAAAGTGTCATGCCATTTTTTATTCAAGAATTCAAGTATAAATACCCCTCAAAACATATCATAAACCACACAACTAAATCTCAATCCAATATATAGAGGTTTCTAAGCACTAGAGTGTAAGCAAGTGAGCGGAAGGAAGCTTAAAAGCCTAACGAAGGAGTTATAGATCTCGACGACGGGTCATAAGGTAACTACAAACCTTTCTATAGCTTAATTAGGTATTGTAAAATAGTTTTTGTTAAGAAGTAGAATATTTAATAAGTATAGTATATGTTATATTATACTAATTTCTAACAATAGTAAACAAAAACCTTAAAATGTCGTTATTATAACAATTCGTAATTTCCGAAAATAATACCGATTGATTTACTTACGAGGACGGTGACTAGGCCGATTACTTGGGATCTGGTTGTTGGATTTTCCGAAAGGCCAAAATGCTGAAAGGATCCTGCCACCCCATCTAATCTTCTACCTGGCCGTTCTTTACTTGATAAATCATGGAGTATCATATTGGAATTATTGAAGGGTTTAATGATGCGACTATAATATAGTTAAGGATTAAGAAATGATAGATTTCTTATTATGTTAACAGTTAAAGTTGAAGGAAATACAAAGCCGAGAAAGATAAACGATATAGTTAACTATAATCAGGTGAGTCTTCTCACTATACTATAGGTGATATTGCATGCATAGGAAGGAAGATATGTTAGACTAAGGTGATCTTACATGTTATGGTAATTGTATGAATTATTGCTATGATAATGATTGTTTGTGGATGGAACGGGATAGCCCGCGAGCCAATAGGCGGAACGGGAATAGCCTGGGAGTCATTAGACGGAACGGGAGAAGCCTGCGAGCGATAAGACAGAACGGGAACAGCCCGTGAGTCTTCAGGCGGAACAGGGATAGCCCGTGAGTCTCACAGACATATGAATGGTTATTGTGTGTTGTATGTTATGTAATGGATCGTATGGTATTTTGAGGAACTCACTAAGCTCCATGCTTACCCTTTCCCTATATAAACTACTGTTTTAGGTACATCAGGTACCATGGATGGCAAGGCGTGACGTGTATACACTGTGCTGCTTCATTGGAGGACTGTTTTTGAATGGAAGTTCCGCTATGTTGTGATTTCATTAACTTTTGTTAATCCTGGGATGTTTTCATTAAACTTAAAAGTTATGGAATTTTATGAAAATTAATTAAGTGACTTTTCTTATATTGAAGTTTTCGTTTAAAATTTTTTAAATTTACTCAAAAATTTTGGGATGTTACAATAACAACGGATCCGTAGTGGGATTTGGAAGTTCCGCGGATATATACTTATCGACATCAATGAGACTTCTAATTTGTGAAGAAGATGACACCCACACAAGTGTATGACAATGGGGTAATCCTCTTTTTTGAAACTCTATTGTGTACAAGTCTGCATAACAAAACTAACAATAAGAACATGCAACATAAAAAAACAGAAGTATAACAAAATTAGAATAAAGAAACTTACGGGCAGTGACATCTCCAAAGGGTTTATCATTCTTCAAAAACTTAATAAATTCAAGAACCTTAATCTCAAAAACCCTAGCGATTATATCCGGTCGATCTTGAGCACATCTGATATCATTTTGAGCCATATACCTTACAATTTCTGGCCAGTTCACATTGCTCGTAAAAGTAACAAAATACTCACTACTAGAAAAAAATAGATTTTCATGACATACAAAGTTTGTATGACACACACTAATTTTATGACACACAAAAACATATGTCATAAAAATAATGTTATATTTTTATAAAATTTGAAGGATTTACGACATATAGATGTGTGTCGTATTGTCACGTCATAAATGGAAATAAAAAAATACGCGTGATGCTTTTTTGTTTTTGTATGTCGTCTTGAAAAAAAAACCGTCGCTTTTTAATTTCCCACTTCCTATCAATATCATCTAGGTCAAAAAAGATATTCCTCATTTCGAAGTCATGTTCTCTCTCTACGCTCTAGTGTCTTCGTCTCCCTCCCATTTCCTCTATGATTCCCGACTTCATAGCCTCCGCCTCTAGCTTCCTCCGCCTTCCACAGCAGCTTTCTACGGTAAGCTTTTTCTTCGGTAAGGCTCCACCTTAGTGTTTATTTTTCGTCGGTTTGCTTCCTCACTCGATTTCTTTGATTCATGTGATACGGTTGTTCCTCAGCCATCGCCTCTGACATCGTCCGACTTCGGCATCTTCTGGCTTTGCCTGGCTTCATCAACCTTCGGCATCGTCTGGCTCCGTCTCAACCAGTTCTCATAGCGGCATTCATGAGATCCAAAAAATACAACGGTGAAGTTCAAAAGATTTCAACTGCAATAAGCGTTTTATATATATCAAATTGATTATTCTGATATTTGAATCGGCTTGGCAGATCCAGGTATGGTTCGATCCTCACCCCAATTTCTTCTACGATTAATTAACGATCTTTACCCCAATTTCTTTTAGGGTTTGTTGTATACCGAATTGATTCTTTTGATTATTCCTGTTGGCCATATATGATAAAGTCTTAAACTGATTTCATGAATATATCGAAATTGTGGGCTTTTATGTTAAAGGTGCAGACGTAATATTAATATATCTATGTTTGTGTTTGTGTTATGTGTTTGTGTCATGCATGTGCCGTGTGTGTATTATATACTAGGCGTATACCCACGCGTTGCGCAGGAGTAAAATTATAGAGTAAAAACATTGATCCGTCACATGAACTTCAAAACTTTATATCTAATCTAAACATACGATACTAAATATAAATTGTTATCATAATAGATATCATGTATTAATAGTAAAAATTGCATCCAAAACTCGACAAAAGTCACATAATAACCTTTTTGAATTCAATTATACATAGATAGTCAAACATTAAAAAAATATAATGATACATGTTTGCGTAGATACTTAAAGTCCAAAATGAATAATAATAAAATAATAATGTTTCCTCTTAGAGATATATTATTGTGAATATTTTTTCTGTTAGATTCATGTGTAATCACATATAATTAATGAGTTGAAGGTGTAAACGTTTTCGATAGATAACTATTAATTTGGGTATAAAAGTTATATTGTTAAAATAATACTTTATTTAATTAACGTAAATAATATTTTAAATTATTTCTTACGTAAAAAGAATGAATTGTAAAATTAATTTTAGTCAAAATAATACAAATATCTAAATTAAGCTACAACTTATACCAAAAAGTTATGATAGCAATATTTTTTACTGATAAATATTTAATGAAATTTAATTTATTTTTTGATATAGTTTACAATTCATTAGAAAATATTTAATAAGTTTTTAATAAATTTATTCTTAGTAAACATTTACTTAAAAATGTTTTTCTTTTAAAGTTTTAGCTTTCCATTTATTTCTCACTAATGAACAATTAAGTGGTCTCATATTGTTAAAGATAAATATATATATTGAACCAAATTAATATAATGAAAAATAGTTTTTTTAGACCGGCTAACATGCACATTTGGTATACGAATTGGTTAATTGTATTGAAGTTTTGTTTTAATATTTCAACTCTTCAAAATCCAACCAAAGGTTTTTTTAGTATTATATCACTACAACTCAACATTTATGGTACTTAATTGATACTTAACATATATGATTGAGATATTTAATTGTGTTTGATCAATTGAATGAATAATACGATCGTCTAATTTATAGCATTGTATCATATTGGAACTTTTCTTACGTCATTCAAATGAATAACATGACATTTTTTAATTTTTAAAATTTTCATCATAACTAATTTTTAGAGGCTTGGTTAAAAATAAAGTTTCGAACCATGTAAAATATGTATTTTCTAGAAAGTAATTATCTAATAAGTGGGTAATGAGTTATTTGACAATACAAATTTCGTGAATGTTTAAAGTATCTTATTGTAGGAAATGTGATTATATTTCATTCATTAATGTATGATAAATCAATCATTTTTTTAAATATTCTTACATTAAGTTGAGCATACAATTCAAAATCATGTAAAAACCTACAAACATACTATTGAAAACTTAATTATAGATATCTAATATTTTGTGAATGGTTTCCACCAATGATATTTAGTATCTGTTTATCAACAATTTCTCTTCATATTACATTTATTTAACCACGGAATTCATATATACAATAATTGCTTTTAATAAGTAAAGTTGAAAATGAAACAAAAAATTTAAAATAGCATTCTCTCAAAATACAAAATACGACATCATTGTGCTAAAAAAAGAATAAGAAACATAAAAAAAACCAACATGATGACAACATAATATCAACCATAAAAGTATGAATAGAAAGGGTTTTTGAAATTTTGGAAAATTAGACCATACACGAATAATATTACATCAAAAACTTGAAGTTATATAGCTTTACCTATTTCCATATTATTTTTCTTTTTCACGCATTCTAGATAATAAAATCCGGAAAAAGTGTAAATGAAAGTGTGAGTAACCAAAAAGAAAAGAGAAGCAAGTATGATTTGAACATTTGAATGTTCTTATATTGGAAAAAGCTTTCAATTAACAAATCCATTAAGTCAATTATATCATAAATTATCATAAGTTAAAAACTCTTTAGTGGTTATTGTTAATTAGATGAAAGTGAATAGTCATGGGAGTTTAAAATACATATGATGCAAGAAAAAATGTCTCTTTATTGTGTATAATAATAACATTTATCTAACATTAAAATCAACTTGTAAGTGGTTCTTGTTAATTAGATGAAAGTGAATAGTCATGGGAGTTGAAAATACATTAAAACCATTTTAATAACATAAAAATATTAAAACATCTATTTTAACATTCGTATTATAAAACTTCCTAAACAGTTACAAATTGTACAAAGAGAATATACAGAAATCAACATACATTTTATGTATATAAACAATACGCGTTGCAATAATTATCGATCAATGCCGCAAACTAACTTTTTCAAACTTATAAAATACTTACAAATCATACGAAGAGAATATAAGGAAATCAACATACATTTTAGATTTAGAAACACGATACGTTGCAATAATCGTTGATGCCGCAAACTAACATTTTCAACCCTTCATATTTGAATCATAGATCTCTTCAAATGACATGTATCTTTTTATGAGCAAAACTTACTTATATACTACTAATATAAGTTACAATGTGTATGAATGAGGAAAATTAAAAGTCATTACTAATTAATAACCATAAGTTAAAAACTCTTAATTTGTAAGTAGTAAGTACACATAAATTATAAAGCTCTTAAGTTGTAGTGGGAGTTTCAAATGATTGTGATGCTAGTATATGAGTTATCTTGAACCACATCATTTAAATGGCCTCAATTATAAGATTTATATAGATATAGATATAGATATAGATATAGATAACACTAATTTACACGTGTGTATGTTATGTGTGTGTCGAGCATGTTCCATGTGTTTATTCAATATGTGTTTGTGTTTTTAGAATATGGGGAGGATTAGAGCCGGTGGATTTATAACATGAAGTTTCCTTGTTTGAGTTTAAGTGGTCATATATAATGACAAGGTTTAGTTATAATTTCCTTGTTGCATTAGTATTACATCTAGATAACTCCTCGTATAATTATATAAGATAATTAATTCGCAACTGCTAAGAGAGAGAGAGAGAGAGAGAGAGAGAGAGAGGTCGAAAAGAATAGAAGAACAGAAAAAGATGTTTGCTAACCGTAAGCTGTGTCTTGTATTGGATCTTGATCACACGCTTTTTAATTCAGCTAATGTAGTGTTTCTTTTTACTATTTTTATTAATATATAAACAATTCTGTGGTTGGAGTTAACAAGTTAATTGGTCTTTGAATGTTGACAGTTTTCAGAAGTTGAACCGATTCATGATGAGATGTTGAAAAAGAAATAAGAACAGGACCGTAAGAGGTCACATTGACATCTCTTTAGATTTCCTCACATGTGTATATGGACTAAACTATGGCCTGGAATGGAACTTCTTAGAGAAAGTAAGTAAATTTTCTTTTACAAGTTCTTTTTCTTACAAACACGTGCGTACAAGCTAAATCTTCTTTTACAAATTCTTTTCTTTGTAATTCATGACCTCAATATTTTTACTACTTTTAATGCTATATTTTTTTTTTCTTTTACTAGATATCAAAAGCAAAGTTCTTCCAAGAAGTATTCTTTAATGGAATAAATGGGAAGTTGGATATCAGCTCCGAACAAACATTGTGGACCCCATCCTACGTTTACTTGTTGCCATTGGAGTCGTTAGAATAAATATTTTGGCTACTTACATTGGGAACAAATGTGTTTGGATATCAGCTCGGAACAAACAAGTATTTTTTTTTTTTTGTTTCTTTTACTGGATTTAGTGATGACTGATTTTGTATTTGTATAACAATGTTTTGATGTATTTAAATCGTTTGTTATTTTGTTATTGTATTAATTAGATTTTATTTTATATTACGAGACATTATATTTAATGTGAGATTGAATTTTAATATCATGACATACAAAATGTATGTCCTAAATGTATATCTGTATTCATTTGTTTAAAAAAAATTTATGACTTACATTGTAAGTCATAAAGGTTTGTCATTAATGTATGTTGTAAATTTACGACACACAAATGTGTTATCTGTCATTTATGACAGGGGCTTCCTTGACATACATTTGCGTGTCATTTGTATTCTTTAATGACACGTAATGCGTGTCATTAAAGTCTTTTTTTCTAGTAGTGACCGAGGATTTCCATAAACCCTACAAATAGCAATTGCATCTTGATAATGCTTATACATATATCTTGGCCCGCCAACAAAAGATGCAGGCAAAAGAAATCGTTTCCCGATCGTTCTACCATCCCGAATCGCCTTGCGAGATCGCATCATGAATCCCACTTATATGCTCACAACGTAAAGTATTTTTATTATTCCTGATATAATCAAGCGGACTCTCTTCCATACAAAGATAAGCATCAATAAGAAACTGTTGAAATAAATGACCACACTGCAACAATAATGTATACATACCACTACGGCTATGAATGAGATAACTATAGTACATATTCACTGTCATTGGTTTTGAAGTAACAGACCCATCGGATCACAACTTGTACCTAGTAGACGAACCCCTTTCTCCATGTGGGAATAACAATGGATATTGTAAAGGCATATACGAAAAGTGCAACTTACTTATCCGCGTTGGACAGCCACCCCGGTAATGAACAATAACATCGTACTTCGATGCATTTGAATCATTAGCTGTAACAATACCACCAAGAGCACTCCCATAAGGCCGGCCATATCGCACATCAGGAACATTATTGTACAACCTTATTGCATACTCATCTAAATTCTTTTGTCGGGCCACATCCGATGCGTTTCTAAACATACGCACATATTCATTAATCCCATTCAAAACTACCGACAATCCCTCAACAATGTCAGACTGCAAAGTTTGTGCACTGTCACCAAAAACTCACAAACGGTTGGCAATCTCATTCTCTACATCATACACATACAATTGCAAAAAACGTGGCACATCCGATTCATCAGTACATAAAGATCCAATTCGATGACAAATTTGACCAGACACCTTGAAGGTATACGGACCACGACCACGATCAACTGTTTCATCAATCGTAGCTCCAAATGAAGTCATCAAAAACATTGAATTATAAGCCCTAATGTTGTCCATGTAATGCCGATTATGTTGCAATTCCAAAATATAAGAAGGAGGCATCAAGGGTATAGGCAACACAACACTGCCCTGCTTACAACACTGATTATAAAGAGGATTTCGAAGAGTAGAACCTCTAATAATCCTCTCTGCCCACCAAAATTCATCATTACAATAACAACAAACACAAGTACAATCGCCACTATCGCCATAGGCAGGCAAAGGGCGTTCAAGAAAAGAAACAGAAGTACCAGATGATTCTCCCACTTGAAAACCTCCATTAACAGGAAACATCATACAAAAAAAGGAAAACAAAATCTCAAGAAAACCTAATTACCTGAAAAATAACCGAGAACGCAAAAAGCAAATAAACTGTCGTTTGGTCAAAAGAAAGCAGAAAGAAAGGAACACAGTCTATGCAGTTATCGCGGTCAAAACCATTATCGCGGTAACCTACCGATATTTAATTTTGCGGTTTTCGCGGTGGTATAGCGGTGATATAGCAGTTTTTTAGTAATATGTAGAATTTATATATTTGACTATCACTAGTAGAATTAATATCATAAAGTCATTCAAAAAAACTTCACATAAGGCTTAATTTAATACATAAGTCACATAACATAACATTCTAATATAGAAAATGTCAAAGTATCAAATTCAAATTTAATCGACATCCAAGTCATCATCGGCCAAACCATTCACTTCTTCATGAAAATCCTCCACACGGATTATCGCGGTAAATCACGGTAAATCGCGGTTAATTATCGCGGTAAATCGCGGAAAATAGCGGTAAATCGCGGCGATTTTATCGGTACCGCTATTTTCCACCGCTAAACTGAACCGCGATTATGCTGACCACCGCGAACCGCGATACCGGCGCTATACCGGCGCGATTAACTGCATAGAACACAGTAGCTCACCGGAGAGTAATTAAGCTAAGCGGGAAACATTGAAGAAAAAAGAAACACGTGGAAAAAACAGATAGGGCAAAAAAAACCGCCCCCACGATCCTCTTTACCCCCAAATTGCTTCAACGGAGAGTCATTATGACAAACAAAAAACTTTGAAGGAAAAATCAACACGTACATAACACGTTGAAAAAAACGACAGGCTAAAACCACAGCATCCTCCTAAAAACCCAACCCCCCCCCCTCACCCCACAAAATCCTTCTAGAAATATGCTCATATTTGATTATAAAGTAATATTTGTTCATTATGTTTAAAGAAGAAAGGGATTTAAAGAAGCAAATGGAACAGAGACTCTTTTTATGGGATGCTCTCCCACATCAGAGAGAAACAATCAATGAAATCATGTCTATAAAAGCACACGTCAGTTTGGCTCTTTACATTAAATCGGGTTTTCTATTGAGCCGACTGGTTCTATAAAACCGGCTGGTTTTACTAAGCCGCTCGATTTTATCATGTGGTCTTATGTTGGACTGAGTTGTTCTGATTCAATACTGAGTTAGACCGAGTTGGTTCGATTTCAAGCGAGTTGAACCGTGTTTTAAATGAGTTTTATTTATTTTCGAGTTTTATTTATTTGTGAGTTTTTTTGCCGATTAGGCTGAACTCGACTCGTTAGGCACCCGAGTCCGAGTAACTCGCCGAGTCTTCGGCCGGGTTACCCGATTTTTACAACCTTGGATCTTACTACGGATGCTTGACAACGGATCTTACTACGGAAGCATGACCACGGAATTTGCTACAAAGTTTACTACGGAAGCTTGTCCACGAAATTTGCTACATATTTTACTACTGAAGCATGACCACGAAATTTGCTGCAAAGTCTACTACGGAAGCATGACCACAGAAATTGCTATGGATTTTACTACGGAAGCATGACCACAGAAATTCCTACATATTTTACTACGGAAGCTTGACCACGGAAATTTCTACAGAATCATTGCTACGGATTTTTTTACGGAAACATAGCCACGGATTTTACAACGGAAGCTTGACCACATATTTTGCTACATAATTATTGTTACGAATTTTACTATGGAAGCTTGACCACGGAATTTGCAACAATATAATTGCAACGGAATTTGCAACGAAACCCACTACAGAAGTAGCAACGGAAAAAGAACCATGAAATTCGCTACGAACAAACGGCTACGGAAATCGCTACGGAGTCCACCTACGGAATTCGCTACGGAAAACATGCGCTACGGAATCAGTCCGTAGCAAAGTTGCTACGGAAATAAAAGTTCGTAGCAAACTCATTTGCTACGGGATTTATTGTAACGGAACAGTTTCGTAACAATTTTCGTTGCAAAACACATTTAGCAACGAAATTTCAAGGTTTAGCAACGGAATTCGTCCGTTGCTTTGCTATTTTCTTGTAGAGGTGTTTAGGGGTTCGGATAGAGGCATTGAAGAGATAATAGGTTCTGAGGTGTGTATGGTGGATGTGGGTGTTGAAGAAGTGATAGCATCAGAAGTGGGTGGCACTTTGTATGTAGGAATAGTGGAGGAAACTGGGTCTTGAGAACGAGGAGGAGGAGAGGGAATGTATGTTTCATGTGGTGGATATTGGTGCTGTTGCTCGTCTACCTTTTGGTCTGAAATGATTCTATCTGTTATGAATAATTATATCGACAATAAAATAAAATAAAATACGATAAAGGAAAATAAATGTGGACACAATGATTTAAATTGGAAAAACCCTTTCGGGAAAAAACCACGGGCACAACCGATGATAATCACTATATGAGAAAAATGAGGAGGTTACAAGATTTGGAACTGATAATATATATATATATATATATCTCTTTTCTTTTTAATACATAGAACCTCACAATATATCTATGTGTATATATATATATATATATATATATATATATATATATATATATATATATATATATATATATATATATATCACTCAAATGATTTTGTTTTTGTGTGTGTGCTGATTGTAAATAATCATCCCTATATATAGGGATGGATAGCCAGAATCGTTGCCTTGATTGTAGGAAAAAAATTGTGAGCGGCCGAATTTGTTGAAGATAAATTGTAGGCGCCTAAGTTTTTGAAGAATTTAATTTCCGTCGTTCAAAACAACATGCACAAATTCAAATTGAATATGAAGTTGATTACTATTCATGTAGGGCCCACATGAATTATATCTTTTACTTTTTGCTTTTTGAAGGAAATGATTCACAATCTCCACCTTGACTTTAAAAACAATAAGTAATCAAACAACTTCACCTTGAGACGAATTTCCACTTGTAGAACTCATCATTATAAAATCATCGTGTGCCGACAATCCTTGGAATTAGATTGTCATACCAACCAAGCTTGAGCAAAGCTCAAACTTAGTTGCTGGAACCGACTTCGTCATCATATCCGCCGGGTTGTCATGAGTGCTAATCTTTTGAACTTAAATATCACCTTTGGAAATAACATCTCGAATAAAGTGATAACGTACATCAATATGTTTCGTTCTCTCATGAAACATTTGATCTTTTGTGAGATAAATAGCACTTTGACTGTGTCTCCACAAAGTTCACCGTATAAATTTCTTAACCAAATAGCTTCTTTGCAAGCTTCAGAAATTGCCATATACTCTGCTTCAGTTGTGGATAAGGCGACAATGTTCTGTAGACTTGCCTTCCAACTCACAGCACATCCACCAATGGAAAAAATGTAACCCGTCAGAGATCTTCTTTTATCTAAATCTCCAGCATAATCAGAATCTACATAACCATCCAGTCCTTCACCAGAATTTCCAAATTGTAAACATGCATTGGAAGTACCGCATAAATATCTGAAAATCCATTGAACAACTTTCCAATGCTCTTTTCCTGGGTTAGCCATATATCTGCTAACAACACTTAAAGCGTGAGATAAATCAGGGCGAGAACATACCATGGCATACATTAGAGAACCAACTGCACTAGAATATGGAACTTTCGCCATGTAGTTAATTTCATCATCTGTCTTTGGACAATATGCTGAAGACAGTTTGAAATGTGCAGCTAACGGAGTACTCACTTGCTTGGCTTTATGCATGTTGAATCTTTGAAGAACTTTCTCAATATACCTCTTTTGACTTAGGTATAGTTTTCCATGCTGCCTGTTACGAGTAATTTCCATACCAAGAATTTTCTTGGCTGGACCTAAGTCCGTCATTTCAAACTCTTTGCTTAGTTGTGCTTTCAGTTTTGCTATCTCTAGTTTATCTTTTGCAGCAATCAACATATCATCAACATAAAGAAGCAGATATATTGATGAACCATTGACTGACTTAAAATAAACACAACTATCATAATCTGATCTTTTAAAATTCTGAGATAGCATAAAAGAGTCAAACCTCTTATACCATTGCCTTGGGGATTGCTTTAACCCATAAAGAGATTTCTTCAATCTACATACTAAGTTCTCTTTTCCAGGGATAATGAAGCCTTCAGGTTGCTCCATATAAATATCTTCCTCCAATTCACCATGTAAAAATGCAGTTTTGACATCTAACTGCTCAAGCTCATAGTTATGCATGGCAACAATACTAAGTAAAGTACGAATTGAGCTATGCTTAACAACAGGAGACAAAACATCAGTAAAATCAATGCTTGGAATTTGGCTATAGCCTTTAGCAACTAACCTTGCTTTAAATCTTGCTTCCTTATTAGGAGTAATACCTTCTTTTCTTTTGAAAATCCATTTGCAGCGGATAGGCTTCTTTTCTTTTGGTAATTTCACCAACTCCCAAGTGCCATTCTTTTCAAGAGATTCCATTTCATTATGCATGGCCGTTATCCATTTGTTGCAATGTTCTGAAGTAATGGCTTCCGTGTAAGTTGATTCTTTGATACCTTCAATTTCTTCAGCAATGTTTAAAGCATAAGCAACAATATTAGCTTCTTCTATCAGTCTCTTGGGAGGATGAATGACCCTCCTAGGTCTATCAGTTGCTATAGAACGTTGTGGTTGGTGAGTAGGAGTAGGAGTAGAAGACTCTTGCTCAACTGATTGATTTTGATCAATAGAGTTTTCTTTTTCTGGTGTATGTTCTAAGTCAACAGATTGCTCCACCTGCACACTTGTCTTGTTGACTCTCAACAGGAATATTAGTACGAGAATATTTATGTAGCATAGCTGATTCATTAAATACTACATTTCTACTAATCACGACCTTTTTAGTTTCAGGACACCATAACTTATATCCTTCCACACCAGACTTGTAACCAAGAAAGATACATTTAATTGCCCTGGGCTCTAATTTTCCATTATCAACATGATCATAAGCAGGGCAACCAAAAATTCTTAAATCTGAATAGTTTGCTGGGGAGCCAGACCATACCTCAATAGGAGTCTTTTTATCAAGTGGAATATAAGATGACATGTTAATTAGATAACATGCAGTAGAAGCAGCTTCTGCCCAAAAACGCTTAGATAATCCTGCGTTAGATAACATACAACGGGCTTTTGAAATAATGGTTCTGTTCATACGTTCAGCTACACCATTTTGTTGAGGTGTGTAAGAAACGGTGTAGTGTCTAACAATTCCTTCTAGTTTACAATATGAATTAAATTCATTTGAACAAAACTCCATACCATTATCTGTGCGAAGCTTTTTGACCTTCTTACCGGTCTGGTTTTCCACTATGATTTTCCATTCTTTGAATGCAGAGAATGCTTCAGATTTAAGCTTCAAGAAATATGGCCAAACTCTTTTTGAATAATCATCAATAATTATCAACATATAACGAGCACCTCCTAGTGATGCTTCTTGAGATGGTCCCCATAAATCAGCATGTACATACTCCAAAATGCCTTTTGTAGTATGTACTGAGGTGTTAATTTTACCCTCTTGTGATTGCCAAAAATACAATGTTCACAGAATTCCAGTTTGCCAACGCATTGGCCATCAAGCAATCCTCTTCTGCTTAAAGTTGTCAAACCAAGTTCACTCATATGCCCAAGACGCATATGCCACAGGTTAGTAGTATCAGTAGATGAATTTGAAGTAACATTAGAATTACCTGTTACTGTACTACCTTGTAGATGATACAGGTTTGCAGATTTAATATCAGCTTTCATCACAATGAAAGCTCCTTTAGAAACCTTTAAAACTCCACCTTCACCGGAATATTTATACCCTTTAAGATCAAGAGTACTTAAAGAAATAAGGTTTCTTTTCAAACCTGGAACGTGTCGAACATCATACAGAGTTCTGACAACACCATCAAACATCTTGATTTGAATTGAACCAATTCCAGTGACTTTATATGGTGCATTATCACCCATCAATACGGAGCCGCCTTCTATAGGTTGATAATTTGTAAACCAGCTTCTGTTTGGACTCATATGAAAAGTACAAGCTGAGTCAAGAATCCATTCATCATTGGTTTTTAGGATTCCTGCAAAAGCTACAAAAACATCACCGTTAGAATTATTTTCAGCAGCATAAGTAGCTTTTCCTTCATAATCTTGATTTGGTTTGTGATTTTGATTAGAAGCTCTTTTCTCCTTGTTTTTTAACTTGTAACATTCAGAGATATCATGTCCATTATTTTGGCAATATCTGCAGGACTTGTAATGTCTGGACCTGGATTTGCTTCGATAATTTCTTGAGTTCTTGCCTTTTGAGTTGTTCTTATCTGTTGGTCTGCCGCGAACCATCATACTTTCTCCTTTAGAGTTTGAACCTTCAGTAGATACCATGTCTTTCATCTTTTCTTTGGCATGCAAAGCTTCATAAACTTCTTGAAGTGTTAAAGTATCACGACTATATAATATGGTATCTCTAAAGTTTGAATAAGAACTAGGCAAAGAACATAAAAGAATTAAACCCAAATCCTCTTCATCATATTTTACCTCCATAGCTTCAAGATCAGTGATGATCTCTTTAAATGTCGAAAGATGATCCAGCAATGATCCACCTTCTTGCATCTTAAGCGAAAATAATTTTTGTTTAAGGTGCATCTTACTTGTGAGATATTTGGTCATGCAAATTTGTTCTAATTTTAGCCATAAAGAGGCTGCAGTAGTTTCTTTCAAAACTTCCTGCAAAATATTGTTAGATAAATGAAGATGAATATGAGATAGAGCCTTACAATCTTTACGATCCTTTTCTTCATCTGACCAAGATGCAGACATTTTGTCTGGCCTAACAAAGCATCATCAAGGTCCAACTGAGCCAATACAGCTCGCATTTTTACTTGCCATAATGAAAATATTGTATCTCGATGCAACAATGGAATATCGTATTTCAAAGTAGCCATGTCGATATAATACTCAATAAATTGAGAATGAGTATAGAAAACAACGTGGCTCTGATACCACTTGTTATGAATAATTATATCGACAATAAAATAAAATAAAATACGATAAAGGAAAATAAATGTGGACACAATGATTTAACGTGGAAAAACCCTTTCGGGAAAAAACCACGGGCACAACCGATGATAATCACTATATGAGAAAAATGAGGAGCTTACAAGATTTGGAACTGAAAATATATATATATCTCTATTTTCTTTTTAATACATAGAGCCTCACAATATATCTATGTATATATATATATATATATATATATATATATATATATATATATATATATATATATATATATATATATATATATATATATATATATATATCACTCAAATGATTTTGTTTTTGTGTGTGTGCTGATTGTAAATAATCATCCCTATATATAATGATGAATAGCCATAATCGTTGCCTTGATTGTAGGAAAAAATTGTGAGCGGCCGAATTTGTTGAAGATAAATTGTAGGCGCCTAAGTTGTTGAAGAATTTAATTTCCGTCGTTCAAAACAACGTGCACAAATTCAAATTGAATATGAAGTTGATTACTATTCATGTGGGGCCCACATGAATTATTTCTTTTACTTTTTGCTTTTTGAAGGCAATGATTCACACTATCATAATCATATTCAGCTTCAACCACCACTGTAGCCTTCTTGCCCCTCTTTGGATTGGTTCTTTTAATAGGGGGCTGCGTGGGCTCAGGCTTCTTCCTATTAACAGTTTTCTTTGTGGGTGGAGGTCCACTCGATCCAATAGTAGTTTTCTTTTTACCTTTGCCATTCAGAACCAACTCATCTGCACAAGCAGCTTCTAAATCCCAAACGCGATCCGGAAGCACGAGTGAAAAATTATATTTTTCAATAGTGGGCTTCGGAAGGGGTACCCTTCTCAATCACGACGTGTGGAGTTCGGCACCGAAATCAAATTTAGCGTTATCAGAGGGAGGAGGAATGTGAATTGTGCTGTACTCTATCATTGGTAAAGTGTCACCAATTGTAATGCTTGTCGAACGATACACCTCATCCACTAGAATGACCCAAAAGCGTCCAGAGAATATCTCTGTCCCCCTTTTGGAATGTTGGAATGATTCACATAAGCATAAAAACTCCCAACTGGATTGAGGCATAATCGACACTGGCATTAGTATAAAGACCAGATGGAATTTGCATAAAGGTCTGGCTGGCAGAATCCAGTGCAGACGTCTTTCTAGACAAGCACCTAAGAAGCATGCCAAAGAAGAATCTCCACAGACTGGGGAGACAATTCTTCTTGAAGAGACTCATAGAATCAAGAAGAGGATAGTACCTCATTTGATTAAACATCTCCATGAGTTCAGATACTGTTGCAGAAGTACGCTTTTCGTAGATCGGAAGATGCAGAGCCCTGGAAAATCTTGTACGAGAAACATAAAGTTTCTTAGTGGAGTTATCGGGTAGAATGACTTCAAAAGAGTTGGATTCCATTTGCTTCGTCTGTGGGTTAGCATTAAGAACAGCAGTGTGATAAGCCCTGAACACCAATGTTTCCGGAACAGTCGGGCAACCAGACAAAGCTAATCCCAGAACGGAGTGTTTCGAACACTTTGCCAAAGCATCCAAAGGTTCTTAAAATAGGTTAGGATGAAAACAGCAAGGTAGTTGGATGCTTGAGGATGAAAGGTTGGAACACAGAGTCCTTCTTCAGGACTTTGAGAAGAAGAGTCTTGATCAGCAGCCATGGTTGAGTCATGGTTTAGTGAAGAAGATGTTGAACAGTTTCAGAGAAAAAGTAGGTTTTCTTTGAGAATTTTGATCGCGTAAAGGGTAACAGTCGGTTGGGATGCCGTGTATATACTCTTGGTGGTATCAACATGCAAGAGAAAGAAAGACGGTCATTAAATGTGCACTTTGAGGAGGTCCAACTGGAGAATGCCATGTCATCTGACACGATCGTGCCACATGTCCTGCCAAAAAGTAACCGTCCGTACGTCAAATCATGATGATTTGAAAATTCAAAAGTAGCTCCTTTTTCAGTGACTTGTCGTTGGAATGACATTGTATTTAAAGAAACTAAAATGACATACTTAAAGCCTCGACCAATAATCATTGTAAATTAATTATTTGAAAGTTTTGTTAAACACGTGACATATATCATTTAAAGAAAAGACATTTGAGAGACCGTTATTTTCAAAGTAATGACCTCATACTCTCATCGAATACACCCAAGTGATGGATGGATAAGTGTTCCATAAAAATTGAGTAACCTTCAGAATGATAAGGTCGAACGTCGTTTGATTCTAAAAGGTACATTTGTTGAAAAATATGGTTCTGATAAACGGACCATGTTGGAAGTCTGTTATTCAATAAAATATTTTTGTGAGCAAATTTCTTACAAAATGAATAAGTTCCATATACTCAGTAAAGTGTCCAGTTTTACAATTTTGAGAAGAGAGAAGTTTCATTGTTCAATTAGATGATTTAAGATTTCCATGATTAGATGAGATAAACAACTCATGCTTAAAAATTTGAGTTACATTATGAAGGGATTTCTAGCAATCAATGAACAAACAATTCTTATGGTTCACATGCAACCCTAGAAAGATCTATGTTTTCTTCTATGAAGATTATAAACTAAAACCTAAGGCAAACATTTATTTCTAAAGATCAAATAAGAAAATAACCAATCTTTTGATCTTGTTCTTGAAGCTAGCAGCAAAGAGATCCTGCCTCAAATGAAGTCACACCCAAAGCAATGGAGAAGAGAGTCCATCAGAGTAATCTTAGAGTGAAAATGGTGCAGAAATAAGGGTGCCAGGGGGTTCCTTTTATACCACTTGGACCAGATCCCCAAACCCTAATTAGGGTTTTCGCCAACCCTAGAGGAGCCTCCAGGGTGGCGCCACTTTTAGCCCCTAGACTTCTCTTTGCCAGTTATTCAACTATTGAATAAATACAAACCAGTCCCTGCACTTTTAATTAATTAATTTAATCCCCAAATTAAATCCAATTAATTCTAGATTAAATCCTAATTAATTATTATAGTTTCTAATTAATATATTAACACTTAAATATATTAATAAACTATTTATTTATTTCTATTGATTTATTAAGCAATTAATAAATCAACCTTTCACTTTACTGAACTCTACACTAACCTCCAGCTGTGAGGGCAACCCAAATGGACTTTGCTTCAATTAACAAGATAAATATAAATATAAAGTCATGGCTTAGACACCTAATCCAACAGTCTTCCACTTGGTTAAGTCTATGACTTTAATTTATCTTCTGATTAATAAACAACCTGCAACTTCCTAGAAACTGCTGCCAAACTCTGACCCAGTCAGTTCTGTCCATAGATAAGTGATCATATGATCCTTCGTCCAACAATATATTTTCAGACACGAGACATGGATTGAGATCAATCTCTGTCCGATACTCTGTTTCCCAATTTCCGATTCTGCTTATGACTTTCAGACTTCTAATTGAACACATCAATTTAGTCGAGGTTGGCCAGCACTTTAGTCAACTTCAAAATCATCGAGAGGCCTACAGATATCAGTTTCCCATTCGACTCATATGCTTGTATCTTTTACTTATCAAAATTGTACACAACAATGCGTTTTATAACATCGAGTTACCGATGCGTTTACGCATTATCAATGCACAACCGACTCGTAAATTTCAACTCATATGACTCCGCTTTAAGATATTATCGTCTCAACATTGCTCATGATGTAATCCATGAAACAATCTATTGAGTGCGGGTACTCAAATCTCTATTTCTAAGTACTCATGAACGTTGTAGCAGTCTTACTGCAATGTCTAACTCCTTAGACAATATACAAAACAATTCACGACAGTCTTCGTTCATACTTACTCCCGAAAAGTATGAGCGACTGTAGACTTTTGAATAATCAAATTATTCGGGAAGTGAAACATGCAAAATTGATACTTAAAATCTGACTGGTACCTACTCTTGCTTATTACCAAGTCTCCACGAGGTAATCACCAAGTCGGATTCCTCATAAAACTATTAGCAGTTTCTAGATTCCTTTTAAACTTTTAATTCATGTTATGTATCTATGTCTATATGACCTTTCATTCTTTCTATGTATCAAAATGTCATACATTGATACACTTTATCCAATCGGGCATTTTTCCGATGATATCTTAATTTAGTCATATACTGTCATTCTCACTTATATCTCCATTCAGTGTACTGTGACTTTCCATGGTTCTTGGGATTTCTAGTCCTCATGACTATTTCGAGGTGTTTACGATGTGCCGGTGACCCACACGCGCTCCATCGGAATACCAACGGAACTCTTTAACCATTAAGTCCCTATTTGAAACTCTTTTCAAATTACCATTCACCCTAATCATTTCCCAATGATTTCTCACGTATGTACAGAATCCATTAAGTATTCCCAGCCAGCTCATATCCTGAATCTGACTCACTATGCTCTACGCATTAACTCATCAGAACATGTTCATGACACTTCTGATCGATCCAAGAAGCTCGTGGAATTCGATATAGTCTTATCCCAAACCCTTTTGGAATCTCGAGATCAGTTATAATCCCAGTGTCATGACTTTTAATACTATTTCCTTTCGGAGACTTTTTCTCATGCATCTTGAATCTTACCAAGATCATGCTTACTATGGCTAGGTCTATACTGATGACAACATCTATCAGATGGATGTCTATGGATTATTTGAGTATGTTACACCTTCTTTCTATGCCAAATCATCACACTTTGCAATGATAGGAAACTCCTTTCCTGGGGCTATGCATCGTGAATCTCATCAAGATCATCTTGGCAGAGTTTCGATCTATCTCATAGACGTTTACAACCACCTGAGTATGCCGTATCTTTATTAAGTATTTCACAGCGATCCGTCTCTTAACACCAAGTCATTACACTTTCTAATGGAAAGAGACATTTTCTAGAAACAGTATGTAACTCACATATGGAGATAGTAGATAACAGCGATACTCCCACTGGATTTGACACGGTTATGGACTATTCACAAAATCCAGAACTTTTGGCACATTTTGAGAATCCAAACCTTTCTGACATCTTAATGGAAATCTTTGAGCCCTTTCTCAAAATCCAATCCTTTGGCACATTTTTGAGAATCTGAATATCCTTTCTTGCGAGATGCTCATGGGGTAATCCCAGGCCTATGTACCTTTGTACCGGGACACTCTTTGTGAGTCCATATTAGTGTGCCGGTGATCCACACGTGCTCCACTAACGACTTACAATGTGCCATGTAGTATCCTTTCAGATTTCATCTTTTATTGAGAGTGCTTCTCTTGGAATCAATTACTTGACTCTGAGTGTCGTCTCACTCAACCAGATGTTCTTGAGGTACGTTTCTATCCATGCTGCTTTCTTTTGATGATTCAATCACTCCCACTGGCTTTTAGACCAGGTGTAAGAATCAATCAATTTTTTCACATAGACTGTGTCTCGCCCTAAGGTTCTCTTAATTGGTAGCAATCGGGCTCACCAATGCTTCCAAGTAGTCGGATTGTAAATCCGTACCAACTATAGTATTTTACCACTATTCGGTACGTTACCCCGATAACTACTTATGACGGTGAACAATACTACTGGTCAAGAGAAGATTATGTCAGTATTAAAACAGAAATCTGATTTCTGCTCTAAGCCTAGTGATGACTAAAGGTTCTCTCACTTGGCTAATCCCAAACTCATTCAGGACTGTCCCAACTCCCACTGTTTTCTTAGAACTTGAGTTCTTTCTAAAAAGAGCTCTTCTTTTACAGGTACAGCGGGATAGCCAGTGAAAACGACATTGCTGATCAGGTTCAGGCTAGTCATGAGGTTCAGACGAACACTACAAGCCCCTGGACTTTCTATGTGCAAGTGGGACAATCCTAGCTTCACATTTCAAACAGTGTCTACAAGACCTACTTAGTCTAGAATGTGGTCGGAATATGGTTTATATGGACTGACTGGTTTAGTATTCAATTTTATCGGAAACTAATTGACAATGTATCTCATACATCGATGATCGAACTGTTTCGACCAATGCTCCATCATCTTTCCTAAGACACATTATAACTATTAATGTTCTTGGAAGATAATGAACTGTGAAACCCTTTTCTAAGTTTATGTTGTCACTTAGGTACTGTGGATCTTGTACTTCCTTTGAAGTCCTTGAACTGTTCAAGGTTTCAATTCAATGGCTTATTCTGATAAGCGTAGCCATATTCGTCATACCGAATGACAAATATCGCAAAGTACAAACAATTGTGTTCTATTTGAAGATCCGAGCAATACACAGCAACTGATGCGTCCGTTGCTCCTAATCTCAATGTCTTTTACATCTCTATATAAACTAATGACTTTTTTAATTCTGTTCAAGACTTGTAATCATCACTTGACTCTAAGTCAACTGATTCCAAAATCCTATCCTCTGGATCTTTGGGTGATTCAATTCTTGCCACATGTGCTTTATAAAGAACTTAATCATTATCTAACTCTAAGTCAAATGATTCCAAAATCCTGTCCAACTGGATCTTTGGTTGATTCATTTCTTGACACATTAAGAACTCAATTCATCATGAGACTCTAAGTCAAATGATTCCAAAGTCCTGTCCAACTGGACCTTTGGTTGAATTGATTCTTATAACATTAACAATGATAAAGGACACAATTCCTGAATCCAAACGCTTTGGATTAATATTCAAGTTATTACTATTCATGCATTCAACACATTCATACAACATTTCAAGGATAATTTCAAACAACATGTGTTAAAAGAAAATTGATAATTTTATTAAAGCAAAATCCTTGAATAATGTTAATATATGATAGACAATGTCAAACGCATCTAAAAGAAAATAACAATATTTAATATCTATCTAAACTTCAAAACCGCACGAGCTGGAAATCCAATCCAAATGTGCTACTCTGCGCCAGAGTCCCGTACCTTACTGATTTCCTGCATACAAATCAAAAAGTGACTATCACATTATGTATCAAGAAATTTCGGAACAGGAGTTTTGAGGTTTTTAGATATACCTGAGCTTTCAAAAGGTTTTGACCTTGGAGCATCTTCCAATCTTTCCGTGACTGTATCCAATTCTGTGGATTCTCAGTTTGAGACATGTTCAGACGATCTGGATCGTTTCTTGCTGCGTCTTTTCACTATACTTAATCCAGAAGTAGCTGAACCATTGGAGCTATGGCTATCCAAGAGTGACTCGTATAAAGTCAACATCAGACGCATTTCCATAACAGTCCTTTCTTGGTCTTCCTTTCTATACGTCTGAATGAACAGATCGTACTCATCAGTCAGCGAAGCGAGTAGAATGTTTACACTCATCTCCTGACTCATGGAATAAACAAGTTTGTACAATTCGCCTATTTAAGCTTCAATCTGAAGAACATGCGAATCGATGCTACTTCCTTCTCTTAGCTTGCATTCTGCAAGTCTTTTGAAGATCCTAGCTCGTTCCTCTTCAATTGGTTTTTGGAACTTTTCCTCAACCGACTGCATCATCTCATATGGCCCCAAGGATTCAAAATCCTTACGGAATTCGGGGTCAATGGTTAATAGCATGAGGTCATGAATTTCTTCGGATTCATCAACTAAGAAGTTACGCTCATCATAAGAACTCTTTATGATGACTTGTTCCGGTGGAACCGGGATCGGATACTCGGTGAGATGAAGCTTGCCAACAATGACGAGAACCAGTCTCCAATTGCGAAGCCATTCCTTACAGTTAAGGCCAGTCAGCCTTTCCATATTTGGTAGGTGCTTTCTGATGCTCTTAGAAATGGGTGAGGAAGGAGAGGGAGGAGAATAGACACTTGATTCAGACATCAACAATAAACAGAATTTATTAGTTTAATTAATCCTTTTAAATAATTACCTAATTTATTATTTATTAAGGCTAGGACCCAAAATGCCCCAACTATGGTGTGAAGAGGGATGCCGTAATCATAACATAATGGTCATTAAGGTAGATAATACACTTGTCAATTTCATCTTATGAAATTCCAAGATCTGTTGAGACACATTGAACTATCCAATGGCATGTTTAGTCTCGGATGTGCCCCACTATTTGTGACTGGGATGCCGAGGATCACAAACCGGGTGTGAATAACCATGCAAATTCGCTCGGTACTCTCGAAGTCAATTGTCATCTCTAATTAACGTGCCGGTTAACCACACACGCTCCGTTAATAATGACAAAATCGAGAAACCCATTGCAAGTCTTTATGAACCCCTATTGGTGTGCCGGTTAACCACACACGCTCCACCAATGTTTCACAAATTGCAATGTGCCACCTCATGGATTAGCAACTCATTCACATTTTTTGACCTAAAGTAACTAGATTGGGTTTTGTTCAAAGTTCTAGTATTTTCAATTATAGCATTAAAATTTTAAGAGGCTTAGCGGTTCTTTCAAACCCGTTCGGCTAACGACACTTGACTGACCAGGAGAGCGGTGGGTAAGAGTAGATACCCATTAGACCACCATTTTATAGGCAGTCGCCTTATACCCTCTTTATAGGTCAGTTTTGTGAATGAGGCCAACTAACCGTAAGACTAACCAATTTATCTTATATAAAAATATTAACTTTTAATCATAAATATATAAGATATATTTTAATCTTATTAAAATATTTTAGAATTAATTTATTCAAAATTTTCGCTAATTTACATCTATTTTTCGAAAATTTAAATTAACTCTTTAAGTTGATTTAATTGATCTTTTAATTAACAATTAATTAAACTAATTAAATCTAAGATAGATTTCATAAATTAATCAAATTAATTTTCTATCTAATAACCCTTGAAGGTCGAAAATAGCATGCAAGGCAATTAGTGTTCCAATTATTCAATTTAGTAAACTACCAAAAATAACAACCAACTAATTAAGGCAAGCATGGGGGGGACCAACAAGGGTTGGCGGCTAGGGTTAGGAAACCCTAGCCTTGAATCGATTTTGGCCTTACCCAAGGGTTTATTTTTGCACAAAAACCCTAAGGCACAAACAGTTCATAACAATTCACAAGAAAACAAAGCCATAGCTCTGATACCACTGAAGGGATTTCTAGCAATCAATGAACAAACAATTCTTATGGTTCACATGCAACCCTAGAAAGATCTATGTTTTCTTCTATGAAGATTATAAACTAAAACCTAAGGCCAACATTTATTTCTAAAGATCAAATAAGAAAATAACCAACCTTTTGATCTTGTTCTTGAAGCTACCAGCAAAGAGATCCTGCCTCAAATGAAGTCACACCCAAAGCAATGGAGAAGAGAGTCCAGCAGAGTAATCTTAGAGTGAAAATGGTGTAGAAATAAGGGTGTCAGGGGGTTCCTTTTATAGCCTCCTAGGGTTACAGCTGAAACCCTAGGGAGCCTCCAAAGTGGGCAATCCTGTTGACCACTTGGACCAGATCCCCAAACCCTAATTAGGGTTTTCGCCAACCCTAGAGGAGCCTCCAGGGTGGCGCCACTTTTAGCCCCTGGACTTCTCTTTGCCAATTATTTAACTATTGAATAAATACAAACCAGTCCCTACACTTTTAATTAATTAATTTAATCCCCAAATTAAATCCAATTAATTCTAGATTAAATCCTAATTAATTATTATAGTTTCTAATTAATATATTAACACTTAAATATATTAATAAACTATTTATTTTTTTTCTATTGATTTATTAAGCAATTAATAAATCAACCTTTCACTCTACTAAACTCTACACTAACCTCCAGCTATAAGGGCAACCCAAATGGACTTTGCTTCAATTAACAATATAAATATAAATATAAAGTCATGGCTTAGACACCTAATCCAACACATTACACTTGGGTGATTGAGCATCCGGGGATATCTGGATTTTTATGTAGTACCAAATGTAATTTTGCAAAAACTTATCTTGATTCATTAGATGGAGTATTTGGACACGCTTCCTGTATGACAAGCCTTTGCAAATTATGAACTACTCCATCCTTATCACTTAATATCGAGTAATGAGGTGTTCATACCCTCAACAATGTACTCAACTATGTTATAGGAGCTCCTTACCTCTTCATTTAAGAAAGAGAAGTACGCCTTTGGGTACATGTGTACCAAAATTTTGACGTCTGTTGCATTTTTCAACAACAAATGTGGCTTGAGCCATTGAGTATTTTGTTTCTTGAATTCTAATTTTGGATATTCTATCGGAAGAAATTTTGTGTTAGAAATTGAAATGAATGTGGATTTAACGTTTTGGTGACATTGAAACATGTGTTGGAAATTTGTCCCTCACCCCATCTAGCTCAATGTGCAACTTAGGTGAAATGCCCCTCATATTGTAGTATCAGACGTTGTTATATTCAACTAATTAAGGAAAATTCAGAACATATCTGAACCTAAGAAGCCCATGAACTTCTGAATAGTTAATTATTAAAGCGAGTTGAACATCACTGAGAATTTAGATATAGGAATTTATCAAAGATTTCATGCTCACAAGCAATATTATATTGTAAAACACCCTTAACCTCATTCTGAAGTCTAATTTGTTACCTTTGTTTCAAATCGATTCCCAAGTATCCCTCGAGTGCAATGGGATATGCTTAACAAAATAAAAAATCAAAGTTTTGTCCTTTAGCACAATTTTCCTAAGAAAAGAAATGATGTCAATTGAAATCATCACAATAAAATCAAAATTTAATTGTATGATGCCCAACTAAATGCAAATCTTTTGTTATCATTAAGATAACTATGTGAATTTGAAGAGGTTGCGAGAAAATCAGTAGGAATTTGAAAAAGCACCCTTTAACAATAAACTTTATTGGAACAAATTTTGTAATGAAATGATAAGTATCTGAATGAACAATAAAGGCCTGTTAAGGAATATTTGTCTATCATGGCATAGATATTATTCAAAATGTGTATATGTCAGAAGAGAGAAAAGTTTGTACACTGAATTGAAAGATCATTTTGAAAATGAGAGAGATTCGAAGGGTTCCGAGCCTTCGGGTGCCTTCAAAACATTGACTATGTCATTTATTTTTAACTAAAGAACAAAAGAGAGAGAGAGAAAGAAAATATGATTTTAAGTGAATGAGGCTCTATCAATCATGCCAAGCTCTTGTACAATTACGGTGAAAGAGTTTTCATCCAATGCCTTCATAAAGATATCAGGCAAGACAACTGATAGGATGTATTCACAAAGTGAACTTCAATATTTCCATCCTCAACATGTCTTTTGATGAAATGATAGCAGAGAGCTATATGCTTTGTGTAATACCTGTTCTCATGAAATATCCAGGCGTAGGGTTATTACGATATCATGGTTAGATAATAATAAAAAGAGGAAAAGAAATTGAAATGTTAGAAAATAACATAGAGATATTGATGCTATCAGAGGCAACAACGACACTATTGTCTGATGGTGGAAATAACGACGCTATCTATAGATATAGCGATGCTATGGTCGCCTGGACAGATGAGTTGTAAGGCCTTAAGCTGGTCTTTTGGTTATTTAGAACCCTAGAAAACATATCAGAAAGAGGGAGGACGAGATGTTGAGATTTTGTAGCTGGATTTGAGGGGAAGGATGCTATGAAAGAAATTTAACAATATTGCCACTCCATGGAGGTAAAATCCCAATCTTTTGTTACGTGTATTTTGATGAATTTTTTGATTTGGATAAAATGATTGTAAAACCTATTTGTTATATGAGTAATATCACCTATACATCGTGTAATTAACTGAAAGAGTGGTGAAAACTAGATTAGAACTGAGTTAAAACACTCTAAAGGAGAAACCTTTAGCTGTGTTCTTCGTTAGCGACACTATCATAGAAGATAGCGACACTATGGTTGAAGATCATAGATAGCGACGCTATCCTTAGAGATAGCGACACTATCTCTTCTGATCAGTAGAAAAAGTCAGTTTACCCATGAGGTTAAGGTGATTACCTCAATGGTTAAAAGTAAATGTTTAATTAATGATTTGCAGTGTTTATAGCTACGGGAATGAGGAGTTTAGCCCAAGTCGAGAGGATTGTACCACATTCCTTGGGTGAGTAATCTCTGGTACTTGAGATATACTTTATTATATACTGAGATTATGCATTTTGATACATCTTGTGTTGATGTCGAGTAGAGAGATTACTCACTAAGCTTTTATAAGCTTACCCATTTGTTGTGTGATTGTTTTGCAGGTATCCGTAGCAGTGATTGGGGAAGACACGTGATTAAGAGATGGACGACTTAGAGCGTGTCCTATATTAGAAAGCCTTGTATTTCAAGTATCGTAATTTCTGGTTTGCTCCATGAAGACTTTGTATGTACCCTTGTTTTGATAACATATTGTTTAATGTGGTTTGAGTACTAGTATACCCATATGTGTTGTTTTATAGTCTTAAATGTTTCGGGTATACCTTGTATGAAAAACCGGGCGTTACACTTTGTCTTAGAATGTTGAACTGGATTACGAAAAAATTGAATAACACTTTGAGAATCACAGAACAGAGACGTCCTTCTCATATTGATGGCGTAGTCACGTAGTTGACTTTGAATCCAAAAAATTTGTGAGGTGTAGGCAGCAGCAACAACATATTCTGCTTCAGCAGTTGAAATGGATACATAGGTGATCAATTTTCCATCAAGGAATTGACAACCCCCAGATGTACTTTTTCTATCAATTGAGTAGCCACCAAGGTCCAAATCCAAGTATGCTTGTACATAAAACCTAGAATTTGCTGGATACCATAAACCATAGGAAGAGGTACAATATAGATAGCGGAAGATTGACTTAACGGCAGTCAGATGAGGTTCCCTTGGATTGGATTGATATTTAGCGTAATTACAAACTAAGAACATGATACAAGGTCTGTTGACTGTAAGATAAACCAATGATCCGATCATGCTCCTGTATGTTTGAATATCTACTGCTGGTTTGTCTAAGGAAGGATTAAGTCTCGTACCTGCAGCGATAGGGACTTTGGCATTTGAACAATAAGTCATTCTGAAGCGCTTAAGGAGGCTTCGGGGATATTTTTCCTGATTAATGAAATGCCCTCATTTGTTTGTTTAATTTGCAATCCAAGGAAGAAGTTAATCTTTCCGATTATGCTCATTTCAAATTTTCCTTTCATCGGATTTTCAAACTCTTTTGATAATAAAGGGTTAGTGGATCCAAAGATTAGGTCATCAATATAGATTTGGACCAACACCTAATGTTGACCCACCTTTTTATAAAAAAGTATGGGATCCACTGATCCTTGTTTGAAGTTTGATTGTTTTAAAAATCTGGTTAATGTTTCATACAAATAACATGGTGCTTGTTTCAAACCATAAACCCTCTTGTCCAAAATATAACTAAGGTTTGGATGTTCTTTATTTATAAACCCAAGTGGTTGTTTAACAAAAATTGTTTCTTTGAGTTGACCATTCAAAAATGCACATTTAACATCCATTTGGTAAACATCAAAATTTTGATGTGCAACAAAAGCTAAAAAGATACGAATAGACTCCAGCCTGGCAACAGGTGCAAAGGTTTCATCGTAATCAATCCCTTCCTGTTGACAGTATCCATTCACAACCAATTGTGCTTTGTTCCGAACCACGTTACCTTCAGAATCAAGTTTATTGTCCCATTTTAGACCCACAACTAGGGGTGAGCATAGGCGGGTACTCGCCTAATTTGGCTGGAATCGGAACCGGAACTGGCGGTTCCTGAAAAGTTGGAACTAGAACCGGCGGTTCCTCTTCCGAGATAGGGTAACTGGTTACGTCAACTTTTTTTAATTCCGTCGTTATAAAAATAAATATTATCTATAGAAATAAAACATAACTAATAGGATTAGTTCATTACGATACAAGTTACAAATTACAAATTAAATGTAGTTCAATAATAGTTACAAAAAGTTACACATGATAAAGTAAATATAGTTCGTTACAATATAAGTTATAAACGGAAAATGGTAGATTGATTTTAATTTGTATATATAAGAATGATTAACATCCTATAATAAATAGTATATTATACTCACCTAATCTAATTTTTAATATATATATATATATATATATATATATATATATATATATATATATATATATATATATATATATATATATAAGCATATAAATTTTTTTTAAATACAGGGTACCCGTTCCAAAAAATAGAGAACCGCCGGTTCCGGTTCCAAAAGCGGATACCTTGTTCCGCTGCTCACCCCTACCCACAACAGATTTTGGTATAAGTTTCCAAACTTTGTTTCCTTCAAACATTGTTTCCAAACTTTGTTTCCTTCAATTCTGCCAATTCCATTTGCATGTCTTCGATCCAATCAGGGTAATCGAATTCATCTTTAGCATTTTAGGTTCAACTTTTGATATGAAAACATTGAACATGCACAGCTCAAAGTTTTTTTTAAGTCATTTTGTTTGTCTTGGAGTTGTGCACGTGTTAGAAACCGATCTTAAACATCGCCAACGATTTGAGAAGATGGATGATCCCTTGTCCATTTCTCTAAGGGCAGATAATTTGAATCATATTATGGTATTCCTTCTACAACTATTTCTTTAGTATCCGAAGGATAACCTAAAATAGGGGAAGTATTAATATAAGTAGGCTCCCCTCGACTTAAGACAAATCCCCTTCGACAGAAGATGGCTCCCCCTCAACAGAAAAAGGCTCCCCCTCGACAGGAGGATATTGTTAGAAAATCCTTGCAATCATATCAGATGATTCAGTGTTGTTTGATGTATGTTTCTCCCCTTCATGAATATGAGGTTTCGAAGGACTACTTGCTGACCACTTATCAATGGAAAAAGGACTCGGGTAGACATCACCCGGACCATCGGAAAGCTTCGTTGACTCAGGTATGTTGTTGTCTGGAACATTGACTTCAGCATCAGCAGCCCGAAGACGTGGATCGAAAAGCAGGCAAAAATCAGTGTCAAAAGTCAGCAGGGGTAAAGATTTTGAGTTTGATTCTAGAAACATCGGAGATAAAGGAAACTTTGTTTGAGATTTCTCGATCTAGAAGTCGTCAAAAGAGAGATTAAATGTTTCTTCAAATTTCATTGTTCTCTTGTTCATGGCCCTATAATCTTTTGAGTTGAAGAATATCCAGAAAAATGTCTTCATTTGATTTCTGAGTGAACTTGGTCAATGGATTTTTGAGTTTCATAAAAGCATCGACTACCAAAGATGTGGAAAATTTTGATGTTTGGTTTGCATTTATTGATGACTTTGTATGGGTTATGTTGAATCTCTTATGAATGTATGATCAGTTTTGTGTGAAGCAAGTAGTTCAAATGGCTTCTGCCCAAAAATACATAGGCAGGTTGGCAACTTCAGCAGGGTTTGTGCTTCTTCACAAAGGGACTGATTGCGACGTCCTACTACCCCATTCTGTTGCGGGGTGTATGCGGCAGAAAAATTATGAGAAATGCCTTTTGATTTCAAAAAAGAGTCAAGAGTCTGATTTTTGAACTTTGTCCCATTGTCGCTATGAATTGTTTGGACTGATTTTCGTAATGACACCTCAATGTTCTTGATAAAGTTGATGATGATATTGGGTGTTTCAGATTTGTTTCAAAAGAACAAGACCTAGTTGAATCAAGAAAAATCATCGACAATAACAAGAATATACTTCTTCCCAATGATTCCACTACTGAAGGACCGCAGAGATCCATATGAAGAAGAGATAGAGGTTCGGTATTTTTTTGACAATAACTGTATGATGCCTTTGACGTTCTCCTTACCATTCTCATAAGTGGAACATAGTGTGTCATTATCGAATTTTAAGACTGGCTTCCCCTAGACAAGATCCATCACTACAAGTATTTTTTATATTTTTGAAGTTGAGATGGGAAATCCTTTGGTGCCAAAGCCAACTCAAATCGGAGGAGGCTTTAGAAAGAAGACATAACGAATGAGCACCAATGATAGGTTTCAATTCAAGAGGAAACACTGGTCCTTTGCGTTTTGATTTTAATAGAATCTCCTTTGTATCTTCATGTAAGATGGTGCTCCCATGAGTATTAAACGTAACTTCATTTCCGATTCCTACAACCAGTTGAGAAATGCTAACCAGATTGAGCTTTAACCCTTCGACATAAGCAACACTGTTGATTGTGAAGTCACCATTTGTAATTTTCCCGTAACCTTTTATTAGACAACGTTCATTATTACCAAATCTAACATCCTCTACATCATGTAATGATCTAAAATCCCTTAAGTACACCTGCTTCCCTGCATGTGTCGTGAACATCCATTATCCATGAACCATTCTTTAGCATACTATTTATCGGAAATCACCTGAAATCAATCAAGGAAAAGTTTAGACCCAATCCTGGGGGTAAGTAAGAGAATATTGAATCCATTTTTTAAACAAAGGCATCTTTAGATGTGTCATCACAAGAAAAGGTAATCATGTTCCTAGAAGTATCACTGGAAGCATCATCAATACAGATGGACAATGTCTTCAGATACCCGTGAGTGTTAGATTTTATTATCCAGACTTGTTTAGGACATTTGGGAGATGATGATTGATTGACAGAACTCCAGAGTTTAGAGGCACATAGGTTTTCTTAGTTGTTGATTTGCTACATGAAGAACTACAAAGTGTATATGCACATAGGTATTCCTCGTAAGAAAGTTTGAAATCATTCAATGAAAGATTTTTATCTTTGAACAAATCCAAATTTTTATACAACTAAACATGGAATGTATCCACAAGATTGCTTCCTTTTGTAAAATCAGACTTCACAGGTTTAACATACTTCATATTTGGAAAATTGGGTTTGTATGGTGCAAAGTTGGTTTTAGGTGACTGATGCATTTTTGTCTTGTGAAACATTTTTCTTAGGTTGTGAAGTTGAATCTTGATTTTACTGACTTTTCTATGAAACTTCTTTTGCCTATTGTGACAATAGTTATTCTTTCTGAAATTTCAATAAGGAATATGTTTCTGCCAAAAATTCCTTTGATTTTGTGATTGACGATGGAACGATGGATTTTTGTGAAATTTATGTTTCGAAAAACCATGTCCATATAAATCTTGCTTTCTCACATTAATTTTGACAATCAAATGTTCATTCATGTTACTTTCAAGCATTTTATCTGATGAAAAGAATCCTTCCTCTATAACTGTGGAACTATTTTTTCTAATCATTGAGGTTAGATCGTTATCAGCAAGTAAATAAGCACCAGCTCTTAGAAAAACTGATTTTCTGAAATAAGCAACCTTTAGATAAGCAAAAGAAATGTTGACCAAACATTCTGAACTGTCCTCAGAATAATCATTAAAACTTTGGCATTCATCAATAATTGGAATCCTTGGGTTTTCCATTTCTTTTGATCCAATCAAGTTATTTAAAGAAGAAATTTTATGAGATGCATTTGAGTCACAACCTTGCAACTTTGTACTTCCTGATTGCTCCGAAGGTGGTTGTGAGACACCTTCGAGGCCTGAGTCTGATAAGTGGAAGAGTTAATTTGAGACAGATCAGCACAATCAACTTCCTCAAGATCGGATTCAGAATCAGAATCAACACATTTATCAATGACATTCAAATTAGAATCATTTACATCATCAACAACACATTTATGAATAATTTGAGGAACATACTTCTTAAGGCATGGAACATCATCAGAAATCAGTTTTAACAGATCATTAAATTTCAAGTATTTTTCTATCGCAAATAATCCATGCACGTAAGTTTTATTGGAAATGTCTGAGTTAGATACTATAGATTCATATTCAAAGGACATATTTTCTACATCTTTCAAGTCAAACTTAATGAATGGAATTATGGTGATGGTCAGTAGAAACATCAGAGGAGTGATAGATACGAGTGATATGAGCATAATCTTTTCGCAGTTTCACAAAAATATTACGTTGTTTTAAGAATACATCACTAGAATCTAATAGTTGATCTTTATTCTCCTCTAAGATCGAAATTCTAAAATTACCCTTATCTAATGCTCCTTTAATTCCTTATAGTCTACCCTGCATTTTGAGAATTTCATCCATTGCCTCATGCGCCCTAGTATTTGCATCAAAACCATTTCATTGATATGAGCACAATCATTAGATATTTCAGCTAAATCATTTGAAAAATAAGATTCAGGAATAATGATTGAAGTGAGTAAGTGACCTACCTATTGTGGAACGGTTTTCCTGGCGCTGCTCGAAGATCCAACATCCCTCGCCATCAGACACGCATCCGAACTCCAGACAGTCACATTCTTCTTCATTATCATCCCAATCTTCACAAATCTTCATCCCTAAATCAACCACATAATAGTCCAAGAGTCTGTTAAATGATCGTGTTTGTGGACTAAGACTATGACTTCACCAAACTTTTGATTGTAGGCTAAAAACATAATAAACAAATATTGTTTCACTTTCTACGATATGTCGTGTTGGATATCGAACTAAAAGCTAAACTTTTAATAAAAAATACTTCATTTTTGGTCTCTTGCAGTTTTAAAACCATACCATTTCATTGTGTGGTTTAAAAACCAAACCGCACCACTGAAACCGCACTGTTGGGAAAACCCACAAAATCACACCACTTGAAAAAAATGCATTTTACGGTTTTAAAATTACAAAAACCAATATTTGCAGTTTGCGGTTTGGTTTTGATCTAAAACCACACCAAACCATATCATACTCATCCCTACTAATTTTAGAGTACAGGTACGAATTTTGCAGCCCATTAACCATCTGCAAAATTTATTACGAGAAATCCACTATTTTTTGGTTAAAGTTAAAAGAAAATACTAAAATTATGCTTTTCTTTTTCTATGGGTATTAGTAAATAAAACTCATATGATATGACATGTGTGTGTGAAAGTCAATCCACACAACACACTCATCTACACACATTTACACACATTGTGGGTTTTTTTTTTAAGATCACCCTTTTTCTATTCACGGAGCGTAGAAAAATACGATCAGAAAATGCAGAGGGTCAACTGATAAGTTGAGTTGACTTTAGATTTGCTTTTTGTGTTATGAGGAAGGTTTAACTCCATTCATATTCCTTGTCCCAGACCTTATCTCATCTCAATGGCTTCCACTTCTTCCACTATCATCACGGTTTCTCCTCCTGCTAATGGTAGCAGCTATGACGTCTTTCTAAGCTTTAGAGGCGAAGATACCCGTGATTCTATCACTGATCATCTTTATGCGGCGTTAGAACGAGCAGGATTTCGTACTTTTAGGGATAATGATGAAATCCACAGAGGTGAAGAAGTCAAGCAGGAAATCGAGAGAGCAATAAAAGGATCCGAAGCTTCGATAATTGTATTGTCGAAGAATTATGCAACTTCCACATGGTGCCTTGACGAGCTTTGCTTGATCCTCGAGCAAAGGAGAGAAAGGCATCATTTTGTTCTACCAGTTTTTTACCACGTCGATCCCGGAGATGTTAGGAAACAAAGTAAAACTTTCATGATTGAATCCAAAACTTCTACAAGGTGGACAGATGATAACGTGAACAGGTGGAAGACAGCCCTTACCAAGGTTGCCGATTTGGCCGGCGTGGTTCTTTCTGGGTATGCTTCTCTATACCTGCTTATGATTTAATCATCACTAACTCGGATATTCAACCGGTACCAGAGTCTAATAATTGACGTTCACAGACTACCAGTGTTTGTATGATCACTTCGTGGATTGTTGTTAACATATATTTGTTGCTTACTTTCGTGGTTTCTGGTTTTGAATTCTCTTTCCTGTTTGGTTTTGCCAAGAAAATGAAAGTCTAGCATCATTTGGGCTTTTACATGTACGGCTTTTATGCTAGTCGTGGTCAGTTCTCACTCTTATGAATATATAAAAGGAAATGTATTTGAAAATTTTACAGTGTTGAAAAACTTACACATACGCATGCGCACACCATGTTTCTTTGCTAAATCCACCCTGCTGGTGGGGATGTTGAAAATATATGAAGTCGTTGACTTTGAGTCAATATACTTTTGTGCCGATGAACTTCATTTTATCTATCCCTTTCTGAGTACAAGGTCAAATTCTCGTCAATTTCATGACCCACAAAAAGAAAATTTTTGTGTTTTTATTGAATAGGGATAGCAGTATATCTTTTATGATATTTTTACAGTATGTGCTATATAATTGAAGTTGTTATGTTCTTAAGTGGTTTTAGAGGCTCTTTGCTATTTGATGACTTTGAATCTAACTAACCCATGAATTGCTAAGAGATATATATTTGTTGTGTTGAGGATGGTAATGGTCTCTTTTGTAGAGATCTGTACCATAATACATAATGGATGTTGACATGGGGCTGTTTCATCCTTATTGGTACATAGATCCAAACTTCATGGATTGAGAAAGGAACCTACTGCTTACTAATACATAAGACAAAGAGATAGAGTGAACCAGTAAAAGGATCCAATAGCAGATGAAAAGTTTCTCTTACTGGTTCCCCCAATTACATCCCCAAAAATCTTGGAAACAGTTTGATTTTGTGTTTTTGACATGGTACCTTCATTTGACTTGGTCAGAAAACAATCCCAGGACAATTTCATTAAGAAATCCTAGAGAGTCAGAATGTCATGCATTGTTAAAAAATATTAACCATAATCAAATATAACATATATTGGTTGATTGTACTTGACATTTGGAATTTTCAGTTATTCACCGTATTTTCATTAAATTTTATCAAGCGAGGTGCATGTTATCTATTGAACTTGCTGATTTTCCCTTTGGTTGTTGTCACAGGCCTGAAACGGAATTCTTGAGAAATATTGTAGATATCATTTACAATAAACTTAATCGCAAACAAGTTTACCTTCCAGCCAATCTAACTGGGATGGATCCTAGAGTTGAAGAGATAAATTCCTGGTTAAAGCATTCTGATGCTCAGTTTTTAGCAATCTGTGGCATGGGAGGAAGTGGCAAGACTACATTGGCTAAGTGTATTGTCTATTCAAATTGGAAACAATTTGAAAATATTAGTATAATCGAAGACATTGGTAGTAGATGCAAAGAACCGCATAATCTGCTTCAATTACAAGAAAAGCTTTTCGCAGATATTTCAGAAGGCAAGAACAGAAAAATACCTAGTGTTTGTGAAGGCACATTTAAGATTGAAGAGGCCTTACAAATGAGAAAGGCACTTGTTGTTCTTGATGACATTGTTGAACCAATCCAGTTGGTAGCTTTACTTGGACATGGGAACATTAATAAACAAAGCAAAATTATAATAACAACTAGGGAAAATAATGCGGGTAAATGGTTTGGGTCCAGATCATGGAAGTGTCAAGAGTACAAAATGAAATTACTGAATGACGATGAATCATTAGAGCTTTTAAGCCTTCATGCCTTTCAATCCAAGATTCCAATGGAAGGTTACAAGGAGCTTGCACAGCATGTAGTACAGTATTGTGAAGGAAATCCGCTGGCTCTTGAAGTGTTGGGTGCCTCTCTATTAGAGGATAATAGCATCCAATCTTGGAAAAGTGCCTTGAATTTATTGGAAAAGGAAATTCATTCTGGAATATATTCAGTACTCAGAAGGAGCTACGATTCATTGCAGTATGACTCTGACAAAGAGTTGTTTTTGCATATTGCTTGTTTCTTTATAGGAAAAGACCTGGATTATGTGGAAAAGATATTGGAGCATGATTACTCGGCAGTATCCAGAATCAAAACTCTAAATAAGAGATGCCTTCTTTCTATTTCAGCAAATAAAAAACTGATGATGCATCGTTTGCTTCGAGAGATGGGAAGAAGCATAGTGTATCAAGAATCACCCAGGGACCCTGCAAAACGTAGTAGAGTCTGGCGTAATATAGACTCTTTTAATGTCTTGAAAAATACAAAAGGGGTAGGATGCTTCTTATGTGTATATTTATGCTTACGTTCTCATTCACAACCTCCTATATCATCTAAGATTATATTGTTTCATCCACTTTTCATTTAGGGTGGGGAAAGAGTAGAAGGTCTAGCACTTGACATGCCAATGCTAGCTGATGAGGATGTGACATATGCACACAAGGTAATGCAAAATAAGTAAAAACTAATGCCTGATCATCTACATAAAGAAATTATGAAGATTTTCTTAGCAGACGATTTTATTTCAATTTCAAAGGGAAAGTTCACGAAAGGATTAAAATAATATTGGTATCAAGAGAGTAATCTCATCCACATGTTACTCTATTTAGGGTGGATGAACATGTACCAAACTATAGCAAAAACACTCAGTTTTTTGTTTGTTTTTTTCTAATTTTTATGGCTTATTTTTAATCGAAAAAACAGTACATATGAAAATTCGTAATATTTTGTTCTCTTCAAATAGACAATTATATCGATATATAAAAGAACAAATTTAATCATTTCGTGGAACCGGGCGTGGTTGACCGTAAACTAGAGCTACTTTTGATTCTGGAATATTTTGTTTTTCCAAAATATTGAAAAAATGATTCATGTTAATTTACATGTGAATATGAGTAAATTCAATTGTGAATTGCATTAAATTTTCGGGTGAATAATCAAAACGTTGAAATATTAAAAATTTTGCATGTAAATTTTAGATATTGTATAAATTTTGTAAACAATTTTAGATCCACATCGATATAGATTACTATTTATAAATGACAAAATTTTCTCAATTTTGATATAGTCGATTTTTTTCAATAATAAATAAGCCCTACAATTGAAAATTTTGGTCAAGCGAAGATGAACAATGAGAGGGTTTCAGCACTCTAGGGTCTCTCAAGCTCTTAGGAATTCGCCAAAAATATGAACTCTAAAGGCTGGAGACTTTACATAGGCTCCAGCAGCGGAAAATGGGGTTTTGCATTATGTGGCGCATAGCGTCGCTAACCTAAGGAGTTAGCGGCGCTATCGCTACTCCACCCGCGTTCCACTCCTCTCTTCACATAGCGTCGCTACGCATAGGTGGTAGCGTCGCCATCTGCTTATAATTAGAAAACATCTAAATTTTAAGAAAGAACCAGGAAAAGGGTCATAATATATATATATATATATATATATATATATATATATATATATATATATATATATATATATATATATATATATATATATATATATATATATATATATATATATATATTGCAAGTAGGGATGAATCCTATTACACGGGTACGTAATATACTACAGCCTAGCTAGGTACATATGGGACTGCTCGGTCGTTATACCGTTGAACCTTTCCTTTCTCCAAGTAGATGCTGCACAGAGACTAGACCCGCACACGCAATCGGCAAACCCTGGCGCAAACCATATATATATATATATATATATATATATATATATATATACATATATATATATATATATATATATATATATATATATATATATATATATATATATATATATATATATATATATATATATTGCAAGTAGGGATGAATCCTATTACACGGGTACGTAATATACTACAGCCTAGCTAGGTACATATGGGACTGCTCGGTCGTTATACCGTTGAACCTTTCCTTTCTCCAAGTAGATGCTGCACAGAGACTAGACCCGCACACGCAATCGGCAAACCCTGGCGCAAACCATATATATATATATATATATATATATATATATATATATACATATATATATATATATATATATATATATATATATATATATATATATATATATAAAGAGAGAGAGAGAGAGAGAGAAATAGAGAGAGATATGATTAAATATGCATCCTAAGTATTGTGTCATCGTATGACCTATTTATGTCCTTTAGATTAAAATAATCAATGGTTAACATGGAGGATGACATGATGGTAATTAATTAAATAATAATAGTTCTTTTTTATTTTTAAACAACAATAATGGTAAATTATACAATTTGTTTACCACCAAATATGAAAATTTCGGATTTTAAGGGATATACATTTCAAATCAAATTTTAAAACTAGAAAATTAAAATTTTTGAAAATTTATATTTCACGTCAATTGATCGTCCAAACTTATTATTCTCGTTTTTGAAGAATATGGCATATATTAACAAGTACATAACTATAATAATATTTTAGAAGAATGATAATAATATTTTGAAAAAGTTAACGAAGTTTTTGAAGAATAAGATATCACAATTCAACTTCAATTATATCATGTTTATTCTTGAAGAAAAATACATAAATTACAAGCATATGACTATCATTTTTTTTTGAATTCGGAGAAAAAACATTTCCATTATATTTTATAAAAGCTAATATTACTTTAAATTAAAAACCGAATACTTAGAATACTTATTTATTTGAAAACATATTTTTACGAACTTACTAATATAGATTATAGGAACTTACTAATATAGATTATAGAATGATCCCTTAAACCAGTTAGGAATGTGGTCAAAGTGTGTTTTAACATCTTCAAAGTCTTTAACTTTTGAGCTCATATCAATAAGTGCATTACTTGAAAAGGTATCAAAAGTGTACCCGTATTTGATCAAATACCCATGAAATTTTCTTTCTGCGGTTATATTGTACGTAAGTGTACCCGTATTTGATTAAAGTGTCTTTTAGTCATTTGGGATTGATCCGGTACCGACCATATCTTCAAAAAAACCAATCCCTTCTTTAAAGAAATCACCATTTGAGTAACAAGAAACAGAAACAGTGGATTCCAAGAAACTACGTTCCTGTCTCCAATCTGATGAAAAAGCTTTATTGAGTCCAAAACTCACCACTTTTTACCTACAATGCAATCAATGTGTTGGCAACGAAAACATCATTTTCAAAACAAGTCACCATTATGATTGCATGTATATTTTTCCCTCCAAAGATTTCTTTCTTTATGGTGAAATTAAGCTTTGATGACACTAGGGAATGTGAAGTCGTTATATCGTGGGTGATGCTTAAAGTAGTTATAGTTTGTTGATTTTCAATGATTATGGCCAGAGCTCGGATGCTTCTACTTAAGAAGATAGATTTGTGGAGTTCAATTTGTGGTTGAAGAGGATGGTGGAGGGAAATTAATCGCCAAATATACATTGATCAAATGTATATAATAAATGGTAAAATCGTTGGGTGTCATGTCAAGGGAAAAAGAGAAATTGTTTTTGTTCCTACCTTTTATTCCTACTAATCTTCCTATCCAAGTTAAATTGTGACATGTGTATTAAAATATTATTAGTTTTATTAAATGTGACATTTGTCATAATTTCACATGGGTAGGAATAAAGATAGGAATAAAAGGTAGGAATCAATACAATTACTCAGGGAAAAATACAAGTCGCATATACATACATATACACTTTAACCCCTTAGAACTTTGGTCTAAACTCGAATAAGTTTCTTTAGTCACTTGTATGACCTTAATTTTTCTATCATTTAAATTTTAAATAAAAAAGTCAGTAATTTGGAAAACTATCACAAAAGGCATTATATATATATATATATATATATATATATATATATATATATATATATATATATATATATATATATTCAATTTTGACACACATAATATATGATCTCATCAAATAGTGACACATTATCATGCTATGCCAGCCACACATTTTCAAGGAGTGCCTCATCATCATGCTATATCAGTTGCCAACTGTGTGATCCAAAGGTGACTGGGAAATGGTTACCATTGTACAAAAATAGAAAACACAATGTTCTAATTTGAAAAAAATATAATGAAGTGTCAAAATTGAAAAAACAAAAACTTAGTGTGTTTCGACATTTGCCCTAGAATATGTTATTAAAACGATGATTTTTTATTTTAAATTTTTTTGGATAACAAAAGTGAATTTTTTTTTTTAAATTTTTGTCCCCCGAATTATGTGGCTAGAAACACGTCATCATGTCTTACAAGAATGGGTCTGTCTCATATGATCCCCTCTCTCCCTCTCTCTTTATATATACATATATATATATATATATATATATATATATATATATATATATATATATATATATATATATATATATATATATATATATGTGTGTGTGTGTGTGTGTGTGTGTGTGTGTGTGTGTGTGCGTGCGTGCGTGCGTGCGTGCGTGCGTGCGTGCGTTAGATTTGGAACTGAAACTCTTGGAGTCTTTAAACCTCAAGTTATCACCCGAGGTTACCTTGATCCTTGGAGTGTTTAAAAATGTTATAATCATTAATCTTTTATGATTCATAAATGGTGTGATATTATCATTAACATTTTGGCTCAAAACATTCTAAATCGTAACATTTTAGATCATTCACAATTTTGAATCATATCATTTTCGAAGCATAATATTTTGATTCATATACGATACCATAAAAGGATCATAACATATTTTAATATAACAATCTCAAATCACAATATATTAAGGATCACCATATTTTTGAATCATAAAAGCTATAATTTAGGATGGCAACATTTTTATATCATAAGAGTTTTTAATCATGTTATTTCTAAAAATGCGCCTTTTATGAGTTACTAAAGAAATTGAATGGCTTTTTACCAAGTTTTTGATAAAAACTAAATTCACAAGTCTAGTAAAATTGAAACAATCACACAATATATAAAAATAAATTATAGAGAAGAATAATCAAACCAAACATGATAATGTATAGTGGTTGGGTTCTATTTTAAGTTAATCTACTTCAAAATTAAACACTTCTGTCAGCCAAAAAATTTAGACTTTATAAAATCTTGGTATCTTGTAAAGTAAAGTGTGATATCTGAAAATTTCTTTTTGCGAAGTTCATAATATATTATATACAATAAAATTAAAATAATGATACAGTGAAGAGAATTTATCATCTTTTAATATTTTTATATAAATCGATATTCTCATTCTTAGCAATACTAAAGCATAACATTTGTACGTAATATAAGTATTAAAAATAAACTACACCAGCATTACATGTTTATTACTACTAATACTCTTCATGCTAAATCTGCAGTCAAACCTAAAGACAGACACACTTAAAAAGATGCATAACTTAAAATTGCTCCAGCTCAACTATGTGCAACTTGACGGATCCTATGAGAATTTTTCAGAAGATTTGAGATGGCTTTGCTGGCTTGGATTCCATTTAAGAAGCATACCCTCCGACTTATGTATGACAAATCTGGTGGCTATAGATATGAGCTATAGCAACTTGGAAGTATTTGAACCGCCCATGGTATAGTAGGAGACTCGAGTATTACTTCTTATTGTTTTCTTAGCTTCTCAGTGTTTGATAGTCTAAATAAATCTCTTTATTTCAACAGGTTCTTCAGTCACTGCATGTTCTAAATCTTAAAGACTCGCGCAATCTATTAGAAATCCGCAGCATGTCTAGGATCCCTAATCTTGAGACTTTGATTCTCTGGAACTGTGACAGTTTAGTTAGTGTTTGTGAAACCATCGAAGGCCTTACAAGTTTATCTCTAGTGAACATGACAGGCTGTAAAAACCTTTGTAAGAGGGAGGAAATGGATTTGTTGGTAGGGATAAAAGCTTCTACTTCTGATGGAGGAAGTACACAACAGCCATCGTTTCCTTTGCCACGTTCCTTGCAGCGGTTATTCCTCAAGGACTGTTATCTTGAATGTACAGATTATTGTCCTCTGAGTTTTATGGTTCAACCACTTCTGCAATACTTGAATTTAGGAAATAGTCTATTTGAGTTCTTGCCTTATTATGATCATCTTAAAAATCTTCGGGTTCTTGACTTGAGTTTATGCTCAAGACTTAAATGGCTTGTATGTCTCCCCAGTACACTTGCAGAATTGTATGTATATTACTGTAAGTCACTGGAGAAAATAACATTTCAATCACCTCGATTCACATTGCAAGAGTTCGGCTATGAAGGTTGTATTAATCTATCTGAAATAGAAGGTTTTATCAAGTTGGTACCAGTAGCTAAACTTGATGAATCTGATTTGGGACACATGAAATGGCTAAAAAAACATCAAAATCATGAGGTGTGCCTGGTTGGTGATGATGACCTCACCATGGGAAGAAGTTTGTCTGTCCAGGTTCGTTTTTCCTCTCTTAAGCACATAACATCTGCAAAACCGATTTTATAGGAATGATTGAGTTTGTTGCTTGTGTTGTACAGATGTTGTATGAATTCGATATAATGAGCACATCCCTGCCAGACATAGAGGATCCAAACATGACGCCTCAGTATATGTCAACATACCCATCTCTGTCTTTTGATGTGCCTTCGTGTCCCAAGAACAGGAGGCTTAAAGGACTAAATATATTTTTAAAATATACATTATTATGTGAAGAGTCGGCATGGTTTGTTAAAATCAGTACTAACAATGGTGTTGATTTGATGTACAACCCCAAAGTCTTTGGTAAACCTACATTCGGTGAATTTGCTATATGGTTAAGCTATTGGCCAATTGGAAGCGCATTGGACGTTGGGGATAAAGTTAATGTCTCTATCGCTGTGATAAGTGGATTGGAGGTATGCGAATGTGGTGCAAGCCTTGTGTACACAGATGATGAAGTTGCTACAGAATTCTTGGAAAATAACATGGGATGGGTAGAAATTCTTGGAGGAGATTTGTCTGGATTCCAGCTAAGCACTGGAGCATACTATCTTTGTCGCCGTGATTTCTTTGAGTCAATGGAGGTTGGTACTCCTGATTGGTTTAGGATTTTAGTTGGTGATACCATCGACTATACAACAGGTATGTCTGTCTTGTGAAGTAATCTAACCTACAAAGTTCCTCATATCACACATTTTTACAGAGGTACGAGGATGGAGAAAGACCGGTCGACCTAAGCCGTCGGATCAATCATTTACAGAGTTGAAAACTGTCCGATGCATCATTTACGGTCCTGAATTGGTAAATACACATAAGCTCCATGCTTTTTCTTTTCTGGCACGAATTTAGAAAATGAATAAGATGAAAAGCATAAATATAATCCTATTGTACCTGGTCTATGGAAACAATTTGGATTGTCTGTTATATTGTTAAATAGTCTGGTAGTAACAGTTATCACTGCTCTGCACTGTTAGAAACTGAAGGAGGTCACCATAATATGTTCCTATGATTCAAATATAATTTGTATAATTCTCAAATTCCCATTCCCATAAGATTGCTAGAGATGATTTAATTTCATTTTTAAATACTATTTAATAACTGAGTTCTATGAGAATACTAAATCTGCGTGATAATTTAGTTTGCTAACCTGCTTCTGCTATTTATAAAAAACCAAATAGGAGGAAATTTACAAGATCACAAAGCTATCCAAAACACCTTTTGTTGATAGAACGGTGGAGTTCACATCAAGCACACTCAAAGAAACATTGAAACCAGCCACTGTATCTGAATTTAGTGACGTGGCAGAAAAGGTAATTGAACATTAAGTTTAATAGATAAAAGAGAAAGAGCTTATTCTCTCCTTGTATAGCATATTTAGCTCTAATCTTGACTCACAAAGTTGCAATCAACAGACTCCGGACCTGGACCTGTACTCATCTGACCTTTACTCGGACCTTTACTCAGACTTTTACTCAGAACCTGATGTTGATGATGAATCTGAGAAGGAATCAATGACAATATCTGTATCTAGCGATTCCGAAAAGGTATCTTAACATTAAGCATCTCAACCCACCCAAAATACACAAAAATCCTGAAACCTTATATTAATGTTCCGATTTAATTGCCAGGCTGTGAACATGCTTGAAGCAACTCAAGTCGATGAAACTATGGAGTTATCATCGAGCTCACTCAACAAGGAAATATTGGAGTCTGCCGTATACGAATTAAGAAGATTGACAGTGAAGGTAATTAAGTATTAAGCTTGGTAAAATAGAAGGGAGGAGTTCAATCTTTCCTCCCATATCTGACTTTTTCTTATGCTTAGTTCCCTAGTTTTAGCATGGATAGAAAAGAAAAGAAAAGAAAAGAATGAGAGAAAAGAAAGTTATATTTTCGTGTTCCGAAGTCGAAAGAAATTCAAAAGAAAAGAACATTTTATGTGTTCCCGAGTGGAAAGGAAAGGAAGTCAAAATTTATAATTAAGTGTTATTTTTACCAGTAATTTCAATTCCTTCCAAATCCTTCCAAATCAGAAGGAAAGTTAGGAGGGAATATTATCACTACATTCCGTTCTTTTCTTTCCACTAATTCCTTCCATAAAAAAAAAATCTCAGGAACATAAAAACTTTTCTTTTTTCTCTCAGTTCCACCAACTTCTCCCCCTTTTCTCGTTAAATAAGACTCGGGACACAGCCTTAATGTTCTAGATGGTCTCACAAGACATGTGATTGAGCTTAAATTTACTTTCGCTTTTTGTCGGTTATTCCATCCACCGGATATAACGTCATTACTATTAGCTTTTATGAGCTATTATCGCTATAACAAACATAACGCCCATATAAAATAAGGGAGCCTCATACATAACACAGGAAAGAAGAACAATAATAGTTTATAGAGAAAAAACAACGCTCGACTTGACCAACACTAATCAGGATCCATCTGAGCATATACTTCTACAATGTTGAAACCCTAGGTTCTGATACCATGTAAATATTATTAAAGAATCATGCACGTTCAGCTTTGGGGAATCCCTTATAAGCATATAGACGACCACAAACTTACAAGGATACCCACAACTAAATAGAGATAAACATTGTGTGAATTTGTATAAACCCAATAACAAATTTCAAAAGTAAATCAAGTAGTATTGTATGCTTCTTTCCCTTAACCGATTTACTTTAAAGACATGTTCATCATTTTACAACTCATGGGATTTGCAATTTTTTTAAAACCCTAGATATTTTCCATTTTATGTTGTAATAAATAATGAAAGGAAAATGTGTGTACACTATCGTCTTGACCACTCAACATGACTAATCCATTGATGCAGGATCCTTCACACAGGGCTCCTCCTCAAGCAGCAAACAGAAACTTTGATCTTAACTTGTGTTTTTCGATGTTTGATGTTGGGTATTTTGGAGTTCATCTTAATGATGCATTAGTTATAGCAGGACTTCGGATTTCCCCATACTCTCGTTTGCTTCCTGGTGGGGGGAATCTGCGAAATGATGAAGTGAGGGCGTCAATTGTTGTATTGTCAGAGAGTTATATAAGTTCTAGTTTGGACCTTGACATGCTGGTGTTGGTTCTTGAACAAAGAAGGCACTCCAATCATTATGTTTTACTTGTATTTCATGGTCTTGAATCCTCGGATCTTATAGTACGTGGGAAAGGTTTCTTGTTGCAGACTTTCCAAGGATCTAGGGAGTCAATGGAGAAGGTGGAAAGGTGGTATGCAGCCCTCAAGGAGGTTGCTGATTTGCCTGGCATCAAGATGTCTTGGTATTCTTCGTCTTTTCCTGCTTATTGTTTAATCGTTAAATGAAATAATAGAAATGTACTTTTATTGTCTTTTTCTATTATAGCATCCTACTTTTATTTCTCCCTACTACAGTAGTGTAGTTTTAAAAAGTGATCCAATTATAGTAGTGCCATTTAAATACAAAAAAATTCAACTGCTATAGTTGGATGAATTTTTCAAAGTATAATATTCTGATAAGAAAATTAAATTAAAAGTACAATGCCATTATTTGGTTGAAATTTAAAGTACAATATCTTAATAAGAAAGATATTAAAAATAGAAAGAAATGAATATATGATGCTATATAGTACACAAATTGATGAAATGGCATTGTTAGTTCTTGCACTGTAGTTTATTAAAACTAATTATATGGTTATTTTTCTAGGTATGATAATGAGCCAACTATTATTGAGAAGATTGTTCATATTGTGCGGCACGCAATCTATTACAACCGTATTCCTGCCTCTCATCAAGAAATGTGACACCCTTGCTACCGACTTGGTAAACAATATTTGTAGTATTTTCTTTTGGGTGTAAATTTGAAAAATGAATAAATTGAGGGGCTTAAGTGAATTATTGTTAACATGCTATCTTGTAACCAAACACTCATAACGTATTTCAATTTATTTTGACTAGATTTTAATTAGTGTGACATAATCCAGTTCTGTTAATATTACCCTGATGTTTATGTTAGCTATGGATCATTTTTTATCGATAAAACCATGGAGTCAAGATCAAGGTAACTTGATTTTTCTTTATGTATAAGTATGGTTATTTTCTCAAGCCACAAGGTGTTATTTTCCAGACATGACAAACAAACAATTGATGATTAGTATTTTGAACAAATTAACATCGAACTATAGTCAAATCTGTTGGGAACTGCTCATCATATAATTGAAAAAAATACAAATATTTGAGCGGAAGTTAGATAAAAACGTGAAAGACAAAAATAACACAAATGTTTTTCCCACCAAAAATCTAAAAGTGAAAATGCATGCAAAGAATAATAAAAGAGAGTTGAGTTTACAAGCTTTGAGACCCATTTATAGAGAGAGTAAGAACAAAGAAAGAGTACGTTTTAAATAGAGAGAGTGAGAGAGAGAGACCAAGAGAGTTCAAAACTCAACTTTCAAATATTCAACTCATGAATCAAGACCTTTCCTTTATACTTACACTTATACACACATATAGACATGAATAGGGAAAGGTGCCCAATGCATGGTGATCTTCACATGATGCAAGATGGAAATAAATGAGGATGATGGTGGTGTTTGGCGTGAAGTATAGAGGTGGTTTCACCACCTTCACACACAACCTATTAACACACATACCAATACACACACATATATATATATATATATATATATATATATATATATATATATATATATATATATATATATATATATATATATATATATATATATATGTATATATATATATATATATTTATATATATATAGGGTCGAGTTCATGAGAGAACCTAAAAAAATCTAGGAACCTAGGAACTTTTTTTCTACACAATATTTTTAAAAAAAAATTGCATCCAATTTTTTTATTTAAAGCGTCTAAGAGATTTCTAAACCCTAAATCTTAAACCCTAAACACTAAATCTAAACCCTAAACCCTAAACTCATATGAAAAAAAATTAAAAAAAATGATTTTTTTTGCATCCAATTTTTTTATTTAAAGTGTCTAAGAGATTTCTAAACCCTAAACCTAAACCCTAAACCCTAAACCCTAAACCCTAAACCTTAAACCCTAAACCCTATACCTAAACCCTAAACCTAAACCCTAAACCCTAAACCCATATGAAAAAAAAATTAAAAAAATGATTTTTTTTGAATTTTTTTTTTTTTGATATCTTCTAGATGAATCATAACAAAAATTTTGGTATATTTATTTTTTGAAAAATATTGTGTAGAAAAAAAGTTCATAAAATGGGTTCTTAGGTTCCTAGGCTTTTTTAGGTTCTCAATTGAACTTTACTCTCTCTCTCTCTCTCTCTCTATATATATATATATATATATATATATATATATATATATATATATATATATATATATATATATATATATATATATATAAGTAGGATCGGGTAGGAACTCAAAATTTGGTAAGAACCGAGAAAACTAATTTAGACCATTGATTTAAAAAAATGTGTGCCTGTGATTAATTTGATTTTCCTATTTTTCTTTTAAAATCCGCGGTGGCATTTTTGAAAATAATGGGAAGTTTTTCTACTTTTCTTCTTAAGGGCAAAATACTTGTGGGTAAATTTGTCATTAATGTATCAGAAAACCCTTGTTCCTGTTTGTCATCGGGAGATCAACAAATTCCTTTCCTCTTTTCTTCTACTTCTCTCCCAAATCAGATTGTGATCGTAGTTTTAGGCCGATCAATGGTTATGCTAATGCTCGCTTCTGATCCAATGTTTCTGGTGGCTGATTTCGACTATCCTAATTTAGGTTTTGTGATTTTCGTTTATATCTGTTTACCTTCTTGAATCTCCTGTAACGATGTAGATTTTATTTTTCTATTTCTTACTCGTAATCCTGAAACTTGAAAGTTTCACGAATCTTTCCGCTAGGTTCAGGTAGGGTATTATGTAAATATGCTCATTATCACCGTCAATTTATACACTTGTCAAGCTTTGGTGGGGAATTCTATCAAATAGTTACTAGACACTCAATTCTCTAATGTATATACTTCTCAACCCTCTGCCAGGAAGTGGGTACAAGGTGTTACCATCTACTCTGTTCTATATATTGTGTATCTCATCAATGTGAGGTAAGGAGTATCTTAAATTCCATGAATTTAATCAGTTATGGGGGTCATGCCTCGTGTTTTGTCTCTATATCATAGTTGTTAATACTTCTTTATATCAAATCCATAACTCTATTTTAGTTTCAAATGATCATGTATGTATTTATACATGCACATGAAGTGTTTGCTGAAACTCCTAAATGAAAATCCTCTTTTGAATGGAAGAATGTTTTGAGTTGAAGAGTCATAGGTCATAAAAGTACAACAATTTATGTCTATCAGTTAATTTTTTATACAAATTCACTTTTTGAAACTCCATGATTGTAAGTTTCCAAACGAATGATAGAGAACTTGGTCTATACAAGGAGCAGATAAGAAAACTAGACATGGTTATTCTGAAAAAGCTTTTGAAAGCTCCAACAATGCATGTTCGTAAGAAAAAAGAAAATAGGCTCATGTACACACCCATAAATATCATATATGGCTGCATATATTTGTGCTCAGAATGTATAAAGAAAAGAGAAAGAAGATTCTTAAATTGGTTTTTCTTCCTATAAATGAATATCAGGTTGCTAAAGCATTTTGTATACAGAAGTATTATAGTGAGTAATATCTTCCTTCACTTTTGGTAAATTGTCTTCAAAGTTAGACCTTTAACCCTTCATGACGACAATTGCGAAACATGTACATTAAATAGATCTAACATTGTTGTATGCATGCTTTTATGTGGCATGAAAAATAAAGATCCATTCGAAGACCGACTCTATCATTCTTCCCGAAGTTGAAGGTTATCAAGCCAAGGATTTTCTATTGATGTTAAGATTGTAATACTTGGGAAAAATGTTGGCTGTAAGAAATTACTGTATCGGGGGTTCACCGATACTATTATTATTATCCATAACATTATCTACACTTGATGTACTTAAATTTAGCTTCCGGAGGATTTGCTCTGTGTTAAGATTGTAATAATTGGGAAATATGTTGGCCTAATAGACTCAAATTAGTTATTGTTAAGGTACATTTGGTGTATTATAGCTTTATGAATAATTTTGGTTTATAATATTGTACATTCTATACATAACTTAAGATCTATCTTTAAATAGGTTTCATATAATATTTATAGTATTTTAGTATTTCTATTAGTTATTAATTTTCATGTGCTAATTTAAGGTTTAAATTCCTTATAAATAGAATATTGTAAGTTTTTATAAAAATAATGTTGAAAATGATATGATCCAAAACGATATGATTCAAAATATTTATGATAAAAAAATGTTATGATTGAACATGTTTATGCTCCAAAATGTTATGAACCAAAGTCTATATGAAAAAACTATATTGGTTTGAAAAATATGTGATCCAAAAATGTTGTTATTGAAAATATTTATGATCCTTAAGTTTTATGATCCAAAAATATTATGATTCAAAATGTATGATTCAAGAATTCTATTATTATTAACCTTTATGATTCAAAAAATTTATGATCTTTAAACTTTAAATCTCGGATTTCATACTGTTCAAAAAACTAAAAAAATTAAAATATATATATGATTTTGGTCGGTGACAATTTCATAATTTGGATGAAGTTTTAGTCAATTTCCATTAAAGGTATAGAATTTTATGGATATAATGGTAAATGTGATCTACATGATGCGTCTTCACACCCATGCAATTTTCGATTTACACATAAGTAGTCTTAGCATTTGACACGTGGTGACCATTCGGTGGTTAATCTTAATTTGTTTTCCACCAATTTTTCTAAATGCATTTTATGATTATCAAAAAATAAGCTAAATACATCATAATTCGTACTCCTTTTTGTCTACAAATTGAGATCGATCTCGACATACTTTTTTTTCTGAAAATTGTATTTTTGGATCATAACCTATTATGATTCAAAACTTGCTACAGTCTAAAACCAAATATAAACCAAAACTTGTTTAAAAACAATAACATATATAAAACTTAACGTGATTCAACATAATATGATTTAAAGTCGGATGATACAAAAATGATATACCTTAAAATGATATAACTCAAAATGATACGATACATTCAAATTGAAACAGGTCAAAAAAAAAAAGATTTGAAATGTTATGAACCACTATAATCTAAAATTACATGATTCAAAATTATATAATCAAAATATGTTATGATTCAAATATATTATGATCCAAAATGATGTCATACAAGTATGTTATGATTCAAATTGATATGATTTAAAATAATAAGATTTAAAATGTTATGATTCCAAATAATAAAAATGATGTAATTTAAATTATATGTTTCAAAAAGCTATGATACAAAAACTAATGATTCAAAATGATGATCAAAAACGGTATGATCTAATTTTTTTGGATCCAAACATGTTATGATCCGATTCGAGCAATTTATGATCCAAATAGTTTTATGATTTAAACTTTCTATGATCCAAAATATTTTATGATCCAAGATTTTATCATCCAAATAGTTTTATGATCCAAACATTTTATGATCCAATCATTTTACGACCCAGTGCTACAAATAAGGTGATAAATAAATAAATAATTTCATCTATTCTAAAGATTATGAAAAATCAATGATAATGATTCAAAGATGTTATCTTTCAACTATCTAATGATCCAAAAGTTTGCAATGCTACAATTCTAACAGTGTTATCTTTAACCTGGTAGCTTTAAACTGGGACAAACGGACTAACTTTGACAATAGGGCATATTGAAAACCTTGACCATGTGAAGCTATATGATGGAAGATTAGGCTTCTTGAAAACCTTGAATTTGTGAATCTTTGAACTAGGAAAACTCATGTACGACAACTGGAACTGACATCAATTGAAACTCCATGTACACCACAAACATAATCCAAGCTATGAATTTTTGGACAGGGGCGGTTAATTGAGGAATGTCAACCACGAATTTGACGATACCACATATTGATTAACAGGTTGGGACTCGAAAAATGATGATAATTTTATTAGAACGTAATTAGTTTAATCCCTACAAAGTCTGTTTCGTTGTTATCTATTTTGCAAAGATTTAAAAGAATAAAAGAAATATTTTCTTATAATATTTTGAGACTTCAATCCCTCATCACAATAAAGATTAATGACATGTACTGCAAGAACATATTCGAATGCTACATAACAACAAATGATTATCAGAATAAACTTGATCAGGATATTGCTTAACAAACCCTAATATATAATACCATTAAACTGACAATGCCTAAAAGGTAGGTAAAAAATAGAACCTGAATCAATTACACATCTTTCAATAGCATACGTAATTGAAGCTAAATTACAACCAAAAGATAATCAGATCTGATAAATTTCAATACCATACGTAATTGAACATATTCTTCTAGTGGGTAATTCGATCAAATTGATCAGATTAAGGTCCTAAATTTTTACTTTGAATAATCAGATCATCCTATTATTAATCAAACCACTTATTAATCAATGATCTCAATAGATAATCAGATCTGATAAATATCGTCAAATTTTAGATGGAATAATCATATTGAAATACAGAGTTTATCCTTATTATGCAGAAATTGCAATCTGTGTGTAAAACGACAAGTGAAATTGTAGATTGAGGAGATGAAATCGAATTACCTTTTCCTCAATGGACGAACGGAGAATAAATCGCTCATTGATTCAGCACCATGGCAGGGCGACGGAGGGGGATGGCTCACGATAACGGCACTATGGGAGGCGATGAAGCAGATACAACGTTCTAACCTAAAAGCGCCGATGAAATATTTTTTCAGTTGACGTAATTTCCCGGTGATTGGACGAGAGGAGTCCTCGCGGTTCCTACCGGATTTTGGTTCCTACCGGATCCTAACCCTATATATATATATATATATATATATATATATATATATATATATATATATATATATATATATATATATATATATATATATATATATATATATATATATATATATATATATATATATATATATATATATATAAATGCATGTATCATTTTCTTTCCAATTCATTTATCCATATAAATGATATATTTATACTCTCTAATTAAATTCATACCTTATGAATTTATCATTATTTTCTCCAAAATAATATTACAAGGTTTATGAATATTTCAATGAACAAATTCAAATAAATATTAAAGTAGTGTTTTCTTGATTTACTGCGTCACCTTAATGGATTATATACTGTTAGCAATATCATTTGACATTGATTCTTGGGTATATAGGTCTAACAATCTCCCACTTGCACAAGACTCAATATAACTTGATAGCGATGATGGTGAGCATCTAACAACATTTCATTACCCGCCAAAACATATAATTTGCAATACTATTCATCAACATCAATTACCAGAGAGCTCAAAGCTTCAATTTATGTTTATGAGGTTAACTATCAATTATCTCTTTGTAGAAGACATCATGTTGAATCATGAGACATGGATCTATATCAATCTCAAATGACTAGATACGCCACTCATGTAGTTCATACTATACGTAACATGGCCTTTATAACTACGATGTTTCAAAACAATGTTTAACCAATCAAAGTACACTACTCCATACATTCTTGAGTCCCTAATATGTATCTCATGTCTAAGGATACAAAGATAAAACCTTCATTCAAGATTCACTTATGATGAAGATCTATGAAGTAATCTTAAAGCGGGTGAAGTCCAATACTCATCCTCTTATAACTACATCTGCAATTGGCTTGCAACTCTTTGCTATTTTCGCTCTTGAATGTCAAACAATCCAATTAATATTAGTCTTATTTAATAATTGGTCCCATAATTATGATCGACTATGGACATTTAGAATAAATATATTACTCAAAATTTAAACATGCTAATATAGAACACAACCAATATCAACATATATTACATTTCAAATGAAATTTTGTCACTAGAACTTTGCAAATATATATCTCCTTCCTTAACTTTATAGTTATATGCAAGGAGTAAGTGCTTGGTATTTTGTTATGACTTAGAGTGCTTAAAGACTCGATTAAAGGTGACTCTTATTGTCACAAAGATTTCTAGGTCGCCCTGAATGGTAGGGGTTAATCTAGCTTTCAAGCATCTTCCTATTCTTTGTAGCTTTTGAAGCGGTAACCTATTCTTCTTTTTGTAGAAGATTATGTAGTTTTATATTACTTGCAACTCTTCCACTGAAAACTCTTCTTTTTAATGAAGGATAGAATTAGTCTAGTTTATCAATGAACTATTTTATCATTCATAATGAAGACATGCATGTTTGTAATCTAGAATCTTCTTAATAGAAATTATCAACAGTGTATACCTCTTACATTATGATCCCTTTCTAATTCTCGTAATTAAAGTAACATTTCCTTAGTTCTTTAAGTATTGTAGAATGTTCTTTCTAATCATCTAATGATATTCTATATCTATATATCTATATATATCTTATAAAAGAAGCATATTTTCAAGCACCACATTTATTTGAAACCTCTATGTCTTTTCATATTTCTAATAACTTTTCAACTTTCTTTTTATAATGCTTACTAATTGCTTTATCATAACCATATAATCACCTAAACTATATGTATATTTAATAAAGACTATCATGAAGTTTTGTTCTTGTATTTCTAATAGAAATTAATTAATACTTCAATTTGATCTAAATGAATGGTTTTTACAAAATACTTAGTAAAATTAATACTTAAATTTGATCAAATTGAATAGTATTTACAAAATACTTAGTAAAAGCATATTATAATTATCTTCTAACAAATGGAGTTTGCTAATATGTAAGTGTATTTTACAATTACCTATATATATATTATAATTATTAGTCTAGGTATTTTTCGTTCAATCATATTTATTTAAAACTCTTATAACTTTTTCAAATTATTTTCAATAATAATATCAACATTAGTTCATAATCATAAATTATCACATCAATCACGATAATTAATTTTAAATAAACATTGGTTTTTAATTATTTAAAGTTGACGATGAAACATTATTTTAATTTTATTGTATATGTAATTTAAAATTAAATGTATGTAAAAACATGACTTCAGTATGCTTATCAAATCAATACAAACAAATCAATACAAACATTATCATTATTTGTAATCATAAATATTATGAAAAAGTAAGATAGTATAATAATATTATCATATTAATTAAGGTAGTTTATTTTAGTAAAATGTTAGTATTTAGTTGTTTAAGTGTTGGCATCAAAAATATGTTTTTAATTTTATTGTAAATGTAATGTGTAAAATTAGTTTAACTGGTACATGACGATCTGAAGCTTTATAATAATTTAACATTAGCTGGCTCTGCGTTTGGGCCATAAATGTTTTCTTAGATGTCTATCATATCAGAATAAAGTTTTATCAATAGATATATTATGATTTTGTATTTAAACTAATTAGTGCTTATTAAAACTTTAGTATATAGTCGTTTTTAAATAGCAATTCATTAATGTTTTGTTATAAGAAATAGTTTTTGTCTCTTTAACTACTACAATTCAAAAGCCTTTTTAAATAACGATATTTAATTTATCAATTGAAATATTTTTAGTTAAACTTAACGCAAAAAAATCCATATTTTAAAATTAATAATTTGTTTATCAACATTCAAGAACCAATTTAGCTAAAGTTGAAAAAATATATTGTATTTTTTATTTTTATTGTTTTACATATCATAAATATAAGTTAACCATCTTAAATTAAAAATATCATTTGAATTGTATACGATTAGTTAAAAGTTAGAGAGTTTTGATGTTAAAATAAATATTCGCTGGAATTAGTTTATTTCATTAAATATGTAGTTTAATAAAACCACATGAAAAAACTTCATTTAAACCAGGGATTTCACCATTGTGATTGCATATACTAAGATAAGTCATAAGAGAGGTTAATCCATTGAAATATGAGTGAATTATTCAATTGCAGTTGTGTACGATATGGAAAATAATCAACATTAAGAATAAAAATGGTATACTAATATTGGAGATGGTATTTGCTAAAGATATAGTATATTTGTGTTTATATTTATATTTTTTGCAATTATTGTTGATAGATACATAATTTTGATGCAAAATAAATTAAATATTTACTTTTAAACATAATAATCTGAATATTATTTCGTTAATTGGATTCTATTTGTATAACTGCTTTGAAATTATTTATTTTCAACTTTCTAATAAATATCTTTTTTTATCTTATGGTTAAACATAATATCAAACAATTTACATCAATATTAGTATAAGAATAATTATTACATAGTTGATGATAATAAATAAATTATTTTTGACAATATATTTATTAATATTTTGGCTACGTAATGTTTTCAGCGCAACGCACGGACATTCTCCTAGTTGTTCTCTAAAGTTGGCATCGTACCGTAATGCTCCAAAACATTATTGTACGTCAATTCTGGTGTAGATCATGGTCTATATCTAATGGATCAATTGTTGAAGCATATTGACTCCTGCTTGCTCTAGATCAACCTTTTGTGCTAGGTAATTGAGTATTGCTCAATATATATATATATATATATATATATATATATATATATATATATATATATATATATATATATATATATATATATATATATATATATATATATATATATATATATATTACAACCATTTGTAAGAAACTTCTTTTAGGACCTTGTATCCTGAAAACTTCAAGATCTTATCAATATATGCACCTTGACTTAAACCTATAAGTCAACTCGATCTATCTCGGTAGATCTTTATTCCACGAATATTAGCAATCCTTATCTGAATCTTTCATAAATAAATATTCCATGCTTTTCCTTTAATAGATTACAAGCAATAGTATGCCATCTATATACGAGATTAGGAATGTTACTGCCCTCAAACAAACTTTTATGTGAATACAAGTTACCTTCATTTTTTATGAATACATAACATTTGATCAAAAGAATATCCTAATTGAGATGCTTACATTAATCCATGAATGGATTCCATATTAGTGTTTTTGGTCCAAATAAATGTATATTGGCTTATATAAGGAAGCAGATAAAAAGACACAGTGGCAATCCACATGTGATTGTGTTTCTTTGGTTGCCTGAATCGATACACACTGTAGGATCTATTACTTTTAAAACAAAATTTCATAAATGGACCCTATGATTTTACAGGATATCAAGTTTAGTCCTTAACTTTTTTTATCTCAAAGATAGTTTTTATGGTTTGAAAACTTTTTATAGATCGTCCTTGAGCCATATAAAATGACTAATTTACCCTTTTTAATTTCTTTGTCATTTTCTTTAGCCAAAATTTATTTTTAAGGGTAAAAAAGAAAAATAAAAAGAAAATAAAACACACCCTCATCCTCACCCCTTCCCCTCCATTCATTTCTTACCATACCACCACCACCATCGTCCACCATCACCCCCCACCTGCGACTCAACGAAGCATTCTAATTTCCGACGACGGCGACTCGACAACCTCTATGATTGCTTGATTACATTTATTCGGCTTATATTCTGATTCATCAAGCATCAAAAGGCATATACAACAACATATTACAACAACATTTAGTCGACTCGACCCACAAAATCAATTACAAACTCAACAATAGCAGCGACATCATATGTTGGAATGTCTAATTCTTGCCTCAAAACCGATCTATGCAGCAACTCGCAGTTGGAATTACTTTTCATAGCCAAATGCATATTTCCCACCATCTGTAGATCAATATAACATAATCAAAAACTTTTATACAAATTTTAATTTCTCTTTTTCTCTAGAAAATTGAACCAACTCTGCCATATTTGCAGTTGGCAGTGATTCCATTCCAAACGGCTCGGGCTCATGAATATCTAAGGAAATAGTTTTATTTAGAACATAGGATTCGATTGGAATATCATCAGCAGATTCACCATTCTTTACATCAATGACCGTTCCAAATTGTCAAATCGAAATTGAAAGTCGAATATTACTACTTTGTCAATTTTCTCAAATGTATCAGCCCTCTTAGGAATCCAACAATTAATGGCTTCTTCGGCAAGAGCAGATAACCAAGTCGGCTATTCAGCAGGAACCTGTTCTCTATCGATGTTCTTGGGTGGATTACTCAGTCTAGGATTAGGCTTTGAGCGTCTTATCTCTCCTTTTGGCTGCACATTCCTGTCTTTTTCCCCTTTTTGAGAAACCCGATTTTGTGAGTCGCCGCCACCTCTGTCATTGTTGGTATTGTCGGGATTTGTTGCAGAAGCTCTCTCTTTCCTCCCAGAATGACCATTCATTTCCCTATCTCGTCCGTGCCTCTTCTCTACTACAATTTCAGAACTTCGAGGCCTAGGAGACGAAATATCTTTTCCAAACACACAGCCCATCTCTGGGTCGTCTTTTTCTTCTTAGCTCTGCAGCAGCGATTATAGATTTGCTATAGAAGCTCTCTTTCGTCCCGGTACGGTGTGTTACGAGAGCCGTCGCTGAAAGACGTCGATAATGAGTTTGGTAAGGAACGAGTGGAGGGGGAGGGGTGAAAAAGAGGGTGTGTTTTGTTCTCTTGTTTTTCTTTTTTTCCTTTAAAAATAAACTTTCTTAAAGAAAATGCAAAAGAAATTAAAAAGGGTAAATTAGTCATTTTATATGGCTCAGGGATGATCTATAAAAAAATTTCAAACCATAGGGACTATCCTTGAGATAAACAAAAGTTAGGGGCTAAAGTTGATATATTGTGAAACCATACACACCATTTATAAAGTTTTGTCTACTTGTAATCTAAACCTTGATAATTAATCAAACGGATGAAAAATAAATGAGTGATAAGGTGGGAATACACATTTATTCAAAATTCAAACCATTTTCAAATCCCCGCATAATTAACTAAATGAAATGAAGTGTTGTACTATCTTAAAAGTTATGATCTTATTGCATAAAGTGCTTGTAACTTATATATGCATTATATAATTGTATAGATATATAGAAGTATTTTCCGTTAAGAATGAAAAAAAAATTGAGATCGCAACACTAAATATGAACCACATTTTTTCTTGCCGCTCTAGTACTTCGGCACCACCGGAGCGTTGATGGTCTAACGACGAAATAGATATATTTTTTATTCATATATGTTTTTCACCTCCATTACCACTTAAACCACCTTCGTCACCACCACCATCGTCGTCGCCGCCACCACTACCACCGCCACCGCCACCACTGCCGCCACCAACCACCACTGCCGCTATTGCCAACTTCACCACCTCTATCACCATCACCACCAGCTCGACCTCTACCGCCACGACCACCTTTACCACCACATCCACCACCGCTACAACCAACTACCGCCACTGTTACAACCTCTATCAACGCCACCACCACCTTCGTCACCACCCACCACTTCCACCTCCACCAACACCTCCACTTCACTAACACCGCTATCACCATCATCATCGACACCCTCTATCACCATCACCATCATCATCGCCATACTCTACCACCATTCCGACCACCACAACCATATATGTTTATTCATATATGACTATATGAATAAAGCAGATATGAATAATAATAACACCTCTCGTCGTAGTAGAGTGGCGCGACAGTGCTGACATATCTAGTGGCCCAAATGTGGAATGTGTGTATGTGTGTGTGTGTGTGTGTATATATATATATATATATATATATATATATATATATATATATATATATATATATATATAATTATATATATATATATATATATATATATATATATATATATATATATATATATAACATTTGATGAAATATGTTACTGTAGCTAACGTCAAATCGATGAACAATGTTTTACTTTTGCTTTATATTTAGATAAAACTGCAAAATTGGTCCCTTAGGTTTGTCAAAAACTGTAGATTACGTCCAAAAAGATTCCAACTTGCATGAGACGTTCAAAATCAGGAATTTCCCGTGGTTTTGGTTCCTGCAAGACTTGAAAAAACTGAATTACCCTTTTAATTTCTTTTTCATTTTTAATACTTCTTTTAATGATTTTTTATTAAAAAAACCTACCACCACCCCCTTACCATCTCTCTCTCCTTCATTTACTGATGAAAAAATCCAAATGAAGCTTTTTGAGATCCATCGTTGCAACCATTCCCTCCCCACCATCGATCCTTTCTCACACACTCAATCTCTCTCTCTAACTTCAGATTTGTGCATCTCTACACTCAGATTGAAGCTTTTCGAGTTTGATTTTGTGATTCAAGAACTCGATTTTTGATAGTCTCCTCGTCTTCCTCGCATCCTCGGTTTCATGAATTTTACTTTAATTCTTATTGATTGTTGTTTATACTAATGAGGAGTCCACCAAGCTAACAACATGTTGCATCGGTGGGGTGATGCCGGAAAAAGAAAATCAGCAAGAAATCGCGGGTAAAATTCAAGCTAAATTCGACAATCAGACATAGAAATGAATAAATTATCATCATATCAACAATCAGTGAAACAAGGATCTGAAACCGATTAAAATACATATTTAATTTACTCCACGATTACAAAAATTTCCTAAGCTGCCATGGACATAATGTTGGTTTACAAGGATCGATCAAACAAGAATAAGAACAAGAACAAGAAGGTTTTTTCACACAGAAAACGTGTTGATCTCACACAGAGATCCTTTTGATTAATTAACAAAGTGACGATTACATAAACCCTAGCTATGTATTTATAAAATGTTATACTACGTATATTTGGTGTAAGTCCCAATAAACCACTGGATCTACTTGGTATCAATCAATCACACTCGAGAGTGTGGAATCCAAACGAGTATGAATCGAAACAAATAAGAACATGGATATAAATCTTCAATGCACTCGATTAGATTAATGAAATCGACTAGTACATAAGGTTCTATTGATCGCTTGAGCAACAAAATCTCTATCTCTCTAGACTCCTCCAAAAACGATCAATCTTACAAATGACAAGTAAAAAGCTATTTATACTTAATCCTAAGACCTAAGCCCACTTGCACCCAAGCCCAACGAAAACCAAGAGCATTTCGGTCCATCACACTGAACAACCCATAGGTTGTTCGGTCCACAACGAAAAACACATTCAGCCCCTAAATTATATATATTTTCTATTTAAGTCCTTATTAAATGCAAAGATTAAACCACAAAAATAATTCCCAACATTTGGAGTATCCCTACATTCCAGGGAACTCCCGACTATAAACATGATAAGTATGGAAACTAGATAAACTACAAAAATAAGATAAACACTACAGCACGCTTCAGCTGATAGTCTTTAGACGAACCAATCAGTGTCAGCTTGTAATCCTCCCTTTGACAGCATCAGATTCAAATGTTGTTGTTGCCAGATCAGCTGGTGCAGATACTGAACAGCCCAACAATCTCCCCCAATCTGATGATGTCAAAACTTTTTCAACCAATAGAGGATTGGCCAAGAGATGCAATGTACTCGGCCTCAGAGAGAATCTCAGGCTTAATCCATTTGTACTCAAGAGCATGAAGCTGAGGCTCTCTTTTTCCAAGCTCATGAGAGATCAGTATATGGAACCTATCAGATGACCTGGCTTTAAAACATTCAAGACGAAGATTGAAAAGATGTTCAGTAGAGGCTTTCTTCAGATCAGTAATGCGCATGAAACACATCTTTCCATTACCATCTTCATAGGTCATCCCATGGACTGGAGTCCTGACCAGTGTAAGAGCTTCAGCAGGAGCACCAACGGGAGGAATGTTGTTGAAGTCCTTAGTCCCGTAGTGAGCCAGATGATGATTCAATTGAGTTTTCCTTCTTATTTTTCTAGGACCAAAGGGACCACTTTTGACAGATCGAGTAGAGGCTGGAATTAAATCAAGACTATAAGCCTCATCTATCCATTTCTAAAGGACAACACGAAGTTCTTGAGAATAAAGACCCTTATGCTTCTGTGTGACATGAAGCTGTTGGATTTGGTGTCTAAGCCATGATTTATAATTGTATTTATCTTGTTAATTGAAGCGAAATCCATTTGGGTTGCCCTCATAGCTGGATGATTGATGTAGAGTTCATTAGAGAGAAATGTTGATTTATTAATTGTTTAATAAATCAATAAAAATAAATAAATAGTTTATTAATATATTTAAGTGTTAATATATTAATTAGAAACTATAATAATTAATTAAGATTTAATCTAGAATTAATTGAATTTAATTTAGTGATTAAATAAATTAATTATAAGTGCAGGGACTGGTTTGTATTTGTTCAATAGTTGAATAACTGGCAAGCCAGTGGCCAGGGGCTAAAAGTGGCGCCAACCGGAGGCCTCCTCTAGGGTTGGCGAAAACCCTAATTAGGGTTTAAGGGATCTGGTCCAAGTGGTCAACAGGCTTGCCCACTTGGAGGCTCCTTAGGGTTTCAGGTGTAACCCTAGGAGGCTCTAAAAGGAACCCTCTGGCTCTCCATAATTCACGCCTCCCTCTCTCTGTGATTACTCTGCTGGAATCTTCCCTCCATTGCTTTGGGTGTGACTTGCATTTGAGGCAGGATCATTTTGCTGCTAGCTTCAAGAACAAGATCAAAAGGTTGGTTATTCTTTATTTGATCTTTAGAAATTAATGTTGGCCTTAGGTTTTAGTTTATATCTTCATAGAAGAAAACATATATCTTTTTAGGGTTGCATGTGAACTTAGGATTTTATTTGTTCATTGATTGCTTAAAACCCTTCAGTGGTATCAGAGCTATGGCTTTGTTTTCTTGTGTTTTTGATATAAACTGCTTGTCTTGACCTAAAGGGTTTTCGAAAAATAACCCTTTGAGAGGCCTTGATCGATTTCAAGGCTAGGGTTTCCTAACCCTAGCCGCCAACCCCATATGGTCCCCCCTTTGCTTGCCATGGAAAGTATGTTGTTATTTTTGGTAGTTTACTAAATTGAATAATTGGAACCCTAATTGTCTTGCATGCTATTTTGGACCTTCAAGGGTTATTATATAGAAAATTAATTTGATTAATTTATGAAATCTATCTTCAAGGATTATTAGATAGAAAATAACTGGAACACTTAAACCCTAGCTTGCAAATTTCGATCCATTAGGGGTTTAAGATAGGTAAATTAATTTGATTAATTTGTGTTATCTATCTTAGATTTAATTAATTTAATTAATTGTTAATTAAAAGATAAATTAAATCAGCTTAAAGGATTAATTTAAAATTTTCGAAAAATAGATTAAAATTTGCAAAAATTAAGAATAAATTAATTCTAAAATATATTTATAAGATTAAAATATATCTTATATATTTATGATTAAAAGTTAATATTTATATATAAGATTAAATTGTTAGTCTTACCGTTAGTAGGCCTCATTCACAAAACTGTCTTATAAAGAGGGTATAAGGCGACTGCCTATAAAATGGCTGTCTAATGGGTATCTACTCTTAGCCACCACTCTCCTATCAGTCGAGTGTCGTTAGCCGAACGAGTTTGATAGAACCGCTAAGCCTCTTAAAAGTATAACATTATAATTGAAAGTACTAGAACCTTGAACAAAAACCCAATCTAGTTACTTTAGGTTTAAAAAATGTGAATTGGTGCTAATCCATGGAATTGCACATTGCACTTTGTGGAACGGTGGTGGAGCGTGTGTGGTTTACCGCCACGCCAACTGGGGTCCGCAAAGAGTCGCAATGGGTTTCTCGATATTTTCATTATTAACAGAGCGTGTGTGGTTAACCGGCATGTTAATTAGAGATGACAATTGACTTCGAGAGTACCGCGGATTTGCATAGTTATTCACACCCGGTTTGTGATCCTCAGTATCACAGTCACAAACAACGGGGCATTCCTGAGATTAAAACATGCTATTGAAAAGTTCAATAAATCTCAAAAGAAACTAGGAATTCCATTATAATTAGATTATTTTTCCGCGGTGGAATTGGCTGAATCGTCATACGCCTACCTTATAAAATTTACAATATAGATTACGGCATCCCTCTTCGATATTGTAGATTGTTACTGTAGGATCCTAGCCTTATATTTATTCTTGGGTGAATATAAGGATTATTATTAATGTCTAATTAGAACTACCTTTCTTCTTATATAGATGTCTTCTGAACAAACCGCCCCCACTCGAACCCCGGTAATGTCACCTCGATTCTGTCATTGTGCTCTAAAGTGACGTTGCACGGCACGAATTACAATGACTGGATCCGCAACATCAAAATGGCTCTAAGGGTTGAACACAAAGAGTATGTTCTGGAAACCGAGCTTGTTGAGGTTGACCCAGATACCGCTACTCCCGAGGAAGTCGCCTCTTACACCAAACACTCAGATGATGCAACCAAAGTGGCCTGCATCATGATCGCTACCATGAACCCTGAACTGCAGCGTATCTATGAGGACTATTGGCCTTACGAGATGCACAAAGAGCTCGCGGAAAAGTTCCGCAAGAAAGAGCGCATCGAAAGGCGTGAGGTTTTAAAAGCTTTCACTAACGGCAAGCCTAAAGATGGAGAGTCCATCTGCACTCATGTGCAAAGGATGCAGGGTTACGTGGAGAGGCTTAGGAAGCTGGAAATGCCTGTTCATTAGGATTTAGCTGTTGACATAGTGCTAAACTCCTTGCCCAGTTCTTATGACCAGTTCACACTGACGTGGAGAGGCTTTGGTGTCTAAGTCATGACTTATAATTATATTTATCTTGTTAATTGAAGCAAAGTCCATTTGGGTTGCCCTCATAGCTGGAGGATTGATATAGAGTTCATTAGAGAGAAAGGTTGATTTATTAATTGTTTAATAAATCAATAGAAATAAATAAATAGTTTATTAATATATTTAAGTGTTAATATATTAAATAGAAACTATAATAATTAATTCAGATTTAATCTAGAATTAATTGGATTTAATTTAGTGATGAAATAAATTAATTATAAGTGTAGGGACTGGTTTGTATTTGTTCAATAGTTGAATAACTGGCAAGCCAGTGGCCAGGGGCTAAAAGTGGTGCCAACCTGGAGGCCTCCTCTAGGGTTGGCGAAAGCCCTAATTAGGGTTTAAGGGATCTGGTCCAAGTGGTCAACAGGCTTGCCCACTTGGAGGCTCCTTAGGGTTTCAGGTGTAACCCTAGCAGGCTATAAAAGGAACCCTCTGGCTCCCTATAATTCACGCGTCCCTCTCTCTGTGATTACTCTGCTGGAATCTTCCCTCCATTTCTTTGGGTGTGACTTGCATTTGAGGCAGGATCCTTTTGCTGCTAGCTTCAAGAACAAGATCAAAAAGTTGGTTATTCTTTATTTGATCTTTAGAAATTAATGTTGGCCTTAGGTTTTAGTTTATATCTTCATAGAAGAAAACATAGATCTTTTTAGGGTTGCATATGAACTTAGGATTTTATTTGTTCATTGATTGCTTAAAACCCTTCAAAAGCATCTCCTCACATTCAGTAAATCCATACCTCGCAACTTCATTTATGAATACTTGTTCAGTAACAAGTACTTCTTTGTCTTTCCTTTGAAGATGCAGAAACAAAATCTTTTCTCCCTTATTCTTGGAGTAGCCCACTTTGACAATAGGAAGAGATGAATGTCTTCTTGAAACTACACCAGTGTATTTTGCCAGATCAATTCTTCGAATTGCACTTTCATCTTTGCTGGCAATCTTCCTTTGTTCCATAGTCATGGAGTCAAAACGACTCATAAGATCTTGCTACTTGCTCATCCCTCCTTCTTCTTGAACCAACTGCTTAGCTACCTTAACATCCTTTGAACAGATGATCCGGTTTGTCATGACCAGATTGTGTTCAGCAGCTAACTCTTCAACCTGATCAGGGGACATGCACCACTCTTTAGTCAGCTTGAGTACTTAAGAGGATGTCTTCTGAAGTTTTGATGATTCAGGAACAAAGGAAGACTCAGTAACACGTTTTATTTTGAACACCAGAAGGACGTCATCATCAGACACGTCAGCTGAAAGGTGATCAGCATTTGGAATGGAGGAACCTTCTAGAGCATAGGAACTTGGGTTTTCAACAGCATTTGGAAAGGAGGAACCTTCTAGATCATAGCACAGCGATGGGAGCAACATGATAAGGCATATCGAAAAAGCCTTCTTCATCATCAATATCAGATGCGTATGCTACCTCTGGCTCCCCCTCAGAGTTAGCCTCTTCCTCATCCCCAGAACTTCCTTCAGACTCTTGCTCCCCCTCAGCAGGAGCAACAAGGGAGAGAGAGCTGAAGAAGGTTTGATATTGAGGGACCTTCTTGAGATACGATAGTTTCTGCATACTCCCCCTTAGCATGAGACGGGTTAATGTCTCCTCTAATCAAGGCAGAGATAATATCCCCTTTAGGGAGAGGTTCTTGAGTATCCGGCACATTCTCCCCCTTTTTGGCATCATCAGATGGTGGAAGAGGTGGTGGTGGTGGTGGTAGTGGTGGTGGTGGGGTGGAGGTGGTGGTGGAGGAGGAGGTGGTGTATCGGGTTTTGGAGGCATGTAATGATGAGCAGTACCATCGAGTCCCGGTGGAGGAGAAGGTGGTAAATCAGCAGCAGTTGCATTTTCAGGTATTACGTTGACCAAGGACCAGTAGAACAACTCCTTCAGATAAGCAACATCGGTTTCTAGTTGGTGAAGTCGAGAGGACTGAGTTTGAGAGTTCTCAATCAAGGTCTTGAGGGAGGCTTGAATGTCATCCAGCTGTGAGGAGATAGATAAGGAGCAGGATCAGATGATGGTCCAGGGTTATGGGAGGAGAAGTAGATGTGTTGGGACACATGAGGGGTAGTAACTGCTGGGGGTTGCTCTTGGGTTTCAGGTTGAATTTCTGGCTCGGGTTCAGGTTTAGGAGATGCAAAGCCAATATGCCCAGAGCCTCTTACTGGGGAAGGAATCATCTGAAGATTGATCTGAGGACCATGGACGACATCCTCAGATACAACCATAGCAATATTCTCAGAGTCTGAGGAGTCAGAGGAAGACTCAGACATAGCAACATCCTTAGAGTCTGAGGAATCATATGAAGACTCAGACGAGGCAATAGTAGAAGATTCTGATGGAGTTTCCTCTGCTTCAGACGAGCTTTCTCTTAAGGGAGAAGGGATGGATGTATTCCTGGAAATGTGCACAGTAGACTTGTGAGAAGAGGATATTGTTGAGAAGACAGGAGGAGCCTAATGAGATGAGGGAGGCTGAGACGTAGAGACAGAGGAGTCCTCAGGATTAACAAGAACCACCGTTGAAAGACAAGATGAGTGGTCCTGAGAAAGCATTCCCCCTGAAAGGGATAATTTATCCACCCAGTCATGCATACATGCATGGGTGTATCCGTGGCAGTTGGAGCAGAGAGACCAAAAATCTTGGGAGATAACATTGGAAAGGTGCACGCAACATCAGCAGCTGAGATATATTCCAAAGATTCAAAGCTCAGAGCCAGAGTTAAGAATCTTGGAAAGGCAACATAGCTCGTACGAGATTTGCATGACACAAGGGTTACCAGCCGACAAAGATAAGATGAGCATAATCAAAATTTTTGTTGAGGGCCATTCCATACAGAAGAAGGAGTTCGTATGTGTTCAGTTGATCCAGACTACTTTGTTTGTAGTCTAGACATCTCCCGATGACCCCGGTCACAAAATTCCACCCAACAGGAAAACATTGACGGAGAACTGTTTTCTCTGCATCTCGCTTCCCAGCAAGATTTGGGTCCATAACCCAGTAAGTACACAACCGTTTTAGAGCTTTCTTCAGACGGAAGATCGGAGAATGGAGCAGAGAAGGGTAGACGGAGGTAGCGTCTGAAAGTGTCGATGGAGAGAGAGACTTGTGCTTGACCATTGCCAATGGTACCAACAATGGAGTCTGATTCAGAGAGAAAGTTGCAGGTGTACCAGAATTCAGCAACCATGGAGGGATTAAACACGTCTGGCATACCCGAAATTGCAAAATTGAGGGGATGCCCTTTCAAGAAGTCAACGAACTGCTCGAAACCCTGATCATTGAACTTGGGTGGAATAGTGAAGATGGCCACAATATTTGTGGAGAGCACGAGAACGTTAGAGGTGGGACTAGCAGCAGGCTTAGAGAGGCTAGTTGGAGGGACAAACTCGAACACACGAGACATTGTAGATGCAACAAGGCAAATTAGGGTTTAACTGGACAGGGTTAGGATGAGAGGTGTTTGCATGGGAAAGAGGGTTTAAGGTATTTTGAAAGGATATATATATGTGGGGAGTTATTTTGAGAGATGGCGAGATGGAAGGCGAAAAGATCGGGAGGAGATCTTGTGATGATTGAGGAGCCGAAATGTCAGGGACAGATGGCAATCATCAACGATTAGGATCTGTGGCTGAGATAAGATAGATAAAGGCGGAAGCGTGAACGGTTAATCTCAGCGACAGATGACCAAAAGATCCTTTGGCTAAAAGGACCAGCCAGTGCTTCATATACTGAAGACTTTGCTTCTATAAATGGAGGGATCAAATGCCTTGTAGGGCGTGCATACAACAGCAGCTTCTAGGGACATGGTCTGGTAGAGAAATTTCAATAGAGGAATTTAAAGATTAACGGAAACCCTTTGTGTTTTCAGGACCAGATAATACAGTCATCAGCTGATACAATGATTAGCTGATGAGGCGGGTCAGTGCTTAATGTCTCAGCAGGACACAAGACTTGGCATACGACAGCATGTTTCCAGGGACAGGGTCTGGTTGAAACAAAAAGAAAAAAATAACTCAGGCCCAAAAGAGAATTTTATCAGAGGGACAGGGCAATCTCTTATCAGCGGATATACTGTGCTGGAACACTGATGAGAGTGAGTGGCTCTATTACATCTCAGGGCCTGTCTTGCCACTGAGACACGAGACTTAGACACATACAGCAGCATGCTTCTAGGGACATAGGTGTTAGAGTTGCAGACTAAATCAATGATCACCGTCAAATCAAAAAATCTCTGACATGATCACCTTGAGAATATTAAAAGGTGATTTGTCACATCAAGCATTTACTCCAGGAGAAATGAATCGCCTCAAAATGGAAGTTTCGAGATTGCTGTCAGAGTCTATAAAAGGAAACAAACATCAGAGTACCCAGATCACACAAAAAACTATAATATTTACACAAAAGGAAATACACTCGTGTACAGAAAATGGTTGAAAGTCCGTTCAAGCGCTGGGACAAAGTTGAGGTGAAGATGCTGGATGAAAGAGAGTTTCAAGGTGGAACATATGGAGGGGTGATAGTTGGAATCTGGTTGCATAGGTATGAGGTTAAGTTGACAACTCTGACTAACAGTGCAACAGGGAGACCAATGAGGGTTTCTTGGGTTGGGGAGCGCTTCAGCCAGTACCATCGAAAGTGTTGGTTGAGTATAAGCCCTTTGACATGGTGGAGGTTTGGTACAGGAGAGGATGGTGGCCGACGACTGTCTTGAGGGTAATAGACCAGAAGCAGTGTGTGGTGAAGATCTCAGAGGAGGTTCAGTTGTTTGTAGATGAGAGTGAGCTTAGGGTTCATCAGCTGTACACGATGGGAAATCATCGTTATGGCAGTATTTCAAATGTTAGTAGGAGTTAGTAAAAGAAATGTAATGAAAAAATGTAAGATATTGACTTTTAATGAAATGAATCGTAGTTTTTGTTTGTGATTTTTCAAGTCTAAAGAGATACAAAAACATAAAATAATAAAGGAAAATACACAATTTACTAAGAAATCATTCCCAATTCACCAATGAAGTACAGTATCTTTTGTTCATCAAGAGGTTTGGTGAATATGTCTGCCAGTTGTTGTTCAATGGGATTGTACAGAAGCTCAATCTTTTCTTTCTGAATGATGTCCCTAATGAAATGGTGTCTGACATCAATGTGTTTGGTCTTCGAGTACTGGACAGGATTTTGAAAGATGAGAATATCATTTGTATTATCACAGCAGATAGGAGTCTTTGACAGAGTGAACCCATAGTTCATCAGTTGATTCTAAATCCATAGCATTTGTGCACAGCATCTACCAGCAGCTACATACTCATCTTCAGCATTTGAACATGCAACTGATGACTATTTCTTGCTAGACCAACTGATTAGTCGATTTCCCAATAGTTGTGTTGGGAATTAATTTAGTTTGGTTTAATCTTTTATTTATTAGGACTAAAATTGTAAAATATATTGTTTTAGGGGCTTAATTGGAAATTCGGTGTGGACCGAACAACCATAGGTTGTTCGGTTTTGGTCCTTGTGGTCGAAAAGCCCTTTTGGGCTTGATTCAAGTCGCCGTCAGGGCACCACCGTCTCTCGACCACTATTCCTCTGAACGAATGGCGAATTCAACCGGCGAGATCGGTGGTGGGGTGGGTGAGAGATTTATTTTATTTTTTAGTTAAAAAATATTAAAATAGTTATTAAATGAATCAAGAAATGAAAATGGTACTTTAAACTTTTCAAGTCTGTCAAGAATCAAAACCATAGAAAAGTCCTGATTTTAGACCTCCCATGCAAGTTGGAAAATTTTTGGAACCAATCCGCAGTTTTTGACAAACCACAGGGACCAATTTTGTAGTTTTCTCTTATATTTATTTTTTGGGAAAAATAACCAAAGTTCAATGTTTGCTTAATGGTTTGGGGAGTGTTCTGCAAATTGAAGGTTGCAAGTTCTAACCTCATTGCCAACAACTTATTTTTCCATCAGATCGGATCTTTATATAACGGACCCTTTATATAACGGACCCGTTATTGACCCACCCAATACCAAATTGGACCAGCCCAAAATCCTCACTTCAGGTATAGCCCATTAATTTTATTTTGTTACAAGTTTAACCCAGATTTTGAACTTTTATAAATAGTTTGTCCAATCTTTTCTTTTTTTACAAATTTTCATTGACTTCTTCTAATATTTTGGAAACTAAGGCTTTTATTTGCAACTTTTTACAACTATATTTACATCTTATTTATAATATAGATTTTTATAAATTTGAAATCATGTTTATGCATGTTTTATTAAAGAATTTTTATTGCTTATAAAAATTGTTACAATATGATATATTCTACATTTAATTGTTTTCAGGATTCTGCTGCAATACACCGGATATAACCCCTAGTATATAAACAAAAAAATAAGATCCGAAAGTTTTGGTTTAGCGTTTGTCGACTACAAGTCGTCGTGGGAAATTAAATTTTATATAGAGATTTCCGGAAACCTTATGTGGTGACATATCTTCTAGGAGCACAACGTATCCCGCCGACCAGTTATTGCCAAATTCTTTACGGATGAAAGTTAATATTCTTGAAGTGTGTTTATTTTGCATTAGTATTTTGTATTTTCTTATTTGGGTGGTCGTTGGGATGTTGGACTCTTAACCTACCCTTGTTGAACGTTGTGTTTGTAATCGGAAGTATTTGATTATCCTTTTTTTTTCAACGTGGTGTGGTCTTAAATGACATTAACAAAGAACTTATAATATCCACATCTTGGTCAAATTTTATATCTAAAGATAACTCTAGGACAAACTTTAAGAGAGAAATTTCCATGAGATTTTGGACCTTCTTTAAAACAAAAAAGACTTTGTTTGTCATTGTTAGCGGATATTATTGATGTATGTTATTGTATCCCTATTATTGTTAATTATTAGCCCATTGTATCTTAGCCCGATAGAGTTAGCTTTGTATGTAATCAGCCCATATGATTTGACACGTCGTAGTAGTTGATGCAGTAAAAAATAAAGAATAAAACCTTAATATCCACTAGATAGAGTAAACAATGGTCGAACCAAGGAGTTTGTGGTTGGTCTTTTGTGTCGATAAGAGTACTATACTATAGCGTCACTCTATAGCACGCGTATTTACTACATTCAAAATCAATTCAAACTCAGAACCATAAACAACAATAAATATATGCATGAAAGATTATAGATCGAAACAACGAATAATTAAAAATACTTTCTTTTATAAGAACTGAAACCAATGACAGTCGTTCCAAAAACTCAACCCAAAACAGGAGTCGAATGATTGCCATAGATCTAAACACAATCTCTGTGATTAGATAAATTCGTTGATGCGGAATACTCAGAACACAAGAGTCGATACAAAACCGAAATAAACAATAAAGACCAATAAATATAACGAACTATGAAGCATAAACTGAACAAAGTCGAAATTGAGCTAAAGATTCCAGAGTTCTTCTCAATGGATGACTCTCCGCTCTCTGAAATTCGACCTAGAGACATCTATTTATAGTTGCAAAATAGTCGGGTTTGCGCCGCTAGATATGGCTTTTCGCGTCGCGAGGTTTCCTTATCCCCGATATGCCGCACTTTGAAATTTGAGTCAAACTTCAGATCACGTGTTTATCATTTAACCGTCCCCGCAAACATCAATCTTCCTCGTCACGATCTTCTCCTTACCTTATCCTTCGTTCTTATCTTTCTCTTTGTCCAATTTTACACGTAAGACCTTGTATTTTAAGTATGTTTCCTATAAAGCACTTACATCAAAAGTGAGCATACTTAGTCATTTTACAATTATAAAATAACTAAAACACAATCCAATAACGCGTAAAATATATAATATAAAAGCACGTTATCAGTTTGCATTCATATGTTTGTAAATGAATGATTAAGCATGGGAAATAATCTATGCTAGCATGGTATCAGAGCCAAAAACTCTAGGAGCTGATTCCTTCTTGTCGACTCATTTCGTCAATCGACATTCTCCCCTCTATTTCTTTCTTCTTCCTTACTTCTCCTTCCTCTTCAATCACGATTTCAGGAGACTCTGGTTCTCAACAACCCCTATTCACAAAGCCTACGAGATTACAAACATAAAAACGTATGTCCCTCTTATTCTTGATCTCACAACTCGCAATTATGAACCTTGGAGCGATCTTTTCCGAGCCCATTGTATTGCTTAAGATGTCTTGGATCACACTGATGAATCATATGATCCACCCAACAAGCCTCCAACAACTCTGGAATACGAGAAACTTAATTAAATGGTGAAGCTTTGGATTTTCGGGTCAATCTCCCAAAAACTTATCACATCCGCGTATTCTACAAAAGCTAATGCCTGTAAGGTTTGGACTAATCTTTACTCCATTTTCTATGAGAACAAATAATCTACAGCCATGCAATTGGAAACCAAACTGCGAATTATCTCCATGAGGGACCTCATCTATTCATGATTATAGTGAAAAAGTTAAAAAGATTGGGCACTTGCTAGATGGTCTTGGAAAACCGGTCAAGGAACGGAATTTGGTCACCTATTACTCTCAATGGACTCTATAGTACATATGAAGGAGTTGCCCGAATCATTCGTTTTACAAAACCCTTCCCTACCTTCTCCAAAATGTGGTCTATGTTTGCGGTTGAAGAAACCCAAATTATCTCTCCCACTGTCACAACTCCATCTCATGACAACCACTCTCCTTCATCAACCCTTCTTCATATGGGATCACATTCCTCAAACCATGGAGGTGGAGGCGTCTCTAACCGTGGTAGCTACCAAAACAGGCGAGGCAGGAGGGAACACACCACCGTCGAGGTGGTAGAAACAGCCACCAATCAAGCCCTCATCAGCCCTTTCTTTTTGGCGGACCAGCCCAGGAGGGCCCAGCCATATGGCTGGATTTTTATGCCTCCTCCACAGCCTACTGCACAATGGCATGCTCCACCTTCAGCCCATATGCAACAGTGGAGTGGCGCCCATCCGACCCAGTGGAGTAGACCCGGTTCCAACAACCCCGGTTTACTCGGCAATCGGCCCACCTCCTTTACTCATTAGTCCCATCTTCAAACTGCATGTTCGGATCAGCCATCATGGGCTTGGCTTGGATCCAATCATCCCACCTCACTCCTGCACCGACAGTTGAGTTATGGACACTGAGGGACTGATCATGTTCAAGCACATTCAGGTATATTCAAAACCATGCGTAATACTCATTATCCTCGATCTATTTATGTTGGCAATGGATCTACAATACCTGTTGTGACTCCGGGACACTCTTTTTCTTTATTTCTTATATTTATCGTCCTCTCCATTTATAAAATGTCCTCATCACACCCAATATTAGCAAAAATCTTATCTCTATTAGAAAATTCATTACTCATATTAACTGTTCTATTGATTTTGATCATTATGGTTTTACCATTCTTGATTATTAGACACCCGCCCTCTGATCCGTTGTGATAGCTCTGAGCCTCTTTATCCAGTCTCAATTTCCACAAGCCATGCTTTTGTCTCCATCTCACCCACCACTTGGCATCAACGACTCGGTCATCCCGAAGATCAAGTCTTGAAGCATTTATCTTCTAGTAGTTCTAGTTCTTGTCATTTTCCAAAAAATAATGTAACCTGCCATGTGTGTCAACTTCGCAAACACACTAGATTACCATTTATTTGTCTGATTCTACTGTTTTTGCACCTTTTGAGATTATTCATTCTGACTTGTAGACATCCCCTATATCTAGTAATGGTGCTTTGAAATAGCAGCGAATACAACAACCAACAATTTCATAATCATTTTGCATCTAAGGGGATCACCTTACGTCTCTCGTGTCCTCATACCTCTCAATAAAATGGTAGATTGAAACGCATGATTCGTACCATTATTAATATGATGCGTACTCTTTGACAACGCCTAATAATATCAAGTATTTTAGGCATTGTTTAATCGTGTTTTAGTTAATTTATCATTATTAATTGGCTAATATCACTTACTTTTGTGCCAAAGTGCTTGGGAATGTTTTAGTGTAAATGCAGGGATTTTAGTGCAATTCTGGAGAAGTTGTGGAGCAAAAAAGGCAAAAAGTTAGACCTGACAGAAATAGAGGCGCTATCTCTTGAGATAGCACCGCTATCGTCAACAGCGCCGCTATTTCTTGAGATAGCGCCGCTATCTCGCGATGATATAAAATCTGCATTTTTGAATTTCAAAGTCCGAGATTGTGGGATAAGGCAACACGCGTGTCGCGGATTTTATATACCCGCGACGCGGAAACCCTAATTTCGCACAACTATAAATACCGGAGTTCCATCCAACTTTTCTCTCATCCCGAGACGCGAAGGAGGGATCCGAAGGCATAATTTCGTCAGTTTTTCAGTGGGAATCAATATTTTGGTTAGTAATTTAGTTTTTCTCTTGTTTTATCAACTCGATATCGTGGTATTCCATAATCGGGATTTCCGTCGGTTACTCGATGTTCATTTAGATTCATAGTTTCTGATTTCAGTAGAATAGGCAGTAGTTTAGATCTGATATTTGATTGTGTGGTTTGGATTTGAGTTTGATTTGGATTTATAAAAGTTAATCATTCGGTTTGATGTTTATTTGCACTTTTTCGGTGTTGTTTCTGTTGAATGCTTGTTTGGATGTTTTGGGATTATCATTGCTTCTGATTTTTCTGGAATTTACTTTTGGAATCATTAAGTAATCTTAGTTCATAGTTTAGAGTAGTTTAGTTTAGTTAATGATTGTTTTGGTTTTTTTAGTATTGTTTCGGTATTCGTTTTGTGTTGGTTTTTGGGAAAGTAGAAACAATACCGCTGACTGTAGAGTGACACTACAGTTGGTATACTATCGTCTTGTCCTAACCACCAAACTCCTGTGCATCGACCCTGACTTCTACTGTACTAGTGTGTGTTAGGTTATTTTTACTATTTTTGACCGCACGACGACCTAGGCGTGTCAAATTTTGGCGCCGTTGCCGGGGAGCTGTGAGCTTAGATTAGGCGATTAGTAGGAATTCTAGTTTCTTAATTTTCTTTGAGTTTCATTTGGTTAGTTTTTGATTTCTGATTTTTCGGGCATGTTACATTAGTGCATGCGTACCCGCAAGGGTAAGCAATTATCCCCTTTGCAATTTGATCCTGAGATTGAGCGAACTGCGCGCAAAATCCGTGCACATAGGCGTTCCAATATCATGAGTTTCAGTCATATTAGTAGTAGTACAATAAGTGTTGCCCATGAACCATCAGGTGAGGCAACGGGGATGTCTTTTATTCCCCCAGTTTCGGAGTTTCAATTCGGGAGCACGAGTGCTTCTGGTGGTGTAGTTTCAGCCCGTGCACCCATACCATCATGCACTCCACCATCGATTCCACTATTTCCACCAGTATCACAACCACAATCCACCAATCCATTCACCTCTGCAATGTCTTGGGGAGATCCGACCCGTGATGGCACCCTAGTCTCTAGACAGCAGATACCAACTTCTCAACCATTTTCTCAACCACAACCAGTATTTTTCAAACCTCAACCTACTCAACCACAACAATACCAGCCACATCTTCAGCAACAGTACCAGTATCCAGAGGAAGATGAGAGATATGATGAGGAAGATAAAGGATGGGTGCCACCAGCACCACAGCAACCAAGGAACCGAGGTCGAGGACATCTGAGAAGAGCACCGCAGTATCAACCACCACAAGGTCAGCAGGAATATAACGGTCATCGCCCTTACGATAATCCTGCCCAACCTTTATATTTTGCACAACCGAGAAGGCAAACGGTTGCATCACATTTCCAGCCATGGGAATATAATGACTCGTCGCCAATTTATATTCCTGACAATATTGAATCTCAAGTAGAAATAAGGCATCAGTTGTTAGGGATATTGCCGGAGTTTAGGGGGTATAAGCAGGATGACCCGTACAATCATTTATATGAATTCATAGCGATTGCCAATGCTAATACCCCTAGGAATACTAATAGGAACATCTTTAAGCTTAGGTTATTCCTATTCACTCTTAAAGACAAAGCCAAATATTGGTTTACGTCTTTACCATCAAACAGCATCACCATGTGGGATCAGCTCAAGGCCAAGTTCCTACAAGAATTCTATCCGGCAAGCAAGACAACGGAGATCAGGAGGGTCATTCAGGACTTCTAGCAAAAACCAAGAGAGGCTTTTCACGAAGCATTTGATAGATTGAAGGAGTTGTTACGATCCTGCCCGCATCACGAGATTCCCAAATGGCAGCTAGTGAAGTTGTTTTTCGAATGAGTCAGCGAAACACACTAAGCAATGATAAATGCCTCATCAAGCGGGACATTTATGTGGCAAGACCCAAAAGAAGCTTGGCAGTTCTTGGAGCAATTAAGCAATGGCTCCAAAGCAAATTTTTCTACGAGGAAGACTGTAGGTACAGCAGCAGCAGTGGGAGCTGATGCTGATTGGAAGAAGGAAGTGAAAAAAGAGATAAGTGAATTAAATAAGAAGTTTGACAGGTTCATGTCAATGCTGCAAAATGGACCAAAGGGTCAAACACAAGGAGGTCAAGGAGGACCGAAGGTTCAGGAGGCAAACCAAGTTTATGGCCAGGGTCAAGGTCAGTACAACAATGGACGACCCTACAGACCATATAATCAAGGGCAGCAGCAGAACTTCAACAACCAGAGGCAAAATAATCACCAAGGTCAATCGTCTAATCAGCCTAGGTCATACCAGCCCGCAAGCAACAATGGAAATGCGAGTGGGAGTGGTAGCAATAATAATAGGGGGCCCAACACTGCTGTCAACAATGCCCCAGGAACTTAAGAAGACTTGGTGGCAAAAATGTATGAAATGTTCGGTGCCACTCAGCAGCAGTCCCTGGCCAATGCAAAAGCTATCGCAAACATGGAGAGGCAAATTGGACAAATGGCTAAGGATCAGCGAAAAAGGGACAATGGAAAGCTACCAAGTGCCACGGAGGTTAATCCAACCCATAATCAGCGAGCCGGTAAGGAGCATGTAAATACTGTTGAGGCTGAATGGAGAAAGGTTACTTTAGAGGACTTATTAGATTCAGGAAGTAAGGCAGAGTTTGAGAAAGGAGAAACAGTCCAGGAGAAAGTGGAGGATAAAGGAGAAGGTGAGGATGGTAAGGAAAAAGAAAATCCTGTTGAGGAGGGAACTCAACCAGAGGTGGACAAGGAGGTCCAGGAAGAAAAGCAGTCGACAGTAGCAGGAATCAAGCAAAAGAAGAAAGATAAGAAAGGAAAGAAGAAACAAGAAGCACCTAAACCAAGAGGGCCTTTGATAATCCAATCGCTGTGGGATGAACTTAAGGATGCTCCTGAGGATACAAGAATTCTTCAGGAGATGTGTGAAAGAAATGAAAAAAGTAAGATTCCCACACCAGACACCGTTAGATTGACAATCAATGCAAGCGAGGCACTGTTGGGAACACTGCCCAAAAAAGAAAAGGATCCTGGATCACCATTGATCACTACTACTGTAGGAGATGTGGTCATTCGGAACACTTTGCTGGACTTGGGAGCAAGTGTAAATGTGCTACCGGGGTAATTATATGATAAGTACAAGAATGAAGAACTAGAACCAGCAAAAGTTGTAGTACAGCTGGCTGACCAGTCAACGAAGGTATCCCGAGGAAAATTGACTAATGTCATAGTCAAGGTTGGAGATTTCTTCTATCTTGTAGATTTCCTAGTTATGGAGTATGAAATCTTGGATGACGCGCCTGCGCTTTGGGCCGCCCATTTTTAGCTACGGCTGGCGCGGTGATTGACTGCAAGACGGGGGATGTGGACATCTCCTTTGGGACTCGAAAAAGAAGGCTGAATGTGTTCGGAAATCCTGTATCCTTACCTTTAGAGAACGGTGACAAGCAACTGGACAAAAGTGTGTTAATGGAGCCTGGGATTAGAAACAAAGGAAAAGTATGGACGCGAACAGGGGTAGGAGGAAAGGAAGAGATTTTAAAAGGAACAAAGGATCATCCATTGGCCACTATTGATAAGGAGTAGTTGCTGGATATGATGGAGATGCTAGAAGCGAGACATCAGCAATATGAGAAAGAATCAAAAGAAAGGGAAGCAAAAGTCTTCAAGCTTCTGGAATCGCAACAGCAATGGATTAGTGGAGTAAGCGATAGGATGACTCAGCTCACATCGTTAATGTCGATGATGGCCCATAATTTCATACCTGGGTTCAAGCAGATGTCTTCAGAAGTTCGAGAAGAAGAATAATAGAAGGAGGAGTACCACGTCTGGCTGAAGACGTTAAACTTAGCGCTTGTTGGGAGGCAACCTATCGTGTCATAGGTTAGGTTCTGTATTTCTTAGAAATAATTAGGAAAATCTTATCATTAATTGCAGGTACCAGTAGTCCAAGGCAAGTGTGGGGTCGTGTGAAGAATTGGAATTTTTAATGACCGCGCTGCAGTTTGCTTATTCGCGCGACGCGGGATCGTAAACCAACCCGATGCGCAGGGGTTGATTTGGTGACACGCGCGCCGCGGGTTTTGCATTTGCACGACGCGGGAATCGATCAGTCGGTTTTCTTCTATATTAAGGTAAGCCGCGACACTATTCACACACACCACGACTCGAAGCTCTGATCAACCAAAATTTCTCGCGTTTTTTCTTACTCATTTCCTTCCCACTACTACGGTACGTCATTCTAACTAGCTATTACTCGTTTAAACTAGTGATTAGGTAGTTAATTTGAGTGATTTATTCAAAAAGTTCAAAACTTAGAAATCGCCAATGCTGACTCATAGGGTGTTTATTTCGCCAAATAGAGACCCTAGATGAGTTAGTCGGCACTTAGGCTACCTTGTGGTGTATTTGGATTGAGTTTAAACAGGTTAAAACTCGATTTGAGTTGGATTTTTGGAAACAGCCGCTCGCCGCGCCGTGCCCTTGCTCTTGAGCCGCGCCGTGGGTCGGTGGGGAAGAAAAGGACTTATTTTGCAAAAAAAATTCTCGTTTGTGCAGATCATGTTCAGACTAGATCACGAGTTCCTCCAGTTTCCAGAGGGGCCAGCGAGCTCCGTTGAGTATTGTTCGAGGAGGGAGGCATTGGTAGGTCGCCGGGTTCTTGAGGCGACAGTCATTGACCGGGACATTCTCAGGAGTGCCGGGCTCTGGGAAGAGATAGAGCCGTTCTTACACCGCACCTGGACCCATGGGGACGCTTCATTTACCTGCCGGGGCTGGGATAGGCTCATGGCCACGGAGGAGGATGTTGTCTACACGGAGCTTCTACTGGAGTTCCTTTCTACGATCCAGTTTGCAACTAGAGCGACTGATGCCCGCTCCAGGCTGATACGATTCAGGTTGGGAGGTGTGCAGAGGGAGTGCAACCTTCGGGAGTTCGGGAGGCGCACCGGTATCTACACCGAGGCTGATCTTTAGCACCGCCACTTCACGCAGTTTGGGTGCGTGTATCCAGGAGCAACCGGATGGGCTACCAACATGGAGGTTGGGGCACCATTGTCCAACATCTTCTACGAGGCAAGGACTTCTCGGGAGAGCCACCTCCGCGACCCACTCCAACGTCTCATGCACCGCATCGTCTCCACCTCCATCATGCAGCGGGAGGGGGGCGAGAAGGTGTCCGGGGAGGACATGACATTCTTCTGGGTTCTCCTCGACCCCTCCAGGTTCCTCCACCTCCCTTTTGCTTTAGTCGTTGCTTTATCCACCCGCGCGACGGGTGCCTCCTCCAGCAGTCCTCTGGGCCGGGGGTACTTCATCACCCGCCTGGCCCGATCATACCGGATCCTCACCTCCCGCACTATCGCCACCTTGACCGCTTTACCTCCATCTCGCACTATGGCGCGAGCATTGGAGAGCATGGGGCTGATTCAACAGCCGTGCCCGGGACAGTTCGTGAGGGTAGAGACCGAGGAACCCCAGGATCCACAGCTAGCGTACGCCCAGCCTGGCAGGAGACGCAGGAGGCAGCCTCCACCACCAGAGCCAGCTCCACAGCCTTAGCAGCAGGAGGATCCGTCGGCCATCCACCGACTGGCAGCCAGGGTTGCCAGGTTGGAGGACCAGCTAGAGTAGATCGGGGAGGTACTTTTGGAGCTAGCTACCCAGCAGGGTCAGCGCCCCTGACCATTCCCAGCCAGAGCCCATGATCATGAGGCTGGACAGGCCACCAGGTGGCAGTTGAAAAACCCTGTGATCGGGGAGGTACTTAATGTATGTATCAATCAACTTGTTATTCGTATATGAAAAACCCTTGTAATTGCCCATTATCATTTTTTTTCATGATAATATAGTAATGTATAATTATATATTTTTATATAATTATTTTGTCTTGTTCAAAATGTCATAGTAACCTTGTGTCCATAAACTATTCCTATAATAGTCTATTTTTAGTATTCCGTCGTAAAAAGCGTATATTTACAAATATATGTGAAATAACTTATTTAGATGGTTATAAAGAACTTCTTTTAAGATATATTATCCACAATAGTGGTGTAATAAATTGGTTATACCCATTATTAATTCCAATATAATATTTCATGACTATCAAATAAAGAACGGTCAGGTAGAAGATCAAATGGGGAGGCAGGACCCTTTCAGCGTATAAGCCTTTCGGAAATCCAACAACCTAGCCCAAATGATCGACCTAGACACCGCCCTCGTAAGTAGATCATTTGATATTATTTTTGGAACTATAATTGAATTGTTGTCATAATGATGTTTACAAAATTTACATTTTGTTTACTACTGTTACAAATGAGTATAAATAGCTATTTTTATAGTATAACTTGTATTCTCCCCCTTAAAAACTTGAATAAATATAAAAAGAAGGGGTATGAACTCACCTCAATACCGACTAGAATCTTATCGCCAATTGTTGTTAGATCGCCCGACTCTTCGTGCTTTTAACTCGAACTCACTATATGTATAACTGAAATATCTACTTCTAACGCTCATTCTTCGTATATCTCTCTATACGTATCGAAGAACTTGTTTGTATGACAAAACATACCCTTAAAATACTCTTTAAATAGATTTAATAGTTTTTATATAAAATAAATGATTTTTGTTTATTAAAATATAATCTACGTAAATCGTAGTTTAATAATATCAATTTTTTAACTAGAAGTCTTTAATGAATTAACGAAAGGGTATTAATTGTAAGTTTAATGAAAATATAGGGTTTAAATGTAAATACAATTTCATTTTAAAGAAAAAGAAAATATTAAATATAAAACTAATTTCAATAATATTACGTTTTGACGTCAGGTTGTTCGTATCGACGATACGGTTTTGACGGTAAATTTTTCGTTTTATAAAAAGTCATAATATTTTTGATAAATTTAACAATACGTATTGAATACATAGTGTTCGAAATGAAAATACGAATTCTTTGGGGGTAAAATATATAAATATGAATAAATAATTAAGTGGGGCCCACATTAATAAAAATTATAAAAAAATAGAAAATATAAATTTCAAAGTCTTCCCACCCTTTTTGAAGAAGACTTTGAATTTTTTTTTTACCAAACAGTATTCACGCCGAATTACTGTTCACGTCGGACACTATTCACGACCTAAAATTTTTTTTATACCATAAAAATGTAACTTAATAGCGTTTGTTCGTATAATTAATTTGAATTAGCATAAGTAGTATTATAATATCCAATAATATATCGTAGAGGTTATGAAATTTACATTCATATATATTGACCTAACTTACGCTTTGGTTGACTTGAATTGACTTTTGTTGACCAATTTTGACAGTTGTCACATTATCTACCCGTTAGAAGGAATTTCGTCCCAAAATTTAGCACTTTGAATAGATCCTCAAGGGTTTGGGAAGAGATGTGGGTATTTGAGTTTCATCTGGTCCTCACGTTCCTAGGTAAATTCAGGTCCACGTTTGGTGCTTCCTAGTTTTCAATTGCTTTGATTTTGGAGTGTAATGTCGTGATATTTTCGATAAGTAACTTGAGTTAATCATAGTATAAATAAGAGTTACTAGGTTGTTATGTGAGTTAGGAGGATTAGAAATTCATTTAGAAGGAGTTTAAATCTTAAAAATAGTATAAAGGAGTTACATGGGTAGTGTAGGAGTTACTCGGCTCGTGTAGTACACATCTTCGAAACTGTTTAGCTTTACAGGAGTTACACGGGGCGTGTTCTAGTTACTGTAGCATCCAGTAGAATTACACGGGTTGGGTTTCGGAGTACGGATCAGATTTTTAGAAGTTAACAATGCTAACTTTACTGGTTAGCGTCGCTAACCTGTGTTAGCGGGGTTATTTGGGCAGCTTTTCTTATTTACCCCATTTACGAATCAAAAATCCTCCTAGATTATTTTCGAAGTAAAGGTGCCAAATTTGGTTATTTTGATCAAGGGTTTTGCGTAGGAAAAGTTTCCGGAAGTCGGATTTAACACCCGGAACGCGTTCTCGAGTTCTTAATTCACAAGGTTAGAAATTTTGAGTGTTAGGGTTTCAAACCCTAGATGTCCAAATCTGAAAGTATGCATTGGTTCACCTCATATGTAGGTTACTAATATTTGTTGTATTGAGTCCAAATATTGTGATGTTTTTTTTTACGGTTGATTTAGTAAAATCGTGAAACTAGGAGTTTCGGTTTGATAACATATGATATTCTCTAATTGTGACTTGTATTAGCTATTGATTTCTTAATCATTTGAGTTAATTATTATGGAAATGCCTAAGCATATTTAAGATATTATATGTGATGTCATTTTACAGTTGATACTCGTAGGATGGAAGGAAACATGTCAGATACAGGTGAACCACGAGCTGTACAGATGCCAGATGAGTAAGTTCTAGTTCATTATTTATGAATAGATTATTATTAAATTAAATGTTCATTGAACTATTTCCGTTATCAGAAGATATATATATATATATATATATATATATATATATATATATATATATATATATTAAAATAAATGTCTTTTCGTTATCCTGTCATCATCGGAGTCAAGCCGCGAATTTGGAAAAGATATCACTTAGGGTAGTGAAAAGATTGCACCTACTGTAGATATTTTGAATTTCGGTAATAAGAACGTGGGTTGTCCTTTCAGTTCCAGCTGTAAGATACCATATAAACGGGTATGTAGTATCATCCATATCTACATCTTTTGCTACTACCAGTTTATTCTTATATAATCTCAGATTTCCAAATCGAGGTATGGAAAATAGATCTGCTATGGAAAATTTGTCAGACACTAAGCTGTTCTTAAGGGAAGAGGGTACCTCCCTATCATTTAATCAGATACCTCCACTGGGGTTTGGTAATTATAGTATCCTAAACTCCTTTTATTTCTTATTCCTTTTTCTATCGTTTTGATTTTTGTTTTAAACTATGTGAGGTATAGATTTTCCAGATATATTGCCGTTGGATCAACCTCAAGATGATCTTGAAGTTTTTCCTCTGATGAGTATTCTCCCTGAAGATCCACTACCTTTAAATCAAGACATCGCTGTTGGGCAATCTCAATATATACTTCCAGGTTAAGTCATTTTGTTAAGCTTTATGTTTATTTTGCTTAATTATCTAACATACGTTATACACAGATCCATTTGTAGATGATCTTACTAACGATTATCTAAGCATGAACATGCCCATACTGCATAGTGGAGTAGATCTGACAAATCATGGGTTTCAAACTGACATTCAAAATCAGGATCAAATACAGCCGATCTATGATGACACTATCGGGCTCGCTTCAGCGAATCCTGAGTCCGTTGGTGGTTTTCAATATCAGGATCATTTTCAATTGATCCAAAGTAACTTAGAAAGTTTCAAGAACGGGAATTCCGGGTTTATGGTTGATTTTGGAAAACAAGAACTATTACCCATAATAGGTAACAATAACAATGTTAGTGAACAGGATCATACACAATTGATCCAAAATGAAAACGTTTCAACCTCGATTCCAAGAACCTTTGAAATTCGTAGAAAAAGGCTTTCTAGACATGCGTTGAGTAAGGAAACAATATCCATGCATTTTGACAAGCCCATTTTGGAAGCTGCAAGGAAACTCAACGTTGGATCAACACAGTTGAAGCAACGCTGTAGGAAGTTAGGCATCAAAAGTTGGCCTCGACGACAGATTAAGATTCTACAAACTCTTATTAACCATACTCAGGTTAAGAATTGTATTTCTTTCTCCACAATTTCAATGCCATGAGATTGTAATGACTGAAACTATTTATGCAACAAAAATTGGATAATAATCCTAGTAGAGTAGACATAATATTTGGTCTAGAGAACGAGAAAAGAGCAATAGTCGAGGGTTCCAGTTCGAAGATAATTGATATCACAAAGAGATTGAGGCAAGCTGCCTTTAAGGCTGTTTACAAGAAAAGAAAGGTTCAGAAGAGGGAGGAAGCTTCATCAGGGACCCATACACAGCAACAATCTCTGCCTTCTGTTTCTGCTATGAGTGGTTTTAACCATGATTTTCTCAAGATCACAAGTGATGAAAAACCAGAAGACTTGGCAGGTGACATAGCCCGCCTTCGGCTTTCAGATTGAATTTATACCAATATTAGTTTAATGAAACTGTTGGTAGGGATGATGGTATGTTTTCGATAATAGTTATTGGTCAGGTATTATCGAATTGTCATGTCTACTATGTAAGGATAGAGGTATAAGAGGTACATAAAGTGTCTAGATGTATGGTTCTATAGTATTATAAAATACTCCTGTAGTATTTTAGCTCTATATTTTGTTTTAGAGTTTCTTTGTATATGGTTCTTGGTAAGTTTTTAGACTTGTTGTTCACTACGACTATTTCTAAGTACATGTTAGTCATACCTTGGACAAATACAGTTGATCAGGCTCTATCTGTCCTAGGTATGATTACATAACTACCTAGGCCTACTCGTAGTGTTCAACTCATCTTATTACTCTTGTATTGTTCTGGTTATGACACTGTTCTAGTATGTATGTACTTGTACTTATACTTTATAAAAATATCATTGTATTTTAAAGTATACTTTGTACAGATTGTTTTAGAGAGTTTTAGTCCCATTGTATTTATAGTTGTATATCTTAAATGGATTGATATACTTAGTTCACTATAAACAATGCTCTGATACCAATCTGTCACACCCTCAAACCACGATGGCGGAAACGTCTGATGGTGGATGACTTCATGAACAGTATCACAACAACGTTTGTACAATAGTGATCAAAGCAAACACATCCATCATATACATAATTGTAATGTTACAAGAGTTCAAAAGATTGTACGGTTTAAATACAATTACAATATGATATCAAAATACATAGTATGATGCCATAGCGACCCATCGTCAAAGGTTGTAGTTACCTTATAAATTTCCTGAGAATACAAGGAGTTTGAAAGAGTGTCAACATTATGTTGGTGAGTTCATAAGATTTTTTGTATGAGAAAATCCATAATCCTTTTTCCTTGGAAAAAGATAGTGTTTGAAACCAGAAAATCCAATATTTTCTTATAAATGTGTAGTAGTCTTAAAACCCAAAGACCGAAAATGTATAGGTATTTGTATACTTGAAAATAGTATTACGTAGTTTTATTCTTGTATAAAACCGTGTAAATAGATGTTTACTTGTAGACGAATCGTAGATTTAATTCCACAAAACTCGTATGTATAAGTAAACCGTACTTATATTTATATCTTTGATAAAACGTAGTTTTAATTTCCATTGAACCGGTGTGTATAAGTAAAACCATACTTATATTTGTAACTTGTTAAAATGTAGTTTTAATACCATAAAACTTGTATGAGAAATCTCTTTCCTTGTAAAATGTAGTATTGTAATCCAAGAAAAATCCAATATTTTCTTATGAATGTATCCAAGTCCTTAAAACCCAATGACTAAAATGTATAGCATAGTTTGTAGTATAAAGCCATTGAAAATGTATATTTCCACGTAAACAATTTATAAAGTTGATTTCCCATGCGAGACACCCTATAACCATACTATGACCATGTAGGCCTACTTCGACGTTCCTCAGGCGTCAGACTGTTATGACATTTGTCACCTCAGACCCGTCGGTCTAGCTGTAGCTAGCAGCTCAGGTGCGGGGTTGTCAATCCCGTATAGATCTATACACAAATATCACGCTCTCTTACCGAGACTCTGGTTATAAATTTCAGGACTTATAGTATGTACTTAAATAAGCACTGTGAAGACCCGTCTCACAAAAATGTATGTATCAATCAACTTGTTATTCGTATATGAAAAACCCTTGTAATTACCCATTATCATTTTTTTTCATGATAATATAGTAATGTATAATTATATATTTTTATATAATTATTTTGTCTTGTTCAAAATGTCATAGTAACCTTGTGTCCATAAACTATTCCTATAATAGTCTATTTTTAGTATTCCGTCGTAAAAAGCGTATATTTACAAATATATGTGAAATAACTTATTTAGATGGTTATAAAGAACTTCTTTTAAGATATATTATCCACAATAGTGGTGTAATAAATTGGTTATACCCATTGTTAATTCCAATATCATATTTCATGACTATCAAATAAAGAACGGCCAGGTAGAAGATCAAATGGGGAGGCAGGACCCTTTCAGCGTATAAGCCTTTCGGAAATCCAACAACCTAGCCCAAATGATCGGCCTAGACACCGCCCTCGTAAGTAGATCATTCGATATTATTTTTGGAACTATAATTGAATTGTTGTCATAATGATGTTTACAAAATTTACATTTTGTTTACTACTGTTACAAATGAGTATAAATAGCTATTTTTATAGTATAACTTGTATTCTCCCCCTTAAAAACTTGAATAAATATAAAAAGAAGGGGTATGAACTCACCTCAATATCGACTAGAATCTTATCGCCAATTGTTGTTAGATCGCCCGACTCTTCGTGCTTCTAACTCGAACTCACTATATGTATAACTGAAATATCTACTTCTAACGCTCATTCTTCGTATATCTCTCTATACGTATCGATGAACTTGTTTGTGTGGTTTGAATGACTAGAATGAAGCTATATTTATAGTAGATTTATTTTCATATTGCGGCCCTCAAGATACATATATATGACTTTTATGGCTTTTAGTCAAGGTTGGAGATTTCTTTTATCCTGTAGATTTCCTAGTTATGGAGTATGAAAGCTTGGATGACGCGCCTGCGCTCATTTTGGGATGCCCATTTTTAGCTACGGCTGGCGTGGTGATTGACTGCAAGACGGGGGATGTGGACATCTCCTTTGGGACTCGAAAAAGAAGGCTGAATGTGTTCGGAAATCCTGTATCCTTACCTTCAGAGAACGGTGACAAGCAACTGGACAAAAGTGTGTTAATGGAGCCTGGGATTAGGAACAAAGGAAAAGTATGGACGCGAATAGGGGAAGGAGGAAAGGAAGAGATTTTAAAAGGAACAAAGGATCATCCATTGGCCACTATTGATAAGGAGCAGTTGCTAGATATGATGGAGATGCTAGAAGCGAGACACCAGCAATATGAGAAAGAATCAAAAGAAAGGGAAGCAAAAGTCTTCAAGCTTCTGGAATCGCAACAGCAATGGATAAGTGGAGTAAGCGATAGGATGACTCAGCTTACATCCTTAATGTCGATGATGGCCCATAATTTCATACATGGGTTCAAGAAGATGTCTTCAGAAGTTCGAGAAGAGGATGAATAGAAGGAGGAGTACCACGTCTGGCTGAAGATGTTAAACTTAGCGCTTGTTGGGAGGCAACCCATCGTGTCATAGGTTAGGTTCTGTATTTCTTAGAAATAATTAGGAAAATCTTATCATTAATTGCAGGTACCAGTGGTCCAAGTCAAGTGTGGGGTCGTGTGAAGAATTGGAATTTTTAATGACCGCGCCGCGGTTTGCTCATTCGCACAACGCGGGATCGTAAACCAACCCGATTCATAGGGGTTGATTTGGTGACACGCGCGCCGCGGGTTTTGCATTTGCACGACGCAGGAATCGATCGGTCGGTTTTCTTCTATATTAAGGTAAGTCGCGACACTATTCACACACACCACGACTCGGAGCTCTGATCAACAAAAATTTCTCGCGTTTTTTCTTGCTCATTTCCTTCCCACTACTACGGTACGTCATTCTAACTAGCTATTACTCGTTTAAACTAGTGATTATCTAGTTAATTTGAGTGATTTATTCAAAAAGTTCAAAACTTAGAAATCGCCAATGCTGACTCATATGGTGTTTATTTCGCCAAATAGAGACCCTAGATGAGTTAGTCGGCACTTAAGCTACCTTGTGGTGTATTTGGATTGAGTTTAAACAGGTTAAAACTCGATTTGAGTTGGATTTTTGGAAACAGCCGCTCGCCGCGCCGCGCCCTTGCTCTTGAGCCGCGCCGCGGGTCGGTGGGGAAGAAAAGGACTTATTTTGCAAAAAAAAAATCTCGTTTGTGCAGATCATGTTCAGACTAGATCATGAGTTCCTCCAGTTTCCAGAGGGGCCAGCGAGCTCCGTTGAGTATTGTTCGAGGAGGGAGGCATTTATAGGTCTCCGGGTTCTTGAGGCGACAGTCATTGACCGGGACATTCTCTGGAGTGTCGGGCTCTGGGGAGAGATAGAGTCGTTCTTACACCGCACCTGGACCCATGGGGACGCTTCATTTACCTGCCGGGGCTGGGACAGGCTCATGGCTACGGAGGAGGATGTTGTCTACACGGAGCTTCTACTGGAGTTCCTTTCTACGATCTAGTTTGCACCTGGAGCGACAGATGCCCGCTCCAGGCTGATACAATTCAGGTTGGGAGGTGTGCAGAGGGAGTGCAACCTTCGGGAGTTCGGGAGGCGCACCGGTATCTACACCGAGACGGATCTTTAGCACCGCCACTTCATACAGTTTATGGGTGCGTGTATCCAGGGGCAACCGGAGCGGGCTGCCAACATGGAGGTTTGGGCACCATTGTCCAACATCTTCTACGAGGCAGGGACTTCTCGGGAGAGCCACCTCCACGACCCACTCCACCGTCTCATGCACCGCATCATCTCCACCTCCATCATGCAGCGGGAGGGGGCGAGAAGGTGTCCGGGGAGGACATGACATTCTTCTGGGTTCTCCTCGACCCCTCCAGGTTCCTCCCCCTCCCTTTTGCTTTAGCCGTTGCTTTATCCACCTGCGCGACGGGTGCCTCCGCCAGGTGTCCTCTGGGCCGGGGGTACTTCATCACCCGCCTGGCCCGATCATACCGGATCCTCACATCCTGCACTGTCGCCACCTTGACCGCTTTACCTCCATCTCGCACTACGGCACGACCATTGGAGAGCATGGGGCTGACTCAGCAGCCGCGCCCGGGACAGTTCGTGAGGGAAGAGACCGAGGCACCCCAGGACGCCCAGCCTGGCAGGAGACGTAGGAGGCAGCCTCCACCACCAGAGCCAGCTCCATAGCCTCAGCAGCAGGAGGATCCGTCGGCCATCCACCGACTGGCAGCCAGGGTTGCCAGGACGGAGGACCGGCTAGAATGGATTGGGGAGGTACTTTTGGAGCTAGCTACCCAGCAGGGTCAGCGCCCCCGACCATTCCCAGCCAGAGCCCATGATCATGAGGCTGGACCTTCCAGGCCACCAGGTGGCAGTTGATGTATTTTTCTTTTTCTTTTATATTTTTTGGGATATATGTACTGAATCTATGACACATCTCTATCTTTTGTTTGTTTATATTTTATTTGTTATGTTTGCATTTAATGTTTTGTTGAGTTATGCATGTTGTACCAAATTGGGGAGGAGTTGTCTCAGACAAGTGTGGGGTCACCGTGCCCCCTCCACTTGTCTTGACCACCGGCGTGTTCACTGTTGCGCTACAACGCCAGAATGCGAAATCAAGGAATCTTTTTGTTCGAATTTGTACCTGTGATACCGAGTACCAACCAAGCAGTCTACCATCCAAAGGGGTAACCCTTTCTCCCTTGTTCTAAAATATTTTATGTACAACGGGGACGTTGTACGGTTTTAAGTGTGGGGTGTGGACGGTCGAAAGAGTTTATTTTTTAAGTTTTTGCCGGAAAAGACCAATTTTCAAATTTTTTTGCAATCTTTTTCAAAATTTTTACTAAATTGTAATTTTGAAACGAATGGTTTGTGATTGTGATAGCATTAGTATTTTTCAAGAGATACTATTTAGTGTGATCATGCTATTAGTTAGTCAAACAAGTTGAGTTTAGGAGTTAGACGATTGGATTGTTTTAGGATTGGAATTTAGGAAGGAAATGTCAATCTGTGGCCTTTGTTGTTCGAGCCGGTAGGTCCGAAAATGGTGGCCCTAATTTCGCACAACTATAAATACCGGAGTTCCGTCCAACTTTTCTCTCATCCCGGGACGCGAAGGAGGGATCCGAAGGCATAATTTCGTCATTTTTTCAGTGGGAATCAATATTTTGGTTAGTAATTTAGTTTTTCTCTTGTTTTATCAACTCGATATCGTGGTATTCCATAATCGGGATTTCCGTCGGTTACTCGATGTTCATTTAGATTCATAGTTTCTGATTTCAGTAGAATAGGCAGTAGTTTAGATATGATATTTGATTGTGTGGTTTAGATTTGAGTTTGATTTGGATTTATAAAAGTTAATCATTCGGTTTGATGTTTATTTGCACTTTTTCGGTGTTGTTTCTGTTGAATGCTTGTTTGGATGTTTTGGGATTATCATTGCTTCTGATTTTTCTGGAATTTACTTCTGGAATCATTAAGTAATCTTAGTTCATAGTTTAGAGTAGTTTAGTTTAGTTAATGATTGTTTTGGTTTTTTTAGTATTGTTTCGGTATTCGTTTTGTGTTGGTTTTTGGGAAAGTAGAAACAATACCGCTGACTGTAGAGTGACACTACAGTTGGTATACTATCGTCTTGTCCTAACCACCAAACTCCTGTGCATCGACCCTGACTTCCACTGTACTAGTGTGTGTTAGGTTATTTTTACTATTTTTGACCGCACGACGACCTAGGCGTGTCAAATTTTGGCGCCGTTGCCGGGGAGATGTGAGCTTAGATTAGGCAATTAGTAGGAATTCTAGTTTCTTAATTTTCTTTGAGTTTCATTTGGTTAGTTTTTGATTTCTGATTTTTCGGGCGTGTTGCATTAGTGCATGCGTACCCGCAGGGGTGAGCAATTATCCCCTTTGCAATTTGATCCTGAGATTGAGCAAACTGCGTGCAAAATCCGTGCACGTAGGCGTTCCACTATCATGAGTTTCAGTCATATTAGTAGTAGTACAGTAAGTGTTGCCCAGGAACCATCAGGTGAGGCAACGGGGATGTCTTTTATTCCCCCAATTTCGGAGTTTCAATTCGGGAGCACGAGTGCTTCTGGTGGTGCAGTTTCAGCCCGTACACCCATACCATCATGCACTCCGCCATCGATTCCACCATTTCCACCAGTATCACAACCACAATCCACAAATCCATTCAACTCTGCAATGTCTTGGGGAGAGCCGACCCGTGATGGCACCCCAGTCTCTAGACAGCAGACACCAACTTCTCAACCATTTTCTCAACCACAACCAGTATTTTTCAAACCTCAACCTACTCAACCACAACAATACCAGCCACCTCTTCAGCAACAGTACTGGATAAGTATCCAGAGGAAGAGGTGAGATATGATGAGGAAGATGAAGGATGGGTGCCACCAGCACCACAGCAACCAAGGAACCAAGGTCGAGGACATCTGAGAAGAGCATCGCAGTATCAACCACCACAAGGTCAGCAGGAATATAACGGTCATCACCCTTACGGTAATCCTGCCCAACCTTTATATTTTGCACAACCGAGAAGGCAATCGGTTGCATCACATTTCCAGCCACAGGAATATGATGACTCGTCGCCAATTTATATTCCTGACAATATTGAATCTCAAGTAGAAATAAGGCCTCAGTTGTTAGGGATATTGCCGGAGTTTAGGGGGTATAAGCAGGATGACCCGTACAATCATTTATATGAATTTATAGCGATTGCCAATGCTAATACCCCTAGGAATACTAATAGGAACATCTTTAGGCTTAGGTTATTCCCATTCACTCTTAAAGACAAAGCCAAATATTGGTTTACGTCTTTACCATCAAACAGCATCACCACGTGGGATCAGCTTAAGGCTAAGTTCCTACAAGAATTCTATCCGGCAAGCAAGACAACGGAGATCAAGAGGGTCATTCAGGACTTCCAGCAAAAACCAGGAGAGGCTTTTCACGAAGCATTTGATAGATTGAAGGAGTTGTTACGATCTTGCCCACATCACGAGATTCCCAAATGGCAGTTAGTGAAGTTGTTTTTCGAAGGAGTCAGCAAAACACACCAATCAATGATAAATGCCTCGTCAAGCGGGACATTTATGTGGCAAGACCCAGAAGAAGCTTGGCAGTTCTTGGAGCAATTAAGCAATGGCTCCAAAGCAAATTTTTCTACGAGAAAGACTGTAGGTACAGCAGCAGCAGTGGGAGTTGATGCTGATTGGAAGAAGGAAGTGAAAAAAGGTATAAGTGAATTAAATAAGAAGTTTGACAGGCTCATGTCAACACTGTAAAATGGACCGCAGGGTCAAACACAAGGAGGTCAAGGAGGACCGAAGGTTCAGGAGGCAAAATAATCACCAAGGTCAATCGTCTAATCAGCCTAGGTCATACCAGCCCGCAAGCAACAATGGAAATGCGAGTGGGAGTGGTAGCAATAATAATAGGGGGCCCAACACTGCTGTCAACAATGCCCCAGGAACTTAAGAAGACTTGGTGGCAAAAATGTATGAAATGTTCAGTGCCACTCAGCAGCAGTCCCTGGCCAATGCAAAAGCTATCGCAAACATGGAGAGGCAAATTGGACAAATGGCTGAGGATCAGCGAAAAAGGGACAATGGAAAGCTACCAAGTGCCACGGATGATTAACCCATAATCAGCGAGCCGGTAAGGAGCATGTAAATACTGTTGAGGCTGAATGGAGAAAGGTTACTTTAGAGGACTTATTAGATTCAGGAAGTAAGGCAGAGTTTGAGAAAGGAGAAACAGTCCAGGAGAAAGTGGAGGATAGGTGAGGAAGGTAAGGAAAAAGAAAATCCTGTTGAGGAGGGAACTCAACCAGAGGTGGACAAGGAGGTCCAGGAAGAAAAGCAGTCGATAGTAGCAGGAATCAAGCAAAAGAAGAAAGATAAGAAAGGAAAGAAGAAACAAGAAGCACCTAAACCAAGAGGGCCTTTGATAAACCAACCGCTGTGGGATGAACTTAAGGATGCTCCTGAGGATACAAGAATTCTTCAGGAGATGTGTGAAAGAAATGAAAAAAGTAAGATTCCCACACCAGACACCGTTAGATTGACAATCAAGGCAAGCGAGGCACTGTTGGGAACACTGCCCAAAAAAGAAAAGGATCCTGGATCACCATTGATCACTACTATTGTAGGAGATGTGGTCATTCGGAACACTTTGTTGGACTTGGGAGCAAGTGTAAATGTGCTACCGGGGTACTTATATGATAAGTACAAGAATGAAGAACTAGAACCAGCCAAAGTTGTAGTACAGCTAGCCGACCAGTCAACGAAGGTATCCCGAGGAAAATTGACTAATGTCATAGTCAAGGTTGGAGATTTCTTCTATCCTGTAGATTTCCTAGTTATGGAGTATGAAAGCTTGGATGATGCGCCTGCGCTCATTTTGGGATGCCCATTTTTAGCTACGGCTGGCGCGGTGATTGACTGCAAGACGGGGGATGTGGACATCTCCTTTGGGACTCGAAAAAGAAGGCTGAATGTGTTCGGAAATCCTGTATCCTTAACTTCAGAGAACGGTAACAAGCAACTGGACAAAAGTGTGTTAATGGAGCCTAGGATTACGAACAAAGGAAAAGTATGGACGTGAACAGGGGAAGGAGGAAAGGAAGAGATTTTAAAAGGAACAAAGGATCATCCATTGGCCACTATTGATAAGGAGCAGTTGCTAGATATGATGGAGATGCTAGAAGCGAGACACCAGCAATAGGATAAAGAATCAAAAGAAAGGAAAGCAAAAGTCTTCAAGCTTCTGGAATCGCAACAGCAATGGATTAGTGGAGTAAGCGATAGGATGACTCAGCTCACATCCTTAATGTCGATGATGGCCCATAATTTCATACCTGGGTTCAAGCAGATGTCTTCAAAAGTTCGAGAAGAGGAAGAATAGAAGGAGGAGTACCACGTCTGGCTGAAGACGTTAAACATAGCGCTTGTTGGGAGGCAACCCATCGTGTCATAGGTTAGGTTCTGTATTTCTTAGAAATAATTAGGAAAATCTTATCATTAATTGCAGTACCGGTGGTCCAAGTCAAGTGTGGGGTCGTGTGAAGAATTGGAATTTTTAATGACCGCGCCACGGTTTGCTCATTCGCGCGATGCGGGATCGTAAACCAACCCGATGCACAGGGGTTGATTTTGTGACACGCGCGCCGCGGGTTTTGCATTTGCACGACGCGGGAATCGATCGGTCGGTTTTCTTCTATATTAAGGTAAGCCGCGACACTATTCACACACACCACGACTCGGAGCTCTGATCAACAAAAATTTCTCGCGTTTTTTCTTGCTCATTTCCTTCCCACTACTACGGTACGTCATTCTAACTAGCTATTACTCGTTTAAACTAGTGATTAGGTAATTAATTTGAGTGATTTATTCAAAAAGTTCAAAACTTAGAAATCGCCAATGCTGACTCATAGGGTGTTTATTTCGCCAAATAGAGACCCTAGATGAGTTAGTCGGCACTTAGGCTACCTTGTGGTGTATTTGGATTGAGTTTAAACAGGTTAAAACTCGATTTGAGTTGGATTTTTGGAAACAGCCGCTCGCCGCGCCGCGCCCTTGCTCATGGGCCGTGCTGCGGGTCGATGTGGAAGAAAAGGACTTATTTTGCAAAAAAAAAAAATTATCGTTTGTGCAGATCATGTTCAGACTAGATCACGAGTTCCTCCAGTTTCCAGAGGGGTGAGCGAGCTCCGTTGAGTATAGTTCGAGGAGGGAGGCATTTGTAGGTCGCCGGGTTCTTGAGGCGACAGTCATTGACAGGGACATTCTCAGGAATGTCGGGCTTTGGGGAGAGATAGAGCCGTTCTTACACAGCAAATGGACCCATGGGGACGCTTCATTTACCTGCCGGGGCTGGGACAGGCTCATGGCTACGGAGGAGGATGTTGTCTACACGGAGCTTCTACTGGAGTTCCTGTCTACAATCCAATTTGCACCTGGAGCGACTGATGCCCGCTCCAGGCTGATACGATTCAGGTTGGGAGGTGTGTAGAGGGAGTGCAACCTTCGGGAGTTCGGGAGGCGCACTTGTATCTACACCGAGACGGATCTTCAGCACCGCCACTTCATGTAGTTTATGGGTGCGTGTATCCAGGGGCAACCGGAGCGGGCTGCCAACATGGAGGTTTGGGCACCATTGTCCAACATCTTCTACGAGGCAGGGAGTTCTCGGGAGAGCCACCTCCGCGACCCACTCCACCGTCTCATGCACCGCATCGTCTCCACCTCCATCATGCAGCGGGAGGGGGCGAGAAGGTGTCCGGGGAGGACATGACATTCTTCTGGGTTCTTGACACGCCTAGGTCGTCGTGCGGTCAAAAATAAAGAAAAACCTAACACACACTAGTACAGTGGTAGTCAGGGTCGATCCGCAGGAGCTTCGTGGTTAGACTAAATGACAGATTACCAACTAGTAGTGTCACGCTACAGTCGGAGGAATCAGTTTCTATCTACTTAATTACTAACACCCTAAAGCAATGATCAAACAAACTCAAGCCAAGCTAAGCTAAGCTCAAATGAACGTAGTCACTTTCTGAAATCAGAAGTGCATCTCTGAATCAGAAGCAATCAAAGGCATCCAAACTAAGCAAAACCAAGCAAAGCATAAACTAGCCACTAACTAAAGTTCTACTGAACAGTTACTAGCCAATGTTCAATGCCTAAAAATTAACCTAATTAGCTACTGATTTCAGCAAGGGAAAACAGTCCCAAACAAGGCTAAAACAATATCCACACAAATCAATAATCAAAAACACAAACAAACATCCAAAACACCGAAATACCAATATTACTTATAACCAAATGCTTCTTATTCATCAAACTCAATAGCCAAACACCAAAACAGTAACTAAATGTCATAAAACAGAAACCTAAAGTGCTCAAGGCCAGTGGTTGTCACTCCCAAGGACCTTAGCTACAATTACTACTTGATACTAAAAGGAAATTAAATTCTAAAACACAAAATACCAATTGAGATGTTGCTGAAACGAATTCTTGGAGTCAAAGAGCTTCAAGGTCGATTTTACACCTGGTCTTTTCTAGGGTTTTCGCTGAAATTGCATCTATTTATATTTGCAAATTTCCCGCAGCCGCGCCGCGCAGATGAAGAATCCGCGGCGCGCGTACTAATATTTTTCCGTTTCTTCGGCATTTGAATGTGTTACACCGCCTTAAGCCTGCGTCGCGCGTATCATAGATCCGCGGCGCGCGTACGAGTTTCCTCGATTTTTCATTCTTTTCCAAACTTCTTCCTTTTGCACGCTTTTAGTCCCTATTTCCATTCTTTTTCTCCAAACAAGTCCTGGCATGAAAAGTGAGAATACCCAAACATATCTGGTATAATTTCATCAAGAACAGGGCTCAACAACGCCTAAAATACTTGATATCACTAGGCGTTGTCAGTTCTCCTCGACCCCTCCAGGTTCCTCCACCTCCCTTTGGCTTTAGCAGTTGCTTTATCCACCCGCACGACGGGTGCCTCCGCCAGCAGTCCTCTGGGCCGGGGGTACTTCATCAGCCGCCTGGCTCGATCATACCAGATCCTCACCTCCCGCACTGTCGCCACCTTGACCGCTTTACCTCCATCTCGCACTACGGTGCGAGCATTGGAGAGCATGGGGCTGATTCAGCTGCCGCGCCCGGGACAGTTCGTGAGGGAAGAGACCGAGGCACCCCAGGACCCACAGCCAGCGTACGCCCAGCCTGGCAGGAGACGCAGGAGGCAGCCTCTACCACCAGAGCCAGCTCCACAGCCTCAGCAGCAGTAGGATCCGTCGGCTATCCACCGACTGCCAACCAGGGTTGCCAGGACGGAGGACCAGCTAGAGTGGATTGGGGAGGTACTTTTGGAGCTAGCTACCCAGCAGGGTCAGCGCCCCCGACCATTCCCAGCCAGAGCCCATGATCATGAGGCTGGACCTTCCAGGCCACCAGGTGGCAGTTGATGTATTTTTCTTTTTCTTTTATATTTTTTGGGATATATGTACTGAATCTATGACACATCTCTATCTTTTGTTTGTTTATATTTTATTTGTTATGTTTGCATTTAATGTTTTGTTGAGTTATGCATGTTGTACCAAATTGGGGAGGAGTTGTCTCAGACAAGTGTGGGGTCACCGTGCCCCCTCCACTTGTCTTGACCACCGGCGTGTTCACTGTTGCGCTACAACGCCAGAATGCGAAATCAAGGAATCTTTTTGTTCGAATTTGTACCTGTGATACCGAGTACCAACCAAGCAGTCTACCGTCCAAAGGGGTAACCCTTTCTCCCTTGTTCTAAAATATTTTATGTACAACGGGGACGAAGTACGGTTTTAAGTGTGGGGTGTGGACGGTCGAAAGAGTTTATTTTTGAAGTTTTTGCCGGAAAAGACCAATTTTCAAATTTTTTTGCAATCTTTTTCAAAATTTTTACTAAATTGTAATTTTGAAACGAATGGTTTGTGATTGTGATAGCATTAGTATTTTTCAAGAGATACTATTTAGTGTGATCATGCTATTAGTTAGTCAAACAAGTTGAGTTTTAGGAGTTAGACGATTGGATTGTTTTAGGATTAGAATTTAGGAAGGAAATGTCAATCTGTGGCCTTTGTTGTTCGAGCCGGTAGGTCCGAAAATGGTGGCCTCGAAGAGGCATTTATGCAACTTACCACCTAAGATCGTCTGGTCTGGGATGGTATTTTCGAAAGCTCGTTACACGGACAACATCGAAAGTCATGGACAATTCCTTAATGGCCTTTAGAATCTGAATGAGTAAGTACACTTCATTGTGGATAGAAAATTTGTAATCAAGGGTTCTCTAGAAAGCCATAAATTCCAAAGAACATTCTAATTAGGTTCTCGCGAACTATTTCACTCTAACTCTTGGGGCAATAAGCTTTGAAACTGAACACAGTCAAAAATTGTTTGAGTCTTAGTTAGAATTTATTAAAAACTTTCTTGCTTGGGGACAACCAAGGCACAAGTGTGGGGTGTTTGACAACGCCTAGTAATATCAAGTATTTTAGGCGTTGTTTAGCCGTGTTTTAGTTAATTTATCATTATTAATTGGCTAATATCACTTACTTTTGTGCCAAAGTGCTTGGGAATGTTTTTAGTGTAAATGCAGGGGTTTTAGTGCAATTCTGGAGAAGTTGTGGAGCAAAAAAGGCAAAAAGTTGGACCTGACTGAAATAGAGGCGCTATCTCTTGAGATAGCACCGCTATCGTCAACAGCGCCGCTATTTCTTGAGATAGCGCCGCTATCTCGCGATGACATAAAATATGTGTTTTTGAATTTCAAAGTCCGAGATTGCGGGATAAGGCAACACGGGCGTCGCGGATTTTATATACCCGCGACGCGCAAACCCTAATTTCGCACAACTATAAATACCGGAGTCCCGTCCGACTTTTCTCTCATCCCAGGACGCGAAGGAGGGATCCGAAGGCATAATTTCGTCAGTTTTTTCAGTGGGAATCAGTAGAATAGTCAGTAGTTTAGATATGATATTTGATTGTGTCTTTTGGATTTGAGTTTGATTTGGATTTATAAAAGTTAATCATTCGGTTTGATGTTTATTTGCACTTTTTCGGTATTGTTTCTGTTGAATGCTTGTTTGGATGTTTTGGGAGTATCATTGCTTCTGATTTTTCTGGAATTTACTTCTGGAATCATTAAGTAATCTTAGTTTATAGTTTAGAGTAGTTTAGTTTAGTTAATGATTGTTTTGGTTTTTTTAGTATTGTTTCGGTATTCGTTTTGTGTTGGTTTTTGGGAAAGTAGAAACAATACTGCTGACTGTAGAGTGACACTACAGTTGGTATACTATCGTCTTGTCCTAACCACCAAACTCCCGCGGATCGACCCTAACTTCCACTATACTAGTGTGTGTTAGGTTATTTTACTATTTTTGACCGCACGACGATCTAGGAATATCACTCTTCTATTTCATTCTCACATTCCTCCCACCTTTTGGCCAAAAGCCCTTTAAATGGCCTCTCATCTTCTTAACATATTACTATTTGTCTCGATCTTTAATGACACACCTCATTATCGCCCCTTCCAAAATCACCCGACTTATGACCATCTTCTTGTCTCTGGGTGCCTATGCTTTCCCAGGATCCACACCACTCATAAACTTCAACATCGTTCCACTCCTTGTATTTTCCTCGGTTACTTTGCATACCACCGTGGTTCCTGATGTTTTGATCTCTCCACTCGGAAGATTATCATATCTCACTATCTTACTTTTGACGAGACGGTTTTTCCCTACGGTTCCATCACACCCATTGACACGCGCAGAGGTCGTCGTGCGGTCAAAAATAAGAGAAAACCTAACACACACACACACTAGCATAGCGGTAGTCAGGGTCGATCCACAGGAGCTTCCTGGTTAGACTAGATGAGAGATTGCCAACTAATAGTGTCACAGCTATAGTCGGAGGATCTGGTTTCTGTCTTCCTAATCACTAGCAAATGAGCCAATGATCAAACAAACCAAAGCCAAGCTAAGCTATGCTCAAATGACCTAGTCACTTTCTGAAATCAGAAGTACATCTCTGAATCAGAAGCAATCAAAGGCATCCAAACTAGCAAAACTAAGCAAAGCATAAACTAGCCACTAACTAAAGTTCTATTGAACAGTTACTAGCCAAGATTTAATGCTTACCAAATAACCTAATTAGCTACTGATTTCAACTAAGGAAACAGTCCCAATAAGGTCCAAACACAATTCAAACACAAATAATCAATCAAAACCAAACACAAGCATGAAAATACCGAAATACAAACATTAAATGTAACCGAATGATTTTATTCACCAAATCCGAATTCCAAACTCAAAAACAGTAACCAAATGTCTCAAAATCAGAAACCTAAATGCTCAAAGTCAGTGGTTGTCACTCCCAAAGACTTTAGCTACAAAACTACTTGCTACTAAAAAATAATTAAATCAAAAATCATAAAATACCAATTGTGAGCTTGCTGAAATGAAATCCTGGAGTCAAAGAGCTTCAAGGTCGATTTTACACCCGGTCTTTGCTAGGGTTTTCGGCTGGAAATGCATGTATTTATACTTGCAAATTTCCCGCAGCCGCGCCGCGCAGAAGTGAAATCCGCGGCGCGCGTACTTATCTTTCTCCGTTTCTTCGGCATTTGAATGTGTTCCACCGCCTTAAGCCCGCGTCGCGCAGATCAAAGATCCGCGGCGCGCGTACGAGTTCTCTTGACTTTCCATTCTTTCCAAATTCTTCCTTTTGCACGCTTTTAGTCCCTGTTTCCATTCTTTTTCTCCAAACAAGTCCTGGCACGAAAAGTGAGAATACCCAGACATATTTGATATAATTTTATCAAGAACAGGGCTCAACAACGCCTAATATACTTAATATCACTAGGCGTTGTCAAACACCCCACACTTGTGCCTTGCTTGTCCCTAAGCAAGAGAGTTTTTAACAAATTATAATCAAGAATCAAACAATTTTTGACTGTGTTCGGTTTCAAAGTTTATTGCTCTTTGAGTTAGAGTGGAATAGTTCGTAAAAACATAATTGAATTGTTCTTTGGAATTCATGGCTTTCTAGAGAACCCTTGATTACAAACTTTCTGTCCACAATGAAGTGTACTTACTCATTCAGATTCTAAAGGCCACTAAGAAATTGTCCATGACTTTCGATGTTGTCCGTGTAGCGAGCTTTCAGAAATACCATCCCAGACCAGACGATCTTAGGTGGTAACGTGCATAAGTCCCACCCATTTTAGACCTACTGGCTCGAACAACAAAGGCCACAGATTGACTTTTCCTTCCTAAACTCCAATCCTAAAACAGTTCAATCTTCTAAACTCGTAAAACTCAACTTATTTGACTAACTAATAGCATGATCACAAATAAATAGTATCTCTTGAAAAATACTAATGCTATCACAATCACAAACCATTCATTTCAAAATTGCAATTTATTAAAATTTTTGAAAAATATTGCTAAAAATTGAAAAATTGATCATTTCTTCAAAAATTTCAAAAATCTCTTTCGACCGTCCATACCCCACACTTAAAACCGTACAACGTCCCCGTTGTACAAAATTATTTCAAAATAAGGGAGAAAGAGTTACCCCTTTTGGACGGCAGATTGCTTGGTTGGTACTCGGTATCACAGGTATAATTGCGTACAAATGGATCCCTGATTTCGTATTCTGGAGTTGTAGCGCTACAGTGAACATGCCGGTGGTCGAGACAAGTGGAGGGAGCACGGTGACCCCACACTTGTCTGAGACAACTCCTTCTCAAATTGGTATATCATGCATCACTTAACAAACAAATTAAAAACAAGCATAACAGATGAAAAATAAATAGAAATATACAGATAGATGTGTCATAAGTTTGTACATATATTCCAAAAATATAAAAAGAAGAAAGAAAAAAGGCACATCAATCACTGCCAGGCGGCCTGGAGGGTCCAGCCTCATGATCATGGGCCCGGGCTGGGAATGGTCGGGGACGTCGGCCCTGCTGAGTGGCCAACACCAAAAGTACCTCCCCGATCCACTCGAGCTGGTCCTCCATCCTCGCAACTTGGGCCTCCAACCGATGGATGGCCGCTGGATCCTCTTGATGTGGCTCTGGGGCTACGGGCTCTGGCGCTGGCTCTGGCCTTCGGCGTCTCCTGCCAAGCTGGGCATATGCGGGCTGAGGTGGCTGAGGAGGCACGGTCGGGGCCCGGATATACTGCCCGGGGCGCTGCAGCTCAATCAACCGCATCCTCTCCAAAGTACGTGCTGTAGTGCGCGATGGAGGCAAAGCAGTCAAAGAGGCTGCCATGGGGGGCAGTAAGGATGCCATAGGAACGGGCCAGGCGGGTAATAAAATACCCCCTGGCTAGTGGGCTGCTGGTGGAGGCGCCGGTAGAGTGGGTGGAGAGAGCAACCGCAAGGGCGAAGGGGAGGTGGAGAAATCTGGATGAGTCGAGGAGGACCCACAGGTATGTCATGTCATCGCTTGACACCTTCTCGCCTCCCTCCCGCTGCATGATGGAGGTGGAGACGATACGGTGCATGAGGCGGTGAAGTGGGTCCCAAAGGTGACTCTCCCTGGAAGTCCCCGCCTCGTATCTGACGTTGGACAGTGGTGCCCAAACCTCCATGTTGGGAGCCCTGTCCGGCTCCCCCTGAATGCAGGACCCGAAGAACCGGGTGAAATATCAATGCTGGAGGTCCGCGGTAGTGTAGATGCCTGTGCGCCTCCCAAACTCCCGGAGGTTGCAGTCCCTGTGCTCACCTCCCAAACGAAAGCGTACTAGCCTGGAACGCGGGTCTCCCGCCCGAGGAGCGAAATGGACAGTAGACAGGAACTCCAGGAGAAGCTCCGTGTATACCACGTCCTCGTCAGTGGCCATGATCCGGTCCCATCCTCTGCAAGTGAATGACGCCTCCTCATGGGTCCAGGTGCGATGCAAGAACGGCTCGATCGCACCCCAGAGCCCTGCGTCTCTCAAAATGTCTCTATCAATAACTGTCGCCTCTACCACCCGACGACTCCTCAATGCGTCCCTCCGTGAGGTATACTCAACAGAACTGGCCAGCTCCGCGGGGAACTAGAGGAAAGCGTGCTCCAATCTGAACATTATCAGCAAAAAGAAAATATAGCCACAAAACAAAAATTTTTGCAAAATCAGTCCTTGTCTTCCGAGCCGTACCGCGGCGCGGCCCATGAGCAAGGGCGCGGCGCGGCGCGGCGTGCGGCTGTTTCCAAACCCCGAATCAAATCTCCTGATTTAACCTGCTAAATCTCAATATAATCATACCACAAGGTAGCCTAGGTGCCGACTAGCTCATCTAGGGTCTCCATTTGGCAAAACAAACACCCTATAAGCTAGCATTAGTGATTCTAAGTTTTGAACTATTTTGGGCAAATCACTAAAATTAACTACCTAATCGCTAGTTATAACGAGTAATAGATAGTTCGAATGGCATACCTTGGTAGTACGAACAAAATGATCAAGAAAAATTGCAAGAAAATTTCGATAACCAGAGCTCCGAGTCGCGTGTGGGTCGTGTGAGCCGCGGCTTACCTTATAAAGGAGAAAACCGACTGATCGTTTACCGCGTCGCGGGTTTACGCTATGCGCGTGTCACCAAATCAACCCCTGCGCATCGGGTTGGTTTACGATCCCGCGTCACGTAATTCAAATGCCCGCGGCGCGGACTTTAAAAATTTCAAAACTTCTCAAATGACCCCACACTTATTTCAAACCACTAGTACCTGCAAAAAGATTGATGTATTTTTGTATTTTATTTCAAGATATATATCCTAACTTATGACACGATGGGTTGCCTCCCAACAAGCGCTAAGTTTAACGTCTTCAGCCAGACGTGCTATTCCTACTACAGCTACGGTGGATCGTACGCCATTTGTTTCTGCTGCATTTCTACTTCCACCGTCCTTTCGCTGACCCACTGCCCCTCAAACTTTCCTGGGTCGAATGGCTTGTCAGTTATCCTGCTGTTGCCCGGCTGTTGCCTTCGGATTAACTCCCGTGAATGCATGGAGGTAGCTTTGAACCTCCAAGCTCGGTCCTTCCTTCTACATCTCTTCAAAGTCAAAGGCTTGACATGAAGCGCGCCCATTGCCGCTCCGAGTAGATGTTCCATACCTCGTTTTTTGCTCTCATATTGCGTGTTATTTTCAGTTTGCAATTTTGGCTTGCAGTACCAATAAAGATTTTCCAATCGAATGGGATCGGAAGGCAACATGTCAGGATGCTTCCATATGTCCTCATCGATGGTATTGATCACATCTAATTTTCCATTCATGAATGGATTATGAGTGGCGATAAAATCATGTTTATTATTTTCAAAAATCAACTCGTCAGCATCATCTTCTTGATCATCGTCCAACAGGTGGATCGGGACCAAGAGTGAGTGACTGGTTTGATCTGATGGTGGTACAAAGTCACCCATCACCAGATCCTTACTTTCAAATTTCTCAAAATTTTCAAAAATTACAGGGTCGGGGGTAATATTGTCATCTACCCCCTTCCCCAAAAACATTGGTACTTTCAACAATTTCGGGAATTGTTGGTCTGGGATCTGTACTGTCACTTACAGCCCCCTCCACAACATCCTCATCAATCAAATCGTCTGGTGATGGTATGGATTCACTCATCACCAGCTCAATATTATCAACATTTTCAAAAACATCAAAAGCTGTTGAGTTAGAGGTAGCATTGTCACCTACAACCTCTTCCTCAACAACATTTTCGACCATCGCAGTGGTCTCTTGACTTTCCCACGGTGTATGCCCTTCCATCACATATTCGGGTGATGCAAGTTCACATACATTATCATTGGTATAAAAATCACTTACCTCCGGTTCTGGCGAAGGTGGTGAACATTTCCAACTTTCCTCTAACCTATCTAAAGAAGCTTGCAAACTTAAAAGAGCATCAGCCTGGTCCTTCTGCTCGTGGTAGTTGTTATATATGAATACCCAAAGTTGGGCCCAGGTTACAGAATTCTCAGGCTGAGATGACTCCTCGGTCCGCCATCCATTGTCATTGAATGATCCATTGTAGCAATCATCCTTGTAACAGGTGTCGGCCGGATTTTCATAATCATACTGATCCGGGTACATGTAATCGCCCATTATGAAGACGTACACATACCAAAAATCATAAAACAAAATCAAACATCAAAAATCAGAAACTAAACCCTACAAATCACCTAATCTAAGCGCACAGCTCCCCGGCAACGACGCCAAAATTTGACACGCGCAGAGGTCGTCGTGCAGTCAAAAATAAGATAAAACCTAACACACACACTAGTATAGCGGTAGTCAGGGTCGATCCACAGGAGCTTCGTGGTTAGACTAGATGAGAGATTACCAACTAATAGTGTCACAGCTATAGTCGAAGGATCTGGTTTCTATCTTCCTAATCACTAGCAAATGAGCCAATGATCAAACAAACCAAAGCCAAGCTAAGCTATGCTTAAATGACCTAGTCACTTTCTGAAATCAGAAGTACATCTCTGAATCAAAAGCAATCAAAGGCATCCAAACTAGCAAAACTAAGCAAAGCATAAACTAGCCACTAACTAAAGTTCTATTGAACAGTTACTAGCCAAGATTTAATGCTTACCAAATAGCTACTGATTTCAACTAAGGAAAACAGTCCCAATAAGGTCCAAACACAATTCAAACACAAACAATCAATCAAAACCAAACACAAGCATGAAAATACCGACATACAAACATTAAATGTAACCGAATGATTTTATTCACCAAATCCGAATTCCAAACTCAAAAACAGTAACCAAATGTCTCAAAATCAGAAACCTAAATGCTCAAAGTCAGTGGTTGTCACTCCCAAAGACTTTAGCTACAAAACTACTTGCTACTAAAAGGAATTTAAATCAAAAATCATAAAATACCAATTGTGAGCTTACTGAAATGAAATCCTGGAGTCAAAGAGCTTCAAGGTCGATTTTACACCTGGTCTTTGCTAGGGTTTTCGGCTGGAAATGCATCTATTTATACTTGCAAATTTCCCGCAGCCGCGCCGCGCAGAAGTGAAATCCGCGGCGCGCGTACTTATCTTTCCCCGTTTCTTCGGCATTTGAATGTGTTCCACCGTCTTAAGCCCGCGTCGCGCAGATCAAAGATCCGTGGCGCGCGTACGAGTTCTCTTGACTTTCCATTCTTTCCAAACTTCTTCCTTTTGCACGCTTTTAGTCCCTGTTTCCATTCTTTTTCTCCAAACAAGTCCTGGCACGAAAAGTGAGAATACCCAGACATATTTGATATAATTTTATCAAAAACAGGGCTCAACAACGCCTAAAATACTTGATATCACTAGGCGTTGTCACCCATCGAACCTCCATCCTATGATTTTATCTCCGAATCTAACATATCTCCCACTCTTCGCCATATTCTTCATCTTGCCTCTTCTGCTTCCGTCACTACCACCAATCCCGCTCTAGAGGATCCTACAACCACCACCCCCACTCTATAGGATCCTACTCCTCCCATTTTCGAGGCTCATTCACCACTGCCTCCACCCTCTCCTCCTCATGAGGACCCCGAACCCCACCCTTACTCATTGCATGCACACTAGATCTATAAGTGGCATTGTAAAAGTCGTTTATCGCCACAATCTTCATTCCTTCTCTTTGTTCCCTGTCCCGAGGTCACACGTATAGGCTTTGAAAGATCCAAATTGGCTTAAAGCCATAAACGAGGAATATAATGCTCTCATTACTTACGGTACATGGGTTCTAGTGCCACAACCCTGGGAGCTAATGTGGTTCGCTCCGTGTGGTTGCACTAGTACACAAAATGAATATAGTCACACAATTTTTTTGACTATATGTTTTTAGTTACACGATATTTTTTCATTCGAAGTGTGACAAAAGGTCGCACTATTTTAGATACTATACGACTACAATAATTTTTTTTGGATGTATCATCCGAAAAATTGTGGTCGTATCTAAAAAGCGTGACTAATTGGTATGAATATTTGTTAACTTAATGAAACATTTTTAGCTATTGACTAAAAGTGTAGCTAAAAATGTTTATAGACACACAACTGGTTTTTGAAGGTGGCTATTTTGCATCGAATGACGACATGAATCAATTTAATATGTGAAGTTTACTATTGTTTAGTCACACTAAAATAAATTATTGAGCCTTTAGCCACATATGATTATCCAAACTGAGGCCAAAAGGTTGTTGTATCAAGTATTTTCTTCAATAACCGTGGCCATTAAGTGTTTATAAACACACATGTAAATATCACTAGTGACTAGCGTTCATGATTGGACACATGAACTTCATATGAACGTTGTTGTTGCTTTGGTTTAGACACATTCTTTGATACATTAGACATATGAAATTAAGGAATACGTGGCCAAAAGTATTGTAATAAAGCATTTTGTCAAATAAGTGTGGCCATAAAGTCTTTTCAGACATACATGTAAACATTCCTAGTGAATGTAATACACCCAATTGTCACACAAGGTTCTTTTAACCATAGTTGTTGCTATTTGTTAGTCATGAAACGACTGCTTGTTTGAGACTTTAGCCATATGTAATTAAGCAAATCGTGGCCAAATGTGCTCATGTAATCAGGCATTATTTAAAATGACTGTGGCCATAACTACTTTATAGACATATATGTATTTTTGGATAGTGACTATTGGTCATCCAATGGTAAATTGAAATTATTGTTAATGTCACGTTTGGGAATATTTAGTCACATAAACGTTTATTAGCATGATGTTTTTTGTCTTTTTGACACACAATTATATAGAGTGTGTAATGACATTTACTGTTTAGTCATGTATGTTAAATTAAGACATTGCTACAAAGTCCTTGTAGTCACACGAATCATTTTCGAGTTGGCTATTCTGGTATATTTAGCCACATACATTGACGTTAACAATAACATGTGTTATAAAGCCCGACTTGTAGCAAACGGGCACAGTCAGCGGCCAGTGATTGATTGTGACGAGACATTTAGTTTGTTTGTTAAACCATTGATCATACGACTGTGCTCAGTTTAGCTATCTCCCGATATTAGCATATTTATCAGCTTGACATGAATAATGCATTTTTTCACGGACATCTTTAGGAGACTGTCTATATGCCTCAGCCCTTGAGGTTTTGAGATCCTCAGCATCCGGATCACGTTTGCCATCTTCAGAGATCTTTATATGGCCTAAAACAGCCCCAGGACCTGGTATCAATGGTTTGTTCAGTATGCTCTACGCATGCGATTTCACCATAGTCTCACTGACTCATCCCTTTTCATCTACCACCATGGTAAAAACACTGCCTATCTACTTCTATATATTAATGTTATTCTGCTGACTACATCCTCTCCGACTCTTCTCTAGTCCAACATTACCTTAATCATTCAAGAGTTTGCCATGACAGATCTTGGGGCTCTCAACTACTTCCTCGGGATTTCTGCTACACACTCTACCCACAGACTCTTTCTTTCTCAGAGAAAAAATACTTCTGAGATCCTCAAGCGAGCCCACATGCTTCAGTGTAATACAGCTCATACCCTGCTGAGACTACTTGTAGGCTACATGCCACTGTACCCTATGTTGCTGATCCCTCTCTTTATTGCAATCTTGCCTATGCCCTTCAATACCTGACCTTCACTCACCCGGATATTGCGTTCACCATTCAGCAGATCTGTCTTTTCAGGCATAACCCCCGACAGCCTCACCTTTACGCACTTAAGCGCATTCTGTGCTATATCAGAGGGACCCTTGATCATGGTCTATAGCTTCACGTTTCTTGTCATCCGATCTTCATGCATACTCTAATGCAGACTTGGGAGGATGGATGTCTCTCGCCGTTCGAATTCAGGTTAGTGTGTTCTCCTTGCTGATAATTTTATTTACTGTTCATCTAAACGGTAAGGGGTAATTTTGCGTTTGAGTGTCGAGGCGGAGTATTGCGGCGTAGCCAATGCTGTTGTAGAGACTTGTTGGGTTGGTAACATAATTTGTGAGCTTCGGTGTTCTCCTACCAAAGCCACTATTGTGTACTATGAAAATATCAGTTTTGTGTATATGACATCGAACCCAATTCAGCACCGGCTCACGAAACAATAGAGATTGGCATACGCTTCATTTGTGACCTGGTGGCATGTGGCGTCTTTTGAGTTTTCCATGTTTCTTCTTCCACTCAGTATGCCGACATCTTCACCATAGGCCTTCTGACACAACTCTTCAATGATTTCAAGTCTAGTTTGAACGTTCAGAATTCTCCCCTGATCAAACTGTGGGGGGGATGTTAGGGGATATTATTGATGTATATTATTGTATCTCTATTAGTGTTAATTATTAGCCCATTGTATCTTAGCCTGATAGAGTTAGCCTTCTATGTAATCGGCTCATATGGTTTTGTATTATATGTTTTGTTAATGAATGATTAAGCATGGGAAATAATATATTCTAGTAGTCATAAAGTTAATCTCTTCATGTTGACTTAAATCCAATCCTCAATAGGGGTCTGTATCCTAGGACTTAACTTAAGGATTTAGGGATCCCTCAAAGGACCGAGTTTAGCTTAACCAAGTCTTAGTCCACCATTTCTCGAACCAGATCCATGCCTTGGGCTTGAGTCCCAACTTCAGTAGGGGTCCAAACATCATTATCTATTTCTAGTTTTGAATTCTCATCCATAGGTGGAAATTCATCTATAACGACATCAATCGTTTGTTTTTCTTATTCAATGACCCCTTCCCCTCTGCTGGTTTTGCGTTTGTCATAAAATTGATCTCTTCATGTTGACTTTAGTTATCGATTTTATTGATATTTTTTTATTATTTTTAGATGTTGAGTATATCATAAGATTCAATGCTCTGTGCCGAAGCTTGGTACTATGTGTTGGAAATAGTGTCCAATGTCATCAACTGTGGTGATATTTCTAATAATAGCAAGGTCCTTTTAGGTTTCCCTCACGACCTAGTAAAAACAAACTATAGCAGAAATAGTAGAGGAATGATCAGTTTGTTAATTTATTGAGAAATAAATTAATCAGAAACTTGATCAGAAATTAATTGATAAATTAATTTGAAATTAATTTATAAGAATTAATTAGAAGGACTGTATTTTAATTAATTGATGGTTTAATTATAGAAACAAGTCCAGAGGATGCGGCCGCTAGAAAGCTCCTTAAGTTTGGAACCCTAGGAGCCTTCCAGTATAAATAGAGGCCTTGAGGTCAAACCCTAAGGCATCCCAATACCCTCCAAGTGAGCCGCCACCTTCACCCTTCCCTCCTCCCTCCCTTTTTGGAATTATAAACCCTTCCCAAAGGGTTTTGGGATCGACACCTTCAAGTCAGGAAGGTTTCTGTCTGCTTGTTCTTCTGGTGTTGTTGGTGTGAAGCATTAGAGTGATTCTAGTTTGAATCCTTAGATCCAAACAAAGGTATGAATTCATAATCATCTTGTTGTTGATGCAATTGCTTAGAATATATGATCCTGATTATGATCATGATATGATCTTGTTAGTTAATCTGCTAAATTTATGGGATTTAATTTGTTTTTGTCTTCCGCTGCATGATTAGTCTGTTAATCTGTATAAATTCCAACACTATGGTACCTAGAAGGAGTTGTCCAGGGTGAATGATTAACAAGAGGAAATGAAGCTATTCATAATGAATTATCACCAGGAGTAAAGACGCAATATCTGCTGATGTGGCATTCAGAAGTCTACACTACTAAGTAATTAGGCGGCTTTGTGTTGCTAATTGGTTTCTGTAGTCGTAATGTCGAATATCTATATACATCCATCAATCACAACTAGATTTATTGGACTATTAAAAGGAAACTCATGTTGTATGTCAATTTAGTCTCATGGACCTAGCCCAATTATTTCTAGCGTTTGCCTTTGTACGGATGCATCTAAATAACAGTACATTGCTAGGTTTAAGAGATCCATTGTCGATTGTAACACTGTAACTTGTCTTCCAAGCTAGTAAATACGATTACTCACTCCTTGTCGTGTGGACACAAGCCAACTTAACCGAAATACATTAAATATTGTATCTTTGTTTCTTCTATCAATTCTTAATTCTTGTTTTATTTCGACTAGTAGTATTAGAGCCAATAATTTTCTTTGTTGATCGAAAATATGGACTCACAAGTTTGATTTGGAGAAATTCAATGGTTGGAACGACTTCACTTTATGGAAGTTGAATATAAGGGCTCTTTAGCTTCAACAAAGATGTGCGACTGCATTGGAATGAGAGGAAAAATTACCAAAAGACATGATTGACATGTTGAAGAAGGATATTCTGATAAAAGCACATAGTGTGATTCTGCTAAGATTAACTGATAAGGTATTACGTGAGGTTGTTGATCAAAATGTTGCTTCTGGTCGTTCAAAGAATTATGCTAACAAGTACTATCTTAAATCTCTTATGAGCAAGTTGTATCATAAACAGTGTTTGTACCCCCTCAGGATATTTGAAAGTACTCAGGTGAGAAACCACCTTGATACCATCAATCAAATTATTCTAGATCTGCAAGGAGTTGCAGTTAAGATAAATTATAATGATCAAACATTGATTTTATTATGGACACTGCCAACTTCCTATGAGAACTTCGTTGATACCATCTTGTATGTTAGAATGATGATAACTATGTATGATATGAAGGATTCCTTGCTATCCAAGGAACTCAAAAGACGTATTTATGTTGGAGAAGAAGGATCCATGATGGGTCTATTTGCAGGCAAAGGAAGAATGACAAAAAGATATGGTAGAGACCAAGGAATGTCACATTCCATATCTAAAGGTATAACTAAGATTAAGTGTTATAACTGCAACTAGAAGGGGCACTACAAAAAGGATTGTTTGCAAAGAAAGAAGAGAACTGACAAGGGTCAAAGCAACAACTATGGCAATGCTCTCGTCATTCATTATAGCTCCGAAGGTGAGGAAAAAGGCGAAGTCTTGACAATATACATGACTAGCTCTACTGATATATGGATCTTGGACTTGGAAGTATCTCACTGACAACGCCTAGTAATATCAAGTATTTTAGGCGTTTTTTAGCCGTGTTTTAGTTAATTTATCATTATTAGTTGGCTAATATCACTTAATTTTGTGCCAAAGTGCTTGGAAATGTTTTTAGTGTAAATGCAGGGGTTTTAGTGCAATTCTGGAGAAGTTGCGGAGCAAAAAAGGCAAAAAAATCGGATCTAGCATAAATAGAGGCGCTATCTATCCTAAATAGCGCCGCTATATTCAATAGCGCCGCTATTTCTTGAGATAGCGCCGCTATCTCGCGATCGGATAAAATCTCCTTTTTTGAATTTCAAACTCCAAGATTCCGGGATAAACCTACACGCGCGCCGCGGATTCTATATACCCGTGACGCAGTAACCCTAATATCGCACGACTATAAATACCGGAGTCCCGTCCGACTTTTCACTCATCCCGTGATGCGAAGGAGGGATCCGAAGGCACAATTTCGTTAGTTTTTCAGTGGGAATAAATATTTTGGTTACTAATTTAGTTTTTCTCTTGTTTTATCAACTCGGTATCGAGGTATTCCGCAATCGGGATTTTCGACGATTACTCGATATTCATTTAGATTCATAATTTTTTATTTCAGTTGAATAATCAATACTTTAGATCTGATATTTGAGTGTTTGGATATTGGTTTGAGTTTGATTTGGATTTATAAAAGTTAATCATTCGTTTTGATGTTTATTTGCATTTTTCGGTATTGTTTCTGTTGAATGCTTGTTTGGATGTTTTGGGATTGTCATTGCTTCTGATTTTTCTGGAATTTACTTCTGGAATCAGTAAGTAATCTTAGTTTATAGTTTGGAGTAGTTTAGTTTAGTGAATGATTGTTTTGGTTTTTTTTTAGTATTCGTTTCGGTATTCGTTTTGTGTTGGTTTTTGGGAAAGTATAATCAATACCGCTGACTGTAGAGGGACACTACAGTTGGTATACTGTCGTTCTATCTTGACCACCAAACTCCCACGGATCGACCCTTGCTACCTCTACACTAGTGTGTGTAAGGTTTATTTTACTATTTTTGACCGCACGACGACCTAGGCTGTCAAATTTTGGCGATGTTGCCGGGGAGTTGTGAGCTTGAGAGTATGTGATCTGTAGGACTTTTAGTTTCTGATTTTTGGTTTTTATATTGAGATTTCAGTTAGTTAGTATTTTCCTCTTTGGTTTTGGCGAGCGTGTTGCACTAGTGCATGCGTACCCGTCGGGGTGGGCAGTTATCACCCTTGCGTTTTGACTCAGAGATTGAACGAACCGCGCGCAAGAACCGTGCACGTAGGCATTTAGGTACAATTAGTTTTAGTCATGTTAGTAGTAGTTTAGAGAATGTTTCCCAGGAACCTTCGGGTAAGGCAACGGGGGCAGTTCCATTTATACCCCCGCTTTCAGAAATTCAGTTTGGGAGCACGAGTGCTACTGGTGGTGTAGTTTCAGCCCCTGCATCAATACCATCATGCACTCCGTCTTCTGTTCCGCTATTTCAACCACAATCTACAAACCCTTTCACATCTGCTATATCTTGGGGAGCGCCAACCCGTGATGGCACCCTAGTGACTATGCAGCACACTACCATTTCCCAACCACAATCACAACCCTCTCAACCGCCATTAGTTTTCAAACCACAAACCACCTTTCCACCCATACCACAACAACAACAACCATATCAACTACAACCTCCTCATTAGCAATACCAGTATCAGGAGGTTGAGCAGAGCTGTGATGATGAGGAAGAAGGATGGGTTCCGCAGCAGCAGCAACCACAGCAAAAATGGAACCGAGGTGGGGGACCTCCACGAAGAGCACCACAGCAACAAACACCGCAAGGCAGCAAGGGTACAACAATCATCATCAATATAACGGTAATTTAGTTAGACCTTTGTACTTTGCACAACCGAGAGGGCAGTCGGTTGCATCGCACTTCCAACCGCGAGAGTACGATGATTCATCGCCCAATTATATTCCAGATGATGTAGACACTCAGGTAGAAATTAGACCGCAACTCTTAGGAATATTGCCTGAATTTAGGGGGTATAAACAGGATGATCCATACAATCACTTGTATGAGTTCATGGCGATAGCAAATACTAATACCCCTAGGAACACGAATAAGAATATTTTTAGGCTAAGGTTGTTCCCGTTCACTTTGAAAGATAAGGCCAAGTATTGGTTCACGTCTCTTCAATCCAATAGTATCACTACATGGGACCAGCTCAAAGCTAAATTCTTACAAGAGTTCTATCCGGCGAGTAAGACGACGGATATTAGGAGAGCCATCCAGAATTTTCAACAAAAGCCTGGAGAAGCTTTTCACGAAGCTTTGGATCGTCTGAAGGAGTTGATGAGGTCGTGTCCTCATCACGATATTCCGAAGTGGCAGTTGGTCAGTGAGACGAATCAGGCAATGATTAACGCATCGTCCAGTGGCACTATCATGATTGTGGATCCTGATGAGGCTTGGCAATTTTTTGAGCAGTTGAGCAATGGATCCAAGGCGAATTTCTCTACTAGAAAGACGGTAGATACAGCTACAGAAGTGGGAGCTGATGCAGACTGGAGGAAAGAGGTCAAGAAGGAAATAAGCGAGCTAAACCAGAAGTTTGATATACTGATGTCTACTATACAGAACGGACCTCAGACTCAACAACAAGGAGGCCAGGGAGGACAAAGGATGCAGGAGGCAAATCAGGTTTATGGTCAGGGTCAAGGTCAATACAATAATGTACGACCTTATAGATCATACAACCAGGGTCAGCAAAATTTCAACAATCAAAGGCAGAACAATTATCAGGGCCAATCATCTAATCAGTCTAGGCAGTATCAACCAGCAAACAACAATGGCAATGCAAGTGGGAGCGGTAACAACAACAGTAGGGGGCCGACTAATGCCAGCAATAACAATGCCCCAGGAACTCAGGAATATTTGACCGCAAAGATGTACGAGATGTTTAACACCACGCAGCAGCAGTCTCAGGCCAATGCCAAGGCCATTACCAACATGGAAAGGCAGATCGCTCAGATGGCTGAGGATCAACGAAAGAGAGACAGTGGTAAGCTGCCTAGCACCACGGAAATCAACCCAAACCATACTCAGCGAGCAGGAAAGGAGCATGTCAATGTTGTTGAGTCAGAATGGAGGAAGGTGACCATGGAAGATTTGCTAGGTCATGAAAGTGAAATTGAGAGTCAGAATAGAGAGAATGAAGATAAGGACGAAAGTGAACGCAAGGAAGATGTTGATGTTGAAGTCGAAAGAGTTGAAGTTGAAAAGGAGAAAAAGGAAATTCAGGTTGAGAAGGAACCTCAACAAAAGGAGGACAAGGATGTCCCGGAGAAGGAGCACCCGATGGTAGCTGGAATTAAACAAATGAAGAAGGGCAAGAAGGAAAAGAAAAAGTAGGAAGTACCTGGGCCATCAATGAACCAACCCTTATGGGATGAGCTTAAGAATGCTCCTGAGGATACAAGAATCCTTCAAGAGATGTGTGCAAAAAATAGAAAAAGCAAGACTCCCACACCTGACACTGTGATGTTGACAATCAAGGCCAGTGAGGCATTGTTAGGAACGCTGCCCAAAAAAGGAGAGGGATATTGGATCGCCTCTGATTACTGCCACGGTAGGAGATGTGGTCATTTAGAATACCTTGCTGGATTTGGGGGCAAGCGTGAATGTATTACCGGGATACTTGTATGATAAATACAAAAATGAGGAGTTAGAGCCGGCAAAGACAGTATTACAGCTGGCTGATCAGTCAACCATGGTATCCCGAGGTTAGTTGAAAAATGTCATAGTGAAAGTTGGGGATTTCTTCTACCCGGTGGACTTCTTAGTTATGGAATATGAGAGTCAGGAGGACGCGCCTGCACTGATACTAGGACGTCCATTTTTGGCTACAGCCGACTCCATTATTGATTGCAAAACGGGAGACTTAGATATCTTCTTTGGGTCGAGGAACAAAGGTTAAATATGTTTGGGAGTCCCATATCTCTACCTCAAGGGTACGATGACAAGTATTGGAGCAGCAGTCCGTTGATGGAACCCGGGATAAGAGACAAAGGAAAAATATGGACCCAAACAGGAGAAGGCGAAAAAAGAAGAAATTTTGAAGGAAACAAAAGAGCATCCGTTGTCCACTATTGACAAGGAGCAGCTGTTGAATATGATGGAAATGCTGGAGACAAGGCATTAGCAATATGAGAAGGATGCAAGGGATCGGGAAGCAAAGGTCTTTCAACTCCTGGAAGCACAGCAGCAATGGATTAGCCAGGTTAGTGATAGGATGACACAGTTGACTTCATTACTATCAATGATGGTCCACAATTTCGCGCTAGACCACAAGATGATGCCACCAGAAAACAGAGAATAGTAGGAGCAGAATAGCCCGTCTGGCTGAAGACGTTAAACTTAGCGCTTGTTGGGAGGCAACCCATCTTTTATAGGTAGGTACTGTATTTCTTAGGAATAATTAGGAAGATATTATCATCGTCATTGCAGGTGTTAGTGGTCCAAGGCAAGTGTGGGGTTGTCATGAAGGAAATTTGAAGTTTTGAAGACCGCGCCATGGTCATGTGATTTACACGCCGCGGGGTCGTAAACCAACCCGGTGCGCAGGGGTTGATTTGGGAGCACGCGCGCCGCGGTCACGCCTTTCCCCGATGCGGGAATCGATCAGTCAGTTTCCTTCTTCAAAAAGGTACGTCGCATTCACTATTCATACACACAAACCCACGCCGCGCCTCAGAGCTCCGATCATCCGAAGTTTTTATTGCATTTTTCTCGTTCATTTCATTCCCACTATGGAGGTATGTCATTCTAACTAGTTTTTACTTGTTAGAACTAGTGGTTAAGCAGTGAATTTGGTTGATTTCTCCAAAAACTAAAAAACTTATAAATCGGCAATGCTGACTCGTAGGGTGGTTGTTTGCCAAATGATCACCCTAAAGGGGTTACTCGATGCTTAGGCTACCTTGTAATGTATTTGGATTGAGTTAACAGGTGAAAATCAGTGAGAATGTATTTGGATTTCGCAACAGTCGCTCGCCGCGCCGCGCCCTGGTTCTTGGGCCGCGCCGCTGTTCGGTGGGAGAGACAAGGACTGATTTTGCAAAAAAAATTTGGCTGTCTTCTTTTGTGCAGATGTCTTTCAGGCGTGATCATCCTTTTCTCCAGTTCCCCGAGGGACCGGAGAGTTCTGTCGAGTATGTTTCGAGGAAAGAGGCACTTATCGGTCGTCGGGTTCTCGAGGCGACGATCATCGACCAGGATATTCTCAGGACGGCTGGACTCTGGGACGAGATCGAGCCCTTTCTTCACCCCACTTGGGTCGATGGAGAGGCTACATTCACATGTCGAGGTTGGGACAGGCTCATGGCCAACCAGGATGATATTGTTTACACCGAGCTTCTCTTGGAGTTCCTTTCCACTATTCGCTACGCACCAGCTTTGACAGAGGCTCGGTCCAGGCTGGTCCGATTTCGATTGGGGGGAGTCCCCAGGGAGTGCAGTCTCAGGGAGTTCGGGAGACGCACGAGCATATACACGGAGGAGCACCTCCAGAGCCGTCACTTCACGCCATTCATTCATGCGTGTATTCAGGGGCAGTCCGAGAGGGAGGCCAATGGTGCTATTTGGACACCGTTGTCTAATGTCTACTTCGAGGCGGGGTCGGCCAGGGAAAGCCAGCTCCGTAATCCGCTTCACCGGCTCATGCAGCGTATCGTCACCACCTCTATCATGCAGAGGGAGGGAGGCGAGAAGGTGTCCAGTAAGGACATGACTTATATGTGGGTGCTTCTCGACCCTACCAGGTTCCTCCACCTCCCGTACGCCTTAGCAGTCTCCTATCCACCCGAAAAGTGGGTACGTCAGCCAGCAGTCCCTTGGCCGGTATGCACTACATTACCCGCCTGGCCAGATCTTACCGGGTACTCACTGCTGCCACCGTGGCCTCCCTTACGGCGATTCCTCCAGTTCGTACGATGGTACGAGCCTTGGAGAATATGCATCAGATATAACAGCTACAGCCAGGACGATATATGAGAGTAGCGATAGAGGCACCGATGGCACCCCGACCAGCCTATGAGGAGGGACCAGCGAGGTGACGACGGAGAGTCGATCCACCAGTTCCACCACCACAGCCACAGCAGCAGGAGGAGGCGACAGCAAGTGTGGGGTCATCGTCTCCCCTCCACTTGCCTTGACCACCGGCGTGTTTCACTGTTGCGCTACAACTCCTGAATTTTGAGTCGAGGACTTTTGTTCACGTTTTTGTACCTGTGACAACCAAGCACCATCGAGCAATCTACCGTCAAAGGGGTAACTCTTTCTCCCTAGTTCTGAAATATTTTTTGTACAATGGGGACATTGTACGGTTTTAAGTGTGGGGTGTGGACGGTCGAAAGAGTGTTTTTGAAATTTTTGCGGAAAATGACCAGTTTTCAAAATTTTTAGAAATTTTTCAAAATTTTTAATAGATTGTTATTTTGAAACGAATAGTTTCTGAATGTTTTAGCATTAGTATTTTTCAAGAAATACTATATAGTTGTGATCATGCTATGAGTTTAGTCAAATAAGTTGAGTTTTAGGAGTTAGAAGATTGGAGTGTTTTAGGATTGAAATTTAGGAAGGAATTGTCAATCAGTGGCCTTTGTCGTTCGAGCCGGTAGGTCTAAAATGGGTGGACCTTATGCATCTTACCACCTAAGATCGTCTGGTCTGGGATGGTATTTCTGAAAGCTCGTTACACGGACAACATCGAAAGTCATGGACAGTTCTTTAATAGCCTTTAGAATCTGAATGAGTACGTATACTTCATTGTGGACAGAAAATTTGTAATCAAGGGTTCTTTAGAAAGTCATGAATTCCAAAAGATATTCTGATTATGTTTTTGCAAACTATTTCACTCTAACTCCTAGGGCAATAAGCTTTGAAATTGAACAGATTCAAAAATTGTTCGAGTCTTTATTAGAATCTGTTAAAAACTCTCTTGCTTGGGGACAAGCAAGGCACAAGTGTGGGGTGTTTGACAACGCCTAGTAATATCAAGTATTTTAGTTGTTGTTGAGCCCTATTCTTGGTGAATTTATATCATATATGTTGTGGTATTCTCACTTTTTGTGTCAGTGCTTGTTTGGAAAGAAATGATGTAAACAGGGGCTAAAAGCGTACAAAATGGAAGAAGTTTGAAGATAACGACAAAATAGTCGAATTCGCACGCGCCACGGGTATGAACAAGGGCGCGACGCGGTGAGTTAGCAATGAGGCGGTGTAGAAGATTCAAATGCCGAGAAAACGAGGATAAACCAGCACGCACGCCGCGGATTCTACTTGTGCGCGGCGCGGTCTTTTATTTTTCACAACTATAAATAGAGGGTTCTAGGTCGAAAAATGCAGCAAAGACCTGACATAGGAACGACCCCCAAGGCTTCTTTGACTCAGAGTTTCAGTTTTCAGCAACCATAATTTGGTATTTTATGTTTTCTCTTTTAATTTCTAATTAGTTTAGTACCTTTAGTAGCTTTGGCTAGTGTTTTTTGGGTGTGACAACCATTGGCATTAGTCCTTAGTTTCTGAATTTTATGTTTTCTATTTTGGAACAAGTTGGATCTGAGTTTTTAATAGTTAATCATTCGGTTATTGTTAATTGCTCTCTTTTCGGTATTTTATGCTTTTGGATGAATTGTGGACGTTTGGTTGTGTTGGATGGTTATTGTGTTTCTAAATTTAGACTTTACTTGCTGATTTCAGTAACTCATGCTAGTTTAGAAGTTGAATTGGATTGGAATTAGTTTTTGGATTTATTGGATTTCGGGATTGTTTTTGGTAAAAGTCGGGAACTAGATCCTCTGGCTGTAGAAGTGACACTACAGTTGGTAATCTGTTGCCTACCTTGACCACGTAACTCCCGTGGATCGACCCTTACTACCGCTATACTAGTGTGTGTTAGGTTATTTTACTATTTTTTACCGTACGACGACTTAGACATGTCAAATGGTTCCAACACTTTCTCCCTTGTTCTGAAATTATTTTTGTACAACGAGGGCGTTGTACCGTTTTAAGTATGGGGTGTGGACAGTCAAAAGAGTGTTTTTGAAATTTTTGCGGGAAATGAGTCAATTTTCAAAATTTTTTAGCAATCTTCAAAATTTTTAATAGGTTGTAATTTTGAAACGAATCGTTTCTGAATGTTATAGCATTGGTATTTTTCGAGGAATACTATGTAGTTGTTATCATGCTATTAGTTGAGTCAAATAAGTTGAGTTTTAGTAGTTAGAAGATTGGGATATTTTAAGATTGGAATTTAGGAAGGGACTGTCAAACAGTGGCCTTTGTTGTTCGAGTCGGTAAGTCTAAAATGGGTGGGGCTTATGCACCTTGCCACCTAAGATCGTCTGGTCTGGGATGGTATTTCTGAATGCTCCTTACACGGACAACATCGAAAGTCATGGACAATTCTTTAATGGCATTTACAATCTGAATAAGTACGTACACTTCATTGTGGACAGAAAATTTGTAATCAAGGGTTCTTTAGAAAGTCATGAATTCCAAAAGATATTCTGGTTATGTTTGCAAAAACTATGTCAATCTAACTCTAGGAACAATAAGCTTTGAAATTAAACATTCAAAAATGTTTGAGTCTTAGTTAAAATCTGTTAAAAACTCTCTTGCTTGGGGATAAGCAAGGCACAAGTGTGGGGTGTTTGACAACGCCTAGTAATATCAAATATTTTAGGCGTTGTTTAGCCGTGTTTTAGTTAATTTATCATTATTAATTGGCTAATATCACTTACTTTTGTACCAAAGTGCTTGGAAATGTTTTTAGTGTAAATGCAGGGGTTTTAGTGCAATTCTGGAGAAGTTGTGGAGCAAAAAAGGCAAAAAATCGGATATAGCAGAAATAGAGGCGCTATATATCCTAGATAGCGCCGCTATCTCACGATCGGATAAAATCTCCATTTTTGAATTTCAAACTCCAAGATTTCGAGATAAACCCGCAGGCGCGCCGCGGATTCCATATACCCGCGACGCGACAACCCTAATTTCGCACGACTATAAATACCGGAGTCCCGTCCGACTTTTCACTCATCCTGGGACACTAAGGAGGGATCCGAAGGCACAATTTCGTCAATTTTCAGTGGGAATCAATATTTTGGTTAGTAATTTAGTTTTTATCTTGTTTTATCAACTCGGTGTCGAGGTATTCCGCAATCGGGATTTTAGACGATTACTCGATATTCATTTAGATTCATAGTTTCTGATTTCAGTAGAATAATCAATAGTTTAAATCTGATATTTGAGTGTTTGGATATTGGTTTGAGTTTGATTTGGAAGTTAATCATTCGTTTTGATGTTTATTTGCATTTTTCGATATTGTTTCTGTTGAATGCTTGTATGTTTTGGGATTGTCATTGCTTCTGATTTTTCTGGAATTTACTTCTGGAATCAGTAAGTAATCTTAGTTTATAGTTTGGAGTAGTTTAGTTTAGTGAATGATTGTTTTGGTTTTTTTAGTATTCGTTTCGGTATTCATTTTGTGTTGGTTTTTGGGAAAGTAGAAACAATACCACTGACTGTAGAGTGGCACTATAGTTGGTATACTGTCATTCTATCTTGACCACTAAACTCTCACGGATCGACCCTTGCTACCGCTATACTAGTGTGTGTAAGGTTTATTTTATTATTTTTGACCGCACGACAACCTAGGCGTGTCACTCACCATATGACATATAATCGTGAGTCTTTTGAATCTATTAAAGAATGGAATGACACAGTGGAGTTAAGAGATAATGAGGTTACTACAAATAAATTTACATTTAGTAGCACAAACATTTAGGTGGTGTTTGTTTTTGAAGAGGTAAAATCTCTTTTGTCTTTTTCCATGTCTGCGGAAGAAGATGTAGACCAAAAGTCTTTTTCTATGTCTTCGCTCTTCATAAAAAAAAATTGTTTGTTTTTAATGTCTTTTCGAAATCATTCATTCTAACATCAATTTTAGTTAAAATAAACCCGGGTGAGATGGGAGTGGGGTGGGTAGGTAGTGGTGGGTGGAGGTTAGTGGTATGGGTAAGGGTGGGGTGGGGGTAGGGTGGGGGTGGGGGTAGGGGTGTGGGTAGGGGTGTGTAGGGTGGGGTGGGGTGGGGTTAGAATGAGATGAGATGAAGTATAGTTGAAAAGTTTCGAAAAAAGGTTCGAAAAGCTAAAAAATTTGTCTTTTTAAAAAAGAGATGAAAAAGTATTTTTTAGATCTTTTGTCTTCTAAAAAACAAACGGTTTTTTTAAAAAACGTCTACCCTTCCGCAGATGTTTTAGAGGAAAAAGACTTTTCTGGAAAAAACAAACACCCCTGGTGACACGTATCTTTGGTTGAAAAATTCTAAATTTTGCATCCCGCTTCGGCGCTTCTAACTCCCCATTGGAATCAAATCTAAATTTTTCATCCCGCTTCTAATCCCCTTAGATTAAAAAAACTAGGGTTTAGACTTTGGTAGAAAGTGCTATTTGCGATTCCAATACATGCAAGTCTCCTATACGCCATACCTCCTCCATCGACCATCAAATCCCTTTATCTTGCTGCTCAGTTTATCTCGAACATCTCCCTCGCCTTCTTACTGCTCTTTGTGTGACCCGACCACCGCAAGACCGAAGTCAAGTGGGCGTCGCTGGCACTCTGCCTTCCTCCGCTTAGGTCCGCCTTTCTCCACTATGCTCTGGCTTCCTTAATCAAGGTCTGCCTTCCTCCGCTTTCTGATTTTCTTCTTCAACTCTCAAAGGTTCTGATTTTCTCGATGCTTAGGTCCGCCTTCCTCCGCTTTCTTGCTACTGTTTATGTGACTCAGGCCACCACAAAACCGAAGTCAGGTAGGCGCCGCTGGCAATCTGACTTCCTTAATTAAGGTCAGTCGACGATTCAATTTCAAAGGATTTGTTTTCCTAATCAAATATGAAATATGTATGTCGTATTTCTGAATCTGAACAAGAGAATTAGCCAATTACCGCCATCACTAACGCCGATTTCATCAACGAAGTCCACTGGTTTCGAGGTACATACCGAAAATCCTGTTTCACTTCATAAATTTTAACAAACATTTCCATTTTATCCTATATTTTGTTTCCGAGTATGTTTCTAATATGCTTACCTTATGAAATCATTTCCATTTTAATTTAACCTTCAACTTTTTTTACAAATTTGTCCCTATTATATTTTGTAAGGGATCTGTGTTTCCTTTGTAGCCCCAAGTGACATGATGGTTGGTCGTGTATGGGCAATTCAGTCCGCTCTTGATGCAGAAGGTTTCCAGTATGCTATGATGATGTCTTATACTGCAAAGTAAATTTCTAATCTATCTCATGTATGATTTTTGATTTCTACCAAATTTTGTCCCATGTATCTTGATTTATCTACATATTGAATTGCATAGGTTAGGGGCAAAATTGGAACATGAACTAAAAATTATATTTTTTTCAGTTATGGTAGCAAACAAATACGTGGTCTTTTTAAAACCAAAATCCATGAAAGCATGAAGAAAATGTTTTTTGAACTTTGCATATGTAAAAGCAAAAAATATACTAGAAATATAATATCAAACTACATTACTAATTGGAGTGCAACAGAAAGTAGAAACACCTAAATAATTAATTAATTGGAGTGCAACGAAAAGTAGAAACTCCTAAATTATTAATTAATCAATTAATAAGAAACATATATATGTTACTAAAATGACTTCGTATTAAACTTTAGGGTTAAATGAAAAAGTTGATGTTGTATATGTTGTTTTTTCTTGTTAATTTGATCTAGATGGAGTAATGTGTGCCCTCTGTGACATTTGTGCAAAAGTTACCAAATGAACCTTGCTGAGAAGCATTGATCGAATTGTTGAGGATGAATATGAAGAAGGCGACATCCTTCTGGTTGGTACTTTCTCTCGAGTTAAACGAAAGAAATAGCAATGTACTTTATTTGATTTTTTTATTATAACATCCCACTTTCCTTTCTTCCTATCACATCATGTATTTTGAAAAATATATCAAATTCTAGAAATTAAATTTAACTACAAGCAAATTTTGCGGCTATTATAAGAATAAAGAAATTGACAGTATGCTATGATTGGGTAGTTCTTCCAAAGTACAATGCTATGATAGAAAGAAATGAAAGTTGGATGCAATAATACATGAATACATGAAAGTACAATGCTATGATAGAAAGAAATGAAAATTGGTGTAATTTATACGCCTTACTGGTCATTTGATTAGAAGATTACTTGGGAAAGCATTAGGGTTTAGTTACACAACCATAGTGTAGAGATTATTTCGAGAAATTTTTTATTGCTGTTGTTGTTTATTAGTCTAGTGATTTAAATGTAGGCTATATACTTTGAAGCAATTGGTATGGTTGAAGATTATCAATAGGCTGTTTCAGTGGCCAATCTTGGAGGCATTCGAGACACACAGGGCTCACACCTGACACCAATCTTGGCCTAAAGAATTCTCCTCAGGTCTGATTTCAAATCTTTTAGGGCTTCAATTTATACATCATCAATGTGTTTAATACTTTAATTTGATATTATTTCAGGTATATGAAGCCTTTGAACATCGATTAGTTGTTGCAGAAGCTGCTCAAAGACTTAGACTTCCATTAATTTCAAAAGATGGTGAGGTTCATGAGGAAGAAATAGAAAAATAGAGTGGATTATCAAGAGGTTCCCCTGATACTACAAGTACCAGTATCACAAGAAGCTGTAATTCTAGTAACTGTACAAACATTTCTTCAACAAACAATATGTTTCCCACAAATACCCCTGACTCGGTGGATCCTGGAGTTGGTGGTGTTCCTAATCGGTTTCTTGGAATAACACCTGCTTATTTGTGGCAAAGTCAAGTCCAACATGCACCATTACCTATGGTAAGATGATACTGTATTCGTAAGAATCCACATTTTATACATTGTTTATATGGCAAATTATGGAGATTAGCAATGTGCTTTGGGCAATGTACTTTATTGTTTACCTATAATAGCAACATACATACATTTCTTTATCGATAATAACAATGTATATTGCTATTATGAGTAGAAAATAAAGTACATTGCCTATATTGATCAATTGTTGTAGGATGTGGGAGAATACCAAATGCCACTTCTTCGTGAGATAAAGATTCGTTTAAAGGCTAAATGTGACAAATTAGCTGATGCTTTTATTGATGACTTGGGTTAGTTGACTTACAATTATATTACTTAATTAACATTATACTATTTATATAATACTGTAAAATATTGAAAGATAAAATATCTTGATGTTTTGAAGCATGCGTCTTGCAGATCCATCAACGGGTAGTCAAAATTCAAGTGCTCGGCTTCCAGAAAGGTCTAATTTTGTTTTACTTTTTATTTAGTGAATTTAATCTTTTACCCTTTTATACCATATGCAAATTTTATATTTTTTGTTACCTAATTATGTACTTTTCACATGTATCGAAAAAGAATTTAAGTTTACTGTCTTATTTTTTTAAAACAAGGTACAGTTAATGATTGAGGAGATTGAAAGAGAAGAAATAGCTTTGCATGAAGATCTATATTCTGCTGACAAAAAGTTTGCAGAATATTACAATGTATGTAATAAAAATGTTATTTTAATCGTTACATATAATAAAAAAAGTATATATTTACAATTGTTGGCTAAATTTAAATTGCATTTGTTTTGTAAAGGTGTTGGAGCAGATTCTTGGTGTGCTTATTAAGCTTGTGAAAGATTTGAAGTTGCAACATCAACATAAATATGTGAGGAAACTATTTCATATTACATTTTTGGTCACCGAGTATGACTGACCTTTTAGTTTTAGTCTCATAAAGTTCTCTTTCCATTTTAGTCTTTATTTGAGGTTTTTGTAACGTTTTGGGTTCCTGTTCAGAGTAAATTGACTATATTTTTTGGACCAAAGTTGCAAAAATCAACTATACTCAGGGACCATAATTGTAATATACTGTAGTTTTTTTCTTTGTGATAATAAACATAATGAATATGAAATTTTTGTAGGATGAACTGCAAAAGACTTGGTTGTGCAAAAGGTGTGAAACCATGAGTGCTAATTTGAGGTGTGTCTCTTTTTATTCTCTTTACCTATCACTTCACTCAAAAGACGATTTTACCCTCCTCGATTTGTTTTGTTTCAGAGTTTTGGAGCATATTTTTCTTCTTGAAACTTACACACAGGAATCAGTTCCAGCACTACATAAGATACGGTAAGGGCAATGGTGTTTTTATAATTTTGTTTTCTCTTTGTGATTTAAAAGGGTTTATTTGTAATTTTACAGGCAAAATTTGGTCGAAGCCACAGAAGAAGCTTCACTTGCATACAACAAAGCCGTACGTTTTTCTTCTGTCATTGCCATATTATATAATTAGTTAATTACATTTTTGTCCCTGAGTATGGCTGATGTTTTCAATTTTGGTCCCAAAAAGTTTATTCTTGCACTTTTGGTCCTTATTTGATGATTTTTAGCGTTTTTGGCCCTTGTTCCAAGTAAAATGACTATATTTTGGATCAAAGTTATCTTTGCAATTTTGATTAAAAAATATAGTCATGTTACTTGGAACAAGGACCAGAAATGTTAAAAAAACCTCAAATAAGGACCAAAATTGCAAGAGAAAAATTTTGATCCCAAATACAGTCATTTTACTTGGAACAGGTACCAAAAACATTAAAAAAAAAACTTCAAATAAGGACCAAAATTGCAAGAGAAAATTTTCATCCAAAAATATAGACATTTTACTTGGAATAGGGACTAAAAATGTTAAAAAAAAAACCTCAAATAAGGACCAAAATTGCAAGAAATCTTTTAATCCAAAAATAGTCATTTCACTCGGAACAGGACCAAAAACGTTAAAAAAAAAAACTTCAAATAAGGACCAAAATTGCAAGAGAAAAATATGATCCAAACATGTCATATTACTTGAAACAGGGACCAAAATGTAAAAAAAAACCTCAAATAAGGGCCAATATGGCATGTGCAGGCAAGTTCTTTTGCTAGTCTAATTTATGTCTTAATACATCAATTGTTCAGCTCTTTTAACTTGTTAAAATTAAAATGATGCAGATGTTATGCTTAGAACTTAAAGGATACATTCATCGATGGACTTGATAGAACTATGAGAGATTGAGAGTGGCGATCTAGCATGGGCAAAAGATGAACATAAAATTGTATTTTAAAAAGGTTGAATATAATATAGTTTACTAGTTTTAATTTATGTTGAATATAACAATGTACTTGTATTTTATTTATTGTTGCATTTGAATATACTATACTTTTGGAATCATATATGGTTTGTCTAATATTTAGTAGTAGTTAGATAATATTTATTTTTGCATTTAAATAGTGAAAAATATAATTTATTTTAGCAATTAAATAGTGGCATAAATAGAGTACCACTAAAACCTACAAGTACTATAGTGGCATAACAGAAAAGTGCCACTAAAACCCAAAACGTCAACCGCGGGACAATTAAAAAGTGCCACTAACGATTTTTAGTGGCACTGCTTTTAGTGACACTTTTTTTTGCGGATTGCTACATGGGCCTTTAGTGGCACTTTTTGGGTTTTTAGTGGCACTTTTTTGTGTCACTAAATGTCATTTTATTTGTAGTAGGTACATAGTATCAACGGTAGCGGTACGGTGCAGCTCAAAATACATGATGGTATAGTCTAAAGACTTGATTATTGGTTTGCTTCGTACCTAAGGAAGACCATGATTTCCCTTCGTACTTTGGTAAATCATGGATTGGAATACTCTAGTGAAGGAGAATGGATGAAATTCTTCAAGGGTGCTCTTGTGGTTATGAAGGGGAAGTTACATCATGGGTTTTTTCATGGAAGGCAGCTCGGTTAGAGGAACTACGACCGTCTTCAATCTTTGGAGCAACTCGATGATAAAATAGAGTTGTGACGTCATAGATTGGGCAATATGAGCGAGAAAGACATGGACATCTTGAGTAAATAGGGGCTATAATATTCTATGAGGCATGTGTAAAGGGCAATAAACGCATGGTGAAATACGTTCACTCGGATTTATGGGGACCTTGTATTTTGAAAACCTATGACGGATGTTTGTACTTTGTGACATTTATTGATAAATGCTCAACGAAGGTGTGGTTGTATTTTTTGAAGACAAATGACAAAATGTTTGGAAAGTTCAGGAGTGGAAGACTATGGTTGAAAAAATGTTTGGAAAATAAGTCAAGAAACTTAAAATTCATAACGCTTTAGAGTTCTACAACGCTCCATTTGACAACTTTGTAAAGCGGGAAGTATATTGAGGCACTGTACTATACAACACACACTATAGTAAAACAGGATGACAGAACGGATGAAACCAAACACCGATGCAGTGTGCATTGTGAATGAGAAACAATTTTGGCCCGATACTGTCATTACGACTTGTTATCTGGTGAATAGATTTCCATCAGTTAAGTTGACTTTAAGACTCCTCAAGAGGTATGGTAAAGAATCCATCTGATTATTCTGTACTATGAATATTTGGTTTCCTTGCTTACGCTCATGTGAATTTTGTAAACTGGAGTCGAGAGTAGCGAGATACATACATCTAGGATATGCGACCAGAATAAAAGGTTATCATTTGTGGTGTACATATTAAGGAAGAAATCTGACCAGAAGGTAGAGTTTGTTACATAGATTCCGGATAAAGTTGTGCTCAATGATGATCAACAGCCTAGTTGAAACAAAGAAGAACCCACTTTGGTACCGGGAGAAAAGAAAAGGAGGTTAACCGTATAGCAAAGAAGAGGACGGAAATAAACATTGAACATAAGATAAATATGTTAGATGCGTCAATAAGTGTGAGATCGTATCTGTAGCATATATTTTTGCAGTTGGTGATGACATTGATTCAAACAAGCTACAAACGTAGTTATACTTGTTTCTACACATGGATGATATGCTCATTACACCCAAGGAAATTGATGGATTCAATAACTTGAAGATGCTTCCGAAAAGTAAGTTTGAGATAAAGGATTTGGGTGCAGTAAAGAAGATATTAGGTATGGAGATCTGGAGGGACACGAAGCAGGGTTGTTATATGTTTCTCAACTAGAAGGGCCTACAACTGCTTTACTTTGATTAGTCCAAACTAGTTGGAACGCCTTCGGTGGTACATTTTAAACTTGATCAAAGTGTAATACCAATTATGGATGAAGAGATGGATTACATGAGTTGGCTTTCGTACTCAAGTGTTGTCGGAAGTCTGATGTATGTTATGGTCTATATCAGGCCTGATTTAGCTCATGTTATGGCAACTAGGTTTATGAGTAATTGAGGAAAGCTCACTGGGAAGCAGTCTAAGTGGATAATACAGTACTTGAAGGAAACGAATGAAATTTGTTTAATTTATGGTGCTAATGCTCAAAACAATAGATTGGTTAGTTATACAGACTCTGAATATGAATATGATGGTGATCTTGTGAAAAGAATATCACTAACATGTTACATATTTTCACTATTCACATGTGTCTTAAATTGGAAGTCAACATTACAAGTTACTATTGCCTTTTCCAATACTGAAGCAGAGTACATGCCTATGACTTAATGGATAAAGGAATGTCTTTCTGATAGTGAGAGTGTTTTCTGTCTTGTGAAGAATCCTTTTATTATGAGAATAAAAAACATAGTGATGTTCAGTTGAACTTCATCAGAGATGTCTTGGAAGAAGAATGGTTTCACATTCAGAAGATTAATATCAAGGAGAATCTAACTGATATGTTGACAAAGTCGTTGGCCGTAGAAAAGTTCCAGCATTACTTGGACTTGGTTGATGTATGCCGGAGGTAAGTCCTTTCGGGGTGAAGTGGTAGGAAGGAGAGGATGTTCTTGTTTTCATTGGATTGGTAAATGCTCAAATCAAGGTGGAAATTGTAGGGTATAACTTGAGATTCAAGGATCTATACTGAAGCTTGATATTACGGTATTTGGAAGGAGTTGTCTAGGGTGGATGCTTATCAGGAGTAAATGAAGCTATTTGGACTGAATGATCATCAGGAGTAAACAACTTGTCTGAATTCAGGACTAGCCCGCCAATAGGGAATCCTATCAGGAGTAAAGAGTTGATCTAGAAGGTTAATGCCAAGTTAGAAGAAGAATATAACGGATCTAAGGACGCAGTATCTGCTGATGAGACATTGTTACTTAGAAGTGTGGACTACTGAGAATTAAGAGGCTTGGTACTGCTGATTGATATCCGCAGTGGTAATATCCGATGTCCATCACTCACAACTATATTTACTGGATTGCTGAGAGGAATCTCATGTTGTATGTCCGTTTAGTTTCATGGGTCTAGCCAAGTTATTTGTAGGGTTTGCCTTTGAAGTTTGAATCAATGCTATATATAATGGCACCTTGTTAGGTTTTGAGAGATCAATCGTCGATTATAACACTCGTCTTCCAAGCTAGTAAATAAAAATATTTTCTCCTTGTCGTGTGGACGTAGGTCACATCGAGGGAACCACATTAAATCTTGCATCTTTGTTTCTTGTGTGATTTGTTGATTCACGACATAAGAAAAAACATATGACTTTACCAAACATTATTAGTTGAGTAACCTATGAAATTTAGTAAATTGAAATCACTATATCGGTTGGTGACTTGAGCGTTAAATTCATTGTTGTACAAAGTTGGAGTAGTACTACATTTCGAGATTACCATCCACATTTAAGAAGTAATTGGTAAATAGAAGTGACCCCGCCGAGGTAGATCTCAGGTATCAGGCAAAGAACAAGGAATCTCAAAACAGAAGATAGGATGACAGCATCTTCCCAGAAATCGCAATAACAATTTCTCATTCATTTTCAAACATGGAAATGAAATTAAAAAATCTACATTAGGGTAAAACATAAAATCAGATGGGATCTACCTTCATTTTAGCTCATTGAACTGCATATATCTCATTTAAACACAGTGGCAATGATTCAAATACAAAACTTGTTGGAGAGACAAAGAGATTTGACGTAATTCAAGGACCTCGAATTGGGCCAAAGCAGAAACACCCACCAGGAGCGACTTGATCTTCAGGCACCATACCTCCGCCTTTGCTGGTATCAACGCCCTCTAGTAACTTCACAACTTCAACCATCTCTGGCCGTTTATCAGGATTTGCATCCCAACATTTCCTCATTATGTTTGCTAAAGAACTTGGGCAGCATCTTGGTATCTCTGGCCTTAGATTCTACCAATATTATGTGTCACATTTAAATTTAGTAACAATTTTAAATAATCAACATGCCCAGAATAGCCGAAAATAGTAAACCAATACGGGCAAACAGAAGTAGTTGACTCACATGTCGAACAACTGCTGATGAGATTTCAGCGAAACTGAGAAATGGGTATGGAAGATCACAACAATAAGTTTCCCATAAGCATACACCGAAGCTGTATACATCACATTTTCTGTTATAAGGCTTTCCCTCAAGAACCTGGGGAAACCCATTTCAAATATTTCATATTAGAGATAAAATGATTAAGCGAATATGCAACTTTAAGAAACTCGATGAGTGAGATTACCTCAGGAGCCATATAACCTAATGTTCCAGTTTCACCCGTCATGTCTTTGGGATTCTGAGCTTCAACACGAGCAACACCAAAATCCGCGATTTTAAGGTTCCTATGAGAATCTAGCAACATATTTTCCGCTTTAACGTCACGGTGGACAATCTTCTTTGAGTGGAGGTAGCTCAATCTACAAAATTGCTAACACTCTATATTTATTTATTCATTAACGAAAGAATGTATTTAATTCTTTATGATACAAGAGAAACTTACCCTCTAGCAAGATCCAGAGCCAATTTAACCACAGCTTTATAGGGAAGCTTTCTCTTCCTGTTCTTGTACAATAACCCTTTTAGGGTCCCGCCGTTGAGAAATTCTACAACCACACAACAAGCCTTGGATGGAAGTTTCTCAGTAGGATCAGAGTTTTTAGTAGGAATCTTGAGATTGGAAGTCCCCATTGAAGCACCAATAAACTGCAGCCCACTTTATAATTGTTAAAAACATTAAAGAGACGATACTCTTGAGGATCATATGATCATATATGTATATAAATGTTTCCGGTACGTACACTAGTAACATTTGGATGGTCTAACTTTTGCCAAACAGCAACTTCTTGCTTGAATGATGCTCGTAAAGCTGCCAGTTCGTTAGTACTTGCCATGTCATCCTCTCCCCAATCCAACAGTTTCACTATAATACAGTAACAATATATTTGAATAATGAAATTTAAATATAGATAGAGGATCATTGAATGTGAAAATTTTCACCACTAGATTATTAACTTCTGGATGATGCTGACGGGTCATTTGTAAAACCTTAGTAGTAAAGATAATACGTAATCACGGTCTCTTATTTCAGCTCATACCCAAGAAAATTGTAAAAGAAACTAAGCTTCAACATCCTGATTATCATAATATTTTAATAGCCCAATTTGGCTTGCATGGCAACTTAGAGATCCCGTGTTCAACTTATATGTTAGTGTAGTTCACATGATCACTACGGATCTACACATTAGTGGATCCAGGTTTCAAACATGGGTATACACTTCCATTGTCATTACCTAAAAGAGTTATTAATTATTCTTATATTACCAAAGCTACAAGAAAAACGTTTGATGGTATCCCATGCATACCCTCTCTTGGTGTGGATCCGCCCATGGATGGGTAACAAATAAAAAGAAAGCACCATTAATCCATTATGTCTTTTGAAACAATCGTTTCAAAGGTCTATAAGAACCCCACATTTGATCTTAACTTGTCAAAAAATTATAAGACATGTGAATATAGGGATAATTAAACTTAATTATGATGGAAAATCCTATACATTAACAGAGATGAATGTAATTTCTACCAAGTACGTACCAGCAGAATAAATCCATGAGAGTTCTTGCAGAAAGCAAGTAAAATTAAAGAACTTACCAGCAACATCTTGCCCATCATAAGTGCCACGATAAACGGTACCATATGTTCCTCGAGCAATAAGATTCCTTAATTCCAACTTAGCCAAATCAATCTCCCATGATTCCTTAGGCCTATTAGGTTCTTCATTTTTTGACCACGCTTGGCTCAGCTGCTTCTCTAGGTGCACATCCAAGCTTTTGAGATCAATTTTATCAGCTCTAAACATGTCTTTGGTGCTTGCACACTTGTTGCTCTCCCCTAACATGCCTTTCTCTCGAACACTTCCCATGCTTTTCGACTTCGATAGAGACTCAGGCTTTGGGTTATTTTCGGTTTCCACATTTGTTTTAGAATCCATTGCTGTAAACACCGATTAATCATTCACATACATAAAACGGTACAAAATCAATAACTACATTTACTTTTTCTATAATGATTATAAATGATAACAAGTTTTCTAAAAGGAGACCCTAAATGCAAGAAATTGAAGGAATAGACTTAAAAACCATATATAATATTCTGTTTTCATCCAGAAAAAAAATTTCACCCACAAAAGGGAACCTTGCAATTTAATTTACATATTTTTATAAAAGTTATTGGATAGAAACCTATATACTTCCATCATGGTGTAATTATGATTGTGTTTTCACGTAAAAGCTAGAATCATGTTTCCAAGGAAATTTCTTCACACCACATGCATGTCAACATTAAGAGACAAAAAAGCGAAGACGCACCTTGCTCGCGAAATTGTAAGAGATAAAGATGGGAAGGACAAGCACCTGGAATTCAAAACTCAAAACCAGGAAATTTAAATGTGTGAAGAGTGAGAGAGAAGACAGATGGGTAGAGGGAAGAGAGAATCAAAATTTGACTACACCTAAATAAATGCTGAAAGGGAAAGAGATGGCAGTGGCTCAGCGGTCACATGATGGATTATGCCAAATTATAGAATGAGAAAATTATGGTAACAAGCTTGAAGATTAACGAGATGAAATGAGCCTTATATTTTGCGCAATCGGTGGGATAAAAAATTAGAGGTATCGAAATGTGTGAACCGTAGCTTCTAATCTTATTACCTCATACACTTCGAAAAATAAGACCCGCCTTTTATTTCACGAAGCTCATATTTACCCTTTCTTACAGGATTTTCTCAAGGTGCTACAATTGTTCTGTAAAGAGATAGGACTATTTTTCACTACAAAAGCATGCACTTAAAATGTGTTCGCTAAAAGTCAACAACGACAATTCGTCGCTGAACATATATACCTATTTTGACGATAATTATGTCGCCATAGATTGTCGCTTCAACATAATATATTGACTATATTCGATCACAAACTAAATACTTAAAGTTGCTAAAGTCGTCATTCAAAATTTAAAAAAGTAATTACCTCTAGCGATAAAATGAAGTCGCTAAAGTCAACCAAATTTTGTTAATCTTAAGTTAACTTTAGTGGCAACATGTAATAACTAAAGGTATTTGCATATTTTGTTTTTCGAAAACATTATGTTTTTCTAATATTTTTGAAAAAATTACAAGATAAATCAATACAAATTTCAGAATTCCAAAATGCAAACACTTTAAGTTTCATAAATATGAAACGATAAACTAGTACAAAGTTTAATAATGTTCGATCTCTATAAAGCAAAACATAACAACAACAAACCGATGCATAAATGAAATGTCGTGACGATTGAGTTTCACATTAGTATATTACTCATTCCAAATATTCGAATATCAGGGTATCACTAAGTATTGAACCCTTTCTATTCATAGTGAATACATGAAGATAATATACACAACAGTTTACATACTTATAAGTTCTAACCTGACACTATATTTTACTAGCATGTGTCCTATCCTTCAATAAGCATATCAAAGCCAAGTCCCCAACTTCTTGAAGCGGCTAAACTTCATGCTTATATAGGTAGTTCTTTTATTCTTGCACCTGCAAATGCAATTTTTCAAAAAAGGTATTAATAAATAAAATTTCAACCTCCTTTACTTGCAGTACTGAACACATACCTTGGGATGATGTTAACAATGTGTTCCAATCTTCAAATATCAAGCTTTCCATATTGAATGCCTCATCTAATATTACATTAGATGGGAATTGGGTATCTCAATATAAAAGATTTCAGTTGGACTTTAAACCCATGCCCACAGCCGCCTTGTGCACAAGATCTCTTGCTAACCAAGGTTGCAGCACTATATATACTTGACTATATGCCTTAGCCAAGGTTGCAGCACTATCACATCTGATAGAAATGGTAGATATCGGTTTGGGCCCCAATGGAATTTCATATATCAAATTCCTTAGCCACTCAGCTTCTTTACTAGCAGCAGACAATGCTACAAACTCAGACTCGATGGTTGAGTTCGTAATACAAGTATGTTTCTTGGATGCCCAAGAAAAGACACCTCCTTCAAGAAGAAATACTCAACTACTAGTAGAGGAGTGATCCTCTAAGTTGGCAATCCATCTGGCATCTGAATAACCTTCCAAGACAGAAGGATATCCACTATATGTCAAATCATAATTCATGGTTCTTTTCAAATACTTGAATACTCTATTTATAGCTTGCCAATGATGTGAACTAGGATTGCTAGTCTACTTACTAAGCTTTCCTACAGCATATGCAATATCAAGCCTGGTGCTAATCATGGCATACATAAGACAACCAATAGCTATTGAATATTCAAGTTGAGACACTGGAGATCCCTTAATGGGTAGAAGCTTAAGATTAGGATCTGTAGGAGTGCTAATAAGAGAACAATTTTCAAAGTTAAACTTCTTCAATATCTTCTAAATGTAATGAGATTAAGAAATTGAAATCCTATTGTTTCCTCGTTTGATTCTTATACCAAGAATCACATCAGCCTCCCCCATGTCTTTCATGTCAAAACTAGATTATATAAATTTCTTGGTTTTATCAACTTCATCTTGATCAGTACCAAAAATCAACATATCGTCTACATATAGACAAATTATAACTCCTTACCAGAAGTATCAAATTTGCTATATACACACACTTGTCAACTTGGTTAAAGCAAAATCATTAGACAATACCACATCATCAAACTTTTGATGTCATTGTTTTGGTGCTTGTTTCAAACCATATAATGATTTCTTCAACTTGCACACCTTGTTTTCATTTCCAGGCATCACAGACCCTTTAGGTTCTTTCATGTAAATTTCCTCATCCAAGTCATCATTTAAGAATGCAGTTTTCACATCCATTTGCTAAATCACAAGGTTATGTATAGCTGCAAGAGCTAACAAAAATCTAATAATTGATATTCTAGCAACAAGAGTATAAGTATCAAAGAATACAATACCTTCTTTTTGCCTAAATCCTTGGAACAATCTAGCTTTGTACTTATCTATTGTGCCATCCACTTTCATCTTTCTTTTGAGGATCCATTTACATCTCAATGCCTTGCATCCGGGAGGCAAATCAGACAATACCCAAGTATTGTTGTTCATGATAGAATCAATGTCATCCTGAATTGCTTCTTTCCAGAAACGAACATCCCTAGATACCATAGCTTCATTAAAAGTCTTTGGATGTTCCTCAAGAATAAAACAATATTGATGTCGAGACACAGTTTTATTCCTCGTTTCTTCAACTAAATAAAGTTGAAAATAAGATCCAAAAGATTTAGTTTTTCTTGCTCTAGTGCTCTTCCTAGGTCTAGGTACAGAACTTGTACCACCAGGAACATATACAGATTGAACTGTAGTCTTGCTACAAGATTGCTGAATTATGTCCCTTAGTCTAGGTATAAATTCAAATGTCTCTTTATCAAAGATAGCATCTCTTGACTCTATAACAATGTTCACAGACACTGAGTCATTCGATTTTATAACATAGAATCTATATGCTTTGAAATGCTCAACATACCCAATGAAGATATAATATATACCCTTTTCTCCAAAGTTTTTCCTTTTAGGTTCAGTGAGTCTTATAACAGCTCTAAAACCCCAAACTTTGAGATAACTCAAATTTGGCACATTTTTATGCCAAAGTTCATACGGAGTAGTCTTACTCCTTTTGTTTGAAGTTTTATTCAAGATATAACATGCAGTCAGCATAGCCTCACTCTAAAATCCTTCACTAAGACCATAATAGGATAACATGGAATTAACCATTTCCTTCAAAGTCCTATTCTTCCTTTCAACTACACCATTTTGTTGTGGTGTGTAAGGAGCAGTGGTTTGATGTATTATTCCAATAGATTTGAAATAAATTGGATCATAATACTCACCACCTCTATTAGTACGCAAAACTTTTATCATTTCATTATTATATAGATCTACTTGTTGTTTATAAATTTTAAATTTATCAAGAGCTTCATCTCTTGAATGCAATAAATAGACATAATAATATCTAGATGCATCATCAATAAAAGTAACAACATACATTTTGTTTCCTAGGGAAGGTGTTACATGAAAATCACACAAGTCACTATATATGAGTTCCAACACCTTGCTTTCCCTAACAACATCCTTCAAAGGTTGTCTTGTGATTTTAGTCAACATGCAAGTTTTACATTTTTCATTATTCATATCAAAAGAAAGAATTAGACTCATTTTAGATATATCTTTTAATCTATTATAATGAATATGTCCTAGTATAGCATGACATAAATTTGATTTATTCAAGTTATTGCTAGTACTAGTTGAAGCCATGCAAATCGAATTATCATAAGAAGGATTTAAGATTAAGGCTAATCATACCATTACATACATATATGAATCCAACAAAAGTACCATGTCTTGACAATATATACTTGTCGCGTTCTAATACTTTTTTGTAACCACACTTATTTAAAACTATTTCAGATAAGAGATTCTTTCGAATCCCTAGTACATACAACACATTGTCTAAACACAAACATTTCCTAGAAGTAAAGTAAAGTAAAACAGATCCTAACCCCTTGATCGGTTCGGTTGCAACATTTCCCATCTTCACAACAGATCCGTCTCCAATTGGTTGACATTCCTTAAACCGACGAAGATCCTTTTGTTGCACCCGAATCAACCCACCATGCAACATCATCATCCTGCACATAAAATGCTTCAGAAATCACAGAAACATAATTATGCGCATAATTGAAATTCTGCATAAAATCATATTTTTGACATAGTTGTTTTTCTGGATCCTTAGATCCACTTAGACCCACATCCTTGTTCACCCTATGAAGGAAAAAAATCTTTCTTAAAATGACCCAGTTTGTTACAATTCCAACAAACCAGTTTCGCCTTTTTGTTTGAAGACTTTTCATCCTTCCCCTTAAACTTCCTTTTGCCTTTAGACTTGTTAGAATTCTTAGATCCATCACCTTCCACTATATTACAGAAGAGGAACCAACTTGGTTCTTGCCTTTAGGATTGTTATCAAGTTCTTGAGTCTTTAAAGACTCCTCAATCCCTAAATGGCTTCCAAGTTGAACCAAAGTCAACTCTTCCTTGTTATGTTTCAGAGTATGATTAAACTCTTTCCAGGAAGGGGCAGTTTGTCAATGATAATAGCCACAGAAATGGCTTCATCCATTTTCATATTGTGTTGAGAAAATTGTCCCAGAATCCTCAACATTTCACGGAATTGTTCCATTACAGACCTGGAATCAACCAACTTTTAACCCATGAAATTACTGACCATAAACTTCTTGCCAGAAGCATCATCAACCATGTATTTGGATTCCAATGAATCCCATAGTTCTTTTGCAGATTCGACATTTTGATAGACATCAAAAAGAGAGTCAAACATACCATTGAGAATGTGACCACGACAGATGCAGTCATCATTTTCCCACTTTGATCTCCTTCTTGTTGCTTCCAGGGGTTTATCATCAACGATTTCAGGCATGGGTGTACTCAGAACATACATCACTTTTAGAGTTGTAAGAAGGAAATGCATATTCTTGTGCCTTCTACAAAAATCTTGTACTTCAAACTTGGTCATTTTGTCGAATTTGCTTGTCATATCCTTCATAGAATCTCCATTCGCTATTGTCACAAAATACTTCGATTTTTGTTAGAAATTGGGGTGAAAGTCATGGTGTCACTATCTAATCAAAGTATTTCGATAGTACAGATCGAGCACTCGATTGGATAAAATTCAGAGATATGAACGGAGAATATGTAAAGTTGTGTGTTTACGTATGTACCAGAAATTGACCAAAAACGGGATATCATCCTTGTCTAAAAAACTGACATAAACTGTCACCAAGACAGTTTTCTCAACCATCAAACGGTCATAAACTGCTACCATATTTTGGGTTCTACATAAGGGTGAAAAACTGAGTCTATTTATAGAAAAACGAATTTTTGATGCATTTTTAATAAAGCAATATCACCCAAATAAATTGACTCCAACCAGCTGCTCTGCCCCTTGGACCCCACCAGGGGCTGCCGCCCCTTGCACCCCGCTACCAAGGGTGCTACCCCCGGATCCCCGTCAGTTCAAGGGCTTCACTCTTAAATAGCAGTGTACTTTCAATCTTGAACAAACTCAAACAAGTGTGTGCTCCGCACCACCCTTACTTGTTCAATGTTTATCAAGATTGTATTTGGTCAACAAATTAATTCATTACACTTAAATAACATGAAAGGTTTTCTGCAAATCAATGAACTAAAACCTAAGTTCACATGCAACCTATAAACATCTATGTTTTCTTCTAATTGAACATATAACTAATTCCTAAAAGGCCAATAAAAAATTACTAAAGAATAAAAACAGAAAAACTAACCTTTAGGTTTTTCTTGGAAGCCAAGCAGCACAATTGTCCTGCCTCAAATGAAGTCACACCCAGAAGAAGGAGGAGAGGAGAACGAAATTCTAGAGAGTCCAGGTCAAAAATGGCGCAGGTTTTTGGTCTCTGGGGCTCCCTATTTATAGCCTCCAGCAGATGACCAGATAAACCTTTAGAGATAAGCCTTTTTGAATTCAAATAAGATAAACCTTTATCTTACAATTCAAACTCTTATCTACCTATTATTAAAATCGAATATATATATATATATATATATATATATATATATATATATATATATATATATATATATATATATATATATATATATATATATATATATATATATATATATCCATATATAATTTTCACCAATAATAATACTGCTATAATTGTCACTTACTCAACTATTGAATAATTACAATTCTAGTCCCTACACCTTTACTTAATTAAATTAATCACCAAATTAATTCCAATTAATTCCAGATTAATTTCTAATTAATTGATATAGTTTCTAATTAATATATTATCACTTTAATATATTAATAAACCATATATTTAATTTCTATTGATTTATTAATCATATAATAAATCAATCTTTCTCTCTACCGAACTTTCTACCAAACCTCTAGCTATGAGGGCAACCCAAATGGACTTTGCTATTATTAATTAGGTAAATACTAATTATTAGTCATGGCTTAGACACCTAATCCAACAATCTCCCACTTGGATAAGTTTATGACTATAATTACCAATTTAACCTCTAATTAATCAGCAAACTGTAGCTTCCTAGAAACTGCTGCCGAACTCTGACCTAGTCAGTTCTGTCCATAGATAAGTGATCATATGATCCTTCGTCCAACAAGATATTTTCAGACACGAGAGATGGATTGAGATCAATCTCTGTCCGATACTCTGTTTCCTGATTTCTGATTTTGCTTATGACTTTAGGACTTCTAATTGAACACATCAATTTAGTCCAGGCTGGCCAGCACTTTAGTCAACTTCAAAATCATCGAGAGGCCTACAGATATATGTTTCCCATCAGGGTCAAGGAACAAATAAGCTTCGACTCATATGCTTATATCTTTTACCAGTCAAATCATTCACAACAACACTTTTTATAACATCGAGTTACCGATGCGTTTTCATGCTCAATGAACAACTGCCTTGTAAATTATAACTTATATCTCTCCAATTCAAGATCATAAGATATTATCGTCTCAACATTGCTCATGATGTAATCCATGAAGCAATCTATTGAGCGTGGGTTTATCCAATACTCAAATCTCCATTTCTAAGTACTCATGAATGTTGTAGCAATCCTATTGCTATGTCTAACTCCTTAGACAATCTACAAACACTTCATGACAGTCTTGATTCAACACTTACTTCCCAAAGTATGAGCGACTGTGGACCTTTCTGAATAATTAAATTATTCGGGAAGTAAAACATGCGAAAGCGAAACATAAAGATCTGACTGGCAGCTACTCCTGCTTATTACCAAGTCTCCACTAGGTAATCACCAAGTCGGATCTTGTCATAAACTATTATCGGTTTCAAGATTTCTTTTAAACTTTCAATTCTAATTTTATAGCTATGTCTTTATGAACCTTTCACTCTTTCTATGTATCCAGAGTATCTTATACTGATGCACTTTATTGCAGATAATCCAATCGGATGCTCTTCCGATGACATCTCAATATGTTATCCTGTCTTTTTCTCTCCTAACTCCATTCTCGTAATGTGTACTGTGACTTCCTATGGTTCTTGGGGTCTTTAGTCTACTTGACTGCACCCTAAGACTATTTCGAGGTGCTATGATGTGTCGGTGAACCACACGTGCTCCATCAGAATACCAACGAGATTCTTTAACCATGAAGTCCTTTAACATCATGTCCTGAAGTTACTTTGAAAAAATCTTTCAAATTATTACTATTACTTTCACCCTAATCATTTCCCAATGAATTCTTACGTGAGTTCAAACAATCCATCCAGTATTCCTAGCCAGACAATGTCCTGAATCCAACTTCCTATGCCCTAAGCATCAAGTCATCAGGATATGTTCATGACATTCTGATCGATCCAAGAAACTTGTGGAACTCGATCTAATCTTATTCCAAACCCTTTCAGAATCAAAAGATTATTTATTATCTTTGTGTCATGATTTTCAAAAGACTATTTCCTTTCGGAGACTCTTCTCATGCATCTTGAATCTTATCAAGATCATGCTTACAATGGCTAGGTCTATGCTGGCAATTTCATCTATCCAATAGATGTCTGTGAATTACGTGAGTATGCTGCACCTTCTTTATTTCTTTCATGCCAAGTCATCACATTTTGCAATGATAGGAAATTCCTTTCCTAGGCTATGCATCTTGAATCTCATCAAGATCATCTTGGCAGAGTTTCGATCTATCTCATAGACGTTTGCAACCACCTTAGTATGCCGTATTTCTATTAAGTCTTTCATAGCGATCCGTCTCTTAACACCAAGTCATTACACTTTGTAATGAAAAGAGACGTTTCCTAGAAACAGTATGTAACCCACATATGGAGATAGTAGATAACAGCGACACTCCCACTGGCTTTGACACGGTTATGGAGTATTCATAAAATCCAGGACTTTTGGCACATTTTGAGAATCCAAACCTTTCTGACATCTTAATGGAAATCTTTCAGCCCTTTCTCAAAATCCAATCCTTTGGCATATTTGAGAATCTGAATATCCTTCCTTGCGAGATGCTCGTGGGGTAATCCCGGGCTCATGTACCTTTGTACTGGGACACTCTTTGTGAGTCCCTATTTGTGTGTCGATGATCCACACGTGCTCCACTAACGATTCACAATGTGTCATGCAGTATCCTTTCAGATTTCATCTTCTATTGAGAGTGCTTCTCCCAGAATCAATTAATTGACTCTGAGTATCGTCTCACTCAACCAGATATTCTGAAGGTATGTATCTGTCCATGTTGCTTTCTTTTGATGATTCAGTTACTCCCACTGGTTTTTAGAGCAGTTGTAGAATCAATCGAATTCTCATATAGAGTGTGTCTTGTCCTAAGGTTCTCTTGTTTGGCAGCAACCAGGCTCACCAATGCTTCCAAGTAGTCGGATTCTAAATCCATACCAACTATAGTGTTTTACCACCAATCGGTATGTCACCCCGATCATAACTACTTATGATGGTGATCAATACTACTGGTCAAGAGGAGATTATGTCAGTTGTAAAACCAGAAATCTGATTTCTACTCCAAGCCTAGTGATGACTAAAGGTTCTTTCACTTGGTTAATCCTGAACTCATTCAGGACTGTCCCAACTCCCACTGTTTCCTTAGAAAATGAGTTCTTTCTAAAAGAGCTCTTCTTTTACAATTGCAACGGGATAGCCAATGAAACGACATTGTTGATCATGTTCAGACCAGTCATGAGGTTCGGATGAACACTACAAGACCCTGGACTTTCTATGTACAAGTGGGATAATCCCAGCTTTACATTTCAGACAGTGTCTGCAAGACCTACTTAGTCTAGGATGTGGTCGGAATATGGTTTATATGGTCTGACTGGTTTTCAATTCATCAGAAACTAATTGACGATGTATGTAACACCCGACTTTTAAAACAAAACACCCCTGAAAATTTTTCATTTAAAACAACGGTTTTAATACATAAAACCATAACTAAAGGGGTATATTTTATTAAAAACGGGTACAAGTGTATCAAGGAGGGTATAAAATACCGTAATCTCCTTTGAAGCCGGGCTGCTATTGACAGCATCTAAAAGTCCCACTTCTTTAGTCACGGACTCTATCTTTTCCCTTATCAGGATCATGCTAACCTGCAGGGACATTTAACAAATAACGTGAGCTATAAAGCTCAGTGAGTAATCATATCTGCAAATAACACGTATAAAAATACATTCATGTATCTATTTGGATATCGGATCCAAACTCCTAGCCTTACTGGCTGACCACATATCTCTTAGGATTTCATATCATATTACATAGCCTTACAGGCTGAACCATAATAACCTGTAATAATCAAGCCACGTCGGTTATTTGCACATTTAATCATATTTAACCATTTCTGTCCCATGGTTCTTTGTCACAATAGACTGCATCGTATTTCATGGCTATTCAAGCCGCACCCTGTGTCATAGCTATATAAGCTGCATCAAAACAATTTCAATATATAAATCATAGCCCGAAGGCCGCACCAGCTGGGTTCAATAACCCGATATCATAGCCACAAGTGGCCGCACCATTTAATAACATTTCATTTCGTAATCATTTATGGCTCACGGGTTTGCCCCGCTTTTGCCTAGACTTACGGCTCCGTTCTTGCCATTACAATGACTCACGGATTATCCGGTATTGCCTTTTCAAAGGTTGACTCACAGCTCCGTTCTTGTCTATCGTAGACTCACGGCTTATCTGGTATTGTCGTATCATTGACTCACAGCTCCGTTCTTGTCTATCGCAGACTCACGGCTTATCTGGTATTGTTTTTTTACTTGTATTATTGACTCACAGTTCCGTTCTTGTCTTTCACAGACTCACGGCTTATCTAGTATTGTCGTATTAATTTATCATAAATCTGTCAAATTCGTCCCCCAAATCTGTTTCAATCTGCAACAGTCCAATCAATACATATCATATATGATATTAGTGAGATTACTCACCTGGATACTTGCTGCATTTAATTCCGGTTGTTTCTTGCCTTTGCGTGCACCACAACCATTTGTCCCATACCTATATATTCATTTATATACCAAATGATAATAGGTTAATCACCATTTCAGTTGACTCTACTACACAAGAGTCCAATATAACACAATTGGGGACCATTTCTAGATGATAACTTTCAATTACCATCTTTCTTTAAATTATACATTTTCCCAAAATACACGTATTTTGCTACAGTGCTTTCGGGAGGTCGTATACGTATTCCGACAATTTTCCACGAAGTTTCACATCATATTAGACCTATGTTCAAAATTTGAGGTCAAACGGACAAGTCTAGCATCAAGTCCCAAAATTGGACCAAAGCATAACAGAAGGCACGAGAAATCAGCTCATTTTCATGCAGGCGCAGGATCGCGACCCGATCTCCATGGGGATCGCGACCCTACAGGATCGCGACCCGATCTGCCGCTGTGCAGATTCTCTTGTCCGTTTTTCATGCTACAAATTCCCATTTTCTCATTTTAAGCCCTTAATACTCGACTTAATCAGTAGGGGTTTGTTCTAGGTCAAAAACCATTACTTAACCTCAGGTTTTAAGCCATGGAAATCATAGATTTCAAACATTTCCAACAATTCCCGTTTTTGACATTTTGGTCCAAAAACCGAAATTCTTCAAAATTAATCACTTCTACTGATTATTCTCATCATTAACAACATTTGGAACTCATTAGAACCCATTAGAATCCACTTAATCATATAAACATGTATTCTAGGGTTCTTGAGCAAAGTTCCAAATTTTCAATAATAGCAACCTACTTTCGTATCTTTGAGTTATGTTCTTAATACATAACTTATTTCAACTTAGAAATCATGTAATTATCATGGATTATGACTGGAATTCGAATATCTGTTCATCCCATGAAAATCATATTCAAGAACTTGACTAAAAGTAAATTACTTACCTTATTTTACTTGCCAAATCTTCATTCTTCAAACACTTGGCCTAATTTCTGCTTCACTTCTCAAGAATTTGCAGAAATCGCATCACCAAAATCCTTCCCGTAGCTTCTCCAAATGATCAGCCACATAGGAGAGTCAACTCTCCTATTTATACTTCTACATTTTTCAAATTTAGTCCCTAAGTTTCATTTCTTGAAATTTTGGCACTTTTCTCATATTTTATCACAATAAACTTTCTTTTCTTATATTTTTGCCACAAGCAAACAATATTTTTATATAATTGGTCCTTTACATGGTCAAATGACCAAATTACCCTTTTATGGTAAATTGACCAATTTACCCCTTTTCTAGTATTAACTTTCTAATACTTAGAACACCATATTAAATCATAAATACACTATGATTAACATATTAATACTTAACCAAAGTATCGTGGTGTTACAAATTCTCCCCTCCTTCAAAAGATTTCGTCCCCGAAATCATACCAACAAGCAAGGGTATTTCTTTCTCGTTTCAATTTTGGCCTCCCATATCATATGGAAACCTGTATGGTATTGCCAAAGCACTTTAACCTTACTAATCTTCGTATTTCGCAACTGTATTATCTTCCGGTCAAACATCTTCTTGGGTTGTCCCGGGTACCTGAACTTCTCATCTACCTCAATTTTAACAAGAGGTATGCATTGAAATTCATCAATCAGTGTTCTCCAGAAATGTGACTCATGGAAAACATTATGAATGTATTGGATTTCATCAAGAAACTTTAATCAATACATCACAATTCTTACTCTTTGGGATACCTGGAAAGGTCTAATAGATAAGGACTCAACTTTCCTTTTTGTCCCACATCAATTTCTAGTCTTTCAGGAGGATTACTTTGAGTACCACCATCTCCTTCACTCGGAATATCAATGGTTATACTCAGTGATCCACATACTACTTTTGCAAATTCTTAGCCATTTTCAAATTTGCTCGTATTTTTCTAGTCTTCTCTTCAGTTTGTACAACAATCTAGGATCTAGCCAACGACTTTTCCACATCTTCAATCCAATAAATCAGAGTATAACACGGTACTCCATACAACGTTTCGTACGAGCTATTAGAATGCTGGTGTTAACACTATTATTATCTGCAACTTTTATCAAGGATAGATGATCTCCCCATCTTCCACCAAAGTCTAATATGCAAGTTCTAAGCATATCTTCTAATATTTGCATTATTATCTCACCTTGTCCATCAGTCTGCTAAGAATATACGGTACTTATTAGTACTTCCGAGCCAAATTTTTCTTGGAAACTTTGCCAAAATCAACGAATAATTTAATTATCTCGACCCGATACAATCGGCATCAGTACTCACGTCGACAAAAGACTTTGTCTATATAACTTTTCACTACTTTTCGATCTTAATTTCTTCACTAGTCGGTATAAATTTACACTGACTTCATCGATCAATCTGCAATTACCCATATGGTATCATACCCATGCGGTACTTGCAAAGACTTTATTACAAAGTCTATCATAATATCGTCCCTTTTTTTTTGGGACTAACAACGACTAAATTTCTCTGTATGCTTCTAATGGTTTGGCTTTACTTTCACACAAGTCAAACACTTTTCACATGTCTTTCAATGTCTTCCTTTAGTCCCGGCCACCAATATATAGGTTTCATCGTCATATACCGTTTGGCACTGGCTGGGATTTATTGCATATCTACTACAATATGCATCTTTTCAAAATAAAATCTCGTATTTCACTTTGCGTTGGAATCCACATACACAACCACCAAGGGTTTTAAATCGCTGTGATTTTCCAACTAGCTTCTTTCAATAGTCAATCATTCATTCATTTTTCTCGTTTTTAGACTTGCATACTTCTTTCTGTGCTACCCGAATCAACTCAGGTAATCAATTCGCCACACTCATACATGTGGATGTATCTTTCAAAAGATACTCTTTTCAATTCAAGGCATCTATAACCACATCTGCCTTTCCAAGATGGTACAAGATTTCATATCTGAAATCTTTAAGTAACCCATCTATCTTTGCTTTCTCATATTTGGCTTCTTTAATATCCAAATTATCTTCTCCGCTTAGCATCAACGCTAACGTCAGAGTTTCACATAAGGTTTACTTCAACTTTTTTAAAAAATACTTGTGGTCTTTCTACCACTCGAACTTTTCACTTTTTTTTTGTCAACTTTAGTCAGCTAACCAGCAATCAAGGAGCAGTTTTCTACAACTCTCCTATAGTAACCTGCCGAACCAAGGAACTACAATTTTAGTCAGATTCCTCAGGCGGTTCCAGTTTTATCACAGCATCATTTCCACTGGATCTACTTTAACATCTTTGGCACTGTTAACATGCCCAAAGAATTGAAACTTCTTTTAGCTAAATTTCACACTTGGAAAACTTCGCATATTATTTTTCCCTACGAAGTAACTCCAATATTTAGCACAATTTTACATTAAATTCATTCTGGTTTTGAGAATATCAGATTCTCGGTAGTCAATGCACATACACATCAACTTGTCTTTCTTCTTTTCAAACAAGATAGGGCTCCACATGATGACACATTCGGCCATATGAGACCCCGATTCAAAACAATTTCTTCTAATTGTTTTACCACTCTGCCATCTCTGCAGATGCTAATCAGTATAGAGCCTGAATAACAAAAACGGCTCCCAAAACCAGTTTAATCATAAACTCTTCTTATCAGTCTGGCGGAAATTCTGGAAGTTCTTTGGAAGAAACATCCGAGAATTCATTTAAAATTTACATTTCTATCGCCACTTTATTTAGTTTGGCCAATACTACATATGCCAACTAAAACATCATTCCTTCACTAACTCTTTTCCGAGTTTAAGCAAAGTGAAGTAACCGGTATTCTCAACAACGGTCATTTATAGTGGATTCTCCTCCATTTCATTTCTGATTTTTGAACCATAATGTTCATATTTCTACAATTCATGTTAGCATCATTCATTGCTAACCAATTCATATGCGCAATTTCTTCAGGTCATTGGTAGTCATCGGCTTCAGATTTATAGGGAAAAAGGGTCCCGTAAATCCAAGGCAGACTACCTTCCAGGTGTTCAATATCTTGAACAATTTTGCTATCTGCTATAGCTACTTCTAAAATTTCATCCATAATCGTTGATGAAATATTCAGACAAGACACCAAAGTCATCGATCCAAAGCATAGCTTCATGGATCAAATATAACATAGACAGGGATTATATTCCAGACAATGATATCTGAGACCATATTAATCTACTCACGAGCTTCTTCCATAGTCTGCTGGAACGCTCATGGTACCACTGGTCCTTTTTGACTATTCGTTTCTTCTTTCTTCCCTCCCCGTTCTTTACTGGGTTTATCACCCGTTACTCCACATTTAGCATGTGAACATTTCATAGGAAAGTGTTCTATAGCTCCGCGCTAGACACACTTCCGTACCATCCAACAAGTTCGAGCAATATGCTCCTATTTTCTGCAATTTCAGCATTTCAACGGTAGAGTCTTTACTCTACAATTTTCTTAGTGCTTTTCGTGCACTTCTTACATCGCATCGCCTTTTTCATTTTGGTCCCTTCCCTTTAAGGTTGGACCTAAATCGTGGTAACTTCTCCTGAAGCGTCCACTAACATTTTTCTGCTTTTCTTGTAGTCTCAGCTACTTTTCTTTCACCTTGAATATCAGTCAGGGTGAGCACCCAATTTCTTTTTCTGACCACAGCAGCTACTATTGCTTGTCATGTGGATTTTCTGCTACTTGTCTCTTTGCCCCTCGTTTAATGGAGCCTTGAGGAAGGGCTGGTCTACTTCTTAAAGCTCCACACCCTAAATTCCTCCAAATGAGATTCGCTGCTCATACTTCTTATACGTTAGAAGTCAGCACCAGTTAGGTTATATATATATGTATAATAACGACTATATACACCTAACTATACATCATGTCTATTATCTCAAGGTTTAAGTCCAGGAATCTACTCTATAGACACCTAGTTCAATTAAACCACGGCTCTGATACCAACTTGTAACACCCGGCTTTTAAAACAAAACACCCCTGAAAATTTTTCATTTAAAACAACGATTTTAATACATAAAACCATAACGAAAGGGGTATATTTTATTAAAAACAGGTACAAGTGTATCAAGGAGGGTATAAAATACCGTAATCTCCTTTGAAGCCGAGCTGCTACTGACAGCATCTAAAAGTCCCACTTCTTTAGTCACGGACTCTATCTTTTCCCTTATCAGGATCATGCTAACCTGCAGGGACATTTAACAAATAACGTGAGCTATAAAGCTCAGTGAGTAATCATATCTGCAAATAACACGTATAAAAATACATTCATGTATCTATTTGGATATCGGATCCAAACTCCTAGCCTTACTGGCTGACCACATATCTCTTAGGATTTCATATCCTATTACATAGCCTTACAGGCTGAACCATAATAACCTGTAATAATCAAGCCACGTCGGTTATTTGCACATTTAATCATATTTAACCATTTCTGTCCCATGGTTCTTTGTCACAATAGACTGCATCGTATTTCATGGCTCTTCAAGCCGCACCCTGTGTCATAGATATATAAGCTGCATCAAAACAATTTCAATATATAAATCATAGCCCGAAGGCCGCACCAGCTGGGTTCAATAACCCGATATCATAGCCACAAGTGGCCGCACCATTTAATAACATTTCATTTCGTAATCATTTATGGCTCACGGGTTTGCCCCGCTTTTGCCTAGACTTACGGCTCCGTTCTTGCCATTACAATGACTCACGGATTATCCGGTATTGCCTTTTCAAAGGTTGACTCACAGCTCCGTTCTTGTCTATCGTAGACTCACGGCTTATCTGGTATTGTCGTATCATTGACTCACAGCTCCGTTCTTGTCTATCGCAGACTCACGGCTTATCTGGTATTGTCTTTTTACTTTTATTATTGACTCACAGCTCCGTTCTTGTCTTTCACAGACTCACGGCTTATCTAGTATTGTCGTATTAATTTATCATAAATCTGTCAAATTCGTCCCCCAAATCTGTTTCAATCTGCAACAGTCCAATCAATACATATCATATATGATATTAGTGAGATTACTCACCTGGATACTTGCTGCATTTAATTCCGGTTGTTTCTTGCCTTTGCGTGCACCACAACCATTTGTCTCATACCTATATATTCATTTATATACCAAATGATAATAGGTTAATCACCATTTCAGTTGACTCTACTACACAAGAGTCCAATATAACACAATTGGGGACCATTTCTAGATGATAACTTTCAATTACCATCTTTCTTTAAATTATACATTTTCCCAAAATACACGTATTTTGCTACAGTGCTTTCGGGAGGTCGTATACGTATTCCGACAATTTTCCACGAAGTTTCACATCATATTAGACCTATGTTCAAAATTTGAGGTCAAACGGACAAGTCTAGCATCAAGTCCTAAAATTGGACCAAAGCATAACAGAAGGCACGAGAAATCAGCTCATTTTCATGCAGGCGCAGGATCGCGACCCGATCTCCATGGGGATCGCGACCCTACAGGATCGCGACCCGATCTGCCGCTGTGCAGATTCTCTTGTCCGTTTTTCATGCTACAAATTCCCATTTTCTCATTTTAAGCCCTTAATACTCGACTTAATCAGTAGGGGTTTGTTCTAGGTCAAAAACCATTACTTAACCTCAGGTTTTAAGCCATGGAAATCATAGATTTCAAACATTTCCAACAATTCCCGTTTTTGACATTTTGGTCCAAAAACCGAAATTCTTCAAAATTAATCACTTCTACTGATTATTCTCATCATTAACAACATTTGGAACTCATTAGAACCCATTAGAATCCACTGAATCATATAAACATGTATTCTAGGGTTCTTGAGCAAAGTTCCAAATTTTCAATAATAGCAACCTACTTTCGTATCTTTGAGTTATGTTCTTAATACATAACTTATTTCAACTTAGAAATCATGTAATTATCATGGATTATGACTGGAATTCGAATTTCTGTTCATCCCATGAAAATCATATTCAAGAACTTGACTAAAAGTAAATTACTTACCTTATTTTACTTGCCAAATCTTCATTCTTCAAACACTTGGCCTAATTTCTGCTTCACTTCTCAAGAATTTGCAGAAATCGCATCACCAAAATCCTTCCCGTAGCTTCTCCAAATGATCAGCCACATAGGAGAGTCAACTCTCCTATTTATACTTCCAGATTTTTCAAATTTAGTCCCTAAGTTCCATTTCTTGAAATTTTGGCACTTTTCTCACATTTTATCACAATAAACTTTCTTTTCTTATATTTTTGCCACAAGCAAACAATATTTTTACATAATTGGTCCTTTACATGGTCAAATAACCAAATTACCCTTTTATGGTAAATTGACCAATTTACCCCTTTTCTAGTATTAACTTTCTAATACTTAGAACACCATATTAAATCATAAATACACTATGATTAACATATTAATACTTAACCAAAGTATCGTGGTGTTACAATGTATCTCATGCATCGAGGATCGAACTATTTCGATTAAAGCTCCATTATCTTCCCTAAGACACATTATGACCATTAATGTTCTTGGAAGGGAATAAACTGTGAAACATTTCTCAGTTTATGATGTCACTCAGGTTATGTGGATCTCATACTTCCTTTGAAGTCCTTGAACTGTTCAAGGTTTCAATTCAATCGCTTATTCTGATAAGCGAAGCCATATTCGTCATACTGATTGACAAATATCGTGAAGTATAAACAATTGTGTTCTATTTGAAGATTCGAGCAATACACATCAATTGATGTGTCCGTTGCTCATGATCTTGACGTCTTTTACATCTCTATGTAAATTTTATGACTTTGTTAATTTTTTGTTCAAGACTTGCAATCATCACTTGCCTCTAAGTCAACTGATTCCAAAATCCTATCCTCTAGATCTTTGGGTGATTCATTTCTTGCCACATGTGCTTTATAAAGAACTTAATCATCATGTGACTCTAAATCAAATGATTCCAAAGTCCTGTCCAACTGGATCTTTGGGTGATTTATTTCTTGCCACACATGTTTTTATTAAGAATTCAATTCATCATGTGACTCTAAGTCAAAATGATTCCAAAGTCCTGTCCAACTGGACCTTTGGTTGAATTGATCATTATAAAATTTCTTTTAACAATGATAGAAAACACAATTCATGAATCCACACACTTTGGATGCATCATCATTCAAGTCATTACCATCCATGCAATTGACACGCTCATACAACATTTCAAGGATAAATTAAATAAACATGTATTAAAAGAAAATTAACATTTTATAAAACCGAAAATATCCTTGAACAATGTACTATATGACAAACAAAGTCGCTTGCATCTAATAAGCTAATAACAAGATTGTAATATCTAACTAAACTTCAAAACTGCATGAGCTGGAGATCCAATCCAAATGTGCTCCTATGCGCCAAAGTCTCGTACCATACTGATTCCCTGCATACAAACTGACAACGCCTAGTAATATCAAGTATTTTAGGCGTTGTTTAGCCGTGTTTTAGTTAATTTATCTTTATTAATTGGCTAATATCACTTACTTTTGTGCCAAAGTACTTGGAAATGTTTTTTAGTGTAAATGCAGGGGTTTTAGTGCAATTCTGGAGAAGTTACGGAGGAAAACGGACAAGAAATAGAAGTCAGCAGACATTAGCGTCGCTAACTTTAAGGGTTAGGGTCGCTAATATTCGCAGGAGGGAAAATCTGGAAATTCAAATTTCGAACGCGCGCGAGGAATCTTCTGGAAGCACACATTAGCGGCGCTAATTTCCACATTAGCGACGCTAATGTCAAAAAACGTAAAATCTCCGTTTTTGACTTTTAAATTCCGAAAAGTCGGGATAAGGCAACATGCGCGTCGTGGATTCTAAGTGGCTGCGACGCGGAAACCCTAATTTTGCTCAACTATAAATACCGGAGTCCCGTCCGACTTTTCACTCATCCCGGGACGCGAAGGAGGGATCTGGAAGGCTGATTTCGTGATTTTTCTCAGTTACATCAATAGTTTGGTTAGTAATTTGATTTTTCTATTGTTTTATCAACTCGGTATCGAGGTATTCCGCAATCGGGATTTCTGTCGATTACTCGACGTTTGTTTAGATTTATAGTTTCTGATTTCAGTAGCATTAGTCAGTAGTTAGATCTGATGTTTGATTGTGTGGCTTGGATTTGAGTTTGGTTTTGATTTATATGAAAGTAATCATTCGGTTTGATGTTATTTTGCATTATTGATGTTTGGATGTGTTTGATTGTACTAGATTGATTGTTTGCTTCTAGATTTTGAACCTAGTTTCTGATTTCAGTAAGGAACTTTAGTCTAGGATTTGATTTGGGTTAGTTTAGTCCATGTTTGCTTTGGTTTTGGCACTTTTTTGGTATTTTGCTTTTATTGGGTTTTTGGAAAGTAGAAACAATACCGCTGACTGTAGAGTGACACTACAGTTGGTATACTGTCGTCTTGTCCTAACCACGTAATTCCTGCGGATCGACCCTGACTACCACTGTGCTAAGTGAGAGTGAGGTTATTTTACTATTTTTGACCGCATGACGACCTAGGCGAGTCAAATTTTGGCGCCGTTGCCGGGGAGTTGTGCGCTTAGGATAGACGATCAGTAGGGTTGTTTCTTTTGATGTTTGATTTTAGTTTGTTGATTTTTGGTATGTGTACGTCTTCATAATGGGCGATTACATGTACCCGGATCAGGATTATGAATATTATGAAAATCCGGCCGACACCTATTACAAGGATTATTGCTACAATGGATCATCCGATGACAATGGATGGCGGACCGAGGAGTCATCTCAGCCTGAGAATCCTGCAATTTGGGCCCAACTTTGGGTACTCTGGTATAACACTCACCAAGAGCAGAAGGACCAGGCTGATGCTCTTGTATGATTGCAAGCTTCTTTAGATAGGTTAGAGGAAAGTTGGAAATGTTCACCACCTTCGCCAGAACCGGAGGCGAGTGATTTTTATACCAATAATAATGTGTGTGAACTTGCATCACCTGAATATGTGATGGAAGGGCATACACCTTGGGAAAATCAAGAGACCATTGAGATGGTTGAAATGGTTGTTGAGGAAGAGGTTGTAGGTGACAATGCTACCTCTGACTCAACAGCCTATGATGTTTCTGATGTTTTTGAAAATGTTGATAATATCGAGCTGGTGATGAGTGAATCCATACCATCACCAGATACTTTGGTTGATAAGGATGTTGAGGAGGAGGCTGTAAGTGACAGTACATACCCCAGCCCAACAATTCCTGAAATTTTTTAAAATTTTGAGAAATTTGAAAGTAAGGATCCGATGATGGGTGACTTTGTACCACCACCAGATCAAACCAGTCGCTCACTCTTGGTCCCGATCCACCTGTTGGACGATGATCCAGGAGATGATGCTGACGAGTTGGTTTTTGAAAATAAGAAACATGATTTTATCGCCACTCATGATCCATTCATGAATGGAAAATTAGATGTGATCAATACCATCGATGAGGATATACGGGAGCATCTCAATATGTTGCCTTCCGATCCCATTCGATTGGAAAATTTTTATTGGTTCTGCAAGCCAAAATTGCAAATTGAAGATAGCACGCGAGACGCAAGTAAAATGAAATCTGCAAATCAATTACTGGGAGAGGCACTGGGCGCGCTCCACGTTATGCCGATGATGTTGAAGAGACACCGCAGGAAGGACCGAGCTTCGAGGTTTAAAGCTACTTCTAAGCATTTGCGCGAAATAATCAGAAAACGGAAACCGGCCAGCAGCAGAGGAACCGGCAAACCATTTGACCCGCGGAAATCGGAGTATGGAATCAGCGAGGGGACGGTGGCGACTGAAATTCAGTGGAGTCAAATGGTGTACGACCCACCGTAGCCGCAGAAAGACGGTCCAGCTAAAAGACCGAACAAAACAGCGCTTTCGGGAGGCAACCCGGCATTTCGATAAGTATTTTTAATTTTTGCTTTTTAGTTTTTTTAGTTTTTATTTTGTCAAAATATCACTTGGAAATTTTTTTCAAAATGTCCTGGCATAACTCGAGTGTGGGGTGGTCAAACGGTTTTAAAAATACGGAAAAATCGCGAAAAAATGGAAAAATACAAGTTAGCGCCACTAATTTTTAATGTTAGTGACGCTAATCCTTGGTCAACTCTGGTCAACCCTTGGTCCTCCTTCTCGACGCTAATGTTGAACCCCCCTCCCCCGCGTCTGCCGACTCCGAACACACATACACAACACGAATTTTTTGATTTTTCGTGAAATTGATCCAACCAATCTGCAATTAAGCGTCCAATGTATGTTTCCTAACTGTCCTATGAATGATTTCACGCAAATGTAGCTCGAATTCGGAGTTTTAGAGCCGATTTTGGGGTTTCGGGTTTCGCAACCTTTAACCCCGATTCGGGCCATTTCTGCAGTGTTTTTCATGAAATTGAAGCTTGGGGTTTGTTAATCGGATGTCTAGGAATGCATTGGTAGTTTTAATTTGTGCTTTAACAGGTTAAAATTCAAAAAACGGAAATTAGGGCTCGGTTTGGGATTTTCGGAAATCGCACCCTTCAACCTCAAATTGGTCGATTTCTACCTCGTTTTCTTGAATCTAGCACTTAGGGTTTCTTAATCGCTACCTTAGCTTCCTAGTGATGTGTTCAATTTGACAAAAACAACTCGAATTCAAGATTTGGAGAAATTAGGGCCGATTTTAGGGTTCTTCGAGTTTTTACCCGATTTGATGGCTTTGTGGCTTATTTTTCGTGAAATTGACAGAGGCTTTTGATGATTGTTAGTCTAGGATGCTATTGGTGTGTTCAATTTGATAAAAACAGGTTGGAATCGAAAATCAAGATTTTTAGGGTTCATAATTGGGGTTTTTGACCTAAATGAGAAATCAGGGCAATTTTAAATTGTTTTTTTGAAATTAAACTTAGGGCTTTTGTTAGTCTCTAGTTTAGGAACATATTGGTGCAATCAATTTGAAAAACGGACTAAAATTGAAAAATCAGAAAATATGGGGCTTTTCGTGCATACTCGCGACGCGGTCATCTTCATTCGGCGCCGCGAACATTCAACCTTGATCGATAGACACCGGATTTCATCACGTCTACGCGTCGCGGCCTTGACGCTTCGGCGTCGCGGAGACGGGGAATCAGCAAGGACAACAACTTGCAATATATAATTTTATTTTGTGTATTTTGCAAATTTTTTTTATGTTCTTAGTATCTGCCAAACTGTGATTGCTGCACCAACTGATGGAGTTGCATAACGCAAGTGTGGGGTCACCGTACCCCTACACTCGTGTTATGCCGGCGTGTTTACTGCTGCGCCCGACTCCCGGATTTCATTGTAAATGACGCGAACAATCGACCCTGTTACAAATGGTTCCGACAGCAAGTAGTTCTACCGTTCTAAAGGGGTAACTCTTTCTCCCTAGTTCTAAAATATTTTTTGTACAACAGGGACGTTGTACGAGTTTAAGTGTGGGGTGTGGACGGTCGAAAGAGTGTGTTTTTGAAATTTTTGCGGGAAATGAGTCAGTTTTTAAAATTTTAGCAATTTTTCGAAATTTTTAATATGTTGTAATTTTGAAACAAATGGTTTGTGAATGTTTATAGCATTGGTATTTTTCAAGAAATATTGTATAGTTGTTATCATGCTATGAGTTTAGTCAAATAAGTTGAGTTTTAGGAGTTAGAAGATTGGAGTGTTTTAGGCTTGGAATTTAGGAGGGAATTGTCAATCAGTGGCATTTGTTGTTCGAGCCGGTAGGTCCGAAAAGGGTGGCCTCGAAAAAGGCATTTATGCACCTTACCACCTAAGATCGTCTGGTCTGGGATGGTATTTCTGAAAGCTCGTTACACGGACAACATCGAAAGTCATGGACAATTCTTTAATGGCCTTTAGAATCTGAATGAGTAAGTACACTTCATTGTGGACAGAAAATTTGTAATCAAGGGTTCTCTAGAAAGTCATGAATTCCAAAGAACATTCCGATTATGTTTTCACGAACTATTTCACTCTAACTCCTAGAGCAATAAGCTTTGAAATTAAACGCATTCAAAAATTGTTTGAGTCTTAGTTAAAATCTGTTAAAAACTCTCTTGCTTGGGGACAAGCAAGGCACAAGTGTGGGGTGTTTGACAACGCCTAGTAATATCAAGTATTTTAGGCGTTGTTTAGCCGTGTTTTAGTTAATTTATCTTTATTAATTGGCTAATATCACTTACTTTTGTGCCAAAGTGCTTGGAAATGTTTTTAGTGTAAATGCAGGGGTTTTAGTGCAATTCTGGAGAAGTTACGGAGCAAAACGGACAAGAAACAGAAGTCAGCAGACATTAGCGTCGCTAACTTTAAGGGTTAGCGTCGCTAATGTTCGCAAGAGGGAAAATCTGGAAATTCAAATTTCGAACGCGCGCGAGGAATCTTCTGGAAGCACACATTAGTGGCGCTAATTTCCACATTAGCGACGCTAATGTCAAAAAAACGTAAAATCTCCGTTTTTGACTTTTAAATTCCGAAAAGTCGGGATAAGGCAACACGCTCGTCGCGGATTCTAAGTGGCCGCGACGCGGAAACCCTAATTTCGCTCAACTATAAATACCGGAGTCCCGTCTGACTTTTCACTCATCCAGGGACACAAAGGAGGGATCCGGAAGGCTGATTTCGTGATTTTTCTCAGTTACATCAATAGTTTGGTTACTAATTTGATTTTTCTATTGTTTTATCAACTCGGTATCGAGGTATTCTGCAATCGGGATTTCTGTCGATTACTCGATGTTTGTTTAGATTTATAGTTTCTGATTTCAGTAGCATTAGTCAGTAGTTAGATCTGATGTTTGATTGTGTGGCTTGGATTTGAGTTTGGTTTTGATTTATATGAAAGTAATCATTCGGTTTGATGTTATTTTGCATTATTGATGTTTGGATATGTTTGATTGTAGTGGATTGATTGTTTGCTTCTGGATTTTGAACCTAGTTTCTGATTTCAGTAAGGAACTTTAGTCTAGGATTTGATTTGGGTTAGTTTAGTCCATGTTTGCTTTGGTTTTGGCACTTGTTTGGTATTTTGCTTTTATTGGGTTTTTGGAAAGTAGAAACAATACCGCTGACTGTAGAGTGACACTACAGTTGGTATACTGTCGTCTTGTCCTAACCGCGTAACTCCTGCGGATCGACCCTGACTACCACTGTACTAGTGTGTGTTAGGTATTTTTCTCCTATTTTTGACCGCACGACGACCAAGGCGAGTCACAAACCAAAATGTGACTATCACATCATGCATTAAGGAATTATGGATCAGAAGTTTTGAGGTTTTTAGATGTACCTGAACTTTCAAAAAGATTCTGACCTTGGAGCGTCTTCCAATCTTTCCGTAACTGTATCCGATCCTATGGATTCCTAGTTTGAGACATGTCCAGACGATCTGGATCGTTTCTTGATGTGTCTCTTCACTGGATTCAATCCAGAAGTAGCTGAACCATTGGAGCTATGCCTATCTAAGAGAGACTCGTATAAAGTCAGCAGTGGGCGCATTTCCATAAAAGTCTTTTTCTGGTCTTCCTTTCTATACGTCTGAATGAACAGATCGTACCTACTAGTCAGCGAAGCGAGTAGAATGTTAACACTCATCTCCTGACTCATGGAATAACCAAGTTTGTACAATTCGCCTATGTATGCTTCAATCTGAAGAACATGCGAATTGATGCTACTTCCTTCCTTTAGCTTGCACTCTACAAGTCTTTTGAAGATCCTATCTCGTTTCTCTTCAATTGGTTTTTGGAACTTTTCCTCAACCGATTGCATAAACTCATATGGCCCCAGGGATCCAAAATCCCTGCGGAACTTGGGGTCAATAGCATGAGGTCACGAATTTCTTCGGATTCATCAACTAAGAAGTTATGCTCATCATTAAGACTTTTTATGATGACTTGTTCTGGTGGAATCGGGATTGGATACTTAATTAGTTGTAGCTTGCCAGTAATAGCGAGAACCAGTCTCCAACTGCCAAGCCATTCCTTAAAGTTCAGGCCAGTCAGCTTTTCCATATTTGGCAGGTGCTTTCTGAGGCTCTCAGAAATGGGTGAAGGAGGAGAATTGATACTTGACATCTATAAAAGAAACATAATTTATTAGTTTAATTGGTCCTTTTAAATAATTACCCAATTTATTATTTATTAAGGCTAGGACCCAAAATGCCCCAACAATGATGTGAAGATGGATGTCGTAATCACAACATTATGGTCATTAAGGTAGATAATACACTTATCAATTTCATCTTATGAAATTCCTAGATATGTTGAGATTCATTGAACTATTCAATGGCATGTTTAATCTCGGATGTGCCCCACTGTTTGTGACTGGGATGCCGAGGATCACAAACTGGATGTGAATAACCATGCAAATTAGCTTAGTACTCTCAGGGTCAATTACCATCTCTAATTGATGTGTCGGTAAACCACACACGCTCCATCAACAATGATAACACCCGAGAAACCCATTGAAACTCTTTATGAAACCCTATTGGTGTGCCGGTAAACCACACACGCTCCACCAATGTTTCATAAAGTGCAATGTGCAATTTCATGGATTAGCATCAATTCACATTTTTCCTAAAGTAACTAGATTGGGATTTTGTAAAGTGTTCCTGTACTTTGAATAATATCATTATACTTTTAATGAGATTAAGCAGTTCTATCAAACCCGTTCAGCTAACGACCCTCCACTGATCAGGAGAGCGGTGAGTGAGAGTGGACACCCATTAGACCGCCATTTTATAGGCAGTCTCCTTATACCCTCTTTATAGACCAGCTTCGTGAATGAGTCATACTATTGATTTGACTAACCATTTTATCTTATACATATAATATTAATTTTTAATTATAATATATATAACATGTATTTTAAACCTTTTAAAATGTTCCTGGTTTATCTTTTAATTTATTGGAAATTTAAACTATTAAATTTAAAAATTAAATTAAACCTTTAATTCATCTTTTAATTAAACAATTAATTAAATTCATTAGATCCAAATATTTTAGACTTTTAAAATATTCCTGGTTTTATCCTTTAATTTTTTGAAATTTAAAACTATTAAACTTAAAATTAAATTAAACCATTAATTACCTTTTAATTAAACAATTAATTAAATTCAGATAGGTATCACAAATTAATCAAATTAATTTAAACCTATCTTAAACCCCCTAATTTTCTAAATTAACAAATAATGGGTTTAAGGTTATCCATTTAAATAATTAAAGTTACCAAAAATAGAAAGCCTTCTAAAACCCTAATGATAAAATCGCAAAATAAGGAGGGAAGGGGCTAGGGTTTTCAAAACCCTAACCCTATATCGATTTCAGCCAAATTAGGGTTTATAAGCTTTAAACCCTAATTTTTAGGAAAACAATTATAGCAATTCAACAAGAAAACAACCAAAAAACTCTGATACCACTGAAAGGTTTTCTACAAATTAATGAACCAAAACCTAGGTTCACATGCAACTTATAAGGATCTATGTTTTCTTCTAATTGAACATATAACTAATTCCTAAAAGGCCAATAAAAAATTACTAAAGAATAAAAACAGAAAAACTAACCTTTAGGTTTTTCTTGGAAGCCAAGCAGCATAATTGTCCTGCCTCAAATGAAGTCACACCCAAAAGCAGGAGGAGAGGAGAACGAAATTCTAGAGAGTCCAGGTCAAAAATGTTGCAGGTTTTTGGTCTCTGGGGCTCCTTATTTATAGCATCCAGCAGATGACCAGATAAACCTTTAGTGATAAGCCTTTTTGAATTCAAATAAGATAAACATTTATCTTACAATTCAAACTCATATCTACCTATTATTAAAATCGAATATATATATATATATATATATATATATATATATATATATATATATATATATATATATATATATATATATATATATATATATATATATATATATATATATATATATATATATATCCATATATAATTTTTGCCAATAACAATACTGCTATAATTGTCACTTACTCAACTATTGAATAATTACAATTCTAGTCCCTGTACCTTTACTTAATTAAATTAATCACCTAATTAATTCCAATTAATTCCAGATTAATTTCTAATTAATTGATATAGTTTCTAATTAATATATTATCACTTTAATATATTAATAAACCATATATTTAATTTCTATTGATTTATTAATCATATAATAAATCAATCTTTCTCTCTACCGAACTTTCTACCAAACCTCTAGCTATGAGGGCAACCCAAATGGACTTTGCTATTATTAATTAGGTAATTACTAATTATTAGTCATGGCTTAGACACCTAATCCAACATAACATTGGTAATATAAATCACCAACAATTTTTGGTGTGTTGTGTTGTTCTGAGATTCACATACCCATATAGAAATTGTATTTGAATTGAGGCGCGACAACGGTGATTTAGATGGTAGGAAGTTGACATTGGGCACATATATACTTAAGTGTATTTTAATCAAAGTATGGTCCTATTTCTCGTGACTCGTAATGGTTTTGCCAATCTTGTTGCACAGATGTACCATATTTTGAATCATGGTGTTTTATGGTGGAGTTTGAGTGGTGAACAAGGACTGGGAAACCAAACGACCTTTAAACTTTCATCGTTATCAGATATTGTGATAACCGTAAGATATATGTGGAATCCAAGATTGTCTCTCCAAAAGAGCCCTTATGGAGAGAGGAGAGATCCCAACATATATACACACTTATAAGACCGTGTCGCACCAATGTGGGATATACAAACACTCCCCCTCAGGGAAGAAGGCTCGATGAGGATAGACACGAATATGTTAGGCCATGGGAGTGTGGGACACCGGCTCTGATACCATGTTGAGGAATGAAGCAATCACCAAATAACTTCGAGAAGATTTCATCCTCGTTTATTTATGATCCAATAACAGGGGAAGATGATGGTGTTATATGCTGAGAAGTAAGCTTCGCAAGCAACCTCTTTTACAATTTTTGAAGAGACCATTTAGCAATACAAATAATTAATGCATTACATTAGTTTGCAGCAATGTTGAGTTAGTTAGTCGTATATTGGAGATGAGCAACATCCAAAGGATGTAGTCCACGCTTCGTCTAGGGGCGAAGTCTGGACGTTTAGGGTATGGCAAACTTCGAGTGCAGCTTCGGCCAAGATTGAAGGGCGAAGCACTGCTTGGCTATGTTCTGTGTTTTAGAACCACCATTTTGAACCCATAAAAATCAATCATTGAGAGCTTTGTGGGTGAGGCTGAACTCCTTCTGTAAAGATATATATGAAATTTTTAGTGTTTTCACCATCACATTAAGTAAAATGCTATTATATCAATGACATCTCCTTATCAACGGACAATGATGAGGGACCTTGTTTTTTGAGGGACCATTCCTGTATCTACTCGATATTATTTAATTATCTATGAATTTATTATATTTGATAATTATAAATAATTAGTTGCAATATTAGCAAATAGAAGTAGTTTCATAATTGAATGCAACAACATGCCTTGAATGCAACAACACGCCTACCAGTTAACCAACAAATATATTTATACCTAAAACGTAATATGCTACTTCAATCTTGATTAAATTGATATACACACTTGTGAGATGTTTTAAATAACAATTTAGACGTGAGATAACCCAAATTTTCCTAGGAACCTAGAAACCATTTTCTAGCCACTAGATCAAGATTTTGGATGGTGGAGATCGACGGTGGCATTTTCGTAATAAAGACCGAACAACAACCCTTTTACGCTATGAAATAAGGCGGTGAAGGGTACATTCGTCATACCCGATTTCACATCCTGTCACCTTTTCAACGAGATCCCGTAAAATCAGCTACGTATATCACATTGAATAAGCTAATGAATATTTGTCATAATTATCGAAGATCAAAATTGGGTTTTGTTGCAGGTCGTTGCTGCATACCAGAGATTACGGAAGACGAAGGCGATTCATAGGTTTTTTACAATCTTAAAAATTTCTTGTAAGCGATCATTCGTCTATCTAGATTATTAATATAATCAGCATCAAAACATGTTTTTTGGTATGAATTTAAAAACGATTTCAAGATTTATCGTCATATAACACTTCCAAAGGGTTTTACGGTTGGTAATCGTAACCCTAATTATTCACTTGTTCCAAATTGAAACATATTCTCGTTTCCAATGTTTGTTATGGTGTTGTTTTAAAAACGATTTCATGGTTTATCCTCCGATAAACACTGAAAAAGGGTTTTCAGGTTTACAATCGTAACCCTAGTTTATTGTTTTGTTCGATTAAGCCAATATTCTCGTTTTCTTTATAATTTCTTGTATTTGTGTTTGATTATTTTAGGCATCGAAGAAAAAGATACACACAATGGTTAACAGAGGTATGTCATATGTATCAAAGTTTATGTTTTAGATCTAACTGTTATATGTTTTATTTTTTGCAGTTTATGGTAGAATGAGTGAAAAGGCAGCGTAAGAAGGCTCTTAGAAAGTTTGCAAATCATCAGAATGATCTAGTAGTCATCAAAGACGAAGTTGAAGTTATCGAGGAAGAAACTAAAGAACAAGTTAATAATAGTGATGAATATGTAGATGTTCAAGATCAAACTGAAGAACAAGACAATGATAATGATGAAGTGATATGTTGAAGAAGACACTGATGAACAAAACAATGCAATTGGAAGTCAAAATCTACCTGAAAGTGAAGGTAGAACATTTATGTATTCTAATTTTATAACATATGCTCATATTAAATGTACTATGCACATGTGCACAGACCTGAAAAACTCAGACTTGTCACATGCAGATATTAAGTACATATGCATTTCTAAATAAATGTAGTTATGCACATTTGCATGCATGTCAATGAACATATGTAGTTATGCACATTTGCATGCTTGTCGATGAACATATGTAGTTATGCACATTCATTACTGTTTATAGATATGTACATATGCATTTTTTAAAACATTTTAGATACATTCATGATTTTTATACAAAACAAAGCCACAAAGGTATGTACATGTAGGTAATACGTTTCTGTTTTAATTTGTTTTATTAACACATATTTAATTTAAATTTTTGTATCAGGTGATGAGCAAGCTATGACTCCTCCCCATAAAGTTATTAGAATTAGGAAGTTTGATGTATCTTCATTAAAAACAAGGAGTAGTAAAAGTAAAAGGACAGAAGCAAATCAAATGGATAAACTTAAGGTTAAGAAACCAAAGAAAGGTCCTTAATTACGATTACACCAGCAAAACGTTTGAGATCTTCTGCGAAATCATCGTCTAAGAGAGGTAGAAGCAAGAAGAGCAATATATTGAAATCTCCTTCGAGTAGTGGTTTCAACAAGCCTTATGGTTTACGAATTAAGACTTCCCCTTCGTCAATGATTGAAGCTGTTCGATACTTATCTGAAGATCAACAAGAAGCTGTAAGAGAAATTGGGTTTGGATCATTTTTAAACATGAAGCTTGGGGTCAGTTCTGTTAAGCTAGGACATTATGTTGTTGCTAATCTAGACAACAAGAACATGATAATCAGAACTGGTAAAGGGGACATCAAATTGACAAAAGGATGTTGTACATGATATTTTGGGGATACCAAATGGGGGTATGGACATCGATGATGTTGAAGATGTTGATGACACAAATGACATTGTTAGTGCTTGGAAGGCTCAGTTTGTTAAGCAGCATGTGTCAAGGAGTGAATTGGTGAAGAGGATACAACAGTCAGATGATGATGGGATCATATTCAGGTTGAACTTTGTTACTCTATTCAATAGTTGCATATGCAAATCTTACAAGACCGGATATATAATGAAGCAAATTGTCAACAAGGTTACTGGGGTAAAGGACGCCAGTTCATTAGATTGGTGTGGATATGTGTTGAATGCAGTTAAAGGTTCGAAAAGGAAGTGGATACCGTATTCAAAGCAACATCATTTTTGCGGTCTGATTACATTGTTATTGGTAAGTTGTTAACAGGAAAACAATTGTGTGTTTTGATTTTTAGTTCCTTAAACTAATAATATTTCTTTTGTTCAATTGCAGTTAACATATTTGCATCATATAATAATTCTGAACGACAGTGTTCCAAGAAGTTTTCCTGCAATTGGGAATTGGGATTATGATGAGGTGAAGAAGAGGGAATTGTACGAGTTGAACAATGGTGGATTCGGAAACTTTACGGGTGGTGAACAGGTGGAGGGTCCTGAACCGAAAGTTGTAGTTAATAAGACGGTTCAGGTATTAAGTACAACAATTTATTGTCATTTTACAAATAACTTACAAATTCTAAGTTAACTAACAGTTTGATTTTCCTTATGGAATTGATAGGAAGATATTGTTGATATAACCTCACGCATTTCAAGAATCATTCGGTACAAGAATGATTTGGCTCTAAAGATTGCAAGTCTACCTGTAAAGGAGCCAACAAACAAACAATTGTTGGGTGCTAAATAAGATTTCGATCGACTGTTTGGTGGAGAAGGAGTGAAAGCTGAAAATGGTATAAATGTTAATGATGATAATAGGAGTGTGTTGTCAACTGGGAAATATGCAGATGAGACAAACAACAGTTCCATGGCACTACAGGTTGATGAGTGTATAGGTTTGGGTCAGGATAACACCACTGTGGGTTTAGATTATATAAGAACGACATTTTCGGAGGCTGTAAACACACCAAAAGACAAAAGTGTGGCAGGTGAATCTGTTGATGCTAATAAACAAGATGTTGTTGAAGGAGTGGTGAAAACCCCAACAAAAACAATATCGTTTAAGATTATTGGGACACCGTCAAACGACAAACAAAAAGACTTGTTTGATTCTCCAATTTCCACTTACATGCTACAGGTAGTGGAAGAAACAGAAAACAATTATTATTCTAAAAGAATAAGTCGTCAACATAGGAATCCTGATTATATTGGATTGTCTAATATACATCAGCCTAATTTTAATACGACTAAAAACGAGGAACCTAACTTTGATTTGGGGATAACCCAGGAATTCGGGATTGTGTTAGCGGATCAATATGGGTCGACAATCAATGTTGGTGGACACGAAGTGAAGATACCTCTTGTAAACCGTGACAATGAGGTCGAGGATCCAATGGATGAGATCCCTTTGAGTAAAAGAATTAGGAAGCCTTCGCAATACAAGCTATCTCCATACTTGAACAAACAGGTTCAACTATTAGATTTTGTAAAGGCGATAGAGGTGAAAGTATCAAAATGGTTGTTTCAGCTGTTCGGTGATCCTGAGTAAGTTATGTACATATACTAATTATCATTGTAAATTTATATACTTATGAGTGACTTAATATTTTTTGACAGGTTTTCAGTATTTGAGGATAAAAATGGTAATTATGCTAAAAGAATAAACATGGAGTCATTTCTGCCAGATGTTGCATTAGATGTGTATGCAGTAAACTCATGGTGTCTGGTGATGAATCACGAAGAAGCGATAAAGAAGAAATCTGGGCCATCAAGATTGTATCATGTTATAAATATGGTAATTTTAATAATAGATATAAATAGTAAATAAATGTAAATGACAAAGTGCTATGATAACTAACGAATATGTTTATGTTGCAGGATAACACTGATCAGGGAGATTTTATGGTGAATTTGAATGACTCGTATCAAGCATTTTCAGCGTATGTTAAAGATTTTATGAAGTCAATTAAAGGAAAAGACAAATGGAAGAATGTTGAGCTGGTATGTGTATTTTTTTAATTATAATAACATGCATACATTTGAATATATTATTTATAAAAGTAATGTACATATTAATATAATAATATGTAGGTAAATATATCATGTTTAGTTTGTATGTGTGTTTGTATTATTGTGTACATATGTAATAACTAATGTATGATACATAGGTGCATATATGTAGTGTAAGTGTGTATATGCACATATGTGATATTAATAACATGCATGCATAACATTACATTGTATGTACATGTACATGCACAACATACACAGCTTAATGTTAATATACCATGTAACATTTATGATAACTTAATATATACATTTGCATTTTCTATAAATTGTAAATGGGGTTATCCATTTCTTATAATCAATATTTGTTGGCTTTCAAAGACTGAGTTGGATTTTTAATTTTTTAATAGATGTTTTTTTCATGCAATCATAGTATGTTTTATTGTTTCATGACTAAGAGTTATTTGAGTGGGCTATAATTTATACCAAAACCTATGTTGGGCTGAATATATCTGATTTAAAAAGTAAAGAGATATCTCAATGTAGGAATTTTATGATTGTTTTTTATGATGACGTAAACTTCATGATTCGATTGAGGAACTCAAAACCAAGAAGCATGTTAATTTGTCATAAAATCTTTAAATTTTTGTTTTATTAACTATACTTATATGTTATTATGCTTCTTGGTTTTGAGTTACTTAAACTTGTTACGATATTTGTTTCCTTTTTATGATTATTATGTCCGTGAAAAACACTTATTAGTGTACCTGATTAAGATGTCTTTTCGTAACTTTTTAAATATATTTTATGTATCTAATTCAACTAGGTTTTCGTATAAATTATAGCTTACTCACATATCACTTAGATCATAACTGTTTGTATATATAATGAAAGCATGGTATAAAAAATCTATTAAAACAGATGTTAAAATTGAATACTTTATTTGAAAACTAATAGGTATTGATTTAGACAAATGATAGCCCCATTATCAATTTATCAAAAAGTATTTGATATTTAGATCATTCTGCATAGATGTATGTGTATACACGTATGTTGCGTACACTCAATATGTACATAGGTACATCCAGTGTACATACACACATCTAATTTACATAGACACATACAACTTACATACACACATTTACATAAAGAACAACATAAAAGTGCGTATGTAACAGTTGTATCTTTATTATTATAGAACGTGTACATATTGTGTATAAAGACACATGTATTCTCCATAAGCATATTTGATGTATGTATACACATATGCTGCTTACACATTATATGTACATACGTACATCTAGTGTTCATGGACACATGTGCTGGACATAGTCACTTTCTGTTTACATATAGACATTCACATGAAGAACAAAATAGGTAATATTACTAATGTAGAATGTGTACTTTTAGTGTATAAACACACATGCTCTGACCATAAACACATACAATGTATGTATACACATTCACATTGATACAACATAAAATTTCACATCAGGTGCTTAATAATACATACATACAGCATACGTATTATGTTGTTCATGGTAGGTGTCCATAAAATGTATATACACACATTTAATGTACTTATACACATTTAACATAATATACATCCAAAAAATGCATCTAAACTTTTTAAAACTAGATATATAGCACATATCTAGTATTATCATTATAGTAGGTATATATCTAGTTTAGAAGCACATATATATTGTTCATGTACACATACATAATGCATATGCACATTAACTGAATATACATATTAAGTTATGGTATTCATACTAATGGTTGAATAATACATATATAAAACATAGCTACTACTATGATTTTTTAGGTGTACATAAAACGTTTATTTGAACCTGAATGTTGATCATCAAAATAAATATCTCATAAATTCAAAATGGAGTTATACTTTTCTTATAATCATTATTTGTCTGATTATGAAGATTGATGCGACTTGAATCATTTGAGATATTGAATGTTCGTATCATGCGAAAACCTGAGATTTTAAGTTAAATATTTAAGAGTTATTTGTGTGGCTACAACTTGTATGAAAATATGTTGAGTGTTAGATATTAAAACCTTGAATAATTGTGTAATGTCTAATTTTATAGTATATTTTAAGTGATTTCAATGATGACATAATAATATGCATAATGAAATAAACAAACTTTGTGGTAGGATTGAGAAGTCCAAAACCAAGAAACATATGGGATTGTTTTGAAAAAATTAAATCACAGATCAATACAAATTTTTTATCGTGGTTTGGGATGTTTTTTGGTTTTGAGATTCTTAAACGTATTACAATATTTGATTCATTTATTATGATTATTATGTCCGTTGATAACAATAATATATATATATATATATATATATATATATATATATATATATATATATATATATATATATATATATATATATATATATATATATATATATAATTCATTCTGATGTTCCATAATTATTCAATATTTTTTCCATCTTGTCCCAATTAGATTTTCATACAAGCTCTAGCTCGCACAAATAACACTTTTATATATAATTTATAGATCTATGTATTGAGCATGTATGCTATATTTAATATATTGAATATTCATGAGTCACTCTTAATTAATTATTGGATAATTAGTGAGATTAACAGAATATAACCCCATTTTGTTTTTATCGATATGTCATTTTGATGGTAAACCATAGAATCTGAATTTAGGTATATTGATATTTATATGTATACACCAACTGCAAGAATTCATGAAAACACGCAATTAATAAAACGTGCACATGGTCACATACAGGCTTTTATAACGTGTTATCCGTTTGGATTTTGTTCTACAGGTGTTCATCCCAATATACCAAGGTCAATGTTACTATCTTACGTATTTGATATCAAGCGAATATCAATTAATTTGTTTGATAGTACAAAGGATTACCCAGAGGAATTTTACCATAATGTCCCTAAAAGACCGGTTAGTTGTCAAATGTACCCACTTACACTATAAATTGTACCTTAGTGATTGTAACTATATTTATTTTCTTATATCACAGGCTTTGTATTTTTTAAATCTACTGGTTGAGCTTAAACACAAAGCTATAGAGTCAATTGGAAAAGAAGATGTCAAGTGTGCAAAGTTGAAATGGCAGACTAATGGAACAGACATAGATGGAGGGGTTTTCTTGATGAGACATATGGAGTCGTACAAGGGTGGACCTATTAACAAATATGACATTGGATTTCTAGTTAAGTCTGAGGAGCAGTCGTGTCAACTTCGTAAGCTGAGAAAGAAATATGCAACAAAGATATTGTTAAGCAGTGTCAACATACATGTAGATTTTGTGTTTAATGAATGTGAAGCATTTGCTAGAATTCCAGTCAAAGAAAGGAAAAAAAATATTGCTTGATGCTTATAAACGGAAGGAAAAAAGGTTTGGAATTTAGTAGTGCTATGGGAGAACTTTAGTTGATGGTTAAGTTTGTTTAAAAGACAATTATGCTTTATTATCTGGACAATAGGGTTGGTATGATTGAATGTTAGGATTTGTTTTGGGTTTTTTTTTTTTTTTTTGAACATGGCGTTATGTTTAATATAATGATAATGGATACTTTGTTGTGCACAATAGAAACTACTTATATACCATTGTAATGTTATATATGGACACATTGTTAAACTACAAATGTGTTATTGCAAATATGACTATGTGCATATATTGTAACACTACAAGAGTGCAATGCCAATTTTGTATATGTGTATATATTCACCTAATTCGCATGTGAAGTGTAATGGATACATGTGCACATACAAATTAATTTATTATTTAAATGATTTAGTAGTACTAAGTATATGCACAAACACATACACCAAAAACTTGTTTGATATCTGTGTATGTGAATATGTGCACCTAATGCGCATGTGCATACACATATAACAAAGTAGAATGTGCGTATGTGAATACTTGCTTTTACTACCCATGTGTACATAAACAACTGTGCGTGCACATACACATATTCATAAAACAACTAATTATGTACACACACACACACATGTTCACCAAAACATTCAAATATGTGTATGTGTGCATCTATTACGCATGTGCAGTCAAGCCTACACATAAATCGAATGATTATATACACACATCCATAACACTTTTGAATATTACACATGTGTATATGTGCAAATGTGCATATACACATTTTGAATATTACACATGCACATACAAATGCATTAATAGTCTCAGATTCACATAACACTTTTTTAATGATGCATTTTCCTGAATACATATATGCATATACACCTAGTTGTGCATGATTATACAAATGCATTAATAGTCTCACACATCCATATACACCAGAATTATGTAAATAAACTTAGGAACTTTATTTCAACATAATCAAATTGTTTAATCATTGTTTATAATAGGAACAAACAAAACATAAAGCCTAAGAAAAAAGTATCAATCATCGTTATGAAGATTAAATATATTATGACTGTGCTACTATCGTGCTTTTCTTTTTCTCCGCATCCTTTCTTTGTGGACAATTCCTTCTGTCGTGCTTTTCTTTGGGTGAGATCTTCTTATTACAAAATGTACAAGTTCTCGCATCCTTATCCGCGTTGACCATTGCAATTTCTCTTTTGCCTTTTATCCGCTTTCCAGTCCCACCTCCTTTGTTGCGTACGTTTTCCGGATTTCGTATTGAAATTACATCAGGCTTAGACATGCCAATGGTTTCCTCCATTATTTCAGTTCTTGAACGTGTGTCTCTGGCAGGTGGGTCGTCTTGTATTTTCCTTTTGATATCTTTCTGCCATTCTATTAATTTGTTTATTGCATCCTTGTCATGTGCAACCATGTGTATACACTCTCGAACTATAGAATAAACCTCCTGTACCTTTGTATATTCTCCACCAATAATCTCACCAAAATATGTGCTTTTCTCTAAATCCTTCATATGTATGGTTGTAGGTCCACAAATCCTAGATCTACACACAAATAGTATCAATCCAAACACAAGAACAAGGAGATTAATCAAACTTCAATGCATTCTTGATAAAACCAAGACTAATACATAAGTTTGTGATTGCTTGAGTGAACAATGAACTTTCTCTCTCTAGCTTAGCACTCTTTCCAACATCCTCATAAATGAGGTCATATTTTGCTTAAATACCCTACAAAACCTAGCCTAAAACCCTAAGCCCATCTAGACAAAATCCAACTGAAATACAAGGAAGCCCACTTATGGAATTCGATCCATTACACCGAACAACCAGGTCCCCAACCGAAAACCCATAAAAGCTTATATATTCTACTTTAAGCCCAAAATAAATATTCTTTTAAACCCAAAATGCAAAGATTAAACCATAATAAATTATGACCCAACAATCTCCCCCTTGGTTTAATGCTTTCATTTTTCTTCGAGCTCTGTCTTGAACTTGGCTTCGATTGTGCACTGTAGACGAAGTCTAACAATCAATCTCCCCCTTAACCAAGGAACAGGAGAAGATGTTAAAAACATTCAGCACGATGCAGATACAACTTCAGCTTCGGCATTGGACTGTCTTTAGATTTAACTTTGAACGCGCATTGGGTACGGGCTTCAGCACAGGTCTTGAATCAGCACATCCAGTCTTTTGATTTGACTTTGAACGCGCATTGGGTACGGGCTTCAACACAAGTCTTGAAGCAGCACATCCAGTCTTTTGATTTGACTTTAACTTTGACTGGAGTCTGAATCTTCAATTCTTCACTCTAGATCACAATGAAGTAGCGAACGTAGCAGCAAACTGACTGAGGAGGAATTCAAGCAGCTTGTTACATGGAATTAAGCTTCGCCTTCTTCGGGAACAAAATATTCGTGTCAAATTTCTCGAACTTCACTTCTTGAGCTTGCGCTTCTCGATACGATCTTTGACTGCAAATCCTGTGGGTCACGGAGTCATAAACTCTCACCACAGTTGTTCAAGGATTCATCCTTGGCTCAGAATGAGACTTCTCGCAGTATCTGTGTGAACCCGGGGGAACACACTGCGATTGTTTGAGTATCGGAGAACTACTCATGGCCGTTTTGATTTAGGCCCCTGCATATCCTTGATCAAAGATCTCAATGCAGTTGACAAGTCAACTTGGCTCTTGGCGAGACGTTCAATGGTATCCAACCTCTACGGAGTGTACCATCCTAGTGCCATTTTTGAATCAGGTAAGGTTGTTGGGGTCTCATAGCTATTGTGGTAAACAACAACGATCGCTGACCCAGATTTTCAATGTTTCATCAATGTGAGGTAATATCACATTGAGTCACGAACATTTGTTTAGAAGAAGTTTAGGTCAAGAGCAGTATGAGCGTGTAATATGTCTTGGTTAATAGACATACCCATCGGCTAGACTTTTGAATTGTCATCAGTGTATGGTTTATTACACTGAATCATCCAACTCTTAATTCAGAAGCTTTGTAGGAAAGAATGGTTATCGATGCCTCACATCTACTACTGGTGTTGTAGCAGAGATCACTGGCATAGAGTTTCGAAATATCATCATCACTTGGTTTTAAATGATGAATCGTCTATTTCTTGTATCAGAAGAATTAAGATGGTTAAGAATGGATTGGTGCGTGTGATAGACTACGGTATGCAGTCTAACCATCGGCACATGTGCCTTTTTAACTCTCAACTTTGAGTGGTTTCTCTCAAAGTGTCTAGAAGTTGGTGTTACACAAGAAACTTTTAGATTTGTTAAGAAGCGTTCGTCAGTGCTTCACACTCATTGAGGTGTATCAATGAGGATCACAAACACTTAAAGGTTACCTCAGCAGTGAGTGGTATAAACTCGGTGCGTCGTCGGTAGGTAAGAAAAGTTTTTGAAATTTTTAAATTTTTGAAAAATAAAGACATAAACGAAAATATTTTTGTATTTTTAAAGTTTTGTAATTTTTTGTTTTGTTTTTAATTCTCCCCCTAAATTTGTGCATGGAAGAGAATTGCGGAAGTAAAAACCATGAACAAATTTGACTAAACAAAAAAAACACAGTAAAATATTTACAGAACTGATTTAACAGTTATCGAAGCGTATCAAATCCAATTTGGAGCGAAGTTACCAGTTCAATCTTCAACACGTCGTTAGGAACGAATCCCACGTGATCTTTCCTCTCTCCCCTCCCGCAACAGACACATACTCTCCATCAATGATTTGAATGTCGTTTAGTTGAGAGATGTCTCCATTCATGTGCCTGGAACGGCCACTATCAACAAACCGAGGTCTGATGATATTCCTCCGTAGATGCTCCTGCACATGATACGGGCTTAATTGGTCTTGGGAACCTAGTCCATTCGGAAGCTGGGTTGACCCAAACTGTCGATACATATTACAGGTTCCAAAATCATATCCTGCTTGTCAAACAAGGAACATGAAGAGTTAGCAGGAAAATTATATGATTTTGAATATTGGCCTTTTGGTACCCATCGGTAATTTGGTTTTGGTCTTTTGTTGATTGACCGGATGGGTGTGTCAGCACTTGAGTTTGAAGAAGCACTCCCCCTCGATTTGTGCTTATGTTGCTAGTAAGGACTCGAGCACGATCCTTGAGATGAACTTGACCTTACCGATTTCGATTTGGCAGAGTCATCTCTCGAATCGGTCTTCTTGTCCTTGGGTGCCTGCTTCTTGGCCTTGGCTTCATTCTAGTCGCCATCTCTTGATCGTGATCTTGAGGACTTTCTTTTGCAAGAACTCCCTCTTGGCACATTCAGCCAGTGTTGTGCATAGAAGGGAATGTATGGATGATATGGACAGTTCCTGGCAATATGACCTGCAATGCCACAGTTAAAGCACGTCTGTCTCTTCAAATAAATGAGATTGTGACTTGGTCCTTGTCCAGATGAGTTTTTTAAGGAATTTCCACAAGAACAAGCACAACCACATTTATTGGGACTAGGTCTAGGCCCAACAGGAACTTCCCCTTCTTTTACAAACTTCTTTGGTCTAAATTTTCCAACATGTGGATTTTTGGAATTTGAACCACCACCACCAGAAGTTGTAGAGTCAGCATCAACGGTTTTGTTGCAATCATTAGTAACAGCAGAGGATGAGGCATGAGATGTTGACGCGTGTTCAGTAGAATTAGGACTATCTTTCTCCTCCTCGCTCGCATCTTCCACTATTACTTCATACTCAGCAATGCCAGGCTGATCCTTTGGAATAAAATTGGAAAGATAACATTCATCTGATTCCTCAGTATCAAGAGATGAGATATAGTTATGATTAAACGGAGGTGCAACAGTTTTGAATCCAAGACCTTCACCATCTGTAGCTTCTTCAGTTTTTCTTGATTCATCTGCTTGACGACGAGCATCCATGAGCTGGTCAATTTCATCACGCTTCCCTCTTTCTCGTTCAGCTTTATCACGGGCAAGCATGACTTGATCACAGACGCTTAAGCCCGGAGGATAATCGTCCTTACACGGGGTTGGCACACTTTTATTCCCCAAACCCTCTCCTTGTTTATTCAGCCATTTCAGTTGCTTTTCAACCATTGATTCAACAACCGCACTTGATGCATCAAACTTCTTGATATTAAAATCAACATCTTTGTATTTGGCTTTTAATGCTTCAAGCGCGGCAGTTAAACTGGTTATCTCTGCTTTGGCGAAACGATATCGAGTGGCCGCTGTACTCCAGTCTTCTTGAACTTTCTTAAAATCAGATGTCTTGGCGTCTAGTTTTTCTTGCAGGGGTTTCAATTTCTTTTTAGCTTCGTAGACAAGATTTTTAAGGTCGAAGACTCTCTCAGCAGCCGGTCATTGTGTTCACGGTATTTGGCAATAATCTTTTCGCAATCGAGAGAACATGATTTTCCGCAAGCATCTTTTGTCGATGTAACCATTTTGACCAAAAAATAACCGTAAAACCTCAAAGATAAAAATTGACCGAAAAAGAAACTACGTTTGACCTAATGTTTGACCAAAAATGAAATTTGATCAAAAATTAAACTTTTAGATCGGTTGAAAATCAAATTAGGTTTGATTTAAAAAATGGATTTCAAATTGAAAATTGATTAAAGATATTTGGTAGATATGAGGCACGGATTGACCAAGCGAATTTTATATATATATATATATATATATATATATATATATATATATATATATATATATATATATATATATATATATATATATATATATATATATATATATATATATATATATATATATATATATATATATAGATAAAAGTTCAATAGAGAACCAAAATAAAACAAGGAACCAAGGAACCAATCGTGAGCGTCGAAATGCATTTTATCGACGGCCGGAGATAAGGTTGTAAACTTCTAACTTGGACGCGCATGTAGCGGATCATAACAAAAAACCCACTTCGTTTTTTTTATTTTTTTATTTTTAGAGCTTATTTTTTATCGAAATAAAAAACCGAATATATCAAAATTCATAATATTTTATTCTCTTTCAATAGACACCTATATCAATATACTAAAAACGAAAAAAAAATATTCAAAATTTTTGTTCAGATTCACAACAGTTAATTAATGTGAATCTGAACCATAATAAGTTTTTATAGAAGATTATTCACATGTGAATGATCATTGAAATTATATTTTTCAACAATAATTGATCATTTAATAACAACTCATGTGAATTTAAATAAACTTTTAGATTTGCATTGTGAATTTGACTAACTTCATATTGAATTTATGTAATTTCATTTATATTCTTTACAATTTCAACATTTTGATAATGTATAATTGAGTTAACTAAGATTCACAAATTAATTTACTTAAAGTTACACATGAATGATAAAAAATTGTTGAAAAAATCAGGTTCAATGATCATTTATATGTGAATTAATATGTATTAAACTATAAGCATACTATTTTGAACCTTTTGATGGTACACAAATGAATTAATTCAGATCCACATACGAATTTGCTTAAAATTCACATATGAATGATAAAAAGTTGTTGAAAAACCAGGATACAGTTATCATTTATATGTGAATTTACATGTCTAAAACAAGAAGCAGTTAAAATTCACAATGTGAATATAAACTGTATTAAATTTGTATGGAAGATATTTCACATGTAAATGGTCAATGAATTCCATTTTTTCAATAATTGTTAATCATTCAATAACAACTTATGTAATTTAAAAATATTTTTAAATTTAGATGTGAATTCAAGAAAAATCACTAATGTTTTACTATTTCAATGTTTTAATATCATATACAATTGAATTAACTGAGAGTAATAAATGATTTACTTAAGATTCACATGTGATTTGTAAAGAATTATTGAAAAATTTGGATAGATTTGTCATTTACATGTGAATGAATATATCTAAAACAATATAGTTCACTTCAGGTTCACAAGATGAATCTGGACGAACTTGAAGTAAAAAAAAACAAAAAATTTTGTATATCAATATGGATCTCTATTTATAGAGAATGAAAAATTATGAATTTTGGTATAATTAGATTTTTTTTCGAAAAAAGAATAAGCTTAAAAATTAAAAAACATAAAAAAACGAAGTGGGTTTTTTGCTATGATCCGCTACATGTGCGTCCAATTAACAATTTTACATCCTTCTCTCTGGCCGTCGATATTTTGCATTCTGGCCGTAGGATTGGTTCCTTGGTTCCTTGTTTAATTTTGGTTCTCCATTGAACATAACCCTATATATATATATATATATATATATATATATATATATATATATATATATATATATATATATATATATATATATATATATATATATATATATATATATATATATATATATATTAAAAAAATTCAACTAAAACTTGATACAAAATTAAGATCCGGAAAAAAAATTTGACCAAATTTGAGCGGAAGAAAACCTTGGACCGAGTTTAGTCCAAAAAAAATTGATTTAATTGTTTTTATTTTTTAAAGTGGGCCGGTTGTATTATTATTATTTTTTTTTTTAAAAAACAGTTTGGGCCGAATTTGAGAATTTTTACAAAAACGCGTACGTCAATTCAATATCTCCCAAAACCTAATACTTCTCCCTTTTGCATCAGCCGCCGTTTTTCTTCATGTCTCTCCCTTCTCGACGACGATAGCAACAGTGAGACAAAAAAAATTCCGGCGACCTAGGAGATTTAGATCTCTGCTCAGTTTCCGGTGAGAGATCACTTAACCGAACAACATCCACACCGACCAGAAACGACCGATCAACCACCGATCAACAGGAAGGCGAACAACCACAATCCGACCGAGCCACTAGAAGCGGACCAAGAAACCACCGGCGATCTCCAAAGATGCGAACCGAACAATGGAATCCGACCGAGCAATAGTACGCCGATCAAGAAGGAGAGAAACCAAGGAGACCGAACAACTGAAGCCGATCAACACTCAAACCGATCAGCTAGGGCAAGTACAATACCGAACAACATGCTAGGGCAGACCAAGTAAGGCTCAAGGAACTCTAGATCTCTACCCGCCGTCGAACAATCCTCCAGCAACTAGACCGAGTAACAGAGTGCTGAACCGAACCACTCCAGCAAACCCTAATCAGCCGCCGAGAAACTCACAATAAAAACTAGCCGCCGATTAACCCTTTGCAAACCCTAGCCGCCACCAAAAAAAATCAGGAAACCCTAATCTGGAACAGTAGCCGCCGTCTAACCCCAAAAAAAACCTAATCTGACTTTTTCAGATCTGAACACGCAAATAATTCCGAAAAACCCACCATTTTTGGATCAAAAACTGATTTTAAATGAATTTTAACTTAAAGATACAAAGAACTTGATGAACCTCAAGAACAATAACACTAAAAACAGTCAAATATAATCCAAAACAGATCAAAAACGAATTTTTAATGACTTTTGGATGAATATCTTCAAAGAACACCAAGAACTTCAATGCCAAAAACACCAAAACAGTCCAAAACCTCGTCCAAAACAGATCAAACACTCAAGATTCTTCAAAATCTCCAAGAACAAATAAAAGATTGATACCAAAATTCTGATACCAACAATTGTAGGTTCACAAATCCTAGATCTATACACAAATAGTATCAATCCAAACATAAGAACAATGAGATTAATCAAACTTCAATGCATTCTTGATAAAACCAAGACTAATACATAAGTTTGTGATTGCTTGAGTGAACAATGAACTTTCTCTCTCTAGCTTAGCATTCTTTCTAGGACAACCTAACATCACTAATAATGTCATATTTAGCTTAAATACCCCCACAAACCTAGCTTAAACTAAGCCCACATTACAACAAGCCCAACCGAGAAACAAAAGGAAGCCCACCGAACCACATGGTTTCTAGCCCCAAATACACCGAACAACTCTTGGTTGTTCGGTCCACTACCGAAAAACCAATTAAACCCATATAATTCTATTTTAAGCACAAAATGCAAAGATTAAACCATAATAAATTATGACCCAACAATGATACCTTTCTGCTATCTCTGTAAAAAGTATTTTGAAGGTATGGTTTTCATGAATGTTTTTTTCATAATACACAAAATATGTCTGCATAAAACTCCATAATGTTCAAACAACATACAACAGCATTCAAATGTCTCTTCGTCTTTGTAAACTTTAACATGACATGAAATAGATGATTATATAAAATAACATGAATTGATACACTCAGATTCGTATTAAGAATCAAGAAATACTAACCTGATATCGCTATTCCCCATCATTGTCACTCAAAAACTCCTTAGAATATGCATTAAAAAACAAGCTTTTATTCTGATCATTTTGTGGCATTAGTTGTTCCAAAACTATGTATGAATCATACTGTTCAAGAGAAATACATGAATTTGGTGAGCATGTCCATACAGAGTCTTCTATTTCCCTTTGGAATATATAAAATATTTTATGAGTATACAAATCTGCTGTTTGTGCTTCTAAAGGTAGTTTTGTGACCAGTGCAGGTTTCTTTGACATAAACGCAAACTCGGTGTTTGATTGTATGTTTCTCTGTTTATCCATAGCTGCATCAAACATACACATAAACATCAACAAATTAGACTTCCTTGACATGAATCCCTGGAAAAAGTAATTTTCACTCTCCGATCTTGATGTTGTGCGCATCAAACAAATAAAGGGTGTATTTATAAAATACGCCGGTATCCAACGCTCTCTGATGTTGTACCTTTCTTTTAACCATTTGTTGTCGTGTAGTTGAAACTCTTCTATCAGTTCTGTCAATTTCTCTTGAAATCTATTTGGACTGATGCATGAGTTCCAAATGATACGTTGTAACCTCTTTCTGAAATCTGTTTCGTATATTATTTTAGCAGACACCTACAAATATAATTGGTCAGTTAACATTTAATATGTAGTATATATATCATTTAAAGGTTTAAATTAAGTAAGTACACAAATATAAACCTTATCTGTCAATTTTTTTCCAATGTGCCACATACATAAACGGTGTGTGGATTTCTTAAACACACGCTCCACAGCTTTTGTCATTGCTGCGTCTTGATCGGTCACAACTATATTTGGTTGCTTCCCAAACGAAGACATGAAAGCTTCCAATAACCATATATAGTACTCTGATGTCTCTCTTACTAGCAAGCCGGCGCCAAATGTGACACATCGTTTGTGGTTGTCAATCCCAGTAAACGGGACAAAAACCATGTTATACCTATATGTTACACTCTATTTATTATAAAGTTACAACCATTTAGAGAATATTAAAACTAATATAATGTATGAAGTTTACTTGTTTGTACGGAATGTAGCATCAACAGATACAACATCGCAGAATTCAGAGTAATTTCTTTTCGCAATCCCATCAGCCTAGAATAAAGCTCTAAGTTCATCCTTCTCCAACATATAATGAAACGAGAAAGATGGATTGTTCTTGCTTCGTTGAGTCAAGAGGTTTACCACCATGTTCGCATCACTGTCTCCTATATGGCAGTTGAGGTCTCTAGAATAATTTTTGTAGTCTATCTTTTGTGGACCTTGTTTATTGTAACCACCCTTTAGTCCGGTTACAATACCATGTGCCTTGCTTGAACCAATGTTAGATGTATAGAGCTCATTTATCATATGTTGATCAAAAAACAAAGTTTTCTGTAGTGTTTTGACATGTGAATGTTCGACCTCGTGTACAACTCATGATTGTGACTTTTTTCAAATGTATTAACAACATACTTTTCAGTACCTTTTACATTTTTAAATCCAATCCTTGCAGTGCAATCTTGCCTTTGACTAGGTAATTTTCTTTTTTTCTTCATAGATTCTCCTTTTAAAGAATCAACACTGATCCTGTCACGTGTTCCTTCTCTATTACAAAATATGTATTTGTAACTTACAACCCCTTCATTTTTTTTCGTAGATCATAACCTTGGATCAAATCCTGCTTTCTTTGCATACTCTTTGTAGAAGTGAATACCATCATCAAGTGTCTCGAAACAAAAATTCAATTTAGGCTCAACCCCTTCTTTAACGTTTGAATCCAGGAGACAATCTTTGTACCTCCGGGTGATTTAACTTCTGTACTGCTAAGTTCATCTTCGATGTGATAATCGTCTGACATAAGAAAGAATAAAAAGTTTGATGTTGGCTTAACAAATACACAAAATGTGAACATACACATTTGTATTAACCAAAAATTTGCTGTTTTACACATATCAGATGTGACTATGTACATACAATGTGATCTTTATCTTAATGCATATACACACTTGTGCCGGATATAAATATGTATACTAATTTATGCATATATACACATGAGAGCTAGCTATAATCATGTACTAAATATATTTTTGTTGGAATCGACATTATGCAAATATATACACCTGAGCCTGAGATGCTTTTGTATTCAATATTTTTTTTGAAATCGTATGAATTATTGGTCATTTATACTTACTATCTGGGATGTAGTTCGAATCATCATCCCCGTTTGTAATGTAATAATCTTCTAAATGGTCTTCATCCTCTCTGCATCCATCATCGTCTATAATGGTGTCACTGTCATCGAATATGATATCATTGAGATTTCTGAATACATCATTCCTGACAAAAATAAAAACACATTAACTTAAAGGTAGGAGATATGATGCACATAAATACGTATTAACGAATGTAATACATACATGCATATTATTGTTTCTTCGTTCAAATTTTCACTCGATTCACCGATCATCATGTTAACAATTTTGAAACCACTATATATAAATGAAAGTTTTCTGCAACCATGAACTAAAAAACCTAAGTTCACATGCAACCTATAAGGATCTATGTTTTCTACTATTGAACATATAACAAAACTTAAAAGCCAATAAAGACATCTAAAGAATAAAACCAGAAAACTAACCTTTAGATTTCTTGGAAGCAAAGCAGCAAAAATATCCTGCCTCAAATGAAGTCACACCCTTAGCCGGGAGGTTTATGGATCGAAATTCCAGAGAGAAAATAATAGAATATGCAACTGATAATGAGGTCTAGTGGTCCCTATTTATAGGGAACCAAATGGCAAAGCTAAAACCCTAGCCGCTGCCCATTTTCCGGATTATCTGTACGCGCGCCGCGACCAGATCGTTTGCGCGCCGCGCGCCGCAATTCAACTATTGAATTTGTACGACTTTAATCCCTGACCTCCTGATTAATCTAATTAATGCCACAGAAATTAATCCAATTAATTTCTGATTAATTATTAATCAAATAATATTATTTCTTATTAATATACTATCTCCATAATATATTAACAAACAATATATTGATTTATTAGTCATATAATAAATCAACCCTTTCTCTCTGCTTAACTTTCCACCAAACCTCCAGATATGAGGGCAACCCAAATGGACTATGCTACTATTAATTAGGTAAATACTAATTATTAGTCATGACTTAGACACCTAATCCAACAGTCTCCCACTTGGATAAGTCTATGTAACAACCGGATTTTTAACACAAAGTATACCCGAAAATTTCCTTACAAAAGTAGGGGTACATTTATATTAAACAAACGGAATACAAGTAGTTATCAACAAATCTTGTTTAATACCGAATTTTCCCAAGATCAAGCCGGGTATTACAATTCTTCAATTCTTAATAATCACGCATCTCGTTACCTCTTTCTGAACTACTAATACCTGAAACTCAATTCAACATACTACGGGTAAGCTATTAAAGCTTAGTGAGTAACATCAACAAAAGAGTTTCATATAACAACATTTCATCATAGAGATACTCAGTAAATAGGACCCATACAGTCCAAGTAATTGAGATCCACACAATCTCATAGTAGAACCCATACAGTTCAGCAGGTAGAGATCCACACAATCTCATAGTAGAAACCATACAGTTCAGCAGGTAGAGATCCATACAATCTCATGATAGGACCCATACAGTCCACGTGGTAGAGATCCATACAATCTCATGATAGGACCCATACAGTCCATGAGTTACCTGACATTTATACATTACACATCAACAAGCAGATAATGTATAGTAACAAGATTATGTCACTCACCTGAGTATAGTTCTTTCCGGATATTCTACGGCTTAAGACTTCTTCTTCCAACTGTTAATATAATTAAGTCTTAATTACTATAACACCAACATATGTCATACTATTGAACAACTTAAATCCTTTATTAATTTCCAATATGATACTTCATGATTTGTCAAGTAAAGAACGGCCAGGTAGAAGATTAGATAGGGTAGCAGGATCCTTTCAGCATTTTAGCCTTTCGGAAAATCCAACAACCAGATCCCAAGTAATCGGCCTAGTCACCGTCCTCGTAAGTAAATCAATCGGTATTATTTTCGGAAATTACGAATTGTTATAATAACGACGTTTTTAAGGTTTTTGTTTACTATTGTTGGAAATGAGTATATATGTTATACTTATTAAATATTCTACTTCTTAACACAAATTATTTTACAATACATAATTAAGCTATAGAAAGGTTTGTAGTTACCTTATGACCATTCGTCGGGATCTATAACTCCTTCGTTAGGCTTTCGAGCTTCTTCCGCTCACTTGCTTACATTCTAGTGCTTAGAAACCTCTATATATTGGATTGAGATTTGTTGGTGTGGTTTATGAGATGCTTTGGGGGGTATTTATACTTGAATTCTTGAATAAAAAATGGCATGACACTTTTGACAAAAGATTTTAATAATATACTTTGTTGAAATTAAGGACCTTCTAGAATCAGTCTGTTCAAGACTGGTTTAGCCGATCTTATACCCATTAAATTCACGTTTTTATTTGATATTCAGAATATTCATCTCAATACCTTTCCAGGGACGTATAGTACGTATTTATACGATTTTTTCTATGATTTATTATGAATTTTTGAAAACCGACTATCTAATCTGTCAATTTCGAACTAATCAGTGAAGATTGTAATTTTTACCATAGATAATGCCATTTTCAAACTTACTATTATTTTTGGTAATTGTACTATACTCAATTTGTAAACTTTGTGCACTGGTTTGAGGTCCAAATAATTTTCCTAAAATTAATTATGATTTTTCTAAAAACTGCACAAAATGCTGATTTTTATATGAAATTGTAACTAAAGTTTTTTTTTCTTAGCTTTATAATTACCAAAAATCATAGAATTCACAATAATTATAAATAAATGAAATAACTGAAATACAGGTCTTACAAGTCTCCCCCACTTATAAGAATTTCGTCCCCGAAATTCAATTCTAGCATTAAAAATTCTTTCAACTATCTTTGCTTTCAGAATATATACTTTTTATTTCAAAAGTATTTTCATTATCTCGTTCTAACCGAAGTCAAGCGGCGAATTTTGAAAAAATGTCACTTAGGTAGTGAAAAGTCGCACCTACTGTAGATGGTTTGAATTTTTTTTGGTAATAAGAACGTGGGTTGTCCTTTCGGTTCCAGCTGCAATATACTATATATATACAGGTATGTAATATCATTCATTTCCACATTCATTTTCAGTCTCATCCTCTCTTATCACTAGTTTTTTTTTTTCGTAAACGAACTCATATTTAAAGTTGAGTCATGGAAAACAGATCTTCAATGGGCGATCTGTCGAACCCTGGACCTGGTTTTCCGCAAGGAGATGGTACTTCAAACCAAGCATTCTTAATAGAGTTCGGTGACTCTAACATTCTAGACATCTATCGTCCATATTTCGTTTATCTTTTAATGTTTTGTTTGATTCTGAATTATGTTACAGTCTTCCAGATATACTACCAATAGAGCAACTCCACGGTGAGCCAGAAATTTTTCCTGAGCTGAACATTAACTCAGAAGATCCGGTGCATGCATATTTAGACTTTGTACTTGATCATCCATACCTTCTACCAGGTTAAATTCTTTTAAATGATTGCTTCTATGAGTATTCAATTTTGTTTTATCATCTGACAATTGTTATTTGTAGACCCATTTGTGGATGATTTATCCGATTACAATCCATTCATAGACGTACCCTTAATGAGCAGTGAGATCATCCCCATGAATCAAGGATTCATGGCTGACATTCAAAATGACAATCAATTATAGACAATTGATAACATCAATATTGATATGAATCCCGAGTTTGGGGTTGGTTTTCAATACCAAAATCACCTTCAGGTGATTCAAAGGAACCTAGAAGGATTTCAGAATCCTGAGATTTTAGTTGAAAACCAACAATTATTACCGATAGAGGCCACTAATTTTGATGAATCAATGTTCATCTTTGGGTCAGAAAATCAAGATCATGTTCAAATGATCCAGAATGATAACAATACAATTAGATTTGAACCTTCTAGTTTAGAAAACATAGCAGGTGGCAGTGGAAGAGGTTTCAGACATTTATTAAGTAGGGAAATAATAGCTGAACACTTTAACGAACCAATTGAGAAAGTTGCGAAGGAACTCAACATTGGAACGACACAATTAAAAAAACGCTGTAGAGAATTAGGTATCAATCATTGGCCCCAACGACAACTTACGAGTTTGCAAAGCCTTATTGATCGTGCTGAGGTAAAGAACTACATTTTTTTAATTCCTTTATATCATAAGGTTGAAATTACTAAAGTTATTTGTGCCACAGGAATTTGGTAATGAATTTATTGAGGCAACAGAATTATCGGGAGATTTAATACCCAACCTAAAAAAAGAAAAAGAAGCGATAATTGAAGGGTCACAATCGGGTCTAACAGACGGCACAAAGAAGCTAATACAAGCTGCTCATAAGGTTGTATTTAGGAAAAGAAAAATTCAGGAAAAGGGGGAAACTTCATCAAGAACTCATACACAGCAGCAATCTCTGCCATCTAATTCTGGTATGAGTAGTATTAACCCTGGTTTACTCGAGTCTTCGAGTGAGGAGAATTTTTGAGGCTTTGTAGGTGACCTAGCCTGGTTTCCTCCTTCTTATAGATACCCCTAACTGGTTCCGAATTAGAGCTCTTCCTCATCACTGCCCTACTTACACATGCCCCAAATGAGTCAATATTTAGCCCCTAATCATGGGGTTACATGTTCCAACCCTATCGAGACCCCATACCTTGGAGCTCCTCCTCCAATAACTGAAAGCATACCACTTCCAAATCCTCGAGAGGTACAAGTCAACCTAATGATGACAAAGAGTGGAGTGTAGAAGATATTCTCTCGCTTCTTTCTGAATTCTCTAGTTTAGTAGTTCTGTAAACTTTTCTTAATGTATTAAGATAAAGTTTTAGTAATAGTTCACATGTATCGACGTGTTACTACTTTTATTTTTGTCATAACTAATCACACCCTTATTTAATTGGATTCCTCATGACCAACTCCTGATTCGAATGCGGATCCTGTGCTTTCAATAGTAGGAGCTCTACTACAATCTTCCACACCCATCCATGTCCATTCCAGGACTTGTCCATAAATCTCCAATTCGCTTCTCACTGGTATCTCCAACACATATGCCCTTACAAAGCATATGCCAACACTTTCCTAGAATACCAGGACTCTCATCCTGATCCTGCTACTCTAAGTATTACGAAACTTTCTCTAATGATGACAAGTCGCCCTTTGCATGTTTCTTAAAGGCTTCATCCTAACAATGAATATACCAATAATTATAGCTACTATTCTACTTAAGCAACTATTTCTACTCTGACGGTTTAAGTCTAGAGTCTTACTACTAAGATCTAGTTCGCTTAAACTACGGCTCTGATACAAACTTGTAACAACCAGATTTTTAACACAAAGTATACCCGAAAATTTCCTTACAAAAGTAGGGGTACATTTATATTAAACAAACGGAATACAAGTAGTTATCAACAAATCTTGTTTAATACCGAATTTTCCCAAGATCAAGCCGGGTATTACAATTCTTCAATTCATAATCATCATGCATCTCGTTACCTCTTTCTGAACTACTAAGACCTGAAACTCAATTCAACATACTACGGGTAAGCTATTAAAGCTTAGTGAGTAACATCAACAAAAGAGTTTCATATAACAACATTTCATCATAGAGATACTCAGTAAATAGGACCCATACAGTCCAAGTAATTGAGATCCACACAATCTCATAGTAGAACCCATACAGTTCAGCAGGTAGAGATCCACACAATCTCATAGTAGAACCCATACAGTTCAGCAGGTAGAGATCCATACAATCTCATGATAGGACCCATACAATCCACGTGGTAGAGATCCATACAATCTCATGATAGGACCCATACAGTCCATGAGTTACCAGACATTTATACATTACACAGCAACAAGCAGATAATGTATAGTAACAGGATTATGTCACTCACCTGAGTATAATTCTTTCCGGATATTCTACGGCTTAAGACTTCTTCTTCCAACTGTTAATATAATTAAGTCTTAATTACTATAACACCAACATATGTCATACTATTGAACAACTTAAATCCTTTATTAATTTCCAATATGATACTTCATGATTTATCAAGTAAAGAACGGCCAGGTAGAAGATTAGATAGGTTGACAGGATCCTTTCAGCATTTTAGCCTTTCGGAAAATCCAACAACCAGATCCCAAGTAATCGGCCTAGTCACCGTCCTCGTAAGTAAATCAATCGGTATTATTTTCGGAAATTACGAATTGTTATAATAACGACGTTTTTAAGGTTTTTGTTTACTATTGTTGGAAATGATTATATATGTTATACTTACTAAATATTCTACTTCTTAACACAAATTATTTTACAATACATAATTAAGCTATAGAAAGGTTTGTAGTTACCTTATGACCCTTCGTCGGGATCTATAACTCCTTCGTTAGGCTTTCGAGCTTCTTCCGCTCACTTGCTTACATTCTAGTGCTTAGAAACCTCTATATATTGGATTGAGATTTGTTGGTGTGGTTTATGAGATGCTTTGGGGGGTATTTATACTTGAATTCTTGAATAAAAAATGGCATGACACTTTTGACAAAAGATTTTAATAATATACTTTGTTGAAATTAAGGACCTTCTAGAATCAGTATGTTCAAGACTGGTTTAGCCGATCTTATACCCATTAAATTCACGTTTTTATTTGATATTTAGAATATTCATCTCAATACCTTTCCAGGGACGTATAGTACGTATTTATACGATTTTTCTATGATTTATTATGAATTTTTGAAAACCGACTATCTAATCTGTCAATTTCGAACTAATCAGTGAAGATTGTAATTTTTACCATAGATAATGCCATTTTCAAACTTACTATTATTTTTGGTAATTGTACTATACTCAATTTGTAAACTTTGTGCACTGGTTTGAGGTCCAAATAATTTTCCTAAAATTAATTATGATTTTTCTAAAAACTGCACAAAATGCTGATTTTTATATGAAATTGTAACTAAAGTTTTTTTTTCTTAGCTTTATAATTACCAAAAATCATAGAATTCACAATAATTATAAATAAATGAAATAACTGAAATAACTGAAATACAGGTCTTACAGTCTATGACTATAATTACCAATTTAACCTCTAATTAACCAGCACTTTAGCTTCCTAGAAACCGCTGTCGAATTCTGATCTAATCAGTTCTGTCCATAGATAAGTGATCAGATGATCCTCCGTCCAACAAGATATTTTCAGACACAAAATATGGATTAAAGTCAATCCCGGTCTGATTCACTGTTCCTCGATTTCCGATTTGTATATGACTCTTAGACTACCAATTTAGTCCCGGTTGGCCAATCATTTTAGTCAACTTCAAATTCATCGAGAGGCCTACAGATATCTGTTCTCCGTTAGGGTCAAGGGACAAATAAACTTCGACTCATATACTTATGTCTTTTACCAGACAAATCACTCACAACAATACGTTTTATAACACCGAATTACCGATGCGTTTTCGTATTATCAATGAACAATCGCTTAGTAAATCATAACTCATATGTCTTAGCTTAAAGATCAAAAGATATTATCGACTCAACATTGCTCGTGATGAAATCCATGAAGCAATCCATTGAGCGCGGGTTTATCCAATACTCAAATCTCCATTTCCAAGTACTCACGAATGGTGCAGCAATCCAATTGCAATGTCTAACTCCTTAGACAATCTATTACCAATTCATGACAGTCTTACTTCACACTTACTCCCAAAAGTGTAATCGACTGTGGATATTTGAATAATCCAATTATTCAGGAAGTAAAACATGCAAAATGAAACACAATGATAAAGTATTGACAAAAGTAGTAAACCATTACTCATTAATAAATCTCTATTATTAAATCACAAGAGTCAAATACAATACATTGTTACAAGTTTCAAAAACTATCTAATTTACATAAACTTTATATCATCTCTTAATCCAATGCTCCTAGCATGCTGATTATGCTTAACCCTACTCAGAGCCTTTGTCAAGGGATCTGCAGGATTATCTTCCGATGATACCCTCTTTACCATAAGGTGACCTTCTTCTACCTTATGCCTTATGTAGTGGTACTTTTTGTCGATATGTCTGGACTTTCCATGGTCTCGCGGTTCCTTTGTCAAGGCGACCGCACCTTCGTTATCGCAGAACAGTTCCACGGGCTCCTGAATACTCGGGACTACTCCAAGGTCACCGATGAAGTTCTTTAGCCAAGCCGCTTCCTTTGACGCTTCACTTGCTGCTATATACTCTGATTCACAAGTAGAATCAGCCACCGTATCTTGCTTGGAACTTTTCCAAGTTACCGCTCCTCCGTTCAGAAGGAATACCCAGCCAGACTGAGACCGACCACTGTCTCTATTCGTCTGAAAACTGGCATCCATATATCCTTTAATCCTCAAGGTATCACTGCCTCCAAGGACTAACACCATGTCCTTTGTTCTTCGCAGATACTTGAGTATATTCTTTACGGCTATCCAATGCGCCCTTCCAGGGTTTCCCTGGTACCGACTGACCATGCTCAGAGCAAAGGCCACGTCACATGATCGACCCCACAGCCGAAGCGTAAGGTACCCGACTCATCTCAGCTATTTCCACGTCTGTACTCGGACTTTGAGTCTTACTCAATTTTGCATTTCTTTGGATAGGCAGCTCTCCCTTCTTGGAATTTTCCATACTAAACCTCTTTAGTACCTTTTCCAAGTATGTACCCTGACTAAGTCCAATTAGTCTCTTCTTCCTATCTCTCAATATTCTTATCCCAAGAATATAGGCAGCCTCTCCTAGGTCCTTCATGGCGAAACACTTCCCAAGCCAAGCCTTGACATCTTGCAAGGTTGGAATGTCGTTTCCCATGAGCAGTATGTCATCAACATACAGTACCAGAAAGGTGACTATACTCCCACTAGCCTTGACATATACGCAGGACTCATCCTCGCTCCTAGAGAAGCCAAACTCTTTGACTTTCTCATGGAAACAAAGATTCCAGCTGCGAGAAGCTTGCTTCAATCCGTAGATTGATCTCTCAAGCTTACACACCTTATTAGGATACTTTGCATCGACAAAACCCTTTGGCTGATTCATGTAAACATCCTCAGTCAACTTCCCATTAAGGAAAGCGGTTTTGACGTCCATCTGCCAAATTTCATAGTCATGAAATGCAGCTATGGCCAACATAATCCTAATAGACTTTATCTTGGCTACTGGTGAGAAGGTCTCGTCATAGTCAACCCCTAGGGTTTGAGTAAAGCCCTTCGCAACCAATCTTGCCTTGAAAGTGTGTACTTTTCCGTCCATGTCGGTCTTCTTCTTGAAGATCCATTTGCACCCGACTGTCTTTCGACCCGGTACGTTGTCAACCAAGTTCCAAACTTGATTGTCATACATGGACTTGATCTCGCTATCCATGGACTCTTTCCACTTGGCAGACTCAGGGCCCGCCACTGCTTCCTGGTAGTTAGTTGGTTCATCCAAATTTATCAGTGTCCTATCACTGACAAACGTGTCCCCATCCGAAGTTATATGGAACCCATAAAACTCGGGTGGCATGCTAACCCTACCGGAACACCTAAGAGGTAAGGATACATCTGTCGGACCAACATGAACTTCTTCCTCATGTTGGTTGCTAGTTTCTCCTAAGGTTGCGTCATCTGATGACTCTTGAATTTCTTCCAGATCAATGGTACTCCCACTGTCTTCTTTGAATATGAGCTCTCTCTCTCGAAAGACTGCTCGTCTAGCTACAAAGACCACGTCCTCGCTTGGTCTGTAGAATAGATATCCAAAGGACTGTTTGGGATAACCAAGGAAGAAACACCTTTCGCTTCTTTCTGCGAGTTTGTCTTGAGTCTCTCGTCTAACGAAAGCCTCACAACCCCAGACTTTGATATGTGCTAACGAGGGAACTTTCCCCGTCCACATCTCATGAGGTGTTTTAGCAACCTTCTTAGTTGGGACAAGATTGAGGATATGGGCGGCAGTCTCTAAGGCATACCCCCAGAAGTGAATGGGAAGTAAAGCTCGACTCATCATGGAACGAACCATGTCCAACAGGGTTCGGTTGCGCCTCTCCGCAACACCGTTCAACTGTGGTGTCCTGGGAGGTGTCAACTGCGAAACTATTCCGCATTCCTTTAGATCGTCTAGGAACTCGATACTTAGATACTCTCCGCCTCTGTCAGACCTGAGCATCTTTATCTTCCTGCCTAATTGATTCTCTACCTCGTTCTTAAACTCTTTAAACTTTTCAAAGGTGTCCGACTTGTGCTTGATCAAGTAGATATAACCGTATCTACTAAAATCGTCGGTAAAGGTCACGTAGAACCGCGTGCCATCCTTTGTGGTTGATCTGAATGGACCACACACATCCGTGTGAATGATGTCCAGCAGACCCTCACCTCTTTCAAAAGACCCTTTGAAAGGTGATTTAGTCATCTTGCCCAACAGGCAAGAGTCGCATACATCATCCGACCTGAGGTCGAATGATTCCAACACTCCATCCTTTTGGAGTTGGGCGATGCGTTTCTTGCTGATGTGCCCGAGCCGACTATGCCACAGACATGCCTTTTCTACACCACTAGTAGAATCAATATAATTTACAATATGTCCTAAATTGTCAACACATTCAACAGTTTCATACACACCATCACAAGGATAAGCAGTAAAAATCAAAATACCATTTTTGAAAACAGAAATCGAGCCAATTTTATTGTCAAAAGAAAATTGAAATCCTTGTCTGAACAATACGTGAAATGAAATAATGTTTCTTGCCATTTCTGGCGAATAGCAACAATTAAATAACTCTAAGCTAACATCACTACTAAGCACTAAACTATAAACGCCGATCTTGGTAACAGGGGACGATCTCCTATTGCCCATGATCAGGTTCAGTCTACCATGCTCCACCTCCCTGCTTTCCTTTAGGCCCTGCAGATCAGAACAAATGTGAAAACCACATCCTGTATCAAGGACCCAAGAATTAGAAGATGGTGAGTTTTTAGAGATAGTGTATATACCTGCTGTCGATGGCTTTACTTTCCCATCCTTGACTTCCTGCAAGTATTTCGGACAGCTTCTCTTCCAATGGCCCTTCTCTTTGCAGTAGAAACAGTCGGCTTCATTGGGGTTGGCTACACAAGGAATGTGAGAAGACTTGGTTCTCGAGCCATTGCTGGACGACCCGACCTGAACCTTTTCCCTCCAATTTTGCTTAGGAGGGCCCTTCATTTTCTTTCCTTTGCCACTTCCAATGGCTAAGACGGGTTGATTGACGAAGGGTACACCTTTACCCTTCATCCCGTCCTCAGCAACCCGAAGCATACGATGCAACTCAGTCAGGTTAGCCTGATTGTTGTTCAAATGATAAGCCAGCCTGAACTGGTCATAAGAACTCGGTAATGAGTTAAGCACTATGTCAACGGCCAACTCCTCAGGTACAGGCATCACAAGCTTTCTAAGCCGCTCCATGTAACCTTGCATTCTTTACACATGAGCGCAGATGGACTCTCCATCTTTAGGTTTGCTGTTCGTGAAGTCTTTGTGTAACGCCAAGACACTCTTTTTATGTAAATATAATAAAAAGGGTAAATTGGTCATTTTACCTTAGAAGGGTAATTTGGTCTTTTGGACAGAAAAGAAATTGGTTTGAAATAATATTTTGAGTTTTGGACTTAAAATGTTATAAAAACTGAAATTGGTCGTTTTACCACAAAAGGGTATTTTGGTCATTTGACCATGTGAGGAACCAATTGGGTAAAAATATTGTTGCTTGTGGCAAAAGTATAAGAAAAGAGAGTTTTATTGTCATAAAACTTGTTTGTTGTGGTCAAAGTTCAATAAAATGAACTTAGGGACTAAATTTGCAAAAAATTGGAAGTATATATAGAAGAGTTGACTCTCTTCTTTGACTGATCATTGTGCAGCAACGGGAGGAGCATTGAAGGTGCGATTTCTGTAGGAAATCATGGAATTGAAGCAAGAACTTGGAACAATTATTGGAAGGGGTGATTTCCAAGCAATTAAGGTAAGTAGATTGCCTTTTTAGACAAGTTCTTGAAGAAGTTCTTAATGTGTTTTATAGAAACTGAAATTTGTAAATTTCAGTTATGTTTATGTGGTTTAAATGGTTTAATACTTCCATTAAGTCATGCTTAAAGGACTTAATTCAAGAAAATGGAAGTAGATTGCTATTTGTGATGAATTTGAAGTTTTGGGGTTTTGGAACTAAGAACCCTAATTCTTGTATTTGATTGATTGAGGTTGTTTCTTTGGATCAAAACCTTGTATTATTAAAGGGTTTTAGTCAGTAAACAAACCCCATACGATTAAGAACTGGATTAAGGACTTAATAGGCCAAAACTGCGTGCTACAGTGCACAAATCGCGACTGATCAGGAGACTGCCCAGGCGCAGGGCGCAGTGCGCCCAGGATCAGGGCGGGGTGCGCCCAGGCGCAGTGCGCCTGATACCTGGCGCAGTGCGCCCACTAGACAGGGAGTCCAAAATGCTAACTTTTGTTTGGCTTGTCCGATTTACCTCAAACTTGAACCATAAGTCCCAAATGATTTGAAAAGTATGGGAAAAATATTAAATTGCGTTTTCGACTCCTCGGGGGCACTGTAGAGCAATACGAATGCCTCGGTGAATAGTAAAACTCATGAAAAGATGGTAAATGGAAAGTTTATCATCTAGGGATGGCTTATAGTTGCATAATATTGGACTCTTATGTATTAGAGTCAACTGAAATGATTATTAACCTATTATCATTTGGTATATAAATGAATATATAGGTATGGGACAAAATGGTTGTGGTGCACGCAAAGGCAAGAAACAACCAGGATTTAAATGCAGCTAGTATCCAGGTGAGTAATCTCACTGATATCATATATGATATATGATGATTGAACTGTTACAGATTGAAACGGCTTCGAGGGACGAAAATGACAAGTGTAAAGATATATGTAAAAGACAATACCAGATAAGCCGTGAGTCTGAGAAAGACAAGAACGGAGCTGTGAGTCAATACATATATATAATCTATGATATGACAATACCAGATAAGCCGTGAGTCTGTTATAGACAAGAACGGAGCTGTGAGTCAGTAATGCGACAATACCAGATAAGCCGTGAGTCATTGCGATGACAAGAACGGAGCTGTGAGTCCACTTAAATAAGGCAATACCGGATAAGCCGTGAGTCATTGCGATGACAAGAACGGAGCCGTGAGTCTAGGCAATAGCGGGTAAACCCGTGAGCCATAATTGATTGTGAAATAGACTGTTGATAGATGGTGCGGCCACTTGTGACTATGATATTGGATGTTATATCCAACCGGTGCGGCCTATATGGCTATGACATTATTAGATGGAAATGGTGCAGCCTTATGGCTATGATTCCGGGTTGTTGAACCCAAACTGGTGCGGCCTGCGGGCTATGATTTATACGCTGAAAATGCTTTGGTATGGCTTGTATAGCCATGACAAACGATGCGACTTATATAGTCCAGAAACATGATACAGTCTGATATGACTAAGAAACAGGGGACAGAAACGATAATGGAGAATTTTAATGTTTATTCTCTTTTATATACATATGGCCTTGATGGCAGACAGAATTGATATGATCAGTATGCAAATAACAGATTAGATGTGATGAAGTGATTTGATAATCACATGGTATACGTTCCAGCCTGTAAGGCTATGAAGTAGGATGTGAAATCCTAAGAGATATATGATTAGCCGGTAAGGCTAGTGCTTTGAATTCGATATCCGAACAGATACATACTGTTAGTCGGAAGAGACTATGAAATGGAATTTGATTTGAAAAGATGATTAGAAAGATAAATGTCGTATATAGTGATCTATATATGAATGTATTTCTAATGTGTGTTATTTGCAGATTTGATTACTCACTGAGCTTTATAGCTCACGATATTTGTTAAATGTCCCTGCAGGTTAGCATGATCCTGATAGGGGAAAAGATAGAGTCTGTGACTATGAAGTGAGACTCATAGATGCTGTCAGTAGCAGCCCGGCTTTAAAGGAGATTTGGTATTTTATACTCTCCTTGATACACTTGTACCCGTTTTTATTAAAATATACCCCTTTTGTTATGGTTTTATGTAATGAAACCTTTATTATAAATGAAAATTTTTCAGGGGTGTTTTTGTTTTAAAAGCCGGGTGTTACAAGTTGGTATCAGAGCCGTGGTTTAAGTGAACTAGGTGTCTATAGAGTAGATTCCTGGACTTAAACCTTGAGATAGTAGACACGATGTACCGTTAGGTGTATATAAATTGTTATTATACATATATAACCTAACTATTGCTGACTTCTAACGTATAAGAAGTATGGGCAGCGAATATTACTGGGAGGAATTTAGGGCATGGAGCTTTAAGAGGCGGACCAGCCCTTTCTCAAGGCTCCATCGAACGAGGGGCAACGAGACAAGTAGCAGAAAATCCACATGGCAAGCAACAGTAGTTGCTGTGGTCAGAAAAAGAAATTTGGGTGCTCACCCTGACTGATTGATATCAAGGTGAAAGAAAAGTAGCTGAGACTACAAGAAAAGCAGAAAAAGATTAGTGGACGCTTCAGGAGAAGTTACCACAGACTGGGTCCAACCTTAAAGGGAAGGGACCAAAACAGAGCAGTTATGTATTGTGAGAAGTGCAGGAAAAGCATTCAGAAAATTGTAGAGTTGAGACTCTACCGTTGAAATGCTGGAATTACAGAAAATAGGAGCATATTGCTCGAGCTTGTTGGATGGCACGGAAGTGTGTCTAGCGCGGAGCTATAGAACACTTTCCTAAGAAATACTTACATGCTAAATGTGGAGTAACGGGTGATGAACCCAGGAAAGAACGGGGGAGGAAAGAAAGAAGAAACGAATGGTCGAAAAGGACCAGTGATACTTTGAGCATTCCAGCAGACTGTGGAAAAGCTCGTGAGGAGACTGATATGATCTCTGATAAAATTGTTTTGAATATAACCCCGTGTATGTTATATTTGATCCATGAAGCTATGCTTTGGATCGATGACTTGATGTCTTGTTTGAATTTTTCATCAATTATTATGGATGAAATTTTGGAAACAGCTATAGCAGATAGCAAGTATGTTCTAGATATTGAACACCTAGAAGGTAGTCTGCCTAGGATTTACGGGACCATTTTTCCCTATAAATCTAGAGCTGATGCCTACCAATGAATTTGAAGAAATCGTGCATATGAATTGGTTAGCAATGAATGATGCTAACATAAATTGTAGAAATATGAACATTGTGGTTCTAAAATCAGAAATGAAATGGACGAAAATCCATGGTAAATGACCGTTGTTGAGAATACCGGTTATTTTCCTTTGCTTAAACTCGGAAAAGAGTTAGTAAAGGAATGATGTTGTAGTTGGCATACGTAGTATGGGCCAAGCTAAATAAAGCAGTGATAGTAGTGTACTACTTTAAATAAATTCTCGAATGTTTCTTTTGAAAAGAACTTCCAGGATTTCTGCTAGATTGGCGAGAAGAGCTTATGATTAAACTGGTATTGGGAGCCGTTCCTGTTATTTAGGCTCTAAACTGATTTGCATCTGTAAAGATGGCAGAGTTGGAAAACAACCAGAAGAAAATGTTGTATTGGGATCTCACATGGCCGTATATGTCATTGTATGAGCCCTATCTTGTTTGAAAATAAGAAAGACAAGTTAGTGCATATGTGCATTGACTACTGAGAATCTGATATTCTCGAAACCAGATCGAAATGAGGTACATTTGTACCAGATATTGGAGTTACTTCACTGAGTTAAGTGATTGGTAAAATTCTCCAACTATGAAATTTGGCTAAAAGAAGTTTCATATTCTTTGGGCATGTTAATGATTCCAAGGATGATAAAGTAGATACAGTGGAAATACTGATGTGATAACAGAAACCGCCTTGGAATTTGACTGAAATTAGTAATTTCCTTGGATTGGCAGGTTATTATAGGAGAGTTGTAGAAAACTGCTCCTTAATTGTTATTCCATTGATTAAAATGAATTCAGAACAGTAAAAAGTCTGAGTGGTAGAAAGACCACAGAGATCTGGTAAAGGTTTGGAATAAACCTTGTGCGAAATTCTGACGTTAGCGTTGATGCTAAGCGGATAAATTGGATTATAGGAATGCATTCGGATTTGACTGTGGATGCATGATGTTGCAGTAGCAATTATGATTTTGGACATTGAAGCCTTGGAGACACTATTTATATGGTGTAAAGCTTATTGTTTATATGGATCATAAAAGTTGGAAATATTTAGTTAATCAAAAAGAAGCTGAATATGAGATAGCAAAGATAGATGGGTTACCTAAAGATTTCGGTTATGAAATCTTGTACCATCTCGGAAAGGCGGATGTGATTATAGATGCCTTAAATTAGAAAGAGTATCTTTTGAAAGATATAACCACATGCGTGAGTGTGGCGAATTGATTACCTGAGTTGATTCGGGTAGCACAAGAAGAAGTGTGCAAGTCTGAAAACGTGAAAAATGAATGAATGATTAGCTATTGAAAGAAGCTAGTTAGAAACTCACGGCGATTTAAAACCCTTGGTGGTTGTGTATGTGAGTTCCAAGCAAAGCGAGATATGAAAATCATCTTGAAAAGATGTATTTTGTATTAGATATGCTGTATACCCGGAACAATACCAGACTGGATAGGTCGATAAAACCTATGTATTTGTGGCCGGGACAGAAGAAAGGTATTGAAAGATACATGAAAAGTATTTGACTTGTACGCAAAGTAAAGTCAAACTGTTAGAAGCATGCGAAGAAATTTACCCGTAGTTGGCCCCAGAAAAGAAAGGGGACAACATTGTTATAGACTTTGCAATAAAGTCTCTGTAAGTAGCGTAGATTGATGAACAAAATGAGCTGATGATGTAGACTTTAGAAGATGTGCTTGAAAATATGCACAGCAGACCCTGGTGGAAGATGAGAAAATTTTCTATCTCTGATAGAATTTGCAAGATATAGCAGCTTACATGCTTGTAGTTGATGACTCATATGAAGAATGGTATGGAATACCGTGTTACCCTCCAATTCATTGGAATGAAGATGTGGTAAAGCCGTTGGCTAGATCCTAGTTTGTTGCACAAACTGAAGAGAATACCTGACGAGTATGAATGAATTTGAAGAATAGTTACGAATTTATAGAAGTGGTATGTGGATCACTGAGTAAAAACCTTTGAAATTCCAAGTAAAGGAATATGGTAGTATGAAAAGTAATCATTTGGAAAGGTTAAAATCTGTTTGGGACGACAAGAAAGAAATTATGTATTGATAATTTCCGACAAATCCCTTATGATGAGATGAAGATAAATAAGTAGATAAGGTACCCGGGACAACCGGAGGAATGATATGCGAACTGTGATATAACCACAAGATAAGAAGACTAATTGTTAAGTGCTTAGGCAATACCATAAATGGTTCCATGTGATATGGGAAACCAATATTGTAACGAGATAGAAATACCCTCGCTCGTTTGTATGATTTTGGGGACGAAATCTTTTGAAGGAGTGGAGAATTTGTAACGCCAAGACACTCTTTTTATGTAAATATAATAAAAAGGGTAAATTGGTCATTTTACCTTAGAAGGGTAATTTGGTCTTTTGGACAGAAAAGAAATTGGTTTGAAATAATATTTTGAGTTTTGGACTTAAAATGTTATAAAAACTGAAATTGGTCGTTTTACCACAAAAGGGTATTTTGGTCATTTGACCATGTGAGGAACCAATTGGGTAAAAATATTGTTGCTTGTGGCAAAAGTATAAGAAAATAGAGTTTTATTGTCATAAAACTTGTTTGTTGTGGTCAAAGTTCAATAAAATGAACTTAGGGACTAAATTTGCAAAAAATTGGAAGTATATATAGAAGAGTTGACTCTCTTCTTTGACTGATCATTGTGCAGCAACGGGAGGAGCATTGAAGGTGCGATTTCTGCAGGAAATCATGGAATTGAAGCAAGAACTTGGAACAATTGTTGGAAGGGGTGATTTCCAAGCAATTAAGGTAAGTAGATTGCCTTTTTAGACAAGTTCTTGAAGAAGTTCTTAATGTGTTTTATAGAAACTGAAATTTGTAAATTTCAGTTATGTTTATGTGGTTTAAATGGTTTAATACTTCCATTAAGTCATGCTTAAAGGACTTAATTCAAGAAAATGGAAGTAGATTGCTATTTGTGATGAATTTGAAGTTTTGGGGTTTTGGAACTAAGAACCCTAATTCTTGTATTTGATTGATTGAGGTTGTTTCTTTGGATTAAAACCTTGTATTATTAAAGGGTTTTAGTCAGTAAACAAACCCCATACGATTAAGAACTGGATTAAGGACTTAATAGGCTAAAACTGCGTGCTACAGAGCACAAATCGCGACTGATCAGGAGACTGCCCAGGCGCAGGGCGCAGTGCGCCCAGGATCAGGGCGGGGTGCGCCCAGGCGCAGTGCGCCCAGGCGCAGTGCGCCCACTAGACAGGGAGTCCAAAATGCTAACTTTTGTTTGGCTTGTCCGATTTACCTCAAACTTGAACCATAAGTCCCAAATGGTTTGAAAAGTATGGGAAAAATATTAAATTGAGTTTTCGACTCCTCGGGGGCACTGTAGAGCAATACGAATGCCTCGGTGAATAGTAAAACTCATGAAAAGATGGTAAATGGAAAGTTTATCATCTAGGGATGGCTTATAGTTGCATAATATTGGACTCTTATGTATTAGAGTCAACTGAAATGATTATTAACCTATTATCATTTGGTATATAAATGAATATATAGGTATGGGACAAAATGGTTGTGGTGCACGCAAAGGCAAGAAACAACCGGGATTTAAATGCAGCTAGTATCCAGGTGAGTAATCTCACTGATATCATATATGATATATGATGATTGAACTGTTACAGATTGAAACGGCTTCGAGGGACGAAAATGACAAGTGTAAAGATATATGTAAAAGACAATACCAGATAAGCCGTGAGTCTGAGAAAGACAAGAACGGAGCTGTGAGTCAATACATATATATAATCTATGATATGACAATACCAGATAAGCCGTGAGTCTGTTATAGACAAGAACGGAGCTGTGAGTCAGTAATGCGACAATACCAGATAAGCCGTGAGTCATTGTGATGACAAGAACGGAGCTGTGAGTCCACTTAAATAAGGCAATACCGGATAAGCCGTGAGTCATTGCGATGACAAGAACGGAGCCGTGAGTCTAGGCAATAGCGGGTAAACCCGTGAGCCATAATTGATTGTGAAATAGACTGTTGATAGATGGTGCGGCCACTTGTGACTATGATATTGGATGTTATATCCAACCGGTGCGGCCTATATGGCTATGACATTATTAGATGGAAATGGTGCAGCCTTATGGCTATGATTCCGGGTTGTTGAACCCAAACTGGTGCGGCCTGCGGGCTATGATTTATACGCTGAAAATGCTTTGGTACGGCTTGTATAGCCATGACAAACGATGCGACTTATATAGTCCAGAAACATGATACAGTCTGATATGACTAAGAAACAGGGGACAGAAACGATAATGGAGAATTTGAATGTTTATTCTCTTTTATATACATATGGCCTTGATGGCAGACAGAATTGATATGATCAGTATGCAAATAACAGATTAGATGTGATGAAGTGATTTGATAATCACATGGTATACGTTCCAGCCTGTAAGGCTATGAAGTAGGATGTGAAATCCTAAGAGATATATGATTAGCCGGTAAGGCTAGTGCTTTGGATTCGATATCCGAACAGATACATACTGTTAGTCGGAAGAGACTATGAAATGGAATTTGATTTGAAAAGATGATTAGAAAGATAAATGTCGTATATAGTGATCTATATATGAATGTATTTCTAATGTGTGTTATTTGCAGATTTGATTACTCACTGAGCTTTATTGCTCACGATATTTGTTAAATGTCCCTGCAGGTTAGCATGATCCTGATAGGGGAAAAGATAGAGTCCGTGACTATGAAGTGAGACTCATAGATGCTGTCAGTAGCAGCCCGGCTTTAAAGAAGATTTGGTATTTTATACTCTCCTTGATACACTTGTACCCGTTTTTATTAAAATATACCCCTTTTGTTATGGTTTTATGTAATGAAACCTTTATTATAAATGAAAAATTTTCAGGGGTGTTTTTGTTTTAAAAGCCGGGTGTTACACTTTGACCACCTCGCACCTCTCGATGCGCTCTTGCTTGCGAAACTTTTCCGCAAGCTCCTTGTGCATCTCAAAGGGCCAGTAGTCTTCGTATATCCTTTGCAATTCGGGGTTCATTGTGGCGATCATGATGCAGGCCACTTTGGTTGCATCATCAGTATGTTTTTGGTACGAGGCAATTTCATCGGGAGTAGCAGTTTCAGGGTCAATATCGACAAGCTCGGTCTCGAGGACATACTCTTTGTTCTCGTACCTCAGAGCCATCTTGATATTTCTAATCCAGTCATTGTAGTTTGTCCCGTTCAATTGAACCTTGGAACACAGTGAGAGGATAGAGGGAACACTGGAGTTTGAGTGGGGAGCGGATTGATCAGCAGAAGACATCTATAAAAGAAGGTAAGTTTAATTAGATACATGTCGGTCCTTATAATAACCCAATATAAAATAAGGCTAGGATCCAACTATAACAATTTGCAACATAGAAGAGGGATGCCGTAATCTATAAGCAAATTTTATAAAGGTAGGCGAATGACGATTCAGCCAATTCCACCGAGGAAAAATAATCTTATTATAAATGGAATTCCTAGTTTCTTTTGAGATTTATTGAACTGTTCAATAGCATGTTTAATCTCGGATATGCCCCACCGTTTGTGACTGGGATGCCGAGGATCACAAACCGGGTGTGAATAACCATGCAAATTAGCTTGGTACTCTCGGGGTCCATTATCATCTCAAATTGATGTGCCGGTTAACCACACACGCTCCATCAACAATGATAACACCCGAGACACCCATTGTCACTCTTTATGAACCCCCATTGGTGTGCCGGTAAACCACACACGCTCCACCAACGTTTCATAAAGTGCAATGTGCAATTTCATGGGGTAGCATCAAATTCACATTTTTCCTAAAGTAACTAGATTGGGATTTTGTGTAAAGGTTCTAGTACTTTGATCATTATACTTTTAATGATTAAGTGGTCATATCAAAACTGTTCGGCTAACGACCCTCCACTGATCAGGCGAGCGGTGGGTGGGAGTGTTCACCCATTAGACTGCCATTTTATAGGCAGCCTCCTTATACCCACTTTATAGACCAGCCTCGTGAATGAGGTCTACTATTGAATTGACTGACCAATTTTATCTTATACATGTAGTATTAACAATTAATAACATATATAAGATGTATTTTAAAACCCTTTAAAATATTCAAGGTTTATCTTTTAATTTTACCAAATTTAACAATTAAATTTTAAATTAAATTAAACCTTAAAATCGATTTAATCAATTTTAATTACCAATAAATTAAATTAATTAAATCTAAATATTTTAAACATTTTAAAATATTTTTCCGGATTTATTCCATTAATTTCGCAATTTAAAATTAATTAAATCCTTTGAATTATCTTTTAATTAACAATTAATTAAATTAATTCAAATGTAGATAGGTTTATCCAAATTAATCAAATTAATTAAAACCTATCCTAAAACCCCCTAGATTTCGATTTCAATAAATGGGTTTAAGGTTATCCATTTAATTAACCAATTAAAGTTACCAAAAATAAAAAACCTCCTAAAACCCTAATAGACCAAATCGAAAAACCACTAAGGGAGGAATTAGGGTTTCCAAAACCCTAGTCCAAAAAAAATCGATCCACATGAAATTAGGGTTTATAAGCCTTTAAACCCCAATTTAAGGAAAAAACAGTTATAACCATTCAACAAGAAAACAAACAAAAAGCTCTGATACCACTGAAAGGTTTTCTGCAACCATGAACTAAAAAACCTAAGTTCACATGCAACCTATAAGGATATATGTTTTCTACTATTGAACATATAACAAAACTTAAAAGCCAATAAAGACATCTAAAGAATAAAACCAGAAAACTAACCTTTAGATTTCTTGGAAGCAAAGCAGCAAAAATATCCTGCCTCAAATGAAGTCACACCCTTAGCCGGGAGGTTTATGGATCGAAATTCCAGAGAGAAAATAATAGAATAGGCAACTGATAATGAGGTCTAGGGGTCCCTATTTATAGGGAACCAAATGGCAAAGCTAAAACCCAAGCCGCAGCCCATTTTCCGGATTATCTGTACGCGCGCCGCAATTCAACTATTGAATTTGTACGACTTTAATCCCTGACCTTCTGATTAATCTAATTAATGCCACAGAAATTAATCCAATTAATTTCTGATTAATTATTAATCAAATAATATTATTTCTTATTAATATATTATCTCCATAATATATTAACAAACAATATCTTGATTTATTAGTCATATAATAAATCAACCCTTTCTCTCTGCTTAACTTTCCACCAAACCTCCAGCTATGAGGGCAACCCAAATGGACTATGCTACTATTAATTAGGTAAATACTAATTATTAGTCATGGCTTAGACACCTAATCCAACAATAAATCAATCAGAGATAAATGAAGAAGATGACAGGAATATGTAGTGTATTCAAGAATAAATGGAACAATATTACTGAACTCGATGTAGTGTAATTGGTAATGTGAATCATAATTCCGAAAATAAATGGATATTGCTGGATTGATGGAGCTGTTATGATTTAATTTGATTTTTTATTATAATTTCTGAAAATAAATAAATACCAATTGACCATCATGTCCTTATTGGTTTAGATGATGATCTAAGGGTCCATATCTAGTTCTTAGGTTCCTAGGATAATTTTGGTTCTTGTTCGATCCGTACTATATATATATATATATATATATATATATATATATATATATATATATATATATATATATACTACATTAAAAAGGAAAAATGGTTTCTAAAATTGGAAACTCTTAAATTTAAGAGATCCAATTTTTTTTGCACAAAGTACAAATAGTTATGCATAAAAGCAATCCTCATCGGAATACAAGTTTGAATACGCAGGTATTTAACATATATTCCGGATCGATTGACTTTTTCAATCCCTTTGTTCTCTCAGTCTCACTATCCCCTTATATCCGCCCCCAATCTCTTACGCTGTGTTCCCGAGTTTTAGCATGGAGAGAAAAGAAAAGAAAAGAAAAAGAGGAGAGAAAAGAATGGAAGGGAAAGGAAAGGAAAGGTATATTTTCGTGTTCCCGAGTCGAAAGAAAATTAAAGAAAAGAAACGTTTTATGTGTTCCCGAGTGGAAAGGAAGGGAAAGGAAAGTTATAATTAAATGTTATTTTTACCAGTAATTTCCTTTCCTTCCAAATCCTTCCAAATCGGAAGGAAAGTTAGGAGAGAATATTAACCCTCCAATTCCTTTCTCTTCTTTCCACTTCCTTCCGTAAAAAAAACTCGGGAACATAAAAACTTTTCTTTTCCTCCCAGTTCCACTCATTTCTCTCAATTTCTCTCGTTAAATGAGACTCGAGAACACAGCGTTAACTCCTCCCCCAAATTCCTCTCCGCCTTAAGAAATCCCTTCTCACCCTCACCGTGGTCATCAGAAACCATCCCCCACCAACTCCGCTTCCTCTCTCACTCTCACTGATCATTGTATGGATTAGCACTTCAATACGCAGTGACTTTCCCTCAACGACGATCATCATAAACACTCACAGCCATCACCGAAGATGAAGGACCAATTGCATAAATCTGCTTAATTCTTATCTAAAGAACCAATTGACTCCGTATCTCCATATATTAATTTGAAATCTCAAATTCACCCAATCTCGGTCCTTCCCCTGTATCTTGCCACCATTTCCTCCGTCCCCTTCTCCCCACAAACCCTAATCAACTTCCATCTCATCGCCGTCTCTAGCCCTAAATTCCACACCCCACTTATCGCTGCAAAATAACCCCTCAACCATCTCCTTACAAACCTAATTAACAACAACGAACTTGAACAGCAGCTACCTCCATCCTACTATTCTGTCGTCACAACCATTTCAAACACCCTCTCAATCACACGAACATCCATTACAACCATCTCAAACCCCTAACGTCGACCCCTCCTTCGGCAGAACCACCACAACTGCTAACCCGCCACAATAATCGTCCGTCGCCGCCACAAGAATCTGGTTGCGAACCGGTAAGTATATTTTGATTTTCACCACCTTTCTCTCTGTGTCTCTAGATTTTGTGTGTTTTCATGATGTCAAGACCCTAACAGGTATGATTTGTGATTATTTTGTGTGTGCCTAGCGCACCACCGCAATCACTGTTTTCTCACGTTCTATCTCTCGATCTTGCGATGATTTCGTGATTTCAACAATAAACTATAAGTTAATCTTCATCCTTGATTTTGGGTTTCTGAATGGATAATAAGCAGATACGGAAGTTAAACTGATTTAAAGACCTGCAAGTTCATCTTCTAATTATTTGATTTTTCATTTTTTAATGATGGTTGATGACTCCGTGTTATTGTGTGTGCAGGAATCGATTCTGAGTTGTCTTTTGTCGAAACATGTATTTCGGTTCTGAGGTGTCTCTTTGATGAGTTCCGGTCCCTGGTATCCACCCTAATATGGGTTTTATATGTCCCTCTTTTTTTTGTCAGCATTAGTTTGCATCCAGTTTTGATTTAATTTTGATTTTAATTGACTGAGAGATACCACCTTGTCGTCAAGCCCTAATTGATTCCAAGCAATGGCTCAAACCAACAATGTAAGCTTTTCTCTCTCCCCCTCCCTTTCCTTTAATTAGATTTTATCAGGTTTTGCAATTCACAGATTTCATAATTTTATTTTATTGTTTGGTTTGTCTCAGTAATAATAGTTCCAATCTTTGTATGTAGACTGTTGGAGTTGACAACACTTTCAGAAGGAAATTGGACAAAGAAGAGTATTTGCAACGCTCTCGTGAGCGTGAAGTAAAGGTTCTTATTTCGCTGCTTGTTGATTTTGATTGATTCTGTGCAATTTCATTTTGGTTCTGCTGATGGTTTGCTGTCTTCATTGGTAATTTGGGAGTTGGAAAGGCCGTTCTAAATGTAAGTAAATGCACAAAAGGAGGCTGGGGTATATCATGATATTCAGGCATACGGAGTTGAGAAACTTTGCTTAGATAACTTTTATTCTCTAGATGATGCGTAAGGTTTCTACATAGTTTTGTTATAAGTGCATTTATGACCTAGGCTAGAGAATGTATAGTACTATAATGGATTATCATATGGATTATTATTTTAGTAAGTACATGGATGTTTGATTTCCAAATTGCGTCCTTTTTATATCTATATTCTGATTTTTTATTATTTTTACAGATACTAAATTATTTGCATTTCATAAATTTATTTTTGGAACCACTATTTGGTTCCATGTTTTAGAGATTCTTAAGGTTCTATATCATCAAATGGCTCTAATTTCATTTTTTCACAACTGGGTCTGCAGTTTTTTCTAAGGTTATTGTTTCTTTTGAATCTTAACCGTAGTTTATGTGCAGATATGTTAAATTGCACATGAGGTTGAACTTTCCTTCCTCTAGAATGGCATGTGAAGGTATGTTTGTTATCAGAGGTTTATAGATCTCATAAATATAAAAGTGTAATCAAATATTCATAAATTTCAAATGTTGGATTATGTCTAAAGAGGGGGTTTTGTGAATTTTAAGATAGTTTTGTTTTTGTAGCTAGCAGGAAGAGTGCTATAATTGAAAGTGCAGGTAAAGGTTGAGGTGTTTCTATGGCTATTTTCCTTTTGGGTATAAGGAAGGCAGTAGTATAGTATCATTAATCAATTATGTCTGAAGAGAATAAATGAAAGTAGGAAACTATTTTACACAAATAATTGAGAGAAAAATGATGTATTAGATTTAACCCTTTTCTACAGTTTGTATCTTGTAGGTTAAGGTGGATAGTTGCATTACTGGTCAAGCAGTGCAGACTAACACAAAAGCTGTTTGTAACTGAAGCAGTCAAAATCGGGCGACTTGTAACTTTGACAGTGTTTTAGTAATTTCACACGATATAAAGAATGTGTGCGGATGGAAAACATAATTGTACAACTCTACATGTCTCAAGTCATCTACAACTTATTTGTTGCTATTGATGATAAAAAAGCCTCCTTTTTGCTGATTTAGCAACATCTGGAGGTCCAATCATGTAATTTCAGTCTGATATAGATTGTTCTATTTCTGGTTATTAGCATCACAATCAATTCAGCGTGTAATGGTTCTGTTGCGGGGATCCATTCGACTGGTCGGACAGGTTATCAGAAAGACGGCCAGTTCTATTTAAAAACATTGATGATACGTTATTTCTCATGCAACATTTAGTTGAAATCCATATATACCTATGTCATGATTTACAAATTTCAAATTATACATGGTTCATTGTACCATTCTTTACCGTCCAAGGGAAAAGAAATTTAATTTGAAAAGAGAGCTACAAATGATGTCAGAGAAATAACGAATCGAAGAAAAAATAATTATCATTCTTGGTGATACCTAAACAGAATTTGAATCCTATGCTATAGGGGTAAATAATAAGGTGAGCAAACATTTCAATAAAAAAATAGTTGGTTTGTGGTATCTTTTTTGTTTTATCCCTTAATGAAATATGACAGGACATGACACCAATTTTATTCATAAAAGTGCTAAATGCATAAAATAACAATATGCTTTGTATAAGTTTTTATTATAACAATTTTATTTCTTTCACTTAAAACTCTCTTTGTCAACAGAAATTACTCACTATAAAAAAACAAATCGTCATTGGGAAACTTAATTAATCCATACTCAAAGAATACTAATAGTGGAAAGAAACTAATTGTTGAACCTTGCTCCCCCACCCCCTTCCTTATAAGCACCCTGCCGCATTGCGCGGACACACCACTAGTATATATAAACCTGAATATTGTTTAGAAATGAAAAATAAAAATTTAAATGCCAAAATATACCAACATCATAGCCGAAAGTTCGGTTTTGATCTATTCATGGGCCATGATGGGCTAGAGACTAGTCGGGACGATAAGTTATATGCCCTATTTTAAAGGTTAATCCTATTTTTGAAAAATATACTATTTTAACTGTATTTAAAGTTGCCAACAAACTCAAAAAATATTATAATATGTAACGGACTTTGATTTTTCGTTTTCACCTGCCATAGGTATTGGGTCATATTTTATATTTGCATTTTTGGTCTACATCTTAAATTTTGTTATGAATGTGGTTTAAACTTTAAATTTTGTTAAGGATATGGACTAAACTTTTTAACAATTTCTACCAAACATTACTTTTATATGGCTTTTTTTAAACTTTCTCATTTTTTACAATTTTTAAATTTTTTTACAACTTAAAAAAAAATTTCAAGCCCTTCTTTTTACAATTTTTTATAACATTTTTATACTTTTTTATACCTTTTTACAATTTTTCACAACCTTCTTAAACTTTTTCACATGTCCCCTGTGGAATATCGCGCTATTCTACGGTATCGCCTTATGATTCCTCTTTTTCCAAGCGACGAGATATGTCCGGTTTGTCGCAAGGCGTGCTTGGACTCTTTTGGGGATCATGCTATTCATTGTCGGGAGCTCCCATGTTTCAAATACCGTCATGATATGGTTAGGGATGTTCTTTTTGACGTCTGCCGACGTGCCGGGGTTTCGGTACGTAAAGAAGCTACTGTTAACTTTTTGACGGACCCTTCAGACGGGAGATCTACTCTCAGGCCTGCTGACATTTTAATCTTCGGATGGATGGGAGGTAAACATGCATGTGTGGACCTTACCGGGGTTTCCCCTCTTGTGAACTTGAGGAGTGGAGGTTTCACAGGGAGGCAAGCGGCTTTGAAAGCAGCTGCATGCAAAGTGGATAAACACGATAAGGCATGTCGTGAAAATCAACATGTGTTTATCCCTTTCGCTTTTGATACCTTTGGTTTTCTCGCACCTGAAGCTGTAGAGCTACTCAACAGAGTTCAACGGGTTATGCAGAGTACCATCATGTCCCTTAGATCTTTGGATTTTGTTTTTAAGCGTATCAGCTTTGCCATTCAAAAAGGGCTAGCGGCGCAGCTTGTTGCCCGTTTGCCCAACGTCTCTATGTAATACTTTTTTCTTTGAGTATCAGAAAAATAGTATATGATTTGAAAAATGTCATTGTTTCAGTAACCCAAGATAACAATATATTTGAACGTTTTAAAATTGCTTTTACAACTTTCTACAATTTTGTATACACTTTCATACAACTTCTTTTTACATATTCTTTTATAATCATTTTAAACAAAAGTATTTCTAAAAGTAGTAAAACACTATAAATATTTTCGTTTATAGAATTTTTCATGTTTTAAAAAAGGTATGTAAAAAGTTATAAACGAAATATCATAGTATTTTTAGAAATACACTTGTTTATAAAATATATGTTAAAAATTGTAAAAAGAAGTTCAATGAAAATGTAAAAAATAGAAAAACTTGTAATGCATGTTTAAAACGTTGCAAAAAATTCTTAATTATCGTAAAAAAAATTATTAAAAATGTACAGAAATTATAAAAAGATCATAAAAAAGTTTAAAAATATTGTGAAAAGGTTTTCTAAATGTTCTAAAAAAAGGCAATTTTTTTATCGTAAAAGGATATAAAAAAATTTATCTTTTATTCCTCTGTTCATCGTCCAGGCCTCTCATTCCACTGAAATGCTGCTGCAGGCTCTCCAATGGAAGTTCCCCTTCACCGGTAATGAACGCCCCGATACTATCCCTCTCGCCCTTCTCCTCACATCGGCGTCCATCGGCTCAAAGCGACGCCGTTCCACACGTACTTTGATCAACTCAATACGCAGTCAGCGAACTTCAGTTTCCCCAATCACATCTTCTTCCTCTATATCAACAAACGAAGAAGTCGGCCGTTTCGTCGCTGATCAACAATTGACGCTTCGAAATATCTGCGAAGGCCACGTGCCTGATCATATCTTACGCAGGTCACTATCATTCATATTATTAATTTTGCTAACATAATTCTATGTTTTTTTAACCTTCACTGAAATGGGAATCGCCCGTAACATTGAACCCTTGCTCCTTAATGAAAGTTACAATTTCTATTTGAAAAATCAGAGGCATGGTTTTAGAAATTAAAATCATGGCAGTGATTCTAGTGTAGCTTACTGTACATGTTGTTACTACGATTCTAGGTTTGTATAGTCAATTACCATTAGCCATTGTCGCACTATGTACTCTATATGCTGTTTCTACTTTTCGTAATCAAGTACCCCATTTTGGTCCCTGTGTTTTACATCTTTAAACAGCAATGTCTTTAAAGTATGGTGTTTAATTTGATTAAAATTGGTTCAGAATTGAAGAACTGGGATACCATATGCCTACAGAGATACAAAGACAAGCTCTACCAGTACTATTTTCTGGCCAAGATTGTATTCTTCATGCCCAGGTAAATATGTGGTTAACCCTATTTCTATTTACACATTTTTCATGGAATTTTGCTTGATGATTATGTAAAGTAGACTGATAGATTCACAGGTCATAGCAATACGATGGTATATACAATTGGTCTATGTATTTATAAAGTAGAAGGAAGGTGTTTCTTATCTGCCCTTTATGAAAGAATGGACAAAAACTACATACATACAATTGGTCTAAGTATTTATAAAGATTATTTTAGCAATTAAATAAAGTAATCCATCATTTTTTGTTTTATTCATTGGTTCTACAGACAGGTTCAGGGAAAACCTTGGCATATTTGTTACAAATATTTTCAGTAATAAACATACAAAGATCAGCAGTACAAGCTTTGATTGTGGTACCAACTAGGGAGCTTGGTATGCAAGTAAGATTACAATCCATACATATATTGTTTTTGGGCTAAATGCAAGAAATAGCAATGTACTTTCATGTATTTATTTATTATAACATCCTACTTTCATTTTTTATTATTACAACATTGCACTTCTAATTATTTTCTTATTAAGGCATTGTACTTTGAAAAACCTACCAAATTTTAGCATTCTACTTCCAGTTTTTTTTCTTATTAGGGCATTATACTTCAAAAGATCCACCTGATTATTAATCATATATTTTTGACTGAATAAACAGATACAAAAAGTTATTTCCTGCAAAATGTAAGGACACAAGGACCATTCCAGTAATTTTACTATTAGACAGGGACCATTTCTGTAATTTTGTTTTACACTATTACAAAGAGGCTGTTTCTGTAATTTTTGCAAAAAAGCTAAAAACACAGGGACCATTTCTGTCATTTGGCCGTACTATATACACAGGGACCATTTCTGTAATTTTTGGAAAATTAAGAAACAGTGATTATTTCTATTATTTTGCCATACATGGACTATTACACATGGACTATTTCTGTAATTCTGCAAAATTAGAAACACAGGGATTGGTTCTGTAATTTTTGCAAACATATGAACCATATCTGCAATGCAATCATTTCCTCGAAATATAGACATGGATTATTTCTGTAATTTTGTTTTACACTGTTACATAGGGGTCATTTCTGTAAATTTATCAAAGCAAAAACTTCAGGGACCATTTCTGTAATTTTTGGAAATTTAAAAAACATGGATTTTCTGTCATTTTGTCATATTATTACACAGGGACCATTTCTGTAATCCTGCAAATTAAAAACACAAGGACCATTTTTGTATTTTTTGCAAAATTGAAAACACAGGGACCATTTCTGCATTTCAACCATTTCCTCGAAATTAAGAGGGATATACATATATAATATATAATGTTAAAATTACTTGGTATTTGGATGAAATTGTTATAATTGTATAGATCTTTCAAAGTACAATGTTATAATATAAAGAAACAAAAGTAGGATGCTATAATGAACAAATTAATAAAAGTACATTGCTATTTCTTCCATTTAACCATTATTCATCTACCATAAAAGGTTGCAAAAGTTGCTCGCATACTGGCTGCAAAATCTGATCAACCAGTAGAAGAAAATAAATCATGCACTATTATGGCTCTTTTAGATGGAGGAACTTTAAGAAGACAAAAAAGTTGGTTAAAGGTAAAATATTTTCTCATTTCATGTTTTTTATGTAGTTTATTATCAATTATGAATATTTACATGGTTTTTTATGTAGTTTATTATCAATTATGAATATTTAAAAAGCGTTAATTTCATAAAAACAACTATAGTTTGGTTTTCTTTTTTTCGGTTTAATTACTAAAAGAATTTTTTTTTCTAGTTTAACCACTGAGAGATTGTTTAATTTTTCAGAAAAACCACTACATAAAACTTTGGATTATATAAAAACCATTACTATTTGATTTTTTTGCAGCTTAACCACTCAAACAATTAACTTTTATTATTAAACCATTCAAACTTTGAATTTTTTTTCCTAAAAAACCACCTCAAATCCAGAAAAAGACAAACTTTCAGTGGTTAAACTAGAAACAAATTCTTTCAGTGATTAAACCGACAAAAAAAACAAACTATAGTGGTTTTTATGAAATTAACCCATTTAAAAATTCGAGTAAATTACAATTTTGGTCCTTGTGGTTTACACCAAATTACAGTTTCGGTCCTAGTTTTGAAAATCTTGCATCTGTAGTCCTTATGGTTTCCAAATCGTTCACTTTTGGTCCCAATAGTTTCCAAATCTTTCACTTTTGATCCCAGTGGTTTCCAAATCTTTCATTTTTGGTCCCTCCCTCTGTAAGCGTTTGTGTAAACCATAGGGACCAAAAGTGAAAGATTTGGAAACTATTGGGACCAAAAGTGAACGATTTGGAAACCATAAGGACTACAGATGCAAGATTTTCAAAACTAGGACCGAAACTGTAATTTGGTGTAAACCACAAGGACCGAAGTTGTAATTTACTCTAAAAATTATTTTAAATAATTACAGGCAGACCCCCCGACAATAATAGTTGCCACACTTGGAAGCTTGTGCCAAATGCTTGAAAAACAAATGATCAAACTAGAATCAATGCGTGTATTAGTAATCGATGAGGTAACAAATTAAAAATGTAACATCACTTTTCTGATTTTTAACTTTTTACAAATGTAAATTTTTTAATTTAAGATTTTTTTATAGGTCGATTTCATGTTTAATTCCTCACAAGTTAGCTCTCTTCGAAAGCTATTAATATCTTACACATCAATTAATAACCGTCAAACGGTTTTTGCAAGTGCATCAATACCTCAACACAGAAGGTTTTTATATGATTGTATACAACAAAAATGGACCAAGGTTTTTATTTTTTTATTATTTATTATTTTTTTTAGAGTAAATTATGGTTTTGGTTCTTGTTGTTTACACCAAATTACAGTTTTGGTCCTAGTTTGAAAATCTTGTGCCGATGGCCTGAATGGTTTCCAAATCTTTCATTTTTGGTTCCTGTGGTTTCCAAAATTTTCACTTTTGGTCCCTCCCTCTGCCACCGTTTGTGTAAAGTGTAAACCATGGGGACCAAAAGTGAAAGATTTGAAAACAATATAGGGACCAAAAGTGAAAGATTTGAAAACAATATAGGGACCAAAAGTGAAAATCTTGGAAACCATAGAGGCCATCAGTGCAAGACTTTCAAAACTAGGACCAAAACTGTAATTTGGTGTAAACCACAAGGACCAAAATTGTAATTTACTCTTTTTTTGAGGAAATTATGGTTTTGGTCCCTGTTGTTTACACCAAATTACAGTTCTGGTCCTAGTTTGAAAATCTTGCGCTGATGGCCTGTATGGTTTCCAAATCTTTCATTTTTGGTTCCTGTGGTTTCCAAAATTTTCACTTTTGGTCCCTCCCTCTGCTACCGTTTGTGTAAACCATGGGGACCAAAAGTGAAAGATTTGAAAACAATAGCGATCAAAAGTGAAAATTTTGGAAAGCATAGAGGCCATCAGTGCAAGACTTTCAAAACTAGGACCAAAACTGTAATTTGGTGTAAACCACAAGGACCAAAATTGTAATTTACTCTTTTTTGAGTAAATTACGGTTTTGGTCCCTGTTGTTTACACCAAATTACAGTTTTGGTCCTAATTTGAAAACCTTGCGCCGATGACCTCTATGGTTTCCAAATCTTTCATTTTTGGTTCCTGTGGTTTTTAAATTTTTCACTTTTGGTCCCTCCCTCTGCTACCGTTTGTGTAAACCATGGGGACCAAAAGTGAAAGATTTGAAAACAATAGGGACCAAAAGTAAAAATTTTGGAAACCATAGAGGCCATCAATGCAAGACTTTCAAAACTAGGACGAAAACTGTAATTTGGTGTAAACCACAAGGACCAAAATTGTAATTTACTCTTGTTTTGAGTAAATTACGGTTTTGGTCCCTGTTGTTTACACCAAATTACAGTTTTGGTCCTAGTTTGAAAACCTTGCGCCAATGGCCTCTAAGGTTTCCAAATCTTTCATTTTTGGTCCCTGTGGTTTCCAAGTTTTTCACTTTTGGTCCCTCCATCTGCTACCGTTTGTGTAAACCATGGGGACCAAAAGTGAAAAATTTGAAAACAATAGGGACCGAAAGTGAAAATTTTCGAAACCATAGAGGCCATCAATGCAAGACTTTCAAAACTAGGACTAAAACTGTAATTTAGTCTAAACCACAAGGACCAAAATTGTAATTTACTCTTTTTTTTTATATTCATAAACAATTTGCGAGTAGTTTTCTAATTTCATATGCATTAGGGTAATGTTGTCCATATTCATGCAAATCCTATTCAACCAATGCCTCCACGCTTACATCATAGATTTTTGGTGAGTTAATTTAATCCCTAAGGCTAAGGGTATTTTCGTCTTTTTGTAATAAATTTATGGTTTTTAGATATGTAGTAGAAATGAACGACATTCGGTGTTGTTGTCCTTGTTGAAATCTGACGCACCTCAGTCTGCTATTGTTTTTGTAAATGAACAGGTTAGTGATGTTATTATTATAAATGTAATTTTATTATTTAATAAAATATTTGGTTTAATTGAATATATTTATTTACTATTTTTGTAGTCTGAGAAGTCCAAGAAGGCTGGAAATGATCCGGAAACAAGTGTTTTATTGGATGTTTTGAAGAAGTCACATTTAGGGGGTCATGAAATATTGCTTTTAGAGGAAAAGATAAATTTCAACTCGAGGGCAGCTTCGTTTGCTGTAAGTAAAGATTGTTTAAATGACCATAATACCCTTGTTCATTCGATTTACAGTAAGTTTTAGGGTTAAGGTTGAAATTGGTCCCTCAACTATTGTTCATGTGCTCATTTAGTTGGTTAACTTTTTTTTGAGGTTCAAGGTCATTTAACTTCCAAAACTGGTCCTTCAACTGTAGCAGGTTTTTCATATTACCCCCAACCTTTTTTTTACAAATTTGCCCCATGTTTTAATTTTATTACGAATTTCGTCCCAACTATTTTTACAAATATTCCCCAACTTTTTTACAAAATTTGTTTTACTTTTGCTACCTTGTTTTTACACCTTTTTACATCTTTTTTACATGTTTTTATGTTTTTTTCTTATACAACTTTGTTTTTACACATTTCTTACATCACCTTTCACAATTTTTATTTCGTTTCTTCACGAATTTCTTTCGTTTTTTTTACATTGGTTTTTTATGACTTTGTTTTACACGATTTTATTTCATTTACATTTTTTTTACAATTATTATGTATTTTTTACAATTAGTCTATTCATAATAATATATTGTGTAATCTTAAAATAAAAGTTACAACAAAGTTGTAAAATAATAAAATAAACGAAGTTGTAGAAAAACCAATGTAAAAACGTGTGAAACCAAAGTTGTAAGCAAAAAACGTAGTTAAAAAAGACGATGTAAACAAAAGTTCGAAAAACGTGTCGAAACGAGGTTGTAAAAAAAACATGTAAAAACAAAGGTGTAAATAAATAGAAACAATTTTTGTAAAAAAGTTGGAGCAAATTTGTAAAAAAGAAAAAGTTTAGTGGAAATTCGTAAAAGAAATTTGGCTAACCCGAGAAACCTATATCAGGGTGTAATGCATACAATTTTGATAGTTTAAATGACCTTCAACTTCTAAAAAAAAGTTAAGGGACTAAATGACACACGAACAATAGTTGGAGGACCAATTTTAAACTTAACCCTAAATTTGATGGTGACTAGCTCACATAATTAATTAATTAATTAATTGAAAACAGGAACTGAGACAAGGAGGCGCGTACCTTTTGGTGGCAACAGATATAGCAGGTAGAGGCGTTGACTTGCCTGATACAACCCACATTTACAACTTTGACTTACCAAAAGATGCAGTCCACTATTTACATCGAGCTGGAAGAACAGGTAGAAAACCATTCTCACAAACTAAATGTGTTGTCACCACCATATTGACATCACAAGAACGTTTTGTTTTACAAAGATATGAAAATGAATTAATGTTTCAATGTGAAGAATTGTTTCTGTAAGCCCTTTTAATGTAATTTGATTACAATATCTTTATTGTTCTACTGATTTTCTCATTGGTGCAAGTAATTTGTCATGTGTTCTTGGTATAAAAGAAAGCGCCTTAATGCAATTAAAGAGTATTGATCTATAGTAAGACATTTCATCTCACATGCTTACATCAAAGAACAAAGTTTTATTATTTAATGAAGTCAAAAGTTGCGGTTTATTCACATTTACAGAAGCTTGACAATGATTATACCAGCCCGTTAGTCCTTTCTGTTAATAGAAATGTGTCCATTTTTCAAGATTCTCCAATTTTGTCCTGAAACCGGACTAATCCGTCCTTAGTTGTTGAAATATTTAATAGGATTGTAACGGGTGATCAAAGGGCCTGTTGACATTGGTATTGGTTTCGGTTTTATGTCATGTCTTGCGTAACAAACATGACATAACCGAGTAAATTTTAGTGTTTGTATGGGATATATGTATTTTTCTCCTATTCCAACATGAACACGTTCTTCATCCAACAATGATGTAACTTCAGCATCTGTCTTATAGTGGTCAGCAACATGTATCAAAGTGTCCTCCATTTGTTTTATGCATAGAGGTGAGCAAAACGGAAACCGAAAACCGATAAAACCGAAACCAAACCCAAACCCAAACCGTCGGTTTTGGGTTTCAATTTTTTGAAACCGAAAAAATCGGCTTGGGTTTGGTTTGTATATCGAGAAAAACCAAACCGAACCGATTTTTATTAAATATTTAAAAAGTTACGGTATATACATATTATATATAAAATTTGCGTATTCCTATCACAAGAATCAACTTGGTCAAGTGGTTAGTGTGTTTGTCCATTGAACCTAGGTCGCAGGTTTGATTCTCGCTAGGAGCGTTTTTTTCTTTATTGTGTATTCATGTTATTTCCAGTTTAACCTCTTTTATCTCTTGAGGGGTACTTAAAGATATAAATAAAGTCTGTGGATATTTAGCACAAGTACCATGTTTTGCTAGAGTGTGGGAAGTATCCCACATCGATGGAGGAACAAAACCAATGAAATCATAATGCCTTATATAAGAGATGCTGAGATAGCTTTATATCTCATATAGGAGGCGTCCCATATCGGTGGTGGGATAATAACTTGGATTTCCTCATGCTCTAAGAAAGGTCCAAGGATGTTAATATAACTTGGGTTAATAGTTTGGGTTTGAAACTGACACACCTGAAACGGACCCGAGGAAAAACCGAAAACCGAGACTTTGAACTGATCAGTTTGGGTTTGGGTTCGGTTTTGAATGTTTAAGAACCAAGTCTATTCGGTTTGGGTTCGGTTTAAGGTCAAAACCGACCCATGCACACCCCTATTTATGCATGCGAGTAATGGTTTTGGTCTTTATAACGACGGGTGAAAATTAAATGTCCATAGAATAAGGAAGATGATGTCTAGGCTTGAATGGTTGAACCTAAAGACCTTAGTTATTGATTTTAACCTCCATATAGCAGTTAGAAATATACCCATGGTCACAACAAGATTGGTGATGTTACTATATATACTAGGGTTTTGGGTTACACATAAGAGATATTTATGCATAAAATGACAAAAGGAGAAAGATGAGGGACTAGTTGTAAGAATGTATGCAGGATTAAAACATACAAGAACACAAAATTTTCACATAGAAAACGATATATATTAATCTCAAACAGAGATATAATAAGAGGTATATCGATACATTTACAAGAAACCCTAGCAACTTCTTATATACTAGGGAAAAGCTACGTATCCAGAGTATCCCTACATTTCAGGGATAACTTCAACTATATAAAAGATAAGTATGTAAACAACTATAATTACGGAATATACAAAAATACATATCTTCACGTTGCCACTGAAGATCAAGCGCTGAGAACACTTAACAACAGAGGTAATTCTATTCGTACCCCCATCTCCCTCCTCCCCTAAAAAAACAACTTACAGACACAAAATTAATGTGTACCCCCATGAATATGTGTGTTGGGGTACATATAATAGCACCCATTCTTTTTAGGGAAAATGACATAAAAACCCATAAGTTTGGCAGAAATTTTCAGTTTTACCCTTTTGCCAATTTTAGGTTCACTAAAGCCTAAACTTTACAAAAAAAAAAAAAAAAAGTTCGTTTTTACCCTTGAAACCTGCTATAACATGTTTCTAGATTACCATCAATTAAATTTCGCATAAAAACCCTTAAGTTTCAATTTTTTAACGTTTTTACCCTAAGTAATTTTTTTCATATTATACCACCACCATTTCTGCCACCAGCCACCAGCACCCACCACCGCTAGTGCCTCCACCAGTATCGTCATTACCAACACCACCCACCACCGTCGCTACCATTACCCACAACCATCGTCGTCGCCACCGCCACCGTCGCCGATACTATCACCACTCACTACCACTATTGCCGCCAACACCCACCACCACCATCACTTCTAACGCCGCCATCACCTACCACCATCACCACCACCCACCACGATCCCCACCATTACTACTGCCGCCACCACCCACCACCATCACTACCACCACCACCCAACAACATCACTCACCACCGCCACGCCACCACCACCACTACCACCACCACCGCTACTGTAGTAGAGGTGGGTGGTGGTGGTGTCGTGGCGGCGGTGATAGTTGCAGTGGTGGTGGGTGGTAGTAGTGAGTGGTAGGTGGTAGTAGTGGGTGGCGGTGATAGTTTCAGTGGTGGTAGGTGGTAGTATGGGTGGTGGGAGGTAGCAGTGGGTGGCGGTGGTGGTGGGTGGTAGCGGTGGGTTGTGGTGGTGGGTGGCGGCGGTTGTGGTGGTGGTGGGTGTTGGCAGTGGTGGTGGTTGGTGGTGGGTGTTGGCAGTGGTGGTGGGTGGTGTAGTAGATGGTGGCGTTAGGTGGTGGCGATAAAAATGGTGGCTGGTGGCAACAATGGTGGTGGGAGGTGGTATAATATGAAAAAATATTAATTAGGGTAAAAACCTAAAAAATTGAAAACTTAAGGGTTCTTATACGAAATTAAATTGATAGTAAAACATGTTATAGCAGGTTTCAAGGATAAAAATTAATTTTTTTTTTGCAAAGTTTAGGCTTTAGTAAACCTAAAATTAGCAAAAAGGTAAAACTAACATTTCTATTAAATTTAAGGGTTTTTATGACATTTTCCATTCTTTTTATTCTTTTTTCAGTTTTAACCCAATGGTTTATTATTTTTTATAAATTTGGTCCATTCCGTTATATGATTTTTTAATATATAGCCTTTAACTTTTTTTTTCTTTTTACAGTTTTAACCCAATAGTTGATACTTTTACAAGGATCGTTTAGTTCTTTTACAATTTTAGCCAATTGTTAATTTATTTTTAAGAATTTGGTCTAAAAGACTAAAGACTTCGTTATTTGTAAAACCAAATTATTTTTACAATTTTCTCTAACATTCTCTTACAATGATATCTTTTAAACTTGCATTCCTTTTTTGCGTTTCCGTACAATTTCTTTACGTATTTTTACAACATTTTTTACGAAACTGTCTAAACAAGTTTTTTTCAACTTTTGCATTCTTTGTATAATTTTTTTTTATGAAAACAGTTTTAGAAAATTGTTTTTCTTACGTACACAAAATTTTAAATCAATTTTACATTTTTATCTTTATGCATATATTTTAAAGATTTTCAATTCTAAATATTTATTTTTATCCATTTTATTAATGTTTTTCTGTTTTCACAAATTTTGTTTTTAAATTATATTTTGTTAATTGTACATACATAAATTTTTATCTTTAGATTTCAATAATAATACAACGTTATAATGCTCTATAGTGGAAAGTAGGGGTGCAAATGAGCCGAGCCGGCTCGTGAGCTACCCGGGACCGGCTCGATAAAAGCTCGGCTCGAGACCGATTTTAAACGAGCCCGAGCCGAGCCCGAACTTAAATATAAGGCTCGTTTATTAAACGAGCCCGAGCCGAGCCTGTGCCACCAAGCTCGATTAGGCTCGTGAGCCCTAAACGAGCCTATATATATATATATATATATATATATATATATATATATATATATATATATATATATATATATATATATATATATATATATATATATATATATATATATATATATTAAAACGTATTTAATCATTTAGGGACTTAGGCTCGTTTAAAAGCTCGTTTAGGCTTGTTAAGAATTAAACGAGCCGAGCTCGAGCCCGAGCCGAGCCTTTGTATTTCTTAACGAGCCCGAGCCGAGCTTAGGTCCATAAAGCTCGTAACGAGCCGAGCCCGAGCCGAGCCCTATATATTTCTTAACGAGCCCGAGCCGAGCTTGGTCAGGCTCGGGCTCGGCTCGGCTCGTTTGCACCCCTAGTGGAAAGGTTTCCACTATAAACGCGGGGATGCAACCCCTATTTTACATACCATACAAACTCATCAAAAATACTAATGAGTTTGAACTTCTAGGTATTTTAGATTCAACCTATGCTTTCCTTTTGAATTGTTTTTCATTTTTATTTATCCAGTTCCGACCATTACGATTCTATATGTTTTAAAATTTTCCCTTATAGATTACTAATAGAGTCCCTGTAAAATTTTTGCATGCTATTTTTAACACTTATTGTTTTTAATATTTTTATGTTTTTACAAACTTTGTTTACAAACTCTACAACCACCAACTTGTGTTACGCGATAGTTCGTTATCAAAATATATTTGTTCCAAACATCGCACAAGTTCTTCACTTGAAGGCCTATCGGTACGATTGTTAGCTACACATCTTAATGCGAGTGTAGCGCACTCAAAAGCACTTTCAAGGGTGAATGTTTGTCGAAGACGTGGATCCAGTATTTTCTCTAGCTCGCTTCTCTCTGCTAGGAATGGACTTGCCCATGTTATCAAATTACAGTCATCATCAAGCCGCTTCATGTCGTGTACCTGTCTGCCTGTTATAGTTTCTAGCAACACCACTCCAAAACTATATACGTCACTCTCTACACTCAAGCGACCTATAACAACATAGAAGGGTATTGTTTACAATTGCAATATAGCGTATTTAACTTTTTGAATCATTACACATGGGTATACTTGTTGAAGACAAACCATCGGTTTTGTGAAAATATGCGCTTTTTAGACAAAATGTGAAAGTATGATGTTTTCATATTTATGTTTCCACAGTTTATCTAAAAAGCTCATTCTTATGATTATCAAGGATCATCTGTTTTATAAAGAAATACATTACCGGGTAAAGCTTGGACACCCCATACGGGAGGTCTAAAGTTCAAACCTTGGGGGGTTTGAATCAAGATGACCCTGAGGGGTAATGCAATTGCATCTTCACCAAAAACGGTGACCCATCTGAGGGGGAGCCTGCTCTAAACGGTAATACCTTTTATAAAAAGAATGTTTTGTAACAAAAACCAAAACAGATGTTGTAAAACTTCATTTGCTCAACTATTACTTTGTTAGATGGTAACCTACCGGTACTAATATATTCTGGGTCTAAATAACCAAGGGTGCCCATAACACGTGTAGTAACATCTGGTCTCCCGGTTTTGGAGCCAAATCTTGCCATCCCAAAACCCCCAAGTTTTGCATTAAAATCCTGAAAAAAAAAAGAGTCAAAATAAATGTTGTTTAGTTCATAAAACCACATCCATCGAACTTGTTCACCGACCACCAAAAATCTTAAATATATTAAGACTACCTGATCCAGTAAGATATTAGAGGATTTAACGTCACGGTGTATGATTTGACTGTTTGGCATATGCATATAAGCGAGGGCATGGGCTACTCCTATCATTATCTTTACTCGTGTTCCCCATGAAAGTGGTTTTGCATTATCTGTTGTATCCACAATTTTTGAGTCACATCAGCTACTTTAAATTTTGATTAAAATTAGCACATAGTAGTTTTTTAGAGAGATTCAAGTAGGTTACCTCCATATAAGAAGTGACTTAAAGTTTTATTTGCCACGAACTCGTAAACAATCAAGCGTTGGGGGTGTTTATCATTGCAAAATCCCAAGAGGCGAATAATATTTGGATGAATCAACCGTCTTAAGATGGTCACCTCTGTCTGATCTCACATATTTATAGGTTAGATTCAGCAAAAGGTTTCATAAAATAAAATTTCAAGCATCATTCTATGAAAAAGACTCATTAGTGGCATTGGCATCATAAAATATGAATATAGATGTAAGCATAGTCCTAAGCTCAATTCCACCTACATATATTTTAATGTTTCACATATGTTCATCTCTCCTATGTTAGCAGTTAATTCTACATAAGTAACGTTTCCTGTGGTAAGTAGCATATTTCTTTCCATCTATTGCTAATAACATTGTGTTCTCGTGTAACTTCTTTTAATAAAAATAAGATCAATTTGTAAAGAAACACAGAGAAGCAATGGATTAATTGTCTGTTATAAATTGGGTTTTTGTGGAGAGAACCATAACACGCCTGTGGCAAAATTTTTGATGATTTCCTTTCAAAGCATTCCACACAAACGTAAGAACATTTGGAGAGAAAGGAAAACAAAAGGCTTTATAAAAATTTTCTTATGAAAGTACCTCTGACGCTCTGACTTAGACTAACCTATATTACACACTGTGAATTTGTCAAACTTTATTTCGTTTACTCTCTAACTTGAGAACATGATAAAAGTTTAAATGCAAAATAAAAAAAAAAGTTGTAACAACAATTCCAACATATCATTAGACTTGTAGTTTGAGCATTTTGTATGAGAAATTCTACAACAAAAACTTTAAGCATAAGAAAATAAAAAATTCATCATTCATATCATACTATTAAGCAATAACGCCTTTTGATATGATATTTACCTGCCATTCTTGAAGATGCTCTTCATGAAGGACTCCATTGTATCTTTTAACAGCAACAGCAAATCCACGACACTCTCTTGAAGGTGCATATGTGTTCTTGTCAACCCAACCTAAGAACACCTCTCGGCAACCTTCAATATCCAAGAGCGAATCTTGACTAAAGTGACTTGTAGCCCTTTCTAAATCAGAAAACTTAAATACTTTCAAGCATGTTTCTCCACTGTGGCGTATGCTTGACAGGTTTGAATCATCATGGGCTGAAATAGATGAATAAACCACATCATGTAACCGTTATTTTAACTTTTCCATACTCCAGTTTTCTTCCGGTATTACATGGTAAATTGTTTTTCCACTTGTACATAGCAAGAGTTATCCAGTTTAACCATTTTCAGTAAGCATGAAAATAAAAGGTCACAAACCATATATTCGTTCCAAACTTCGCAAAACTTCTGCACTTGTAGGCCTAGCCTCACTACCATTAGCTACACAATTTAATGCGAGTCTAGCCAAGTCGAGAGCATCTTCTACGGGGTAATTTTGTTGAAGACGTGGATCCATTATTCTCCCTATCCCGTCGCTCTCTGCTAGGAATGGACTTGCCCATGCTATCAAATTATGCTCATGCCGATTGGAGTCCAATATCTTTTGGCCTGTTAGAGTTTGCAGCAAGACCACTCCGAAACTATAGATGTCACTCCCCAGACTCATATGACCTGTAACAATGAAGCGTACTGTTTATAATCACAATATTGAGATATTAACTTTTCGAACGATTGCACTAGGGTAGATTTGTTGAAAACAAACCACCGTTATTGTGAATATATAGGCTTTAGACAAAGTAAAAGGATTATGTTTTTTCTAGATATTCACATTTCTATGTTGAGCACGACTCCTTCTTGTGGGAAACAAAAACACTTTTATTAAGACCACTTAAGAAGATTTTACACTTTTTGAGAGACTACTATACTTTGCTTTCTTGGAGTGTTTCTTGGATGGTTTGGAGCAAATGAGCTACACCCCTATTTATAGGTGTTTCCACCTCCTCTTAGGAATTTTCTAGAACATCCTACATACTTATTACTTACATGAACATTCTAGAACTATCTAGCATACACTATATCTATTACTAGCTTCTATATGCTTCTAGAACGTTCTACCATGTTCTAGAGTACTCTAGGATGTTCCAGTGTCTTCTAGGATCTTCTAGAAAGTTCCGCAACCTTCCTGGGTCTTCCATGCCTTTCTAGATTCTTCCGGTATATTCTAGATTCTTCCACAATGTTCTAGAATCTTCTAGAACATTCTAACTTCTTCTAGATATTGGGCTAAACTTGTTGCGCTTGTCTTGATTGGGCTAGTGATGATACTTCAACACTCCCCCTCAGCACTAGCCCCCATTCGTCGTACCATGTTCAGCTGACAGCGAAAGCCCTCACATTTTCCAGTACTTAGCCCTTTAGTAAACAAGTCGGCTACTTGTTCATCCGTCTTGATCTGCCGCATCTTGATTTCTTCCTTCAAAACTTTTTCTCTGACAAAATGATATTGTACTTCCACATGCTTTGTTCTAGCATGAAATACCGGATTTTCAGCAAGACAAATTGCAGATTGGTTGTCACAATAAAGTGGTACCGCGTAGTCAACTTTCTGATGCAAATCCTCCATTAAGAGTACCAACCAAGTACTTTCTTGAGCTGCTACAGCCGCTGCTTTGTACTCTGCTTCTGTAGTAGACAATGATACTCTGTAGTAGACAATGATACTGTTGGTTGTCTTTTGCTGCACCACGAAATTGTTCCTGACCCGAGCTTGAAAACATACCCAGTGGTTGACCTTCGGGTATCGTGGTCTCCTGCATAGTCTGCATCACAATATCCAACTAACTTGCAGTCTTCTCCTCTTTTGTACAAGAGACCATAGTCAATTGTTCCTTTAACGTATCTTAAGATCCTTCGAGCAGCATCCAAATGAGGCTTTTTCGGACTTTGCATGTACCGACTCATAACTCCAACGGCATAAGAAATGTCGGGCCGAGTCAGAGTTAGGTAAATAAGACTACCCACCAGTTGTCGATACATTGTTCCATCTTCCAGCTCTTTTCCTTCGTGTGCACATATCTTAGCATTTGGCTCTATCGGTGTTGAGACTGGCTTGCATTCTAACATGCCAAACTTCTGGAGTATATCTCTTGTATATTTCTGTTGGCAGAGAAACAACCCTTCTGTTGTGCGATCAACTTCTAGTCCCAAGAAGTGTTTAAGCTCTCCTAACTCCTTCATTTGAAAGCGAACCGATAGATTTTCTCTTGTTAGACGAATTTCTCTTTCGTCATCCCCAGTGATGATCAAATCATCCACATAGACCAAGACAACTGCTAGTTTTCCTTCTTTTTCTTTGATGAACAGGCTTGAGTCTGCGTGTGCAACTGAATAGCCGCTGCGGGTAAGAAATTCAGCAATCTTGCCATACCAAGCTCTTGGCGCCTGCTTCAACCCATAAAGAGCTTTTCTCAACTTGCACACTCGATTGGAATTAGTTGTATCCTCAAATCCCTTTGGTTGGTTCATGTAGATTTCTCGGTCCAACTCCCCATGCAAGAAAGCATTCTTCACATCCATCTGCCACAATTTCCAGTCTTTACTAGCTGCAAGTGCGAGCAGAACTCGTACAGTAGTGATCTTTGCCACTGGACTAAACGTTTCGTCATAGTCTAGTCCATACTGTTGAGAGAACCCCCGAGCTACTAAGCGAGCCTTGTATCTCTCGATTGATCCATCTGGGCGACGCTTTATTTTGTAAACCCACTTACAAGATATGGGTTTGATGTCTCTTGGTTTTGGCACAAGCTCCCAAGTTTGATTCTGCTCCAAGGCTGTAATTTCTTCTTCCATAGCCTTTTGCCAAACTTTGTTTTGTGATGCTTCTTCATATGTATCTGGCTCTTTAACACCATCATCTAAAATGGCCGCATTAGCATACTTGGGATTTGGCTTTGGGATTCTTTCTGACCTTCTTAGTTGTATAGGTGGTGTTTCCGTCTCAGTAACGTCGTATGGTTGAGTTACTTCTTGCTCGCTATTATCAGTGTCCCTTTGGTCTTCAGGCGCATCAACACTTGACCAAATGTGTGTAGTTTGCTCCCCCATCTTCTGTTGTAGAGTTTCTTCCATGTCTTTTGAGTCAGGTAAAACTTTCTTCTCCGAGGACCACCATGAAGATGCTTCATCAAATACTACATCTCTTGAGGTATAACATCTTCCATTTGTTGGATCACAGCACTTCCACCCTTTTCTTTGATTGTCGTATCCAACAAATATACACCTGACTGCTTTCTTGTCGAACTTGCTACGTAAATGACTAGGCACAAATACGTAGCAAACGCATCCAAATACTCGGAAGTAGCTAACTGTAGGTTTCATGTTCCATAGCGTCTCAAATGGTGAGATGAAACCTAACCTTGGTTGGGGAAGTTTGTTGATCACATGGGCAGCAGTTCGCATTGCTTCAGCCCAAAATCTTCCTGGGACATTTTTCGCGTGTAGCATGCTTCGACAAATTTCTGCAAGATGTCGATTCTTTCTCTCCGCTACACCATTTTGTTGGGGTGTGTTGGCACATGTGTACTGATGACGTATTCCACATTCTTTCAGATATTGTTTAAATTCTTCTGAGTTGTATTCTCCCCCGTTATCCGAGCGTAAACAACGGATCTTCATTCCCACTTCTCCTTCAACTGTTGTCTTGAATTCTTTAAACTTTGAGAATGATTCAGACTTTTCTTTCATGAAGAAAACCCATACATATCTCGAGTAGTCATCAATAAATGTCAACATGTACCGCATCCCACTGACTGATGTTTGCTTGACAGGGCCGAACACATCCGAGTGAATTAACTCTAGCGGCTTCTTTGCTCTGAACTTTGACTCCTTATATGGTAATTGATGAGCTTTACCATACTGGCATCCAGCACAGACAACATCTGTTTTGACTTCAAGTTGAGGTAGGCCTTTGAGCATGGATTTTTCTATTATTACCTTCAATTTGTGATAGCCAACATGTCCCAACCTCGCATGCCACAGATCAGCTGTCTCATTCTTTCGAGTCTTGTCTACATAGGCAGACTCTGCCGAGAGCACATAAACAGACTCCACTCTCCTTCCTTCTATTGTTGGCTTTTCGAAGATCTTAAGATCTTTATAGACCTTCACATCTTGTGGCCCAAATAAGACGTAGTTTCCTGATGATGTTAGTTGTGACACTGACAACAAGTTCTTCTTCATACCGGCACATGAAAGACATTTTGTAGTGACACCAAGTCAGATTCATTACTAGGCACGATTTTTGTGTTTCCAATATGAGCAATCGGCAACCGAGAATTGTTAGCTGTAAGTACCACACGACTCCCTTTGTACTCCTTCAAGTTTTGTAATTTCTTCTGATCGCCAGTCATGTGGTTTGAGCAACCTGAATCAATGATCCAGTCTTTCTCATAATCAATATGCTCTCTCATCGTTGCCATGAGTGCTAGCTCATTTTCTTCCATGGCATATAGGGCCTCAGCATCCCATTCATCTTCAATTTCCTTTTCGGAAGTTGCTGTGTTATTTTTTATGGACTTTTTCTTGGACCAACAATCTTTGGACATGTGGCCCCACTTTCCACAATTATTGCAATTGCCTTCGAACCTCTTCCCTCGAGAACTCTTATGGTCGGTCTTTTGAGTTCTCCATGGTTGTGTGGTTCTTTGATGACATTTTTCTTTGTCGGTATTTTTGTATCCACCTTTAGCAATCGGCTTGAAATTTCTCCGGCTTTTACTTGTGTAGAGCGCTTCATCTTCACCCTTCAACGTGATGTTGCCCATTTGCTTAGCCATGGCTTCTTGACTAGCTAGCAAGTTCTCAAATTCTACAAGAGATGGTTGAACGGGCCATCCTTGTACAGCAATAACGAAGCTTCTATATTCCGGCCTCAGTCCATGGATGATGATCCTCTTCATTCGAGATTCTTCGATGACAGAATTTGGATCTAGTTCAGTAATCTCCCGACATATAGATTTAACCTTGTGGAAATACTGAGCAATCGTCATGTCATGTTGCGAGATTGATAATAGCTCGTTCTCCAAAAGTTGTAGTCTCGTATCATTCTTCTTTGAGAAAAGTGTCACAAACGTGTCCCATGCTTCTTTTGGTGTCTTCACGTCCCGAATATGTTCCAACATCTCTTCTTCGACTGTGGTCTTCAAGGCAAACATTGCTTTGCCTGCTCTGATTCTCCATTTGCGCAATGTGCCGTTAACATCTTCTACTGGCGGTGTAGTTTCGCTTCCGCCAACAACCTCCCAAAGGCCTTGTCCTTGTAAGTAGGACATTATGCATGTTGCCCACGTGTTGTAGTTGTTGTTGTTGAGTTTCTTGATTCCTCCCACAACTTGGAGATCACCCATCGTGTTGGTAGTACCTCAGTAATACCAAACAAGCTTGTTCTGACACCAAACTTGCAGAGTCACAGACTACTCACGACAAGAAGAAACACTTACTAACAATATCAAGAAACCTTGCTCTGATACCAGATTGTTGAGCACGACTCCTTCTTGTGGGAAACAAAAACACTTTTATTAAGACCACTTAAGAAGATTTTACACTTTTTGAGAGACTACTACACTTTGCTTTCTTGGAGTGTTTCTTGGATGGTTTGGAGCAAATGAGCTCCACCCCTATTTATAGGTGTTTCCACCTCCTCTTAGGAATTTTCTAGAACATCCTACATACTTATTACTTACATGAACATTCTAGAACTATCTAGCATACACTATATCTATTACTAGCTTCTATATGCTTCTAGAACGTTCTACCATGTTCTAGAGTACTCTAGGATGTTCCAGTGTCTTCTAGGATCTTCTAGAAAGTTCCGCAACCTTCCTGGGTCTTCCATGCCTTTCTAGATTCTTCCGGTATATTCTAGATTCTTCCACAATGTTCTAGAATCTTCTAGAACATTCTAACTTCTTCTAGATATTGGGCTAAACTTGTTGCGCTTGTCTTGATTGGGCTAGTGATGATACTTCAACATTCTATGACAATCTAAAAGGGCCCATTCTTATGCCATACAAGAATGATTTCTTTTGTAACAAAAATCCAAACACAGTAGTTATAAAAGTTATTCTGTTCAAATATCACTTTGTTAGATTGAAACTTACTAGTCTGAAAAAATTCTGGGTCCAAATAGCCGAGGGTACCCTGAATAATTGTAGTAACATGTGTTTCCCCGGTTTTTGGGAACTTTGCCGACCCAAAGCCCCCAAGTTTTGCATTAAAATCCTGGAATAAAAAAGAGTCAAAATAAATGCTTGTTAACTTTAATGGCGTAGAACCACACCCATCAAATTGTTCACTGACCAGCAAGTATCTTAATTAGATTAAGATTACCTGATCTAGTAATATATTAGAGGACGTAACATCACCGTGTATGACTTTATCTTTTAACGAATGCATATAAGTGAGTGCACGGGCTACTTCTGTCATTGTCTTAACCCGTGTTCCCCATGAAAGTGGTTCACCAGCAGCCGCTGCATCTACAAAGTTGTCGAGTCATATCAGCTACTTCATTACAACATTTAAACATTTGAATAATCAAAGAATAGGTTTTGAGAAAGATATAATTATGTTACCTCCAAATAAGAAGTGATGCAAAGTTTGATGATGCTTGTACTCGTAAACAATGATGCGTTCGTGTTGTTTATCATTGCAATATCCCAAAAAACTAATGATATTTGGATGAGTCAATCCTCCTAAGATGGTCAACTTTTTCTGATTCCACATAAGTTTAGGTTATATTCAGCAATGGATTCATAAAACAAAATTTCCAGCATTGTCATATGAAAAAGAGTCCCCAGCGGCATTCACATCATGCAACATAGATATAAATTTAAAGTTTAAACATAGTCCTAAGTTACAATTCCAGCTTAACCGTAACATATTCACACATGTTAATCTCTTACTCTAAAACAGGCACATTCTACATAACTGACGTTCCCGTTATACAAATGACATGTTCATTTGCATCTATTGTTAATGAGGTTGTGTTTTCGTGTAACTTTTTTGGACATAAATAGAACAACTTGTAACGATAACAAAGAGAAGAAAAACTATGTGTTCTTGAGTTTTTGCAGAGAGAACAGAAAAAAAATGTGACAGAACTTTCGACACAAATGTAGGAACACTGGAGAGAAAGGAAAGGAAAAGACTTTATTATATATCTTCTGGTAACTAAAGTGCTTCTGACTTAAAATAACCTATTTTACACACTGAAATTGCCAACTTTGGTGCGCTTTCTCTCTTACTTAATAGGGCATAAAAGTTCAAGTGTTCAACTAAGATTAAAAGAAGAACAGTTGCAACAGCAATTGTAACATAGCATCATTTAGTCTGTTTAAGAGAAATTCTACAAAAAAAACTTTAAGCATAAAGAATTTTGAAAATTCATTATTCACATCATCCTATCAAGTAAACGCCCTATTAGTTCATAAATACCTGCCATTCGTCAAGAGCATGTTTTTCAACATCACAATACGTTTCAACAGTAACAGCAATTCCAATACCCTCACTTGATGGAGCAAATGTGTTTTTGTCAACCCAACCTAAGAATACCTTTCCATCATGTCGTCTACGCAAGGGCAAATCTTGACTAAAGTTTCTTGTTGCCCTTTTTATATCAGCGAACTTAAATACTTTCAAGCTTGTATCTCCATTGTGGCGTATGCTTGAAAGGTATGAACGACTATGGGCTGAAATAGATGAATAAAGCACATTATGTAACCGTTATTTTAACTTTTCCATACTCCAGTTTTCATCAATTATTACATGATAAAGTGTTTTTCCACTTGTAAATAGCAAGAATTATCCAGTTTAACCATTTTCAGTAAGCATGTAAATAAAAAGTCACAAACCATATATTCGTCCCAAAGTCCTCAAAACTTCTGCACTTGTAGGCCTAGCCTCACTATCAATAGCTAAACAATTTAATACGAGTCTAGCCAAGTCGAGAGCATCTTCTACGGGGTAATTTTGTTCAAGACGTGGATCCATTATTCTCCCTATCCTGTCTCTCTCTTCTAGGAATGGACTTGCCCATGTTGTCAAATTACGCTGCCGATTGAAGTCCAATATGCTTTGGCCTGTTAGAGTTTCCAGCAAGACCACTCCGAAACTATAGATGTCACTCCCCAGAGTCAATTGCACTGTAACAATGAAGCATACTGTTTATAATCACAATATTGAGATATCAACTTTTCGAAAGATTGCACTTATGTAGATTTGTTGAAAACAAACCAACGTTATTGTGAATATATAGACTTTAGACAAAGTAAAAGGATGATGTTTTTTTCTAGATATTCACATTTCTATGACAATCTAAAAGGGCCCATTCTTATGCCATACAAGAATGATTTCATTTGTAACAAAAAACCAAACACAATAGTTATAAAAGTTATTCTGTTCAAATATCACTTTGTTAGATGGAAACCTACTAGTCTTAAAATACTCTGGGTCCGTATAACCCAAGGTACCCTTAATTATTGTAGATGTTTCCCCGGTTTTTGGGACAAACCCTACCGACCCAAAGCCCCCAAGTTTTGCATTAAAATCCTGGAATAAAAAAAAAGTCAAAATAAATGCTTGTTAACTTTAATGGCATAGAACCACACCCATCGAATTGTTCACTGACCAGCAAGTATCTTAATTAGATTAAGATTACCTGATCTAGTAATATATTAGAGGACGTAATATCACAGTGTATGACTTGATCTTTTAACGAATGCAGATAATTGAGTGCACGGGCTACTTCTGTCATGGTCTTAACCCGTGTTCCCCAAGAAAGTGGTTCACCAGCATCTGCTGCATCTACAACGTTGTCGTGTCATATCAGCTACTTCATTACCACATTTAAACTTTTGAATAATCCAAGAATAGGTTTTGAGAAAGATCTAATTATGTTACCTCCAAATAAGAAGTGGCGTAAAGTTTGATTATGCGTGTACTCGTAAACATTAATGATGCGTTCGTGTTGTTTATCATCGCAATATCCCAAAAGACTAACGATATTTGGATGAGTCAATCCACCTAAGAGGGTCAACTGTGCCTGATCCCACATAAATTTAGGTTATATTCAGCAACGGATTCATAAAACAAAATTTCCAGCATTGTCATATGAAAAAGAGTCCCCAGCGGCGTTCACATCATGCAACATAGATATATATTTAAAGTTTAAACATAGTCCTAAGTTACAATTCCAGCTTAACTGTAACATATTCAGAGATGTTAATCTCTTACTCTAAAACAGGCACATTCTACATAAATGATGTTTCCAGTTATACAAATGACATGTTCTTGCATCTATTGTTAATGAGGTTGTGTTCTCGTGTAACTTTTTTGGTTATAAATAGAACAACTTGTAAAGATAACAAAGAGAAGAAAAACTATTTGTTCATGAGTTTTTGCAGAGAGAACATTAAAAACTGTGGCAGAACGTTCCACACAAATGTAGGAACACTTGGAGAGAAAGGAAAGGAAAAGACTTTATTATATATCTTCTGATAACTAAAGTACTTCTGACTTAAAATAACCTATTTTACACACTGAAATTCCCAACTTTGGTGCGATTTCTCTCTTACTTTAGCGCATTACAAAAGTTCAACGAACATTAAAAGAAGAAGAGCTGCAACGGCAATTCTAACGTACCATCATTTGGACTTTTTAAGAGAAATTCTACAAAGAAAAACTTTAAGCATAAAGATTTTGAAAATTCATCATTCACATCATACTATCAAGCAAACGCCCTATTTGTTCGTTCATACCTGCCGTTCGTCAAGATGATATTTATCAAAATCACCACCCATTGCAACAGTAACAGCAATTCCAACACCCTCACTTGATGGAGCAAATGTCTTCTTGTCAACCCAACCTAAGAACTCCTTTCCAGAATTTCCTCTACCCAAACCTTTACTAAATTTTCTTGTAGCCCTTTTTATATCGGCATACTTAAATACTTTAACGCTTGTGTTGCTATTGTTCCCCTTGCTAGATAGCTTTGAATCACCATGGGCTGAAATAGATGAATACAAGCACATTATGTAATCGCTATTTAATATTTTCCACAACCATACAGTGATTCTTCTGATTTACTTCATGTAATACCCAATCAGTTGTTTCTCCATATGGTTTCTATATGACTAATAAGAATTCTACATTTTACTCATTTTCACTATGTAAAGAATAGGTCATAAACCATACGCTACAGACAATTGTTAGAAAGTTAATCTAGACTTTTAATATGTGTCAGTTATGGTAGTTATTTTTGGTTACATGTATAGTTAATTACGGTGGTTAAAGTTAGTTAACCCAAATGGTAACCACCAACTTGGATTGTTTAATAAAATTTTATTTTGGTGTTCAAGAACCCCTTCCTCTTTCTTCTTCGCATGTGTGTGCAAAACAACTTTTCTACAGATCAATGTTGTTTTCTGGGTTATTTCCAACAACAATAAGCATGAGAAGAATGTGGTGAAGAACATCGCTTTGGAACCTTGATAGAATCTTGCACTTCATTTTTCCACCAACCACGCGTCTCTAGTATAATCGGTTTTTATGTTCTGTTTGTTCTTACAAACTGATGGATGCCCATTTATACATTACAAACTTGTTAATGAATTACCGGAGTCTCAGACAGAACATAAAAACCGGTTAAACTAGAGACGCTTGCTTGGAGGAAAAACAAATTACAAGATTCTATCAAGGAGCCAAAGGGATGCTGGAAACTTTTAAGATGGTCATAAGACCCTGAACATAGAGAAGCATAAACTATCCAACAGGTAAGCTATGATAGCAGTAGGCGAACCTAGACCTAGACATAGGAACAATAGAAGTTGTCCAAGAAAGTATGAACACAAGTCAGGGAAATGGTACATACAAATTGACTAATTATGTTTTCTTCTTGGAAGATACATCTAAATAATTGTATTGAACTATCTGATACATGTTTACATCTATGTTTATCTTTTAAATGAAAGCAAATCATAATTATGCTTACCATTAGTATCAGTATCACTTACGTAAATGATTAAATATAAATAGTTCTTAATGACCTAAATCAACAAGCATTTGATCGATAAGAATTTCATATCATTTTTGTAGCACCTAATATTACTAAACATAGCAAACATGTTTAAAAAAACTACTATTCAATAATCGTGAATATGTGGTATCCAGGACTAACAAACCACCATGGACTCCATATATTTGTTTCACACCTTCCAAACTCGTTTCCCATCCAATTCTTATATGGTCTGAACATTTCATCACAACGGACTCCATAAATTAACAGAAATGCAAAGACCCGTATTGAGTCATACTAACGGAACGAACTTTTATAAGATGTAATTTTAGTCATATTCATTCGAATAGAATGATCATACATAGAGGGTCCACCACTTCGCAAAGAAAATGTATACGTACTGATCAATAACGGACTTCAAATAAGTTGGGTTAACATATGAATTGGCAAAGAAGACTTGATGGACATATCATTGATGCAATAGAAAAATATTTGGGTGAGAGAAAGAAGTAAAAAGTTTGTTTGTCAAACAAAATTCGGTATTTCTGTCGGTTGAAATGGCAAGAACGTAACATACATGAGGGTTATTTGCTACATCTTTTTTGCAATCGTTCAAGTAATGTCACTCCAAAATGTTTTGTCCTCAATCTTGGAACGCGTATGAAAGCCATAACAATTATTCAACATCGTTATTGTTTCTTAAACTACTAACTGTAACACCCGTAAGCACACCAACATTATTCCACTATAACACATAAGTAGTACTCTTGTACTTCAGACATTGGGAGATGGCCTTCTCATATTTGTCATTAATATTGTGCTAATATATGCAAGGATGGATAAACACAAATTTAATGAATATGCATACACAATGCCATGGGAGGTTGAAATACCAGAGTATTCTCGGTTGGAAGGAGATGGAAACACATCAAGCATTTTTCCAAATATTGTTTTGCTGGTAGCCTGCAAGGAAGTATTGGTTTTCTCTTGTATGGTCAGTACACAATTGAGACTGACCACAACCTCAGCCATCATAGGGCGCTGCTTTTGATTCCAGAGCAAACATCTCTCTACAATACGAACAAACTTCTTCAAACATTTTGGGGATATTGCATCTCTAATAGTGGAATCAATTATATTCTGTAAATTGCCTGCTTTGATAGATTCCAAAGCCCATCTAGCTAAATTCCGTGGAACTTCACCAACACCGCTATCCAGTGCAGGCTTTCCACAAAGGACTTCTAGTAATACCACCCCAAAAGCATAGACATCTGACTTCCTTGTCAGCATTCCAGTGAAGGAATACTCTGGATCTAGATAACCAAAAGTGCCTTTGACACGTGTGTTGACAAGAGTCATTGTCTGATTCGTTGGACCTACTTTGGACAAACCAAAGTCCGAAACTTTAGCAGCCCAGCTTTCATCTAACAAAATATTGGAGGTCTTCACATCCCGATGTATAATCCCAACATTAGTTCCTGTACCAGTGTGGAGGTAATCTAAACCACGAGCGGCACCTATACAGATCTTAAGTCTCTGAAGCCAAGAAAGAGGGGTACCAAGTTTATGGAGGTGGTCATCTAGTGTTCCATTGGCCATATATTCGTAGATGAGAATCATCTCTTTTTCATGATTACAGTAACCAAGCAAAGACACAACGTGAGAATGACGGAAGTTGGAAAGCATCTCAACCTCCGCCCAAAACTCTGATGCCCCTTGACTGGACATGGGATCCAAACGTTTAATGGCAGCAACGGAAACAGTTGACCCATTCATAATGTAACCTTTGTAAACTTTTCCAAACCCCCCACGCCCAATTACTAATGATTCGTCAAAGTTTTCAGTTGCGGTGAGAATCTCTGGAAATTTGAAGTGACGGCATAGTTGAGGCAATTTTAAGGAGGAGGAGGAGGTGGAGGGTTGAGATTCGATGCGATCGCCAACAACAGAAAACATAGTTACTGATGAAGAAGAATGGAAGTCGAAGCAGAATTTGCAATTGATATTGGCTCATTATAGTCAAGTCAACCACAAAACACCGACGAAACAAAGATGGAGCCCAGCGTGAGATATCTGTCTTTAATTGTGTTGCTCAAGTGGCTCCAAATCTGCAACGTGCATCATCTCAATCCACAAAAATTGAAGGGTACTCGGTGGCTGCTGATTTATCCAAGAGTTTTTTTATCCATTCATTGGAATTTATAGGTAATTGACAATTAATCATTCAATTCAATCTATTTTAATTCTTTTAAATTTGTTAAAAAAAACATCATCAAACTAAAAACGCTATTAGAAGGTAACCAACTATTGTTAGCCTTTTTAAAATATCATTCCAACCGGAAATAACCCATATAGGCGGTTGGAAGACCATGTGGCGTTGCTGAGTTTGCTTAAACGACGTCAAATTGGGCCTACGTGGACTTTAAGTTGTGTTAGTGTTCAAAAAACACCATTTTGCACCCTTTATATATATTTTCGACCTAAATTCACAAAATTATCCGAGTGAGCATACGATCTCCACTGCCTCCATCAAGAAACTGTTCTTCACTTCACGTTACACAAGAAACCAATCTTCTATTCGGAAGACAAGTCAATCTCGAGTTCCACAATATCAAATGTCAACAGGTTTTAACTTTTTTAACCACAATGTCGAGGTTCAACCCCGATACAAACATTAACATAGTTTGTGATTCTGAATTACATACAAGGAAAATGACATCTTGGACGATTTTGGATCCGAGCAAAAGGCTTTTAGTCTGTCAAAATTCGTTGTCTCAAAGAAACCACAAATGAGATTTTTTTAGTAGATTGACCGGGAACATAATATACAATGGTATAAAGTTCTTCTGTTCAAACATATCAAAAGGTAAGAAATACCATAACCCTTCAAGAAATGAAGTACGATATGCAAGAGGGAATGAAGGCCAAGCTTGAAGAAATAAAGGTCAAGATAAAAGAAGAAATGAAGACGACGGAAAGAAAAACAAAAAAGTTGGAAAAAGAATTGAAGAAATGGAAATTGGGTGTTTTACTTTGGGTAGTTGTTCTTTTTTTTGGAAGATTATGTTGTAGGTTTTTAGTTCCTTTTGTTGTCTATGGTAAAAAAATGTGAACTATTAAGTAGTAGATTGATAATTCTAGAAGTTGTTCTTGTTTGGAAGGTTTATGGTCCGTTTATTTGTGTTAGGATTGAATGTAATCAATGTTAGTTTAATGTAATGAAAGTTATGTTTTGTTGATATGTATGGCAAAAGCCCCTTTTTATATCAATCTACTTTGTAAAACTTTGGCCTTGTAGCAATGTACTTTTTAAAATGAGTATTTCAGAAAGTACATTGCCATAAATTGATAGAACTACATGGTAGAATGCTAAGTGATATTGCACTATAAATGCGAACATTTTTGTGTGACATCAGTGTACTCTTAAAATGATATTTGACATAATTGGGCTTAATATACTCACTTTACTTGGAAAATATACATGTACTTCTACAGAGTCGCGGGTTATCGAGCAGAAATAATGAAGATGGAAAAGAATTGCAGTGTGAATAAAGGAATATTGCACTACTAAGGATAGAGGCGATATTAGCTAATGGTAGTGGTTCTAAGAGGTTAACTCGTGACGCTAAGATGTCAATTTCACGCCGCAAAGACAAGACGAGATCCTCGTATTATCGGGGTGTTTGTTACCATAGCGGCACTACATACGAAGTTAGCGGTGCGAACTTCAGCAGATAAGATCACTATATATAGTTGATTCCAGGAGTCGAGGGGGATCATCTGATCATCTATGACTTTTTCACTCGCATATCAGTTCTCCAAAGGGTTCCCACACCCCCGTGTCATTTGTTTTGAGTCTTAGTTAGTGTTAGATGTTAATTTTGGTGTTCTAGAGTATTCATGATCATTTGGATCACTCTAAGCATTCAAATTTTATGTGTTACTGTTGGAGTTCAATAATTCGGCTCCTGGGTTCACATCGTTTCATATATCTGCGCATAAGCGTGTTAAGGTTGCGTTATTTTGTGTTTCTGAACAATTGTCAACGTTTTAGTTTATGAATTCAGTTTCTTATTTTTTTTTCAGTTATGAAGTCGGATTATTGCTTGTTTGTTTTCTGTTTTTTTACACCAATGGAAGGCTAAATCCTTTGAGGTGACTTCCAGGATTGTTCACTTTAAAATGACAATCATGTTTTGATTGGTAATAGTTATGATTATGTATGTTGATTAGAAAAGGAAAGTAGAATGCCTAGTCAAGGCAAAGAACCTGAGATGATAATATAAGATAAATATAAGACGGAGCAAAATAGACAAGATATGGGGAGTTATGACTTCCAAACATGAAGGACTATAACGAGTAAAAGTATCTAAAGGTTGGGCAAGGATTATGCCCAAAGTATGATGACTTAACAGGTAAGATGACAAGTGAAAAGTGCTCAAAGGTGAAAGAAGTGAAGATGGAATAGTAGCAAAGGTACGAACTCTCGAGTATTTACTCTTTTATAGCTTCGGTATCTGTATGAAGTTAAGATATGTGAAAGTATACTGAAGATTTCATGTTTTGAATGACTAAGTATGTCATGACATGTGTCTAAATATGATGTAAAAGTTTGGTAGATTAAATTGTCGTAATTAAGAACATAGAAGATTTAAGCAAGACAAGGATATTATGCCTTGTTTTACACGATGCAACCATTCGAGAATCACTACAGGATGATAAGTTGGTTTCCATTTTAGTATATAGGACTGAAAGTTGATTGCCAAGCTAATATGCAGAGGAAGTGGCATTAAAATGAGCTCGTAGGTGTCAAGATGTGTCTGTGTGGAAGTCACAACGCCGAAATTGAGCATAGGCCAATATTCAAAATAATTCTTCACGGACAAGATGCTAAAAAGAAGAGCAGGCACCATGCTTAGGTGGATGCGATGCGACATCGGAAGATAGTGACACGTTGGCCGTACTGAGTTATAGATGTGTATGTGTTGTGACACCCCATTTCTACTGCTTGCAAATACTATGGTTTTTTGTATAAATGCATGAATACAAAAATACGGTTTATCAAAAACCGATAATTTACATGCTAAAAAAACAGTGGGTGTCACAAATCCATACCAAAACTAACCATAGTAAGCAAGAAAGGATTAAACCTTGAGTCCAAGATAGGAGCTAACTCGAGCTCCACTCCAGCTAAACTTCATCCAATTATAACATAGCATTTTAACCTGGAATACATGGCAAAACATAGAATACGTAAGACAATAATGTCTCGTGAGTTACATGAGTTTTAGACTCAAACATTTAACTTCTTTTTTCCAACCTTTTTATAAAACTTATAACATAAAACATCTTTCAAAACTTTATAGTAATAACATACTATAACTCTTTACCTTTCAAAATCATATAAACATCTTTCAAAACTTTATAGTAATAACATACTATAACTCTTTGCTTTTCAAATTCATTTCATAATATACTTTGCAAAAATAGCATCTTTCTTACTTTCTTTGACCGGTTTTAAAAGCTTGCTGGATTTTTATACTTAGGGCTTTAATCACCATAAGTGATACCCCAAGTCTCTACGACTAGAAAGAACGAATCAATCCTCACCATAGAAGTTGCTTAGGAAATCTACTTCGCGAAGGGGCTTTTCCCCAGTAGACTCCATACCTAACCCGGGTAGGTGGAACACTGCATGGTTCCCTTACTAACTCTGCTTGCTACAAATACCAGTCATACAAAATACTTTCTGCTTACTTAAACATTACTTTACATACATATACATAGTGGCTAAGTGCCAAACTTCTTCATTTTCTGTCTTTGTGGCTAAATGCCAAATTGATAACTTTCATCACATATTGATCATATATCTAAAACATGTTTTTATAACATTCTAAGCTTTATGCCAAATCATACTTTCCAACATCTTATGGCTATCTGCCATTCATACTTGAAAATATATACGATTTGTAACCAAAACATACTTCTTAAACATCTTGTGGCTATATGCCTATTCATACTTGAAAACATATATAATTTGTACTCAAAATATACTTTCACATAATTGGTTCATAGACCAAAACATACTTTTACATAATTGGTTCATAGACCAAAACATACTTTCACATAATTGGCTTATAGGCCAAAGCATAACTTCAAATATAGCATTATACTTTCACAAACAAGTTAGAAATAATACTCTTGCATATAACTTCACATATAGAAATTTTATAAGAAATCTTAAAAATACTTACTTGCCATGTACCCCAAAATGGGTAAAAATACTGCATGTACTCACCTCATTTATTGCTAGTAGATTGTCTAATCATTCTTTGCATTTATACTCTTTTGTGATCCAATAAATTATTTGGCATGAACCTATAATTAACATGTTATACATTAACATTCATACTAACTGACTCTATAACTCCTTAGAGTCCTTATTATACCAATATGGGTCATAACAAGTCTATAACTTTTAAATGACCAACTTTAAATAAATCGTATATTATACGTATTTTACTACAGTACCCTCGGGAGGTCGTATTTTCATTCCGACAATTTTTCATAAAGTTTTAGACCATATTGAACATATGTTCAAAATTTCAGGTCAAACGGACAAGTCTAGCATCAAGTCCAAAAATTAAGCTTCACTTGACAGGAGACTCACTTCATTTCTGCATCGCCGCCTCGCGTCGCGACGGGGACCCTGGTCGCGTCGCGACCTTAAAGTTCAATGCCTTATTTGGCGATTTTCCAAACTGCAGTTGCACTAATTGTTCACCTTAAGTTCTTAATACTTGACATAATCGATTTACAACCATTCTAGGACTAAAATAATAACTCCTTTATACATTTGAACCATAGTTTCTTAAAGTTCATCACTTTTGCTTGAAATCATTCCCGAAAAACTCATTTTTACTCCAAAAACCATTTTAATAAATTTTCAATAGTGGAACTGATTTCTTACACCCTTTATGACACTTAGAGCTTACTAGATCATTTGAAATCAGTTTCAAACTCATAAATTCAGTTAATCTCATAAAATCCCGTTTTTGACAATTTTCACCAAAAATACAAATTTTTGAAAACAATCACTTAGGAATGTATTTATACATCTTAAGTGATTATTGGAACTTAACAAAACAATAAAAATCACTTTCAATCTCACAAACCCATTTCTAGGGTTCTTGAGCTAAAATTCTCATTTCTTGATTTTTAACACTTTCAATAGCTGAACTATGTTTAGATATTGACTTAGACATCAATTAAGGCTAGGAATCATAGGATAATCCTCCTCTAGCCACTGAAATCACGAAGCTACAGTACTCACTCACGGAAAATGGGTTAAACAACCCTAAACACAAGATTACTAACCTTATATTGCTTGGAATTCTTCAATTCCAAGTTAATTTCTTTCAGCTTCTTCAACACCCTCAAGACCCGATCATCCTAGCTCTCTCTGGCACCCTCTAGAAGTCTTTCCCGTGTTCTATGAACTGGGAGAAGATTTTTCTCCTTTTTATACCTAGCCATTTTACACTTTGGTCCCTCAAGTTCTATTTTTTCCAAAATAGCACAAGAACTTCATTTGTTAACATTATAAGTTTATTTTCTTTCATTCTTACCCCATAATTAAATTTTCTTTACATAAAAGTCATTTATGTGCCAAATGACCATTTTGCCCTTTTTGACAATTTTACTATTACGCCCTCGTTCAAACACAACTTTACTTATTTTTATTTTATGACTTTTACCAAAATTTTCGGGTTCTTACAATCTCCCCTCCTTAAGAGGATTCCGTCCTCGGAATCTTTTCGGCTTTTATATAGTACGATTATCTTTTCTTTACTTACACTTTTATCTTTGAGGAAATAACCTTTTACTACCTCAACTTGTAAATCTTTTATTTGAGATGCGTAACTTGCTAAATAGTTTTCAGGAACTTGTGCTTTAAAGATTATCCCACTTCTAATCTTTCTTCTTATAACAGGTATATTCATCCGAATATCCTTTTAGTAATTTACATTTATTCATTTAACCAAAATACATTTTTGGTTATTTTACCCTCTTTTCCTTATAATATTCGGAATTCTTATCATAACATATATAATTCTTTTATAAATGACCAAAATACCCTTTTAGTCATTTTATCCATTTTCTCAACTTTTTAGTCGCTCACTCGTACTTCATACACTATGTTTTAATTACATTCCTTTTTACCTCATTTCATTCATATGCAAATCTCTTAGTGAAACTTATTTTACAAAGTAGTTTCATACTTTCATACTTTTATCAAAAATAACAGTCTACTTTGTAATTCTTCTCATATCTTTACCAAAAACACATAAGATTATACTAATCATATTATTTACTTATAAAACTTTTTCCAAATACAATTAGACATAATTTGTATTTGTACAAAATTCATATACACACTAAATCTTTTCTTGTAAAATTTTGTCCCTTAGTGGACATTTTACTTAAGCAAATTTGGTTTACAACACCTCCTTATTCTTTTCACTCTTCTCTTTTTCTCATCCCTCTACTCATTCATTATTACATAGATAATTTATTACTATTTATTCTTTCTAGAAGTTTTACAACTTCTTATCTTTTATATATTTTATTCTTTAAATCTTTTAAACTTCAAGTTTGTTCTTCTTTTTCTCTACTAACAGCTTCCGGTTCATTGCTATTTATAAGAATTACATTTTCTTCCTTTCGTTACCCTTCACATCCTCACTTTTCTGTTTGGGACAGAATCTGTCGAAATAGTATATCTTTCACGAGAATCTGTATATCTCACTCTAAAAGTGTTGAAACATCATACCGCTTTTTATTTTAGAAACTAGACATCATTAGCTTTCTTTCTGTGTATAATACATAATTTTTGGCATTGTAGATTTGTACAGTTTTACTGTTGAAATTGACCCATTATTTGTGTCAACTTCCTTATTTTCTACTCTCGACACTTGTATTACAAAATTATTTACTTCTTTTTACTTCCCACTAGCTTCTATACATTCACCATAGATTATTGTCTTTTCTGCTCTGTAATCTACATGTATTACCTTCTATAAATACATGTCTCATTTTATCCTATACATATATATTACTTCACATCTTGACTTTTATTAATGATTCAATTATCACTTTTCTTCTTGCTTCATAATTTATGTAATTTCACTTTCACATTCAACATATTAACAATCTAATTACTTCCTTCATCGTTCTTTATTATTTATGAGATTTCACCATCATTTACTCATTACATTTACAAATATAATCATGTCTTTTTCACGTTTCAGCTTTCTTACAATACTTTTATAATTAAACTTTTCATCTTTTTTTAGGTACCCTGTGTACCATTCTCATAATATTACTTCTATTTTAGTACTCCCTTATCGTTCTTAGTTCTCCCACTAGTACTTAGTTTAACACTTTATCTCCTACTCACTTGTTCTCCACTGCCCTTTCAATTGGTCACCATAATTGATTAAGTTTTTCAAACGTCTTATAAAATCTCATACATATTGTGTACGACAATTCATCTTTTCATACTTTTTATACTTTTCATATATTTTTCTTTTCTGACTCGTCAATTACTTACCCATCCCATCATTCTTTCATGATCATATAAATTAATACCATTTTACCATTTGATTACCAATTCAGGTATTTACTTCCTTTCCTCATTGCACTCTTTTAACATACACTATTTTCGTATTTATGTAGTATAACCCTTCTTTCATATTTATTAAACCTTTGTATCCCACTCCTTTTCTATACATTTTCTAGGCTTTAAGCCCAAACTTATTTCATCACACCTTTTACCATCTCTGTTATGTGTCATAAGGCTACATGCATAACACATTATATTATTCTTTCGTTTAAACTCCACTTCTTTACACTATATATTTCTTTACAACATTATATATTTCATATTTCATATAAAACTTACTTCTTATGTATCTTTATGTGATACACAACTGCCATTTATTTTCTCATCGTCTTTCGTTCTTTTGTATTTCGAGGCAATATTCCCAATACCTTATTTTACTATTTTGCTTCATACCTTATAGTATTCTAATTAGAATACCTATTTCATACTCACCTTTTTACTTTTATACATTATATATATATATATATATATATATATATATATATATATATATATATATATATATATATATATATATATATATATCCCAAAACTTACTCATTCTTTTATATTTATAACACGTATAAACATATATACACTTCTTTGTATTTCATGATTACTAGTCATGTACTAACCATCTCTCACAATCTTTAGATGCTTTTACCCATCATTCACATTAGGAAGTAGTAACTTCCTGTCTGTTATTATAGTTCTTATATTATCTTTAATTTCTTCGTTTACTACTCAATTAGACATTTACTCCTTTTCTTTACTTCGTATTGTATATGACCTTTAGTCATTTTGCTTACTCGCTTTTGGTTTTATTTAATTAACATACGTCATTGTGCTCTTTTATTACTGATATTTCTTCTTATACTTCCTTCATTCGGTTGTGGAATTTAATTCCTAATAACCAATATTCTATCATCATTTTCTTTAAAATCTTTCATTGTATTCTTCTGATCATCTTCATCATTTGTTTCACCTTTAATTTCTTGCCTAACATTTATTTAGGCATTAAACCTTTAATCCTCAATTCATATTTGTTTAATCCCATTACTATGACGCAATTTAATTAAAATATCATAGTCTTTAACAATTTACCATTCATCATTCTTTCCCCATTTGGGTATCTTACTTTGTTTTTTATTACTCATTATAGCACTGTACTTATAACCTAAAGCAATTGTTAAATCTTTGGACACTTTCATACATTTTTTTTTTCAATCTATAAGTTAGTCTTCCACTCCCTTTTAGCATTGCCATCGTCTATCTTTAGCTTTTCTCATCATTTTGATCCTACCGTTCCACAACGATTTTCTGCTTCCCTTATGCTTTTATTATTCGTACGACTTTTAGATAAGATTCTGAATTAAATGGTTATGCCCGATGCACACCACTTATTAGCATTAAACTCTTCCTTACTGCTCTTTTACTTTTACAAAATTTATGTACTATTAATACACTCAGCTTATAATTTTTATCCTTCATGTAATAGTCTTACAACTCTTATATAGGTAATTACTACCCATAATTCCTCTTTAAATTGCTCTTATTCATACTTTCTCTTGCCTCAGCAGGCATATACTTTAATGTCTTTCAATCTGTCTAAAGAGTATTAACTATCATATTTAATCCTTTTACTTTACCATACTAAGTGGTATATATCCACTGCATTATCTTTTAATACTTATAATCTTACTTGTTCTTATTACATAGGCATATAATTCCTATGTTATACTTACTACTCTCTTCAAAACCCTTACCCACCAGATTACCACAATTCCTTTACGATTCCACCAGTCTCAATACATATCATGTGATTATGATAATACGGGCCCATATTACCATAATCACCTATACATATTGATTCTGCTGTTACCATAAGGTCTCATGGGCCACTGGTTCCTTTAACATATAACCCCATTATAAGTACATGGTGATCAATACTAGAAATCTTACTACTTTATAAACATAGCCTTTAATAGACATAGACAGTTATGGAAAATTACATACAATTTTCTCAACGGTCAAACTTTTGCTCAATCAAAGCGTTAGCTTAACATTTCTTAGTGTTATATATATCTGCATATCTTAAGTAATGCCTAATGTCTTAATCATTTAAGACATCATATAGCATACTTTCATGAACTAACATTCCTATAGCATGAGTTTAAGCCTACGAGTGGAACAAGCCAATCCTAATTCGCTTAAACTATGGCTCTGATACCAACTTGTGACACCCCATTTCTACTGCTTGCAAATACTATGGTTTTTCGTATAAATACATGAATACAAAAATACGGTTTATCAAAAACCGATAATTTACATGCTAAAAAAACAGTGGGTGTCATAAATCCATACCAAAACTAACCATAGTAAGCAAGAAAGGATTAAACCTTGAGTCCAAGATAGGAGCTAAATCGAGCTCCACTCCAGCTAAACTTCATCCAATTATAACATAGCATTTTAACCTGGAATACATGGCAAAACATAGAATACGTAAGACAATAATGTCTCGTGAGTTACATGAGTTTTAGACTCAAACATTTAACTTCTTTTTCCAACCTTTTTATAAAACTTATAACATAAAACATCTTTCAAAACTTTATAGTAATAACATACTATAACTCTTTACTTTTCAAATTTATTTCATAATATACTTTGCAAAAATAGCATCTTTCTTACTTTTTTTGACTGGTTTTAAAAGCTTGCTGGATTTTTATACTTAGGGCTTTAATCACCATAAGTGATACCCCAAGTCTCTACGGCTAGAAAGAACGGATCAATCCTCACCATAGAAGTTGCTTAGGAAATCTACTTTGCGAAGGGGCTTTTCCCCAGTAGACTCCATACCTAACCCGAGTAGGTGGAACACTGCATGGTTCCCTTACTAACTCTGCTTGCTACAAATACCAGTCATACAAAATACTTTCTGCTTACTTAAACATTACTTTACATACATATACATAGTGGCTAAGTGCCAAACTTCTTCATTTTCTGTCTTTGTGGCTAAATGCCAAATTGATAACTTTCATCACATATTGATCATATATCTAAAACATGTTTTTATAACATTCTAAGCTTTATGCCAAATCATACTTTCCAACATCTTATGGCTATCTGCCATTCATACTTGAAAATATATTCGATTTGTAACTAAAACATACTTCTTAAACATCTTGTGGCTATATGCCTATTCGTACTTGAAAACATATATAATTTGTACTCAAAATATACTTTCACATAATTGGTTCATAGGCCAAAACATACTTTTACATAATTGGTTCATAGACCAAAACATACTTTCACATAATTGGCTCATAGGCCAAAGCATAACTTCAAATATATCATTATACTTTCACAAACAAGTTAGAAATAATACTCTTGCATATAACTTCACATATAGAAATTTTATAAGAAATCTTAAAAATACTTACTTGCCATGTACCCCAAAATGGGTAAAAATACTGCATGTACTCACCTCATGTATTGCTAGTAGATTATCTAATCATTCTTTGCATTTATACTCTTTTGTGATCTAATAAATCATTTTGCATGAACCTATAATTAACATGTTATACATTAACATTCATACTAACTGACTCTATAACTCCTTAGAGTCCTTATTATACCAATATGGGTCATAACAAGTCTATAACTTTTAAATGACCAACTTTAAATAAATCGTATATTATACGTATTTTACTACAGTACCCTCGGGAGGTCGTATTTTCATTCCGACAATTTTTCATAAAGTTTTAGACCATATTGAACATATGTTCAAAATTTCAGGTTAAACGGACAAGTCTAGCATCAAGTCCAAAAATTAAGCTTCACTTGACAGGAGACTCACTTCATTTCTGCATCGCCGCCTCGCGTCGCGACGGGGACCCTGGTCGCGTCGCGACCTTAAAGTTCAATGCCTTATTTGGCGATTTTCCAAACTGCAGTTGCACTAATTGTTCACCTTAAGTTCTTAATACTTGACTTAATCGATTTACAACCATTCTAGGACTAAAATAATAACTCCTTTATACATTTGAACCATAGTTTCTTAAAGTTCATCACTTTTGCTTGAAATCATTCCCGAAAAACTCATTTTTACTCCAAAAACCATTTTAATAAATTTTCAATAGTGGAACTGATTTCTTACACCCTTTATGACACTTAGAGCTTACTAGATCATTTGAAATCAGTTTCAAACTCATAAATTTAGTTAATCTCATAAAATCCCTTTTTGACAATTTTCACCAAAAATACAAATTTTTGAAAACAATCACTTAGGAATGTATTTATAAACCTTGGGGAATCATAGGAAAGACCTCATCCCCTCATAAATTTTGGATTAGGTCTAAACCCCAAATCCTAACTCGAAAATCTAAAGCTAGAAATTAGAGTTTATACCTTGGATTGCTAGGAAACTTTAAGCATATGCATAATCCTTCAAAACCACACACCAATCTCCTTGGAAGATATGAAAATTGCCATCTCTCACTCTCTCTAACCTCCAAATAGTGAATATGGCTAAAATGGGGAAAACCCCCATCAAAAACCTTACCTCTTTCAAGACTTTGCAATATTAGTCCCTATAGTTTGATCCTTCTTCACCCAACACCCAAAAGTCCATTATTCTCATTAGAAGTCTCCATATTCATACTTATGCCCCAAATATGTTTATTTATTTCACTTGAGTCATTAACTAGGTTAACGCTAACCTTTAGTTTCCTAAATTGACACAAATGGTCCCCTACACTAAAATTTTTCACCATTTGGTCATTAATATAAACTTAAGGAAATATTTAACTTACTCTAAGTTTCTACATCAATTCCTTCATAATATTTTCTAATCATTCTAAATCATTAACTAGTCAAATCCACTTAGGGTAATTTTTTTGACCAAATTGACACTTTTAGTTTTATGACAATATTTCTCATCTTTTTAAAAAAATAGATTTTAAAACTATATTTGGCTCATTTATTCACGATATAAAGAATATAATAAAATATTAAATTCATTTATTTATTTGTTTCTTTATTTACAAAATAAGTTTTACATCTATGTACAAGGTAACTAATTTGTTTTTTGCTGAAACTGAATAAGAAAATATAAAGAACCACTTACCTTTGTTTGTATATGTCTTCTCTTGGTTACTGTAATAGCGTTGACACATTATGAATTGTACAAATTGATATCCCGAATGTTAATAGTTTTGTAAATACAATATCGTTTCTGTAATCTGCTCCGTGTCCATCGACTCTTTATGTTTTACCTAGAGCCAAGTATGTTGAACCGTAATCTATTTTTCAGGATGGAGGATCTATGTGGAAGCTACCTTGAGTTGGTGAATACCTTCTGAATTTTAATTTAATTTATCAAAGATTATGTGTTTGACGTAAGAAAATATGACATTCATGTACGAAATCATTTAGTAGGGAAATATTATGTATGCCTAAATACCTGTAGGTCCCATGCTTGACTACCTTTCTAATAATCCAACTAGAGAGGTTTAACGGTAATATATTGGAAGAAAATGGGGAATGTTTTGGACACCATTAAATGAGGTACTGATTACTTTGTTAAAGCTCATTATGAGCCCGATGCTATATGAGGACATGTATATTGGTATATAGAACATTTCTTTCATTTATTTATGTTTATGGAACCTACTTCTATTTCTTTTTTGTTTCACTAAATTATCTATACACACTAACTACTATTTCAGATATCTTTCCAAAGAATTCAACCATATATTAAAGATATTGATTCGGAACAAATAAGGTGAGACACATAACTACTATTGAAACGGTCCATGTGGTATATTATATTTACGAGTTCTGTCCAATGGTAAATTGGTTATTCTAAGAAATATAGCAGCAAATTAGCGAGTCAAATGATAAACAAATAATTGAAAGTACGTTGCTATATCATTGATTTAACACGTTCAGTTTGGGATAAATGCAAGAAACAGAAACTACTTTCATTTGCTTATCTTCCACTTTCATTTCTTCTTTCATAAGATTGTACTTTTAATAATATACTTCTTATCGTAGTTGCTTTTTATAAGATGTTAATCCTACATATGCTACTTTGATTAATGGTAAAATACATAATAGTTATGTGTTGTTGTTGAGTTAAATAATCCGCATATATAAAATTTAAGATTTGTTGATTTTTAAAAACAAGGGAAGAAGTTTCCTAATGCAATATTTTCGATGGAGATTAAAAAGATAAGTTTGGCCAAGCATGGTAGTGATGTGGGTGTTTACTAAGCTAATATCCTAATAAGAAAGTTGCCTAAATAGCAATATATTTTCGTTTGTTCATTTATTATGACATTCCACTTTTATCGCTTCCCACTACGACATTGTACTATGAAAAGATGCTATAATTTAGTACTTCTCTATAAATCAAAATTACAATGCTATATTCGGTTAAATAGCACCAAATCACTTCCTGTTTTTTATTTTCTCTTCTCCTACATGTTACATGTTACCTGTTATTAATTTCATTTTCGTTTTCCACCGAGTTGTCTAAATATTTTTGTTTTTGTTGTTTCTTTTGATCTATTTTTGGTAGATCCCTAGTTACAGAATGGAGCATTACTGAATTCAGCTACATGTCAAGTCGGAACACCCGAGTACTAATTTCACTTTCTTGATGTTTTGTGGATCCAATTGACGGTAAAAAGATGTGATACAGAGTACAATTAGGTCTTATATATTCCCCCAAAGCTAATAAAACATCATAAACTTAAAAATCAATATCTAATTAGAATACATAATTAAAACTAACCACCTGAACTTTATAAATGAGGTTGGATCTGCAGGTGAGTGATAACCAACAAAGAATGAAAGTTGTCAAATTTGGCAATTAACGAGTTCAGAAATCCATCTATACCAAAATGTATACACCCTTTTAGTTTACCTCATGTATGTACGTTTCTCTTCCCTGAGTTTTTTTTCAGAAAATTCTCGAGGGGTAACAAATATTGATTTAGCAATTATTTTCAAGATCCGGGGAGAGGCATTGCTTGCAAAATGCCTTGGTAGAAGGACTTGCAGTCAGTCTGATGGATAGAGTAATTGAATTATCTAACTTCATATTTTTTTTATTCATTCCTCCTTCATGATCTCTTTGATTCATTCAACGCACATACATTTTTAGTGTAAGGAAAGAACAATTGAGACCCACTATGTCCTTTCAAGACTTTTACCCTTAGGTTCATGAGTTGCAGCTGCTCATGTGAATTGAAGCAAAAGGTTTGAAAAAGTTTTATTTTTCTCACTTTCTTAAATCTCCTGATAGTTACCCGTATATGTTTAACTATCATTTTGCATATTTCAAATGTAGATGAAGCTCTGTTGATCTTGGTTTTGGACATTAGGACACTACCAAGGTACTTCTAAAGTTCCACTTAATGTTTCTTGATTACTGATAAAGGTTCTTGAGATACATGCATGCTCCATTACTTGATACTAATGCAATTTCTTTATATTTTGATGGGGATGTAGGTGTGAAATGAATCAGTCTCGAAATTTGAGGTGACAAAATGCAAAATGCTTTGTCAGAGCTGACCTTAGCTTTTGAGGCCAAACAAAATAATGATGATGTAACGATGAAATTTATTTCGTTATATAATTCTAGGACAATTCTGCAAAACTACATACATTTCTACTTTTTATATTTATTACTTTCCGGGGTTCCCGCTGCACCGCGCGGGGTGGAAACCCCTAGTTTTTTTACGAAAATAATTTTACAAATTTTTTCTTACATACACAAATTTTTAAAACGATTTTACATATTTGTCTTTATGCATATATTTTAAAGATCTTATTTTCTAGATATTTATTTTTATCCATTTTTTGATTTTCTGTTTTCACAAATTCTATTTTAAATTATATTTAATGAATTGTGCATAAATAAACGTATATCTTTAGATTTCGATATTATTACACCGTTATAATGCTATATAGTGGAAAGGTTTCTATTGTAACACACGGGGATGCAACCCCTATTTTACATACCAAACAAAAGTTATCAAAAATGCTAATGAGTTTGAAACTTTTAGATATTTTAGATTCAACATGTACTTCCTTCTGAATTGTTTTTTTTATTTTTATTCATCCAGTTTCGACCATTACGATTCTATATGTTCAAAATTTTCCATTATAGTTTATTAATAGAGTCCTTATATAATTTTTGCATGTTATTCTCAAAACTTTCTGTTTTTAGTACTTTTATGTTTTTACAAACTTTGTTTACAAATTCTTCAACAATGCTCACGTGTCACACCCTAGTTCATTATCGAAATATACTTGTTCCAAACACCGTACAAGTTCTTCACTTGAAGGCCTATCATTACGATTGTTAGCTAAACATCTTAATACGAGTGTAGCACACTCAAAAGCACCTTTTAGGGTGTATATTTGTTGAAGATGTGGATCAAATATTTTCTCTAGCTCACTTTCCTCTGCTAGGAATAGACTTGCCCATGTTATCAAATTACGATCATCATCAAGCCACTTCATATCATATACCTGTCGGCCTGTTAGAGTTTCCAGCAATACGACTCCAAAACTATAGACGTCACTCTGTACACTCAAGCGACCTATAACAACATTGAAGGGTATTCTTTACAATTGTAATCTAGCATATTTTACTTTTTGAATCACTACACATGAGTATACTTGTTGAAGTGTTTCATCGGTTTTGTGAAAATATGCACTTTTTAGACAAAAAGTCAAAGTATGATATTTTCATATTTATGCTTCCACATTTTATCTAAAAAGCTCATTCTTATGATTTGCAAGGATAATATGTTTTGTAAAAAAAATTACCGGAGAAAGCTTGGCCACCCCATAAGGGAGGTCTCAAGTTCAAACATTGGGGGTTTGAATCAAGATGACCCGGAGGGGTAATGCAACATCGCTTGCGAATGAAAGGCAAGACATCTATGCATCTTCACTAAAAATGGTGACCCACCTGAGGGGGGAGCCTGCTCTAAACGGTAATACATTTTATAAAAAAAAAAATAGTTTTGTAACAAAAACCAAACACAAATGTTGTAAAACTTCATTTGTTCAACTATCATTTTGGTAGATGGTAACCTACCGGTACTAATATATTCTGGGTCTAAATAACCAAGGGTACCCATAACACGTGTAGTAACAACTAGTCTCCCGGTTTTGGAGCCAAATCTTGCCATCCCAAAACCCCCAAGTTTTGCATTAAAATCCTGAAATAAGAAAAAGTCAAAATAAATGTTGTTTAGCTCATAAAACTACATCCATCGAATTTGTTCACCGACCACCAAAAATCTTAAATAGATCCAGTAAGATATTAGAGGATTTAACATCACGGTGTATGATTTGACTGTTCGACATATGCATATTGTTGGAAAATAACACATAAATGTGACCTTAGGACTATATTATTATATGTTGGGTATTATGATATTTTGTACCACAACTTTGCCAAAATGACAACTCAATCCCTAGACTTAGAGATATGTACTATGATGGATATGGAATATTTCTTTAACTCAAGGGAGTAATCTTGTGTGGTTCTGATTCTCTTTCCCTTAAGGTGTAAATGCAGAACTCAGTTAATAAATGAACGACTCTTTGGATACTCAATTTAGTGAATAAATGAACGACCCTTGAATACTCAACCAATCTTGTGGACGTTTCAAAATCACTCTATAAAACACCATTTGTATGAGTATCACAGAGAACAGATCCATCCATCAGATCGTTAGTAATACACCATTACAGGAAGAAGAAAGAATCTACCGATGGCATCATCCTCAAAGAACTTGACGTTACCTAGTAAGTATAACCCTTTCTTGATTCGATCCTTGATCATGTATGTGTTAAATTGATCTTGATACCTACATATTAAATTCACATCTGGTATCAGAGCAAGGTTTAACTTGACTTGTCTAGCCCTAATTTCTATCATCGAATTTCATGTTAAAGATACGAACACTAAAATTGACCAGGTCATAATCTGAATTGAGTTTTATTAAATGTCTGTCGGAGTTTTGATCCTTGAAAATAGACGAGTCTAAATTGGAATGCGTTAAATAAATTACTTATTTGATGATTATCTGTACTTCTTTTCGCATAAACATTGTTGTTATGGCCATCTTTATTTGTTGGATCGAGTAAATGGCGTAAGTAAGTTGATTTCTCTGATCTTCTTCTTCTTCAATACCGGTAAATGATCAACGAATAAGGGATGATATTTTATCACTTGATGTCGTTTTCATGATTCTAAATTGTTGTCCACCATTTTGAATGGGTTTTGTTATAATAATAATATTATTTTTTTGGTGGAAATTGACAAAAGCCAATTATTTTAATCAGAAAGAAAACATGCACTATCAAATTTTATTATTTTAATAAAGAAAAAAAACATGTATTATCAAATTTTATTATTTTTAATCAGAAAGAAAACTTACCAATGACTATGGCTATGCCCCTGAATATGCAAAGCCATGGAATCTATGATAACAGGTTTTTATAAAATATCTCTATTGGATATGTCATAAAAAAAAGAAAAAAAGAAAATACACTTGGCTGAAGTTTTATTATATAGATCTGTATATTTACTGAAATACACACCATGCTTTTACAATTACATTCATGGTACAACTGTGTGTGTAAAGCAAGAGGTCTGAATTTATGTTTTCGAATTTATATATATATATATATATATATATATATATATATATATATATATATATATATATATATATATATATATATATATATTGTAAGTATTGAATTATTTATCATGATGGTTAATGACTATGTTAATAATTTTTTCTTTTTCAATAAATTGGTTTTGCCAACTTTTTCATAATTGCTCATTTGACAGAAAGGTATAAGCATTCATTATTAGTTGCATTATTTTTGCTTTGCTCCCAAACTTTACCTTTTCTTAAACGAGTGTTATTTATTATTATTATTATTATTATTTGCCAATAGATATGGATTTTGTATATGATATTACTCATAAATTGGATATCTCACTTATTTATATCTAACTTGTCATCACAATCACAATTTAATATCACTATTTTCCACTGTAAGAAATTGGGAAATTTAATTGTTTTATGGAATCATACTTCTAATTTTATCAAATTAACGAATCATTATTTATAGATTCAATAATTAAGAACTTTTATAGTTCCAATTGAGGAGTGGTATCTTTAATGCTAAATTTGAGTGACCGGACCAAAGAAAGGTTATTTAATTTGGCATTTTAGTTTATTAAATACCACATTAAACAATTGTTCGGATTGTTATTCAAGGAACCCAAAGGCTAATTGAATAATGAGCCCACACAATGAATTTTAAAGCATAATATACATAAATATTGTATTTCTACCCAAAGGTGATTGCAGTATTTGTGTAGCATAGTCTAAAAGTAAAGACGCCACAATATCCAACTATTGGTCTAGCCAAAGCAAAACTAATAATTGGGTAAAGGTGTCTATCCGACCTATTATTTTGGTGTTAATAATAGGTATACTGACATGATTGTGTTGGTATCCCTTGAAATCACTTTAGTACCTTCTTCGCATACATTAAACAATAATTGTTTTCAGCATCTACTATCTGCCAAAGTCACGTGATCGAAACTTTGACTGGAACTAACTTTGTGACATGGAGAGATTCTCTGAAATTGGCACTAGGAGTAATGGAACTCGATCATGCTTTGTGTTTTGACCCTCCTGAAGCTCTTAATGAAAAGAGTACTGATGAACAAAAACAATTTTATGACAAATGGGAAAGGTCAAATCGCATGTCACTTATGATCATAAAGAACTCCATTTCAATGGCCATTTGCGGAGCCATTCCTGACTCCGAAAATGCAAAGACCTACCTGGAATCTATAGAGGAACAATTTCGAGGTACATCAAAAGCTCATGCTAGTACCCTCATCCTCAAAATGTTGACGACAAAGTATGACAGAACGAGTGGTGTACGTGAACATATTATGACAATGACTGACATGGCAAATAAATTGAAAAGTATGGAAATGGAAATCAGTGAAGGTTTCCTCGTTCACTTCATCATGACATCCCTTCCCGCACATTTTGGTCCATTCAAGATCAACTATAACACACAGCGGGAAAAATGGAAGATGAGTGAGTTAATAGCCATGTGTGTTCAAGAGGAAGAGCGACTCAAAGCTGAGAATCCTGATGTCGCCTATGTCACGACAACCACAAATTTCGATAAGAAGAAAGGAAAAACTCATGTCATTGAAAAAAGGGGTTCAAGCAAGGTCTATAAAGCAAGTACAGGTGCCCGTAAGTTTGACTTCAAGCCTCGTTGCAAATTCTGTCATAAGAAAGGACACACTCAGCGAGATTGTCCCAACTTTAAGGAGTGGTTAGCTAAGAAAGGTAACATTGATGCTTTTATGATTTATGAGTCATTAAATATAAATGTCCCCTTTAATTCATGGTAGATTGACTCTGGTTCCATGGTACACGTATCTAACTCATTGTAGGGATTCCATACAATCCAGAAGCTGGAAAGAAGGCAAAGAACAATTAAAGTTGGGAACGGAGAAGACTTAAATGTGGAAGCTATTGGATCGCTTCCTTTACTTTTGGAAAGTAGTTTTACTTTAAGTCTTAATAATACTCTTTATGTACCGGGTATTACCCGTAACTTGATATCAGTATCTAAATTGGCAAAAGAAGGCTTTACTCTTACTTTTAGATATGATAATGTTATTATTAGTTCCGGTTCCCAAATTGTTGGCCATGGTTGCTTAGATGGAAGTCTCTATAGATTACGTTTGGACAATCACTTTATGGAATCTTTAGTATCATTTAATATTAACGAGAACTTAAGTAAAAGAAAACAAGAGGTGGAAACTTCATCCATGTTATGGCATCAACGCTTAGGCCATATTTCACGAGATAGAATGCTAAGACTCGTGAAGGATGAAGTATTGCCAAACCTTAACTTCTCTGACTTTGATAAATGTGTTAAGTGTATGAAAGGGAAGATGACCAAAAGCAATAAGAAAGGGTCCACAAGAAGTTTTGGTTTACTTGAACTGATTCATACTGACATTTGTGGACCTTTTCCTATGGGCATAAGTGGACATAAATCATTCATTACTTTCATTGATGATCACTCTCATTACATGTATCTGTACTTGATAAATGAAAAATCTGAATCTCTAGAAATGTTCAAAACTTTTAAGGCTGAAGTTGAAAATCAACTCGACCGTAAAATAAAAGTGGTGAGATCGGATAGGGGTGGTGAGTATTACGGCAAACATACAGATGTTGGTCAAGCACCCGGCCCTTTCTTTGAATTTTGTAAGGATAATGGGATTGTTAACCAATACACCATGCCTGGTACTCCTCAACAAAACGGCGTTGCCGAGAGGAGGAATAGGACTCTAATGGACATGGTGCGAAGTATGCTTGCAAACACAAACTTGCCCCAATTTCTATGGACCGAGGAATTAAAAACGGCAGTCCACATCTTAAATAGAGTTCCTTCAAAATCTGTCCCTAAAACTCCTTTTGAGATTTGGACAGGAAGAAAACCAAGTTTAAGATATTTAAAGGTGTGGGGTTGTCCAGCCGAAGCAAAACTGTATAATCCTAAATCATAGAAACTAGACATGAAAACCATAAGTTGCTTCTTCATCGGGTACCCTGAAAGGTCTAAGGGTTACCGGTTTTATGCTCCGTCACATAGTACCCGAATTATAGAAACGAAGCATGCTGATTTTCTTGAGAATGTCAACATCAGTGGGAGTGGTTTATCAAGCGACTTTAATCTCCAAGAGTATAATGAAGAGGCACCCATTATTTAAGTGCCTGTTTCCATTAACACTTCACTAGGAGATTCAAGTCAACACAACATGCCTCACGAAAATGATTCTTCGAACATAGAGGCAAATGAAACACCACAAAATGAACCCATTGAAGAAGTTGACATTGAAAGACAAGAAAATCAACAGCCTATAAGACGATCTCAACGATCTAGGCGGCCCACAAATTTTGACGACTATATCACATATTTAAATGAGGTCGATCCTAACATTGGAAAGGAAAGTGACCCTATTACGTATAGTGATGCCATAAAATGTGATCAATCAAACAATTGGAATGAAGCTATGATTGATGAGCTTAATTCCATGAAAAAGAATAATGTTTGGGAACTTGTTGAATTGCCAAAGGGTTGCAAAGCTGTTGGATGCAAGTGGGTCTTTAAGACCAAATTGGACCCGAATGGAAACATTGAACGATTTAAGGCTCGATTGGTCGCTAAAGGGTATACACAAAAGGAGGGTATTGATTACCAAGAAACTTTCTCACCTGTCTCTCGAAAAGACTCCCTTAGGATCGTAATGGCCCTTATGGCTCATTTTGACTTAGAGTTGCATCAAATGGACGTCAAAACAGCTTTTCTTAATGGAGATTTACACAACGATGTTTATATGACCCAACTTGAAGGTTTTATTCTTAACGGTCAAGAACATCTAGTGTGTAAACTCAAGAAATCAATATACGGGTTAAAACAAGCTTCGCGTCAATGGTATTTAAAATTCGATGAAGTCATGAAGAAACACAACTTCGTTAAGAATCATGTAGATCAATGCATATAGCTTAAGATGAGTGGGAGGAATTTCATGATACTTGTCCTTTACGTGGATGACATTCTGTTGGCAAGTAACAATATTGATTTGTTGCACGAATCGAAACGTTTATTGTCACGTCATTTCGATATGAAAGATCTTGGTGAGGCCTCTTATGTCATAGGCATAGAAATACACCGAGATAGAACCCAAGGGACTTTAGGATTGTCTCAAAAGGCATATATTGAGCGTGTACTTAATCGATATAACATGCAACAATGCTCCCCTTCAGTTGCTCCCGTAGTTAAAGGAGATGTTTTTGGTTTGTTTCAATGCCCAAAAACAAAGGCAGAACGAGATCAAATGAAGTTAATCCCTTATGCTTCGGTGGTTGGAAGCTTAATGTATGCCCAAGTTTGTACTCGTCCCGACATCGCATATGTTACCGGCATGCTAGGCCGTTATCAATCCAATCCCGGTCTGGATCACTGGAAAGCTGCCAAGAAAGTCTTGCGATACTTACAAGGGACGAAGGATCACAAACTTGTTTACAGAAGAAGTGATAATTTGGAAGTGATAGGTTATTCAGACTCTGACTTTGCCAAGTGCAAAGACGACAAATGGTCAACCTCGGGATACATCTTTATGTTGTCAGGAGGGCCTATATCTTGGAGGAGTCATAAGCAAAAGTTGACGACAACATCAACAATGATGGCTGAGTATGTTGCTGTTTATAATGCAACTTGTCATGGAATGCTGTTGAGAAATTTGATAAAGGGACTCATGATTGTCAATTCCATAGAAAGCCCATTAAAAATCTATTGTGATAATTCAGCCGCCGTAAGTTTTTCAAATAAGAATAGTTCAAGTGGGGCTGGCTTATACCTCGATACAAAGTACTTGTTCATACGAGAACGAGTCGAGGAGAATGATATTTGTATCGAGCATATTAGCACATATAATATGCTAGCGGATCCGATGACGAAAGGTCTACCACCCAAAGTATTCCAACAACATGTCGTTAATATGGGCGTAAGGGTAGACCTAGTATAATGTAATTATAGCATATTGTTTTACTGAAAATTTTGAATCTTAATTATCAAGTACTTGATTATAACTCCTCTATTATATACGTTTTGTCTATATTAATAACTTGTGCACACTTACTTTCTATATGGACAAATGTATTGCATCACCACTTAACTCTAAAGTCATTTGGTGCAAATTAATCGCAAGTTTCATATGAAGTACCATTGTATGATTGGTGGGAGTCCCGTATCTAAAAACGATACACCAGACTGTACTTTTCTGCTTTGGTATTAATATGAAACGTGATGAACTTATCTTGGCCAAATAAAGAAACACATATACATATAGTCACTCGGTCAAGTGGGAGAATGTTGGAAAATAACACATAAATGTGACCTTAGGACTATATTATTATATGTTGGGTATTATGATATTTTGTACCACAACTTTGCCAAAATGACAACTCAATCCCTAGACTTAGAGATATGTAGTATGATGGATATGACATATTTCTTTAACTCAAGGGACTAATCTTGTGTGGTTCTAATTCTCTTTCCCTTAAGGTGTAAATGCAGAACTCAGTTAATAAATGAGCGACCCTTTGGATACTCAATTTAGTGAATAAATGAACGACCCTTGAATACTCAACCAATCTTGTGGACGTTTCAAAATCACTCTATAAAACACCATTAGTATGAGTATCACAGAGAACAGAACCATCCATCAGATCATTAGCAATACACCATTACAGGAAGAAGAAAGAATCTACCGATGGCATCATCCTCAAAGAACTTGACGTTACCAAGTAAGTATAACTCTTTCTTGATTCGATCATCGATCATGTATGTGTGAAATTGATCTTGATACCTACATATTAAATTCACACATATAAGCGAGGGCATGGGCTACTCCTATCATTATCTTTACTCGTGTTCCCCATGAAAGTGGTTTTGCATTATCTGTTGCATCCACAAAATTATTGAGTCACGTCGGCTACTTTAAATTTTGATTAAAATTAGTTCATAGTAGTTGAGAGATTCAAGTAGGTTACCTCCATATAAGAAGTGACTTAAAGTTTTATTTGCCACGTACTCGTAAACAATCAAGCGTTGGGGGTGTTTATCATTGCAAAATCCCGAGAGGCGAGTAATATTTGGATGAATCAACCGTCTTAATATGACCACCTCTGTCTGATCTCGCATATTTATAGGTTAGATTCAGCAAAAGGATTCATAAAATAAAATTTCAAGCATCGTTCTATGAAAAAGGTACTCCTTAGTGGCATTAATATCATAAAATATGAATATAAAAATAAGCATAGTCCTAAGCTCAATGCCACCTACATATATATTGTAATGTTTTCACATATGTTCAACACTCCTTTGTTAGCGGTCACTTCTACATAAGTAAGGTTTCCCTGTGGTAAGTGGCGTATTTTTGTTTCAGTCTATTGCTAATAACGTTGTGTTATCGAGTAACATCTTTATCAAAATGTTGGATAATCATGGATCACTTAATATATAAATAATATATTGTTATGATAAATTCGAAATTAAATGATATTTAAAATTATTGATGGACTGATTTTGAATAGGAGATAAACGTTATCTAGTGTTTATTTTGTGAGTTGAGTTCCCGGTTGAATCAAACTCATATCTATCCCTTAATACTCTCACATTCGGTTATATCTCCATCTATATAAACACATAACGAGTAGCAAATCATATATACGGAAATACATACAAAATCCGTAGGTCTTATTGCTGAGGGATATAGAGAGAGCTTTCGAAATCAATTTGTAAAGAAACACAGAGAAGCAATAAATTAATTGTCTGTTATTGGGTTTTTGTGGAGAGAACGATAACACGGGTGTGGCAAAAATAATTTATGATTTCCACTCAACGCATTCCACACAAACGTAGGAAGATTTGGACAGAAAGGAAAGCAAAAGGCTTTATAATATTTTTCTTACCAAAGTACATCTGACTTGGACAAACCTATTGCATGTACACACTGTGAACTTATCAAACTTTCTTTCGTTTTCTCTCTAACTCGAGAACATGGTAAAAGTTTAAATGCGAAGTAAGGAAAAAATGTAGTAACAACAATTCCAACATATCATTAGACTTGTAGTTTGAGCATTTTGTATGAGAAATTCTACAACAAAAACTTTACGCATAAGAAAATAAAAAATTCATCATTCATATCATACTATTAATTAAGCAAACGCCTTTTGATATGATATTTACCTGCCATTCTTGAAGAAGCTCTTCATGAAGGCCTCCATTGTATCTTTTAACAGTAACAGCAATTCCAACACCCTGTCTTGAAGGTGCATATGTGTTCTTGTCAACCCAACCTAAGAACACCTCTCGACAACCATCAATATCCAAGAGCAAGGCTTGACTAAAGTGACTTGTAGCCCTTTCTAAATCAGAAAACATAAATACTTTCAAGCATGTATCTCCAGTGTGGCGTATGCTTGATAGGTTTGAATCACCATGGGCTGAAATAGATGAATAAAGCATATTATGTAACCGTTATTTTAACATTTCCATTCTCCAGTTTTCTTCCTGTATTACATGATAAATTGTTTTTCCACTTGTAAATAACAAGAATTATCCAGTTTAATTAGCCATTTTTAGTAACCATGTAAAGACAAGGCCACAAACCATATACTTTTTCCAAACTCCGCAAAACTTCTCCACTTGTAGGCCTAGACTCACTATTCCGAGCTACACACTTAATGCGAGTCTAGCCAAGTCGAGAGCATCTTCTACGGGGTAATTTTGTTCAAGACGTGGATCCATTATTCTCCCTATCCCGTCTCTCTCTGCTAGGAATGGCCTTGCCCATGTTATCAAAACACGCTCATGCCGATTCCTATCAAACACCCTTTGGCCTGTTAGAGTTTCCAGCAAGACCACTCCGAAACTATAGATGTCAGTCATGTCACTCCTCAGACTCAAACGATCTGTAACAGTGGGGCATACTGTTTATAATCACAAATTAGAGAGATCAACTTTCCAAACAATTGCACTTACGTAGACTTGTTGGAAAAAACCACCGTTATTGTGAAAATATAGACTTTAGACAAAGTCCAAGTGTGATGATTTTTTATAGATATTCACGTTTTTATATGATAATCTAAAAGGGCCCATTCTTATGCTATACGAGAATGATTTTCCTTTGTAACAAAAACCAAAACACAATACTTATGAAAATTCTGTTCAAACACAACTAGAAAAAAGGGTTAATACCTACGAGTTTTCAAAAATTCTGGGTCTAAATAACCACCGGTACCCATAATACGTGTATAAACATTTCTTTCCCCGATTTTAGGGCAAATCCTTGCCATCCCAAAGCCACAAAGTTTTGCATTAAAATCCTGGAATAAGAAAGAGTCATTATAAACGCTTGTTAACTTTAATGGCATAGAACCGCACCCATCGAGTTGTTCACTGACCAGCAAATATCTTAATTAGGTTAAGATTACCTGATCTAGTAATATATTATACGGCTTAACATCATGGTGTACGACTGGATATTCTGACAAATGCATATAAGTGAGTGCACGGGCTACTTCTGTCATTATCTTAACCCGTGTTCCCCACGAAAGTGATTCACCTCCATATAAGAAGTGATGTAAATAATACATATTGTACTCGTAAACAGTGAAGGGTCGGGATTGCTTATGATCATCGCAATATCCCAAGAGAGTAACGATATTTGGATGAGTCAATCCCCCGATGATGGCCAACTGTGCCTGATCCCACATAAATTTAGGTTAGATTCAGCAAAGGATTCATAAAACAAAATTTATGCAGCGTAGTTATCTGAAAAAGAGTCCCCAGCAGTATTCACATCATGGAACATAGATATGAATTTAAAGTTTAAACATAGTCCTAAGTTACAATTCCAGATTAACCATAACATATTCACATATGTTAATCTCGAACTCTGAATCAGTCACATTCTACATAAGTGACTGTTTCCCGTTATACAAATGACATGTTCATTTCCATCAATTGTTAATAAGGTTGTGTTCTCGTGTAACTTTTTTGGATAAAAATAGAACAACTTGAGAAGAAAAGAAAGAGAAGAAAAACTATGTGTTCTTGAGTTTTTGCACAGACAACAGAAAAAACTGTGGCAGAGCTTTTCACACAAATGTAGGAACATTTGGAGAGAAATTAAGGAAAGAAAAAGACTTTATTATGTATCTTCTGCTAACTAAAGTCCCTCTGAATTAAAATAACCTATTTTACACACTGAAATTGTCATTAGCAAAAGAAGAGCTATAGCATTATTTAGTTGATACACATCATACTAGTATTAAGCAAACGCCCTGTTAGTTGATACATACCTGCCATTCTTCAAGAGTATATTTTTCATCACAATCATGCCTTTCAACAGTAACAGCAATTCCAACACCCTCTCTTGATGGAGCAAATGTGTTCTTGTCAACCCAAACTAGGAACCGCTGTGGATGCATTCCTTCACCCATGGCCAAATCTTGACTAAAGTTTCTTGTAGCCCTTTTTATATCGGCAAACTTAAATACTTTCAACCTTGTGTTGCTATTGTTCCCCTTGCTAGATAGCTTTGAATCACCATGGGCTGAAATATATGAATACAAGCACATTATGTAATCGCTATTTAATGTTTTCCACAACCATACAGTTGTTCTGCAGATTACTTCATGTAATACCCAACCAATTGTTTTTGTCCACATGGTTTCGATATGACTAATAAGAATTCTACACTTTACTCGTTTTCACTATGTAAAGAATAGGTTATAAACCATGCGCTACAGACAATAACCATGAGAAGAATGTGGTGAAGAACATCCCTTCCATTCCTTGATTGAATCTTGTACTTCGTTTTTCCACCAACCAAGCGTCTCTAGTTTAATCGGTTTTTAGTTTTTGTGTGTTCTTACAAACTAATGAATGCTCATTAGTACATTACAAACTTATTAGTTAATTAGTGGAGGCTCAGACAGAAAATAAAAACCGATTAGACTAGAGACCCTTGGTTGGTGGAAAAACGAAGTACAAGATTCTATCAAGGAACAGAAGGGATGCTGGAAAATTTTAAGATGGTCATAAGACGGTGAACATAGAGAAGCATAAACTATTCAACAGGTAAGCTAAGATATGGCACTACGCGAACCTAGATCTAGACATAGGAACAGTAGTAGTTGTAGAAAAAAGTATGAACACAAGTCAGCGAAATGGTACATACAAATTGACTAATTATGTTTTCTTCTTGAAAGATACATCTAAATAATTTTATTGAACTATCTGATATATGTTTACGTCTCTAATTACCTTTTAAATGAAAAGAAAATCATAATTATTCTTACCATTAGTATTGCTTACGTAAATGATTAAATATAAATAGTTCTTAATGACCTAAATCAACAAGCATTCTATCGATAAGAATTTCATATCATTCTTATAGAACCTAATATTAAACTAAACATATATAACAAACATGTTAATAAAAACTGCTATTCAATAATGGTGAATATGTGGTATCCAGGACTACATAGCACAATCTTATATCTTTATTTTTAGAATAAAGTAGGGGAGAGTGATTCGACTAACAAACCAAATCACCCCATACATCGTGCTTTCCATGACATTGAGTAAGCTCAAGGATTCCTGGTGATCCTAGAAGCAAGGCTTGAAATTCTTATACGCTCTGAACATTTCATCACCATGGACTCCATAAATTAACAGATATGCAAGACCCGTATTGAGTCATATTGACGGGATGTAATTTTAGACTTACATTTTTAGTCATATTCATTTCAATAGAATGATCATACATATAGGGTCCATCACTTGGCAAAGAAAATGTATATGTACTGATCAATAACGGACTTCAAATAAGTTGGGTTAACATATGAATTGGCAAAGAAGACTTGATGGACATATCATTGGTGCAATAAAAAAATATTTGGGTGAGAGAAACAAGTAAAAAGTTTGTTTTTCAAACAAAATTCGGTATTTATGTCGGCTGAAATGGCAAGAATGTAACATGCATGAAATTATTTGCTACATCTTTTTTGCAATCGTTCAAGTAATGTCACTCCAAAATGTTTTGATAGATTCCAAAGCCCATCTAGCTAAATTCCATGGAACTTCACCAACACCGCTATCCAGTGCAGGTTTTCCACAAAGGACTTCTAGTAATACCACCCCAAAAGCATAGACATCTGACTTCCTTGTCAGCATTCCAGTGAAGGAATACTCTGGATCTAGATAACCAAAAGTGCCTTTGACACGTGTGTTGACAAGAGTCATTGTCTGATTCGTTGGACCTACTTTGGACAAACCAAAGTCCGAAACTTTAGCAGCCCAGCTTTCATCTAACAAAATATTGGAGGTCTTCACATCCCGATGTATAACCCCAACATTAGTTCATGTACCAGTGTGGAGGTAATCTAAACCACGAGCGGCACCTATACAGATCTTAAGTCTCTGAAGCCAAGAAAGAGGGGTACCAAGCTTATGGAGGTGGTCATCTAGTGTTCCATTGGCCATATATTCGTAGATGAGAATCATCTCTTTTTCATGATTACAATAACCAAACAAAGACACAACGTGAGAATGACGGAAGTTGGAAAGCATCTCAACCTCCGCCCAAAACTCTGATGCCCCTTGACTGGACATGGGATCCAAACGTTTAATGGCAGCAACGGAAACAGTTGATCCATTCATAATGTAACCTTTGTAAACTTTTCCAAAACCCCCACGCCCGATTACTAATGATTCGTCAAAGTTTTCGGTTGCGGTGAGAATCTCTGGATATTTGAAGTGACGGCATAGTTGAGGCAATTTTAAGGAGGAGGAGGAGGTGGAGGGTTGAGATTCGATGCGATCGCCGATAGCAGAAAACATAGTTTGATGCAGAAGAATGGAAGTCGAAGCAGAATTTGCAACTGATATTGGCTCTTTATAGTCAAGTCAACCACAAAACGGCGAAAGAGAGGTGGAGCCCAGCGCGAGACATCTATCTCTAATTGTATTGTGTTGATTATCAAAGATCAAGTTTCAAAGAGAAGAGAGGGAAGAGAGCTAGGGTTTTGAGAGTGAATTCATTACTGTGAAAATGGAGTTCATAGCAAACAATACAAAGAAAAGAAACATATATACAATGGGTTAAAAGGGCTAAGAGAAGCTAATGGACTAAAGAGGCCCAAATCTAAGACAATCTTATTAGGCTAACATCCCCTCTCAAACTCACAATGCGACAGTTATAAGCATTGAGAGTTCGTCACCCAAAAAACGAAATCGAGAACCAAACAAAGCCTTCGTAAACATATCAGCAATCTGTAGGGTTGATGGAATATGCGGCAAGGTGATGGTCCCAAGTTGAAGATGATGACGAGTGAAATGGCAATCAATTTCTATATGTTTTGTCCGTTCATGAAAAACCGAATTTTTGGCAATCTGTATTGCACTGTTGTTGTCACAGTGCAATGGAGTAGGATGAGAAGTGTCAACTCCCATATCAGCAAGAAGCCATCGTAGCCAAACAATCTCACAAGTGGTGACAGCCATAGCTCGATACTCAGCTTTAGTAGAGGACCGAGAGACAACATCTTGTTTCTTACTTTTCCATGAAATCAATGAGTCTCCAAGAAAGATGCAGAAACCAGTGGTGGATTTTCGATCATGAGGATCGCTATCCCAATCAGCATCGCTATAGGCACACATGTTGAGAGAGGACGTGGAAGGAAAGACAAGGGTTTGGAATTGAGTGTCTCGAAGATATCTCAAGATACGAAGAACAGCTCCCCAATGAACAGTAGTAGGAGCGGTGACAAACTGGATAACCACATGAACTGCATGAGATATGTCTGGTCGAGTAACATTAAGATAAACCAGACTTCCCACAATAGTTCGATATATGCTTGGATCTGACAAGGGAACACCGTCTGTTGGAGAGTACCTGGCATTAGTCTCCAGAGGAGTATCAACTGTCCTGTTGTCTGAGAGACGAGCACATTCAAATAGATCAGAAATATACTTTCTCTGAGATAAAAGATAACCTTTTGAAGATTGTGCAACTTCAATCCCTAAGAAATAACGTAGCAATCCCAAGTCTTTCATAGCAAAGAGGTAAGCCAAATCACTCTTCAAAGATTCTATACCATCATGATCATCACCAGTAATAATCATGTCATCAACATACAAGGATAGGAGAATCCGACCTGTATTCGTGCATCTAACGAATAACGCTGAATCATGATTACTAGGAGTAAAACCGAGAGAAGTAATCACAGTAGAGAATTTCTCAAACCAAGCACGAGGCGCTTGTTTGAGACCATACAAGGCTTTCCGAAGTCGACAAACTTCACCTGGTTGGTGAGCAATACCTGGAAGAGGAGACATGTAAACTTTCTCATGAAGTTCACCGTTCAAAAATGCATTCTTGACATCCATTTGGAATATCTTCCATTGACGAATAGAGGAAACTGCGATCAGAGTGCGAACAGTAGTCATTTTTGCCACTGGGGCAAAAGTCTCCTCATAATCCATACCATATTGCTGCAAGTATCCTTTTGCAACCAGCATTGCCTTATATCTTTCAATTGAGCCATCAGACTTGGTTTTGATCTTATATACCCAACGACAACCAATTGTCCGTTTTCCATGAGGAAGATGTACAAGATCCCACGTATGAGTCTGATAAAGAGCTGTAAGCTCTTCCGCCATAGCATTCTGCCAACGAGGATCAGAAACAGCTTCTTTGTAAGACTTTGGTTCAGAAAGCCGATGTATATTTGCAATAAAAGATGCAAATGTTGGTGAATAAGAAGAATATACAAAATCTGGCAGTTTAGTAGTCTTATGAGTACGTACAGGTCTCAATGGTGGAGGATGATTTTCTTGAGCGACAATAGGAGTGGGAGCAGTTGCAGACTGAGCAGGAGGGTTGTCTGGAGCTATGGAAGCATCATCAACTGGGGCACTAGATGTAGTGCCATCACTATCAATGGTAAAAGGATCAATATTTTGAAGTTCTGACCGAGTCATGTTGTGAGACTGTACAGGAATAACATAGTAAGGAATGTGCTCCAGAAAAGTAACATGTCGAGAGACATACAGTTTCTGACTCGCCGGATCATAACACCGATATCCTTTCTGACCAATACCATATCCCAAGAATACACAAAGAGCCGACTTTGGAGACAACTTGCTTCGTTCGACATGAGGCCGTAAGACAAAACAGGTGCACCCAAATACCCGTAAAGATGAATAATCAGGTAATTGACCATACAACTTTTCATAAGGAGACATTCCAGAGTTGTGGCGAGTCGGGATGCGATTAATCACATAGGCAGCAGTATGAATAGCTTCTCCCCAAAAGACACTAGGAAAATCAGAAGATAATAACAAAGACCGGGCCGTTTCTACAAGGTGTCGATGTTTCCGTTGTGCTATATGATTCTGTTGAGGAGTATCAATACATGATGATTGGTGAACAGTCCCATCAGATGCTAGTAACTGAGTAAAATCATTAGAGGTATATTCCCCTCCTAAATCACACCGGAAGCATTTTATGACAGCAGAGTGTTGGGTCTTCACAAGAGCTCTGAAATTGCTATAAATGACAAAGAAATCTGACCTGCGCTTCATAAGATAAACCCATGTATAACAAGTATAATCATCTATGAACGAAACATAATAAGGCGATCCTCCTTTGGAGGTTATTGGGGAAGGACCCCACACATCAGAATGCACAAGATCAAAAGGAGCAAAAGAACGAGTGACACTATTATTAAAAGGTAAGGCAGAGAATTTTGCCAGTTTACAACCACAACAATCAGAAATATCAACATCGTTCAAATGACCTAACACACCAGTAGAGGATAAAAACTGTAAGCGTGATGCTGAAACATGACCCAAACGAGAGTGCCAAAGATAAAAATTTGAATACGAATGACTTAAACGAAAAGACGACAAATCAAGACTAGAGGCTGCAATATCAGAAACTTGGAGCTGCTCCAAAACATAAAGCTCCCCAAGTTTACGGCCGATCCCAGTCACCCTCCTAGACTGTGGGTCCTGTACACAACAAAGAGAATTAGAAAAGAAGACCCAATAACCAGATTTACATAACTTACTGACCGAAACAAGATTCAAAGCAAGTGTGGGAATATAATAGACATTAGTGAGAGAGATATGAGGGGTAACAATAGGACCAATACCCTCAACTGGCATAGGTGTAGCACTAGCTGACATAACAGAAACATGAGGACTAGCTGATAACGAAGAAAAGGAATACAAATGTGGTGACATATGATGAGATGCACCAGAATCCAATATCCATAAGGATGAAGGAATACCTGAAGGACTAGATGCTGATACACCTGTGTGAGACATAGATGTTGACATGGCAGTAGGATTGGAAGCAATGAACTGGCGAAACTGCTCAAAAACATGTGGATCCAAAGCTGATGGTGGTGTCATATTCAAATCGTTCTCTGTAGAAGGTACAGTAGCAGCAGCAGTGAACTATGGGGGACGAAATGGTGGACGTTGTTGAAACTGTCCAGGAGGCCTGTTGAACTGTGGAGGCTAAAACTGTCCAGATGGCCTTGTTTGGTTTTGATAATTTTCCTTCCCCAACAGCAATGGACATTGAGACTTCCAATGATTTTTCTTTTTACAAAAGGCACACTCATCAAATGCAACTTTCGGCTTATACTGATTAGAAGTCTGTGGTCGTTGTTGAACAACAAAGACAGTAGGAGTGGCTACTGCCTTAGACACTTTGTCAGATTGAGACTTGATACGGGTTTCCTCGGCAATCAACTCATGAACAACTGAATCAACCGTGGGAAGAGGAGTATGATGAAGAATTGTCCCACGTAAGCCTTCAAAATCAGACCTTAATGCCATAAAAAACTGGACCAATCTCTGCTCTTCCCTTCTGGCAATGTAAGGCTTGAAAGCCTTTAAATCTGCAGATTCAGTGAGAGCTAATTGATCCCACAAATCATACATAGAAGCATAAAAATCCTGAATACTTAGACTGTTTTGTTGGAGGGCTCGGATATCAAATTATAGTTGATACTGTTTTGCAAAATTAGATTGAGTATACAGCCTTTCCAAATGATCCTAAACTTCTTTTGCTGTATCACACTTTGCTAACTGGGTGCTAATTGACTGAATAACAGAATTATTAATCCATGTAATAATTTTGGAATTATCAGTCTCCCAAGAGTCCAATAAAATAGCAAAATTTGCAGCTTTGTCATCTGTTGGTTTTCCCTTTAGACCTGTAACAATCCCCCACATAGCCTTGCCCCGTAAAAAATTCTTCATTACATAACTCCAATACGCATAGTTTTTACCATCTAGTTGTGTACTAATGGACTGAAGAGAGTCATCTCTTGGAGCCATAATGTCAATTAACAGTCAAGCAAATCTACCAAATCGTCCTTATGCAGATGAACAAACAAGCCAATAATAGCAGCAACAATTAAAACCCTCAATATCAAAGAACCAACCCAGAATAGTAGCTTCTCAAGAAAACAGTAGCAACCCAGAATACTAAGCGAATCAGAAAACCAAATCGAGCAAACAAACTAACAGTAAAAATAACCTTCTTGAAATCGACCAAATCGAGCCGAAAACCCCTTAACAATCTATCTCTGATACCATGTTGATTATCAAAGATCAAGTTTCAAAGAGAAGAGAGGGAAGAGAGCTAGGGTTTTGAGAGAGAATTCATTACTGTGAAAATGGAGTTCATAGCAAACAATACAAAGAAAAGAAACATATATACAATGGGCTAAAAGGGCTAAGAGAAGCTAGTGGACTAAAAAGGCCCAAATCTAAGACAATCTTATTAGGCTAACATATTGCTCAAGTGGCTGCAAATCGCAACTTGCATCATCTCAATCCACAAAAATTGAAGGGTACTCGGTGGCTGCTGATTTATCCAAGAGTTTTTTATCCATTCATTGGAATTTATAAGTAACTGACAATTAAACATTCAATTCAATCCATTTTAATTCTTGGAAGTGTTCGGGTTAATGTCATAAAAGTGTAATAAACTTTTAAATTTGTTAAAAACGCACCCTCAAACTAAAAACGCTATTAGAAGGTAACCAACTATTGTTAGCCTTTTTAAAATATCATTCCAACCGGAAATAGCCCATATAGCCGGTTGGAATACCATATGGGCTTGCTGAGTTAGTTTAAATGATGTCACTTTGGGCTTACGTGGACTTAAGTTGTGTTAGTGTTCAAAAAACACCATTTTGCACCCTTTATATATATTTTTGACCTAAATTTACAACAAAATAATCCGAGTGAGCATACAATCTCCACTGCCTCCATCAAGAAATTGTTCTTCACTTCAGGTTACACAAGAAACCAATCTTCTATTCAGAAGACAAGTCGATCTCGAGTTCCACAGTATCAAATATCAACACGTTCTAACTTTTATAACCACAATGTCGAGGTTCAACCCCAGTACAAACATTAACATAGTTTGTGATTGTGAATTACCTACAAGGAAAATGACATCTTGGACAATTTTGGACCCGGGCAAAAGGCTTTTAGTATGTCAAAAATCGTTGTCTCAAAGAAGCCGCAACTGGGATTTTTTTAGTAGATTGACCGTGAACATAATATACAATGGTTTAAAGTTATTCTGATTCAAACATATTAGAAGGTAAGAAATACCATAACCCCTCAAGAAATGAAGTACAATATGCAAGAGGGAATGAGGGCCAAGCTTGAAGAAATAAAGGTCAAGATAAAAGAAGAAATGAAGACGACGGAAAGAAAAACAAAAAAGTTGGAAAAAATTTTAAGAAATGGAAATTGGGTGTTTTACTCGGGTAGTTGTTCTTTTTTTGGAAGATTATGTTGTAGGTTTTTAGTTCCTTTTGTTGTCTATGGTAAAAAAATGTGAACTGTTAAGTAGTAGATTGTTAATTCTAGAAGTTGTTCTTGTTTGGAAGGTTTATAGTGCATTTATTTGTGTTAGGATGCAACGTAATCAATGTTAGTTTAATGTAATGAAAGTTGTGCTTTGCTGATATTTATGGCAAAAGCCCCTTTTTGTATCAATCTACTTTGTAAAACTTCGGCCTTGTAGCAATGTACTTTTTAAAATGTGTATTTCAGAAAGTACATTACCATAAATTGATAGAACTACATGGTAGAATGCTAAGTGATATTGCACTCTTATGCGATCATTTTGTGTAACATCGGTGTACTCTTAAAATGATATTTGACATAATTGGGCTTAATATACTCACTATACTTGGAAAATGTACATGTACTTCTACAGAGTCGCGGGTTATTGAGCGGAAAGAATGAATATGGAAAGAAATCGTAATGTGAATAAAGGAATATTGCACTAGTATGGATAGAGGCGCTATTAGCTAATGGTAGTGGTGCTAAGAGGTTAACTCGTGACCCTAAGATGTCAAGTTCATGCCGCAAAGACAATACGAGATCCTCGTATTATCAGGGTGTTTGTTACCATAGCGGCATTACATACGAAGTTAGCGGTGCGAACTTCAGCAGATAATATCACTATATATAGTTGATTCCAGGAGTCCACGGGGGTCATCTCATCATCTACGACTTTTTCACTCTCATATCAGTTCTCCAGAGGTTTCCCACACCTCTGTCTCATTTGTTTTGAGTCTTAGGTAGTGTTAGATGTTAAGTTTGGTGTTCTAGAGTATCCATGATCATTTGGATCATTCTTAGCATTCGAATTGTCTGTGTTACTGCTGGAGCTCAATAATTCGGCTCCTGGATTCAGATTGTTTCATATATCTACGCATAAGCATGTTAAGGTTGTGTTATTTCTCGAGATTTGGCTGCCTTGACAATCTGCTGGTAATTGGTAAAGCTTGAACTCTGTAAGAATTCTCGTATTTGGGTCCTCAGTCCCCATAGATACCTATCAATCTTTCTTTCTTCAGTATCTACCTAATGAGCAGCAAATCTAGCTTTCTCGTTAAACTCTGTCATATACTCCTGTACCGACCACGTTCCTTGCTGTAATCTCAGAAAATCCTCCTCCAAACTTTTCATTGCAGTGTTTGAGCAGTATTCTTTCATAAACTTTATTTCGAACTCCTCCCATCGGTTCTGATTCTAATCCTTTCTCTATATCAAGATTTATATTCTCCCACCAGAACTGGGCATCTTTGTGCAAAGAATTTGTAGCATACTTAGACTTGTCTTTTTCTGCACACTTACTCGTACGAAAAATTTTCTCAATGTGTGTTAACCATTTCGTGCAACAATAGGGTCATCAGTACCGAAGAAATCGTTCGGTTTACATTTACGGAATGTCTCATAATTGCAACCTTTTGGTTCGCCAGACCCTCCAGCTTTATCACGTGTAATAACTGGCTCTCTCCGACCCTCCCCAACCACAGGTGTGATAGGAGGTCGATTTCGATCATCTCTATTCGTCACCTCCGTCTGAGGTCTTATTAAGGTAGGCAATAAGCTTTTAACAGCTTTTGCTACCTCCGCAGCAATCAGCTCTTGTAAAGATGATGTTACCTCAGGTGGTCTCTCGCCTTCGGACTGGCGCCCCAGTCCCGAATCTTGTGATCCCGAATGCTCGTCTCGGCGATCACCTCCCTCTTTTTGCTTCCCAGAACTCATAATAAGGCTGAAAAGAAATTTAACTCATTTAACATTCACCACCATAATACTCAATATGGTTGTATAATCAACTCATTTTATATACCACTATAATACTCAAGATGATTGTATAATTTGACTCATTTAATACACCACGAAGGATAGCTACTCGGGACTCTTTGGGACTTCTCCACCTTATTAGTTTAAGTCTAAACCCATCTCAAGGTTTAATTCCCTTAAACCTCGGCTCTGATACCAACTTGTAATACCTGGTTTCTCAATCTTAGGATACACCAAAAGATTTAAACAAACATAAGTATTATATTGGTGTAAACCCAAAAGATGAGTAACTAGTTACAAAGTTGCTTCAAAAACCTAGTTTAAGTCACAAACTATGTACAACAAGTATCACAACTTTTACACAAAAATCGGGATATCTGTAAAGTTCAAACAACCAGTGCAATTCCAGTCCAAAGTCCAAAGTCAATTCCAGGTAACCCTCCGTGATGTGTTTCCCATGACCTGCACTACTAGAACCTAACACAAACAAAAATAACAAACAAATTATGAGCTTCAATAGCTCAGTGAGTAATTAAAAGTTAACCGGCCAATAATATCTGTCATCTCATTCATATCAATCTCAAGGAATAACCTTTAATCCTTAGTATAATTATCATACTAAGATTTCTCACTTCCAAAACTCATACAATTGGTATACTCAACCAATTATAATAGAACTTGAATTTCTTCTACAATAATCATCATCACCCTTGCAACTTCCCCCAATCAAGGAAAATCACCATTTAAATGAAACCAAATTCAAGGAGGATTACCTTTCAAGCTCAAAGAATTGATCTCTAGCTTCAATTCGTGAATAACAGGCCTTAATCTCGACTTAGAAGGTTTGAAATCAATTTTCTAGGGTTTGGGAGTGTTTTGTAACGCCATGACACTCCTTATATGTAAATATAATAAAAAGGGTAAATGGGTCATTTTACCTTAGAAGGGTAATTTGGTCTTTTTGACAAAAAAGGATTTGGTTTGTAATAATATTTTGAGTTTTGGACTTAAAATGTTATAAAAAACTGGTTTTTGTCATAAAATATGTTAGTTATGGCAAAACTTCAAGAAATAGAATTCCAAGGACTAAAATGAAATTTCTGGAAATATAAAAGCTAGAACATTCTCCCATGTATTGAGCTGATCATTTTGGAACACGGGAGAGGGTTTTTTGTACGGGTTCTGCAGAATCTTAGAGATTTCGTGAAGATCAAGGCTAGGAACTTGATAGTTGGCTTTGGATTGAAGGTTTGGAAGTATTGGAGGTTAGTATTTCAAGTTCTAACCTAGTTTGTTCTTGATGCGTTTTTATAGAAACTGAAATTTGTAATTTCAGTCATGAATTATGTGGTTTAAGTGGCTTAATACTTCCAGTAAGTCATGCTAAAAGAACTTAATTCAAGAATATGGAAGTAGGTTGCTATTTTGAAAGAAATGAGATTTTGATCAAGAACCCTAGATGATGAGTTCTTGTGATAAACTTGATCCTAATAGCTTAAAATGAGTTCCAGATGATATAATGATTGAAATAAATCAGTAGAAGTGATTAAAACTTGATTATTTCGGTTTTGAACCAAAAATTTGAAAACGGGAAATCTTGGAAATGGAATTTATAGCACAAAATCGAGTTCACTGCCTGGAATCGCAGCAATCGCGACGCGACCATAGGATCAGTCGCGACGCGAGGGTGCGGCAGAAATGAAGATATTCTCTGTTAAAAATTGGTGCAATTTCCAAGTTTGATTTTGATGCTAGGCTTATCCGATTGACCTAAAATTTTGAACATAGGTCTAATATGTTGTGAAACTTCATGGAAGATTATCGGAATACGAATACGACCTCCCGAAAGTACTGTAGTAGAATACGCGTATTTCGGGAAGTGTATTAAATTTTTATAACGATGGTTATTGATTGGAAATGTTTGGAATTGGTCTTATATTAGACTCTTGTGAGAACTGACTGAAATGGCAAATTAACCTATGATCATTGTGAAATGAATGAAATTATAGGTACGGGAAAAATCTTGTGGAATGCATTTCAAGGCAAGAAATAACTAAAGCTAGTGGTAGTAAACATTCAGGTGAGTAATCTCACTTATATCCGATGTGATAAATATTGGATGAGCAGCAGCAGATGGAAACAGTTTTGGGGACGAATTTGACAGATTTCATGATAAGATAAAAGACAATACCAGATAAGCCGTGAGTCTGCAATAGATAAGAACGGAGCTGTGAGTCAATGATACGACAATACCAGATAAGCCGTGAGTCTGTAATAGACAAGAACGGAGTTGTGAGTCAACCCTAAAAAGACAATACCAGATAAGCCGTGAGTCATTGAGATGGCAAGAACGGAGCCATGAGTCTAGGCAAAAGCGGGACAAACCCATGAGCTATATATGATCATGTGTTATGAGATAATGTATATTTGATTTGTATAGAGAATTTTATTCTTATACATGTTGTAGTAGATTTGATTACTCATTGAGCTTTATAGCTCACTGTTTTATTTGATATGTCCCTGCAGGTGAGCGTGATCCCGCTAAGGGAAAAGATAAAGTCTGTGACTAAGGACTTAGGATGGTGAAGTGACAACCCGGCTTAATGGATGTATAATATCTTTATGTATTGTAATCCTTGATACACTTGTACCTGTTTATGTTGACAAATACCCTTTGGATAATGTTTTATTGTAAAATATATGGTTTGAAAAATAAAAATTTTTACGGGGTGTTTTGTTAAATAAGTCGGGTGTTACAGGCTCGAAATGGGTTTTACCCAAAATGAGGAAATTTCGCACACTTAAAACAGCCCTGCACTCGTAACCCGACCCGGATTGCCAAACACGACCCGGGTTCTTTTTCGAAAAATCCCGTTTTTACTCCAAGGTGCAGCACGGTCCGGTTTAATCCAACCTGACCCGAGTTTTGTTGAACACGACCCGAGTTCGTAGAACACGACCCGTGTTACTCTTTTTCCATTTTCATTTCAATCCAACTCGACCCGTGTCTTAAAACTCGACCCGGTTTGACTTTTCAAGAATTCAATTTGTTTCTTTTACCCATTTTAAAATCCTACTTCTCCTAGAAAGGTTTTCTAAATATCTTACCTCGTTTTTTAACTCATCTAATCGTGTTTATATTAAAATTAACAAAATTTTTACCATAATTTAAAGTTACGGTATTACACATACATTATGCGAAACTTGTGATTTTAAACAAGAATTGTAATTAGTAAGCATAAGAGACAATATTGTGTGTCGATTGACATATTGTGTTCCAAAATGTAATGCCCCAAATTTTCAACCCAATTTTTCTTTATTTTTAATATAAAACATATCGATTTTAATTATAATATCATATTCAATTACATCAACAATAAATTAGAGTAAATGTTTGTCCCAAAACCATATAAAATCCAAATATAAAATAATGTAGGGCTCCTTTCCTTTAATAACTGAAGTACCTGAAAATGTTTGCAAATCAACGAGTAAGCATAAGGGTTAGTGAGTTCTCAAAATACGATACAGCACCACACCCAAACATCAAGTCCTCTGGACATGGCAAGATCTTACCCGACTCATGATCGGGACACGACGTCATCGTACCTGGAATATGGCACGCATGGGACACGACAAGATCCTCCCTGTCTTACTATCAAGACACGACATCCTCCTACCCACGATACAACACCCGTGGAATCCTGGGATACGAAACCTACGGGATTCGGACTGTCCTAATCAATATAATCGGCACATGCCATCAGTATTGTCCTACTCGCAAACAAGCACTCCACCACAGTTAAAAGAACAAATCAAGTAATTGTAGGAAAATAAACAAGATGCATACACATGCAACAACATATAGTAGTAAGGCGAGGATACTCCCCTGTCTCAAACACGAGTAGGTAACCGCTAGCAATCATACACTCGCACCCCGAATCTCCTAAACCCCATAATACAACCACATCAAACCACAAACCCACAACCCTCATTGGTTTGACCACAAGGTCTGACCAGTACACCCAAGACTGTACTTAAAAGGTCAAAACCAAGTCAACATTCCACATCAGAGAGGATAACGACGCTACCAGGTTCTGATAGAGTCGCTAAGACGAAGTTACGTACATGGCATCACCTAGGACACAAAGATGCATGTCGCAACCCTAACCCTAGATCTAACATCAAGGATAACACAACAAATCCCATGTATGGCTTAACAAGGACAGAAGCTGTTCTCAAACATGAACCCTAAACTCCAAGGAAATGATCGAAATTGAATTTATAGGCCAGAGTCCTTCAAAATCCAATCCAGACTTCATATAGACCAAACAATCCAATATATAACCCGATTGCTTCTACCAACGAAATTCTTAAAGAACGGAGACTATAAAACACTTACCAAACTTTTGGAATCAAATAAAATTCATAACCATAAGCATAAGAAGCCTCCTAACACCAAAGTATCCTTCTTCATCTTAAAAACCCATCCAAAATCAAGAGATAGCAAAGGAAGAAAGCTTTAACCGTCCAGGTTCACCCAAGTCTTCAGAAAAATGAAAAAAATGCGAACCCTAGAGGTTGAGGCCTTTAAATAGGTCTCAAAACCTGAAACTAGGGTTTTTTTTTCCTTTCTGTGGCACATAGCATCGCTACCAAGGGAAGGTAGTGGTGCTATCACCATGAAATCTGCGACCACATTAGTGATCGTGGCCTCGCTATCCTTCCGTGATAGTGTTGTTATCTCTCCAATTAGCCCCGTTAACTCCAGTTGATAGCGTCACCAATGCCATCGGGAAACGGGCCATACACGAAAGTTATTAGTTGCAAGAATAATTAAGCTTAGTTGTGTTTTCATAATTAAATTAGAACAGAAGGGAAGGTAAACATGTAAGTCCCAGTTACGAAATGCTAAACCGGAAGTACCATGTCTGTCTTTATTGACAATCGAGTTTCAATTGCATCGTTTGTAATAGCACAATATTGTCTTTCTTGCTTAACTACTCAAACACAATCACGAACTCCTTGTGGATTCGACCCTTACTTGCAATATCTATTAGTGGTATTGAGGTTTATTTTTGGTTGCATCAACAATTGCGATCAAATATTGGCGTCATTACTGGGGAGTTGTGCACTGAAGTTTTTTTATTCAAGTAGTTGCAGTTTTCAGTAATTTTGGTTTTCTTTTTATTATAATTTAAATGTACTTTTGCTTTGTGCACGCACACCTGTGCATGCATACGCAACGTGGTGGACGTTGTTCACAATTATTCTTTGATCCTAAGATTGAACGAACATCATGATCAAATTGTGTTGCAAGAAAACTCTTCAAGATGAGTTGAGAGGATGTGGTAGTTGAGTATGTTACAGAAGAACATCAGGATGCGGTGAACGTTAGACAGCCCGTCATACCGCAAGTCAACAACAACAACGGAAACCAAGGGAACAACGGTGGCAACAACAATGCCAAACCACCAATTTTTAAGCCAGTATCGCGACAACCTAATAATCATGGTCACGATGGTGGAAACGGACCAAACTAGGGGTACCATGGAGGGAATAATAACAATAGTGGCAACCAGTAGTATAAGCCAAGGAATGTGGGATGGCAATTTGGTCCATAGGTGAACGACGGGAATCATAATCAACACCACAATAGAGGTCAATTGGGTGATTGGGATTATGATAAGGAGAGTGGCGACGGTTGGATACCGGACAACAATAGTGGAAAAAAATGAAGGTAGAAATGGTCAACGGAGGAACCCTAATGGTAGGTTCAACAACCGGAACGAGCAAAGGTATTACAACAACGATTTATACAATGAAGGTAACCAGTTTCCACATTTACGTTTCCCACAACCTAATAGACACTCTGTGGCTTCCCATTTCCAGCGAGGAGAGTATGACGAGGCGTCACCGGTACTTTACCCGGAGGGAAATAAACACCACGTCCAAATTAGACAATAATTGTTAATTGTTTTACCGGTCTTTAGAGGCTACAAAAATAATGACCCGTACAGTCACCTCTACAAGTTCTTCGTGATTGCTAACGCAAATATCCCACGTGTAACTAATAGAGATTCTTTTAGACTGCACTTATTTCCGTTCACTTTAAAGGAAAAAACCGAAATATTGGTTTACTTCACTTTTTCCCAATAGTTTTACTACTTAATTGGGACCTACTAAAAAACAAAATTATACAAGAATTTTACCCAGCAAGTAAAACAACGGAAATAAGGAAAGAAATCCAAGATTTTCAGCAGAAACCCAATGAGCATGATGCTTTCGAGCGTCTTAAGGAATTATTACGCTCGTTTCCGCATCACGAATTCCCTCATTGGCAGTTAATACAATTTTTCTTTGATGGAGTTGATAGCACCCATCAGGCGATGACCAATCCCTCATTAGGAGGCACTAGTATAATGTAGGATAATGAAGCTTCTTAGCGATTCCGGGAGCAACTGAGTAACGAGTCGAAAACCAATTACTCAACAAAGAAGTGGGATACCCCAACATCATCAGGTACTTCAACGGGACTGGACAAAGCATGGAAAAACAAAGTTAAATCAGACATTCTTTCGTTAAATAAAAGATTCGATTTATTACTCTCTATTCTTGGCAAGGAGAAGGGTGTATATGCAATGTAGGGTCAGAAGGTATGCATAAGTTGTGGAGACAATGGTCATATAGTTGACGAATGTACAAAAAGCCATGAAGAAATTAACCAGGTCCACAGATATGGTAAATTCCATAATAACCAACGACTATTCAGATCTAGCAACTAAGGAAATTACAACAATCAAGGGAATTATAATAAGAATCGTCAATGTAATTTCATAAATCATAACCAACAAAGGAAATTTCAACAATCAAACTACAATCGAGGCACGGGACCATCGAGGACAGATGATGACAGCAACAAGCTAGACAAGATAATGGAGTTCATTACTCGGATCCATCAGAAGGTATCTACGAACTCCAAGTCCATTGTTGCCATTGAAAAACAAAGTGCTCAATTGATCGAGCAAATCGGGAAGAGAGAAGATGGTAAATTCCCAAGTATGCCCACGGACAATCCATATCACAATCAAAGATCAAGGAAGGAACACCAAGTTAATGAAGTGATTACGCTACGAAGCGGTAAGAAGGTTGATACTAAAGTGAATACACCGCCAGGAGATGATAACAGTGATATCGAGGTGATTTTCGACAAAATAGCAGAACCGGAGAAGAGGTCGAAAATGTGTAAAGATACTTTTGAGATGGAAGTTTCAAAGCAAAATGGAGACGGTGATACCGCACCACATCCTTCAGTCTTAGAATCATCAACATTATGTCCCTTTGCGAAACGTGGACCAAAGATGGAGCATATGTGGGAGTTATCAAGCCAAGTAAAATTTAACATTTCGTTGGTCATGTAAATTAAAGAGGTGTCATCTTACTCAAAGTTTTTAGAAGATTTATGTGCTCATAAGCACAAGTTACATGCATATCTCCCGAAGAAGATTGATATAACGGAACAAGCAAACTTTATAATTTCGAATACACTTCAACCCAAGATCAACGATCCTACAATTCCTTTAATTTATGTTACCCTAGGTAGCATAAATATTGGAACAAACCAATGTTAGTTTACAACTGGCTGACAAGTCAACTAAGATTCCCAAAAGAGTATTGTCCGACGTTATCGTCAAAGTGGAAGATTTTTTTATCCACTCGAGTTTTTGGTTTTAGAAATTGAAAATTCTCTCAAAGAAACTCAACCTACTATTATCTTAGGTCACCCATTTTTAGCAACTTCAAATGCTTAGATTAATTGTAGGACAAGAGTCATAGCCATTTCATGTAAAAATAGGAAGTTGAGAATTAATGTTTTAATGCTTTCTCTAACTCACCATCGGAGAATGAGCGTTATTAAGTAGAAGTGGTCGATGATCTAGATCATCGATTCACTTCAAAAATGCTACACTCCGATCTGTTGGAGTTCTTTTTATCTGGTGACAGGGATGAAGTGTTGGAAATAGAGGAGGTTAGGAATGTGGAATAGGGATTTGTGAGTGATGTCGAGCAAGGAATACCACCGTGGAGCCATCATGTTGAGTAATTACCGATAAGAATTACAGAACAACTGAAGCCATCACTAGAGAAGCCACCAACTTTGGAACTCAAGACTTTACCATCTCACCTCAAGTATATATTTCTAGGCTCTAACGATAGCTTACATGTTATTATTTCTTCTCAATTGACAGGATCACGGGAGGAAGCACTACTATAGGTGCTTTCCTAACATAAATGAGTTGTTGGTTGGACGATTACGGACCAGAAGGGGGTAAGCTGAACAACCTGCATGCATTGAAACATTACAGAAGAATGAGTAAAGCCATGTAAAGATACAAAAAGGAGGCTCAACCCCAACCTATACGAGTTCGTCAAGAAACAAGTGTTGAAGTCACCAGATGCAGGCATCATCTACCCGATCTCCAATAGTGATTAGGTAATCCCAACCAGACGGTTCCAAAGAAATAAGTATTACAATCGTGGATACCGAGGAAGGAGAGAAAATCTCGACAAGGCTGGTGACAGGATGGCAGGTTTGTAATGATTATCGCATACTCAACTCAACAACGTCGAAGGATCACTTCCCTCTTCCTTTCATTGATCAAATTATTGAAAAATTGTCTCGACAAAAGTTTTATTGTTTCTTAGATGGGTAGTCAAGATACAATCAAAATGTCATTCATCACGAGGATCAAGCCAAGGCAATGTTCACATGTCCATATGATATTTTTGCATTTTGAAGGATACCATTTGGACTGTGCAATGCCCTTGCCAGCTTTCAAAGGTGTATGATGGCAATCTTTTCAGGTATGGTGGGGGAGTTTTAGGACGATTTTTCGATTTTTGGTTCCTCGTTTGAGTCGTGTTTAAATCAGTTAGATACAGTTTTGAAATGTTGTATTCAATCTGATATGGTTTTAAGTTAGGAGAAGAGTCGCTTCATGGTAAAGGAAGGATTTATACTTGGCCATGTCGTCTCTAAATGAGGGTTCGAGTTCGATCGGGCCAAATTCCAAGTCATTTCCACTCTTCCCTCACCAACTTTAGTAAAAGTCGTCCGTTCATTTCTTGGACATGCTGAATTTTACCGAGGGTTCATCAAGGACTTCAGTGCGATTTACAAATCTTTATGCAACTTACTTTATAAAGACACACCGTTTTTCTTTCACGACCATGTCTCAAATCTTTCACTGCTCTAAAAAAACAAACTTGTTGAAGCACCAGGAGCAGTTTTAGGCCAGAGGGTTGACAAGAAACTCGTTGTAATCTGGTACGCAAGTAAGATATTATCCGATGCAAAACTTAATTACACCACAACAAAGAAAGAGTTGCTTCTCCTAGCATTTATTAAAATAAAATAACATAATAACAACGCGGGGGAAACAAAAACTAAAAATCGTATTCTACCACGGATAAAAAAATCATGCACACTTTTGTAACTGTAAACAGAAAAGGGATCAAGAAATTCCTTTTAGATATCAGGTCTGATCTTGTTGGGATGTATAGATCCCAAAGTAGAACTCCTCTAATGGAATCACACCCAAGACAATGACCCAGCACCCGTCGCTGAAGTATAAACCTTTGCTTGAAGTTTTAACATGTTATCCTTTGGGTATTTGAAGAAATTGGCCATATACCGAGGGTAGGAGGGGGATGGACGAATTTAGGGTTACTAAAATGATTTACAACTCAAATCTAGGGTTGTATTTATAGTGCCTCTCATCCCTATCTCCTCCCTTTTAGATAATGCCTATTTGAAATTCAAACTATTGATATTTTCACTTTGGTGCTTTATCTTATCTTAGTTTCTAATCAATATATCACTGCTTTGATATATTAATTAACTTAGCCCCTCATGTTTATTTGATCTCTTTTGGCTAAATCGTCTCTTGCATGAAACCCAAAGGGCATTACTATTTATAGTAATATTACCACCTTGTTTTGACCATGCGCATATACCCAACAGTCTCCTACTTGCACTTGTCATAACAACTGTATGGTATAATATTCCCTAACCTAGTAAGGTGTATAACATCCTAGATAAGTGTCGTATTCATCTAATGAAACAACCCTTAGGTAAGTGATCAAATATTCCTTTGTTCTACAAGATATCCATATGAACGTCTGACATGGAATTCTGTCAGTCTCAAACATTCAAGATTTTTTTCCTGTGTTTACTGATAGAGATTTGTGATGACCACAACAAACTTGAATCTTTTTGAAGATGCCAATATTTATAGTTTTACAAGGGATGATTTATAAACAATAATGATATACTTTGGGTCTTAAAAAATGTTTCTATGAAATGTCTTAAGTCATGGTGTTTCACTATCACCACGACTCTGATTGAGCTGGTTCAAGTGTCCCTCGCAACTTGACGGAATTTCTTACGACTTTTGAATCTAGCAAAATTTCATAATTCGGAACATAATTTTCTCTATTCAGCTCGCAAGATCTGGGCAGATTGTTGTACCGGATTTAGTGTATCTTTTTTAACGTTTTATTATATTATCCTTGTTCATCCTCATTTAGATTCGTACAATGAGTCTTTTGTACTATATACAGTCATTAAATCATATTTTGGCTAGGTTTTAGTTCATGCAACCAATCTAGGGTTTTCTAGTTAAGGTTCAAGAAGTAAACCAAAAAAGAATTCATGGGTAGAAAGAATGGTATGACTAGTGTGTATTCGTCACGGTTTTGACAGCAAACATACACATAAAATCTCAAACCATAGGGTTGTTTTTCTCTTATCACAAACACAACCATAACACACAATGGTGTTGTAGTGGTTTCTTGGTGATGCAAGGATGTCAAGAATAGAAGAAGCATAAACGAAACAAAAAAGAACAAGAAGAACACATGCCTTCCAATAACATGTGAAGAAATCCTACACCTTGTAGCCCTTAAGACTTCCAAAACCTTGGTCTATTTCTGCATTCACGGTGCCTTTGCTTATCGATCTAATCTCCTTTTTTCTCGAAATTTCATTCTTGCACTCGATCTCTACTTAATGTGTGAAGTAAGGTTTGTCTGCTTATATAGATATGGCCAAGGCTAAAGCAGGAGGGAGCATTGGGCTCTAAAACCATGAATCCAAAGAAATAAAAGAAGTCTCGATCATTCGAGGATACTTTCTAGTCTATTGTGTTAATTGCAGATATTTTTCGAAGTCTAGCATGGTGTGGAAATGTTTCGGGAACGGAGCAAGATGACTTTGTCAGATGCATGGATGGCTAGTGGATTTTAGGCTTGGATGATTCTATGTATCAAGATGGATGTTTTATGGGCTATCAAGGAGATCTAATGCCCAAAAGGTCGTCAACTTTAGCTAAAACCCTAGTTGAACAAATGAAGAAACAGAGCAAGATGATTTTTTCTGAAAAGGGCCAACATCGACTCAAATTAGGCCCATATTGGGCTTTGTGCAAGATCACACGGCCCACGCCATTTTTTCACAACACTTGTGCGGCCCATGCAAATGGTCTGAGGGGCATTTTGGTCTTTTCACGTGTGGTGCTGCCATATGTTGGGCTTGGACGGGGTTTTTTCTCATGCTAGCTTTAGAGACACAACCGATGAGGTTGAGCTAGGGTTTGAAGAACATTTCATGAGCTTTTTTCATCTCCTTTCTCATTTGGATTTGTTACATTCCATAATATTGAATGTTGGGTACAATTGTCTTCTTTATGTTTGATGTTCTAGTCATGTCTGGCTAGACTTTCATTATCAATATTGGGTGTTAATATTTAACTAGTAATTTTTGAATAGTATATGAGTTTTGTGTTCATCCATGAATGAAAACCTTTGCTTCAATTTCGATAATTGTTCTAGTATTTCATGGTTTAAATGCTTGATTAATTGTGGTTAGTTACTCCTTAGATTACATAATTGATCTTGGATGTAAACTGGTAACAAATGGTTTTTATGGATGCTTATTATTTCATACTAAATAATGAGCTTTTGTTCTCTAAAAGTTGAAGTGCAAACTTTTGTAACTTTTATTTAGATTTGGTGACCCTTGGAGTATATTGCTAGTCAAATTACTTGAACCAAATGCTTATTTGACTAATAATTTTGATTAAGATGGATATTAAGAGCTTTTTCTAATATACATATGAATTAAGAGGGTCTATATGACTCAAGCTTTTGAGTTGTTTTCGCCAATGTGGTTTGAACCAAAACATTGCACTATAAGCTATAATGATAAATGAACTAGTTGTGTTTATGATCATTATCCCAATATTGATCCTTCATCTATTATTAAATTTCCATTTCAAAAGTTTATTTATTCTACTTGTTTATTTCTTATGTAATTTATGACTCAACCAAACACAATCCCCCAATTGGTCTTTAGAATTGGGTTTAAAACACTCTTTACGAATTAATCGCATAAATTAATGAATTTAACTAATCTCGGTGGACTCGACCACTTTTGCCACCATACACAAATTGTGTTAGAGAATAAGGTATTTAATTTTCTTAGCCTCGACAACCACCAAAACATGAGACCTCAGTTTTGGATTTTGAAAATAATCCATTAGATTATTCTCAGTTTTTCTTTTTGTTGCTGTAAAAGGAACTTCAGTACTTAAGGATTCGTATAAACTAATATGTTTTCTATACCCTAGATTGAATTATCATGGCAGCGGAAACATAAAAAATTAATCTAAAGCAAGTAAGTTTTACTAAAACCTACATGGATCCTTCCTAATGATATTAACAACTACAAGAGGGATCAAGAAAAACCAACATTGAGCAAAACCAATTTTCTTGAAGACCTTTGATGATGAATAACAAGTCTACAAATGCCAAGGAATTTAGTATCCATAAGAGAATACATCTAATGGTTCACACCCAATAAGTCAAAATTATTATTCAATTAGGTATTTAAGAAAGCCCATTACAAAACTCTCGAGAGGGATTATAGATTCTGCTGAGAGTGAAGAGAAAATTCTAGATCTAAGGAGATACAGGAATGGGGCGAGATTTACGAATGTGACGAAGGGGTATTTATAGCTTTAAAAGATGCTTAATAAACCTGATTTCAATTCAAACTGGATAACGATAATTGATTAAATAATTCAACATATCTTTAATATACATCTTTATCCATATCCTATAGCTTTGGACAAAACTTAAGAAGCATTATCCCTACTTAATTTCATCCCCCACCTTGTGGGTTTCATCGTACCCTTTTGTCCAACTATTGGACAATTAACATTCAGTCCATGAACTTTTAATTAGTTCCAAATTAATTCCAATTAATTTCAAACTAGTTTCTAATAAATTTATCACCACATGACACATTAATAAACTATTTTAGTTCATGCACTTTCATTTTGTGCAAAATTAATTCCAACTAATTTGAAACTAGTCTCTAATTAGTTTATCATCACATGACAAGTTAATAAACTATTTATCTCTCTCATTCTCTCTTTTAATTAATTCTAATACCATTTAGACTATTGAGGGCAACCTAAAAAGGACACTGATAGTAACGAAAGGTCCTTACCAATTTGTTATGACTTTGGACACTATTCCAAAAGTCTCCACTTGGACAAGTCATCAACTACTATTGGTCACTCTCCCACTTAATCATCAGAGCGTGCTTCCTTAGCCGTTGCCGAATGGTGAATCATATTCTTAGAGACAGCCCTTGGATAAGTGATCAATTATTCCCTTTTGTGCAAGATATCGTATGAACCTGAGACCCTGATAAGAATCAATCTCAAGTTTTAAGATTATGTTTCCCAATTTTTAATTTATATTGACCTTATTTAGACTACTGGATTGAACACATTACTATACTCCAGGCTGGGCCCAACACTATAATGTCCACATAAAATCACCGAGGGGGGCATGATATGGCTTTTCCTGTTTAAGGAAAAAAGAAAAAATAAACTTTGACTACATAGCTCTATTCAACTCATCATATCACACATGCATGCTTTTTATAACTCCTTCTTATAGTTGTGTTTAGGTAAACCAATGCATAACAATCTTGTAAACGAAAACTCATGAATCTCCATTTGAAGAATAGTAGATATTGTCATCTTAGAATTACTCGTGATTATATCCATGAAGTAATCTCTCTAAATGCGCATTTATTGACACATCGCATTCGTTGATACGGTCAAAAATACAAAATAAAACCTTACAAGTCCACTAGCTAGCAGTATGTAATGGATGAACCGTGAAGTCTGTGGTTGGCACTTTGTGTCTAGAATAAACCGCGTTATAGTGTCACTCTATAAACAAACAGTGACTATAAATACACTTGACCCCAAAAACCAATTTTAAACTAAAGTCGACGACAATTCAAAATCTATGCATAAGTTGTAGATCAAACACGAATACTTCTCAACTAACTATAGAGCTCGAAAACCAATTCAGAAATCAGATATGAACTCAACTATGAAACGACAATCAAACGAACATTCATAAAACTAAAATTCAACTTTTACTCACAAAAATCAAACCAAAACAATTGTTCATCAACCGGATCTAAATCAGAGCCAAATGCTTATGAAATCTTAAGTCAATCAAACCTCTGTGACCACTGGTGTTCTACAATCAGAACCCGCAATAACACAAGAGTAAAATACAAACTAATAATTGAATAAAAACAGAAATAGAACCAACTAACGAATCTAACTGAAGTAATATGAAATCTGAGTCAAAGAAGCTTGAGTGCAACTCTACGGGTCAATCTTCGCTCCCAAAATCCGACATAGGAGCCTCTGTTTATAGTTGAGAAATATGACTCCCCGCATCATGTATAGGGGTTGTTCGCACACGCGGGTCAGCCTTATCCCCCTCTTTCTCGGTTCTTTAAATTTAAGCTCCTCCGGATTGCGTTTTTATCCAATTGACTGCATCGCGTAGAGCTTTCATCCGTGCTGCGAGTATCACATTGACCTTCTACTCGTTTTTCATCACCAACTTCATCAATTATACACAAAACCCCTGCATTTACACTAAAACACAAACAAGCCCATTGACACTAAAAGTGAGTGATATTAGTATTTTTAGAAAGATAAATCCACTAAAACATAGCTCAATAACACCTAAAACGACTAACATTGTTAGGTGTTATCAGATGCAATCGATTGCCAGATCGGTTGTTGAAAATGGAGAAAGGGAACGAAGTTACCATCATTGCACAACTCGTTGTTGTAGTACCGTTGCCCTCTCGAGTTGTAGTTCTGATGTTGCTAAGGTCCTCAACCTTGATTCCATTGATTGTTTTAGTTGTGGTTGGGTATCCAACCATCATCTCCGTGTAACGAGCTTTCGAAAACATCATCGCAGACTTGCCAATCTTAGGTAGTGAGGTGCCTAAATGCTCTACGGGCCACCCTTTTCAGATTTACCAGCTCAAACACCAAATACCACTGATTGAAAATCCTTCCTGAATCCCAATCCTAAGATATTCTAAATCCATAAATTTTATAACTTCTCAAACTACTCAACTTGTTTTTAACTAAACTAGCATGCTGACAACTAAACATTATTGCTTGAAAAATACCGCAATGCTAAAGAGATTCAAAAAATTATCCGTTTCCATAAAAAATTTCCAAACTACTTTTTCGACCGTCCCAACCCACACTTTAAACCGTACAACGTCCCCGTTGTATATAAGAAAAATTCAAACAGAGGGAGAAAAAGAGTTACCCCTTTGGACGATGAAATGCTTGATTCACAGAAAGAAATGTAATAAGGTTTATCATTCGTACCATGTTTGATGATGTTCCAGGAGTCAGGGCACAGCAGTAAACACGCCGGGATAATGCAACGGCAGTGGTACGGTCACCCCACACTTGCGTTATGCAACTCGCTCGATTGGTTTCTCAGTCACATTCACAGTTCGATCATGCACACTTAAACAAACAATATTAAAAGAAAAACATGCAATATACAGAAAGTTGAAATTTAAACAAAGTTTTACTACATCAAAAGAAAATTGAAAATGTACTATCACTCCTCATCATCATCGTCATGGTAGGTGCCCGATGTTCCGACACCGTCAGGTCCTGCTGAGGGGAATAATGGTGGTTCTATCGCAAAATGTAACAGAAGTACTCACCGGCTCTCCGCTAGCTATCGTAGCTCAGCTTGGATCTCTGCCATGCTAGGTGCTAATCCAGCCTGAGTGGTCTCTATCCTGGTCAGGTAGGCCCGTATGTCTCGCAGCGTCGCCTGGACGTCTACAGGCTGCTGCTCGGCCTATGGTGGCAGCTGAACTGGTGGTGGCTACTCTACTCTCCTCCTCTTCCTCTGTGGTCTGTCTACGAGTATCCCAACCTCCTCCGACAACTAGTTGAATTACTAGCGTTAACTCGTGTTCGCCCAAAATCGACATCTGCACCACTCCCAATCGAAATGAAATCACTAACTTATCCCACATATCAATAGAATCCCGGTCCAAATCGAAAGTAGATATGAACTCCAGAAGTGGTTCACGGTACACTATCTCATTTATGTTGAACACCTGAGACCATGGTTAACACGTAAACTCGACCCGGTTATTCTGTAGTTCTTCATGTACCAACAATGGTTCAATTGCCCGTCCAACTCCAGCTTCTCTTGAAGCTTCGCAGTCAACGATCTGTGCAGGAAAGATTTTCCTTCGCATGAAAGTGAGTAGTCTTTCCATGAATTTTCGCTTTGTAGCGCTAAAAACGTGTGCTGGGTCTCAGAGCCACTCATGAGGTCTATAGGTGCGGTTTTAAGCAGACATCTCCTGCAAAAATTGAAGTTAGTTACGTACAGCATGGTAACGCATCTCGGAACTATCATGCCCCCTGTCACGGGGTTTGAATATTCACCACCCACGACGGGTATCCAGGAAGGCCGCGATGCGTCATATGAACCCAGACAAGTTGAAGTTGCTTACCAGAAACCCTAAGTACCTAGTTGCTAAAATGTCAATTTAAAGAGCTTGAAGTTGCTTACCAGAATCGTTTGCGAACTTGGAAATCGATCACTAAGAGATGCCAGATGGTACTTACAGTGGTATTCATTAGATTTGGTGTCTGACCTTTTATAAGTCGAGGTGGATTTGAGATAAAGACAACGACGTTTTAATCCTTAATTCAGGATTTGAATTCGTGATAGTCCGCTGCGCGTACCTCCATTCTGCGTCGCGGAACTAACAGAAACCCTAAGTATCTAGTTGCTAAAATGTCAATTTAAAGAGCTTGAAGTTGCTTACCAGAATCGTTTGCGAACTCAGAAATCGATCAGTAAGAGATGCCAGATGGTACTTACAGTGGTATTCGTTAGATTCGGTGTCTGACATTTTATAAGTCGAGGTGAATTTGAGATTAAGACTCCGACGTTGTTATCCTTAATTCAAGATTTGAATTCATGATATTCCGCTTCACGTACCTCGATTCTTGGCGGCATTGACTCCGTCTGGTGCTTATCTGAGCGTCAAGGGCTGGGAAGGTCGTGACACGAAGAACACATGGCCACGGCACGGATCTCAACTTTTGCAATTTCTTTTTATCTCACCTGACTCTACCCCACACTTGTTTCTGGCTGTATCTCTTATTGCTTACTTCTAAATACTTTACATGGTTATGCACATATCCAGGTGACAAAGGAATTATATAAAAAAAGCTACAACAATCGGGTTGCCTCCCGACAAGCGCTAAGTTTAGCGTTTTCAGCCAGACGTCTTACCTCCATACTTCATGGTTCGTAAACTGGTTGCTTCAATAAAAATCCACCGCTTCCATGTGTAAACTTTTGAATGTTCCTGATGTGATATATGGCTTCAGTCGGTGTCCATTTACTTTGAATGATGGTCCTCCCTTGTTATCTCTTATTTCTAGGGCACCATGCTCTGTGATGTTCACTATTTCGTATGGACCGTTCCACTTGCTTTTCAAATTTCCTGGGAACATCTTTAACCTCGAGTTGAATAGCCACACCTTTTTTCCTACTTCAAAGGATTTTAATTTCAGCTTTGCGTCGTGATACCACTTCATTTTGGATTTATATGTGGAAGCATTGTTGTATGCTTCGTCTCGCAGTTCCTCCGGTTCTGACAATTGCACTTTTCGTTCTCTACCAGCTGTTTCGTAATCAATGTTCACTTGTTTCACAGCCTACATAGCCCGATTAGCCAATTCCACTGGCGGATGACATCCATTTCCATAGACTAGTCGATACGGTGTAGTTCTAATTGGCGTTTTGAAGGCATAACCATGCGATGCGGGGAATGGTCCCATGAAATCAATTCTCCACACATCAAAGATGTCAACCACTAAGATAGGTTTTAGTGGCATTTGATCTCTCTTTGATATGCTCCCAAGCTGTTGACAGCGGAGACATGCCTTCGCCATTGCATGTGCATCTTTAAATATCGTCGACCAAGTCACCCTGATTCCAATACCTTATATCCGGTCTTCTTTATGCTAAAATGTCCTCCACATGCAGAAAGTGGCAATGAGTAAGTATGTAACGCCCCGTTTCTCGGTACGTTATTTTCCGTAATATTTAACTCATGAATAATAATAACAACGACGACGACGACGACGATGACAAAAATAATAATAATAGCAATAACATTGGTTTAGGGTGGTTTATGACAAGTTTGGAGACTTAAATGGTGATTTAAAACTTGATTGTGCTACATAAAAATAAAGACCCAAACTTGAGGAACTAGTTGTGTGCAATTCCAGCAAACCTTCATGGATTTAATTCTTTTTCTTGGAGCTGTGCGACGGGTTGGATTTCACAGCCCTTAGGGCCCTCGATGTGAGAAGTAGCCCATGAAAGTTCACGATTCCTAGCCCTAGTAAACTACGTTCAATTTCCACTTGAAGTCGAGAAGTCCAAGTCGTGTTCTGCTGCAAGCCGTGACCTTTTTCTCGTGTTTTCTCTCCCTCCTGTGAAGCTGCTGCCGAGAGTGTGGAAGGAGGAGGCAAGGGCTGGTATGTGGGTTCAAGCAATCTAGAAGAAGGAGAAGGATGAGTGGTGGGTTGTAGCTTGGAGAATTGGTAGGTAACACGTGATACTCTTTTTTTGTTTCTTTCTTCTAGCCGAGGATCATCATTACCTCACCATACCTCCATCGTGAGGGTGGGTGAGTGTGTGTACGGTGTAGTCCAATAACTTTCTTTTTTCTGAGTTTGACACTTCTATGGCTATGCTCTTAATCCTCATGGAAGTGATCCTTTTGTTCTAGTTGTTTTGTCAAGATTTTGTTCACTCACACACCTTGGTGACTGCATGTGTCTGTTTGTGATTGAGGGCAATGCATGCTATGGTATCCTTCCCCAATTTCTCTGAATTTGAAGTGTTTTTGAACTTACGTCAGACCATAGAGGTCTTAATTTAGTCTTTAATCAATGGCTATGTGAGTGAAAACCCTAGCCCTAGTTATCATTTTATGTGATTTTAAAGTTTTGATTTTTGGGCCAATTTGCTAAATTCATGTAAAATTGTGTGAGTATCCTTTTGTGTTGAATCTTATGTATATGGAAATTTCAAAGAGTTTAGTTTCTTCATCCAGAAGTCCTTGGTCTAATTCGGGTCCTAGATTAGGTGAATATTGCAATATTCACTGACTGGTCCAGAATGGTGCTTAACAGGGAATTGTGTCTTCTAAAATCCATTGTTAATTGTACAAAACTATTTTGGGGGCAAGACCAACGGGAAAAGCTTGGGTTAGGAGTCTAGTTTGTTATCACCAAAAACCATAATCTAACCCCTGTCTCTTTTGTGTTTTGGTTACATCTTTGAAGGGTGGTCTAGTAGGTGGATTAATCAAATCAATCAACTTTGGGGATTTTTAATTTGCTAGTGGAGAATGCTTTTGACATGAGGTTAGGCCCTGTGACGTTATCCTTGGGTTTAGTTTATCCATGATTTTTATTGAATTTTATTTTGAACCCTTCCTTGGTTGAATGTTACAAACTTTGTAACCGGGTCAAAACTTTGTCTCTCTTTGTGATATATGTTGTGGTCATGGGTTTTGGGGGGTTATGATGAGTGTCTAGGTTCACCTAAACCTAACTAAAACACTTATTAACTTCATATTTGGATAAATGAGATGAAAGGGGGTGTTCATAGTGGGATATGGTTCGTGTCGGAAGCCGGAAATATATAAGTACAAGTATACAACTATAAGTAATTGTTTATACAATATGAAACCCATTCTATGTGGTGGCCTATGGGATGTAGGTCAGTGGAGGAAGGAGGGTCTCTGAGTACTGCTTTGCTGGTGTAATACCTACTGCTATTTATCAGGTGAGTTTCTCATTACATTGTGTGGAGGTTATATGTGCATTATTGTAGTTGTGTGTGCTTGTAAGATGTTCGTGGATAGTACCAAGCTGTGTGCATTTTACTAATATTATACCTTCCTCTTATAGCTTTATGTGTTAAGGTTATGGTGTGTGGTTAGTACTAGACGTGTCTAGGTCTAGTATGTAGATGCTACGGGCTCGAGGTACAGAGCAATATAGGGTGGCTCGACGCACTAAGCAGTATATGTGTTAAGGTTTTAGTGTGTGGTTAGTACTAGGCGTGTCTAGGTCTAATATGTAGATGTTACGAGCTCGAGGTACTGAGCAATATAGGGTGGCTCGACGCACTAAGCAATATAGGATGGCTATACGTACTAAGCAATATAGGATGGCTCGACGTACTGAACAATATAGGGTGGCTCGACGCACTGAGCAATATAGGGTGGCTCGATGCACTGAGCAATATTGGATGGCTCAACGTACTGAGCAATATAGGGTGGCTCAACGCACTGAGCAACTAAGCAGTTATAGCGGTAAAAAATTACATAGCGATCACTATCGCTATTTGAAATCGTAGTTTTCACGGTGGTATAGCGGTGATATAACATTTTTTTGCATTACGCGTAATTTTTATATTAGAGCATTAATACATCTAGTAGCTTATTGATTGTTGTAATTCCATGAACATTCCTATACATGATAGAAAATATCATCAATACTACAAACATTAATCTCATAGCTATAGTGAATCCAACATATAGTTTTATCTAGAATGTAATCAAGTTGAAGAGAAACCGAATATATTCAAAACTCAAGTTATGGATGGCAAATTTTTAGAATTATACATTAATACACTTGTATTAATAAGCACAACAACAAAACCATAACCAAAATCCAAATCAAAAAAATTACAAAGGCTCATATAAAAAATATAAAAGAAAAAAAAAAGACCATAATCAAAATAGCGCAAATAGCGGTAAATAGCGGTACAAAATCTCAAAAAATAGCGCAAAATTACACAAAATAGTGCGCTAAGCGTCAGCGCTATTATTCCGTTGCTAAACGAAAATAGCGATTCTGAAATGTCGCTAAGCGCTATATCAACGCTATCACGCGCTATTAATTGCTTAGCTAAGCAATATAGGGTGGCTCGACGTACTGAGGAATATAGGATGGCTCGACGCACTGAGCAATATAGAGATGCCCGGCAAGATGCACTGAACGGATACACATGGCCCAACGAACTGTGGATGTGCGGCTCGGAGTGCTGAGCGGTGGAGCATGACTCAATGTATAGGGTAGAGTGTGTGAATGGTTGTGACCTTACTGATAGGGGTATGGTATATGTGACTGATACGCCGTGTATGTGTTGAAACTCACTAAGCTGTGTGCTTACCCTTTCCCTATTAAATTACTGTTTCAAGTTTTACAGGTGTGAGTGACGGCTAGGCATGATGTGTACACACTAGGGCAGCTTCCGTTGGAGACTTGTGTTGAGTTGAATATATGTTAGTTTTGACTTCCACTAAATGTTGAGATATATTGATAATAAAATGGTTTTTAAGGATTGAGTAATGTTTACGTTTGAAAGTTTATCAATGAAGTGATATTTTTTTATTGAAAACCATTGTTCAATTTTTTTAAAATTGTCATAAAAATTAAGATGTTACAAAGTACTTCTTGTATCTCGTTATTGGGCACACATCGACGAATCATTTGTATATGAAAACCACCTTGAAGAGATCAGGCTCGTCCCATATAAAGCATCGCGCGTATGTTCGGAATTGCTTTTGTCTCTGCTTTGACCAATGTGCTGGTATACCAGGGAATGCTACCTACTGTAAGCAATTGCTCATCAGGGAACGAGTCTTGTATGCCTATGGCCAGAAAGTTGACGTAGTTTGCATACAAGGGAATGCTACCTACTTTAAGCAATTGCTCATCAGGGAACCAGTCTTGTATCCTTGCCTCAAGTCCTTGTGCTGGGAGACGCGATAAATAGTCAGCTATCACGTTTTTGGTTCCTTTTTTGTCATTGATCTCCAAGTCGAACTCTTGCAATAACAGGATCCAGCGGATCAGTATTGGTTTGGACTCCTTTTTGCCAGAAGGTGATGAACGGCATTGTGATCCGTATATATTGTGACCTTAGATCCCTAAATGCATGAACTAAACTTGTCCAAAGCAAAAACTGCGACAAGCAGTTCTTTATCCATGGTTGTATAATTCAACTGTGACTCTGAGAATGTCTTACTTGCGTTGCAAATGACTACAGGTTTCTTATTAACTCTTTGAGGCATTACTGCTCCTGCAGCGTAATCGTTGGCATCACACATGATTTCAGATGGTTTTGACAAGTCGAGTGGCTTCAGGATGGGTGCCTCGACCAACTTGTTTTTCAGAATAGTGAATGCTTTGACACATGCTTCTTCAAACAATAATAGCACATCCTTCAGTAATAGATTACACTATGGTTTCGAGATGGTGCTGAAGTCCTTGATGAATCTTCTATAGAATCGAGCATAACCCAGAAATGACCTAACTCCTTTTACTGATGTTGTGGGAGGTAGTGTAGAAATTACCTTGATCTTATCTCGATCCACCTCAAATCCTGCTCGGACTCTACATGCCCCAGGACAATGCCTTCCTTAATGAAATGACTTTTTTCCCAAGTTAAGACTAAATTTTATTCCACACATCTCACCAACACCTTTTCCAATTGAGTTTGGCACATGTCAAATGATGGTCCAAAGATAGAGAAGTCGTCCATGAAGATTTCTAGTGAGTCTCCTATGATGTGTGAGACTATTGCCATCATGCATCGCTGAAAGGTGGCAGAAGCGTTGCGTAAACCAAAAGGCATCCTTCGAAATGCAAAGGTTCCATAAGGACAAGTGAAGGTGGTCTTAGCATGATCTTCGAGATGGATTTCGATTTGACTGTACCTAGAATATCCATCTAAGAAGCAATAGTACTTCTAGCCTGCCAGCTTCTCCACTATCTGATCAATGAAGGGGAGACGGAAGTCGTCTTTGGAGGTTGCAACATTGAGCTTCCTATAATTGATAGAGACTCTCCACCCTGTTACCGGCTTTGTAGATACCATGCCACCGTCTTTTGTGTCTACTACAATGATTCCTAATTTCTTCGTGATGGGTTTTGATAAATAAAATAGAGCGTTTTATGCAAAAACGGCAACGAAAGCTTTTTAAAATAACAAGTTTATTTTAGACCATTTTAAACAAAACCATCAAGGGTCCATTTACAATGGTAAGAATGATATTAAAAACATATATAGGATGTTTTAAAGAGATAACCTTTGAAACCTTTGAACCCTCTTGGTATTGGGATGTTGATGTAGATGGAAAAAATCAACAAGCTTGATTTCTCTACCAGCATCTACCACCAAGGTAAAGGTACTTGGAATGCTAGTTCCTTCTTGTAAAAAGAACTTCTTACGCCTTTAAGTACTTAACAAATTAAGCACTAAAAGAGAAGTGCTTCTACACTCTCAAACTTGGAACAAACTTCACAAAAGGAGAGAGTAAATGGAGAAAAGGAGTTGGCCATGTTTTTTAGACTAGAGGAGAGAAAAACTAGATGCAAACTTTGCATCTCACTCTCTCTTATACTCACAAGAGAGTAGCATGACCCATACTATCATTAAAATCAAAAGTTATGATCTTATACAAAATATGGGTGTGTAAGGTGAAGGTTGACAAGCAACCTCCACCCTACTCTCTTATGGTGGAAAAAGGACAAGAGTGTTCAACACTCTTTCTTTGGAAACTAACAAATCTAGTTACATCTTAATGTAACCCAAAGTGTCCAAAACTTTGTACATTACTTAATATATCATACCATATGATATAATTATTAGTTTAACTCCTTATAATTTTTATTTTCACAAAACAATAATTATTCTCTAACTAAATACAAGAGTTGAATTTATTTATTAATTATCAAATAGTTAATAAATATTCAGTAAGTACCAACTTTATAAAGGTGTGACCCTATAAGATCATATGTTATTAGGAATATCATTTCATAAGGATTATTGACCATATAGTTCCAACATTCTCCCACTTCCATAAGATTTATTATGGATTGACAGAAATAGTAGTTAATGTCTAGCAACGGACTACTTCCGCTAATAACATACGAAGAGGTGCCCTTTATCAACATCCAATTACAAGAGCTCAAAGCTGCAATTGATGTATAAGGTAAGTCTATCAATATTCTCTTTGTTTCAGACATCATGTTGGAAATGAGACATGGAACGTGATCTATCTCATTTGTTGTCCAACTTTAAGCAAGGAACCTTGGATGTCTAACTCTCAACACATGAGAGGAACAAATCCCATCTTGACTACATACGTACTCAACTATAGTTCATATTATACCCAACGGTGGCATTTATAACTGCACGGTTACGAACAACGTTTAACCATATTAAAGTACAGTAATTCCTATATGCGAATCCCCAATATGAATCTCAGGTCGAAAGACAAAAAGATATTTACCTTTGTTCAAGACTCACTTATGCTTAACGATCCATGAAGTGATTCTTGAAGCGGGTCATATATAATAGTTTTTCTCTAACAAGTACATACGAACTTGGATGCAACACTTTCCAATTTCATCTCATGAAATCATCCCATTCGATTCATATTAGTATTAATTCATAGTTGCTCCCACAACCATGAGCGACTATGGACGATTTAGAATAACCATTTTATTCATGGATAAAACATGATAACATAGAACACAATAACATTAATACAAAAGAGATATCTCATATATCAAAAGTGTTAGGAATATTTTTAGTTGGTTTAATCTTTGCATTTAATTGATGGGAAGAGATGGAATGCTCGATTTAGCAGCAGAAGTCGGAGTAGAGAAAGCTGAAGAACCCATCGGTATGCTGGAAGAGGAAAAAGCTTGCTGATTCGAAATTTGAGCAGGGAGAACTGAGAAGGCGCTAGTCGTAGAAACTACAAGATTAGAAGACTAATATGAGCTGACATGGTTAATCTCTCTCTGCTTATCATCCATGTCACAGGACTTGATGATGGCCATGATTTCAGAGAGAGAGAGAGAGAGAGAGAGAGAGTTTGGCTAAGTCCCGGGTCTTCTTAATAACAGCCACATTCATGTCCCATCTTCTTGGAAGGGAGTTCAGTAGCTTCTTGTTGACTTCTATCTTTGACAGTGTGATCCCAGTGGTTGTCATCTCAGTGTTTAGAGTAATAAAGAGTTGCAATTAGAATTCGAGGGATTCTCCAAGCACGTGGTTAAACATGTTGAACCTCTGACAAAGCAGATCATGCATGCTCTGATTCATATCGTCATTTCCCTCGTAGACATCAATTAATGCATCCCAAAGGGATTTTGCATTCTTGTACTCACGAAAACCTTGAGCAATTTCTGGAGAAAGTGCTATAGAGAGAGTTGCAAGGGCTTTCTCATCCAGATCAACTTTGTCAAACTCTAAGTCAGTGTATTCTTCTACGGGTTTGTCAATTGTAGCATCATCGCTAGTAATTGTAATTCTGACAGGAGGACGCAAGGAACTTCTCCACAATTTCACACCTTTCATCTTAATGTACTATTCAAATCGGTATTTCCATTCCGAAAAGCCTTCAACTTTTAGCAGCCTAGGAATGCGAGTAACTATACCCATAATGGAGTCGAGATCAGAATGCACATTTTTATAAATGGAATCCATTGGAAATGAACTGAAAAGCACCACAAGTCAACTAGCACTTGAACAGCAAGTCAAACAGCAACTGGACCGAAAACAAGAGATCAGGCCGAAAACCACCACCGAAAACCACACTGGACCGAAAACATGGCATCAAAAAGCAGGGGTTGACTGAAATCGATGCAGAGAATCTGACCGAAAATGTCAAAATAAACCGAAATCTTCAAAACCCTAATGTTAAACCGAAAACAGTCCAAAATCGGTCAAAAACATCCAAATCTCCAAGATCCAAGCGAAGGAAATGATGAGATTGATACCAAAATGCCCAAAAACACGAGGTTTTTAGTATCTAATACCAATTGTAGGTCCCAAAACAATCATAAGACCTACATGGTATCAATCAAACACAATAAGAACACGGAGATTTAAATCTTCAATGCACACTTTGATTAACAAAGTCACGTACACAAGATTCTAGTTGCTTGAACACAATTAATTCTCTATGATAGCCTAATGCTCCAAAATAACCAACAAGTCTAATGAAGGATACAAAAGACTATTTATAGTAACGCCTAACCTAAGCCCATGACACAGCTATCGAACCAAAAACGCAAGCCTGGCCCACCGAAAACCATGGGGTTTTCGATCATCACGACCGAAATTGTAGGGGATTTCGCTCCATGACTGGAATTGTCTATCAGGCCCAAATTTTCTTCTTTTTCATCCTTTGTTCCAATTAAATGCAAAGCTTAAACAAACAATAAATATAGCACAACATAGACTTAATCTTAGATACAGGTGGGAAGGTTTTCTCAGAATTAATCCCTTGAGTCTGAGTATAACCCTTCACAACCAGTCTAGCTTTGAATGTGTACACATTGCTATCCATGTCGGTCTTTTACTTGAAGATCCACTTACACCAAATGGTTTTAAGGCCAGGTGTAGAATAAACCAAATTTCAAACTTGGTTATCATACATGGACTAAATCTCACTCTCTATGGCCTCTTTCCATTTGGCTGCCTCTGGACCTGCCATTGCTTCATTATAGTTACATGGCTCATCCTCACTAACCAGTGCACTATTGACACGCCTAGGTCATCGTGCGGTCAAAAATAAGAAAATAAATCTCACACACACTAGTACAGCGGTAGTAAGGGTCGATCCACGAGAGTTTGGTGGCCAAAACAAGACGATAGCTTACCAACTGTAGTGTCACGCTACACCCATAGGCACTAACTTCCACTTTCCCAAAACACACAGAAATCTCAAATCCAAAATCAAAACCAAGCATAAACTAAATGAAACTAAATCAAAGCCTATCCCTAGATTGCTTACTGAAATCAGAAACTATCTTCAGAAATCAGAAATAATAAACACAATCCAAAAGCATTTAAAGAAAAATAAAGGTAAAAAGTGCTATAAAACATCAACCGAATGATTAACTATATTAAACTCCAAATCAAAACATCTAAAACATCCAAATACGAAAATAAGAAACTCTAACCTACTGCTACTGGTTGTCACAATCCAGAAACACCAAGCTAAGAGCTAAAAGAACTAAACTAATATATTAAGTAAAGTGAAAAAATAAAAAATACCACAAAGGGTTGCTGGAATATCGAAACTTGAGTCAAAGTCATCGTAAGTCCACCTTAGGGTCTGAATATCGCCTCCATTTTTCGACCTAACGGCCTCTATTTATACTTGTGGAAAATAAGAACCCGCGACGCGTAAGGCCTCTAGCCGCGTCACGCGTAGAGCCTTATCCCCGTTTTCTCGTTGTTTGAATTCTCTTCACCGCCTTACTTTTGACGTGGCGCGGCGCGCTGACCTTCATTCCAGCGGCGAGCATGTTTATTCGACTGATTTTGTTCTTATCTTCAAAACTTCTTCAATTTTCCGCTTTTAGTCCTTGATTGTAACATTTTTTTGCAAACAAACACTAGCACAAAAACTGAGAAATGCCAATGCATATATGATATATTTTCACCAAGAATAGGGCCCAACAGCGACTAAAATACTTGATATTACTAGACGTTGTCAAACACCCCACACTTGTCCCTTTCTTGTCCCCAAGCATGAGAGTTTTTAACAGATTTTAACTAAGACTCAAACAATTTTTGAATGTGTTCAATTTCAAAGCTTATTGTCCCCAGAGTTAGATTGAAATAGTTTTTGAAAACATAACCAGAATATTCTTTGGAATTCACGACTTTCTAAAGAACCATTGATTACAAATTTTCTGTCCACAATAGAGTGTACGTACTCATTCAGATTCTAAAGGCCGCTAAAGAACTATCCATGACTTTCAATGTTATCCGTGTAACGAGCTTTCGAAAATTCCATCCCAGACCAGATGATCTTAGGTGGTAAGGTGCATAAATACCTTTTCGAGGCGACCCGTTTTAGACCTACCGGCTCGAACAACAAATGCCACTGATTGACAGTCCCTTCCTAAATTCCAAACTTAAAATAGTCCAATCTTCTGACTCCTAAAACTCAACTTATTTGACTAAACATCTAGCATGATAACAACTAAATAGTATTTCTTGAAAAATTCCAATGCTATATCCTTCACAAACTATTCGTTTCAAAATTATAACCTATTAAAAATTTTGAAAAATTGCTAAAATATTTTTGAAAATTGATCATTTCCAGCAAAATTTTATCAAAAAATTCTTTCGACCATCCACACCATACACTTAAAACCGTACAACATCCCCGTTGTACATAAATTATTTCAAAACTAGGGAGAAAGAGTTACCCCTTAGACGGTTGACTGCTTGATGGAACTCGGTTGTCACAGAAACAAAAATTCGAACATCTCATGCTTCAGATTTTTCCAGGAGTTGTGGCGCAATAGTAAACATGCCGGTGAAATTACAAGTGGAGGGGGCACAATAACCCCACACTTGCATGAAACAACTCCTCAGACGATTTCCCATTTGGTATTCACATGCACACTCACAAACAAATTAAATGCAAACAGAACAAACAACTAAACAAAATAATACAACAAAAAGTGTGTTTCTGATTGCCGCGGCGCGTGATTGAGATGCGTGGCACGACACGGTAATTTCAAAATTTTTGGTCAAATTCTAACAATCATAAAACTTTTTCCAGATCAATTTTACCCAAAACACTTGACTTTTATTATTGCCATAATGCTTATCTATCATCTCAAACACGAATTCCTAATTTTATCAACTAAAAAGTCCTAAATTTTTAACCAAGCCTAAAAATGCAAAAAGTAAGAAAAAATAATTACAAAGAGAACCCATTTTTCAATTGTGGGCGGTATCATCTTCTTCCTCTTCTTCTGGATCCTCCTCCTCATCCTCCATAAGCTCTTCCTCTTCCTCCTCAATCACAACCGGTTGAGATCTCGATATGGGAGTCTTGGAGTCATTGAGGAAACTGACGACACACTCGTAGAGCCATAAAAGCTACGTATGTGTATTCTTTGTGCGCCGGTCAATATCCCTAACGGTTGCCGATAGACCGTTATGATCTAAATGTTGGCTATGCAGGGTCCGATGTATGGATTTCACCTCATCCGCCAAGAAATGAGCATCCATTGTCGTGGGAGCGATGCTTCGGGGCAAGCTGACCGTTGCCCGTGGTCTCTTTCTCTAGGTCGATGGCTCATCGCACAAGGCCGGAAATGGCGATTGGCTGATAGATGTAACACCATCATCAATATAGATGATATCCCGTAAAGTAGTGGCCAGCGTGCTAAAAGTGACGGGAGGAATGACAATAAGCTCCTGGATATTGTGCGGTGTCAGTAATCTGTATGAATGCGTGAGTCGCGTAACAAAATGCCCGCCGCCAATCGCGATAAACTTCAGCGGCGCATCCGTGATTTGCTTGAAGTTGTCGGCAATAATTTATGGGACATTGCATGTCTGCAGTTTTCTCGTCAAGGCCCACATGAGGTGTAACTCACGGGGTAGGACCCGGTCTGCGTCGGCCTGTGGCCAAAGCATAGTCGAGATCAACCGATGCAGCATTCGATGCGACGGTAGGCGCATCTGGCTCTCCGAAATGGTATTCTCGTGATACTGAGTGGATGAAATGGTGCCCCAAAAATCGGCATATGAAAATGTGTCTTTCAGGGCGTAGTTGGCCCGTCTGTGGAATAATTCGAACCCCTCCTCCTCCAACTCTTCTTGCGTGTACAACCCGAGACGGTATCCGAATTCCCGTAAACTGCAATTTCTATTTTCATTCCCTAGCCGAAAGTTGACGGCGACGCTATCCTCCATACCCAACGGTTTATTATCAAAATCAAATCTTGATAGGAACTGGAGAAACACCTCTCGATATACGGGCTCGTCCATTTTGCAAACCGCCTCGATTGCCCGGCATTTGTAGACAAGCTCGTTTGCCTCATAGACCCCTTGAACCAACTAGTTTTCCATGTGCTCCAAAATACTAGAATCCTGGGTCAACTCCCAGTTGACCGATTGTGCGGGTAAGATCCTCTTATGTGGAAATATGATCCTACGATTCTGAAACTTGTAGTTAAGGACCCTAGAGACTCGGGTAGTCACAGAGTTCCAGTCAATTGATTCAGAGCTTCCAGAAGACGACATTTTGCCTACAAAATTCATCCAAAAATTCGAAATAAGGTACTGTCCAGCGTAATCCGCGACGCGTACCATAAGTAGCCACGTCGCGCCTTTTGAATGTACATACCCCGCGACGCACTGTGTGAACCCCCGCCTCGCGGCGTATGAAACTCAGAACAAAATCAGCAATTTAACACTATTACAGACCAATTTCGCAAATCTAACTACTGGGTTTTATCGCATACAGTGTTCTAAACTAAATGGCATCATTAATTTGGTCCTAGAATCACTACATTGCAACACACAGTTGATTTTTTTATTTTCCAAGAACTTGAAGAGAAAAGAGAGAAATTCAGAGTACTTACTTGATTTTCTTATTAGAAGAACGATGACAATGCGATTACGAGTTGCAGAAGATCGATTTACAGTACGAAACTTAAAGGTTTTTGCAATTCTGAATTTATACAAGCCCGGGGGTATTGAGTTTTGTTTAAAACTCTGTTTTAGTGATTATCTCTAAATTTGAAATCACATAAGGCCGCGGCGCAGGAAGCTTCTATCCACATCGCGAGTATGTGATTCAAGCTTATCGACAGTCGCAAAAAACACCAATACGCGCGGCGTGGACTCAAGGACCCCACGTCGCGGTTTTGTAAAATTCCTAAAATGACCCCACACTTGTTCTTTTCTTACCGTGGTTGATTAAAACTAAAAATGCAAATATACATATGATCGAGTTGCCTCTCGACAAGCGCTAAGTTTAACGTCTTCAGCCAAACACGCACTTACCTAGCTATTGAACGTATTCTGGAATGTTGGTTACAAACTCGACTGTCTCTACCTCTAACTTCTGGAAAGTGCCTGAAGTGACATAAGGTTTTTGTTGGATTAGGTGTCTAAGCCATGACTTATAAATTGTATTTATCTTATTAATAGAAGCAAAGTCCATTTGGGTTGCCCTCATAATAGGAGGTTTGGCAGAAAGTTTAGTAGAGAGAAAGGTTGATTTATTAATTGTTTAATAAATCAATAGAAATAAAATAAATAGTTTATTAATATATTTCGGTGATAATATATTAATTATAAACTATATTAATTAATTAAAAATTAATCTAGAATTAATTGGATTTAATTTAGTGATTAATTTAATTAATTAAAAGTGCAGGGACTGATTTTGTAATTATTGAATAGTTGAATATTGACTGACCAGTAGGAGTTCATAGGTGGCAAGATTTTATGGAGCCTCCACATAAATCTCGAAACCCTAATTAGGATCTAGAAGAAGCCTTGCCAATTTGATAAAAGACTTGTCAAAGTTAGGCTCTAGGGTTTAAGCTGTACCACTTGGAAACTATTAATAGGGAATCCCTTGGGACCCCTAATACCCTGTGCCAACTTACACGCTGTCTCTCTGGAATTCTGCTGCTTCTCCTCTTGCTTGGGTGTGACACCATTTAAGGCAGGACAATTGTGCTGCTAGCTTCTGGATCAAAATCAAAGGTTGGTTTTCTTATCCAAATTCCTTAGAAAATAATTGTTGGCCTTCTAGGTTTTGTTATATGTTCATAAGATAGAAAAACATAGATCCTCATCTTAGGTTGCTTGTGAACTTAGGTTTTCTAGTTCATTGATTGCTTAAAACCTTTTAGTGGTATCAGAGCCTACTTGTTTTTCTTGTGAATTGCTATAACTGATTTTTTGCTTAAGGGTTTTTTGCAAAAAAAAGAACCCTTTGGAGGCCTTGTCGATTTTGGTGGCTACAGTTTTGAAACCCTAGCCTCCACCCCCTTATTTGGCAATTTGCATGATAGATGGAAAGTAGGTTGTTATTTTTGGTAATTTGATTAATTAAATAACTAGAAACCTTAATCCCATTACATGCAATTTTCGAAACTTAGGGGACTAAGATAGGTAAATTAATTTGATTAATTTTGTGATGCCTATCTTGATTTAATTAGGTTAATTAAAAGGTAAATTAAATCACGTGAAAATTTAATTTTAATTTTCGAAATTAAGGGTTAATTTGCGAAATTAATTAAAAGATTAAATCTAAAATATTTTAAAAACTTTAAAATACATCTTATATATTTATTATTAAAAGTTAATATTTTATATATAAGATAAAATTGGTTAGTCTTACCGTTAGTAGGCCTCATTCACAAAACTGTCCTATAAAGAGGGTGTAAGGCGACTGCCTATAAAATGGTAGTCTAATGGGTGTCCACTCTCACCCACCCCTCTCCTGGTCAGTCAACTGTCGTTAGCCGAACGGGTTTGATAGGACCGCTTAAGCCTCTTAAAAGTATAATGCTATTATTGAAAGTACTAGAACAATTAATAAATATCCCAATCTCGTTACTTTAGGTAAAAATGTGAATTGATGCTAATCCATGAGATTGCACATTGCATTTTATGAAACATTGGTGGAGCGTGTGTGGTTAACCGGCACACCAATTGGGGTTAATAAAGAGTTGCAATGGGTTCCTCGATCTTACCATTGTTGATGGAGCGTGTGTGGTTAACCGGCACGTCAATTTGAGATGGTAATTGACATCGAGAGTACCGAGCTAATTTGCATGGTTATTCACACCCGGTTTGTGATCCTCGGTATCCCAGTCACAAACAGTGGGGCATATCTGAGATTGAAACATGCTATTGAACAGTTCAATAAATCTCAAAAGAAACTAGGAATTCCATTATAATATGCTTATTTTTCCGCGGTGGAATTGGCTGAATCGTCATTCGCCTACCTTTGTAAAATTTACAATAAGATTACGGCATCCCTCTTCTATATTGTGAATTGTTATAGTTGGGTCCTAGCCTTATTATTATATTTGGGTTAATATAAGGATTATATATATGTATCTAATTAAAAACTACCTTTTTGAGGTTTGAGAACAAGGAGTATGTTCTCGACACTGAGCTAGTTGAAGTTGACCCCGATATAGCTACTCCCAAGGAAATTGCCTCGTACCAAAAATACACTGATGATGCAACCAAAGTGGCCTGCATCATGATCGCTCCCATGAATCTCGAATAGCAAAGAATTTATGAGGACTACTGGCCCTACGAGATGTACAAGGACCTTGTGGAAAATTTCTGCAAGCAAGCGCGTGTCGAAAGGTGCGAAGTGGTCAAAGCCTTCACAAATGGCAAGCCTAAGGATGGAGAGTCTATCTGCACTCATGTACAAAGAATGCAAGGCTATGTGGATATGCTTAGAAAGCTGGGTACGCCTATTGATGAGGAGTTGGCAGTTGACACAGTGCTTAACTCCTTACCAAGTTCTTATGGCCAGTTCACACTGGCTAATCATTTGAACAACTCTCAGACCTCCTTGGCTGAGTTACATGGCATGCTGCAAACAGCTGAAAACGGGCTGAAGGGTAAAAGTGTACGCTCTGTGAGTCAGCCCGTCCTGGCTATTGGTCATGGCAAGGGAAAGAAAAAGAAGGGCCCTCCCAAGCAGAATTGGAGGGAAAAGGTTCAAGTCGGGTCATCCAGCAATGCCCCGAGAGCCAAGTCTTCCGACATTCCACATGTCACGAATCCTAAAGAAGCTTATTTTTTTATTGCAAAGAGAAGGGTCACTGGAAGAGGAGCTGCCCAAAGTACTTGCAAGATGTTAAGGATGGAAAAGTGAAGCCATCACAAGCAGGTACTTACAGTATATCTAATAACTCGTCATCTTCCTGTTCTTGGATCCTTAACACTGGATGTGGTTTTCATATATGTTCTGATTTGCAAGACCTAGAGAAAAGTAGGGAGCTGGAGCATAGTAGATTGAACCTGGTCATGGGCAATAGGCGAACATCACTTGTTACCAAGATCGGTGTCTATAGATTAGTGCTTAGCAATGAAGTTAGTTTAGATTTACAAAATTGTTGTTATTCGCCAGATATGGCTGGAAACATAATTTATTTTCATGCATTGTTCAGACAAGGTTATTATTACACTTTTGATAAATTAAATGGTTCAATTTCTGTTTTTAAAAATGATGTTTTTATCTTTGAAGCTTTGCCTTGTGATGGAGTGTATGAAACTGTTATGTGTGTTGACAATTTTGGTAATAATGTGTTAAATATTGATTCTTCTAGTGGTGTAGAAAAGGCGTGTTTGTGGCACTGTCGTCTTGGCCATATTAATAAAAAACGCATCGCCCAACTCCAAAAGGATGGAGTGTTGAATCATTTGACCTAAAATCGGATGATGTATGCTAATCTTGTTTGTTTGGCAAGATGACAAAATCACCTTTCAAAGGGTCTTTTGAAAGAGGTGAAGGTCTGTTGGACATCATACACAAAGATGTGTGTGGTCCTTTCAGAACAACCACAAAAGATGGCACACGGTTCTATGTGACCTTTACTGACGATTTTGGTAGATATGGGTATATCTACTTAATAAAGCACAAGTCAGATACCTTTGAAAAGTTCAAAGAGTTCAAGAATGAAGTAGGAAATCAATTGGGCAGGAAGATAAAAATGCTTAGATCCGACAAAGGTGGTGAGTATCTTAGTATTGAGTTCATTGACTATCTAAAGGAATGTGGAATAATTTCACAGTTGTCACCTCTTAGAACACCACAGTTGAACGGTGTTGCTGAGAGGCGAAACCGAACCCTGTTGGACATGGTTCGTTCCATGATGAGTCGAGCTTCGCTTCCAATCCATTTCTGGGGGTACGCCTTAGAGACTGCCGCCCATATCCTTAACCATGTCCCAACCAAGAAGGTTGCAAAAACACCAAACGAAATGTGGACGGGGAAAGTTCCCTCGTTAGCACACATTAAAGTCTGGGGTTGTGAGGCTTTCTTGAGACGAGAGACTCAAGACAAACTCGTAGAAAGAAGTGAGAGGTGCATTTTCATCTAATACTCAAAACAGTCCTTTGGATACTTGTTCTACAGACCAAGCGAGGACGTGGTCTTTGTAGCTAGACGACGAGTCTTTCGAGAGAGAGAGATAGAGAGAGTTCATATCCAAAGAGGACAGTGGGAGTAATATTGATCTTGAAGAGATTCAAGAAACACCCGTTGAAACAACCTTAGGAGAAACTAGCAACCAACATGAGGAAGAGGTTCCCGTTGGACCAACAGACATTTCATTACCTTTTAGGCGTTCTGGTAGAGTTAGCATGCTACCCGAGTTTTATGGTTTCCATATAACTACGGATGGTGACATGTCTGTCAGTAATCGTACATTGACAAATTTGGATGAGCCAGCTAACTACCATGAAGCAGTGGTAGGCCCTGAGTCTGCCAAGTGGAAAGAGGCGATGGACAGCGAGATCAAGTCCATGTATGACAATAAAGTTTGGAACTTGGTTGAAAATGTGCCAGGTCGAAAGACAGTCGGGTGCAAGTGGATCTTCAAGAAGAATACCGGCATGGATGGAAATGTACACACCTTTAAAGATCGGCTGGTCGCGAAGGGATTCACTCAAACCCCGAGGGTTGATTATGATAAAACCTTCTCACCAGTAGCCAATATTAAGTCGATTAGGATAATGCTTGCCATAGCTGCGTTTCATGATTATGAAATTTGGCATATGGATGTCAAAACCACTTTCCTTAACGGGAAGTTGACTGAGGATATTTACATGAATCAGCCAGAGGGTTTTGTAGACACAAAGCATCCTAACAAGGTGTGTAAGCTTGAGAAATCAATCTACGGATTGAAACAAGCATCTCGCAGCTGGAATCTTTGTTTCCATGAGAATGTCAAAGAGTTTGGTTTCTTTAGAAATGAAGATGAGTGCTGTGTATATGTCAAGGCTAGTGGGAGTAGAGTCACTTTTTTGGTGCTGTATGTTGATGACATACTGCTCATGGGAAACGATGTTCCGACCTTGCAAGATGTCAAGTCTTGGCTCGGGAAGTGTTTCGCCATGAAAGACCTTGGAGAACCTACTTATATTCTCGGGATAAGGATACTAAGAGATAGAAAGAAAAGGTTAATAGGCCTGAGTCAGTGTACATACTTGGAAAAGGTACTAAAGAGGTTTAGTATGGAAAATTCCAAGAAGGGAGAGCTACCGATCCAAAGTAATGCCAAGTTGAGTAAGACTCAAAGCCCGAGTACCGATGAAGAAATAACTGAAATGAGTCGGGTACCTTATGCTTCCGCAGTAGGGACGATCATGTATGCTATGACATGTACTCGCCCCGACGTATCCTTTACCTTAAGCATGGTTAGTCGGTACCAGGTAAACCCTGGTAGAGCGCATTGGATAGCTGTTAAGAACATACTCAAGTATCTGCGAAGGGCGAAGTACATGGTGTTAGTCCTTGGTGGCAGTGATGACTTGAAAGCGAGTGGATATACAGATGCAAGCTTCTAGATAGATAGAGACAATGGTCGGTCTCAGTCGGGCTGGGTATTTCTGTTGAATGGGGGAGCGGTCACTTGGAAAAGTTCCAAGCAAGAGACGGTGGCTGATTCAACGTGCAAATCAGAGTACATAGCAGCGAGTAAAGCGTCTAAGGAAGCGGCTTGGCTGAAAAACTTTATCGGTGACCTTGGAGTTGTCCCGAGTATTCAGGAGCCCATGGAACTGTTCTGCGATAATGAAGGAGCGGTCGCTTTGACAAAGGAACCGCGAGATCATGGAAAGTCCAGACATATCGACAGAAACTACCACTATATTCGACATCGGGTAGAAGAAGGTCACATCCACGTAAAGAGGGTATCATCTGAAGAAAATCCTACAGATCCTTTGACAAAGGCTCTGAGTAGGTTAAGCACAATCAGCATGCTAGGAGCATAGGTTTGAGAGATTATATTAGTTCTAGTAATTAGATAGGTTGAAACTTGTAACAATATAAATGTAATTGACTTGGCGATTTTATAACGGAGATTTATAAATGAGTATTGTTTACTGCTTTTGTCAATTGTTTATTATTGTGTTTCATTTTTTGCATGTTTAACTTCCTGAGTAATTTGATTATTCAAAGTTCCACAGTCAATCATACTTTTAGGGAGTAAGTATGAACGAAGACTGTCATGAACTGGTTTGTAGATTGTCTAAGGAGTTAGACATTGCAGTGAGACTGCTACAACGTTCATGAGTACTTAGAAAATGGAGATTTGAGTATTGGATAAACCCTCACTTAACAGATTGCTTCATGGATTATATCACAAGCAATGTTAAGACGATAATATCCTATGATCTTAAAGTAGAGAGATATGAGTTGTAATTTGCAAGGCAATTGCTCATTGATAATGCGAAAACGTATCGGTAACTCGGTGTTATAAAACGCATTGTTGTGAGTAATCTGACTGGTAAAAGATATCATCATATGAGTCAAAGCTTATTCGTCCCTTGACCCGACGGGAAAATGATATTTGTAGGCCTCTCGATGATTTTGAAGTTGTCTGAAAGTGTTGGCCAACCAGGACTGAATTGATGTGTTAAATTAGTAGTCTTAAAGTCATAAGCAGAATCGGAGATCGATAAACAGAGTATCGGATCAAGATTGATCTTAATCCATGTCTTGAGTCTGAAAAATATCTTGTTGGACGGAGGATCATCTGATCACTTATCTATGGACAGAACTGACTGGGTCAGAGTTCGGCAGCAGTTTCTAGGAAACTGAGATTTGTTAATCAGAAGATAAATTTGACAATTAAAGTCATAGACTTATCCAAGTGGGAGACTGTTGGATTAAGTGTCAAAGCCATGACTTATAAATTGTATTTATCTTATTAACAGAAATAAAGTTCATTTGGGTTGCCCTCATAGTAGGAGGTTTGGCAGAAAGTTCAATAGAGAGAAAGGTTGATTTATTATTTGTTTAATAAATCAATAGAAATAAAATAAATAGTTTATTAATATATTTGGGTGATAATATATTAATTACAAACTATATTAATTAATTAAGAATTAATCTAGAATTAATTGGATTTAATTTAGAGATTAATTTAATTAATTAAAAGTGTAAGGACTGGTTTTGTAATTATTCAATAGTTGAATGTTGACTAGCCAGTGGGAGTTCATAGGTGGCGAGATTTTGTGGAGCCTCCACATAAATCTCGAAACCCTAATTAGGGTTTACAAGAAGCCTTGCCCATTTGATAAAAGGCTTGTCAAAGTTGGGCTCTAAGGTTTAAGTTGTACCACCTGGAAACTATAATTAGGGAACCCCTTGGGAACCCTAATACCCTGCACCAACTTACACTCTGTCACTCTGGAATTCTGCTGCTTCTCCTCTTGCTTGGGTGTGACACCATTTGAGGCAGGACAACTGTGCTGCTAGCTTCTAGATCAAAATCAAAGGTTGGTTTTCTTATCCAAATTCCTTAGAAAATAATTGTTGGCCTTCTAGGTTTTGTTATATGTTCATAAGATAGAAAAACATAGATCCTCATCTTAGGTTGCATGTGAACTTAGGTTTTCTAGTTCATTGATTGCTTAAAACGTTTCAGTTTTATCCTATGCCCGTTGACTTTAAATGGCGGCCCTCCCTTGAAGTCTCGAATTTCGACAGCACCGTATTCCGTGATGCTAACGACTTTATACGGTCCATTCCATTTGCTCCTCAGCTTTCCAGGGAACATCTTTAGCCTTGAGTAGAGCCACACCTTTTGCCCTGCCACGATGGTTTTCAGTCTCAATTTAGCATCGTGGTACCGCTTCATCTTTGATTTGTAGGTGGCCGCGTTTTCATAAGCCTCGTCCCGTAATTCCTCTAGTTCACAAAGTTGCAGTTTTTGCTATTTTCCCGCTGCATCATAATCCATGTTGACCTGCTTGATTGCCCACAGTGCTCGATTGGCAAGCTCTACAGGCAAATGACATCCTTTCCCATAAACCAGCCGATAGGGTGTAGTTCCAATCAGTGTTTTATAGGCAGTTCTGTATGCCTACAGTGCATCGTCTAAACATTGTGACCAGTCCTTTCTGTCTGTCTTGACTGTCTTCTGGAGAATCTCCTTGATCTGTCGTTTAGAAACTTCCACCTGACCTCTTGTCTGTGGATGGTACGGTGTTTCAATTCGATGGTTGACCCCGTAGTGCTTCCATAGCCGACCAAACTTGAAATTCTGGAAGTGTGGCCCCCCGTCACTGATGATTACTCGTGGAACTCCATGGCGAGTGAATATATTCTTTTTAACAAACTTGCAGACCACGTTATGATCATTGGTGTGAGTGGCTTTGGCTTCGATCCATTTTGAGACATAGTCAACGGCCACCAAAATGTACACATATCCTTGTGAAGTGGGAAAAGGACCCATGAAGTCAATTCCCCAAACATCAAAGATATCCATCACTAGAATTGGATGCAAGGGCATATGATCCCTTTTTGAAATATTTCCTAGCTGCTGACAATTAATACACTCCTTGGCTGTCTGGTATGCATCCTTGAATATTGTTGGCCAGTACAATCCAGACTCCAAAATCTTGTATCCCGTCCTTTTCGCGCTAAAATGCCCTCCACAGGCTGAGGCATGGCAGTGTTCTAACACCTCGGGAATTTCGTTATCAGGGACGCAGCGATGAGTGATTTGCTCTTCCTTAACCTTGAAGAGTTCGGGATCGTCCCAGATAAACCTTTTAGCATATGTGCAGAACTGTTTTTGCCTCTGCTTCGTCCAGTGTGCCACCATTGCTCCCGTGGCTAGAAAATTAATGTAGTTCGCATACCATGGTGCACCAGTAAGTTCCAACAGCTGCTCTTCAGGAAATGTGTCTTTTATACCTGCTTCCAATCCTTCTGCTGGCAGTCTTGAGAGGTGATCAGCTACCACATTCTCCGTTCCTTTCTTATATTTTATTTCCACGTCAAATTCTTGGAGCAACAATATCCATCTTATCAGCCTTGGCTTTGATTCCTTCTTTGTGAGCAAATGGCGAACAAAATTGTGGTCAGTGTAAACCACCACCTTCGACCCCCATATGTAAGATCTAAAATTGTCCAGATCAAAAACTACAGCAAGAAATTCCTTTTCTGTGGTGGTATAGTTCAATTGGGCTTCAGAGAAGGTCTTACTAGCGTAAAAGATAACTACTGGCTTTTTATCGATCCTTTGGCCTAACACCGCACCAGCGGCATAATCGCTTGCATCACACATGACTTCAAAGGGTTGGGTCCAATCGGGAGGTTTTAGAATATGAGCTTCAACCAGTTTATTTTTCAAGATGTTGAATGCTTTGGCACATTCTTCATCGAAAATAAATGGTGCATCCTTCAACAGAAGACCACAAAGAGGTTTGGAAATGGTGCTAAAGTCTTTGATGAATCTTCGGTAAAATCTTGCATAACCTAAGAATGATCTCACCCCTTTCACTGATGTCGGGGGTGGCAATGTAGAAATAACCTTGACCTTTGCTCGATCCACTTCGAATCCTCTTTAAAAAACTACATGTCCCAAAACAATCCCTTCCCTGACCATGAAATGACTTTTCTCCCAACTAAGCACTAAATTCCATTCCACACATCTTTCCAAGACTTTTTCTAACTAATTTAAACACGCATCGAATGACGAACCAAAGATAGAGAAATTGTCCATGAAAATTTCCAATGTCTCACCAATCATATCCCGAGAATATTGCCATCATACACCTTTGGAACGTTGCTGGAGCATTACACAGGCCGAATGGCATCCTTCGGAACGCGAAAGTACCATAGGGGAACGTCGTTTTAGCCTGATCCTCTGGGTGAATAGCAATCTCGTTGTAACCTGAGTATCCGTCCAAGGAACAATAATATTTCTGTCCGACAAACTTTTCCACGACCTGATCGATGAATAGCAATGGAAAATGGTCCTTAGAGGTTGCAGCATTAAGCTTCTGATAATCAATAGACACTCTCCATCCAGTCACGGGTCGCGTGGATACGTTATCTCCATCCTTGGTATCCACCACGGTAATTCCAGATTTCTTTGGCACAGTTTGAGTCGGACTGACCCACTTACTATCAGAGATTGGATAAATGATTCCCACATCCAACCATTTCAACACTTCTTTCTTCACGACCTCCTTCAAATTTGGATTCAATCTACGTTGCGTGTCCCTCGTAGGCTTGGCTCCATCCTCGGTGATGATACGATGCATGCATGTAGTTGGACTGATCCCCTTCAAATCCGCAATTGTCCGCCCGATGGCTTCCTTATGTTTGGACAAAACTTCAAGCAAAGCCTTCTCCTACTCCATCGTCAAGTCAGCTGCCAAGATTACCGGCAAAGTCTCCTTTTCTCCCAAGAACGCATACTTAAGATGAGCTGGTAACGGTTTCAACTCCAAGGTTGGTGGCTCCTGTAATGATGGCTTCAATGTCTTTGGAATTTCCGATGGTAGCTTCTCGATTTGCATGCATTCTTCGTGCTTCACACCTTTCTCCTTCCCTTCTACCTCTTCTTGATCTTCCTGCTCAGCATCTCTCTCTTCGGAAATGTCCATTGCTTCTTGTTGTAATACTTCAGGTGTGTATTGTTGTACCAATTCATCTATGATATCCACCTGATAGCATTCTTCTTCCTCCATTGTGCTTCCTTTTGCATTGAAGATGTTGATCTTAGTCTGTTGATGCCCAAAAGATATCCCCATCTCTCCTGTACGATAGTCAATATTCGCATTGGCTGTAGCTAAGAATGGTCGTCCAAGAATAATTGTAGGTTGCTCCCCATTGGCGGCCTGACGAGTATCCAAAACTAAGAAATATGCTGGGTAGTAGAAATTTCCAACTTTGATGATAACATCCGACAGCAATCCCCTTGGAATCTTTGTAGATTTATCGGCAAGCTGTAAAATCACATCTGTAGGTCTTAAAGTACCGAATTCGTGCTTGTCGAAGAGCTGTCCTAGCAGAATATTCACACTTGCACCCAGATCTAATAAATCCTTCTTAATGTGCACATCACCCAAGTCGACAGATATGAGAGGAGCTCCTGGATCCTTCATCTTGGGGGTAATGTGTCCATAATTATTGAACTGACATACTCAGTCAATTCAATCTTCTTGGGAAGATGCGATAAAATATGCTTTTTATGAATGCACATATCCTTTAGAAACTTCGCATAAGCAGAGATTTCTTTGATAAGCTTGACTAATGGTATATTAACTTTGATCTGACTAAACAGATCCCACATCTCCTTTGCTTGCGGTCCTTTCTTTCCATAAGGTCTCTTTTTTGGCTTTTCCAAAGCCGTAGGAAAAGGAGCTGTCCCACTAGTTTCTCCCTTTTCCCATTTACTTGCAGGTTCTTTTTTCTGCTCTTGTTCTTCTTTTTCCCTCTTCTCTTCATTTTCTAATTCTTCCTTTTCATCGAATACTATCTCCATATTGCTATCCTCTTCTGCTGGTGGAGCAGCAACTTTATTGTCCACCTTCTTTCCACTTCTGAGCGTAATAACTTCATTCACTTGCATCTTTGGTGGTTGCACTTTCTCTTGTTCCCTCTCTTTTTCCAACTTCGTAAGCTGATTTTCTAATCTTAAAATTGCTTGAGTATTGGCATCTTCAGCTTCCTTAAGTTTGAGCAACAATTCATAAATCTCCTTCGTGCCAATGTTCATATTTCCTGCTTGAGGCACTGGCTGCACATTTTGTTGCCTCACCTGCGGTTGCCTTGCATCCCTCTATTGATTGTTCCTGAATGGTCGTGGCATATTATGAAACTGAGCATATCCATGTACTTGGTTGATTTTCTCATGTGTCATCGAGCACTCACTGTGGTTGTGACCTACTTCACCACATGTATTACAAATGACTTGCCCATGTAATACATAAGCTCCCTTTTCTTTCTGAAATCTCGTGAGCATCTTATTGAACTTCTAGATAACGGCACTTAACTCACTTTGAATCTCTTTCTTCCATTTGTTTTTGGCCTCCATACTTGCTATATACACCGTGTTATCCTTCATGGATCCACTAACCTTTGAACCTAAACTTAACTGCTCCAGGAATCTCCACGTATCTTCCGGTTCTTGCCTCGTAAATGTTCCACTCGATGAAGCATTTATCATCGCTTGATGTGTTTCATTCACCCCTTTAAAAAATAACTACGCCAGCTGCCACTTTGGAATTTCATGATGTGGACAAGAACGCATCAATTCCTTAAATCGCTCAAAAGCCTCGTGAAATGCTTCCCCCAGCTTCTGCTGAAAATCTTGAATTGCTCGTCTGATCTCAGTGGTCTTACTGGCCGGATAGAACTCTTGTAAAAACTTGGCCTTCAGTTGTTCCCAAGTAGTAATACTATTAGGTTGGAGAGAAGTAAACCAATATTTGGCTTTGTCCTTTAGGGTAAAAGGGAATAATCTTAACCGAAAAATATCTCTATTGGTATTCCTAGGAGTGTTGGCATTGGATATAGCTATGAATTCATATAAGTGATTATATGGATCATCGGTCTTGTATCCTCTAAATTGTGTTAACACTCCTATCAATTGAGGCCTAATCTCTATTTGAGTATCTACATCTTCAGGAATATATATAGGCGACTCATTGTCATACTCCCACGGTATGAAGTGCGACGCAACCGATTGCCCTCTCGGTTGTGCAAAATACAAGGGTGGACAAAGTTACCGTTATGATGATCGTTGTTGTTGTAAAATTTTTGCCCTTGTTGTTGTTGCGGTTGTTGTTACAATCTCCTTGGAGGTCCCCGATATCGGTTCCATTGTTGTTGCTGCTGCGGAGGAATCCATCCTTCATCCTCCTCGTCATATCCTTGCTCGACCTCCTGATATTGATATTGTTGTGGTGGAGGTTGTTATGGTTGTAAATGTTGTTGGGTTTGTGATGGTAAGGTTTGAAAAACAGGTTATGGTTTGAATATGGGTTGTTGGTATTGTGATGGTAATAGTTGTGAAATGGTTTCTTGCTGTCGACGCAGTGGGTTGCCATCTCGGGTCGGTGTTCCCCAAGCCAACGCAGTGGAAAAAGAATTGGTGGTTGGTTGTTGTAAAGGTGGAACTGAAGGCGGAGTGCATGATGGTATCGATGCGGGGGTTGAAATCGCACCACCACTAGCACTCGTGCTACCAAAGTGAAATTCCGACACTGGGGGTATAAATGGAATTCCCCCTGTTACCTCACCCAAAGGCTCATGGGTAACATCCTCTATACTAACACTACTGGGACTCATCTTAACTAAATGCCTACGCACACGGTTATTGCCCGTGGTTCGCTCGATCTCAGAGTCAAAAAGCAAGGGTGATGTATGCCTGCCCCGACGGGTACGCATGCACTAGTGCAAAACGTCCACCAAAACCAAAATGAAAAATGCTTACTAAACTAAATATCAAAACTAAATCCAAAAATCAGAAAACACCTCCTTACAGATCGTCTTATCCTAAGCTCACAACTCCCTGGCAACGGCGCCAAATTTTGACACGCCTACGTCGTCATGCGGTCAGAAATAAGAAAATAAACCTCACACACACTAGTACAGTGGTAGTAAGGGTCGATCCATGGGAGTTTGGTGGTCAAGAAAAGACGATAGCTTACCAACATTAGTGTCATGCTACAGCCAGAGGGACTAACTTCCACTTTCCCAAAAAACACATAAATCTCAAATCCAAAATCAAAACCAAGCATAAACTAAATGAAACTAAATCAAAGCCTAACCCTAGATTGCTTACTGAAATCAGAAACTATCTTCAGAAATCAGAAATAATAAACACAATCCAAAAGCATTTAAAGAAAGATAAAGGTAAAAAGTGCTATAAAACATCAACCGAATGATTAACTGTATTAAACTCCAAATCAGAACATCCAAAACATCCAAATACGAAAATAAGAAACTCTAACCTACTGCTACTGGTTGTCACAATCTAGAAACACCAAGCTAAGAGCTAAAAGAACTAAACTAATATAGAAAGTAAAGTGAAAACATAAACATACCACAAAGGGTTGCTGGAATATCGAAACTTGAGTCAAAGTCGTCGTAAGTCCACTTTAGGGTCTGATCTACGCCTCCATTTTTCGACCTAAAGGCCTCTATTTATACTTGTGGAAAATAAGAACCCGCGACGCGTAAGGCCTCTGGCCGCGTCGTGCGCCCTGTTTTCTCACGCGTAAGGCCTCTGGCCGCGGCGCGTGTGTTTATTCGACTGATTTTGTCTTTATCTTCAAAACATCTTTAATTGTCCGCTTTTAGTCCCTGATTGTAACATTTCTTTGCAAACAAACACTAGCACAAAAAGTGAGAAATACCAAAGCATATATGATGTATTTTCACCAAGAATAAGGCCCAACAACGACTAAAATACTTGATATTACTAGGCGTTATCAACTATCATTGATCAGTGCGTCACCTCCGGCAATATGGAAACCATAAAATTCAAGAGGGTGGCTAACTCTACCAGATCTGCGAAAAGGTGGAGATATGTTAGTTTCATCAACACGAGTCTCATCCTCTGGTTGAGTGCTAGTGTCAACTAAAGGTTCTTCATTGGTTTACTCTAGAATCTCTTCAAGATCAATCTTGCTCCCACAAAATTCTTTGGATATGAGTTCTATCTCAAGAAAGACTCCCCTTCGAGCCACGAACACTTTTTTCTCAGAACGCTTGTAAAACAAGTATCAAAAGGACTTTCAGGGATATCCAATGAAGTGACACTTCTCTTATTTGGGTTCAAGTTTATCATGAGCTTCACGACGAACGAAGAATTCATAACCCCAGACTTTTACATTCGCTAGTGAGGGACAAACCCCACTCCACTTTTCAGAGGGTGTCTTTGCAACCTTCTTAGTTGGAACGAGGTTTAAGATGTAGGCTGCAGTCTCCAGGGCATAACCCTAGAAGCTTATTGGAAGTGTAGCATGATTCAACATGGATCGAACCATGTCCAACAATGTTCAATTTCTCCTTTAAAACACACCATTATGTTGTGGTGTTTTGGGAGAAGACAACTGTGAAACTATTCCTCAGTTCCTAAGATGTTCGCAAAATTCAAGATTAAGATATTCAAGCCTAGTTGATTTTCTACTTCGTTTCAAAACTCTTTGAACACTTTTCAAGGTTTCTGGCTTATGTTTATTTAAATAAACACAACTACATCTACTGAAATCATTAGCAAATGTATCAAAGTATCGTTCAACGAGTCTTGTGGTGGATCTGAACAGTCCATAAACATCTGTGTAGATAAGTCCATCAAATCCTTGCCTTTTTCAGAGCTTCCTATAAATAGCGTTATTATCATCTTCCAATTAATCAAAATTCGAAAACATTATCTGACCACAAACATGATTTATGTAACACACTTTCGGATGAATCAACATTTAAGATTATATTATTACTACTACTTATGCAAACAACACATTCATATATGTCAATGTAAGAATAAATTTTGAAACAAAACAACCATGCTTATATATAAAGAAAAACATATCCCTTTTTATTATCAAAAGAAAACCAAAATATCCATAATCAATGCGTAAAATGAAACAATGTCTTGTGTCATTTCTGGCGAGTAGGAACATGTAACACCCAGTTTCTCATACAAAGTACAACCAAAAAATTTCAAACAATTATATATTAAAAATGGATATACTTGTACTCAACCCAGGAAGAACAAGATGTCATCATAAATTAATTACTTCAAAAGGGTCCTCACATACATACCAGGTATTACAAATAATCTATTTCAACTAAAGGACAGGCTCTAAACTTGTCCATCAATCTTTATCACACGCCTTCCCCTATCACAGCTACAGATACCTGCAAAATCCACTATCCATCGTCTCATACGAATAAATAGTTTTGTCATCTCGACACTCACGCATTTATCACATAGTACACCTATCCTGTTACTCAGCCTCGGATTCGTCCTCTTCTCACCCATAAAGTCTCGGGCCATACAAGCTCACCCCTGTACCATACTTATCCACACTCAAGGATAGTACAGTCTCAACACTCTACATTATTACACAGTGCATACTTGTTTACACACAAGCACTACATTATAATGCCACTTCACCTCAGTTCATTGTACCCAATACTTTCCTCTAATCTCTTCACCCAACACTATTTTACAGCACCCAGTACTGTCCTTTAAACTCACCATTCAACGCTGTTTCACGCTACCTCGTATCATCCCTTGGTTTCACCACTCAATGATGCGTTACGGTATCTCATACCGTCCTTCAATCAAATCATGGTACCTCGTACCATTTTCTGATTTCATTCCATCTCCTCTTTGACTCTAGCGGATCTCCCTCTTGGTATCGAGCCATAAAGACTCACCATCACTCCTTCTTCTGTTTGAGTCACAAAAGTCGTCACTACTCTAACCACAAGGTACTCGTTATGTGGTTCCACAGAAATATGTGATCTCAACCTCAATTACTCAATATGTAACCCCACATAACATGTGGTCTCAATCACAGTTACTCATTATGTGTCCCCATAAAATATGTGGTCTCAACCACTTTACTCGATATGTGGTCCCACAACATATATGGTCTCAACCACATTTACTCGTTATGTGGCCCCACAGAATATATGGTCTCAACCACTTTACTCGATATGTGGTCCCACAGCATATGTGGTCTCAAACACATTTACTCGGTAATTAACTCAATCTCTAGGCCAATAAGGCCTATATGAACCACTCTAGGTTCTCTCAATATACCACAAAGTACTCTTTATGTAGTTAAAGCTGCAGAAGCCAAACTTTGTTTCTACTACTCTTTTTTTTAACATTCAACTTCTCCTAGATGGGTTTTTATCCTTCCTAACTCATATCAAGCACTCGCCATGTGATATGTAAACCTTACCTCAAGTGGACACGAGATTCTCATCTCAATGCCGGTTACTACACTTTATAACCACATTTCTCTAACACATGTAATTTCAATTGATCTTTTATGTGTCCAAACGTTTCACACATATTCTACTACATGTATTATCAACAATTAAACACATATAACTCTTTACAACTACCTTTTGAAGTAAATTACTTACATACCTCATAGAAAAAAAATCTTGTTTTCTCATTAGCTGAAACTTGCATGCTTCGAATCTCAACTCTCGAGTGTACTCGGCTACACTCACATGTCTCAACTTTTAGCTCATGCTCAGCTTATGCTCATACTCTTTCTCATCATTAGTTGGAATTTAGCCTCAACCGGGATCTTATCTCATCATCAGTTGGAATCTTGTCATTAGTCGGAATCTCATCTCAATTAGTATCTCATCTCGTATTCAATTGACATCTCATTATCAACTGAAGTTCTCGTCTTCTCAGTAGTTGATATCTCATATCAACCAAAATCTCGTCTCATCATCCTTTGTAGGTCGAACCGAATGTGACCGATTTATCAACTCGTCCTCATCTGTCTCCACATCTATATTCATACACAGAATATAACAATAACAAATATAACATAAAAGTTATACTTAACTCATAAACTAAAATCTCCAGCAGTATCTTTTCCCAAGCATGTGATAGGGGCTCTCTCTTTCTCTCCTCGATTCAAGTCTATGACTCTACACTCAAAGACCTAGTTCTATTAAACCATGCTCTGATACCAACTTGTAACACCCAGTTTCTCATACAAAGTACACCCAAAATTTTTCAAACAATTATACATTAAAAATGGGTATACTTGTACTCAACCCAGGAAGACCAAGATGTCATCATAAATTAGTTACATCAAAAAGGTACTCACTTACATACAAGGCATTACAAATAATCTATTTCAACTAAAGGACAGACTCTAAACTTGACCATCGATATTTACCACATGCCTTCCCCTATCACAGCTGCAGATACCTGCAAAAACAACATAAACTCAAGTGTAAGCTTATAAAAAGCTTAGTGAGAAATCTCAATCACATTCCATAAATCTTTCTTAATAAACATCCTCATCATTCTCATTATGCTAATCTCATTATCAAATACATCTTATCTTAACTCTGAAACCTGCAAACATATTAGCTTTACAAACACTAGCTAATTATTAATAACATTAACTCGATCATAAGTATCACAATCGGTACTGCTCGTAAACTCAACCATATTCTCACATATACTCATAATAACAATCAACTATACTCTATATAGATTGTAACTCATCTCTTGTTATACACAGATAACAGAACCACTCCGACTCTAATTGGTTGTAGTATTAACATAACATGCACACATATATATTACATAGAACAAGACATAACTCTTACTTCTCAGTTTGAACATAATCTCAATCGTATATTAAATCACATATGATTAATTTCACTATTTTTAAATTCTAAATTTAGTTATCTAAACCAATTAAAAACCAATAGAAATATGTTAATTCATAATTAAATCATAAGTATAAATTCTAGTTACTCACCTGATATCGACTTAGTATTTGAAACCTCCAAATTACGCGTATCGGGCTCCTATACGCTAGACTTGGTTGTATCATCGCAGTCTAAATCAATACTATAACAACCATAATCATTTTAATAACATCTAACTCAAAGATGTAGTAATTGAAAGAGGAAAAAGGAGTAGTAACGGTAAATACCAACTCTATATTTACCAAAACCCCAAATCCGCGGTTCTACTCGTTCCACTGTTGAAACTCGACTATAATCACATGAATGACTCAAGGAAACATCCACTAACAACATATGCAACAATTTATAGCTTAAAACAAGAAATTGAATACTAGGGTTTAAAACCCCAAAAACCGAGAAGGTACTCACCTCGATGATTTAGGAATCAAGAGCGTGTTTGCAGGGTTAGATTCGAGTCTCTTTATGTTTCCCCATGAATCTCTAGCTTCAATTTGACAGAAAATCGCCTCTTTATGCTCTGAAATCGAAGTTGGGTGTATTTTTCCCGAAATGAGCATTTTCTGCACATCATATAGGTCTGTCAGGTCCACACGAGCCCGTGTGGATTCTACACGACCCCGTGTGGATCCACCGCTTCTACTGTTTGCTACTGCAGGATTCTACACGCCTCTATGCTGAATCTGCACGCCCCCGTGTAAGTCTGGAAGGCTTACTGTAGGATTCTACACTCCCCGGTGCAGAATCTGCACGCCGCCGTGTATGTCTGGAATTTCACTTTTTAAGCTCAAACTCCTCCCAAACGAGTTTCTAACCACCCAAACTCGTACAACACTCTAACTAATCATAATCACACCAAGATTAGTACATAAGAAAGGCTTTAACCTCTTCTCACTAATCAATCAACTCATTACAATTAGAATTTTCTCACTCGACTTCTCTTTCCGCAAAATCTCAACATCCGCCATTATTCTCATAAGATGATCTCTATAACCACATTGGTTTTCATCATTTTCACGTGGACAACCACTCACAATGTACAAGAACTGGATAATAACAAGTTTATCTAGAAGCAACCCAAGTAGCATAATTAAACATAATGTACGCATATTAGTTCAGCTTATCTCATATAGCCATCTGGAAATCAACTTCCGTTTCAAATTTTCTCGAAATAATTTACTCTAACTTGATAAGGAAAAACGGTCTCACCGATTCCAATGCTCATTCTCTCCGAATTTACTCCTCCAATTGCAACATGTTAATTATTGATTCCTCATCAACACAATTCATGAATACTAGGAAAAATCTAGAAATAACAAAATATTAGAAACTATCTCAAGTTTCACTCACGCCTTTTTTTTGAATTTGTTACTTAACTCTCGACACTTTGGTCATGCAAGACCCGTTTCAGTTATCTCAACACCACAACCGATTACAACTTCTCCGAAAGCTTGTTTTTCTCTGCTCCCACCTCAGCACACATATTAGGTTTTTCACCCAATATACAACTAACAATCCTCCACCAAATGGCTCCTCTTTATCTCAGTTCAACAACATACCTCATGTTGTTTCTCTCGATGTACTCACTTATTATATCCTCTCTTATGTGGACAATCCACATCACATTCTCAATAAATCATTAGCTCTATTAAACTCAATAATTTATTATCAAATAAATTCTCAGAACAACCATGTATATATTCCTTCTGACACACCACTAGTAAAGATTTTCTTCTCGCCATTTCTCCATCATTATCATTTCAATCTCCAACTCATCAGAATGACATAGAATAGGTGATATATACAACCCACCAAAATCTCTACACATCACTCAAAATAATAAATTCTGACACCGCAATCTCTACGGTGAGATCATATCTCCTTATCCGATTAATTCATTAATCTCAAGAAAATAACTCAAATTATTATAGCAAAATCCACTATCCATCGTCTCATACGAATAAATAGTTTTGTCATCTCGATACTCATGCATTTATCTCATAGTACTCATGTACTGTTACTCAGCCTCGGATTCGTCCTCTTCTCACCCATAAAGTCTCGGGCCATACAAGCTCACCCCTGTACCATACTTATCCACACTCAAGGATAGTACGTCTCAACACTGTACATTATTACACAGTGCATACTTGTTTACACACAAGTACTACATTATAATGCCACTTCACCTCAGTTTATTGTACCCCGTACTTTCCTCTAATCTCTTCACCCAACACTATTTTACAGCACCCAGTACTGTCCTTTAAACTCACCATTCAACGCTGTTTCACGGTACCTCTTATCATCCCCTGGTTTCACCGCTCAATGATGTGTTACGGTATCTCATATCGTCCTCCAATCAAATCATGGTACCTCGTACCATTTTCTGATTTCATTCCATCTCCTCTTTGACTCTAGCGGATCTCCCTCTTGGTATCGAGCCATAAACACTCACCATCACTCCTTCTTCTGTTTGAGTCACAAAAGTCCTCACTACTCTAACCACAATGTACTCGTTATGTGGTTCCATAGAAATATGTGATCTCAACCTCAATTACTCAATATGTAACCCCACATAACATGTGGTCTCAATCACAGTTACTCATTATGTGGCCCTACAAAATATGTGGTCTCAACCACTTTACTCGATATGTGGTCCCACAACATGTATGGTCTCAACCACATTTGTGACATCCGCCTAAAATGGATTCGGGTCAACACAACCCAATTAGAAATTTAATAAACCCTACTCGAGCTTACTTGACGCTAATAGGATCAAAACTCATACAATACGATATAAATTGACGTTAATAGCAATATAGCATAGTATAACGTTATAACTATAATCAAATTAAATTATGATACCATATTAAAATCAAATCAACGTATGATGCTCTAATTAAATTAAAAGAATCAAACTTGAATGCTAAATAATTATTTTGTTGGTGTTTAATCATTAAAATACTAAATAAATACTAAAACAGTTAAGAAAAATATGAAAATTTTACTGTAATTACTATTGTATGAAATAATGATTTTCTGATAATTTCATAATGTTTCATTACTGTTTAGTATTTAAAACCATTTTCCTAAGTATCTAAGCATATAAAAATGCATTTTTAATGATTATTTCATATAAATAATTGTTTATAATATATAAAATCTATAAATACTTATAATTTGACTAGTTATTATTTTAATAAGAAATTATTAAAAGCTTTCCTAAAGTGAAAATATAAATTAATTAAGCAAAGTAATTAATTCAATTTAAAATTCATTTAACATATGAATACATTAATATTCAAAACAAAATTGGATTATTGTTAATTCATCTAATATAAGAATATGTGTCTAATTATTTTTATTAACACTATATTCCCGTTTATCGATTCCTAAGCCAAAACTATTAATTATATTAGGTTCTACGATATTTTGACTCGAGCCGTCCATCGTACGACACACGCATTCCTTATTGGACTAACGTGAGTAATCTACCCCATATTTTATAATTTTCAATACTTTTGGGGTGTATCATGTGGTTCTAATATGTTCCGACTTCATTTTATTATTTTTTCACAATTGAGACATTGTTGGGACATTTATACATGAATCATTATTTGTATAATTATTGTTTGTTTACGCTACATGTACTTGTAGTGCATTACCATTTTTAGTCTAATCTCCATGACTATGCCCGTGTTCTTGAGGTACGTTATGGACAATAATAGCGCTATTGGGTTGACCACCCCGCCTTGGGACGCTGAGGTGATTGATTGCACGTGGTTGAGTGTGTATGATGATTAGATGCTCCATCCTATATATACATATATATGTATATATAGGGTGAGGACTTATTGTTGTTGTTATCATTTGTTAATCAATTTTTGATTTATAAACCGTTATCTCAATAATACTCGCTTGTCGACTTCCAAAGAAAACAAGTTTCATATTATAAATATTTCAAACTCACAATTTTCTTTAATAAAACTAGATTACTCACCAACTCTTGTAGTTGACCTGTTTAAATTTGATGTAATAAATGTTGTTGTATTTGTATTTGTATTTGTATTTGTATGTTGTGGATCTTGTTTGCATACTTAGTACTTAATTGAATCTAATCATATTATAACATAGTTGTCATGAGACTTTGAACAATATATCACGCCTTGATCGATTCCGCCAAGGATCGGGGTGTGACAGATTGGTATCAGAGCCCTTGACTATAGGGAATTAGGTTAATTGCCTTGACCTAGTCTATAGCCTCTGGGGTCCTCTCGTATGCTAGTTTATAAAATACACACACAACTGCATGCAATTCGCACTTAGAAAATCCTAGGAATACCTTTGTGTGCTAATTGCTCCCTTATGTGCTTATGTATTATTCCCGACACTTATATGTATGCATACACTTGTGAATTTTCTCCTCTTTCTCTTAAAATCACACACATACTCAAATGGTTTCAAAATAAAAATTTATATACATATATATTCCTTAGAGCTCATAGGAAATTAAAAGTCATCCACTCTAGTTGGGTAGGATCAAAGTAATGGACGCGTAGTAACTGGAAGGGGGAGGTGCCGGTAGCCCGAAAGTCATGACTAGGCAAGCATTCGTATACATCCCAATCAACAGAGGGACCAGTTTGCTTACCTGGGGACCAAAGGCGAGAGTTCCCAAACCTATAGGCCAAAGCGCATCATTCACATTACTTTTGAGCCATCAAAATACCCGACCTTATCAAACGTATCCGAAAGGATACACTCCAAAATGGTCAACTCATTGGACTATTAAGTTCCCTAATGGGCCTAGAAGTGGGAAAAACATGTGAAAACTTAGTATTGTGGGGGCCCACGCAAGTGCTACATGCTTCACATTTAGTACCCATGGAAAGCCCAAAAGGTGCCCAACACTCCTAACAATGGCCCAACAAGTGTTTTACAATCATTTTACCCAACAATGTCTACAAACTTAATTTCCATAATCAATTTACAAATAACTCACAAGTCCATATGCGTGTTTCTCATAGATGGCATTACGACCCCCATACGCTGCTCGCAGCAACCGAAGGCTAGCCGCCCTTATCGCTAATGAGGTAGCAAACGTCATCCCAACGATTGCAACCCAACTTCAAGCTCTTCAGCCGCAAGCTCCAGAAACCACTCCTCATTGCTCGTTTAAGCACTTTCGTAACTGCAATCCGCCTTACTTCAAAGGCATCGATGGTGCCACCGCACTCCTTACATGGATCGAAGAAATGGAGAGTACTTTCATCCATAGCGAGTGTCCTGAGGACCTGATGGTCCGTCACGCCACAGGGTGCCTCCAAGGTCATGCTCTCACCTGGTGGAACCTAGAAAAACAGGCAAAAGGAGAGGCTGTTGCCTTGGGAATGACCTGGTCAACACTAAAGGAACGCATGATGGAGAAGTTCTGCCCTGACAGCGAATTGCAAACTCTCGAGGAGGAATTCTGGAATCTGAAACAGGTGGGAGGCGACAACGCGACCTACACAAATAGATTCCATGATCTCTCAAGACTCCTACCTCACATGGTTCAACCAATGAAAACTGCAATACGCCGCTACATCAAAGGGTTACCGCGCCAGATCCATGATTCGGTGACCAGCAGCAGGCCATCTACCCTGGAATCCGCTATTGAAATAGCAGGTCAACTCAACGAGGACAATGTGAACGATGGTGTCCTCCCACGCAAGGGTTTAAAGATGTCTACTGAAAAGCCGACCCTTGAGACTCCCCTAATTGTCAAGTCCGAGTCCTCACACCGACACGACAAAAAGAAGCGGAAAAGCCATCACCACAACCATGCTGTTATTACCCCTGCCACTCCTATCTCCCAAGTCACCCCACAAGCCCAACCAAACAAAAAGCCGTATACTGGACCTCACCCCCTCTGTAACCACTGTAACTATCACCATATGACCACCAGCCCGTGTCGCCTTTGTACGACTTGTGGTCGCTATGGCCACTTGGCGGACACATGCCGTGTACCAAAAACTCAGCAACCATTTGCTCTACCTTCAAATCAGCAAACACAAACCCGGTATCCAACTGGAACATGCTTCAACTGTGGTGACCCCACCCATTTCAGAAACGCGTGTCCTAGGCTCGTCAATATCATCAACACTCAAGCCCAGGCAAATCCAACAATACAGGTTCCAGCTCCCAAGGGCCGAGCCTTTGTCATTACCGCAACTCAAGCACAGACTGATAACAAGGTCGTAAATGGTACGTTTCTCATAAATGACTGCTACGCGTCAGTACTTTTTGATTCAGGTGCCGATAAAAGTTTTATGTCTTTGGAATTTGAGCCTATACTTCACACACCTCGCACGATTCTTGATGAGTACTTTACCGTAGAAGTCGCCAATGGAAAATACGTTTCACTCAATGCAGTCATCCGATATTGCACTTTCGATTTTAGTGGTCATAAATTTTCCATCAATTTAGTTCCTATGGAACTTGGTAGCTTCGACATCATCGTAGGAATGGATTGGCTATCCCAAAACCATGCTGAAATAGTATGTTACGAGAAGTTCATTCGTATTCCTCTCACCGACGGTCAAAGTCTTCGTATTTATGGCGAGACTCATTCGAAAAAGGTTAGTCTTATGTCATGTACTCAAGCTCGATCATATCTACGTAAAGAATACATGGCTTTCTTAGCCCATGTGGTGGAAACAAATGCCAAAGAAAAGAAGATCGAAGATATTCCGATTGTACGAGACTTTCCCGACATCTTTCCCGATGACGTATCTGGACTCCCTCCAGTACCTGAGCTAGAGTTCCGCATCGATCTCGTTCCTGAGGCTGCTCCCATAGCCAAGTCTCCATATCGGTTGGCTCCAGCCGAGATGCAAGAATTGGCAAGTCAGCTCCAAGAATTAACCGATAAGGGATTTATCCGCCCTAGTACTTCACCCTGGGGAGCCCCGGTTCTCTTCATCAAAAAGAAAGATGGTTCGTTTCGTATGTGTATCGATTATCGGGAGTTAAATAAATTAACCATCAAGAATCGATATCCGTTACCTCGGATCGACGACCTTTTTGATCAGCATCAAGGAGCTTCATGCTTCTCAAAAATTGACCTCTGCTCGGGTTATCACCAACTTCGAGTACGGGAAGAAGACATCCCCAAAACCGCCTTTCGAACCCGCTATGGTCATTACGAGTTCACAGTTATGCCTTTCGGCCTAACAAATGCCCCTGCCACATTCATGGACTTGATGAATGGGGTATTTAAACCTTATCATGACCGTTTTCTTATCGTCTTTATTGATGACATCCTCATTTACTCCAAGACAAAGGCAGAGCATGAAAGACACCTTCGCCTAACTCTCCAAACATTGCAAGGAAATCGGCTCTACGCCAAATTTTCGAAATGCGAGTTTTGGTTAAATGAGGTACAATTCCTCGGTCATATTGTAAGTGACAAGGGTATCTTAATCAAAAGGAACTCAATATGAGGCAAACACGATGAGTCGAACTCCTAAATGATTACGAGTGTGAAATACGCTATCATCCGGGCAAGGTGAACGTCGTAGCCGATGCGTTAAGCCGAAAAGAACATGCCAAAGCATTTCATCTAATATGTTCTCCTATCTTGTCCAATCTCAGCGACAGAAATCGAGGAGCCCAACACTCGGTAATTACCGAAAATGACATGCCCACGGGAATTGATGGGGAGTTGGAAAGTAAATCTGATGGCATTTTCTATTATCAAGATCGCATCTGGATCCCAGATCGCGACAATCTTCGTACCTTCCTGATGGAAGAAATCCATAAAACTCGATATTCCATTCATCCTGGTGCTGACAAGATGTATCATGGCCTGAGAACCAATTATTGGTGGTCGGGAATGAAAAAGGATATTGCTTTATTCGTGGCCAAATGTCTTACATGTTCCAGGGTCAAAGCAGAACATCAACGACCCTCTGGACTATTGGTCCAACCGGTAATCCCTTAGTGGAAATGGGAAGCGATCACCATGGATTTCGTAACCAAACTTCCCCGTACCACAAAGGGACATGACAGCATTTGGGTAATCATTGACCGTTTGACTAAATCTGCTCACTTCCATCCCATCCGTGAACATTTCAAGGTCGAACAACTTGTTCGGATTTACATCGACGAGATAGTTAGTCGGCATGGCATCCCTCTCAGCATCATTTCAGATCGTGATGGGAGATTTCTCTCTCGGTTCTGGCAATCACTTCAAGAAGCCATGGGAACCCGCCTCGATCTCAGTACCGCCTATCATCCTCAGACCGATGGTCAATCTGAGAGAACAATTTAAACACTTGAAGATATGTTGAGGGCGTGTGTCTTAGATTTCGGAGGAAACTGGGACTCTCATTTACCGTTTGTGGAATTCTCCTATAATAACAGTTATCATTCTAGCATCGGGATGCCACCATTTGAGGCATTATATGGCCGTAAATGCCAATCTCCTATTTGCTGGCATGAAATTGGCGAGTCCCATGTAATTCGCGCAACAGTGGATTCTCCAATCGTTGGTCCTGAGCTTATCCAGGAAACAACCGACAAAATCACTCAGATTCGCAATAACCTTCTCACAACTCGTAGCCGACAAAAGAGTTACGCCGACAAGCGACGCAAACCGCTTGAATTTACCGTGGGTGACATGGTCATGTTAAAAGTGTCCCCATGGAAAGGTGTAGTTCGATTTGGACGCAAGGGTAAATTGGCACCACGCTATGTAGGCCCGTTCAAAATCCTGAAAAGGATCGGACCAGTAGCCTACGAGTTGAATCTACCAATAGAGCTTAATAAAGTTCACCCAGTATTTCATATAGCCAACCTCAAGAAGTGTTTAGCAGACGAGAACCTTCATGTTCCTCTCGAGGATATCCAAATCGACGAGACAAAGTAATTTATCGAGAAACCCTTGGAAATTGCAGACCGAAAGGAAAAGCAACTCAAAAGAAGTCGCATTCCCCTGGTCAAGGTCAGGTGGCAGTCAGCACGTGGACCTGAGTATACGCGGGAGCGTGAGGATCAAATGCGTACCAAATACCGCATCTTTTCTCTTAAGGTACTCTCTTCTTAAATTTCGGGACGAAATTTCCTAAAGTAGGGGAGACTGTGACATCCGCCTAAAATGGATTCGGGTCAACCCAACCCAATTTGAAATTTAATAAACCCTACTCGAGCTTACTTGACGCTAATAGGATCAAAACACACACAATACGATATAAATTGACGTTAATAGCAATATAGCATAGTATAACGTTATAACTATAATCAAATTAAATTATGATACCATATTAAAATCAAATCAAAGTATGATGCTCTAATTAAATTAAAAGAATCAAACTTGAATGCTATAATTAAAGTTCAAATCAAAGTAGATTGTTATAATCAAATAATAACCTATTTTTTATAAAACTCTATTTTTATAAACTCTACAATAAATTTTATAAAATTTTTATATTAGTTAGTGTATTACATAGAGATGCTTGTGCTAGTGGGAAATTATGAATACCACCAAAAGCCAAAAGTTATTCTCATGGTCTCCCACTCACACCTCCCATCATCTTTCCTTTCATTTTTCTCCCAACACATTATTCTCATCACCACTCAAACCCTCTCTATTCTTTCTCTCACTCTCAATCTCGAAATTCTTCCAAGAAATATCAATTTTCCAGCCAAGAACAATTACAAATTATTTATAGTTGCGGTTTGATTCAAAGTGAAGGAAGTGGGTTGCAGTCGATTCAAGAAAAGTGCTAACATCGAGATGGATCAATTACAAATTATTTATGAATGTAAATGTTGTACATGAATATGTAATTTGATTTTTTTATAGTTTTTCTTATTTTAGATGTTTTAATCGTTTATGATTATAACAGTATAAATGTATGAAACCAATCTTGACATATTCATTGATGAATATAACTATATAAATGTATGAACCTAATCATAGTATATTCATTTATGAATAGAATTTTGTTGTCGTTTTATTAATAGTTTATTAGTAATTTGTTTTTTTTCATTAATGAATGTAATCGAATATAAGAAAAAATAATTTTTTTTTAATTTTTAAAAAGTTGTTAAAAATATATTTTTTACAATTTATAAACAAAAAATTATTAATTTATTTTTTTAGGTAACTACTACTCAAATCCCTAGATTTTAGGAAGTTATGATTTGATTTAATTATGTATTAAAACAATTACTAATATGCCCTTATATAACGATTGGTCCAGAATCATTCTTACATTCTCAACCTTTTTTTGTTCTCATTTTAACCTCTCCATATATATATATATATATATATATATATATATATATATATATATATATATATATATATATATATATATATATATACACGATATCAAAATGAAAGAATTTCACACATTAAAAACAGATCTGTACGCGTAGCACGGCCCATGTAGATTCAACACGGCCCGTGTAATTCCACAATATTTCTTCTATTTACTTCTGTAGGTACAGCACAACTCGTGTTCATTGAACACGACCCGTGATAAAGCTGCAGAAGCCAAAATTTGTTGCTACTACTCTTTTTTTTAACATTCAACTTCTCACAGATGGGTTTTTATCCATCCTAACTCATATCAAGCACTTGTCATGTGATATGTAAACCTTACCTCAAGTGGACACGAGATTCTCATCTCAATGCCGGTTACTACACTTTATAACCACATTTCTCTAACACATGTAATTTCAATTGATCTTTTATGTGTCCAAACATTTCACACATATTCTACTACGTGTATTATCAACAATTAAACACATATAACTCGTTACAACTACCGTTTTAAGTAAATTATTTACATACCTCATAGCAACAAAATCTTGTTTTCTCATTAGCTGAAACTTACATACTTCGAATCTCAACTCTCGAGTGTACTCGGCTATTCTCACATGTCTCACCTTTTAGCTCATGCTCAGCTTATGCTCATACTCTTTCTCATCATTAGTTGGAATTTAGCCTCAACCGGGATCTTATCTCATGATCAGTTGGAATCTCGTCATTAGCCGGAATCTCATCTCAATTAGTATCTCATCTCGTATTCAGGTGGCATCTCATTATCAACTGAAGTTCTCGTCTTCTCATTAGTTGATATCTCATATCAACCAAAATCTCGTCTCATCATCCTCTGTAGGTCCAACCGAATGTGACCGATTTATCAACTCATCGTCATCTGTCTCCACATCTATATTCATACACAGAATATAACAATAACAAATATAACATAAAAGTTATACTTAACTCATAAACTAAAATATGTGGTCTCAACCACTTTACTCGATATGTGGTCCCACAACATATATGGTCTCAACCACATTTACTCGTTATGTGGCCCTCATAGAATATATGGTCTCAACCACTTTACTCGATATGTGGTCCCACAGCATATGTTGTCTCAACCATATTTACTCGGTAATTAACTTAATCTCTAGGCCAATAAGGCCTATATGAACCACTCTAGGTTCTCTCAATTATACCACAAAGTACTCTTTATGTAGTTACTCAAATGTCCTCTGACATCTCTGTCACAAATATCTCATTATGTGACAACTCCAAATCATAGAATTCAACACTCAACATGTCAACTCATAATCAGCTATGGTGCGTAATCAACTACACACTCATCGTCTTTCTCAACTCATACTCTTTTGACTATTTCATCCATTCATTGTGATCAATAATAAGTACTAGTTATGTGGTCCCACAAAATATGTGGTCTCAACCGCAAAGTACTCGTATACAGAAATCTCGTCATATCTGTGAAACAACTAGCAATATATATATATATATATATATATATATATATATATATATATATATATATATATATATATATATATATATATATATATATATATATATATATATATATATGTATATATATATACGATATCAAAATGAAAGAATTTCACACATTAAAAACATATCTGTACGCGTAGCACGGCCCATGTAGATTCAACACGGCCCGTGTAAATCCACAATATTTCTTCTATTTGCTTCTGTAGGTACAGCACGACTCGTGTTCATTGAACACGACCCGTGTTAAAGCTGCAGAAGCCAAAATTTGTTTCTACTACTCTTTTTTTAACATTCAACTTCTCCTAGATGGGTTTTTATCCATCCTAACTCATATTAAGCACTCGTCATGTGATATGTAAACCTTACCTCAAGTGGACACGAGATTCTCATCTCAATGCCGGTTACTACACTTTATAACCACATTTCTCTAGCACATGTAATTTCAATTGATCTTTTATGTGTCCAAACATTTCACACATATTCTACTACATGTATTATCATCAATTAAACACATATAACTTGTTACAACTACCCTTTTAAGTAAGTTACTTACATACCTCATAGCAACAAAATCTTGTTTTCTCATTAGCTGAAACTTGCATACTTCGAATCTCAACACTCGAGTGTACTCGGCTACACTCACATGTCTCAACTTTTAGCTCATGCTCAGCTTATGCTCATACTCTTTCTCATCATTAGTTGGAATTTAGCCTCAACCGGGATCTTATCTCATCATCAGTTAGAATCTCGTCATTAGCCGAAATCTCATCTCAATTAGTATCTCATCTCGTGTTCAGTTCGCATCTCATTATCAACTGAAGTTCTCGTCTTCTCATTAGTTGATATCTCATATCAACCAAAATCTCGTCTCATCATCCTCTGTAGGTCCAACCGAATGTGACCGATTTATCAACTCGTCCTCATCTGTCTCCACATCTATATTCATACACAGAATATAACAATAACAAATATAACATAAAAGTTATACTTAACTCATAAACTAAAATCTGCAGCAGTATCTTTTCCCAAGCATGTGATAGGGGCTCTCTCTTTCTCTCCTCGGTTCAAGTCTATGACTCTACACTCAAAGACCTAGTTCAATTAAACAATGCTCTGATACAAACTTGTAACACCCAGTTTCTCATACAAAGTACACGCAAAAAATTTCAAACAATTATACATTAAAAATGGGTATACTTGTACTCAACCCAGGAAGACCAAGATGTCATCATAAATTAATTACATCAAAAGGGTCCTCACTTACATACCAGGCATTACAAATAATCTATTTCAACTAAAGGACAGGCTCTAAACTTGTCCATCAATCTTTATCACATGCCTTCCCCTATCACAGCTACAGATACTACAAAACAATATAAACTCAAGTGTAAGCTTATAAAAAGCTTAGTGAGAAATCTCAATCATATTCCATAAATCTTTCTCAATAAACATCCTTATCATTCTCATTATGCTAATCTCTTTAGCAAATCCATCTTCTCTTAACCCTGAAACCTGCAAACATATTAGCTTTACAAACACTAGCTAATTATTAGTAACATTAACTCGATCATAAGTATCACAATCGATACTGCTCGTAAACTCGACCATATTCTCACATATACTCATAATAACAATCAATTATACTCAATATAGATTGCAACTCATCTCTTGTTATACACAGATAACAGAACCACTCCGACTCTAATTGGTTGTAGTATCAACATAACATGCACACATATATATTACATAGAACAAGACATAACTCTTACTTCTCAGTTTGAACATAATCTCAATCGTATATTAAATCACATATGATTAATTTCACTATTTCTCAATTCCAAATTTGGTTATCTAAACCAATTAAAAACCAATAGAAATCTGTTAATTCACAATTAAATCATAACAATAAATTCTAGTTACTCACCTGATATCGACTCAGTATTTGAAACCTCCAAATTACGCGTATCGGGCTCCTCTACGCTAGACTTGGTTGTATCACCGCAGTCTAAATCAATACTCTAACAACCATAATCATTTCAGTAACATCTAACACAAAGATGTAGCAATTGAAAGAGGAAAAATGAGTAGTAACGGTAAATACCAACTCTATATTTACCGAAACCCCAAATCCGCGGTTCTACTCGTTCCACCGTTGAAACTCGACTATAATCACATGAATGACTCAAGGAAACATCCACTAACAATATACTAACAGCATATGCAACAATTTATAGCTTATAACAAGAAATTGAAAACTAGGGTTTAAAACCCCAAAAATCGAGAAGGTACTCACCTCGATGATTTAGGAATCAAGAGCGTGTTTGCAGGGTTAGATTCGAGTCTCTTTGTGTTTCCCCACGAATCTCTAGCTTCAATTTGACAGAAAATCGCCTCTTTATGCTCTGAAATCGAAGTTGGGTGTATTTTTCCCGAAATGAGCATTGTATGCACATTATATAGGTCTGTCAGGTCCACACGAGCCCGTGTGGATTCTACACGACCCCGTGTGGATCCACCGCTTCTACTGTTTGCTACTACAGGATTCTACACGCCTTCATGCTGAATCTGCACGCCCTCTTGTAAGTTTGGAAGGCTTACTGCAGGATTCTACACGCCCCCGTGCAGAATCTGCACGCCCCCGTGTAAGTCTAGAATTTCACTTTTTAAGCTCAAACTCCTCCCAAACGAGTTTCTAACCTCCCAAACTCGTACAACACTCTAACTAATCATAATCACACCAAGATTAGTACATAATAAAGGCTTTAACCACTTCTCACTAATCAATCAACTCATAACTCAAAGGTAATCATAAAAGATTGCCACACAAATCTAAATAATTCAAAGCTAGAACCATACTAATTTATAAGGTAATAACTCTACTTACCTTAGTAAGTATCTCAAAATGAAAATGGGTCTTACAAGTTCTCTCCTCCTTCAAAAGATTTCGTCCTCGGAATCTCTTAGAATAGGTATGGTCTATACAACCACCTTACCATCGTAATCACACACCACATAAAATGGCTTATTCCGTCCTCTAATCTGCTCATGTGTCATGTACATATCATTACATCTCGGTTACTTCTAATATGGATATAAAACTCAAGCTTCCTCGGTTAACAGTACAATTAGAATTTTCTCACTCGACTTCTCTTTCTGCAAAATCTAAACATCCGCCATTATTCTCATAAGATGATCTCTATAACCATATTGGTTGTCATCATTTTCACGTGGACAACCACTCATAATGTAGAAGAACTGGATAATAACAAGTTTATCCAGAAGCAACCCAAGTAGCATAATTAAACATAATGTACGGTCTCACCTATTCCAATACTTATTCTCTTCGAATTTACTCCTCCAATTGCAACATGTTAATTATTGATTCCTCATCAACACAACTCATGAATACTAGGAAAAATCTAGAAATAACAAAATATTATAAACTATCTCAAGTTTCACTCACGCCTTTTTTTAATTTGTTATTTAACTCTCGACACTTTGGTCATGCAAGACCCGTTTCAGTTGTCTCATCTCCACAACCGATTACAACTTCTCCGAAAGATTGTTTTTCTCGGCTCCCACCTCAGCACACATATTAGGTTTTTCACCCAATATACAACTAACAATCCTCCACCAAATGGCTCCTCTTTATCTCAGTTCAACAACAAACCTCATGTTGTTTCTCTCGATGTACTCACTTATTATATCATCTCTTATGTGGACAATCCACATCACATTCTCAATAAATCATTAGCTCTATTAAACTCAATAATTTATTATCAAATAAATTCTCAGCACAACCATGTATATATTCCTTCTGACACACTACTAGTAAAGATTTTCTTCTCGCCATTTCTCCATCATTATCATTTCAATCTCCAACTCATCAGAATGACATAGAACAGGTGATATATACAACCCACCGAAATCTCTACACATGACTCAAAATAATAAATTCTGACACTGCAATCTCTACGGTGAGATCATATCTCGTTATCCGATTAATTCATTAATCTCAAGAAAATAACTTAGATTATTATAGCAAAATCCACTATCCATCGTCTCATACGAATAAATAGTTTTGTCATCTCGACACTCACGCATTTATCTCATAGTACTCCTGTACTGTTAGCCTCGGATTCGTCCTCTTCTCACCCATAAAGTCTCGGGCCATACAAGCTCACCCCTGTACCATACTTATCCACACTCAAGGATAGTTCAGTCTCAACACTCTACATTATTACACAGTGCATACTTGTTTACACACAAGTACTACATTATAATGCCTCTTCACCTCAGTTCATTATACCCCGTAATTTCCTCTAATCTCTTCACCCAACACTATTTTACAGCACCCAGTACTGTCCTTTAAACTCACCATTCAACACAGTTTCACGGTACCTCGTATCATCCCCTGGTTTCACCACTCAATGATGCGTTACGGTATCTCATACCGTCCTCCAATCAAATCATGGTACCTCGTAGCATTTTCTGATTTCATTCCATCTCCTCTTTGACTCTAGCGGATCTCCCTCTTGGTATCGAGCCATAAAGACTCACCATCACTCCTTATTCTGTTTGAGTCACAAAAGTCCTTACTACTCTAACCACAAGGTACTCGTTATGTGGTTCCACAGAAATATGTGATCTCAACCTTAATTACTCAATATGTAACCCCACATAACATGTGGTCTCAATCACAGTTACTCATTATGTGGCCCCACAAAATATGTGGTCTCAACCACTTTACTCGATATGTGGTCTCACAAAATATATGGTCTCAACCACATTTACTCATTATGTGGCCCCATATAATATATGGTCTCAACCACTTTACTCGATATGTGGTCTCAACCACATTTACTAGGTAATTAACTCAATCTCTAGGCCAATAAGGCCTATATGAACCACTCTAGGTTCTCTCAATTATACCACAAAGTACTCTTTATGAAATTACTCAAATGTCCTCTGACATCTCTATCACAAATATCTCATTATGTGACAACTCCAAATCATAGAATTCAACACTCAACATGTCAACTCATAATCAGCTATGGTGCGTAATCAACTACACACTCATCGTCTTTCTCAACTCATACTCTTTTGACTATTTCAGCCATCCATTGTGATCAATAATAAGTACTAGTTATGTGGTCCCACAAAATATGTGGTCTCAACCGCAAAGTACTCGTATACAGAAATCTCGTCATATCTGTGAAACAACTAGCAATATATATATATATATATATATATATATATATATATATATATATATATATATATATATATATATATACGATATCAAAATGAAAGAATTTCACACATTAAAAACAGATCTGTACGCGTAGCACGGCCCATGTAGATTCAACATGGCCCGTGTAAATCCACAATATTTCTTCTATTTGCTTCTGTAGGTACAGCACGACTCGTGTTCATTGAACACAACCCGTGTTAAAGCTGCAGAAGCCAAAATTTGTTTCTACTACTCTTTTTTTTAACATTCAACTTCTCGTAGATGGGTTTTTATCCGTCCTAACTCATATTAAGCACTCGTTATGTGATATGTAAACCTTACCTAAAGTGGACACGAGATTCTCATCTCAATGCTGGTTACTACACTTTATAACCACATTTCTCTAACACATGTAATTCCAATTGATCTTTTATGTGTCCAAACATTTCACACATATTGTACTACATGTATTATCAACAATTAAACTCATATAACTCGTTACAACCACCGTTTTAAGTAAATTACTTACATACCTCATAGCAACAAAATCTTGTTTTCTCATTAGCTGAAACTTGCATACTTCGAATCTCAACTCTCGAGTGTACTCGGCTACACTCACATGTCTCAACTTTTAGCTCATGCTCAGCTTATGCTCATACTCTTTCTCATCATTAGTTGGAATTTAGCCTCAATCAGGATCTTATCTCATGATCAGTTGGAATCTCATCATTAGCCGGAATCTCATCTCCATTAGTATCTCATCTTGTATTCAGTTGGCATCTCATTATCAACTGAAGTTCTCGTCTTCTCATTAGTTGATATCTCATATCAACCAAAATCTCGTCTCATCATCCTCTGTAGGTCCAACAGAATGTGACCGATTTATGAACTCGTCCTCATCTGTCTCCACATCTATATTCATACACAGAATATAACAATAACAAATATAACATAAAAGTTATACTTAACTCATAAACTAAAATCTACAGCAGTATCTTTTCCCAAGCATGTGATAAGGGCTCTCTCTTTCTCTCCTCGGTTCAAGTCTATGACTCTACACTCAAAGACCTAGTTCAATTAAACCATGCTCTGATACCAACTTGTAACACCCAGTTTCTCATACAAAGTACACCCAAAAAATTTCAAACAATTATACATTAAAAATGGGTATACTTATACTCAACCCAGGAAGACCAAGATGTATACTTATACTCAACCCAGGAAGACCAAGATGTCATCATAAATTAATTACATCAAAAGGGTCCTCACTTACATACCAGGCATTACAAATAATCTATTTCAACTAAAGGACAGGCTCTAAACTTGTCCATCAATCTTTATCACATGCCTTCCCCTATCACAGCTACAGATACTGCAAAACAACATAAACTCAAGTGTAAGCTTATAAAAAGCTTAGTGAGAAATCTCAATCACATTCCATAAATCTTTCTCAATAAACATCCTCATCATTCTCATTATGCTAATCTCATTAGCAAATCCATCTTCTCTTAACTCCGAAACCTACAAACATATTAGCTTTACAAACACTAGCTAATCATTAGTAACATTAACTCTCATAAGTATCACAATTGGTACTGCTCGTAAACTCGACCATATTCTCACATATACTCATGATAACAATCAACTATACTCAATATAGATTGCAACTCATCTCTTGTTATACACAGATAACAGAACCACTCCGACTCTAATTGGTTGTAGTATCAACATAACATGCACACATATATATTACATAGAACAAGACATAACTCTTACTTCTTAGTTTGAACATAATCTCAATCATATATTAAATCACATATGATTAATTTCACTATTTCTCAATTCCAAAATTGGTTATCTAAACCAATAGAAATCTGTTAATTCATAATTAAATCATAAGAATAAATTCTAGTTACTCACCTGATATCGACTCAGTATTTGAAACCTCCAAATTATGCGTATCGGGCTCCTGTACGCTAGACTTGGTTGTATCATCGCAGTCTAAACCAATACTCTAACAACCATAATCATTTCAATAACATCTAACTCAAAGATGTAGTAATTGAAAGAGGAAAAAGGAGTAGTAACGGTAAATACCAACTCTATATTTACCGAAACCCCAAATCCACGGTTCTACTCGTTCCACCGTTGAAACTCGACTATAATCACATGAATGACTCAAGGAAACATCCACTAACAATCTACTAACAGCATATGCAACAATTTATAGCATAAAACAAGAAATTGAAAACTAGGGTTTAAAACCCCAAAAACCGAGAAGGTACTCACCTCGATGATTTAGGAATCAAGAGCGTGTTTGCAGGATTAGATTCGAGTCTCTTTATGTTTCCCCACGAATCTCTAGCTTCAATTTGACAGAAAATCGCCTTTTTATGCTCTGAAATCGAAGTTGGGTGTATTTTTCCCGAAATGAGCATTTTCTACACATTATATAGGTCTGTCAGGTCCACACGACCCCGTATGGATCCACCGCTTCTACTGTTTGCTACTACATGATTCTACACGTCCCCGTGCAGAATCTGAACGCCCCCGTGTAAGTCTGGAAAGCTTACTGCAGGATTCTACACGCCCCCGTGTAGAATCTGCATGCCCCCGTGTAAGTCTAGAATTTCACTTTTTAAACTCAAACTCCTCCCAAACGAGTTTCTAACCACCCAAACTCGTACAACACTCTAACTAATCATAATCACACCAAGATTAGTACATAAGAAAGGCTTTAACCTCTACTCACAAATCAATCAACTCATAACTCAAAGGTAATCATAAAAGATTGCCACACAAATCTAAATAATTCAAAGCTAGAACCATACTAATTTATATGGTAATAACTCTAGTTACCTTAGTAAGCATCTCAAAATGAAAATGGGTCTTACAGAACAATCTAATAATCTAATTGAAAAACACCACTAGTCAGCATGAGTTTGTATCCTCAATCCTTATAACAGCAGCAGTGCTTTTGTCTCCCATGATTAGGTCGACTTCCCATGCTTCAGCTTCCTACTTTCAATCGGTCCCTGCATACTAGCGTAAATGTGAGTACTGCACCCTGTATCAAGGACTTCAAGAATAAGAAGTTGATATATTATGGAGTTCAGATATACCCGAGGTGCCAAACTCTTTAGCTTTCAACTGCTTGATCTAATGTCTTGAGCGTCTTCCATTTCTTATCTTGATTTTGGTTAAAACATATCCCATCCTGAGGATTCCCAGTTTGAGGCATCTCAGAATTGGCTTATAGTTTGCCTTAGGTCGTTTCTTCTTGACATCTCTTTCCATAGGAGCCAATTCAGGAGTAGTTAAACTGGAGGATCCATGTATGTCCATGTAAGATACATACATTTTTACATGCCATGCCTTTTCATTATAGACTTATCCATATTACCCATCTTATAGATCTAGATGAATAGGTCATATGAGCTTGCCACGGAGTTAAGGATAATACCGGTACCTAACTCCCGACTGATAGGAAAGCCAAGTCTTTCCAGCCTGTCAATGTATGCCTCGATCTTAAGGACGTAAACATTAACATTGCCTCCTTCCTCTAACTTACACTCTATAAGGTCTTTCATTATCTTGATTTGTTCTTGACTAACCTACTTTTGGAACATGTCCTTGAGCAGGTTAACTATGTCATATGGACCAAGATATTCTAAGTCCTTTCGGATCTCAGGAACCATCGTCAACAAGATAAGGCAAAGGACTTCATCATACTTATCAAGATGATTCTCATATTCGTCTTTGAAATCTCTTATAGTTTTGTTTAGAGGTGGTTCAGGAAGAAGTTTCTCAATAGTATAAAGCTTTATTTCCAACCTGAGAACTATTCTACAAGTATGAAGTCAGTCTAAGTAATTTAGAACATCAAGCTTGTCCATACCATGGATGTATTGCATTGAGAATTTTCTGAGACCGCCTGTCACTATCTATAACAGATTGTTTTAGTTAATTTGATTTAATCCTTAAAAATAATTACCCAAATATTATTTAACAAGGCTAGGATCCAACAATTTACTTCATGGTGTGAAGAGGGATGTCGTAGTCACAACATAAAGGTTATTCAAGTAGATAAGCTATTTATCAATTTCAGTCACTATGAAATTCCTAGATCTTTGAGATTCATTAACTAAGGCTAATTGAATGTTTATCTAGATTATGCTCATCTTAGTCCATGACAGGGATCCCGTGGATCAACGATTAGATAATGGATCAACCATGCAAAAACCGCATGATTCCTGACTCAATGTATGCTTGAGTATTGCGTGTGCCACATCATCATCAATTATAATCTCAATTTAACGTGTCGATAAACCGCACTCGCTCCGTCAACAGATTATAAAGAAATTTTCTATTTTTCATGGGTAGCATATGATTACACAGATTATAAAGAAAATGTGTATTTTTTATGGGTAGCATATGATTCACGTTTTATTTTAGTTTAAAACTGGTTTTTATTTTAATACTTTAAGTTAATAGTTTTTAACTTGAAACATTGCCCTATCAAACCCTTTCGGTAACTCCATTCAATAAAATGTGGCAGACGGTGAGGGTGGTAAGCAATGAATGCTATTTAAAAATTGGTCTCATGAGGAATCAAAGAAACCTCCTTCAAACCTTCTAAACACATTTTAGAGAGTGGGTGAGCCTAGTCATGGTTTGACCAATGTTTTTGTTGTAATCTTTACTTATACATAGATACAATTCGAGTTTATAAATAAAATTTTAAAGCTTTTTAAACTTTATGTTTATCTATTAATTCTATTAGCATAATGTTAATAATTAATTTAAACATTACCCAATATTATTTAATCATGTTTTCATATTAGGTACTTTAGTGTTAAACTTAGAGGCAAAGCAAGTTAGGGTTGTAAACCCTACCTGTCATGAAACCCTAGTTTTCTAGAATCCCTAGTTCAAGAAACCCTAATGCATAACAAAAGGCCCAAGGTCACTATCAAAACCCTAAAAATTTTTAGAAACACTCTTGCAAAACCCTAGATCTCGAAAAACATCATATGCAATTTCAAGAATAGGCATTCTAGCATAAACCCTAATATTGAAATTCATATCATGCAAATTCAAAAAGGATTCTGGCGTAAACCCTGAAATCTCAAAAACAATAAGCAGTCAAACACAATTTCACAATTTAATTTGCATATGAAAGTGCATACAACTCATGAACAAAGGCTCCGATAACACTGAAGCGATTTGATCAAAAATAACAAAAACAATTTACAGCGGAAGACTTACCAAGATCAAATTAATTGTTCATACAAAACATAACAAGGATCATACTGTTCATATATAACTGTAGCAACTAAAAGATGAACACAAAAAACTTACCTCTATGTTTGTAGTAAATCTCTTTGCTTGAGATCTTGTTCTTGCCACTTTGAATTGGATGAAGAGGATCCAAGCCATAATCCTATCTTTTCATTCACACCCAAGAACTCCAAAAAACCAAACTGACAGAGGATATACAAGGGAGGAGGCAAGAGATCACAAACCCTAGAAGGGTTTGTCATTTTCATAGAATAGGAGGGAGAGGGAGAAGGTGGGCTCAAAAGGGAGGCAAAAGGGATTCTAGGGTTTGATCCCTAGCTCTCTATTTACAGGGAAGCCCAATTAGGGTTTCCAAAGTTATGAGCCTCCTTCCACTTAACCCTTGGAATGTTTCTATTAATTAAACTCTTTAATTAGTTAACATCCAGCCATTGTAATTAATTATTCCAAATTAACTTCTAATTAACTCCATATTAGTTTTTAATTAATTTATCATAACATGACAAATTAATAAACTTATTTATCCTAATTTATTTCTGTCACTAATTTGCTTTTACTGGGTCATGAGGGCAACCCAAAAGGACCCTACTATTATTAGAAATATCACCAACAAGTAATGACCTTAGACACTACATCCAACATATAAAAACTTCTTGATGTTAAAAATTAATGTATTTTTAGAACATAAAGTACATTTCTGTTTTAGTACTTGAACCTGAATAGTTGTATAAGTGGAATTTGGGAGATTGTGATAACTACAAATTCTTATAAGGAGTAAGTTGACTTATAATTAATATTTAGTGGCAATACTTGGAATAGTAGAAGTAATGAGGCTTAACAATCAAAGAAAATGAAAAAAACTGGAAATGGAAAAATCCCTTCTTAGGGTTTAATGTCCATTGTGATTCGGAATAGAGAAAGAGATAGTGTGTGTGTGTGTTCTTGGAATATTTATATGAAAAGGGGATAATCTACAACTTTGGACTGAAGGAGAGTGCTCAATCCAGCATTAAAGGTCTCAAATTATTCATTTTCATCCTAGATATAATGATTTGGTTGGAAAATGATGAAATGACAGAAACCCAAATATTTGAATTAAAAATTGGGATTAGGATGTTACTTGACAATCTAGAAAATACTACAACAATTAGTTGAATGTTTAAAGTCCTTACCAATTAGTAGAAACCATCAAAATTGGTTCATAAGATGATTTGTGAAGGTTGAATGGTGAAATGGGCAAGAACCTTGAGTTTGTTCAAGAATGGTTAATTGGGTCACTTGGTACAACATGTATGGAAGTTTATATATCCCGCATATATAGGACCACTGAAATATGGAAAAAACTTACAGGACATGGCACATAATGTAAGTACTATGGTACAACATACACCTAAACTAGTATAACTTATATTAGTTTAGAACAACATTCATGAAGTTTTTGTTATTTTAAAAAAAATGTCATTAGCACCTCACTCTAAAGTGCTTTAAGAAAAAAATAGAAAGAAAATTACATACCGGCAACATATTCTTTTTCATGGCTCGAGGACCATATCTGAAACAAAACTAAAACATGAGGACGATATTGGAAAAAAAAAATCAAATTTTAGACTAAACTTGAGATTTTATGTAAAAGGTGGCAAAACGACCAATTTAACATTTTATTTTATAATAAGTTCAAAAAACAAATTTGTTAAAGAGAATGTTTTTGTAAAAGAAGGTTTGTAAAAGATCTATTTATAAAGCACTTATATTCTCATAAAAACATGTCTACAAATATAAGTTTGTATAAATAAACAAAAAGTTTGTAGAAAAGTAAGGTCGCATGGAGAATAATATCAATATGTTATGATAAAAATATTGACTTTTTTGTAAAAAAAACCTAAAAAAATTAAATTTGCTTTTATTATAATATTTTCATAAAAAGGTTTTTACAGATAAAAATAAAGTGTTTAATTGAGGGTATAAAGTGTTTAATTGAGGGGGTTCGGTAAGAAGACAATACATATATTATCAACATAGTGGGTTACTTCAATGGTAAATAGGTTGGAGTTCAAATCATTTTCTTTTCATCGTCTTTTAAGTGCTTACATTGCATCGCATAGTTGAATGCACTCAATGCCCACTGTTATATAAACAAAATCAACATGTCTTTCGAAATAATGGTAACTAGAAAACCTACTAAATATGTCACATAAAAAACATTGATCCGTATTTTAATTGTTAAAAAATATTAAATCTATTTTCAGAAAATGACCAAATCTTATGTTTTCATATAAATAACCCTATATGAAAACAATTGTCCTCTAAGACTAAAACACCCTAGTATGTCTTGTTTATAGCAATATGGAAATTTAACTCAAAATAACGATTTAAGAATATTTCATTTAGATGGAGATCCTAAACATAGTCTCTCTTTTTAATTTTAAGAGATTACCAAAATGTTTATGATGATTATAACAATTTGCAAAATATGACAAAGTATAAGTTATAACATGGTCTAAATATTCTAAGCAAGCATATTATAATCGGTTCAGCTACTTCTCACTTCCAAAAGCTCATTAAATCTTGACCACTAATTTGAGCACATGTGAAAAGGAAAGTAGTAGCTAGGTTTGTAAAACCTAGTCAAATACATAAAATGACACCATATATATAGTTTACACATTTTATATTATAACGCAAAAAAAAAATCATAATTTAAGATTCCATATTTGAAATGTACCATTTCCCAACCGTATTATCTACTCTCATAACCCAATTACACATCATATAGGGAAGATCCTAGATCTCTCCAAGGAATAATGTTTCCCCATCCCTCAGGGAATTTTCCATGATCTCACCAAGAAATATTATATGGTCTCAAAAGCTCCAATCTATCAGCGATTACCCTTGATTTCTCCAAGGGTGAACTCAGGTTAGCTAGACCCAGATTCGAAAAGTGTATATCAAATTTAAGTTTCGACCATATAAGTGTCCATAATCCAATATGTAATGAATGTAAGATAATTTCATATGATATGACACAATCTACCAAATAACAAAAGAATAATTTTTAAGGGCACTCACTTTTAAAACCTTGAGAACGGCATTTTTTTTGGAATTTGATAAATCTCAAAACATTAACTCAATGACACAAAATAATCATTATCAAAAGAAAAAAATAGTTGAAAGAAAAATCCCAATGTAGGTTACGTGCTCAAAGGATTATGTATTCACTTCAAACGTATATGAACTCTCCCAAAGGCTTCTATAAATGTAATACGGATCATACAACACTTATACATAAACAATTAAGCTACATTAACAAACACTAACTAACCTTAGTTCTATTAATTTGTATTATATATGTTAGTTAAGTTATTTGATCATTTAAACACTCTTAACATGTTCTTAGGAACGCATAGGAAGCAACCAAACGACCACCACCATCGGACCTTAAATAGGTAGGATAGATATATCATGTCAAATAGAGGGTTCATACAGCCCGTGTAAAAATACACTAGCATGTTACACAACCATGTAATTGTGTATATTGATAACGTAAAACAAGCTTTATAAAGGTATCCATGAATATTATATCAACTCCAAGTCATTAAACTCAACTTAAGCTTCAAAAGAGGAAGATGAATACCTTATAGAGGTTCCATTACGATAGAAGATGAACAATTACAACTAATCTTCATGTCTAATTAATAACATTTTAAATATACTTCGAGACATCTTAAATCTCTCTTCTTTCACAAAAATCGTATCTACCAAATGACACTTACAGTCCCCAATGTCTTAAGACTTCACCATTCTCTCATATTGTCAAATTTGGTCCCTCAACTTAAGGGATGGTTTGAAGTTATCATGGTCGATCTAGTTATCTCATAATTAGTCCAAATGTTAGCTTTTAACCCCTACTACTCCTAAGGTATATCTGTTGTGATATTGAATGGTCAAGTACAAATGTTATAATTTGATGATATTTTTTGTACTAAATAAAGTTGAATAATATTTTTTATATAATTTTGAAACTTTATTTTACTTCTTCGTTATTTTTCTTTAACCCCTTATAACCAGTGATAAAAACATGTGTCTTTTTGAACAAAATTGATAAATTAATCATATAAATATCTATAGAAATAATATACTTTGACGATATCTTTTTATTAAATCAAATTAGGGCGTGTTTGGATAAGCTTATTTAGCTCATAAGCACTTTTGAGCAAAAGTGCTTATGAGCTTATGGCTTTTTAAAACGGAGTTTTTAAAAAAGTGTTTGGATAAGCTTATGTGGTGGGGAAAAATTAAGAGTAAACTGCAAATTTGGTCCCTGTGGTTTACACAAAAGTGTGACTAAGGTCCAAAAAGTTTTGGACTTGCAGCAGTCGTCCAAAAAGCGAAAAGGTTTGTGGATTTGGTCCCTGAGGCAAACAGCCGTTACCTTAGACCCGTTAAGTAGAGCACGTGCCCTCCATGTGAGGGCATTTTCGTCTTTTCAATACTGGTGTATATCACCGTTGCTTTAACTCGTTACCGCAAATTGTCTCTTCGTCTTCATCAGCTCCCAAGAAATCGTACGACTGAGGAGTAAAAAACCCTAATCTTGCCCACTGTAACTTCGAATTCGTAGATGGTGTTGACAATGTGGTCCATCAGACCATGCTCACAGCGTGTTGATCATACCCAACTATACGGTAAGTTTGTAACATCGTTTGAAAACTAGCTATTTCTATTTCATAAGCTTACCTTTCATCGTTTTTGAAGTTGGATATCCCACCATGTTCACTATTGAACTTCATCATGGTGGGAAGTTCACCAAATTTCCAGGTACTAGATACATTGAAGGCTCTGTGAGGCACATTGACCTGGTGGATATAGATGAGTTTTCTATGCACGAAATGGACGCGATCATGGCAGAGCTAGGTGTCACACCCCCAAACCACGATGGCGGAAACGTCTGAGGGTGGATGACTTCATGAACAGTATCACAACAACGTTTGTACAATAGTGATCAAAGCAAACACATCCATCATATACATAATTGTAAATATTACAATAGTTCAAAAGATTGTATGTTTTAAATACAATTACAATATGATATCAAAATACATAGTATGATGCCATAGCGACCCATCGTCAAAGGTTGTAGTTACCTTATCAATTTCCTGAGAATACAAGTAGTTTGAAAGAGTGTCAACATTACGTTGGTGAGTTCATAAGATTTTTGTATGAGAAAATCCATAATCCTTTTTCCTTGTAAAAAGATAGTGTTGGAAACCAAAAAATCCAATATTTTCTTATAAATGAGTCGTAGTCTTAAAACCCAAAGACCGTAAATGTATAAGTATTTCTATACTTGAAAATAGTATTCCGTAGTCTTATTGTTGTATGAAATAGTGTAAATAGATGTTTACTTGTAGACTAATCGTAGACTTAATTCCATAAAACTAGTATATATAAGTAAATCGTACTTATATTTATACCTTTTATAAAACATAGTTTTAATTCCCACAGAACCAGTGTATATAAGTAAAACCATACTTATATTTGTAACTTGTAAAAATATAGTTTTAATACCATAAAACTTGTATAAGGAATCTCTTTCCTTGTAAAATGTAGTATTGTACTCCAAGAAAATCCAATATTTTCTTATGAATGTATCCAAGTCTTAAAAATCCAAAGACTAAAATGTATGGCGTAGCTTGTAGTATAAAACCTTTGAAAATATATATTTCCACGTAAACAAGTTATAAAGTTGATTTCCCATGCGAGACGCCCTATAACAATACTGAGACCATGTATGCCTGCTTCGACGTTCTTCAGGCGTCGGACTGTTATGACATTTGTCACCTCAGACCCGTCGGTCTAGCTGTAGCTAGCAGCTCAGGTGCGGGGTTGTCAATCCCGTATAGATCTATACACAAATATCACGCTCTCTTACCGAGACTCTGGTTATAAATTTCAGGACTTATAGTATGTACTTAAATAAGTACTGTGAAGACACGTCTCACAAAAATGTATGTATCAATCAACTTATTAAAGTTTGTATATGAAAAACCTTTGTATTTGTCCATTATCATTTTTCCCATGATAATATAGTAATGTATAATAATTATATATTTGATATAATTATTTGTCTTCTTTAAAACGTCATAGTAACATTTGTATCAACAAACTATTCCTATAATAGTTTATTTTTAGTATTCCGTTGTGAAAAGCATATATTTACAAATATATGTGAAATAACTTATTTAGATGGTTATAAAGAACTTCTTTTAATATATATTCTCCACGATAGTGGTGTAATAAATTGGTTATACCCTTTATTAATTCCAATATAATATTTCATGACTATCAAATAAAGAACGGCCAGGTAGGAGATCAAATGGGGAGGCATGACCCTTTCAGCATATAAGCCTTTCGGAAATCCAACAACCTAGCCCAAATGATCGGCCTAGACACCGCCATTGAATTAATGATGTTTACAAAATTTGCATTTCGTTTACTATTGTTATAAATGAGTATAAATAACTATTTTTATAGTATAACTTGTATTCCCTCCCTTAAAAACATGAATAAAGATAAAAAGAAGGGGTATGAACTCACTTCAATGTCGACTAGGACCTTATCGCCAATTGTTGTCAGATCGCCCGACTCTTCTTGTTTATAACTCGAACTCACTATATTTATAACTGAAATATCTATTTCTAACGCTCATTCTTCGTATATATATATCTATATATATCGAAGAATCTTCTAACAATACTATCTAGTGATATAGAGATCGAGATATGAGTTGTGAGAAAATGAGAAATTTTGAGCCTCTATTTATAGTAGGTTTATTTTCGTATAGCGGCCCTCAAGATACGGATATTTGACAATTATAGCTTTTAAAATTTGTTTATGACAAAACATACCCTTAAAATACTCTTTAAATAGATTTAATAGTTTTTATATAAAATAAATGATTTTTGTTTATAAAATATAATCTTCGAAAATCGTAGTTTAATAATATCAACTTTTTAACTAAAAGTCTTTAACGAATTAATGAAAGGGTATTAATTGTAAGTTTAATAAAAATATAGGGTTTAAATGTAAATACAATTTCCTTTTAAAGAAAAAGAAAATATTAAATATAAAACTAATATCAATAATATTAAATTTTGACGTCACATTGTTCGTATCGATGATACCGTTTTGACGGTAAATTTTCCGTTTTATAAAACGTCATCATATTATTGATAAACTTAAAAATACGTATTGAATACGTAGTGTTCGAAATGAAAATACGAATTCTTTGAAGGTAAAATGTGTAAAATGGATTAAATAATGAAGTGAGACCCATTTTATATGAAATAAAATTAAAATAAAAAAAATTTCAAATGTTCAAATGTCAAACTCCACCAACCGGTGGAGAGACTTTCTCTTCTTTCTTTTTCTTTTTTTTAAATATATTATAATAATTAAAGGTCGCTTTCAAGTTAAATTATATGTTTTTTATCATAACTTTTTATATGTAACGTTTGGTAAAAATATAAATATATATTCGGAACCGACGTATTTGTATTATTTGGACGAGTTTTAAATTTTACCGTTCACTATTCACGTCGGATACTCTTCACGACGTAATTTTTTTTATATATTTTATATTAAAAACATCTAGCTCAGCAGGGTTTGTTCGTATAATTAATTTGAATTAGCATAAATAATATATCGTATAGATTATGAAATTTACATTTCACATATTGACCTAATGTACGCTTTGGCTTCCTTGAGTTGACTTTTGTTGACTTATATGACAGTTGTCAAATTATCTACCCGTTAGAAGGAATTTCGTCCCGAAATTTAGCACTTTGGATAGATGCTCAAGGGTTTTGGAAGAGTTGTGAGTATTTCTGTTTCATTTGGTCCTCACGTTCCTAGATAAATTCAAGTACACACTTGGTACTTCTCAGTTTTCCATTGCTTTGATTTTGGAGTTTAATGTCATAATATTTTTGGTAACTAAACTTGAGTTAATCTTAGAATAAATAATAGTTACTAGATTATTATGTGAATTAGGAGGATTAGAAACCCATTTTGAAGGAGTTTAAACTTTAAAAATAGCAAAGAGAAGTTACATGGGTCGTGTAGTAGACCTTTTCGAAACTGTTTAGCCTTGTACGGTTGTATTTGTGAACACGGTTCCTGTTCTAGTTACCGTAATATCTAGTGGTATCCAATAGACTTACACGGGTCGGGTTTCGGAGTATGGGTTGGATTTTTAACAGTTAACAATGCTAACTTTAGTGGTTTGCTAACCTGTGTTAGCGGGGTTATTTGGGCAGCTTTCCTTATTTACCCCATTTACGAATCAAAAATTCTCCTAGGTTATTTTCAAAGTAAAATGTGCCAAATTTGGTTATTTTGATCGAGGGTTTTGCGTAGGAAAAGTTTGAGATGGTCGGATTTAATACCCGAAATGCATTCTCGGGTTCTTAATTTACAAGGGTAATGATCTTTAGTGTTAGGGTTTCAAACCCTAAATGTCCAAATCCGAAAGTATGCATTGGTTCACCTCATATGTAGGTTGCTAATATATGTCGTATCGGGTCCTTGTTACAATATTGTGATGTTTTAACAGTTGATTTAGTAAAATCATGAAATTAGGAGTTTCGGTTTAATAACATATGAAATTCTCTAATTGTGATTTGTATTAGCTATTGATTTCTTAATCATTTGAGTTAAGTATTATAGAAATGCCTAAGCATGTTTAAGATATGATATGTGATGTCATCTTACAGTTGATACTAGTAGAATGGAAGGTATCATATAAGATATATGTGAATCATGAGTTCTACAGATACTAGATGAGTAGGTTCTAATTCATTATTTATGACTAGATTATTATATAATTGAATTTACTATTCTTTGAACTATTTTCGTTATCAGAAGATATATGTATTTAAAAAAATGTTTTTTCGTTATCCCGTCCTCATCGGAGTCAAGCCGCGAATTTGGAAAAAGGGTATCAATTAGGGTAGTGAAAAGATTGCACCTACTGTAGATATTTTGAATTTTGGTAATAAGAACGTGGGTTGTCCTTTCAGTTTCAGCTGTAAGATACTATATAAACGGGAATGTAGTATCATTCATATCTACATCTTTTCAGTCTCATTCTTTCCTACTACTAGTTTATTCTTATATAATCTCAGATTTCCAATCGAGGCATGGAAAACGGATCACATATGGAAAACTTGTCAGACGCTGAGCGGAATTTCCTAAGGGAAGAGGGTACCTCCTTATCGTTTAATCAGATACCTCTACTGGAGTCTGGTAATTATAATATCCTTAACTCCTTTTATCTCTTATTCATTTCTCTAGCATTTTGATTTTCTTTTAAACTATGTGAGGTATAGATTTTCCAGATATATTACCGCTGGATCAACTTCAAGATGATCCTGAAGTTTTTCCTCTGATGAGTATTCTCCCTGAAGATCCACTGCCTTTAAATCAAGACATCGTTGTTGGGCAATCTCAATATATACTTCCAGGTTAAGTCATTTTGTTAAGCTTTATGTTTATTTTGCTTACTTATCTAACATATGTTATACACAGATCCATTTGTAGATGATCTTACTAATGATAATCTAAGCATGAACGTGCCCATATTGCATAGTGGAGTAGATCTAATAAATCAGGGGTTTCAAACTGACATTCAAAATCAGGATCAAATACAGCCGATCCATGATGACACTATCGGGCTCGCTTCAGCGAATCCTGAGTCCGTGGGTGGCTTTCAATATCAGGATCATTTTCAATTGATCCAAAGTAACTTAGAAAGTTTCAAGAATGGGAATTCTGGGTTTATGGTTGATTCTGGAAATCAAGAACTATTACCCATAATAGGTAACAATGAAAGTGTTAGTGATCAGGATCATACACAGTTGATCCAAAATGAAAACGTTTCAGCCTCGATTCCAAGAACCAATGAAATTCGTAGAAAAAGGGGTTCTAGAGATGCGTTGAGTAAGGAAACAATATCCATGCATTTTGACAAGCCTATTTTGGAAGCTGCAAGAGAACTCAACATTGGATCAACACAGTTGAAGCAACGCTGTAGAGAGTTAGGTATCAAAAGCTGGCCTCGACGAAAGATTAAGAGTCTACAAACTCTTATTAACCATACTCATGTTAAGAATTGTATTTCTTTTCCCCAATTTTAATACCATGAGATTGTAATGACTGAAAGTATTTTTGCAACAGGAATTGGATAATAATCCTAGTAAAGCAGACGTAATACTTGGTCTAAATAACGAGAAAAGAGCAATAATCGAGGGTTCCAGTTCGGAGATAACTGATACAACAAAGAGATTGAGGCAAGCTGCCTTTAAGGCTGTTTACAAGAAAAGAAAGGTTCAGAAGAGGGAGGAAGCTTCATCAGGGATCCATACACAGCAACAATATCTGCCTTCTGTTTCTGCTATGAGTGGTTTTAACCATGATTTTCTCAAGATCACAAGTGAAGAGAACCTAGAAGACTTGGCAGGTGACATAGCCCGCCTTCGGCTTTCAGATTGAATTTATACCAATATTAGTTTAATGGCTGTTGGTAGGGATGATGGAAGGTTCTCGATAATAGTCATTGGTCAGGTATTATCGAATTGTCATGTCTACTATGTAAGGATAGGGGTATAAGAGGTACATAAAGTGTCTAGATGTATGGTTCTATAGTATTATAAAATACTCCTATAGTATTTTAGCTTTATATTTTGTTTTAGGGTTTCTTTGTATATGGTTCTTGGTAAGTTTTTAGACTTGTTGTTCACTACGACTATTTCTAAGTACATGTTAGTCATACCTTGGACAAATACAGTTGATCAGGCTCTATTTGTCCTAGGTTTGATTACATAACTACCTAGGCCTACTCGTAGTGTTCAACTCATCTTATTACTCTTGTATTGTTCTGGTTATGACATTGTTCTAGTATGTATGTACTTGTACTTATACTTTATAAAAAACATCATTGTATTTTAAAGTATACTTTGTACAGATTGTTTTAGAGAGTTTTAGTCTCATTGTATTTATAGTTGTATATCTTAAATGGATTGATATACTTAGTTCACTATAAACAATGCTCTGATACCAATCTGTCACACCCCCAAACCACGATGGCGGAAACGTCTGAGGGTGGATGACTTCATGAACAGTATCACAACAAAGTTTGTACAATAGTGATCAAAGCAAACACATCCATCATATACATAATTGTAAATGTTACAAGAGTTCAAAAGATTGTATGTTTTAAATACAATTACAATATGATATCAAAATACATAGTATGACGCCATAGCGACCCATCGTCAAAGGTTGTAGTTACATTATCAATTTCCTGAGAATACAAGTAGTTTGAAAGAGTGTCAACATTACGTTGGTGAGTTCATAAGATTTTTGTATGAGAAAATCCATAATCCTTTTTCCTTGTAAAAAGATAGTGTTGGAAACCAAAAAATCCAATATTTTCTTATAAATGAGTCGTAGTCTTAAAACCCAAAGTCCGTAAATGTATAAGTATTTCTATACTTGAAAATAGTATTCCGTAGTCTTATTGTTGTATGAAACAGTGTAAATAGTTGTTTACTTGTAGACTAATCGTAGACTTAATTCCATAAAACTAGTATATATAAGTAAATCGTACTTATATTTATACCTTTTATAAAACATAGTTTTAATTCCCATAGACCCAGTGTATATAAGTAAAACCATACTTATATTTGTAACTTGTAAAAATGTAGTTTAATACCATAAAACTTGTATAAGGAATCTCTTTCCTTGTAAAATGTAGTATTGTACTCCAAGAAAATCCAATATTTTCTTATGAATGTATCCAAGTCTTAAAAATCCAAAGACTAAAATGTATAGCGTAGCTTGTAGTATAAAACCTTTGAAAATATATATTTCCACGTAAACAATTTATAAAGTTGATTTCCCATGCGAGACGCCCTATAACCATACTGAGACCATGTATGCCTGCTTCGACGTTCTTCAGGCGTCGGACTGTTATGACATTTGTCACCTCAGACCCGTCGGTCTAGCTGTAGCTAGCAGCTCAGGTGCGGGGTTGTCAATCTCGTATAGATCTGTACACAAATATCACGCTCTCTTACCGAGACTCTGGTTATAAATTTCAGGACTTATAGTATGTACTTAAATAAGTACTGTGAAGACCCGTCTCACAAAAATGTATGTATCAATCAACTTATTAAAGTTTGTATATGAAAAACCTTTGTATTTGTCCATTATCATTTTTCCCATGATAATATAGTAATATATAATAATTATATATTTTATATAATTATTTGTCTTCTTTAAAACGTCATAGTAACATTTGTATCAACAAACTATTTCTATAATAGTTTATTTTTAGTATTCCGTTCTGAAAAGCATATATTTACAAATATATGTGAAATAACTTATTTAGATGGTTATAAAGAACTTCTTTTAATATATATTCTCCACGATAGTGGTGTAATAAATTGGTTATACCCTTTATTAATTCCAATATAATATTTCATGACTATCAAATAAAGAACGGCCAGGTAGGAGATCAAATGGGGAGGCATGACCCTTTCAGCGTATAAGCCTTTCGGAAATCCAACAACCTAGCCCAAATGATCGGCCTAGACACCGCCATTGAATTAATGATGTTTACAAAATTTGCATTTCGTTTACTATTGTTATAAATGAGTATAAATAACTATTTTTATAGTATAACTTGTATTCCCCCCCTTTAAAACATGAATAAAGATAAAAAGAAGGGGTATAAACTCACTTCAATGTCGACTAGGACCTTATCGCCAATTGTTGTCAGATCGCCCGACTCTTCTTGCTTATAACTCGAACTCACTATATTTATAACTGAAATATCTATTTCTAACGCTCATTCTTCGTATATATATCTATATATATCGAAGAATCTTCTAACAATAGTATCTAGTGATATAGAGATCAAGATATGAGTTGTAAGAAAATGAAAGGATTTGAGCCTCTATTTATAGTAGGTTTATTTTCGTATAACGGCCCTCAAGATACGGATATTTGACAATTATAGCTTTTAAAATTTGTTTATGACAAAACATACCCTTAAAATACTCTTTAAATAGATTTAATAGTTTTTATATAAAATAAATGATTTTTGTTTATAAAAATATAATCTTCGAAAATCGTAGTTTAATAATATCAACTTTTTAACTAAAAGTCTTTAACAAATTAACGAAAGGGTATTAATTGTAAGTTTAATAAAAATATAGGGTTTAAATGTAAATACAATTTCCTTTTAAAGAAAAAGAAAATATTAAATATAAAACTAATATCAATAATATTAAATTTTGACGTCACATTGTTCGTATCGATGATACCGTTTTGACGGTAAATTTTCCGTTTTATAAAACGTCATCATATTATTGATAAACTTAAAAATACGTATTGAATACTTAATGTTCGAAATGAAAATACGAATTCTTTGAGGGTAAAATGTGTAAAATTGATTAAATAATGAAGTGGGGCCAACTTTATATAAAATAAAATTAAAATAAAAAAAAATTCAAATGTTCAAATGTCAAACTCCACCAACCGGTGGAGAGACTTTCTCTTCTTTCTTTTTTTTTTTTATAAATATATTATAATAATTAAAGATCGCTTTCAAGTTAAATTATACGTTTTTTTATCATAACTTTTTATATGTAACGTTTGGTAAAAATATAAATATATATTCGGAAACGTCGTATTTTTCTCTACGTTTTGATATAAAATTTGTAATATTTGGACGAGTTTTAAATTTTACCGTTCACTATTCACGTCGGATACTATTCACGACGTAATTTTTTTTTATATATTTTATATTAAAAATATCTAGCTCAGCAGGGTTTGCTCGTATAATTAATTTGAATTAGCATTTTATAATATATCGTATATATTATGAAATTTACATTTCACATATTGACCTAATGTACGCTTTGGCTTCCTTGAGTTGACTTTTGTTGACTTATTTGACAGTTGTCACATTATCTACCCGTTAGAAGGAATTTCGTCCCGAAATTTAGCACTTTGGATAGATGCTCAAGGGTTTTGGAAGAGTTGTGAGTATTTCTGTTTCATTTGGTCCTCACGTTCCTAGATAAATTTAAGTCCACACTTGGTACTTCTCACTTTTCCATTGCTTTGATTTTGGAGTTTAATGTCATAATATTTTTGGTAACTAAACTTGAGTTAATCTTAGTATAAATAATAGTTACTAGATTATTATGTGAATTAGGAGGATTAGAAACCCATTTTGAAGGAGTTTAAACTTTAAAAATAGCAAAGAGAAGTTACATGGGTCGTGTAGTAGACCTTTTCGAAACTGTTTAGCCTTGTACGGTTGTATTTGTGAACACGGTTCCTGTTCTAGTTACCGTAATATCTAGTGGTATCCAATAGACTTACACGGGTCGGGTTTCGGAGTAGAGGTGCACAAAAGCCGGTTAAAAACCGGTTTCGGTTATTTAAAAACCGGTTTTTTAAAAACCGGTTTCGGTTATAACCGGTCCGGTTTTGACCGGTTATTTTTTAAACGAGATTGAGTTTCAAACCGGTTTTTTTCGATTTTTAAACCAGTTCGGTTTGGTTAACCTGAAGAAAAACCGGTTTTTTAACCGGTTCAGTTTGAGATAAAAAACCGGCTAAAAACCGGTTCGGTTATTAAAAAACCGGTTATTAAAAAAACCGGTTCGGTTATTATTTTCGGTTATTTTAAAAACCGGTTTTTTTGTGCACCTCTATTTCGGAGTATGGGTTGGATTTTTAACAGTTAACAATGCTAACTTTAGTGGTTTGCTAACCTGTGTTAGCGGGGTTATTTGGGCAGCTTTCCTTATTTACCCCATTTACGAATCAAAAATTCTCCTAGGTTATTTTCAAAGTAAAATGTGCCAAATTTGGTTATTTTGATCGAGGGTTTTGCGTAGGAAAAGTTTGAGATGGTCGGATTTAATACCCGAAATGCATTCTCGGGTTCTTAATTTACAAGGGTAATGATCTTGAGTGTTAGAGTTTCAAACCCTAAATGTCCAAATCCGAAAGTATGCATTGGTTCACCTCATATGTAGGTTGCTAATATATGTCGTATCGGGTCCTTGTTACAATATTGTGATGTTTTAACAGTTGATTTAGTAAAATCATGAAATTAGGAGTTTCGGTTTAATAACATATGAAATTCTCTAATTGTGATTTGTATTAGCTATTGATTTCTTAATCATTTGAGTTAAGTATTATAGAAATGCTTAAGCATGTTTAAGATATGATATGTGATGTCATCTTACAGTTGATACTAGTAGAATGGAAGGTATCATATAAGATATATGTGAATCATGAGTTCTACAGATACTAGATGAGTAGGTTCTAATTCATTATTTATGACTAGATTATTATATAATTGAATTTACTATTCTTTGAACTATTTTCGTTATCAGAAGATATATATATTTAAAAAAAATGTCTTTTCTTTATCCCGTCCTCATCGGAGTCAAGCCGCGAATTTGGAAAAAGGGTATCAATTAGGGTAGTGAAAAGATTGCACCTACTGTAGATATTTTGAATTTTGGTAATAAGAACGTGGGTTGTCCTTTCAGTTCCAGCTGTAAGATACTATATATAAACGGGTATGTAGTATCATTCATATCTACATCTTTGCAGTCTCATTCTTTCCTACTACTAGTTTATTCTTATATAATCTCAGATTTCCAATCGAGGCATGGAAAACAGATCTCATATGGAAAACTTGTCAGACGCTGAGCGGAATTTCCTAAGGGAAGAGGGTACCTCCCTATCATTTAATCAGATACCTCTACTGGAGTCTGGTAATTATAATATCCTTAACTCCTTTTATCTCTTATTCATTTCTCTAGCATTTTGATTTTCTTTTAAACTATATGAGGTATAGATTTTCCAGATATATTACCGCTGGATCAACTTCAAGATGATCCTGAAGTTTTTCCTCTGATGAGTATTCTCCCTGAAGATCCACTGCCTTTAAATCAAGACATCGTTGTTGGGCAATCTCAATATATACTTCCAGGTTAAGTCATTTTGTTAAGCTTTATGTTTATTTTGCTTACTTATCTAACATATGTTATACACAGATCCATTTGTAGATGATCTTACTAATGATAATCTAAGCATGAACGTGCCCATATTGCATAGTGGAGTAGATCTAACAAATCAGGGGTTACAAACTGACATTCAAAATCAGGATCAAATACAGCCGATCCATGATGACACTATCGGGCTCGCTTCAGCGAATCCTGAGTCCGTGGGTGGCTTTCAATATCAGGATCATTTTCAATTGATCCAAAGTAACTTAGAAAGTTTCAAGAATGGGAATTCTGGGTTTATGGTTGATTCTGGAAATCAAGAACTATTACCCATAATAGGTAACAATGAAAGTGTTAGTGATCAGGATCATACACAGTTGATCCAAAATGAAAACGTTTCAGCCTCGATTCCAAGAACCAATGAAATTCGTAGAAAAAGGGGTTCTAGAGATGCGTTGAGTAAGGAAACAATATCCATGCATTTTGACAAGCCTATTTTGGAAGCTGCAAGAGAACTCAACGTTTGATCAACACAGTTGAAGCAACGCTGTAGAGAGTTAGGTATCAAAAGCTGGCCTCGACGAAAGATTAAGAGTCTACAAACTCTTATTAACCATACTCAGGTTAAGAATTGTATTTCTTTCCCCCAATTTTAATACCATGAGATTGTAATGACTGAAAGTATTTTTGCAACAGGAATTGGATAATAATCCTAGTAAAGCAGACGTAATACTTGGTCTAAAGAACGAGAAAAGAGCAATAATCGAGGGTTCCAGTTCGGAGATAACTGATACCACAAAGAGATTGAGGCAAGCTGCCTTTAAGGCTGTTTACAAGAAAAGAAAGGTTCAGAAGAGGGAGGAAGCTTCATCAGGGACCCATACACAGCAACAATCTCTGCCTTCTGTTTCTGCTATGAGTGGTTTTAACCATGATTTTCTCAAGATCACAAGTGAAGAGAACCTAGAAGACTTGGCAGGTGACATAGCCCGCCTTCGGCTTTCAGATTGAATTTATACCAATATTAGTTTAATGGCTGTTGGTAGGGATGATGGAAGGTTCTCGATAATAGTCATTGGTCAGGTATTATCGAATTGTCATGTCTACTATGTAAGGATAGGGGTATAAGAGGTACATAAAGTGTCTAGATGTATGGTTCTATAGTATTATAAAATACTCCTATAGTATTTTAGCTTTATATTTTGTTTTAGGGTTTCTTTGTATATGGTTCTTGGTAAGTTTTTAGACTTGTTGTTCACTACGACTATTTCTAAGTACATGTTAGTCATACCTTGGACAAATACAGTTGATCAGACTCTATTTGTCCTAGGTTTGATTACATAACTACCTAGGCCTACTCGTAGTGTTCAACTCATCTTATTACTCTTGTATTGTTCTGGTTATGACACTGTTCTAGTATGTATGTACTTGTACTTATACTTTATAAAAAATATCATTGTATTTTAAAGTATACTTTGTACAGATTGTTTTAGAGAGTTTTAGTCCCATTGTATTTATAGTTGTATATCTTAAATGGATTGATATACTTAGTTCACTATAAACAATGCTCTGATACCAATCTGTCACACCCCCAAACCACGATGGCGGAAACGTCTGAGGGTGGATGACTTCATGAACAGTATCACAACAAAGTTTGTACAATAGTGATCAAAGCAAACACATCCATCATATACATAATTGTAAATGTTACAAGAGTTCAAAAGATTGTATGTTTTAAATACAATTACAATATGATATCAAAATACATAGTATGACGCCATAGCGACCCATCGTCAAAGGTTGTAGTTACCTTATCAATTTCCTGAGAATACAAGTAGTTTGAAAGAGTGTCAACATTACGTTGGTGAGTTCATAAGATTTTTGTATGAGAAAATCCATAATCCTTTTTCCTTGTAAAAAGATAGTGTTGGAAACCATAAAATCCAATATTTTCTTATAAATGAGTCGTAGTCTTAAAACCCAAAGTCCGTAAATGTATAAGTATTTCTATACTTGAAAATAGTATTATGTAGTCTTATTGTTGTATGAAACAGTGTAAATAGATGTTTACTTGTAGACTAATCGTAGACTTAATTCCATAAAACTAGTATATATAAGTAAATCGTACTTATATTTATACCTTTTATAAAACATAGTTTTAATTCCCACAGAACCAGTGTATATAAGTAAAACCATACTTATATTTGTAACTTGTAAAAATATAGTTTTAATACCATAAAACTTGTATAAGGAATCTCTTTCCTTGTAAAATGTAGTATTGTACTCGAAGAAAATCCAATATTTTCTTATGAATGTATCCAAGTCTTAAAAATCCAAAGACTAAAATGTATAGCGTAGCTTGTAGTATAAAACCTTTGAAAATATATATTTCCACGTAAACAATTTATAAAGTTGATTTCCCATGCGAGACGCCCTATAACCATACTGAGACCATGTATGCCTGCTTCGACGTTCTTCAGGCGTCGGACTGTTATGACATTTGTCACCTCAGACCCGTCGGTCTAGCTGTAGCTAGCAGCTCAGGTGCGGGGTTGTCAATCCCGTATAGATCTATACACAAATATCACGCTCTCTTACCGAGACTCTGGTTATAAATTTCAGGACTTATAGTATGTACTTAAATAAGTACTGTGAAGACCCGTCTCACAAAAATGTATGTATCAATCAACTTATTAAAGTTTGTATATGAAAAACCTTTGTATTTGTCCATTATCATTTTTCCCATGATAATATAGTAATGTATAATAATTATATATTTTATATAATTATTTGTCTTCTTTAAAACGTCATAGTAACATTTGTATCAACAAACTATTCCTATAATAGTTTATTTTTAGTATTCCGTTGGGATAAGCATATATTTACAAATATATATGAAATAACTTATTTAGATGGTTATAAAGAACTTCTTTTAATATATATATTCTCCACGATAGTGGTGTAATAAATTGGTTATATCCTTTATTAATTCCAATATAATATTTCATGACTATCAAATAAAGAACGGCCATGTAGAAGATCAAATGGGGAGGCATGACCCTTTCAGCGTATAAGCCTTTCGGAAATCCAACAACCTAGCCCAAATGATCGGCCTAGACACCGCCCTCGTAAGTAGATCATTCGATATTATTTTTGGAATTATAATTGAATTAATGATGTTTACAAAATTCGCATTTCGTTTACTATTGTTATAAATGAGTATAAATAACTATTTTTATAGTATAACTTGTATTCTCCCGCTTAAAAACATGAATAAAGATAAAAAGAAGGGGTATGAACTCATTTCAATGTCGACTAGGACCTTATCGTCAATTGTTGTCAGATCGCCCGACTATTCTTGCTTATAACTCGAACTCACTATATTTATAACTGAAATATCTATTTCTAACGCTCATTCTTCGTATATATATCTATATATATCGAAGAATCTTCTAACAATAGTATCTAGTGATATAGAGATCGAGATATGAGTTGTAAGAAAATGAAAGGATTTGAGCCTCTATTTATAGTAGGTTTATTTTCGTATAGCGGCCCTCAAGATACGGATATTTGACAATTATAGCTTTTAAAATTTGTTTATGACAAAACATACCCTTAAAATACTCTTTAAATAGATTTAATAGTTTTTATATAAAATAAATGATTTTTGTTTATAAAAATATAATCTTCGAAAATCGTAGTTTAATAATATCAACTTTTAACTAAAAGTCTTTAACGAATTAACGAAAGGGTATTAATTGTAAGTTTAAAAAAAATATAGGGTTTAAATGTAAATATAACTTCCTTTTAAAGAAAGCGAAAATATTAAATATAAAACTAATATCAATAATATTAAATTTTGACGTCACATTGTTCGTATCGATGATACCGTTTTGACGGTAAATTTTCCGTTTTATAAAACGTCATCATATTATTGATAAACTTAAAAATACATATTGAATACGTAGTGTTCGAAATGAAAATACGAATTCTTTGAGGGTAAAATGTGTAAAATTGATTAAATAATGAAGTGGGACCCACTTTATATAAAATAAAATTAAAATAAAAAAAATTCAAATGTTCAAATGTCAAACTCCACCAACCGGTGGAGAGACTTTCTCTTCTTTCTTTTTTTCTTTTTTTTTAAATATATTATAATAATTAAAGGTCGCTTTCAACTTAAATTATACGTTTTTTTATCATAATTTTTTATATGTAACGTTTGGTAAAAATATAAATATATATTCGGAACCGTCGTATTTTTCTCTACGTTTTGATATAAACTTTGTAATATTTGGACGAGTGTTAAATTTTACCGTTCACTATTCACGTCGGATACTATTCATGACGTAATTTTTTTTATATTTTATATTAAAAACATCTAGCTCAGCAGGGTTTGCTCGTATAATTAATTTGAATTAGCATAAATAATATATCGTATAGATTATGAAATTTACATTTCACATATTGACCTAATGTACGCTTTGGCTTCCTTGAGTTGACTTTTGTTGACTTATTTGACAGTTGTAACACTAGGGTACACCGTTCCGCCTGTAATATACTACCACTTCCGCTTACCGAATGGAGACTTTGATTTTGGGCTTAGGGCTTTAGGTAACGACGATGATGTGTGTAATCTTGGACGGTACGTGAGAGACAACAAGTTAATCAGAGTATACACAGAGCATGGGGAGAACAAGTTGCTAACATATTTCATGTCCCCAGAAGGTGCAAAAAGGGTAACAATTGAAGAGATCACAGATGAGGAAATGCATGAGGTACATTCAATGCAACCAGACACCGCTCTAACCTTGTATTCGTTTGGGTCTACAACACCTGAATTTAGTAGGGTAAGGGGATGGAAACCAACAACAGGTACTAGCTCTTGCAGTAAGAGATTATGCTTGGACTGGCTCGACGAACCAACGATAGATGAAGGTGGGTATGTTAGTCATAAAAAAGCTAGTAGTTTGGATGAAATGGAAGAAAGTGGGATAAAACTACATGAAGAACACATGGATGAGGGTGGGACAGAATGTCATCAAGAAGTTAGGTTAGATAATATGGATGAGGGTGGGTCAGAAGATCATGAAATACTTAATTTAGATCAAATGGAAGAAGGTGGGACAAATGCAAAAAAGAATTCTGGCTTGGAACAAATGGATGAAGGTGGGACCAAAGATCATCAACAAACTCCACCAGAACATACGAATAATGTTATGGAAGACTTTTTAAATGCGGAATTAATGAAAGGTATTGAAGGATTTGACCCATTTGTTGTAACACCCCAGTTTTTAAAAGAATACAATTTATTTAAAATGAATATTTTACAAACATTTAAAAACATTTTAACATCAATTTACCATATAAATTCCCAATAAGCAGCATCAGTGTGTACCTGTCATGCCAAGCCGTCAATTTCACCTGTATAACCTGAAATGGTAATTTAATAGAGAAAGGATAAGCACACGGCTTAGTGAGTTCCAACATCTACATAGTATATCAATCATACATACTTAACCCCCCACAGGAAAAATACTACCATTTATCACGCATAACCTGCTATACTCAGTACACCGAACTATAGTCTTCTACTCAGCATTTTGAGCCGCGCATGCTCTGTACGTCGAGTCATGCGTATCTGCTCAGTCGGAGCCACGTATACCCTGTACGTTGGGTCATACGTATCTGCTCAGTAAGTCTAACACCTCTGCTCAGCACTCAGAGCCGCGCATACTCTGTACGTCGAGCCATGCGTATCTGCTCAGTGCATCTTGCAGACATCTCCATATTGCTCAGTACGTCGAGCCACCCTATAATGCTCAGTTCGTCGAGCCCGTACTATCTACATACTAGACCTAGACACGTCTAGTACTAACCACACCCTATACCCCAACACATACAACTATAACAGGAACGTATAATATTAATAAAATACACACAACCTGGTACTATCCACAAACATCTTACAAGCACACAAAATTCGGTAAAGCACATATAACGTCTATACAATGTAGTGAGAAACTCACCTCGATATAAACTGGGTCGATTAGCTCTGTTGCTCGTACAACACGATGTCGTCCCCACTCCTCAACAAATATAGACCTCAATTCTGCAGTTTCAATCGAAAGGCTATATCTCCTCTTCCAGACCAACGAATCAAAATTCCTACGGTCAAAAGTTGAATACCGACCTCCTGAAGCTTCGATCCAAATTTCACGATGATCCAACGGTTGAATCTCCGGGGATCAACCGATCATTGTAGCTAGTTCTTGAAAATTCGGGATTTCTCTCCAAGGTTTGAGTGATGAAGGCTTACACCGACTTTAGGAGATAAAATTTAAGGATTTTGGGTTATTAAATGATATTTATAGTTTTAAGTTTGATTCTTATACCCTATTAGTCCCTCAACATCCAAAGTCGTCGTTAAAACCCCCGAAACTTGTCGTGATACCAATTTTCGCTCTATTAATAATATGAAGTCTTAAGTTTAAAAGTTTTGCCTCATAAATAAACTTAATATTCATCTAGGTCATTGACCAAGTTAACCTAGCCCATAGTTTGGTCATTTGGCAAAAATGACCATTTTTCACCAAAATTCTTACAATTTGGTCCTTGTTCGAAAAAGTACCGTACTAACACCACCTTATATTAAACATACTTCTTAGAAATATCTAGAGAGTAACACATACGTACCAAATCAAAAGTGGTGTTACAAGTTCTCCCCTCCTTCAAAAGATTCCGTCCTCGGAATCAAACAAACAACTAGGGGTACTTCGCCTTCATTTCCTCTTCGGTTTCCCAAGTCACATCAGAACCCTTATGGTATCGCCACTGTGCTAACGGCTTTTCTCCTAACGGCTTTTCTCCTAACTCTGTCCAACAGGTCGGAGTACGGCACGGTGCTCCGTATAATGCTTCGTATTGTGCCATCTGAATGCTGGAGTGATAAATATTATTATATGCAAATTCCACTAACACCAAGTGATCCTCCCAGCGCCCACCAAAATCTATAACACACGCACGAAGCATATACTCCAATATTTGTATAGTACTTTCGCTTTGCCCATAAATACTAATCCAACAACACGAGCCCAAATATGTTAAACTTTAGCCCATTAGGTCTAGAGTCCAACACGGGATGAAAAGTCAACATAAGTCAACGTTAATATCTCTCCAATGTTAACAGATTGGTCTTACACCTTGTTTTTATGTGACATCATATCACTATTAATCAACGGCCAACATCAGTCTATGCATTAAAGTAGTCAGTAAACGACACCACTTTATTCATCTTTATTCCAAAGAGTCTCTTCAATATCCTATTATCACTAGAGACAAACAGCGAATTTGAAAAAGAAACGGCATCTAGGGTAATGAAGAGTCGCATCCACTATAGATGGTTTGAATTTATGGTAATAAGAACGTGAAATGTGCTTTCAATTACATGCGTCCTTTCGGTTCCAGCTGCAAAATGCTATATATACACACACACGTATGTAGCATCATTTATTTCCATGTTCATTTTCAGTCTCATTCTCTTCTATCACTAGATTGTTCGTATACAAACTCATATTTAAAGCTGAGTCATGGAAAACAGATCTTCAATGGGCGATCTGTCAAACCCTGGACCTGGTTTTCCGCAAGGAGAGGGTCCTTCAGATCAGACATCTTTACCGGAGTTCGGTGACTTTAACATTCTAAACATCCATTATTTGTTTTTCATTTTTTTTTCTTTCTAATGTTTTATTTGATTTTGAATTACGATACAGTCTTCCAGATATACTACCAATAGAGCCACTCAACGAAGAGCCGAGAATTTTTCCCGAGCTAAACATTAACTCAGAAGATCCGGTGCACGCATCTTTAGATGTTACACCTGATCAGACTCCATACATTCTACCAGGTTAAATTCTTTTAAATGATTGCTTCTATGAATATTCAATTTTGTTTTATCATCTGACAATTGTTATTCGTAGACCCATCTGTGGATGATCTATCTGGCTACAATCCATTCATCGACGTACCCTCAATGAGTAGTGAGATCATCCCCATAAATCAAGAATTCATGACTAACATTCAGAATGAAAGTCAATTACAAACAACTCATAACATCAATATTGAAATGAATCCCGAACTTGGGGTTGGTTTTCAATATCAAAATCACCTTCAGGTGATTCAGAGGAACTTAGAAGGATTTCAAAATCCTGAGTCCATAATTGAAAACGTACAATTACCACCGATAGAAGCTACCGATTTTAATGAATCAATGTCCATATTTGGTTCAGAAAATCAGGATCATGTTCAAATGATCCCAAATATTAATAGTACATTTGAACTCAATCTTCCGATTCCGACAACCACAGTAGCTGGCACTAGAAGAGGTTTCAGACACTCATTAAGTAGAGAAATAATAGCTGAACACTTTAATAAACCAATTAAGGAAGCTGCGAAAGAACTCAACATTGGATCGACACAGTTAAAAAAACGTTGTAGAGATTTAGGCATCGAACATTGGCCCCAACGACAACTTAAGAGTCTGCAAACTCTTATTGATCGTGTTGAGGTAAAGAATTACATTTTTGTTTTTTTTTTAATTCCTTTATATCATAATGTTATTATTACTAAAGTTGTTTGTGCCACAGGAATTTGGTAACGAGTTTAGTGGAGCAGCAGGATTATCGAAAGATTTAATACCCAACCTGAAAAGAGAGAAAGAAGCAATAATTGAAGGATCACAATCGGGTCTAACAGACAGCACAAAGAAACTGATACAAGCTGCTCATAAGGTTGTATTTAGGAAAAGAAAATTTCTGGAAAAGGGGGAAACTTCATCAAGAACTCATACACAGCAGCAATCTCTGCCATCTAATTCTGGTATGAGTAGTATTAATCCTGGTTTACTCGAGCCTGTAAGTGAGGGGAATTTTCGAGGCTCTGTAAGTAACCTAGCCTGGTTTCCTCCTCCTTATAGCTATCCCCAACTGGTTCCGAATTGGAACCCTTCCTCATCACTTCCCTACTTACACACTCCCCAAACGAGTCAATTTTTAGCCCACACTTATGGGGTTACGGGTTCCAACCCTATCGAGACCCCATACCTTGGAGCTCCTCCTCAATAACTGAAAACATACCCCTTCCAAATCCTCAAGAAGGTACAAATCAACCTAATGATGACAAAGAGTGGAGTGTAGAAGATCTTTTCCCGCTTCCTTCTGATTCTTCAGTTTAGGTTAGTAGCTCTGTAAACTTTTCTTAATGTATTAATATAAAATTATAGTAATGGATCACATGTATCGACGTGTTACTACTTTTACTTATTATTTTTGTTATAACTACCCACACCCTCAGCTAATTAGATTCCTCATGACCAACTCCCGATTCGAACGCGGATCCTGTGCTTTCAATAGTAGGAGCTCTACTACTACCTTCCACACCTATCCACGTCCGTTTCAGGACTTGTCCAGAAGTCTCCAATTCACTTTTCACCAACACATATATCCCAAGGTTGTTTCACGAACAAAGTTGTATACAATTATTGAATTATAAAATCTTTCAAATAAAAGGATTTACCCTATAAATACAACCAAACAAGGAACATAAAATAGGGTCAACTCAAACATTTTAGGACAATTTAGTCCCTACTGCATACACCTTAATGACATTCCTTGAACAACCTATCAACACCAGCATTTATTCAAAACAACAGGCAACAAATAATCTGTACACCAATATGTGGTTTTCTAGCAGGAATTTAGGCATACGTATATCATATATTACAGAAACATCAACAAAGACTAAGCACTTAAACCTTTTCCCCACTGACGTCGGCTGGCGGTACACACTGCGTCTTCACAACAACGTTCATTTAACTTCTTACTCGAAAAACAACTTTTAATTTCTTGTAAAAATAACTTTAAAAGAACTTTTGAGTCTCAAGCTTGAGATCAAAACCCACCAAGTGAGTCTGATTCACTCAAGCCAGGCTCTGATACTAACTTGTAACACCCCAATTTTTAAAAGAATACAATTTATTTAAAATGAATATTTTACAAACATTTAAAAACATTTTAACATCAATTTACCGTATAAATTCCCAATAAGCAGCATCAGTGTGTACCTGCCATGCCAAGCCGTCAATTTCACCTGTATAACCTGAAATGGTAATTTAATAGAGAAAGGATAAGCACACGGCTTAGTGAGTTCCAACATCTACATAGTATATCAATCATACATACTTAACCCCCCACAGGAAAAATACTACCATTTATCACGCATAACCTGCTATACTCAGTACACCGAACTATAGTCTTCTACTCAGCATTTTGAGCCGTGCATGCTCTGTACGTCGAGTCATGCGTATCTGCTCAGTCGGAGCCGCGTATACCCTGTACGTTGGGTCATACGTATCTGCTCAGTAAGTCTAACACCTCTGCTCAGCACTCAGAGCCGCGCATACTCTGTACGTCGAGCCATGCGTATCTGCTCAGTGCATCTTGTAGACATCTCCATATTGCTCAGTACGTCGAGCCACCCTATAATGCTCAGTTCGTCGAGCCCGTACTATCTACATACTAGACCTAGACACGTCTAGTACTAACCACACCCTATACCCCAACACATACAACTATAACAGGAACGTATAATATTAATAAAATACACACAACCTGGTACTATCCACAAACATCTTACAAGCACACAAAATTCGGTAAAGCACATATAACGTCTATACAATGTAGTGAGAAACTCACCTCGATATAAACTGGGTCGATTAGCTCTGTTGCTCGTACAACACGATGTCGTCCCCATTCCTCGACAAATATAGACCTCAATTCTGCAGTTTCAATCGAAAGGCTATATCTCCTCTTCCAGACCAACGAATCAAAATTCCTACGGTCAAAAGTTGAATACCGACCTCCTGAAGCTTCGATCCAAATTTCACGATGATCCAACGGTTGAATCTCCGGGGATCAACCGATCATTGTAGCTAGTTCTTGAAAATTCGGGATTTCTCTCCAAGGTTTGAGTGATGAAGGCTTACACCGACTTTAGGAGATAAAATTTAAGGATTTTGGGTTATTAAATGATATTTATAGTTTTAAGTTTGATTCTTATACCCTATTAGTCCCTCAACATCCAAAGTCGTCGTTAAAACCCCCGAAACTTGTCGTGATACCAATTTTCGCTCTATTAATAATATGAAGTCTTAAGTTTAAAAGTTTTGCCTCATAAATAAACTTAATATTCATCTAGGTCATTGACCAAGTTAACCTAGCCCATAGTTTGGTCATTTGGCAAAAATGACCATTTTTCACCAAAATTCTTACAATTTGGTCCTTGTTCGAAAAAGTACCGTACTAACACCACCTTATATTAAACATACTTCTTAGAAATATCTAGAGAGTAACACATACGTACCAAATCAAAAGTGGTGTTACATTTGTGGAGAATATGGAAGACTTTCTAGATGAGGAAAACTTTAACGTAGAAGACATGTGTGTTGATAATGAAGCAGAGGGTGGGGAGAAGGTACAAGACTTTTTAGATGAGGAAACTGTTAACTTAGAAGATATGTGTGTTGATAATGAGGCACAGGATGGGGAGAATTTAGAAGACTTTTTTGATGAGGAAAATATTGTATCAGATGTTCATGTTGATATGGATGATTTTGATATAACTATAGAGACGGATGACACGATGACCACTACTGTTGATGTGGAGGATGAAGCAGAGGACATAGAGGTAATAGATAATGAAGAATGGGATTCTTTTGGGGATGAGTCGGACAACGATAACAAAAGAAAACGAATTATGAAAAATTTGGGTAAAGACAAAACATGTTCAGAAGGCCATGTGCATAAACCTTCTTTTCACATTGGTCAACAATACAAAAGCAAGATGGAGTTGAAGGACAAAATTGACACACACGCTTTAGAGACTAGAAGGAATCTAACTTTTTCAAAAAATGACAAATTTAGGTTAACAGCTTTCTGTGCTGGAAACCTTCCAGATGTTAATGGGGATAGGGCTGGTGGGTCCTCCAAAGTCAAAAAAGTAAAAAGTAAAGTCAAGGTTAAAGAAGTAAATGAGGTAGGTAAGGGTAAATGTAGTTGGAAGTTACACGCATCTAGGGCTACAGAAGATGATGACTGGGTTGTAAAAACATACAACCACAACCACATCTGCCTTCAATCAAGGGACATCAAGTTGTGCACTGCAACGTTCATCTCCAAGCAAATAATGGATCAAGTAGAGTCAAATCCTAAAATCCCAGTTCGTGCCCTACAAGATCAGCTACAGAAGAAGTATGAGGTTGCTTTTTCTATCGACAAGGTGTTTAGGGCTAAAGCTGCAGCAACTAAAATTGTGGTTGGCGATTATACAAAACAGTATGCAATTCTAAGAGACTACATCCTGGAGTTACAAGCAACTAACCCAGACACAACTGCAAGAGTTGATATTTATTCAGAGCCAAATCCAAGCTCACCAACCAGGCAATTCAAAAGAATTTATGTGTGTTTGGGTGCGTTAAAAGAAGGGTTTAAGGCTGGGATAAGAGACTTTCTAGGATTAGATGGTACTTTTATGAAGGGACCTTTCCCTGGTCAGGTGTTAACTGCAGTTGGGGTAGATTCCAATAATGGCATATATATCCTCTAGCATATGCCATTGTTGAGGCTGAAAATACTTCAAGCTGGAAATGGTTTTTAGATTGCTTAGGGGAAGACTTAGACCTACATGTAAATTCCAACTTCATTTTTATAAGTGACAGGCAAAAGGTAAATCCTTTTCATTCATTCAATTTCTTTAATATATGTTGTTAACTTGTTTTGTAAATGTTTATTTTACAGGGTTTGCTTCCAGCAATTTCACAAAAGTTTCCTTGTGCTGAGCATAGATTTTGCCTCAAGCATATATATGAAAACATGAGAAAATACTGGAAAACAAGAGAGTACAAAGATCATCTTTGGAAGTGTGCAACAGCCACCACAATACCTGAGTTTGAAAGGTTTATGAGGGAGTTCAGTTTCTTTGACATGCAAGCACACGAGTGGCTTAGTAAAATTCCTGCCAAACATTGGGCTAGAAGTCATTTTACAGGTTAGACCATACAGTTTCAATACATGTTAATCTATCAACTTTATCCTTGCACAATTACAAATTACCAACTATTCTTAATTATCAATTTACAGGTAGGGCAGTGTCAGATATGTTGCTCAACAATGTTTGTGAAGTTTTTAACAGCAAGCTACGTAATGGGAGAGATAAACCTATCATCACCAGCTTGGAGTTCACAAGAGAATATCTTATGAAGAGGATTTGTAATGTCATGAAAGTTATGAACAAATGCAATGGCCCACTTACACCAACTGCTACTAAAATCTTGGATACTAACATTAAAAATGCTTCACAATACACTGCCAGATGGAATGGCCTTCATAAGTACCAGGTTCAAGGCCCATGGCATGATCAACATGTGGTTGACATGGGACAGATGAGTTGCTCATGCAGGAAATGGGAGCTAACTGGAATCCCTTGCAGGCATGCTATTGCAACACTCAATGAAATGGCAGACAATGGTGAGACAGTCAAAGAAATGTATACATACGTCCATAAAGTTTATTGGCTTGAAACATGGAAAACAGCTTATTCTTTCAAGGTGGACCCAATTAAAGGAAGATCTATGTGGCCCAGGAGTGAATGCCCAACAGTACTTACACCTCCTCCACACCACAAAGTAGTTGGGAGGCCAAAAAAGAAAAGAAAGCAAAGTGAAGATGAGAGGAAGTTTACTCAAAGTCAGAAGGGGAGTCAAAACCAAAGTCAAAGTCAGAAACTGACTAGGAAATTTGTGACAGTGACATGTGGTAAGTGCAAACACAAGGGTCATAACTCTAGGACATGTAAGGGACAAGGAGGGGTTGAAGGTACTAGTCAAGGAAGAGTTTGATGTGGAGGATGGGTGATGATGGATCCAGGAAGAATTTGTTGTACTTTTGAATATTTTTTTGGGCACTTTTTTTTGTTATAAACCTGGATTTCTTTTGGTTGCACTATTAATGTAATGTATGAATGTTGTGATCGAATGGTTATGTATTAAAGACCTGTTTCAGATTATATGTTATGTGTGTATGTTATGTTATAATGGTATATTAGTGAATGGTTTTCTTTTGGTTACACTTGGTTTGTTCATGAGATAATGGTTTCAGTTTATTGTTATGTCATTGTGAATTGGTAAGGATATTAGAATGGTTTTGACTTAATGGTATGTTAGTGAGTGTTTTCTTTAGCTTGTACTTTGTATGTTTATGAAATAATGGTTTAAGTTATTGGTTATCTAATCATGACTAAGTATGGCTATGAGAGAATGGTTATTTATAGTTGACTTATTTCATTGTATATGTTATGTCTTAATGTTTTGTCTTAATGTTATGTCTTATCCGTATATTGTTGTATGCTTAACCAGTGGTATGGCTTGGCGGTTTGTCCCAAAATCCACAATTGCTAACATTCTAATAACTAACCATCATCATATTTAATTGAACAAACATGAACATTACATATGGTTTTACAGAAAATACACATAAAACTGTCCTTACATGCTTCTGGTCAAACTAAACCAAAAAAAAACCCAATTACAAACACCAAAAGACAACAAAATTAGGGTTTTTTTTTTGCCAAAAACTAGTACAATATGTGCTTACATCCTACAGATTACGTAAGCGATGATCAAAACCCACGTTACAGCCAAATACATCTTCAACTTTCGTTGTTGAGCTTGTAGATTCCCCATCGCAACCTCGTTCCTGTTAATTGTTCTTAGCAACCCAGGTATTACATCAGTTGAACGGCGACACATTGGTGGATCGTGCCAACCAATAAACCCACATTCGGAATTCTAGAAATATTCAATAAGAAATCAAGATTACTACATAAATCAGTGTTTAATAGATTAATATCAAATGCATACCTGTGTAGGGCAACCGTAAAATCGCCGACCTGGGTTGAGAGATGTCCATGATGTACGCACAATTGCTTCTTTTCCACAAAAGCAGAGCACCATTGATAAAAAATACCTTGGATCTTCAGTCACCGTTTTTGAACTCAAACAGGGAAGAAAGAAGAGTAAACTTACGTCTTTATAACCCAATAAAATCAATAAAATATACACCAGTATTGAAAAGATGAAAATGCCCTCACATGGAGGGCACGTGCTCTACTTAACGGGTCTAAGGTAACGGCTGTTTGCCTCAGGGACCAAATCCACAAACCTTTTCGCTTTTTGGACGACTGCTGCAAGTCCAAAACTTTTTGGACCTTAGTCACACTTTTGTGCAAACCACAGGGACCAAATTTGCAGTTTACTCAAAAATTAATAAGTTGATAAAAAGGTTTAAAAATTGTTTGGATAAGCTTTTATATATGTAAAATGACTAAAAAGTACATTTTTACATATTATTGGGGGCCTTTATTGTCATTTTGCAAGTAAAAAGCTATTTTCTCTTTGAAAAGCCAAGAATTTGGAGCTTTTGAAAAACAGTTTTTCCTCCTTTGCTGAAAAGCCAAACTAAAAAATGTTTTTGAGGAGCCAAACACTTTTTTTAACTTATCAGCTTTTTAAAAAACTGAAAAACTCATAAACACTTTCTAAATGAAGAGCCAAACAGCCCTTTAGATGGTATTCTTTTTTAAATTTTTCCTAAAGTAAATTTTTAAGTAAATTAGGGAAACATTTTTTTCAAACAAAATAGGTTGATTTTTTACGGACCAAAATAGAAAGTATCGTTGGCTACAATAAATAAGATAGAAAACCCTCGTCCCTGTCACCTTCCACCGTCGCCGCCATCCACCGTCCAGAAATTGTGGCAACCGCCTCCCCCGCCATGATAGGTCGGTTCCCTAAACACTAGCCACCGCTACAAACACCAAAAAAGATCCGAATCACCGCTAACCCTCGTCAGAATTGCGAAACCTGTCACGACTGTTTTCGCGTCCACCTCCACTTATTGTGAACTTCTGTAAACGAATCCTCTCCGCGAAACTCGACTCACCTTTTTATGGCATCCCAACTCACCTAAACTCTAGAAAGAAGACTGTTGCGAAGCTACTGTCATCACGAAATCCTACCCGCCGTGAAATCCGTCAGATTTTTGAGAATTTTTAGGGTTTCAACCGACATTTCTGCTGTCGCTTGCGAAATCCTCGCCAATGCAGTGAAGCATCGATTTTTATCCAAGGCAAGTAGATACATACATAATTATCGTCTTCCCCAAACAGTATTCTATCAATTTACCAACTCTAATAGTAAGAACACGATATCGAATGCAGTTAAATAACCTATAAATCCCTAGTAATGAGTAGATCTCCAGAAATTGATCCACCACATTCAAGTGACGGAAGCACCACAAGCTCAAAAGAAAATGAGCTTCCTGTAGTGTTTGATAGTTCAGGTCTTGGTTTACCATACGCCCCTGAAGATTTCCCTGAACCCGGTGACAAATGGGGTTGGAAAGTTGGAAAGAGAGTCGGTGTTTCAGGCCACTTTTTAGACCGATATCTTTATCTTCCTGATCGCCTTCATAAAGAAATCAAGTTGGGAGGTCTCACTGGTGTTATTAGTGGCAAATGTTTTGCTAGCAAAGCTTCACTCGAACGGTATGTAATGGAAACTTTTCCAGGAACAGACATCAACGCTTTCTTTTCTTCCTTCACTTGGAAAATCCAAGCTGCAAACATTAGAGGTAATCGAATCAAATTTATAAAGTATTTCTATAATTCTATTCTTATACGTTACAATCAAACAGGAAACAAAGAAATCATTTGCGATAATCCGATTTGCTATCAGCAATTCGACCCCGCGGGGTGTAAAGCTGGAAACGTAAATTGCTCGAGTTTAATTGAAACGAGAAACCGTACGTATCACACAATGCCATGTGATATATGTTGTACGGAGTCTTTTTTCTGCCATGATTGTTGTTGTATACTTTGTTCACGGTCTGTGAACTCGGCAAATAGTGACCACAGTTTCATTAGATGTGAAGCCATGGTGAGCCATGGCTTCATTTGTGGTCACATTTGCCACATAGAATGCGGTCTCAGGTCTTACATGGCTGGGACCGTGGGTGGGACCATCGGTCTGGATGCTGAGTATTTGTGCAGGCGGTGTGATGCCCGGACCGATTTGGTCCCACATGTTGAGAAGCTTTTTAGGAGTTGTGAGTCAATTTGTAATTGTGATAAAGTTCAGAAAATACTTAATCTTTGTATTATTGTATTGCGGGGATCGAGCAAAAGTAGTGCCAAGAATCTGCTGAATCGTGTTCAATCGACTGTAGGAAAGGTGTTATAGCATTGTAGTTTGTAGCATTGAACTTTTTTTTTCTTTTTTTTGCTTTTTAGAATGTTATACTTTGAGTATACTATATGACATTATGAGATTGCTATAGTTGGGTATATTTTTTAAAGTTTAATGCTCGAATAGAAAGATATGGAAGTAGGATGCTAATATGTTATATTAAACAAATAAATAGAAGTGTGTTGTTATTTCTTGCGTCTAACCTTCAAATGAATAACTCATGTTTTTGGAGATTAGGAAGAAGTTATCGGCTTTTTGAACCATTTACTTGGCTTTTTGTTAGGGTTAAGTGCAAGAAGTAGCAATGTACTTACATTTTGTGATTTCTCTCTTTTTATTACGTATATTTGTTACCATCTTTTTGAACCATTTTAAATCCTTCTTTTGTAAGAAATAGCAACGTTGTTTCATGTAGTTTGAGCATCATTTTACTTGGATTTTATTTTGGGTTAAATGCAAAAAACAGCAAAGTACTTTCACTAATGTCTCCATTTCTTCTCATTGCAGCATTGTATAAGTTAAAAAATCTACTTAATTATTACAATATCATCCAAAACAAACCATTTTCACCGCCATAATTAGGTAGATTTCTCAAAGTACAATTAATTAGTAAGAAAAACTGGAAGTTTAATGTTATCATTAATTTTTCAAAAAACAACTTTGAATATCAATACGACTTGGATAATATTTGGGATTGTGTTAGAAAAACTTTCTAAAATCTGTAATTCGACTTTAGTGTATTCGGCTACACAAATTTAGACTTTGATAATCCAAGAAATCAATATGGATTCAGGCAAATCCGGAGATTGGAAAACAGAAAATGCCTTGCTTTGTTTTGTGTTCTTTGAGACAATATTTAAGTAGACTAACACTGCAAATTCATATGTATCAATCTTGCAGAACCGAACATCAATATATAGAGATGAAGAACGAAGTCGAGTTTGGTTATTTTGAAGCGAAAAGTCATAATTGTTCCTAACAACCGTGAGGATTTTGGTGGGAAAGAACAATTGGGTCGATTCATCTATATAGAGATGAAGAAGGGAGTTAAGTTCGGGACTATCGCCAGGGGCGATGCCCTTTGGAACCCCACCACCCTCGTGTTCCTGATTTCACTTTGGCTTATCTGAGTGTGCACACCACATCCACAAACTCGTATGGTAGCTAAAGTTGAACGTAACTTGGCTCGAGTTACTCCCAATTATATTAAATGGATTGATGACACTAAAATCACCAACATTTCTTCCCTATATTAGTGTAATCCTTGTTTAACTTATAATAACACACACAAAACCAAACTTATGTAGAAATAAAATATATGGAAGATTGAGTTTCTATATTAGTATAATACACATTTCAAATACTCGAGAATCTGCGTGTCTTAAGGATCGAATCCATTAACTCATTTAAGTAACTAGAAAATATTATAAACATAAGTTTATACATAGATTCTAATGTTTATACTTAACATTATCATAAGTCAGGTGTATTATCCATTCATGAGTGCATAAAAAGCCTAGCCGAAACTTTCTGAAGCAGCAAAACTTCATACACACATTGTTGGTTCTTTTAATACATGCACCTGCACATGCGCTTTTTTAGAAGAACTATCAAGAAATAACTTCAACCCGTCTTTAATATGTCGGTCTAAGCACATACATTGGGATGGTGTAAACGAATATGCTTCGATCTCCAAAAAATAAGTTTTCCACATTCAATTCAACTCCTAACGTTGTTTTAGGAGGGACTTGGATATCCCACCCTCTGAGATGTTAAATGGTCCTTCCAAACTCGTAGTGTAGCTAAACTTAAACTTAGCTTGTCTCTAGTCAATCCTGACTATACTAAATGGATTAATGACAATAAAATCACCCTCAATGTCATTGTAATAAAAAAAGTGAACGTACAATGTTTTTATAAAAAGAAAATGAAAGTAGGATGAAATATCATACATTAAATGAAGACTATAATGCAGAAATAGATATGTGCTTGCATTTATTTGTGTATTATGACATCCTACTTTCTTTTCTTTTTATTGTACCATTGTGCGTTCATTTTTTTCTTACTATAATACTATACTTAGAAATTTACCTAATTATAGCACTGCATGTATGTCTTTTTATCTTATTAGGACATTATATTTCGGAAAACCAATTCAATTACATGCAAAATTGTTTAGTTTTTGGATGATATTTCTATGATTAGGTTAAGTTTTTCAAAGTTTAACCTTGTAATTGAAAGGAAATGAAAATAGGACGATATAATAAACAATCAATTGAAGTATGTTGTTATGTCATGCAAAAATAGTCGAAAGCTGCTACAATTTGCAAGAAGAAATGTGCTTGGACATCGTGGAAATGCAATTGCTGAATCTACCATCATATACTTGTCCTTTTATCCCTTTTTATAATGAATATATAAATTTTTTTTACAAAATAAGATGGTTTGTTTGTTGCCAGCTTAAAGAAGGGAATTGTCATGAAGATATATGGAAATAGGAAGACACATCAGTTGTGGTAGTGCCTTGTATGCTCTCTTTTTTATATATAGATAAAACAGCAAACAGCAACCCATGGGTCCGGGGTTGTCAATGTGACAAACATTGTAAATTCTTTGTCTCTTGATCTCTCGTCTATGCAAAATGACATAAATGTCTTCCTTGTCATTATCGTCCAAAATATCCCTAGAAGTCTTGTCAAGCCCCTCCGGTGTAAAAAGACATAAATGCCCCCTTCTTCATCATTATCATGAATATCCCTAAAAAACTTGTCCAATCCCCTCAAGTGTAAAACATTATATTTTCTTTGTCCCATCCAAAAAAGCGACACAAGATAGGACAGGGACACTCTCGACCTATCGTTTATGCAAAAGACGTAAATACCTCATTGGAAATAGTCTTGTCTCGTGCAAACACATATAACTTTTTTACTCAAAAAAGTGGGATGGATGCACTCTCGATCTTTCATCTTTACAAAAGACGTAAATGTCCTCTACCCTCGTAATCAGAAATGACGTAAATGTCCTTTACCCTCATCATCAGTCATGTATAGTTATCTATAATAGGTGTATAATCCGTTAAGCTCATTAAGTTAAGCATAAAACTCCCTCTAGCATAAAACACCCTCTAACTCGTTTTTATGCATTAAGTTAAAAAAAAAAAAAGAATTAAAACTCATGCAATCACTTGAGAGGCAAATCATGTAACAAATCTGTCAAGAGAGTTTGTCTAGGTTTTGAACCCAAGATTTTTATTATACAAATTCACTTCTTAGCTCGGCTTAGCATGAGGATAATTCATATATAGTTTACCCAATTAAGTATTTCCTTTTCAAAAATGCATAAAATAAAAAATAACTAGCGCATTAGAATACAAGAGGCTTGTTTTTATTGTATCACTATGCTGTTTATGTTACGAACTAACTCACACTTGTAACAAAAAGAAACTCGATTGTAACTTAATTCTTCACTGCATCTTATATGTATCAACACCCTAAGATAGTGGACTTGGCGTTTTAGATACACAAGATCAACGGTAACTATATAATACAATGGTACTTGTCCATATGTCCATATAACAATTTATATTTTAATCAATCTCTGTACCAAAAGTTGTAAATAATCAAATGAACATGATTAAAAAATCAAGCCATTTCAAAAAGTGGCGGTTTGTTCTTTTGTTTCTAGAAGAACAAAAATTCAAATTCGTTTAGGTTAATCTATATAACTCTTATAATAGAGGCCATTCATAAATGTGGATCAAGATAACTCAAATACTTGCACCATATTGATTTGAAACCCCTAAGACTTTTCAACTTATATTATTTAATGTCCTTGATGTTTTGGCTATGTAAGAACATCATTTTTCATGCTTGGTTACTCTTAAGAACATCATTTCTCATGCTTGGTTTCTCTTAATTCTTTTTTCTCTTTCCAATTTATTTTTGTAGAATGTGTGGAAGTTTAGCACAAGGTTGTAGTCATCTTATTTGTAAAACGAAAAGTTCAATGATGATCTTCTTTGGGTATATCAAAGATTTGAATGTTTCAACTTTTCCAATGGTTTTAAACATGGTGATGCACCTCTACGAATCTCCCACGGCCACTTTTGAGGAATCTGCGTTGATGAAAGAAAGCAAGTTAGCATGCTTAGAGAATTTGAGTATTTTAAACATCAATAAGAATCTTATTTTCCATGGTTAGTTAGTATCATTTGTTTTTCTTATGTTTCCAAATCTATATCTATATAACTTTTATGTAGAGTGGGTCACAATGTTGGAGTTTATAGTCATATATGATGTGTAAGAGAAAAAGTTATCATGAAATACATAATGGGATACGATCTTCAATTCTATCAATCATTTAAAGGACACAATTATACGTTTGGTGTAAACTACGGTGATGTTCTGTATTAAAAGTTAATTGATATTTTGTTTTTATAAATACACGATAAACTAAGAAATTTTCGTCGTATTGTTTTTCATCAATACATTATAGAACATTCTAAATTTTTTACCCACTAATGAATTAACCGCACATTGTTGAAATGATTTAGGCAAGATTTGCGATTGAAATTTAAGTATTTCACATGTTATTGTAGAAGAATCAACGATTTGAAAATTTGTGGTATCTATTCCACTTTTCAAGTTACTTTAGTTTAAAGTCAATAATTGGTTTGGAGTTTCTTTTTTCTGATATTATATATATATATATATATATATATATATATATATATATATATATATATATATATATATATATATATATATATATATATATATATATATATATATATATATATATATATATATATATATATTATAAAAGAAGCAAAAATACTTACACCATATTGATTTGAAATTCATGACTTTTCAATTTCTTTCTAATAATGATAATAAATTGATAAATTAATGCTATATAAGTGATTTGAAACCTAAATAACTCTTCATATTTCTTAAATTATTATAATTTACTAAAAACTTTTTGTATTCCTCTTATTTATTCATGTTGTTGCTATACAAGTTGATTTTTTTCTCATAAAAACATTAATGTATTTCAAGTGTTTGGCGATTAAAATATGAAAAGCGAAAGAAATGAGAAAATACATCAAACGTATGTTGATTTTATATATTTTTGAAATTGTTTTTAGTTTTTTCTTTGAAATTGCTTTTACATTCTTTGTATGATTTAGAAGTGTTTGAGGTATTTTTTTAATACAAATATTAAAATAGTTATTTTAGTACTTTTTGTAATTAAAAGTTGTAGTATTGAATTTTTTTCATAATATTTGTTATTACAAAGATTGTGACGTATAAAATCATGAAGTTGTTTATACAAAATTTCTATGATTTTTTTCATGTATTTCAAGTGTTGGCGATTAAAATATGAAAAACGAAAGAAATGAGAAAATACATCAAACGTATGTTGATTTTATATATTTTTGAAATTGTTTTTAGTTTTTTCTTTGAAATTGTTTTTATATTCTTTGTATGATTTAGAAGTGTTTGATGTATTTTTTTAATACAAATATTAAAATAGTTATTTTAGTACTTTTTCTTATTAAAAGTTGTAGTGTTGAACTTTTTTCATAGTATTTGTTATTACAAAGATTGTGACGTATAAAGTCATGAAGTTGTTTATACAAAATTTCTATGATTTTGGAGGGTTTGACGTGGTTTATAAATATAAATGTTTTAATAGATCTTTTGATGCTTTTATGTTATTATTTATCTCATACTTTTTGTTGTTCGTTGGATTTTGATATGAAAAATCATTAAATAATTTCTACTAATTTTGTGTACTGTATAGGAGTGTGTGGTTATTATAATAGATATTTCGATAATTTCATTTTATTAAAAATTGTAGTATTTATTATTCATAGACACATTTGTTATTATTCATAGAAATTCAAATTTATTTTTATAGTATTTGTTATTCATTAGATTGGGATATCTAAAATGACACATAGACACATAGATACACACACACACATATATGTATGTATATGTATATATATATATATATATATATATATATATATATATATATATATATATATATATATATATATATATATATATATATAATTAAAAAGATTTGTATATTAATTTGACGATCAATAAATAAAGAAAATATGATGTTTTAATTATATTCCTTATTTGCAAACAAAAAGCACAAATAATATTTAAACAATAATTCTTTGTAACTCAAAAAATTTTTACGTATGTTAACTGATTACCAATAAGTCTAAAAAAGTTAACAATAAAGATTACAACTATACTATAAATTCCTTATCTTACTTTTACCATTATCAAATGAAAATTTTCTTATTGTGTATTTGTTATGACATTAATTAACTATTTATTTATTTATTTTCTGATATTTTTAGAAATAATGTATTGATATATGATAATTCTTACTGATACAATGACTTAGATATTTTTTTAACAAAACATATATGTTATTATTTTACCTACATAATTTTGTTCCTGCGCAACGCGCGAGAATTCGTCTAGTTGTTTACATAAAAACTGAACAAAACTGTATCCATGCTAAATTGCTAATACGATGTTTTTATGACTATTTCACTACATAATTAATTATCAAGGGCTTGTAGCTTTCATTTTGTTTTTAGTTATTATATATGTTACGAAGCTTAAGAACTTGATACTTTAGACTTGAAGTCACTGTTTTAGCCTGCTATTATTTTATTGCTTCATTCAACAAAAATACCAAAAAATAGAGAAACCTAAAACCCATTTCGTTTAGCCAGAAAACCGAAACCAAATTAAACTAAATACATGGTTGTTTGGGTGAGAATCATTTTTTTTTTCTATTTGATATAAGCTTTTGACCATGGTTGTTAAGATTCCGATCTTGATTTTACGATTTTAAGATCTTCCAATCAAAAAACGAACCCAATTACAGTAAGATCTATCTGAAGCAAGATCTATATTGGGATCTTAGGATCTTAAGATCTTAATCCGATCCAATCCCACCTCTAGTTGTGGATAATCATGATAAACTTGTTTGTTTTTCTATTCGAGACGTTTTCTTACTAATTTTTGTGGTTTTTAACTAAAAGAACTAAGTTCATGCTTAAAAAGTTAACATTGATTCTATCATCGACATTTTAATGGACATTAAATTATAATACGCACTGCACAAAATATGACGTTGAGAGAAAATTTGGAGACTAGTTTGTTTATATGATTTTACGATCACGATCTTAACAACTTTGCTTTCGACAGCCAAAATATAAATACTGTGTTGAAAAAACTTGGGTGTTTTGATTATATTCCAATAGGAAAACGCTGACTTGATATTTTAATGTAATAATTTCTTCTAGCTACAACAATTCCCAAGTGCAGCTACAACAATTCCCATTTTCCAATAAGAAAAAGCCATATGTATGACATTTGACTCGACCACCATAGTCGATATTTTTTTTAATTATTTTATATCCGGTCATCCAATAAAATTATCCATCGGATAGTGTAAATAAGTGAAAATTAATTGACCGGTTCTGTTCTCAAAATATGCATTTAATAAGACATCTAGAACCAACCAAATCAAAACAAATCAACCAGTCTGATTTGATTCAGTTCAGTTTATTGTACATATCAATTTGCTTCAGTCCCTATGTAAAACCAAAATACAAAACGAGTCACCTTTATTAAAATTTAGAACCAACGGGTAATAATATTGTTCATGGTTTTTGCCATGTTTTCGACTCCTAAACACCAATAAACAAATGTAAAAATATCACCATAACATAAGGTAAAGAAAAGAAAATATTCTACTTGAGTACAAACAATAAATCCATAAATAAAAAAATCTAAACACCATCGATATACACAATATGATCAAACTCAATCTCATAAACAAAACATAACCACCATAAAAGTCCATGGGCATATGCTTAAAAATTAAAATTGTACACACCGGATTTGAACTTGAGACCTCATTTATGGATTTTTTTCACCTACAAATTATCATCGTTGTGGTGGGAGTGATGCCTACGATGTGATCTTTTGTGTTTCCGGGTATGTTTTTTTGCTGACGTGGCGGGGACAGGGCGCCGAATTTCCTCGACATTTTGTGGGAGTCCGAATACACAATCGAAAGGATTTTCCATTGCAACAAATCCGTTATTCATCTGTAGTGTGAACAATTTAGCAAATATGAACGTTAGAAACAGTTGTCAATGAAACAAAAATTGTAATATTTTGTCACACCCCAAAAAGGTGGAAAAAAAGTTGCTATTTGTAGAAAGTTAGGACTTAATGGGGAAGTCTTATTTTGCGTGTTGGTCTTTATTAAGGGGCTGTTTGATACTTGTTGATTAAGTAAGAGCTGACCGAGTCAGACGTAATCACGTAACCTCTTACTGGACAGTAAGAGGCAAATCAAACAGCCCCTAAGTTGTTATATTTACATTAAGTCAAAAAGAAACAACACCAAAGATACTTACGGGAACTTGTTTGCGTTCGGGACTAATTTGTTCATCATGATCATACGATTCATGGGTATTTGTTTTTTGGGGATGAGGTGGGTGTTCAACAAAGTTATTACGAAAACGCCACCGTGATTTTGGCATGTCGGTTGTTGAGTCATCAAAAACATGTTCGCAGTAAAAACGTTTGGATATAAGTTTCGTTGTGGTTGGATGATTTGGATACCTTCTCAACATTCTACAACAAAATTAAGAAAGAAAATAAAATGAGTCATTATACATTTTGTATATGGTTAATTATAAATAATGATTTTAATTAACTCACATATTTGCCAACTCTTTTTGCATCCGACTTCCATCCATGCAAAGAATTTGTTCAATGCATGAATTAACCGACCGCCTAAATCTCCATGTTGCAGTAATAGCAGCCGCTCCTAGAAATTGGAGATTTTATTATTATTAATATATTATTATTAATTTAGAAATGTCACTTATTAATTAATAATTATTACAAATACGAGAGTCACTTACCTCCTGCAAGGTTGATGCGAAACAGCCTATGAAAATTCCCGGTAGCTGTGAAGAAAATAAATATTTAATACAGTTAAGAAAAGAGAATACGTACACAAAAAAATATATATGAATTATTATTAATGTATTATAAATATTGCTTAGATATATGAATTCGAAAAACAGAAAATAAATTAAAAATGTGTGTAGAATGTCACCTGACCATGCAATTGCTGCACCAACTCCTGCACCAATGGTGAGCTGTCGAAGTGTATTTTCCTTCCATGTCATAAGAAAGTTTGCTTCTTGAGTTGATAATTTATCCTGATAACATTTATTAATTAATTACACCTATTTAATAATTAAATTTTAGTGGTAAAACTACAAAGAGTTAGAAATAAGAAAAGATATATACAATTATACATTTATACTCCCTATATACTTATAAATATAAGCTTATCAAATGAGTTTTGCATAAACATGTATTCCATGAAATTTGATACATGATTGTTTATATTTTCCAAAAAGGAAAGTATACAAACATAAGCTATTTTACCTTTAGTGAGAAAACCAGTTTTAATTGTTGTATGTGATCTACTAATGATGATATGCATATCAAAAACTTCACATTTTGAGCAGAATGTAAAATGAAATGGAAGAAGTATTGAATTTTACAGTAAGTTCATAGCGATAGCAACACTGAAACAATTGGGCATAAACCCTAAGGTAAAGTGGAACTTTTTTTCGACCTAGATGCAGTTTCTTAATCACTTCCAGTTGAAATACTGAAAAGCAATCGAAATTCTCGGAGCGAAACAACTGGAACAATCCCTGATCCGAACTACATTATCAGGGAAATTGTCCGGGGTGATAATTTATGCCGAATTAACAAATATCATAAGCAAATAAGAGTACTAGAAAATGAAATTGGAGAAAGTAAACGGTCGTTGCTATCCAATATTTGCAGTATCAGTACAGAAAGATGTCGATCGTACTGTGTAAATGCACAGTTGAATAAAAGTACCTTCTTGGAGCGGAGGACATTTTCGAGGTCAATTAGGGATTCTGCCATTGCAAAGAAGCTCCTCAGAAAAACCCTCTCTGAATCTGTTGGGGAAACCGGAATTGCCCGATAAGCAGGATCCAGGGGTGTTGCACTTCGTTCGGGTCGGGTCTACTTGGGCCGGACTCGATATACAACATTACAAGAGAAAATGAATAACTTAGACAAAATTGTTAAAATGTATTATTGTGTTAAAGGGGAAATGTAATAAAATAACAATCAATGTTTAATAATGTATAATTTATTTTTTAGATTATTTATTTTTTAATTGTATCTAATAATAGGTGACTAAATTTTTTTGTAGTTCGAATTAGTAATTACATCATTAGAGTGTATTTCAATCGGTTAATTATGTCATATTTGATGTCAAGTGAAGATAATATCAATGTCAGATAGACTTAATTGAATAAATATGTCAAGTTGGAAGTCACAGTGGATAATACGTATGATTTAATATCAGTTTATATGGTTAAAGTTTATCCTAATGGTGTAATGAGATTTAAAAAAGTTTAATGACTTATTGAATACACTCAAAAGATAAATGGTTTAAAGAGAACATTGTTAACTATAAATTGTCATTGTTGACATTAGCCTTTTTTAAAAAGTAGTAATAACGGTTAACGGTTAAAGTCAAAGCACCTACAGCGTGACACGACCTATGACCCATAGTGTCTCTAGGGGACACTATCAGAAACAGGTTCCCTCCAGAGGTAGCATCACTACCCCTTGGTGTTAGAGACACTATCTCTAAATATACTAACCTTCTTATTAAGCAATTAATCTGTTAAGTTAGGGGCTCGGTACAGTCCTACCTCTATCGGGACTCGACATGGTCCTACTCATAACGAGCACCAAACGACATACAATAGGGGACTAAGTATGTTTTAGATGCTTAAGTATGACTTAGATACCAATACTTGCGTAATGAGATTACTTATGAACTAATCATTTAAGCATCTTCATATGTGGTTTCCAGAACAACAATGTATTCTGACTCTGTAGTGTAACTGCAATTAATATCTGCACGGAACTCCTACTCATGTAACTTTTTCTTCATTCTTAGTGAGAACACGCCCAATTGTGATTGAGGATCATCTCAACCTATTTGGAAGTTTAGCATATGTGTAACAATTTACATATAGCTTTCTTTCAAATATTCCATAGATTAGGAATATTTCTTTAGTTCTTCGTACATGCTTTAGAATGTTCTTTCGGTCATCCTGCAACTTATTATCATATTGTACTTGTATTTATTCGAAATGCTCCAAGCATACGATATATATATGGCCTTCATGCATTACATGGCACATATGATTAATTCAATTGCAGCAGCATATGCAATCTAATCATACTAACTAGCTCAACCATTGTACTATGGTTCTGAGGCATGCTCAAGATCGTGTCATGTGGTATTGATAAGTTAAACTCTCTTAGAATCTTATATCTTGAACATTTTCAAGATCTTGACAACTAATGTATTTATACTTAATCCTTTAAGTTGTCATGATCTATCTATAGATCTCTTATTCTAATAATTAACGTGTCAGTCACACATAAGACTACGAATGTAACTTTACCCCCACTAGCTATCTAGAAAACACAAGAATCATCTTGATTTATAAAGAGATTTCACTATGCAACTTTTCTTTAAGAAAGAATATTCTTACTTTAATATTTGGCTTTAAATATGAGAAGATTTCCATCCATGTATGTTTTTCTCCTTTGAAAACTCGTTTATTATTTATAGTCATACTATATCGAGGAATATTAATCAATCCCATACTTGATATTCATACATGAATGCATCTCCGTGTGTTCTATTAATTTCTAATCAACTATTTGAATAGGTTCAACAATTGTTGAAAAACTTGCTAGTTCCAAACTATGATGCATTTAGTTTATGGTTCTTTAACCTTTGAAGTTCCATATTGCTCCCACTTAGAATAAAACTTTTTAAGTATATGTCTTCTGGAATGACAAGTAGTGGGATTGTAGAAACTTTATCCTAAACAATCATTTAGGATATTCTACATATATGTTATTAGTATATATTAGGTTGAGTTAAGCTTTTTGTCTTATATATGCTTCATAACTCTATACCTTTTAGATAAGGATAGAACATTTCATCATTAGTCATACAAAGGTATGTAATCAGCTTCATTACTCTATACCTTTTAGATAAGGATTGAACATTTCATCCTTAGTCATACAAGGGTATATAATCTACTTGTTTGGTTGGAAATATATATTCAAAATATATGTGTTAGAATGAGCATAACTCCAAAATATATAAAGAAAAAAGTTCTTCAAAAACATCATATAGTAGACTACAAGGTCTGATTTATCCTCTTCAAAAACTTGCAGTATCAGTATACAACCAATGGTCAGGCGATCCTATCCCACTAGAAAATACGACAACTACCTCGAACATCATAAGACAAGATCTATGTGGTTAGATGACCATTGACCCACAAGAAATGTATAAATGACGAGTGGGTGTTCTTGACGGAATGAGTTATGAATCGATTAACAACTCCTAAGATGTTTCAAGAAGACTTGGTTTCAAAACTCATTTTCTTTATCAGAACGGAAAGGTTTATGATGGCCTCATTGAGTTGTATTTCATATTCACTATGAAATAGTTTGATCAATTTCAAAAGTTTTAACAATAATGAATGAAAGTCGTCAGTGAAATTGACTAAGTATCTATCACAAAATCTATTCATAGGATTGAAAAGACTACGTACATCACTATGTATAATTCTTTAACACACCTTTTGTTCTTTCACTACCATTAGAGAAAGACACTTGTTAATAACCTTCTCATATAAATAGAATTCACATATATCAAATGAATCAAGCTCATTTGGCTTCAAAATTCAATCACCAAATCTATTTATAGGAATGAAAAGACTACATCCATCACTATGTATAATTATTTAACAAGCCTTTTGTTCTTTCACTACCATTAGAGAAAGACACTTGTGAATCATCTTCCCATATAAATAGAAGTCAAATTTATCAAATAAATCATGCTCATTTGCCTTCAAAATTCCATCTTTTGAAGTTGGTATACATGTTTCTCGTTTATATAGTTAGGATACGACAATGACATAGATAATATTGAATCAAATATCATTTCATTATATAGGTGTTATCTTTTAGAACTATTAATTTATTGAAAAACATATAGATTTACTTCATAAATAACATTATGAAAAAATATCCTTAACATAGAATACATCGTTTCAGAACATGAATGTAAACATTCATTAAACAATAAGTAAATGTAGATTTATTCAAAATTTGCAACTGTTACAAGTTCCTACTCATAATAGGCACTAAACATCTATTGTTTATAAATACAAACTATTTGGTAATCAAAAGCTCCAGTAGTATCAATAACAACAACTGTCATATCTCCAGCATGGAATACCATTCGTCTATAATCAGTTGCTTATTTTATTCAAACATCTGCATATAATATCACATATTAGTGTCACATGCAGTATCAAATACTTAAGTGTATGGTGGAAAAATGAATATTTTTATCATATAGATATATGAAGTGTTGGTCATATCGTACTTCCTCAGCTAGATGGGAGGAGCAGTTCTTCTTCTAGTGTCCTGTTTCTTTACAATAGAAACAACATTGATCATTTTGGCCCTTTCTTTATTTCTTGGGTTTATGGTTGTGTTTCCCTTAACTGAACTATAAGTGTCTTAGAGTACACATTCTCTTTGAATTTCCTTTCATTCAATGATTGAACAGGTTTGAACCAGGTTCCACTATTCTATATAAATATCTGCTTCACCCATTGAAACATCTGATATGTTTCATAATTCTCCAAGACCTTCCAACAGTCCAGGGTCATTATTCCTAATATGATGTGTGAAACATCAAAAGCATCACAATAATGCTTCTATCAAGAATCATCACTAGACAGACTGGTTGGCAGAAGTTGTTCAGGAATGGGTGACAACGCCTAGTAATATCATATATTTTAGTCGTTGTTGAGCCCTATTCTTAGTGAAATTATATCATATACATCGTGGTATTCTCACTTTTCGTGCCAGCACTTGTTTGGAAAGAAATAATGAAAACAGGGACTAAAAGCGTGCAATTTGGAAGAAGTTTGAAGATCAAAACAAAATCAGGAAAATACGTATGCACGCTGCGGAATTCATCAAGGCGCAACGCGGTGATGAGGCGGTGGAAAACATTCTAATTCCAAAGAAACGGGGATAAACCCCTACGCGCGACGCGAGATCCATAAATGCGCGGCACGGTCTCGAGATTTTTGCAACTATAAATAGAGGCTTTTAGGTCGAAAAAACTAGCGAAGACCTGGTGTAAAATCGACCCCAAGGCTCTTTGACTCCGAGATTTAGCTTCTGAAACCATCATTTGGTAATTTTATGTTTTTAGTTTTAATTTTCACTTAGTTAAATAATTAGTGATAGTTGGCTAATGTCCTTGGGAGTGACAACCAATGGCATTAAGTCTTTGTTACTGATTTTAGATAGTTGTTTACTGTTTTCAAACCTTTAGATCTGATTTGGTTTTTGGTTTATCAAAGCAATCATTCGGTTCAAGTATATTGTACTTTTTCGGTATTGTTAATGTTGAATGCTTGTGTGGATGTTTTGGGATTATAATTGCTTCCGATTTCTCTGGAATTTACTTCTAGAATCAGTAAGTAAACTTGGTTTAGTTTAGTTTAGTTCATATTTGATTTGGTTTATGTTATTTGCTTATGATTTCTCTGGAATTTACTTTTGGCGCCGTTGCCGGGGAGTTGTGAGCTTGAGATTAGGTGATTTGTAGGACTTTTTAGTTTTTGATTTTAGTTAGTAATTTTGATTTTTGATTTTTCGAGCGTGTTGCATTAGTGCAAGCGTACCCGTAGGGGTGAGCATTTATCCCCTTTGCATTTTGACTCAAAGATTGAGCGAACTGCGCGCAAGATCCGTGAACGTAGGCGTTTAAATAGAATGAGTTTTAGTAATGTCAGTAGTAGTATGGTAAGTGTTGCCCAGGAACCTTCGGGTGAGGCAACGGGGATGTCATTCATTCCCCCGGTTTCAGAATTTCACATTGGGAGCACGAGTGCTACTGGTGGTGCAGCTTCAGCCCCTGCACCTATACCTTCATGCACTCCGCCGTCGATTCCACCATTTCAACCTTTATCCCAACCTCAATCCACAAACCCATTTACATCTACCATGTCTTGGGGAGCGCCGACCTGCGATGGCACCCCAGTATCTAGACAGCAGACACCTATCTCCCAACCCATTTCTCAACCAGCACCAGTACTTTTTAAACTACAAACCACATTCCAACCTATACCACCGCAACAACAATACCAGCAACCACCTCAGCAGCAGTACCAGTATCAAGAGGCTGAGGAGAGATATGATGAAGAAGACGAAGGATGGGTTCCACCAGCACCACAGCAACCATGGAACCGAGGTCGGGGACCTCCAATAAGAGCACAGAGGTCAGCAGAGATATAATGATCATCACTTTTACGGTAATCCTGCTCAACCCTTGTATTTTGCACAACCGAGGGGGCAATCGGTTGCATCGCACTTCCAGCCACGGGAGTACGATGACACGTCGCCCATTTACATTCCTGATGATATAGCATCTCAAGTAAAAATTAGGCCTCAGTTGTTAGGGATATTACCGGAATTTAGGGGGTACAAACAGGATGACCCATACAATCACTTGTATGGGTTTATAGCCATAGCCAATGCTAACACCCCTAGGAATACTAATAAGAACATTTTTAGACTAAGATTGTACCCATTCACTCTTAAAGACAAAGCGAAATATTGGTTTACGTCCTTACCCTCGAATAGCATCACTACATGGGATCAACTCAAAGTTAAGTTCTTACAAGAGTTCTATCCGGCAAGCAAGACGACGGAAATCAGGAGGGCTATTCAGGATTTCCAGCAGAAGCCTGGAGAAGCTTTTCATGAAGCATGGGATCGTCTAAAGGAGTTGATGAGGTCATGCCCTCATCACGATATTCCCAAGTGGCAACTGGTCAAGGTATTCTTTGAAGGAGCAAGTGAGACGAACCAAGCTATGATTAACGCGTCATCTAGTGGCACTATTATGATGCAAGACCCGGAGGAGGCTTGGCGGTTTTTGGAACAGCTAAGTAATGGCTCCAAGGCGAATTTTTCTACAAGAAAGACGGTAGGCACTGCTGCAGCAATAGGAGCCGATGCCGACTGGAAAAAGGATGTAAAGAAGGAGATAAGTGAGCTCAACAGGAAATTTGATAGGCTTGTGTCTACTCTGCAGAATAGACCTCAGAGTCAGCCACAAGGAGGTCAAGGAGGACAGAAGACTCAAGAAGCGAATCAAATCTATGGTCAGGGTCAAGGACAGTATGGCAATGGACGACCCTACAGACCATATAACCAAGGTCATCAGAATTTCAATAACCAAAGGCAGAACAACTCCTAAGGGCAGTCATCCAACCCGCTCAGGCAGCATCAACCGGCGAATGGTAATGCCAATGGAAACGGTAGCAGCAACAATAGGGGGCCCAATAACTCCATCAATAATGCCCCAGGGACGCAGGAGGATCTGGTCGCGAAAATGTATCAAATGTTCAATACAACACAGCAGCAATCGCAGGCCAATGCGAAAGCCATCGTCAATATGGAGAGGCAAATCGCCCAAATGGCTGAAGACCAACGGAAAAGAGATAATGGGAAGCTGCCAAGTACCACAGAAGTCAATCCGACCCATGGTCAGCGGGCCGGAAAAGAACATGTCAACACTGTCGATGCTGAATGGAGGAAAGTCACCCTGGAAGATCTGCTAGAATCTGGAAGTGAGACAGAGAGTAAAGAAGAAGAAGTTAAGGAAGAGGTGGAAATTGAAAAGGAAAATAGGGAAGACGAGGAATTAAAGGAAATTCCTGTTGAGAAAGAAGGTCAACCAAAGGAGAACAAGGATGGCCAGGAGGAAAAGCAGCCGATAATAGCTGGGATCAAACAAAGAAAGAAGGACAATAAGGGGAAGACAAAGCAAGAAGCATCTAAATCGATAGGGCCATCGATGAACCAACCTTTGTGGGATGAACTTAAGAACGCTCCTGAGGATACAAGAATTCTTCGGAAAATGTGCGAGAAAAATGGAAAAAGTAATACTCCTACACCTGACACTGTGAGGTTGACTATTAAAGCTAGTGAGGCACTGTTGGGAACACTGCCCAAGAAAGAAAAGTCCTGGGTCACCACTAATCACTGCTACTATAGGAGATGTGGTCATTAGGAACACCTTGCTGGATTTGGGAGCAAGTGTGAATGTGCTACCGGGATACTTATATGATAAATACAAGAATGAGGAATTAGAGCCAGCAAAGACTGTGTTACAGCTGGCTGATCAGTCAACTAGAGTATCCCGAGGTAAGCTTACTAATGTCATAGTAAAGGTTGGGATTTCTTTTACCCAGTGGACTTTTTTTAGTCATGGAGTATGAGAGTCAGGAGGATGTGCATGCATTAATATTAGGACGTCTATTCTTGGCTACAGCTGGCGCTATTATCGACTGCAAAACATGAGATTTTGACATCTTCTTCGGGTCGAGAAAAAGAAGGTTAAATATGTTTGGAAGTCCCATATTTCTACCTCAAGGGTATGATGATAAGAATTTGGACAGCAACTTGCTGATGGAGCCTGGGGTTAGGGACAAAAGAACAATATGGACGCGACCGGGAGAAGGAGGAAAAGAGGAAGTCTTGAAGGACACAAAGGAGCATCCGTTGTCCACCATTGACAAGGAGCAGCTGCTGGACATGATGGAGATGTTGGAAGCAAGGCACCAACAGTATGAGAAAGATGCAAGGGAAAGAGAGGCAAAAGTCTTTCAGCTCCTGGAAGCCCAGCAACAATGGATTAGCGGAGTTAGTGATAGGATGACGCAGCTCACTTCGTTGATGTCAATGATGGCCCATAATTTCGTGCCAAATCACAAGGAGATGCCATCAGGAATTCAAGAAGAATAGGAGAAGGAACAGCACGTCTGGTTGAAGACGTTAAACTTAGCGCTTGTTGGGAGGCAACCCATCTTTTCATAGGTTAGGTACTGTATTCTTAGGAGTAATTAGGAAATTATATCATCATCATTTGCAGGTATTATTGGTCCAAGGCAAGTGTGGGGTTGTTTTGAAGAAAGTTGAATTTTTGATGACCCTGCCGCGGTCAGGCAAATTGCGCGCCGCGGGATCGTAAACCAACCCGATGCGCAGGGTTTGATTTGGGAGCACGCGTGCCGCGGTTCGCTCATATCCGCGCCGCAGGAATTGATCGGTCGGATTCCTTCGATATTAAGGTAAGCCGCGACACTATTCACACACACCACGCCTCGGAGCTCTGATCATCGAAAATTTCTCGTGTTTTTTCTTGCTCATTTCATTCCTACTACCAAGGTACGTCATTCTAACTAGCTTTTACTTGTTAAAACTAGTGATTAGGCAGTTGATTTGGTTGATTTCTCCAAAAAAAACTCAAAAACTTAGAAATCGCCAATGCTGACTCGTAGGGTGTTTCTTTTGCCAAATAATGACCCTAGATGAGTTAGTCGGCACTTAGGCTACCTTGTAGTGTATTTGGATTGAGTTTAAACAAGTTAAATCGTGAGTTTGGATTTGGAATTGGAAACAGCCGCTCGCCGCGCCGCGCCGCGCCCTGCCCTGCCCTGGTTCTTGGGCCGCGCCGCGGTGCGGTGGAGAAGAAAAGGACTTGAACTGCAAAAAATTTTCTTTTGTGCAGATGTCGTTCAGATTAGATCACCAGTTCCTTCAGTTTCCCGAGGGGCCAGTCAGCTCTGTGGAGTACAGTTCGAGGAGGGATGCCCTCGTAGGTCGTCGGGTTCTCGAGGCGACGATCATTGACCGGGACATCCTCAGAGACGCAGGGCTTTGGGGAGAGATCGAGCCATTCCTCCACCGTACATGGACCCACGGGGATGCTTTATTAACGTGTCGAGGCTGGGATAGGCTTATGGCTAACGAGGAGGATACAGTCTATACCGATCTTCTCTTGGAGTTCATATCCACTGTCCAGTTTTGTAACGCCGAAAATGTATTTATTATATAATTATAATAAAAAGGGCAAAATGGTCATTTTACCCCAAAAGGGTAATTTGGTCATTTGGACAGAAAAGGACTTGTTTCGTAATAATATTTTAAGTCTTGGACTTAAAATGTTATAAAAGTTGATTATTTGTCATAAATTGTGTTATTTGTGGCAAAACTTTGAAATATGCAACTTCAAGGACCAAAGTGCAAATCTTGGAGATATATAGGCAAGACTTGTGTGCAGAAAATTGGGAGTTACGGGAGCAAGTTCTTGGCTGATTTTCTGCAGAAGATTGAGGTCCTTGAAGACTTGGAATTAGCAAGCTTGATTATAGCATTCACAAGGGCATAATTGGAAGAGTTGAGGTAAATATTCCAAGCTCTTGATTGTTGTTCTTGGTGAGTTGTGTAAAACGCAAAAACTGTAATTTCAGTTGTGTTTGGGTGATTAGAATGATTAGATACTTCCATTAAGTCCTTATAACAAAGACTTAACTCAATCAAATGGAAGTAGGATGTTATAAATGATAAAATTGAAGAATTGGGGTTGTTAAAACTAAGAACCCTAATTCTTAGTATGGATGATTGAGGGTGTTTTGATGGTTAAAAACCTTGTCAAAATGTAAGGTTTTAGCCTAGGAACAAACCCCAAGTGATTAAGAACGAAAATAAGCACTTAATATGAGAAAACTGCATGCTACAGTGAAATTCGCGACTGGACAGGAACCTGCACAGGCGATGGGCGCGGTGCGCCCCTTCTAGGCGCGGCGCGCCTGTGGACAGGTCCTGGACAGAAACCTTGAAACGCTAACTTTTGCGTTGCTTGTCCGATTAAGCTCAAATTTGAACCATAGGTGTATTATGGTCTGAAAAGTTTGGGAAAATTTTTAGATTGAGTTTCCGACCCCTCGGGGGCACTGTAGACCGATCCGAATGTCCCGGTGAATAGTTAAATTTGTATAAAGTTAGTAAACGGAAAGTTTATTAACTAGGCATTGTTTATAACAATGTTTTATTGAACTCTAGTGTATTAGAGTTAATTGTAATGGGTATTAACCTATAATCATGTTGAAAATGATTGAATTATAGGTGCGGGACAAAATTCTACGGATCATATCGGAAAGCAAGGAGCAACAAAAGTTAGTTGTAATAATCCTTCAGGTGAGTAATCTTGATTATATCTAGTATGATATATGGTGATTACAGTGGCACTACTTAAAGTAGTTGAATATGGTATAAGGGTAGAGTACCCGAGTAATATACGGACATGACATTTGAATTGTAATTCTAAATGGTACAGTCTTGTTGGCAAAGATTTCTATCTTTGATATTAAATGGTACGGCCTTGTTGGCTATGACTCCGGTGCGGCCTTGTTGGCTATGTCTCCGATGCGGCCTTGTTGGCTATGACTCCGGTGCGGCCTTCGGGCTATGTCTCCGATGTGGCCTTCGGGCTATGATATTAGATGCAGCCTGTATGGCTATGATTATGGTGCGGTCAATGATGACCATGATTTTGGGACAGAAACTGTTTAAGAGTTTAATTGTTATTATACTCTTGTATATATTTATTTGTTTGTTTGATTACTCATTGGGCTTGTAGCTCACAGTTTGTTTGATATGTCCCTGCAGGTGAGCGTGACCCTGCTAAGGGAAAAGATAAAGTCCGTGACTGAGGACTTAGCGTTGAAGTAATGCCCGGCTTGAAGAATGTATAATATTTATGTATTGTACTTCGTGATACACTTGCACTCGTATTTTGTTAACTAATACCCCTACTTATGGTTTTCATTGTAAAATATTTGGTTTGAAAAATAAAAAATTTTTGGGGTGTTTTTGTTAATAAGTCGGGTGTTACAAGTTGGTATCAGAGCCGTGGTTTAAGTGAACTAGGTGTCTTAGATTAGATCCCTGGACTTAAACCTTGAGAGAAACACAGATAATTGGACTGTTAGATATATATAAGTTTGTTATTATATGTGTAATCTAACGGTTTGTTGAAATCTTGAAGTATGAGAAATACACGAAGCAATCCTACTGGTGTGAATTCGCGTGGAACTGCAAGAAGTGGACCAGCTAGGTCACGTGGAACTGCAAGAAGTGGACCAGCTAGGTCACGCGGCTCTGTTGGGCGAAGAGCACCAGCAAGGGAACCGGTGGGACAAAATCCACCTGATATACGAGCCATTGTGGAAGAAGTGGTTAGGCAGATGATGCCTGTATTATCGAGAAATCCTCACCCGAGTGGCAATCCCAACCCAAGTGCAAATCCGGATCCTACTGAGGAGGCTGCAAAAAGTGTTCATGACGGGCAGCCAGAAAATGAAAGCCAGGGAGAAAGTCGAGCCCGGGCAGTAAAGGAAACACAAGGTGGGGAAGCCTCTGCAAGGAAAGTCGGGTGTACATATAAATCCTTTCTTGGTTGTAAACCAAAAGAATTTTCAGGGACAGATGATCCAGTCAAAGCTATGGAATGGATCATGCATATGGAAAAGGTGTTCCGAGTAAGCAAGTGTGCGGATGATGATAAAGTGGAATTTGCCACGAACCAACTTACAAGTGGCGCACTACATTGGTGGCAAACCTATTATAGATCACTAGATCTTGATTCGTCCCAATCGATACTTTGGGAGCAATTCAAGACAAAGTTCAATGAAGAATATTGCTCGGAGGTAGCTATTCAGAAGTTGGAAGATGAATTCCTGCATTTGGAACAGGGTTCCCGATCTGTACAGGAATATACTCTTAGCTTTCTGGAGAAAGCTAGGTTTGCGGAGCACCATATCTACACTGAAAAGAGAAAGATTGACAAGTATGTTCGGGGACTGACAACCCGAATTAGAGAGGTTGTGCAACCGTTGAAATTAACTATCTTCCGAAAAGTGGTGGATCGCGCCACAGAAAGAGAAACAGAATTGAAGCGGCAGGAAGATGAAAAGAAAGTTATAGAAACGAAACGAAAGGCGGAAGACCAAGTTTGGACGCCTCAGAAAAAGTCACAGCAATCCGGGTCTAAGGGTAAAAGTCAAAGAGACGATATAAAATGGTGCGAAAAATGTCGAAAATGGCACTCCGGGAGTTGCCGGGTCAACACTACATCCACAAGTTGTCGAAATTGTGGAAAACTGGGGCATGATGTTTACAACTGTCGGGCGGAACGTAGGTGTTTCCAGTGTGGAGCTACGGATCATCTTCGCCTGAACTGTCCCGAGTTGAAGTCTATAGCGATCAGTGACAGACCCAGGATTGAACAGGGCGGGAAGAAAGAAGAGCCGAAGAACAGGGGACGACCGATAGCCTCGCGAGCTTTCCAGATGACTGTGGAAGAAGCCCGTGAGAAGACCGATGTGGTGACAGGTATTTTCACACTCAATACCATACCTGTATATGTTATTTTTGATCCGGGAGCCACCCACTGTTTTGTATCGGAATCTTTATTGCCTCGCCTGAATGTACCTTTAACACCGATGGATGAAAGCTTAGAAGTAGCTATAGCAGACGGCCGATATGTCTGGGTTTCTGAACATATGGAAGGTTGTCAGCTTAAAATCTACGGGACCGTTTTCCCTATAGATTTGAAGCCGATGACTACCAACGAATTTGGTGTAATAGTGGGGATGGATTGGTTAGCAACGAATTATGCTAACGTGGATTGCAGAAATAAAAGTATTACAGTGTTATCACCGGAAGGGGAATGGATGAAAATTCAAGGTGAACGACCTCGGTTACGAATGCCAGTTATCTCCTTTGCTCAAGCCCGAAGCTGTGTCAGTAAAGGAGGGATGTCCTATCTAGCTTATGTGTCGGTGGCTCAACCGATTAAAGTGGGAGTAGCAAATGTGAATGTGGTGAATGAGTTCCCAGATGTGTTTCCAGATGAACTTCCAGGGTTGCCACCAGATCGACAGGTTGAGTTCACGATTGAACTGATTCCGGGAGCTGCACCTGTTGCCCGAGCTCCATACCGTTTAGCACCTTCAGAGATGGTGGAACTGCGGAAGCAACTGGAAGAATTGTTAGACAGGGGTTTTATCAGACCGAGTACATCGCCATGGGGAGCCCCTATTCTGTTTGTCAAGAAGAAAGATGGGTCAATGCGCATGTGTATTGACTATCGGGAACTAAACAAAATCACGGTGAAGAACAAGTACCCGCTACCCAGAATAGATGACTTGTTTGACCAGTTACAAGGCGCGTCCTACTTTTCCAAGATTGATCTGAGGTCAGGATATCACCAGTTAAAGATAAGAGAGTCAGACATTCCGAAGACGGCATTCCGAACGAGATACGGTCATTATGAGTTTTTGGTGATGCCTTTTGGGTTAACCAATGCTCCAGCCGTATTCATGGATCTTATGAACCGGGTGTGCCGACCGTTCCTTGATACCTCGGTGATAGTGTTTATAGATGACATCTTGGTGTATTCGCGAAGTCAAACCGAACATGAAGTGCATTTGCGACAAGTATTGGAGTTGCTTCGCCGAGAAAAGCTGTATGCTAAATTCTCAAAGTGTGAATTCTGGTTAAGGGAAGTTCAATTTCTTGGCCATGTAATTAATGCTGAAGGGGTGAAAGTAGATCCAGCAAAGATTGAAGCCGTGATGAAATGGGAACCGCCTAGAAGTCCCACTGAAGTAAGAAGTTTTCTTGGTTTGGCAGGCTATTACAGAAGATTTGTCGAGAATTTCTCCTCGATAGCTGTCCCGTTGACCAAGTTGACTAAGAAAGGTGAAAAATTTACTTGGGCTAAAGAGCAGCAAGAAGCATTCCAGAAACTGAAACAAGCCTTATGTGAAGCACCGGTGTTAGTACTACCACAAAGCGGAGAAGAGTATGTAATCTACAGCGATGCTTCAAGAATCGGCCTTGGATGTGTTTTAATGCAAAAAGGTCGAGTCATAGCATATGCGTCCCGCCAATTAAAAGATGCTGAGAAGAAATATCCAGTCCATGATCTGGAGTTAGCTGCGGTGATCTTAGCATTGAAGCTGTGGAGGCATTATTTATACGGTGTAAAATTTGTCATTTACACGGATCACAAGAGCCTGAAGTACCTTTTCGACTAGAAAGATCTCAGCATGAGACAGCAAAGGTGGATGGACCTGTTGAAAGATTTTGACTGTGAAATTCAGTACCACCCTGGTAAGGCAAATGTGGTGGCAGATGCTTTAAGCCGAAAAGAAGCTCCTCTGAAAGTTACATCCGCGTGTATGGGTGTAGTGAGCCGGTTACCAGGATTGATTCGTTTGGCGCAAGAGGAAGCGTGTAAGCCGGAGAATGTAAAAAGTAAAAGAATGGTTGGATACTTGAAGCATCTAGAAGAAAATACTCAGAAATTGAAGACATTCAGAGGACGTGTGTGGGTCCCAAAACAAGGAGAAGCGCGGAAATTACTTCTGGAAGATGCCCATTATAGCAGATATGCAGTTCATCCGGGTAGTACCAAGATGTATCGGACATTAAAACCGATGTATTGGTGGCCTGGAATGAAAAGAGATGTTGGAAGATTAGTAGAAAAATGTTTGACTTGTTTGCAAGTTAAGTCAAACCATCAGAAACCATATGGGGAAATACAGCCATTGCCGATTCCAGAGAAGAAATGGGACCATATTACCATGGATTTTGTAACAAAGTTGCCGCGGACACCGCGAGGTTATGATTCTATATGGGTGATTGTGGATCGATTGACCAAATCGGCACAATTTATACCATATAAGGAAAAGTACAGAGTAGATCAACTGGCGAAAATCTACATTGATGAAGTATTTTGTCGGCATGGAGTACCAGCATCGATTGTGTCGGACAGAGACAGCAGATTTACTTCCTATTTTTGGCAAAGTCTTCAAGAGCAACTGGGTACGAAAGTACTTATGAGTACCGCATATCACCCGCAGACTGATGGCCAAAGTGAAAGAACGATCCAAACTTTGGAAGATATGTTGAGGACTTGTGTCATAGACTTCGGTGGAAGCTGGGAAGATCATTTACCTTTAGTGGAATTCGCGTACAATAACAGCTATCATTCCAGTATTCAGATGGCCCCGTATGAAGCCTTGTATGGAGCACCGTGTCGTACTCCGACCTGCTGGACTGAAGTTGGGGAAAAGTCGTTGGCTGGACCCGAAATTGTAGCACAAACTGAAGAAAAGATCAAACTGATACGCGAAAATTTGAAGGTAGCTCAGAATAGACAGAAACAGTACGCGGACAAACGGGTGAAACCGATAAAATTCCAAGTAGGAGATATGGTAATGCTCAAAGTATCCCCTTGGAAAGGCTTAATTCGTTTTGGAAAGAAAGGAAAGTTGAGTCCTCGCTTCATTGGACCTTTCCGTATATCCCAAAGGGTTGGAGCCGTGGCGTATAGATTGGAGTTACCTGATGAACTTCATGGTATACATGATGTATTCCATGTATCCCATTTGAGGAAAACCTTATTTGATAAGTCTCAACAAGTACCACTTGCTGAAATTGAAGTGGATGACAAGTTGAGATACCCGGAAAAACCCGAGAGGGTGCTAGACCGCAAGATAAGACAGCTTAGAAACAAGAAGATCAGCATGGTGAAAGTACTTTGGCGTCATCACAAAGGTTCCGACATGACGTGGGAGACCGAAAGTGAGATGAGATAGAAATATCCTCAACTTTTTGTATGATTTCGGGGACGAAATCTCTTAAAGGAGGGGAGAATTTGTAACGCCGAAAATGTATTTATTATATAATTATAATAAAAAGGGCAAAATGGTCATTTTACCCCAAAAGGGTAATTTGGTCATTTGGACAGAAAAGGACTTGTTTCGTAATAATATTTTAAGTCTTGGACTTAAAATGTTATAAAAGTTGATTATTTGTCATAAATTGTGTTATTTGTGGCAAAACTTTGAAATATGCAACTTCAAGGACCAAAGTGCAAATCTTGGAGATATATAGGCAAGACTTGTGTGCAGAAAATTGGGAGTTACGGGAGCAAGTTCTTGGCTGATTTTCTGCAGAAGATTGAGGTCCTTGAAGACTTGGAATTAGCAAGATTGATTATAGCATTCACAAGGGCATAATTGGAAGAGTTGAGGTAAATATTCCAAGCTCTTGATCGTTGTTCTTGGTGAGTTGTGTAAAACGCAAAAACTGTAATTTCAGTTGTGTTTGGGTGATTAGAATGATTAGATACTTCCATTAAGTCCTTATAACAAAGACTTAACTCAATCAAATGGAAGTAGGATGTTATAAATGATAAAATTGAAGAATTGGGGTTGTTAAAACTAAGAACCCTAATTCTTAGTATGGATGATTGAGGGTGTTTTGATGGTTAAAAACCTTGTCAAAATGTAAGGTTTTAGCCTAGGAACAAACCCCAAGTGATTAAGAACGAAAATAAGCACTTAATATGAGAAAACTGCATGCTACAGTGAAATTCGCGACTGGACAGGAACCTGCACAGGCGATGGGCGCGGTGCGCCCCTTCTAGGCGCGGCGCGCCTGTGGACAGGTCCTGGACAGAAACCTTGAAACGCTAACTTTTGCGTTGCTTGTCCGATTAAGCTCAAATTTGAACTATAGGTGTATTATGGTCTGAAAAGTTTGGGAAAATTTTTAGATTGAGTTTCCGACCCCTCGGGGGCACTGTAGACCGATCCGAATGTCCCGGTGAATAGTGAAATTTGTATAAAGTTAGTAAACGGAAAGTTTATTAACTAGGCATTGTTTATAACAATGTTTTATTGAACTCTAGTGTATTAGAGTTAATTGTAATGGGTATTAACCTATAATCATGTTGAAAATGATTGAATTATAGGTGCGGGACAAAATTCTACGGATCATATCGGAAAGCAAGGAGCAACAAAAGTTAGTTGTAATAATCCTTCAGGTGAGTAATCTTGATTATATCTAGTATGATATATGGTGATTACAGTGGCACTACTTAAAGTAGTTGAATATGGTATAAGGGTAGAGTACCCGAGTAATATACGGACATGACATTTGAATTGTAATTCTAAATGGTGCAGTCTTGTTGGCAAAGATTTCTATCTTTGATATTAAATGGTACGGCCTTGTTGGCTATGACTCCGGTGCGGCCTTGTTGGCTATGTCTCCGATGCGGCCTTGTTGGCTATGACTCCGGTGCGGCCTTCGGGCTATGTCTCCGATGTGGCCTTCGGGCTATGATATTAGATGCAGCCTGTATGGCTATGATTATGGTGCGGTCAATGATGACCATGATTTTGGGATAGAAACTGTTTAAGAGTTTAATTGTTATTATACTCTTGTATATATTTATTTGTTTGTTTGATTACTCATTGGGCTTGTAGCTCACAGTTTGTTTGATATGTCCCTGCAGGTGAGCGTGACCCTGCTAAGGGAAAAGATAAAGTCCGTGACTGAGGACTTAGCGTTGAAGTAATGCCCGGCTTGAAGAATGTATAATATTTATGTATTGTACTTCGTGATACACTTGCACTCGTATTTTGTTAACTAATACCCCTACCACTACTAGAAAAAAAGCCTTTAATGACACGCATTGCGTGTCATTAAAGGGTACAGATGACACGCAAATGTATGTCAAGGAAGCCCCTGTCATAAATGTTAGATGACACACATTTGTGTGTCGTAAATTTACGACATACATTAATGACAAACCTTTATGACTTACAATGTAAGTCATAAATTTTTTTAAACAAATAATCTATATATATATATATATATATATATATATATATATATATATATATGAGATTAAATGATACAAAAATTAAATCACATTGAATTTAATTTCTTATAATATAAAATAACATATCATTAATAAAAATTTACAAATACAATCATTTGTGTTCTATATTTGTCCAAGAAATTAAACTAACACTGCAAGATAAATGACCAAAATGGTCTGTGAAATATCAAGAAATATAAAATCATATTCATTCTTTGTTTTCTATTTTTCTCCCTGAAATGAAAAGCACCATCAGATCCACAAGATGCGATTACATGTTGGGCCTGAAAAGCAAACAACTCGTTAAAACAATTGATAATCATTCAACTATACTTTGTTGCGTTAGCCCTTTGAGTTTCTGATGTACTTTCTAGGTGGCTGGGTAGTGAGTACCATAATCAAAAGAATGCATCCTACAACACGGGGACAAAAAAGGGAAATAACTACATCAGCAAGACTTCACTTGAAATAAGTGTGTAATTTCTAAGTTTCTTAAAGTAAAATGATGTATTAGGAAGATATCAAAAGTAGAATGGCATAATTAACAACAAAAAGGAAGTATATCATCAGTACTTCACTTGAAGTCATCCCAAGTATTTCTTGGACTATAGATAAAGAAATTGGGTTAATTTTCCAAAGTATGATATATCCACAGGCTCTTTTGAAACTGCTGTTGACCAGAACGAAACCGACCCATCATTATTCCGGTTTATTTTTCTTTTTTGTGTCCATTTCTCATCTCTATTTGTGGTTTCCACTTCCTTCGCTCATCACAATATAGAATGGCACCTAATTTTAATTTTGTAGTAAGACAATGGAACTATAACATTTTCTAAGGGATTAACCTAAATTGGCAAACTAAATTATGTTTCAATCATTGCTTTTACACGTTTACGTTATTCTGTTATAATAATTTTCCTCAGTATATACCTTTGTTTGTAGAAGAAACTTACATTGTTTTACACGCGTGATCTTTCAGGTGAAGTATCATTTGAACCTCAAGCAGCAGCACCTCTCGTTCTGCCATCATCCCCGCTGTTAGCCACCACTAATCCACTACAGAAAGAACAGATGGTTTGTAGCTCTTTAATTGAACTCCCACCAGACTTGCCTGTACAATCTGCAACTGCAGTCAAGGTAATAGAGACTAAAGTTAAGGTAACACCTGAATTGCCTCAAGTACAACCTGCAAGTACATTAGATTCAATAAAGACTACAACTGAGGTACCATTTGAGGGTAGAGTGAATTACCTGTTACAATTTACCATCTTTAAACCCTAGAAGCAAATATGATATGGTCATAAACCTGCAAGATAGCGGAGCTACGTCAACATATGTTTGTAGAGAGAGAAAGAGGAAGATCAAGAGAGACATAAAGGCGTTCATTTCTCATACCCGCCTGATTAAGTCCATGGTTCTTTTTGGAAACAATTAGGTCCATGGTTCTGAATTCGAGGGCGTTTAGGGTTCTAAGGTTGAAGTATTTACCTGAGATTCATTGTTGGAGGCCTGATTTCGGTGAGAGTAAATGGCGGCGACCCAATTTCGAGGCGTAAGCATCATTCCAGAGGATGTGTTGGTGGTGTGAGACTAAACGGTAATGGTGGTGGCCCGAATCAGGATCCTCGAAATCGTCAAAATCTCCATGGCGAGGGAGCAACGAGGGTCAGATCGAGAGAAGGATACGAATCTTTGTTTAACCCGTTCCGATTGAAACCCTAATTCTCCACATTCTCCTTCTGAAGCGGGAATGCCAAGCATTGAATCTTTCTTTAGGTCGTTCTGAAAAGCCGAGTACTGAATGCCAAGTACAGATCGAGAGACATCGACTTCTCGACATCGACTAGTTTAACCCATTCTGAAAAATCGTGATTCATGCTTTTTCATATACAGAGAGAAAAGGATACGATCGATGAAGAAGTAGAATGTGGAGAAGGTAATACGCGATTCTGATCAAATATCGGGGATGAATTAAAAAACGACACTTTTAATAATTAGATGACATACAAAAAAACACTAGTGCCCTCCGTGTTTTTAATTTTTTTGTATTATGACGGTAAAATACGACATACATTTTCGTATGTCGTAAATATACTACATAGATGATATATATTTATGACATACAATTATATATGTCATATAATCTTTAGATTTTAGAAAAGATGACATTTATTTTATGACATACAGTTTTGTATGTCGTAATATCAGTGTGTGTCATAGTTCGTATGTCATTAAAAGCCTATTTTCTAGTAGTGTACTTATGGTTTTCATTGTAAAATATTTGGTTTGAAAAATAAAAAAATTTTGGGGTGTTTTTGTTAATAAGTCGGGTGTTACAAGTTTGCACCTGGATCGACAGAGGCCCGTTCCAGGCTGGTACGGTTTAGATTGGGGGTGTGCACAGGGAGTGCAACCTCCGAGAATTTGGGAGGCACACCGGTATTTACACAGAGGCGGATCTCCAGCACCGCCACTACACGCAGTTCATGGGTGCGTGCATTCAGGGGCAACCCGAGAGGGCTGCCAATATGGAGGTTTGGGCACCATTGTCCAATGTATTCTACGAGGCGGGGACATCCAGATAGAGCCATCTTCGCGATCCACTTCACCGACTCATGCACTGTATCGTCTCCACCTCCATCATGCATCGGGAAGGGGCCGAGAAGGTGTCCGTTCGTCGTAGTTGTCTCCCCGTCCACCCGTGCTACGGGTGCATCTGCCAGCAGTCCTCTGGGCCGTGGGTATTTCATCACCTGTTTGGCCCGTTCGTACCAGATTCTTACTGCTCCGGTTGTGGCATCCTTGACCGCTTTACCACCAGTTCGCACTACGGCGCGAGCTCTGGAGAATATGGGGCTTATTGAGCAGCAGCGCCCGGGCCAGTTTGTGAAGGTGGCGACTGAGGCACCTCAGGATCCCCTGCCAGCTTATACCCAGCCGGGTAGGAGATACCGGAGGCCGGCAGCTCCAGCAGATCCAGCACCACAACCACAGCAGGAGGAGGTGACAGAGATGAGGCGATTGCAGGATCGAGTCGTCAGGATGGAGGACCAGCTGGAGTGGATCGGGGAGGTACTTTTACAGATTGCATCAGCACAGGGACAGCGCCCTCGACCATTCCCAGCCCGAGCTCACAATCATGAGGCCGGTTCTTCTAGGCCACCAGGTGGCGATTGATGCATTTTCTTTTTCTTCTTTGTGGATACCTGTACTGTACCTATGATACTACTATCTTTTAGTTGTTTATATTTTATTTATTCTGTTTGCATTTGATGTTTTTTTAGTCTTGTATGAGTTACCAAAAATTGGAGGAGTTGTTTCAAGCAAGTGTGGGGTCACCGTGCCCCCTCCACTTGTTTGACTACCGACGTGTTCACTGTTGTGCTACAACTCCAGAACTAGAAATCGATGACCTTTTTGTTCGTATTTTGTACCTGTGATACCGAGTACCAACCAAGCGATCTACCGTCCATATGGGTAACTCTTTTTCCCTTGTCTAAATAATTTTTGTACAACGGGGACGTTGTACGATTTTAAGTGTGGGGTGTGGACGGTCGAAAGTAGTTAGTTTTTTTAAAATTTTTGCGGGAAATGACCGATTTTCAAAATTTTAGCAACTTTTTCAAAAAATTTATTAGATTATAATTTTGAAATGAATAGTTTGTGATTGTTTATAGCACTGGTATTTTTCGAGAGATACTATGTAGTTGTGATCATGCTATTAGTTGAGTTAAATAAGTTGAGTTTTATGAGTTTAGAAGATTGGACTGTTTTAGGATTGGAATTTAGGAAGGAACTGTCAATCTGTGACCTTTGTTGTTCGAGCCGGTAGGTCTAAAATGGGTGGGCCTTACGCACCTTGCCACCTAAGATCGTCTGGTCTGGGATGGTATTTCTGAAAGCTCGCTACACAGACAACATCAGAAGTCACGGACAATTCTTTAATGGCCTTTAGAATCTGAATGAGTACGTACACTTCATTGTGGACAGAAAATTTGTAATCAAGGGTTCTCTAGAAAGCCATGAATTCCAAAGAACATTCCGATTATGTTTTCACGAACTATCCCATTCTAACTCATAAGGCAATAAGCTTTGAAACTGAACATAGTCAAAAATTGTTGGAATCTTAGTTAAAATCTATTAAAAACTCTCTTGCTTGGGGACAAGCAAGGCACAAGTGTGGGGTGTTTGACAACGCCTAGTAATATCATATATTTTAGTCGTTGTTGAGCCCTATTCTTAGTGAAATTATATCATATACATCGTGGTATTCTCACTTTTAGTGTCAGCACTTGTTTGGAAAGAAATAATGAAAACAGGGACTAAAAGCGTGCAATTTGGAAGAAGTTTGAAGATCAAGGCAAAATCAGGAAAATACGTACGCGCGCTGCAGAATTCATCAAGGCGCGACGCGGTGATGAGGCGGTGGAAAACATTCAAATTCCGAAGAAACGAGGATAAACCCCTACGCGCGACGCGGGATCCATAAATGCGCGGCGCGGTCTCAAGATTTTTGCAACTATAAATAGAGGCTTTTAGGTCGAAAAAACTAGCGAAGACCTGGTGTAAAATCGACCCCCAAGGCTCTTTGACTCCGAGATTTAGCTTCTGAAACCATCATTTGGTAATTTTATGTTTTTAGTTTTAATTTTCACTTAGTTAAATAATTAGTGATAGTTGGCTAATGTCCTTGGGAGTGACAACAGTGGCATTAAGTCTTTGTTACTGATTTTAGATAGTTGTTTACTATTTTCAAACCTTTGGATCTGATTTGGTTTTTGGTTTATCAAAGTAATCATTCGGTTCAAGTATATTGCACTTTTTCGGTATTGTTAATGTTGAATGCTTGTGTGGATGTTTTGGGATTGTAATTGCTTCTGATTTCTCTGGAATTTACTTCTGGAATCAGTAAGTAAACTTGGTTTAGTTTAGTTTAGTTCATATTTGATTTGGTTTATGTTATTTGCTTTATTTTCGGTGTTTATGCTTGTGAATGAAAGTTGGATGTTTAGATTGTGTTTGATGTTGGTTTGACCTTGATTGTACTGAATTCCATTTCTGATTCCAGTGACCAATTATGGTTAGTTATCGATTTGGTTGATAGTTTAGCTCATGATTGTTTGGATTATTGGATTTTATGCTCTTTAGGCTTAGTTGTCAAAAGTTAGGAATTAGGTCCTCTGGCTGTAGCGTGACACTGCAGTTGGTAATCTGTCACCAGTCTCGACCACGTAACTCCTGTGGATCGACCCTGACTTCCACTGTGCTAAGTGAGAGTGAGGTTTATTTTCTTATTTTTGACCGTATGACGACCGCTACAATGTCAATGGGATCTTTTATCAGTATATATAATTTATGTTTATACTTGTGGAAAAAATCTCAAAGCATCATACATGTTATATAATTTCTAACCATCAAATGTTGCTATATCTTGAAACTCAACAAGAGAGAGATTGTACAGGGACGTTAAATTATTAGTAGTCATTTACACAATTTTAATAAGTTCCATGTAGTATTTTCAATATTCAGTCTTTAAAAATTAATACTTTTTACTGTTTCTAAAACATTAATTTATTAAAGTCTAGGATCTAAGTTACGAAACAAGTAAATGGTTAGGTGACATTTATCCCATCCACTTAATCCAACTCGGTAGGTAGCGATTACAAATTTCATCAAATGTAATTCCTAGATTATGGGATGCTAAAAAACTAGTGTTTAACTTGGCATGTTTGATCTCATATATGCCTCGGGCCTCTCATGCTTAGGTAACATTTATCACACAAGATTCTCGATCAAGTCTTCCTACTTGAAAAACTTGTAGCATTGTAACTAACCAGTGACTAGGTGACCTATCTGGCACTAAAAGGTACAAATCCACCTCACACATCATAAGACAAAATACAAGCGACCATGTGACCCTGTGCCACAAAGACCGTACAAACGACGTGTGATTGTTCTTCAAAGGGATAGCATAGACTTGCATTTTTAAGAAAATATGTTATATATGTTTTAAAAATATAGTTATAGAAACATGGTCTCATGAATATTGCATGCTTCCAACAATTCATGTACTCTTTTATAAAAAAACATATCTCTTGTATAAGGTTGTTTGGGTTCCAAATAAAACATCATATTATTAACCGTTAGCCGCGATCAATTATAAACTAATATATCATATTAAATTTTAGCGGCAAATTGCCTTAAGAACCGATTATAGTCTTTTACTAAAACTTCATTTTATAGTTAAGACTTGGAGTTTTGGATGAGTTCTAAAATCATTATTTTAAAAAACCTTTTAATAATCAAAATCTTATGACCTTATGAATTTGTAGAAAAAAAATCATTTTATTTTATAAACTCATTTTATACATCTTATGTTAAAAGGATCATATTTTGATAAACCAAAACCAAATGATGATACTTATGTTTTAAAGCATATTTAGCATGCATAAAACATAATATCAACACAACGTGTTAAATTTAAAAACTAATATCATATATAAAGTTTCGATGTAAAAATAATACCTAGTATAAATCGAATTTTAGTCTAATTAATAAAACTCTTATTTATTATAAAAGACATGAAGTTTAGATTTAGTTTAAACAATTTTAAACTACTTTAAATATTTTAATGTTGATTATTAAAAGTTTTACAATGAAACATGTTTTCAAGAAAAACTCAATTTTAAACGTTTTAAAATGCTTTAATAAAAACTCGATTATAAACGTCTTACATTATAATTTGAATATTTATTTCTCAAACTACAAGTGATGTTAATTTATGATAAAATGTTATTTAACATTAGAAATCATTTCCATACGTATAACATAACATATAACAATATAAAAATAAACATCACAAGCATGCATCAAAAAGTGTATAAACCAAACCATTTTCTAGTAATAATTTTTATGAGGTAACACAAGAACTATTAAGTCATTTCTAAAGGACTTATGGACACTTCAAAAGGTCTTCAAGTTTGTGACAACTGTCAAATTAGTCAACGAAAGTCAACTTAAGTCAACCAAAGCGTACGTTAAAGTCAATATGTGAAATGTAAATTTCATAATCTCTACGTTGTATTATTTGATATTATTATACGAACAAACCATGCTGAGCTAGATGTTTTTAATATAAAATATATAAAAAAAAATAAAAAAATTTACGTCGTGAATAGTATCCGACGTGAATAGTGAACGGTAAAAGTTAAAACTCGTCCGAATATTACAAATTTTATATCGAAACGTAGATAAAATTACGACGATTCCAAATATATATTTATATTTTTACCAAACGTTGTATATAAAAAGTTATGATAGAAAAACGTTTAATATAACTTGAAAGCGACGTCTAATTATTATAATATATTTAAAAAAATAAAAAATAAAAAAAGTCTCCACCGTTGGTGGAGTTAGAATTCAAAATTTGAAAAAAATAATTTATATTATTTTATTTTAATTTTATTTTATATAAAGTGGGCCCCACTTCATTATTTAATCAATTTTACACATTGTACCCTCAAAGAATTCGTATTTTTATTTCGAACACTACGTAATCAATACGTATTTTTAAGTTTATCGATAATATTATGACGTTGTATAAAACGGAAATTTTACCGTCAAAACGGTATCGTCGATACGAACAATCTGACGTCAAAATTTAATATTATTGATATTAGTTTTATATTTAATATTTTCTTTTTCTTTAAAATGAAATTGTATTTACATTTAAACCCTATATTTTTATTAAACTTACAATTAATACCCTTTCGTTAATTCGTTAAAGACTTTTAGTTAAAAAGTTGATATTATTAAACTACGATTTTTGTAGATCATATTCTTATAAACGAAAATCATTCGTTTTATATAAAAACTATTAAATCTATTTAAAGAGTATTTTAATGGTATGTTTTGTCATAAACAAATTCTAAAAGCTATAAAAGTCGAATATATGTATCTTGAGGGCCGCAATACGAAAATAAATCTACTATAAATATAACCTCATTCTAGCCATTCAAATCACACAAACAAGTTCTTCGATACGTATAGAGAGATATACGAAGAATGAGCGTTAGAAGTAGATATTTCAGTTATAAATATAGAGAGTTCGAGTTAGAAGCACGAAGAGTCGGGCGATCTAACAACAATTGGCGATAAGATCCTGGTCGACATTGAGGTGAGTTCATACCCCTTCTTTTTATCTTTATTCAAGTTTTTAAGGGGGATAATACAAGTTATACTATAAAAATCGTTATTTATACTCATTTGTAACAATAGTAAACAAAATGGGAATTTTGTAAACATTATTATGACAACAATTCAATTATAGTTCCAAAATATAATATTGAATGATCTACTTACGAGAGCGGTGTCTAGGCCGATCATTTGGGCTAGGTTGTTGGATTTCCGAAAGGCTTATACGCTGAAAGGGTCCTGCCTCATCATTTGATCTTCTACCTGGCCGTTCTTTATTTGATAGTCATGAAATATTATATTGGAATTAATAAAGGGTATAACCAATTTATTACACCACTATTGTAGAGAATATATCTTAAAAGAAGTTCTTTATAACCATCTAAATAAGTTATTTTACATATATTTGTAAATATATGCTTTTCACAACGGAATACTAAAAATAAACTATTATAGGAATAGTTTGTTGATACAAATGTTACTATGACGTTTTAAAGAGGACAAATAATTATATAAAATATATAATTGTTATACATTACTATATTATCATGGGAAAAATGATAATGGACAAATACAAAGGTTTTTCATATACAAACTTTAACAAGTTGGTTGATACATACATTTTTGTGAGACGGGTATTCACAGTGCTTATTTAAGTACATACTATAAGTCCTGAAATTTATAACCAGAATCTCGGTAAGAGAGCGTGATATTTGTGTATAGATCTATACGGGATTGACAACCCCGCACCTGAGCTGCTAGCTACAGCTAGACCGACGGGTCTGAGGTGACAAATATCATAACAGTCCGACGCCTGAAGAACGTCGAAGCAGACCTACATGGTCACAGTATGGTTATAGGACGTCTCGCATGGGAAATCAACTTTATAAATTGTTTACGTGGAAATATACATTTTCAAAGGTTTTATACTACAAACTACGCTATACATTTTAGTCTTTGGATTTTTAAGACTTGGATACATTCATAAGAAAATATGGGATTTTCTTGGAGTACAATACTACCTTTTACAAGGAAAGAGATTCCTCATATAAGTTTTATGGTATTAAAACTACATTTTAACAGATTACAAATATAAGTATGGTTCTACTTATACACATTGGTTCTATGAAATTAAAACTATGTTTTATCAAAGATATAAATATAAGTACGGTTTGCTTATACATACGAGTTTTATGGAATTAAAACTACAATTAGTCTACAAGTAAACATGTATTTACACTGTTTCATACAACAATAAAACTACGTAATACTATTTTCAAGTATAGAAATACTTATACATTTACGGTCTTTGGGTTTTAAGATTACGACTCATTTATAAGAAAATATTGGATTTTATGGTTTCAAACATTATCTTTTTACAAGGAAAAAGGATTATGGATTTTATCATACAAAAAATCTTATGAACTCACCAACGTAATGTTGACACTCTTTCAAACTACTTGTATTCTCAGGAAATTGATAGGGTAACTACAACCTTTGACGATGGGTCGCTATGGCGTCATACTATGTATTTTGATATCATATTGTAATTGTATTCAAAACATACAATCTTTTGAACTATTGTAACATTTACAATTATGTATATGATGGATGTGTTTGCTTTGATCACTATTGTACAAACTTTGTTGTGATACTGTTCATGAAGTCATCCACCCTCAGACGTTTCCGCCATCGTGGTTTGGGGGTGTGACAAAGTTCCCACTTGCCAAGGCAACTCTTGCTTGTAAAAAGAACTTCAAGGCATCATGTGTTGTAGAGGTCATGACATTTAAACCATTAAGACTACAATTAAGCCCAAAATCAAGAGTAGAAGCTCAAGGTTGGAATTATAGTCTTAACTAGTTAGCAAATCTTCCAAAGATGGTATTTTCTTCAACTTATTACATTTGGTAAAATGAATAAAACTAGTCTAACTAATTTATTACATCCAAATGAAAAAATTCTTATTTATCTATTACATCTCATGAATAAATAAATATCAACCAAACGCAACACAATGGTCCTAATGGCTTGATTATACACAACATCATCATATGAATTATACAAACAAACACCTTTTTTCTAAGGCAACTTTATACAACCAAATGCATGAAAAATGGTTGCATAAAAATAACAATTATAACTCTACGAGTTGCCAAAGAAAATATATTTAGTAATTTATTTGCCAAAAGAAATACCAAACATATTTTACAAAACCAAAGGTTATCAAAAATGATAATAAATCTTTCTAACATGTAAAAGAGGCTCTGATACCACTGATGGATTTTGAGAAGTTAAAAACGATCTGTTTTATAAAGCAATTTAAGCGGCAACGGAATCAATTTTAAAATAACTATTATTTTAAAACCATTTTAACAAAACCACCAAAAGGATCAATTGCATGATATAGAAAGATTAATGGCAACCAAATGATGTAAAGAAGACAACATTTGTAGACTTTGATCTTACTTGGTTTTGGGGAGTTGATGAAGATGACAAAAACTCAATAAATAGTTTATCTATGATGTATCCACTAATAAGAGTAAAGCACAATGGAATGCTTGTTCCCTTAACATAATTAAACATTAAAGGAGAAGCACCTCTACACCACATAAACTTGCAACTAGCTTCAAAAGAAAAGCAAAAGAGAGGGAGAGAGAGGAGGCTACAGTTTCAAGAAGAAGAGAGGAAGCAAAAGCTAGCACTAGTTTTGGTCTTACATTATCTTATGTACTTACACATGAGATCCAAAACACATACCTCCAATAAATACAAAGTGATGGCATGTAAGAGGCATGAGATGTGTAAAAGGAAGGTTGACAAGCAACCTCCCTTCTCATCATGAAATTCGGCCAACATGGGAGAAAATGACAAATAATTGTGTCAAACACACTACCTTAATAATAATGTATCATTTATACGTTATTGGAATCCAAAGTGTCCAAAAACTTGTACATGACTTAATATATAATATCATATGATATAATAACTAGTTTGTTCCTTTTTAATTATTATTTCATAAAACAATAATTATTCTCTAATTAAATACAAGAGTTGATTATTTATTAATAATCATATTAATAATCAATATTCAATATGTACCAACTTGATTAAGGCGTGATCCTATAGGATCATATGTTATTGGCAAACATCATTCTAAAATGATTATTTAGCATATAAATCCAACACTTTGATACAATTTTTATGCATTTTGGTAATCGTTCATCTTCAAGGATTGAAGTTGCTCACGACAAACTCAAATTGTATTTACAAATATCTACAAGTAGGGATGTGCAAATGGTCCTCGAAACCGAGCCCAAGCCCAAGAACCGAGGAACCGGACCCGAGATAAGGAACCGACCATGTTACTTTGTTGGTACTCGGTCCGTATATGTAGCTTAATTCGGTCTTGGTCCTTTTCGGTCTTGGTCGTTCGGTATTGTCGGGTTCTCGTATACGGAACCGACCTGAAGTTTAAAAGACATTAAGATTATAATGTAGGCCTTTGAAATTTTTACGCTTGGTCCTGCTTAGATTATACCTGACCAAACCCGAGCAAACCCGTACCCGAACCCAAGACCAAGTCTCATAGTTTGCTCGGTCCTCGGTTCCATTGAATGTCTTCCCTCGATCTTGGTCCGGATCGGGTTCGGTCATGGTCGGGTCGGTCTCAGGACCATGCTCAGCCCTATCTACAAGTGGCTTTCAAGAAGTTATAGAAAATATTTGTTTTGCAATCAAACATAAATTCAACGAGATTAAAGTAAAACTTGTAATTGAGAGAATTCATGTTCTTCATAAGTGTAATATGCTTGTTTTTAGAGAGCTTTTATGTATCTCATTTTGCATTACAAAGATTATTTCTTTACATTGTTGCATGGCATTAGTTTTTGCATTAACCATTAATTACTATTTGGTTTTTAGGTATAATGACTCATTGCACTGGTCATTTCATGGTAAGTATGGGTATTACTTATGCTTACAAGATAAATTTTTTTGCAAGGAATGATATTTTGATTGGATTCTATTCATCCATATCGGAGGAATGATACATCGCACCTAATTCAAAAGATGATTCACACAATAATAATGGCAACGTATTTGATGAGTTGCTTAGTGAGTTGTCTTCAATATAGCAAATGTGGCCTCTAAATATTTTTTTGCTACTCTTATGATTACTAAACTTTTGAATGAATCTAATACATTCTTTGAGCCAATGATTCGTTGACCAAATAGTAGACCTCCAAAATCAAAAAAAAAAAAAAAAAAAGGGAATAAATTCTACCGCATGAGACCCTTCAAGATTTGAGCTTGTGAAATCATCACAAACATCAAAAACGTCAAGTTCTACTCATGTCTTCCAAATGAACAACGAATTAACTAATAATATTAGTTATATAAGTCATGAAAACAACTTACTTGATTTAAATGTATATCCAATTTTTTAAGTGATGATATGTCATATGAGTAGTTTGAATATATTATATGCATTAGTTTTATTTTTGTTGAATAACATTTAATTATGATTTGATATGTCGTTGTATTTTTTGGGTTAAGTAGTTGATTGTGTAATAATATTATCTTATTAATATGTTTATGACCTCTCTTAAAAGAACATAGTTGGTAGTGTAAATGAAAAAAAAGAAATAAAATTAAATATCAAATTAATAGGTATAAATGCAAAAAAAAAAAAAAAAAATGGTGTAAAGAATAAGCAAAAAATGATATAAATCGTCAATATTGTCAATATTTCCAAATCCACAATGAAGAAAGAACGGGATAAAAGAAGAACTCAAACGATCAATTTAAATCACTGACTAGAATAAAGATATTTAATGAGAGGCATAATTGTCCATATGCTATAAAATTATAAAATTATGTGGATGGATAAAAAAACAACTGTGGAAGAATCAATTCCCAACAATCATATAATATAAAATCATTATATTTCTTAAATAATTTCAGAGATTGGAGTTCACTTTCAAATCCCTATCGTATGAGCTTATATCATGTTTAAAATTTCTATGAAATATTTGTTAAAAGAATTATACAACATTATCAATCTTTTATTTTCATATATTTTCCATCATTTCATTGCATTTCCATATCATTTCTTTCCTTTCCTTTTTCTTGTGTTGGTTTAGTCTCCATCGTTCCAATCTTGCTTGGTGCTTCCCCTTCCTTGCTCTTTCCCCACAAAACACAATAGAGTCCTCCCACAATCAGCATAGATCCCAAAACCCTAAATCAAATCAACAAAAAAAGAGAACCAAAATCAATTTTTTTAGTAATTTGAAGAAACGTTTAAAACAAGGCAACTAATTACACCGACTCCATTTCTTTCATGGCTTAGAGATAGGCCCCAAAAAATTTGTCCTGGATTTCTTGTGTGTAGCTGATTGGATTTAGGATTGTCGTTTTATTTCACAATTATTGTGTATTAATAGTAGTGTGACAAGTGGTTGGATGTTTTATTTATAAAATGTATATTATTACTTACGTTCCAAGGTACAGTTTTTCACGTAGAAGGCCCCAACTTAGTGCAGCCACGATAATCAACAAGAAGGGATTAAAGACCGAAACAAAAAGAGGACCTTTTCTTTCTATGCACCATGATATCATGAAAAGTGCTATTGCCGAACATACAATTCCCTGAAAATTAATTGAAATAACAAGATATGTTTCAAAAAAGACCTAAATTTTGGAGATATGTATTTGTATTTTTTCTTATAATTTCAATTTTTTTTATTTAAATCTATTTTTTTTTTCAAAAAAAACTTAAATATTGAAGAAACTTTATAATTTAGCCATTTTACTAGGCTTTGCAGGTTATATATATATATATATATATATATATATATATATATATATATATATATATATATATATATATATATATATATATATATAGAAAATACCCTAATTTCTTTTTTCCGAAAAAACCCTAATTGTTTTTTTAAGAAAACTTTTTAATTTAGCATTTTTAACCGGTCAAGGGGTTTATCCGCAAAAAGCATTTTTTTACAAAAAAAGTGATTTTTATTCGTTTTTGTAGTTAACATAACTTTTATATACGATGTGCAAATTCTACCAACTTTATATCCCTAGAAAGGTCGTAAGTAACTCTACAACTATTTTACTTCCTTTTTGTTTGGATATGTTCAAATTTATTACTTACTACATTTTCATGGATATAAAGTTGGTAGAATTTGAACATTGTATATGGAAGTTATGTCAATTACAAAAACAAAGAAAAATTATTTTCTTTGTGAAATGCCCTGAAAAGTCGTTTAACTTGCAGATAAACCCCTAATTGGGTCAATGGGCTAAATTAAAAAGTTTTATGGAAAACAAAATTGAGGGTCTTTTCGGAAAAAAAGACATTAGCATCTTTTCTGAAAAAAAAAAAAGAAAAAGTATATATAACCTGCAAAACCGGGTAAATAAGCTAAATTAAAAAGTCTCTCCAAAATTTAGTTTTTTTTTTTTTTGAAAAAAAAATAAAGTTTTACTTAAAAATATAGGATTTTTTTTTTTTTTATGAAATAAACCCTTTATAGTGTTGGGATTTATTTCGACTTTTATCTTAAATTGTGGTCATACCGCATATATACTTGAAAATGCTCTAATCGGAGGTGACAACGACCATTCACGTAAGGAAGGCTCCATGACGACACCAATTAAGCAATTTTGGATGGTCGCCATTGATAACATCAAAGCTGAACTTGAATATGGAGCGGGATACTTGTTGCACATTTTTGCCTAAAATTATTCAGAATGTTATATAGTGCATGACTAACTTTAACATATATAAAATATGTTACACAAATGTAATATAAATTTAATCTTTAGGCCCCTAACTCCTAACAAATGTTACTGTACATGTAATCATGTATCACTATTTTCATTTTCTTTTCACACGTAATGCATAGATTTTTATTAGTACAAGACAAATGTTAACTATGTTACTGAATCATACAATGAACTTAAGCTAATAAAAACTATTAAATATCACGTCAATGATAGAGACTTGACAATGTAACTAAGAACATTAGCTTACATGTAGGACAAACCAAATGGCCCAAGTAAACGCGCTAAAGATGATAAGGCAAGGCCCTATAATGTTTCCTTGGTTACTATCATTTGAGTTTTGCATTTTGTTTGCAATGCTCAAGTAAATGCGTGATTCACCGATGGGTATGACTGGTCCATGGTATAATGACAATAGCATGGCACCACCAATACCGACCAATGTTCCCATCACCTTCGCTTGGCCTGCCATGGTCTTGAATCTTGCACTTTCTTGCCTACACACAAAAGAAGAAGTTATAGTTCACTTGTGATGCTTTAATGCTATTAGATAGGGCTCTAAACGAACCGAACGTGCAGCGAACCGTTTGTGAATTGGTCAGCGGGAAGTTTGTTTATGTTCGTTTATTTAGTAAATGAACGAACACGAACAAAAATTCTCATTCGTTTAGTTAAACGAACGAACATGGACAATGGTCTCATTCGTTCAATTATGTTCGTGAACGTTCGTTTATGTTGTTCGTTTGCGTTCATTTATGTTTGTTTATTTAAGTTCATTTTAAGTTCATATATGTTCAATTGTGTTTGATTACATTGCAATATTATATGTTCAATTGTATTTGTCTATATCTGTTCATTTAGGTTTGTTCGTTTAGCATGTTCACGAACATAAACGAACGAACATGAACAAGATAATTTGTTAAACAAACGAACACGAACAAACAAAAACTCGTTCGTTTATCCGTTCGTGTTTGTTCGTTCGTTCGGCTAACTTAAACGAACGAATATGAACAAGCCTTCATTCGTATTCGTTCGGTTCGTTTACAGCCCTACTATTCGATCCTCGGGTTTTGCAACAAAAATGTATATTAGCGTCATGTGAGAAGAATTAGCGACACTAAATTGTGTTGCAAAATATATTTTACTTGAAAAGGACGGCGAGGATGAAAGTTAAAGCGGGAAGTAGATTGGAGAGTGCGCACGCGATGGTTGGGGTCGAGTTCTTCAAACCAACAAAGTATGTGATCTGATTTAGTGACATTCTGTGTGTATACAAAAACAATAACAATCAAAAAAGAAAATGAATTAATATCAAACATTCAAGATATTTACATATAAATAATTGGGCAATACCATCAATAAGTTTGATGCTTCAACAAAGTTTATTATATAAGAAATTTAGAGGTTGGAAGGAACATATTTGAGTCTTAGAAATTTGGTGAAATCGGTAACCTAAAGAGAGATTTATATAGAATACGCAATTTTAACAAGAAAATCATTTGAATAAGTGTTTTAAAGAAATTATTTAGTATCAGTTAAATGTAAATACGTTTTTTCCTCTAAAAGCTACAAATACGTGTAACTCACCCGACAATGGAAGAAAAGAAAATTTGGATGAAAATGGGTAACGTCATCGGTGGCCTTTTCCCTCTGCAAAATACCACAAACAAAATATTACATATGTAATTACAATGATAAGTTAAAAAAATTTAGAAGGGTGAGGATTTTTATATGTATGCCCACAAGCAGAATAAATAGTTAAATATCTTAGATGCAAACAAAAATAAAGCTAATGGTATTTGATTGAATAAAATGAAATAAATAATAAGTGAAGTATAACTGTGTAAGAGCATCCACAAGGGTGAAGCTTTTTATAAGAGCTTTTTCAAAATTTTTTATGACATGTCATTGTCCCATAATTATATTAAAAAGCTTATAAATCTTCCACTATAATAAAAGCTTTTTCATTAAGTTTTTTCATAAATCTTGATATATTTAATTATTTTGTATAAATACAAATATCAATAAAATAATAATAAATATTAAAAAGCTTGAATGGTAGAGCTTTTTAATGGCAAAGTTATATGAAAAAACTTTACTAACAAAAAGCTTCCACTATGGTTGTTAAAGCTTTTTTAATTGAAAAAGCTTTAAAAAAAGCATTGAAAAAGCACTATAGTGAATGTTCTAAATATTAATATAATGAGCAAGACCATGAGTACTTGTATTTTTTATAATCATACCTTCTTAGAACTTAGAATGTAAACACGTACATATCTCGGGTGGCAAGTTGATTGAATTGAGTTGAGTAGTGTTTTAACACATTTATTAAACATGTAGAAATATCAATTTAATCTAACTCGTCTAGTAAATCGGTTGAAAGTTTACAATCCAACTCAAACTATCTAATAAAGGGACTGTGATAGGGTTGGTTCATTTAATTTTCAACATTTAAATAAAAAGGACAATTTTATATATACCTTAAATAAAAAGTTAAATATCATATTTGCTCTATCAATAATTTAAATATCATATTTGCCTTAAATAAATATCATAAATATCATATTTTTCCTAAACTGTTTTTTAATAATTTGTAATCATTATTTTTTTATCAAATGATTATTATACCCTTATTATTAAATATCACAAGTTGTATTTTTGAATAACAACAAATAACAATTCACATAAGAATGGGAAATCATAACTTTTCGTACTTGTATTTTTGAAAATAAAAAAACAAGAAGCGGTACACATCTATGTAAATTAGAAATAAACCATAACAATTTTATTTTGTTAAAATTGCATCCCACATCAGTGAATGTGGTTTGATTTGTATATTAAAATCATTATTGATTTTAATCTTTACAATAAAAAACATTAACAGTTATTCTAAGGAAAACACGATGTCGTCTAAATCAATTTCGTGAGTGCTATAACTAAAACGAGACGACGAAGAATAAATTTACAAAAATTAATTGTTTACATAACATTACAAATCACAGACAATCAAGCGAGCTCGGTAATCGGCGAGCGGCGAGCGGCAAGCGGCAATTGCCTGCGTCAATTGGCCGATTGGCTTCAATTGGGTTTTACGTGAAAACGGGAATGTCGATAAAGAGATAGAAAAGCCAAGGGCATTATGGTCAATGTTGATTGTTTTGAAATTAAAATGTTTTAAATAATTAGAAAATATTTAAAATATAAATTAAAATGTTTATAAAATATCTAAAAATAGATTTTGGGTATATTTGATATATTTGATATTTACTTAGGGCAAATATGATATTTTACTTATAGATATGACAAATATGATATTTAGCTTTTTATTTAGGGTATATATGAATAAAAGATTGCAATAAGTTATGAACTCTAATAAATTTTCAAAGTTTTTAGAAAGAATGAATTACAAATAGAAATCAATTGTCCAAATTTGAGAATGTCTAACTTCTAAAGGGGTAATATTAAATAAACCCTCTTTGTGTGTATAGGGCCGGTCCAACTTTTTTTTAAGGCCTAGGGAGAGAGTAGAAACAAAGGCTCCTAAAAAAATTTAGCAAAACTATTTATAAAAAAAATATTTTCTAACGTTTTTCATAATAATAGTTTTAAAAATACATACATCTATAACAATTACAAATAGTCGCTTTTTAATACCTTGGTGTTTTCCTTCAATATTTGGAACTACTGTCATAACATTGATTATTTATATAATTCATATTAAGATGTAACAATTTCAGTGCATCTAATAATTCATTAAAAATCTTATTCTCGAAGTACCATTTGCTTTAAAAAGTTATAAAAATATTCAACAACTTGTAATTGTTAGAAGACTAATACATACATATATATATTATATTGAACATACAATTTTTGGGTCCCCCTAAGAAGATGGGCCCTGGACGGTCGTCCGTGTTGACCACCGTCAGGAACGGGGCCTGTGTGTGTGGTTATGTGTTGTGTGTTGACATTTACACACATATGTTATATCATGAGAGTTTTTTTAACATGCCCCTTCTAAACAACTTAGGCTATATTTTTATCGACCCTACTTCAATGTTCAATATCCTTTTATGTATAGTAATTACACTGATATATATGATGCATGTGTCTTTTTATAAACAAATATTATGTATAATGTTGGGATCCTTTTATAACAATATATGATCTAATGTATTTTAAGTTATGTATTATATCCTACTATGACGTAAAAATTAAGCATATTATCTATTATATGCTCTTACTATTTACAACATTGATAAACAATAACTTTACTATTTGTTTATATTATATATATATATATATATATATATATATATATATATATATATATATATATATATATATATATATATATATATATATTAATTTGCAACTTCCGTTTCTGAGGAGAAGTTACTGTTCAATTTGTTTTGCTTATTTCAGAGTCTAAACAACTAAATCCAGATCATCGTACATTTGCTAAATCATTTTATACAAATTTCAAATAGGTTTTTCTTTGAAAATAGCAATTTTAATTCTTCTTATAACAAACTTATATATTTACGTTTTTTTCCCTCAACTAATTTCGAATTAATTATTTTCATTCCTATTTAGTATAAAGTTATATTATTGGTATTTTGTAAGTTACGATTCCGGTCCCTTATTATATTTTAAAGTTACATTTTTCGTCCCTTACATAATTTGTTTTTTTGTCGAGCAGCGTTCTCCAATATACCGGGTTTCCGCAGCATCGCGCGGACGGTCCAAACCCTAGTTACTAATAATTACCAATGCGTGAGCAATAACACGTTGGTAATTGTTTATAATAGAATTGTGCCAAAGTTTAAATCAAAAGGTCCTCTACCTCAGTGGAAGGGAGGCTTCATGGGAAACTGGGAGGTCAGATGTATGTTTTTTTTAATTGAATATTTTTTTTGAAATTAATATTCTTATTAGTAACATTTATTACAAACAATTTCTATATATGATTTTTAAAATTTTGAAAGAAGTACTCATACTTGAATATAACAAGGTATGATGAGCCTATGCGTTGTGTTCGGGTATAATAGTATCATTGAAGATGATTACTTAATATAAAGTTACAAAAGAAACAACATAGAATTAGACAAAATTAGTATAAATTTTAACAAATTATCTATACATTAGGGACTACTTTTGTAAATTGACTATATAAAATAAGCTTAATGGCATGCACTTATGAGATGTAGGGATCACTTTAATGAATTACGTATACATTAGGGACTATTTTTGTAAATTAGATATATAAAAAAGACAAAAATGCACGTATTCCTAAATTTTCCTGGTATATATATATATATATATATATATATATATATATATATATATATATATATATATATATATATATATATATATATATATATATTAATTAGTTTGTTTCGGAAAAGAAAAGAATAAACACATGTTATATTATATTTTTAATAGCTCTTGTTATATTATATGATCTCATATTGTTTCATTTTTATTCAAATTATGTCCAATTTTTTGGTGTAAAATATATTTTCATTTTCCTTTCAAGTTTCAATTATTATATTAGTTAAGTTGATATAAAATAACTATTATCTCACATATAAAATAATTATCATATTAATTAGGTATTATTCATACTGATATAAGTATTGATATTTTATTTGTATATCGTTCTTTATCACGATGTTGATGCATATATCACACATCATCAAAAGTTGTTAAATAATTTGTATTCTTTGTATATCTTTTAAAAATTTTCTAAAGATGTAAATCATGAAATTATAAAACTGGCAATTTAATGCATATTTTAAGCTACAACTATAAAAAGAGAGCTAGCTACAACTATAAAAAGAGAGCTACTCTAATCGACAGTTACTTACGATCTACTCATTCTAAATAACCCTACTTAAAAAAACACGCAACAAATTTTTAACAATCACTTTTACATTTCTAGTATTTTAGAACCTGTTTATGAATGCACGAAAAAAAAACTCGATGTTATCTTACGAGGACCGACTGAAGGACAGAAACAACAAGTGTTACAATAATATTATACGTAGTTATCATCAACAATAAACATATCTCGATTTTTTTTGAACTTATTCTGACATTATATTTTCTAACTCTCTAAACAAACGCAGAGTCTCTGCTACAACGTGCGGGTGTACAAGCCATAGTTAGATACACAATGATACATTCACTATTGTTATTATAAACAACAAATACCATGGACAAATTGTATTATTTTAAAAATAAATATATATAAACATGAATGCATGCATTATACTTAGCAACATGAGAAGCAGCATCTATCCTAACTTGAAGTCATTAATTTAAAGAAACTTAACAAAAACATGATTCGCTAAACAAAGGTCAAAGTAGTCAACAAAAATAAAACAATAAAAATAAAAATTTGGCGGGTTGAAAACATGCCAAAATTTTCAATCCAACCCAACTCATTTGATTGAAAAGGTTAGATCGGTTCAACCCGCTTAATCAAATGGTTGAAAATCTTAAACTAACTCGTCATTATTAGGTTGGATTCGACTCGGATTGATATTACTTTTTGCGGGCTCAATTCTATTACGAAATAAAGAGGAGTTGAGATACATCACTAGAAGTAGTTTCCATCTTTTTTTGTGTATTGAGATTACTAAAGATATTAAGAAAAGAGACACCTGTCAAATTAGTTTTGAGAATAGCGCAACAAAAAGTTATATATTTCACATTTGCAAAAACTCTCAATTTCATAGATAGATTTTTTTCAAAAAGTGTGGTCTATCCTGATTTTATGTTTACCTGATATCGGTAATTCTAAGTATCCACCACCAACTCTAGAAATCAAAATCTTAATATGTAATTTCTAGATACGTACCTCTCAAAGAAGTAAGCGAAAGGAAGAGCAACAACAGATGCAAAGATCTGGCGGTATGCAACATGCACGAAAGGATTCATCCCGGAATCTATGGCAAGTTTTGACAAAATATTCATGCCCGCAAACCCCATTTGCACTAACACCATTACTAATGATGCTAACGTACCCGTTTCCATTTCAAAATTCTCTCTTTATTTCCAGTTAAACACCAGGATGTATGTAAGACACCAGGATATATGTATGTATCCACACACATACATATATATACATACATATATTGCGTACGTATGTATAAATAGATACATAAAAAAAGATTGCTTGTAACAAAGAGGTGCCAAAAACCATGCACGAGATGGGGCTTGGAAAAAGACGAAAACTTTCCGTTTCAAAGTGGAGTGTGTGTCATGACTTCCTCGGCTTAATTTGTAGTCTTTTTTATAGCAAATTTTCTTAATAATGTTTTGGTGAAAAGCAAATAGTAATATTGTATTTATCTATATCATATAGAATTCTATTTTATTTATTTTTGTTACAAACTAAGTTCACAAACAAACAATAGTTGCATGCACTCTAATACAAAGTCAGAAATACAAAATATTGTAAACATATTTATGTAAATATTTTCAACATTCATACTGTATTGTGGATATTAAAAATAATTGCGTCAAGATACAAATATTAGTCAAACACAATTTTTAACCCACTGACGTTATCCAAATCTTCATCTAAGTTGTTAAAACAAATAGGTGAATACTTACAAGGCTTACCAAATTCACACAGGTTCCAACAATATAAAACGTTATATTTTAAGACTCCGTAGAAATTCATTTTATTTAAATATCTAAATGTTATATTTGTTTAGTTTAATTTTTGAATATTTTTTTAGAACGACAACCATATATTAGAAAAACGCAAAAACGCAGCTAGCAAGAAGCTAGACAAAAGTACAAATGAACAATTACATAACAGAAATCGTTAACTTAGGATCTAAAAGTCAAGCATCCCATCTAAGGCACAACTTTTTACAACGAGTCCTAATCTACAAAAACGAGTAAGAAACAATACTATCCCAGCACATGCACTTCTTAGGTTTTTCAGAAGAGAAAATAGTTGCATTCCTGAAGTTCCAAACACACCACCAAACTGTCATAAAAACCACTTGAAGGCAAACTTTCCTATGTTTCAGCATGCATAGATTGTCAAACCAAAGCACCAATCCGCATGATTCGCAACAAAAGGAATATTTATCCCCCACCACTTTGCAACACCCGTAACAAGATCCGTCACAAAAGGGCATCCAAAAAAAAGATGGTCAATAGATTCACCACGTTTCTCACACACAACACACGCAATAGAAGGGATATCAAGCCCTCTTCTCGCCAAATTCCATCTAGTAGGAAGCTCATTAACCGCGATCTTCCAAGCAAGCACATTCAGCTTAATCGGAGCAAGTGAACTCCATTTAGCCACCGAATCGCCATTAGGAAGACACACCGCATCAATAGCTTCTCTAGCCGACGCCACCAAAAAGCATCCCGACCCCTCCTTCGCCCACCTCCATCTATCTTGAGAATTGCTAAGCACCACTTTGTTTACAACATCTACGAGCTCATTCCATTGAAATGATTCAACCCCCCCCCCCTAGGAAGTCTCCGAAAAGTGGTAACCCAACCTTCTTGCGCTAACTTGTCAAACACCGTAACCTCCTTGCAATCTTCTAAAGCAAAAATTCTTTGAAACCTAACTTGAAAAGGAACATCCCCACACCAAACATCAGTCCAAAATTTGGTATGCTTACCATTACCCACCCTAATAGCACAATATTGAAAGAGATCAATTCCTCTTTTCCTCAAATCTTCAACCGAACCAACCAAGTATTTCCAAACATAATTATGAGACGATCTAGGCAAAGTAACTCCATTTCTAGAACCATGAATCGCAGATATGACCTTGGCCCACAAAGACTGCGGTTCAGTCAAGAAACGCCAAATCCATTTAAAAAGAAGAGCTCAATTCAAAGCAAACATACTATTAACACCCAGACCACCCCGAGATCTTGAAGCAAGCACTTTATTCCAAGCAACCCACGACATTTTCTTCTCATTTACATCCGCCCCAATAAAGAATTTGTTTCTCATCGCCTCTAACTTCTTTAAGATACCACCAGACACCTTGAAAACGGACATGAAAAAGGTAGGAATCGCGCCATGGACCGACTTGATTAAAGTAAGTCTGCCCCCAACAGATAAGGTTCTAACTTTCCACTTTGAAAGTTTAGAATCAACCTTATCAACCACCTTTTTCCATGAGCTCAAACGACTCATATTACCTCCCACCATTAGGCCAAGGTAGTCGAAAGGCAATTTAATCGGCTCACATCCTGTACTAGTCGCCATAAGTTGCACCTCCTCAAACGAAACACCCAGCCCCAAAAGTTTACTCTTCTGCAGATTTATAAAAAGACCCAACACAATATGAAAAACATGCAGAAGAGAGACTAACTATTCCACATTTTCCTTATCCCATGACCCAATAAAAATAGCATCATCTTTATAGAAAATGTGAGAAATAGAAATTTGATTAGTACCGCCAAACGTGAAGCCAGACATCAATCCTCTCTCCATAACTCGTTGGACCATAATATGAAGACTCTCCATCACCAAAATGAAAAGAAAATGAGATAAAAGGTCTCCCTGTCTAAGACCCCTGGCGAGCTGGAACTGATCCGTAGGAGAACCATTAACTAACACCGAAGATGTGGCAGATTGCAAACAACTAGAAATCCAACCTCGCCATCGCTTGCCAAAACCAAATTGCAACATAACTTCATCCAAATGATCCCACCGTACTGAATCATAAGATTTTTGAAAATCAACCTTAAACACAAAAGCTTTCTCCCTTTTATACTTACACCACGACACCACCTCATTAAGAATGAACGGACCATCCAAAATTTGCCTACCTTTAATAAAAGCAGACTGCTCTTTGCTAACAATACCATCAATAACACTAGCTAACCTATTAGCTAAAAGTTTGCCAATTCTTTTATACTGGCAACCGATCAGGCTAATAGGTCTATAATCTTTAACAAATTTAGGCTGCTGCACTTTAGTAATCAAGGCAATAAAAGACGCATTACAACCACCAGGAAATTTCCCCATATTAAAAAAGCACTTTACCGCATCGACCACCTCAGATTTAACCAAATACCAAAACTTTTTGAGAAATTAAAAAGTAAAGCCATCAGGCCCTGGAGCTTTGTCAGAACCACAATCCCAGACCGCCCTTTTAACCTCCTCTATCGTGACCTCAGACTCCAATTCCTCTGCTTGCTCAACAGCCAAAACAAAAGAAAAAGGTTGATCCACATGTGGTCTAACCCAGTCAGGTTTAGCAAATCTCTCCACAAAGTGCTTTCTAAACTCCTCTTTCACCAACTTTGGCTCTTCAATCCATCGACCATCAGAAAAAACACCACGAACAGCCGTGTTCCTTCTTCTTTTATTAAGAATGGCATGAAAAAATTTGCTATTTTCATCCCCCTCAATAGCCCACTTCACTTTGGCTTTTTGAGCCACATCAAGAGTTTCAATTCTATTTATATCCGCCAATTCTTTAGCCAATAACATTCTATTCTCCATATCTCCACTAACTCCTCCCCCAGTATCAGCTTTCTTATCTATCTCCACCATATCTTTTAGAATCTCCTTCTTCCTTTTATATATATTTTTTGCAACTTATCATAATTCCATAACTTTAATTTTTTCTTCAAAATCTTTAGATTTTCTTTCATCTTCACCATGGCATTCACGTGATTACATCCATCATTACTCCAAGAATCCTCTACCACCTGCACAAAGTCTTCCTCCAAAAACCATGAATGGAAAAGCCGAAACGGAGTAGGGTCATAATCAAGATCACAATCTCTAAGAAAAATCAGTCTATGATCTGAAAGGTGCTTATCAAGAATAATTCCTGATAGATTAGGAAAAAAAGACAACACACCTTCCGAAACCAAAAATCTATCCAGTTTACTCATCTTCCCCGCCACCTTATCTGACCAAGTAAAATACCCCCTAGTTGAACATCAACCAAACTACCCGAACGAATAAAATCATTAAAATCATCAGCTTGTCTTTTATTAAAACACGATCCATGTCGCTCAAAATCAAACCGAACCACATTAAAATCACCCATCACGATGACCTCACCTTCCCACAAATCCACAAAACCCACCAATAGTAAGCCATAAATCTTTTTTATCATTAGCATTTTGAGGAGCATAAACAGTAATGATCAAAACAGGAAATTCATGTCCACCCCAACAGCCTTCCAACATCACAAAAGCATCCTGAATCACTTGATTTTTACACTTGAACACCCCTTTATCCCAAATACAAACAATACCACCAGAAGCTCCCCTTGACGGACTCACCGCATATTCAAAAAACGAATTACCCCATAACCTTCTAGCCAACAAAGGAGAAATGCAACCCTTCTTCGTCTCTTGGATAGCCACAAAATTCACCTTATGAACACGAAACAAATCATAAACCCACCGCTTCTTTCCTTTACCTCCCAAGCCTTATACATTTAACGAAAAAATATTCATTTAAAAACGTCACCCGCTCCAATTTTTTTGAGAAAAATCTTCAGATCTTTTTCACAACCTGACATACGAAGCCCGCTCGCCTGAACCATTTCAATAAAACCTGTTAAATTGATCCATAAGCGACATAGCATCAACAGGAGGTTTAGGAGGAATCATTGAGTCAGCATTTACAGATGGTGTACCAAAAACTCCATCTAATGGACCAATAACCGATTGACAATCATCATCTTGTTCACCCTCTCCGAAATTCATCAAGCTACTTGGTACGTGTGGTTTTGTTCGCATACCACCAACCGAATCCTGCCAAGAAGCAACCCTCCTTACCCCTACATTCTTTCTCATCATCAAACGAAATGGCCTGACGGGATCGCAGGTCAGACAGCCGGGAAAAAATCACCGGGGAAGGAACATCAAGTGGAGAATGTTGCTGGGTCGGCCTCTCTTGACACTCAACCTGCACAGCCCCTCCCTTGCAACAAAAGGCGGGGTAAAAACAGGTGGGAAAGAATTGTCGTTAGCCATCTCCTTTGAACAACAATTATTAACATCCCCCTTCTTGCGAATTAAGTCATCTAAACCAAATGGGTCATCAAATTGGCTTTTTACACCTTCCCTGTTATCATTAGCAAACGAATCAGGAACATGAACGGACTCGCCATCATCATCTTCCGATCTTCCATCTTTCACCAAATCGTCTCCATCATTATTCATGAAACACTCATCTTCACCTTCAGCATCCACCTTTTCATTTAATATAGTGTCCTTTACCACAAATTCTAAAATCCAACCCGTAATTTCCTTAGCCCGTATCTCTGTCACCTTCCCTTCAAATACAACTTTGCAAGATTCAGAAATAAGGCTTGTTAAGATCCTTTTAACACACATACAAACATTATATCTATTAGTACCCTTCGCATCCTCAAAATAAACAAGGTCGCCCCATTGCCTAGCTACTCTTACAAACGTATTTCTGGTCCACAATAAAAGCGGTATACCCTCCACATCTATCCATACCACTCTCTCATTGACTTCAAAATCACCAGACCAATCCTTCACTTCAACAAACCACGAAGCAATACCTTGATGCATTTTGAAACTATCACATGCATGCAAATACTAGAATGTAATAGCAACCCAAAAGCCACCCAAATATTTGAACTGGAGCCCATCAAAACCTTCACTTGAACAAATCGACTGAATATCTAGGATAGACCCAAATTCTTTAACGCAAGCCACTAAAGTAAACAAATTAGATTGATCATGCACAACACCTTGAGACCCCCCTCGAAGGACATTAGCATAATTCCTAATTCCATTGTAACGCACAGGTGGCCTCACCTTTCTCACATATGCAACACCCGTAGGCAAAACATTCTGGCTAGAAGCATTACCAACACTCATATCAAACCTAGCAACATTGGCAAACAATCTAATCTTTCCAATCCAAATTGAGTTCAGATTATTAACAAGGGATTGCACATCACCATTCTTGACAAATCTAACAAAAGCAAAATGCTTACCGGCTTTTGAAAGTTTTTTCAGAATGAACACATCATTGACTGCTCCATACTTCTCACAAGTCTTCCTCAGTTATTGAATAGATGAAAAGGGAAATTCATGATAAAAATGTTATAAGACACCTTAGCGTTAAGATTTTCATCCGTAACTCTATGTCTATTCCTTCCAGTCGGTCCCATCCTGTCAAACACACTTTTGCGAGCAGCCATCTCCCTTCAATTCTGCACCGATCACCACTGCAAACCGCCGAAGAAATACAAACAGAAACGACGGCCCCGCCGGCGTTTGAACCCGCCGGATAAAAGGGGCAGACGGCGCCTCAACCAGACTATCGGAATCGCCGGTGGTTGGGGTGGAATTATTCTCTTTACTTTTAATCTTGAAGCTAAGCAGCACAAGTGTCCTGCCTCAAATGAGATCACACCCAGGGAGCAAGAGGGAGGGGACGAAAATTCCAGAGAGACATGTAAAGTTGGCGCTTAATTTTTGAATATTATATTTATTTTTTATCAATTTTAAAAATATTTTGCTAAAAGCATTATTTTTTGTATATATTTTTCATTTTAATTCATTGTTTTTATCATCGACTAATAAATCCAAGTCTATATCCTTCATAAATCTTCAAAATATCATATTTATTCAAATTATTTATTTTAATCGATTTTAATTAGTTAAATATAGATAAGTAAATAATTAATTCATATCGAAGTAACTCAACAATCAACACTCTCATCAATTTTATTTTTATTGTCCAAGCTTGAAAGAGATAAATCTCAAAATATTTATTTATTTTCAATGTCTCACCACATGATAATTGAGCAAAAAACTTTTTTTTCTCGTCCAAAAGGATTTTATTCTAGCAAATTTATAAATAACTAAACATGGTTATGAAGATCTTTTGCATAAAAGACATTTCTTGTTGAATCACATCTTTTAGTAAAGAACCAAACCAAAGTTCTTGTATTTGGTGATAAGGAAAATCATACAAAATATATTCAACTAGCCGAATGCTCGTGCGTTGTGCAAGAAAAACATTATGCATTCAATATATATATATATATATATATATATATATATATATATATATATATATATATATATATATATATATATATATATATATATATATATATATATTCAAAAATAATTAACTTATTATCATTAACTATGAAATAGTTATTGTTATACTAAAACAAAATGTTGATGTAAATTATTGATATTATCTTTAACTATAAAATAAAAAAATAATTTTATTAGAAAGTTAAACATAAATAATTTCAAAGCAGTTATACCAATATAATCCAATTAACGAAATAATATTCATATTATTATTTTTCAAAATAAATATCTAATTTATTTTGCATCATAATTACGTATTTATCAACAATAACTACAAAGAAAATATATGTATATATAAACACAAATATACTATATAATTAGCGAATACCATCTCCAATCATGGTATATCATTGTTATTTTTAAGATTGACTGATTTCCATATTGTATACACACTAGTACAAAATCGCACATTGGTCACACTTGATCGAAAAACGCCTGCGACATTTCTTAAAAAAGGTGTGGCCATAGGGCACTGATGAAATTTCGAGAATGTTTATGGATACATGTAAATTAGTTTGTGTGACTATTTTATGGAGAAACAAAACAATGACCACACTTATTTACAAAAATGTGACACTCATTCGTGACACTCGACTTCAATGTGACCAAATGATACAATCACCCACATTTACCGTTTTAAGAATGCGATATTTATTTTATTAGAGATTATAGATACGTAATGGTCATATAAGGAAATTATACATGTGACTGTGTGATTGTGGCATATTGGACACATCAAATCTAATGTGTCCAAAAAGATAACAAATATGGTCACATCAAATCTAATGTGTCCAAAAACATAACAAATATGGCCACATAAAATATGTTGGATTATGTGTCTAAGCCATGACTAATAATTAGTATTTACCTAATTAATAGAAGCACAGTCCATTTGGGTTGCCCTCGTGGCTGGAGGTTTGGTATAAAATTCGGTAGAGAGAAAGATTGATTTATTATGGGATTAATAAATCAACAGGAATTAAATATATGGTTTATTAATATATTAAAATGATAATATATTAATTAGAAACTATATTAATTAATTAGGAATTAATCCAGAATTAATTGGATTTAATTTGGGGATTAAATTAATTAATTAAAGGTGCAGGGACTAAAATTGTAATTATTCAATAGTTGAGTAAGTGACAATGTGGAGTGACCAGTTGAAAGTCGAAATCTATATATGGATATATATAATTTCGAAATTGATAATTAGTAGATTAATAGGTTTTTGAATTGTAAGATAAAAGGTTTATCTTATTTGAATTCAAAAAGGTTTATCTCTAAGGCTTATTAGTTAATCATCTGGAAACTATAAATAGGGCTCCCTGGTCACCATATGAATTTCGCCATTCTCATAATACTCTCTCTGGATTTCGTGACCCCTCTCCTCTAGTTTGGGTGTGATCTCATTTGAGGCAGGATAATTTTGCTGCTCAGCTTCCAGAAAATTCTAAAAGGTTGGTTTTTCTAATTTTATTCTTTTAGTTAATTTTCTTATGGCCTTTAGGTTTTGTTATATATTCAATTAGAAGAAAACATATATCCTTATAGGTTGCATGTGAACTTAGGTTATTTAGTTCATGGTTTGCAGAAAACCTTTCAGTGGTATCAGAGCCTATTTTATTTTCTTGTTGAATTGTTATAACTGTTTTAGGGTTTAAAGCCTATAAACCCTAATTATATTATGGATCGATTTCTAGGATTAGGGTTTTGGAAACCCTAATCCCCCCTTGTTAATTTCGAAATCTGGCATTAGGGTTTTAGGAGGTTTTCTATTTTTGGTAACTTTATTTGTTAATTAAATGGATAACCTTAAACCTTTTCCTTGAAATCGAAAATTAGGGGTTTAAGGATAGGTTTTAATTAATTTGATTAATTTGGATAAACCTATCTTCATTTGAATTAATTTAATTAATTGTTAATTAAAAGATAATTCAAAAGGGATTTAATTAATTTTAAATTGGCGAAATTAATGGAATAAATCCAGAAAAATATTTTAAAATGTTTAAAATATTTAGATTTAATTAATTTAATTAATTGGTAATTAAAATTGATTAAATCGATTTTAAGGTTTAATTTAATTTAAAATTTAATTGTTAAATTTGGTAAAATTAAAAGATAAACCTTGAATATTTTAAAGGGTTTTTAAAATACATCTTATATATGTTATTAAAAGTTAATATTATATATATGAGATAAATTTGGTTAGTCAAATCAATAGTAGGCCTCATTCACAAAGCTGGTCTATAAAGTGGGTATAAGGAGACTGCCTATAAAATGGTAGTCTAATGGGTGAACACTCTCACCCACCGCTCGCATGATCAGTGGAGGGTCGTTAGCCGAACGGGTTTGATAGAACCGCTTAATCATTAAAAGTATAATGATCAAAGTACTAGAACCTTTACACAAAATCCCAATCTAGTTACTTTAGGAAAAATGTGAATTTGATGCTACCCCATGAAATTGCACATTGCACTTTATGAAACGTTGGTAGAGCGTGTGTGGTTTACCGGCACACCAATGGGGGTTCATAAAGAATGGCAATGGGTGTCTCGGGTGTTATCATTGTTGATGGAGCGTGTATGGTTTATCGGCACATCAATTTGAAATGATAATGGACCCTGAGAGTACCAAGCTAATTTGCATGGTTATTCACACCCGGTTTGTGATCCTCGGCATCCCAGTCACAAACGGTGGGGCATATCCGAGATTAAACATGCTATTGAACAGTTCAATATATCTCAAAAGAAACTAGGAATTCCATTTATAATAAGATTATTTTTCCGCGGTGGAATTGGCTGAATCGTCATTCGCCTACCTTTATAAAATTTGCTTATAGATTACGGCATCCCTCTTCTATGTTGCAAATTGTTATAGTTGGATCCTAGCCTTATTTTATATTGGGTTATTATAAGGACCGACAAGTATCTAATTAAACTTACCTTCTTTTATAGATGTCTTCTGCTGATCAATCCGCTCCCCAATCAAACTCCAGTGTTCCCTCTATCCTCTCACTGTGTTCTAAGGTTCAATTGAACGGGACAAACTACAATGACTTGATTAGAAACATCAAGATGGCTCTGAGGTACGAGAACAAAAAGTATGTTCTCGAGACTGAGCTTGTCGATGTTGACCCTGAAACTGCTACTCCCGAGGAAATTGCCTCGTACCAAAAACATTCTGATGATGCGACCAAAGTGGCCTGCATCATGATCGCCACAATGAACCCCGAATTGCAAAGGATATACGAAGACTACTGGCCCTTTGAGATGCACAAGGAGCTTGCGGAAAAGTTCCGCAAGCAAGAGCGCATCGAGAGGTGCGAGGTGGTCAAGGACTTCACGAACAGCAAACCTAAAGATGGAGAGTCCATCTGCGCTCATGTGCAAAGAATGCAAGGTTACGTGGAGCGGCTTAGAAAGCTTGCGATGCCTGTACCGGAGGAGTTGGCCGTTGACATAGTGCTTAACTCCCTACCGAGTTCTTATGACCAGTTCAGGATGACTTATCATTTGAACAACAATCAGGCTAACCTGACTGAGTTGCATCGCATGCTTCGAGTTAATGAGGACGGGATGAAGGGTAAAAGTGTACCCTCGGTCAATCAGCCCGTCTTAGCCATTGGAAGTGGCAAAGGAAAGAAAAGGAAGGGCCCTCCTAAGCAAAATTAGAGGGAAAAGGTTTAGGTCGGGTCGTCAAGCAATGGCTCGAGAACCAAGTCTTCCCAAATTCCTTGTGTGGCCAACCCCGATGAAGCCAACTGTTTTTACTGCAAGGAGAAGGGCCATTAGAAGAGAAGCTGCCCCAAATACTTGCAGGATGTCAAGGATGGGAAAGTAAAGCCATCGACAGCAGATATATACACTATCTCTAAAAACTCACCATCTTCTAATTCTTGGGTCCTTGATACAGGATGTGGTTTTCACATTTGTTCTGATCTGCAGGGCCTAAAGGAAAGCAGGGAGGTGGAGCACGGTAGACTGAACTTGATCATGGGCAATAGGAGATCGTCCCGTGTTACCAAGATCGGCGTTTACAGTTTAGTGCTTAGTAGTGATGTTAGCTTAGAATTATTTAATTGTTGTTATTCGCCAGAAATGGCAAGAAACATTATTTCATTTCACGCATTGTTCAGACAAGGATTTCAATTTTCTTTTGATAATAAAATTGGTTCGATTTCTGTTTTCAAAAAATGGTATTTTGATTTTTACTGCTTATCCTTGTGATGGTGTGTATGAAACTGTTGAATGTGTTGACAATTTAGGACATAGTGTAAATTATATTGATTCTACTAGTGGTGTAGAAAAGGCATGTCTGTGGCATAGTCGGCTCGGGCACATCAGTAAGAAACGCATCGCCCAACTCCAAAAGGATGGAGTGTTGGAATCATTCGACCTCAGGTCGGATGATGTATGCGAATCTTGTCTGTTGGGCAAGATGACTAAATCACCTTCCAAAGGATCTTTTGAAAAAGGTGAGGGTCTGCTGGACATCATTCACACAGATGTGTGTGGTCCATTCAGATCAACCACAAAGGATGGTACGCGGTTCTACGTGACCTTTACCGACGATTTTAGTAGATACTGTTATATCTACTTGATCAAACACAAGTCGGACACCTTTGAAAAGTTCAAAGAGTTTAAGAACGAGGTAGAGAATCAATTAGGCAGGAAGATAAAGATGCTCAGGTCCGACAGAGGCGGAGAGTATCTAAGTATCGAGTTCCTAGACTATCTAAAGGAATGCGGAATAGTTTCGCAGTTGACACCTCCTAGAACACCACAGTTGAACGGTGTTGCAGAGAGGCACAACCGAACCCTGTTGGACATGGTTCGTTCCATGATGAGTCGAGCTTCACTTCCCATTCACTTCTGGGGGTATGCCTTAGAGACTGCCGCCCACATCCTCAATCTTGTCCCTACTAAAAAGGTTGCTAAAACACCTCATGAAATGTGGACGGGGAAAGTTCCCTCGTTGGCACATATCAAAGTCTGGGATTGTGAGGCTTTCGTTAGACGAGAGACTCAAGACAAACTCGTAGAAAGAAGCGAAAGGTGTTTCTTCCTTGGTTATCCCAAACAGTCTTTTGGATATCTATTCTACAGACCGAGCGAGGACGTGGTCTTTGTAGCTAGACGAGCGGTCTTTCGAGAGAGAGAGAGCTCATATTCAAAGAGGACAGTAGGAGTACCATTGATCTGGAAGAAATTCAAGAGTCATCAGATGACGCAACCTTAGGAGAAACTAGCAACCAACATGAGGAAGAAGTTCCTGTTGGTCCGACAGATGTATCCTTACCTCTTAGGCGTTCCGGTAGGGTTAGCATGCCACCCGAGTTTTATGGGTTCCATATAACTTCGGATAGGGACACGTTTGTCAGTGATAGGACACTAATAAATTTGGATGAACCAGCTAACTACCAGGAAGCAGTGGCGGGCCCTGAGTCTGCCAAGTGGAAAGAGGCCATGGATAGCGAGATCAAGTCCATGTATGACAATCAAGTTTGGAACTTGGTTGACAACGTACCGGGTCGAAAGACAGTCGGGTGCAAATGGATCTTCAAGAAGAAGACCGACATGGACGGAAAGGTACACACTTTCAAGGCAAGACTGGTTGCGAAGGGCTTTACTCAAACCCCAGGGGTTGACTATGACGAGACCTTCTCACCAGTAGCCAAGATAAAGTCTATTAGGATTATGCTGGCCATAGCTGCATTTCATGACTATGAAATTTGGCAGATGGACGTCAAAACCGCTTTCCTTAATGGGAAGTTGACTGAGGATGTTTACATGAATCAGCCAGAGGGTTTTGTCGATGCAAAGTATCCTAATAAGGTGTGTAAGCTTGAGAGATCAATCTACGGATTAAAGCAAGCTTCTCGCAGCTGGAATCTTTGTTTCCATGAGAAAGTCAAAGAGTTTGGCTTCTCTAGGAGCGAGGATGAGTCCTGCGTATATGTCAAGGCTAGTGGGAGTATAGTCACCTTTCTGGTGCTGTATGTCAATGACATACTGCTCATGGGAAACGATATTCCAACCTTGCAAGATGTCAAGGCTTGGCTTGGGAAATGTTTCGCCATGAAGGACCTAGGAGAGGCTGCCTATATTCTCGAGATAAGAATATTGAGAGATAGGAAGAAGAGACTAATTGGACTTAGTCAGGGTACATACTTGGAAAAGGTACTGAAAAGGTTCAGTATGGAAAATTCCAAGAAGGGAGAGCTACCTATCCAAAGTAATGCAAAATTGAGTAAGACTCAAAGTCCGAGTACAGACGAAGAAATAGCTGAAATGAGTCGGGTACCTTACGCTTCGGCTGTAGGATCGATCATGTACGCTATGACGTGTACTCGCCCTGATGTGGCTTTTGCTTTGAGCATGGTCAGTCGGTACCAGGGTAACCCTGGAAGGGCGCATTGGATAGCTGTGAAAAATATACTCAAGTATCTGTGAAGGACAAAGAACATGGTGTTAGTCCTCGGTGGCAGTGATACCTTGAGAGTTGAAGGATATACAGATGCCAGTTTTCAGACGGATAGAGACAGTGGTCGGTCTCAGTCCGGCTGGGTATTCCTTTTAAATGGTGGAGCAGTTACTTGGAAAAGTTCCAAGCAAGAAACAGTGGCTGATTCTACGTGCGAATCAGAGTACATAGCAGCAAGTGAAGCGTCAAAGGAAGCGGCTTGGCTGAAGAACTTTATCAGTGACCTTGGAGTTGTCCCGAGTATTCAGGAGCCCTTGGAACTATTATGCGATAACGAAGGTGCGGTCGCCTTGACAAAGGAACCGCGAGATCATGGAAAGTCCAGACATATCGACAGAAAGTACCACTACATCAGGCATAGGGTAGAAGAAGGTCACCTCCTTGTAAAGAGGGTATCATCGGAAGATAATCCTGCAGATCCCTTGACAAAGGCTCTGAGTAGGATTAAGCATAATCAGCATGCTAGGAGCATTGGATTAAGAGATGATATAAGTTTTTGTAATTAGATAGGTTTTGAAACTTGTAACAATGTTATTGTATTTGACTTTTGTGATTTAATAATGGAGATTTATTAATGAGTAATGGTTTACTAATTTTGTCAATATATATCATTGTGTTTCATTTTGCATGTTTTACTTCCTGAATAATTGGATTATTCAAATATCCACAGTCGCTCATATTTTAGGGAGTAAGTATGAAGTAAGGCTGTCATGAATTGGTAATAGATTGTCTAAGGAGTTAGACATTGCAATTGGATTCCTGCACCATTCGTGAGTACTTGGAAATGGAGATTTGAGTATTGGATAAACCCGCGCTCAATGGATTGCTTCATGGATTACATCACGAGCAATATTGAGACGATAATATCTTTTGATCTTTAAGCCAAGACATATGAGTTATGATTTGCTAGACGGTTGTTCATTGATAATTCGAAAACGCATCGGTAACTCGGTGTTATAAAACGGGTTGTTATGAATGATTTGTCTGGTAAAAGACATAAGTATATGAGTCGAAGTTTATTCGTCCCTTGACCCTAACGGGGAATAGATATCTGTAGGCCTCTCGATGATTTTGAAGTTGACTAAAATGGTTGGCCAACCGGGACTAAATTGGTAGTCTAAGAGTCATATGCAAATCGGAAATCGAGGAACAGTGAGTCAGACCAGATTGATTTTATCCATGTCTTGAGTCTGAAAAATATCTAGTTGGACGGAGGATCATCTGATCACTTATCTATGGACAGGACTGATTAGATCAGAGTTTGGCATTGGTTTCTAGGAAGCTACAAGTGCTGGTTAATTAGAGGTTAAATCGGTAATTATAGTCATAGACTTATCCAAGTGGGAGACTGTTGGATTAGGTGTCTAAGCCATGACTAATAATTAGTATTTACCTAATTAATAGAAGCACAGTCCATTTGGGTTGCCCTCATGGCTGGAGGTTTGGTATAAAATTCGGTAGAGAGAAAGATTGATTTATTATGGGATTAATAAATCAACAGGAATTAAATATATGGTTTATTAATATATTAAAGTGATAATATATTAATTAGAAACTATATTAATTAATTAGGAATTAATCCAGAATTAATTGGATTTAATTTGGGGATTAAATTAATTAATTAAAGGTGCAGGGACTAAAACTGTAATTATTCAATAGTTGAGTAAGTAACAGTGTGGAGTGACCAGTTGAAAGTCGAAATCTATATATGGATATATATAATTTCGAAATTGATAATTAGTAGATTAATAGGTTTTTGAATTGTAAGATAAAATGTTTATCTTATTTGAATTCAAAAAGGTTTATCTCTAAGGCTTATCAGTTAATCATCTGGAAACTATAAATAGGGCTCCCTGGTCACCATATGAATTTCGCCATTCTCATAATACTCTCTCTGGATTTCGTGACCCCTCTCCTCTAGTTTGGGTGTGATCTCATTTGAGGCAGGATAATTTTGCTGTTCAGCTTCCAGAAAATTCTAAAAGGTTGGTTTTTCTAATTTTATTCTTTTAGTTAATTTTCTTATGGCCTTTAGGTTTTGTTATATGTTCAATTAGAAGAAAACATAGATCCTTATAGGTTGCATGTGAACTTAGGTTATTTAGTTCATGGTTTGCAGAAAAACTTTCAAAATAGTCGTGTGTCCATAGGATGGTGTTTATTGGTTACATATTAAAAGTAAGAAAAGAAGTCGGTTTAAGTGATTTATTGTCATATGCATTTTTATTACATGTGTCAAAATATGATCAATTGTATTGGAAAATTTAAATACGTGTGACTGTATGTAGGATTTGGTGAGCGTAGAATTAAAAAACGTGACCATAGGTAAATGTAGTTGAATAAGAAAACAATTGTTTGGGTAGTCTACATATTTTATGTTCATTAAAAGTGTGACCAACAATATGTAATTGCCATGTGTTTTGTGTTATGTTATGTCCAAAGGTAAAAAATGGTCATCATAAAAATTAAAAATGTTTATGTAGGTATGCAATGGTCACGTCGTAATATATTATGTGTGACTAAAAAAACTATTGTCATGATAAAAGAGAAATGTTGTGAGTGTAAGTATTGTATGATCACGGTATACTTGATTTTATGTGTCTAAAATTGTATACAATATAACTGGTAATAAGGTTGACCACATAAATGATTTTTTATGCCTATAAGATTGGGTTAGCCACTTAGTAAAGGAAAACAAAAACAAGTAACTGTAATCATTCTATGGTCACGTTTTAATTGTTTATGCGTGTCAACAAACAAATAATTGTTATGATAAAAGAGAAAACGTTGCGAGTATAAGTATTATATGGTTACGACATAGTTTATATACGTGTCTAAAGGATTTGATTGATTTCAATGAAGGTAAAATCGAGTACATATGGTCACGTAAATGACTTTACGTGTCCATAGGGTAGCGTTTAGACACTTAGTTAAAGATCAAATATAGGTAACAATAACCATGTTATAGTCACTTCGTAATATCTTATATGTGTCTAAAACAAACAATTGTCTTAATAAAAGAGAAATGTTGTGAGTGTAAGTATTATATGGTCACGGTATAGTTTACTATACTACAAAGAGGCACATAGGACCCACTATATAAAACCCGGTTTCTGAAACAAACGGGTTATAATAGATTAAAACCGGGTTGTATGACGGGGAAAATTATATGACCCGATGCAATAATCAACCTATTCAAAACCAATCTTGGTCAATCCAGTTGCGAGTGGCACCATATGCAAACTATTTGGGACCAAATTTGAAAAAAAAATAATAGTTATACCAGGTGACCAAAAGTGAAATTTACTCTATTATAAATGAAGGTATGCTACTATATTACAGGAATGGTCCGTGTGTCATAAAAATATTACAGAAACGGTTCCCTTCCAATATAGGCAATGTAAAACACAAACTGTTAAGAGACACAAAGTGTTAATTGGTTTGACGGTATGAGGGTAAATTACTATCACTAACATACTTTACTTTCAATATAGGCAATTTACTTCATTTGTTTTAATCTTTCTTTACAAACTTACCATTTTAACCAGTGCCAGCTTTCAAACAATAAAACAAAGGGTCATTCCTCTAAATTAGGGTTATTCCTCTCAATTTTGACCATTTTAAGAGGTTAACACTACTAGAAAAAAGACATTTAATGACATGTATTGCGTGTCATTAAAGGGTACAGATGACACACAAATGTGTGTCATTGAAGCCCATGTCATAAATGAAAGATGACACACATTTGTGTCTCATTAATTTACGACACACATTCATGACATACAATTTGTATGTCATGATTTCAAGTGTTTTAAAAGAATATATTCTTGTAGACTTCTCAAAATTCAAATTAACTTACATTTTATCCCTCATAATACAAACATAAATACCATATATAAGAAACATTTCAGATTCATCAAAAATATCAATCATATGGCAAATACTAAGAAACAAGTTATCCAATATATCGTAGTCATATGTCAAATACAAACTATCATTGGAAAATAAAGTTTGCTACAAAACCACTGATTCTTCACGGTCATCATCAACATCAGCATCTGAGTAATTATCTTCTCATCTGGCCCCCATGTTTTGCTAGAGCATCCATCTAAAGTTGAATGTCCCACTAATTAAATCTAAGAAACATCACAAAAACAAAAGAATGATAAAATATTTTTATAGAGTTGTAATAAGCAAATAAACTCACTTAATTAATATAAAAGTGACAGTAAATAAAAATCCACAATATTACGTTTGTGTGTTAGTTTTAATATTTATAAACCATACAACCAAAAGAATTATGTCGTAAAACTATCATCATCATTATTTGGTTTTGGTTGTGCTAACATCATCATTGAGATGTTCAGAAGGATGTAAGGCTGTTTAACACCCTTCATACGACACTTGATGAAAAACAAACCAACAGATTCAAGCATAATCAGCATTGTGAGTGCACCGACATCCACCACCATAACTCCACAAGTCTTTCATTTTTTAAAAGAATTTATTTCTACCATTTGCTTCACAGCACAAGTCTTTTTTATTCTTGATGGCACCTACCATAATGATAAATACATCTACAAGTAATACATGTTAGACACAAAATTGAAAATTTTGAGTGTTAAGGAAAAAAGTGTAGCTCATCAAGGTCTTGTATAAGTCTTAGAGGACTCCAAAATAAATAAATGGCAAAAATCTTACCTGAAATATCGATTTAGAACTTAGAAAGCCATTCAATGTATCATATAAGTAGCAGATACTCCTCCTAACATAGATTTAGCGTCCCTTGAGAAAAAATGTTTCATGTGTCATGTTCTATAATAGAAGGAAATACCATTTGAAACCATAAAAACACAAAGTAAATTACATAAAGTGGTAATTGTTTTCTTGGATAGGTTCGTGAAGGTCATGGATTTTTTGAATGCTATCTCCTGCAAAAGCATTTACAAACTCGGATAACATATAGCTGACCAAAAGACTTGAAAGTCAACCTACCTGTCTAATTTCCTTGAGACTAATAATATCGCTTTTATCTATATTGATCACATTCACATGAAACTCATCTGTGAGATTCTCATTTTTCAAGTCTCACCTGGTTAACCAACAAAAAGTCATCATTGCCCCTGCAACACTTAAAGAGATTGACCATATTACCCTTAAAATTATAAAAAATTAACACAGGTACCACATCAAAAATTACATTTTTTATGTTTTGAAAAGGGGTTAGGTGCAAAATTAGTAATGCACTTTTATTTACCATTGGAATAGAAATAAAAGTACATTACCAAAAAAACTTCTATAATAGTTAATACTATGCATAACAGAAACTCATGTTAACTTAGGTCTAAATCAGTTAGAAAAGTATTGGGAATTGGGTAACTTCATAGAGGTGAGTTCTAATTCCAAACAGGTCATGAGGTGAGTTCTAACTCCAAGTTCATGGAAAAAAATAACATTAAAATTTACAAATTCAAAATACCAAAGAGCCATCTCATACATTCCCAGAGCAATAACTATTGTGATGTGGTAGTGCAAACCGTTTACCTGCGATATTAACCAGACCAATATATTGGAGTTTTTTTAAGGTATCAATCAGAACCTGCAAGACCCACTTCATGTGTTGAAAACTCGACTCCTATCTGCTGGAATAAGAAACAGGAGCAACATATATTTGTTTAGTTAATCATTACAACACGTCAAAAGGAATAATCACAAAACATTCATTGATTTGAACTTACGTTTGAATTATTGTTGAGTGTCGTAACCAACAAAATTAAAAGAGTTGAAATATGGTTTTAAAATGATTTATTAATTACCAATATTTCGTGATTACACTACTTGTTATAAATACTAACTGTGTAGTATAAATGGCAAGTAGGGTCGATCCACAGGGAGCGATGGTCTAATAAATTATGCCTTGATTTCACAGAAGTCAAACTTGTAAAGAGAGTAACCAAAAAGGGGGATTTTGATGAATAATTGGACAACAATAATGTAAAGGTCGAGAACAAGTAACTTGGGACAAAATATATCGAATGATTGCTTTTGTATTTTATAATTTGGGGACAAATTCTGGTTTTGCATTTATAGTCATATGATTGGAAATAACAATAAGAATGATGTTTATAACTTTAATCTTTCTAAGTTGGTACTTCGTGTATGCCGAAAGCTCGCACATACACCATTCACCTAATGTACCTTAGTCAAGAGAAGCTCGTTAACTAAGACTAATCTTACTAATCAAATCTAGATTAGTCAAGTGTATGACGAAAGCTCGTACATACACCATCGTAGAATTTGAATGAAAGATTGCATTATGTTTTATGTGAATGTTCCCAAGAATGTTCAATACTCCTAAACAAGCGTTGGAGCGTCAAAACATGTGATATGATTTTCACCAATTAAAGATGATTGTCACAAATAACATTTTATAAAACAATTACGGATTTCATAATTTGTATGACTAGATTGATTTATATTTGAGATCAAATGACCAATATGAAATAAATAAAACCAAACGTTTGTTAAGCTTCAAAATCATATCACTAGAAAGATATAAAATCAAACATCAAACTTTATATTAAATCACAATCATAATCCTTAATACAAAACCAGAAAATAAAGTTACTAGCCACTCATGACTAGTAAAAGAGAAATAAACTTACAAAATGAAGATAATCCACACTTGAAGTAGCACACAAACACAAACTCAATGTATCTAGAGAGTATTCAGAAGTTAATGGAAAATGAGATGATTCTAAGGCTAACTAGACACATCTATTTATACTAACACACCAAGGGCAAAATGGTAAAATGGACAAAGGCAAACATCATCATTCCAACACCCATTATCTTCATCACATGACCTCAAAATCAGGTTGGATCTGGATCTGGTCGTGTAGCATGGGAATGACAGCACAAGAGTGAATAAACAACTCAAAGTGGGCTAAAAAGTAGATCTGGTCACCAGGAAGAGTTACACGGCCGTGTAACTTCTTGGGCCAAGATTACACGGTCGTGTAATCCTGCAAAAGTTCCTGGACCCTACCCTAGCTGACATGGCATCCACGTGGCATAACAAAGTTACACGGCCGTGTAACTTATAGGGCAAAAGTTACACGGTCGTGTAACATTCTGTCTTCGGGATGATTTTCAATTTTTGTAACTTCTTCGTTTGAGCTCCGTTTCTTCTGAAATTTCTTGTGTAGCTTCCCATTGTCATCCAATGCAAGATTCAATCCTCAAAAACACCTGAAAACAACCACAAAGTGTGAAAGTAGGTTGCTATTCTTGAAATCCCGAAAAATATGAAAATATGCAATAATGAGAATGAAATGCAAGGTAAAACAAGGATAAAAAGGCATGAAAACATGCTTAGAAATACACCTAACAAATATCCCCAAGCTTAGACTTTTCTTGTCCTCAAGGAAAACAAGGATCTAAACAATGTGGAAAACAAACTACAAAGTATAAAAAGAATAGACACCCTAGGTAGCAACCAAGACAACATCAATCATATCTAAAAATCATGTCAATTTGGACCCTACACACATATAAGTTAGACCATCTATTCAAAACAAAAGACCATTAAAAGGAACAAATTTTCATCAATTACTTAGCATAGGCACGTTGGGACAAAAGATAAACTCACACATGAAACCTTCACTATTTATTCAAAGCATCTCGCAAACAAAGGATGTGCTCACAATTGTTCACTCCTCTCGTGTTTATTCACTCATGTCACAAGATGTGTGACCTTGCAAGCTCCATTTTCAAGATTTGGCTATAAACACTCATTTTTATAGGAGGGGCGCTCGGATATCGAATCTAGGAAGCTTATACTAAGTTGACTTTGCTCAAGTCCTCCAACCGACCTCATTTGCATATTTATTTATTAAACACATGATTTTCAAAACAGAGGGACAAAAATTTACAACTCGATTCCTATTTACAAATGATAGATACCTAGACGACCGAGACAACCAAATCTTTTAAACTTCAAAATTGACCCAAGATGTATGAAGACTTTTAAAACATGGTCAATGAAGTTTTAAACCAAAATTGGATTTAGTTGTTGAAAGCAAAAAGGAGGAGGCTTTCAAAACAAGTAATCGCTTTTATTGTATTTTTGTAGGAAATTTTCATTTAAATGACTTGAGTGATCACTTGGTTCGGTCTTTTTATTTTTTTTTATTTTTTTTTTTATTATTTTTTTTTTTATTTTTTTTTTAGACCAATCTTTTAGAACCAAGTGAAATGATTTCTGGATTTTCACCATAAAAACATTTTCACAAAATTTTGCTAAAATGATTAGACAATAATTTTTATGATATCTTTGAAATAATAAAAATTTAAACACACTAATGACCAAAATAATATAAACAAGGTCATATGACACATACTACCACACAAAAACTAAAAACAAATATAGAAAACAAGATTTTTGTCCATGACTTTGGAAAATCGCGATTTTGAGATAAACCTTATGTTTAATAGTCAATATGCAAATGTATGGTCATGAGGGGGGACTAGTGCAACTTCCATAGTATTTCTCCTAGTCGATTACACACATTGATGAACTCACGGGTGAATAAAGCATCCTTTGCTAGAATAATTTTGATTCAATTTCATGTGTGTTTTATAATTCTCCCAATCGTATCTATGCTAGAAAATTAATAAAAAGAAGTTCCTAATGAAGATCTAAAGTTTCAAAAGATGGTGATGTTGCATGTAGATAGGGGACAAAAATACAAGAAGTTTAACTATGAGATGTATTATTGTTGCAATTTAAAGGTGTCACATAGGTGAGAAGTAAGAAATAACAAACAAAATGCATGCAAAAGTTAAAATAAATGCAAGAAAAATTTTTTTGAAAATTTTTTTTTTTTTTATATGGGATTTATTTCCCCATCCCCAAGCTTAAAATAAATGCAATGTCCACAATGCATTAAGGAAGGAGAAAGAAAGAAACAACCTACTGAGGGTCGGGGAAGGGTCCCCGTGGCGGAAATGGAGGGTATGGGTACGGTGGGAAATATGGGTAAGGCGGGAATTGAGTGGGTGGTGGTGGTTGGCTGCCTGGCTGCTGTTGTTGCGGTGGCTGTAGTGGTTGCTGCTGTTGCCATGGGTTGAAGGCAACGGACCTTTGTATGTCAGAGAGTATAGACATAACATCTTGGTTATGTTTATATTGGTTCTCTCTAAACTGATCAAAGTCTTGGCGCAGCTCCATTTGGTGTGTATCAATCTCACCAAGATTATCATAGATGCCTTGATAATCAAGGCGAAGATCCGCAAGCTGGGAGTTAATGCTAGAAAATTGCTCCATGTATAGACTGTGCTCTGGAGGAAATGAGCTAGCAGAGCTTGAAGGGCCAGGCTCCTGGGGCTGTCTTGGGGGTGGACTGGGCTCTCAAGGGGGTAGGTTGGGAGCGGGTTGTTGTAGGCCCATGTTGGAAGGAGGCTTCCAATTTGTGGTGGAGACAGGGTTGGCTAATCGTAGGATTCGGGCATTTCTGTTGTTGACCCGCAGATAGTCGCGTCCGTCGGCTTGCCATATTTCGTCTGATTGGGGGCGTCGAAATAACCTCATACCCTCAAGAACATCAGAGGTGAGGTATCGCTCACCTCTGACCATCTCAAGGTTATCAGGAAACCTGATGCCCAGAGCTGGATGTTTGGCTATAAGAGTGATAATGCCACCGCAATGTAGCTGGCCAGATGAACTTCTACTTAGTTTAAGTAGTTTGTACATGATCCAGGATCCAAAATTTGGGGTTTTAGGCCCTGGATTAATCATGCAGTAGAGAAGCTCAAGTTCATTTAGGCCAGCTTTGCTTATCTCTTCTTGTGGGAAGAAGATAGAGGCAATGATGCGATGGGTGACTTTTAGGACGGGATGGATGATGCTGGAGGCTTTGGCATTACTGGGACGGTAGAAGTTTTCCGTGGAAATCTTGGTCCAGAATCTGCCAACTTCACTGTGGAACTGTCTGTTCAGTTTGCCTCTTTGGTCATAAGTGTTGGCGACCGGTGCGCCAATAAGTTCACACAACTGGTTTTGTGTGATTTTGTATGACCTGTTGAACATTCTAAAAGACAAAACTGTTGTAAGAGCGTTAAATTCGACGGATGATAAAAATTCAATAGTTGGGTTGGAATAGCTTTTCTCGCTTATATTCATCAACCCTTCCCAACCAACATTGGACAGGAGTTTGCGTACTCCTGCCTCTATGTGTAAGTCTCGCAAGGTGGGAATATCAATGAATTTTTGTGCCTGTCCAGTTCTTTCCAAGAAGTTATAAAAACGTGCCTCTTGGGCATCGGTCATGAATGAGATACCCGCATCACCCATGTCATAGTCCTGCTGTTCGGGCTCTTCATCGGAAGAGCCACTAGAGGCCGAGTATACGATTTGCCTTTTATTACCCCTAGAGTAGGTACGGGACGATGATGCCATATTTTTTTTTTTTTATTTTATAATTTTTAACAAAGAAATTGATCAAAAAATAACAAACAAACAAACAAACAAACAAAATATAAACACAAAGGTTTCACAATTCAAATCCAAGAACCAATTATCTAGCCAAAAACCAAAAATTATGAAGATTTTGAGTTTTGGAAAGAATTCACCGAATTGAAGCTTGACAATGGTGATAATGACCTTGATTCCTTGTATCCTTGTCTTCCCCAAGCTTGAACCTAAGCAATTTCAACAATTTAGCAACTAAAATTCAAAACCCTTATTTTCTAGGGTTTCAAGAAATCCGAAATTCACCATGGATTTGGTTGTTTCTTGTGATCAAAATGAAGGAGAAGATGAGAAATAATGTAACTAACCTTTGGATTTTAACAAAACTTGAAGAAATTAGAAGAAAAATTGAGAAAATTGAAATGTTCTTGTGTTCTATCGGACTCGGCAGGAGCTAGAAGGTAAAATCGCAGCTTGTGAATGAATAAAATGAAGTGTTTACCTTATATAGTGTGCAAAATGACGAAATTGCCCCTGGCCATAGTTACACGGCCGTGTAATTTTGGCTTGAATAATTACACGGTCGTGTAATGTTGTATATTGACCAAAACCAATTTTTACCATATTACCAAGTTACACGGTCGTGTAACTTATAGGGCAAAAGTTACACGGGCCGTGTAACATTCTGTACCATTTTTTCGTTTTTCGCTTTTCGTATTTTGAGCCTCGGTAGTCCGTTTTCGATTCCGATCGTTTTCTTACGTAAGTAATTGAAAGTTATAAATAGAAAAATTATAAAAATACAAAAAATTACACTTTGGAAAAATGACAAAAATACCCCCGGGTTGCCTCCCGGTTAGCGCACTTGTTTAACGTCTTTGGCTCGACACGGGCCCGTGTTTGGGTTTAAGGACTCATACACGGGGGCTGAGGAAAACTTACCTTGGACATTCCTCCATGTCCACTCCTTGGTTGGTAGAGAAACACTCGGTAAACCGTTTGAAATGGTGTTTGTATCTCGTTTGTTTTGGTAAAGGAGGTGGATCTTTATTTTGCAAATCCAGATCATTGCGTTGATGATCCTGGCGATCCACAGGCTTGGACCCTTCAGTAAGTCCAGTTGTTGTTTCGTTCATAGAAACCATTGCTACTAAATTTTTATTTTCATGCTCATCTGGTAACAATGAATTGTTTTCCCTTTGGTTTTCGGGTGGCACATCGCTTGGGTAGCGGATGGATTGATCAATATTGAAGGTTACAACTTCACCATCGAATTCCATAGATAGGGTACCATTAAAAACATCAATTTTTGTTCTCGATGTTTTTAAGAATGGTCTCCCTAAAAGTGTGGAACTTGAATTTGGTGAGTCGTCATCTCCCATATCGATGATATAAAAATCAGCGGGAAAAACCAAGTTATTCACTTGGACTAATACGTCTTCCAACACGCCTTTTGGACGTATGGTAGATTTATCGGCCAATTGAATAACGACTCCGGTGCGTTTCAATGTTCCTTTCTTTAAGTTTTTGAAAGTTGAAAGTGGCAGGACATTGATAGAGGCACCGAGATCAAGCATGGCTCTCGGTATGTTTGTATCCCCCAATTTACAAGGAACCGTGAATACGCCCGGATCCCCGTATTTTGGTGGCAATCTTTTTTGTATGATTGCCGAGACATTCTCGTTGACTTTTATTGTCTCATCCCCTTTGAGTTTCTTTTTAGATGTGCAAAGTTCCTTAAGGAACTTAGCATATCTAGGAACTTGTTTAATGGTCTCAAGTAAGGGAATGTTTACCTCCACCTTGCGGAACGTGGCCATGATTTCTCTATCTTCCCTTTCTTTCTTTGATTCTAAGAATCTCGAAGGAAAAGGAGGTGATGGAGTATGGCTTGGAATTTCCGCTTGCTTTGTGCCTTCTTTTTCCGCATCTTTGGGCACACTTGGGTCCTTGCAAACCTTCCCGCTTCTAAGGGAGATGGCACTCACGTTGTGCCTTGGGTTTGCTTCTGTTTGGGCTGGCAATTTAGTATCCAGCCTACTTTCCAACTTGCCAACCGCTGTTGCAAGTTGTGATATTTGTTTTTCCAAGAATTGGATGCTTGCTTTTGTCTCTTGCTGAAAAGATATTGTATTTTTAGCCAAGTTAGAGACAATTTCCTCCAAAGACATACCTGAGGGGTTTCGTGGTGCGGTATGTTGTGGTTGATATTGAGGTCTCGGTTGTGCATTTCTCCACGATTGATTGTTGTCAAAATTCCTGGAATTTTGTCCCACGTGGTCACCCATAGCATTTACATGCTCGTTTTCATCTTGCAAGGATGGGCACATGTCGGTCGGGTGACCATGTTGTAAGCAAATTCCACAAGCTCTTGCTTTTGGTTCGGCTCCTCTCTCTTTAGTTAACAAAATGACAGCTTTTGTTAGTTCAGATATTTGAGTTTCAATGTGAGGAGTACTTACTTGCTTTTCTCCTCGTGGGGGGTCGGAATACCATTCATCTTCTCCGATTGAATGCTTTGAATCTTCGGCCAAAGTAGCAATCAAGGCCCGGATTTGGGATGGAGTCTTGTCTAGCAAGGCTCCACCACTTGAAGCATTTATAATTCGCCTATCAAGATGAGATAGGCCTTCACAAAAATTTTGGAGAAGTTGGTGTTCAGACAAACCGTGTTGTGGGCACCGAGCGCAAAGTTTCTTAAACCTCTCCCAATATGTGTGCAAGGATTCTCGTCGTCCTTGACGCAAGGTGAGAATCTCTCTACGTATGCTTGAAGCTTTTGGCTCCGGGAAGTATTTTTCAAGGAATGCTTGAGCAATATCGTTCCATGTTGTTATCGTCCCCGGTGGGAGATAGTACAACCATTCTTTTGCGGCATCGTAAAGAGCAAAGGGGAATGCCCTTAGCTTGATTTGGTCTTCTGTCACATTATGGGGCTTCATACCCGAACATACTACATGAAATTCCTTAAGGAATTTATGAGGATCTTCATTTTCCAAACCTCTAAAGGTTGGAAGTAAGTGTATGAGCCCGGATTTTAGCTCAAAATTCTCCACATTGGGATAATTTATACACAAAGGTTGTTGTGTATCTTTTCGCTCACCCCATTGTCTTAAGGTCTTTTCTTCGTCACCCATTTTTAATGGGTTAGAAGAAAGATCGGGAGTAGAAGTAGAAGTGGAAGGTGGTGTAGGAGAGAGTGTTGGTGTAGTATGAGATCTTTGGTAATCAAGCTTCTTTCGAAGCTTAGTTTGCTTTCTTAATATTTTTGCGGTCTTTTCTATTTCTTTGTTGATCTCAAGAGGTGTACCTGTTCGATCAGATCTGGGCATAAAATATTAGTAATACCGTGCTCCCCGGCAACGGCGCCAATTTGTTGAGTGTCGTAACCAACAAAATTAAAAGAGTTGAAATATGGTTTTAAAATGATTTATTAATTACCAATATTTCGTGATTACACTACTTGTTATAAATACTAACTGTGTAGTATAAATGGCAAGTAGGGTCGATCCACAGGGAGCGATGGTCTAATGAATTATGCCTTGATTTCACAGAAGTCAAACTTGTAAAGAGAGTAACCAAAAAGGGGGATTTTGATGAATAATTGGACAACAATAATGTAAAGGTCGAGAACAAGTAACTTGGGACAAAATATATCGAATGATTGCTTTTGTATTTTATAATTTGGGGACAAATTCTGGTTTTGCATTTATAGTCATATGATTGGAAATAACAATAAGAATGATGTTTATAACTTTAATCTTTCTAAGTTGGTACTTCGTGTATGCCGAAAGCTCGCACATACACCATTCACCTAATGTACCTTAGTCAAGAGAAGCTCGTTAACTAAGACTAATCTTACTAATCAAATCTAGATTAGTCAAGTGTATGACGAAAGCTCGTACATACACCATCGTAGAATTTGAATGAAAGATTGCATTATGTTTTATGTGAATGTTCCCAAGAATGTTCAATACTCCTAAACAAGCGTTGGAGCGTCAAAACATGTGATATGATTTTCACCAATTAAAGATGATTGTCACAAATAACATTTTATAAAACAATTACGGATTTCATAATTTGTATGACTAGATTGATTTATATTTGAGATCAAATGACCAATATGAAATAAATAAAACCAAACGTTTGTTAAGCTTCAAAATCATATCACTAGAAAGATATAAAATCAAACATCAAACTTTATATTAAATCACAATCATAATCCTTAATACAAAACCAGAAAATAAAGTTACTAGCCACTCATGACTAGTAAAAGAGAAATAAACTTACAAAATGAAGATAATCCACACTTGAAGTAGCACACAAACACAAACTCAATGTATCTAGAGAGTATTCAGAAGTTAATGGAAAATGAGATGATTCTAAGGCTAACTAGACACATCTATTTATACTAACACACCAAGGGCAAAATGGTAAAATGGACAAAGGCAAACATCATCATTCCAACACCCATTATCTTCATCACATGACCTCAAAATCAGGTTGGATCTGGATCTGGTCGTGTAGCATGGGAATGACAGCACAAGAGTGAATAAACAACTCAAAGTGGGCTAAAAAGTAGATCTGGTCACCAGGAAGAGTTACACGGCCGTGTAACTTCTTGGGCCAAGATTACACGGTCGTGTAATCCTGCAAAAGTTCCTGGACCCTACCCTAGCTGACATGGCATCCACGTGGCATAACAAAGTTACACGGCCGTGTAACTTATAGGGCAAAAGTTACACGGTCGTGTAACATTCTGTCTTCGGGATGATTTTCAATTTTTGTAACTTCTTCGTTTGAGCTCCGTTTCTTCTGAAATTTCTTGTGTAGCTTCCCATTGTCATCCAATGCAAGATTCAATCCTCAAAAACACCTGAAAACAACCACAAAGTGTGAAAGTAGGTTGCTATTCTTGAAATCCCGAAAAATATGAAAATATGCAATAATGAGAATGAAATGCAAGGTAAAACAAGGATAAAAAGGCATGAAAACATGCTTAGAAATACACCTAACAATTATTCTTCTTTTGATCTAAAACTCTTAGGAGTGAAAAAAGACTAGTAACCTTCACCTTCACTGTGCAAGATATTCACCCTGAACCTGAGACCACATACAACTACAAAATCACTCACCATCATCATTGTGAGCATGTTTATTGACCTGGAAATACGAAGTTGAAATTAGGACTTCGTCCGAATTTGGTGAAAATCATGAAAGAAAGAAGAGGCAAACGAAACCACGCCACTGACCTTCGATTTATGCAAACCATATTAGGGCTTAAATTTTTAACAGAAAAAAATTGAAATTGAAACGTACTTTGATACTGGTAGATGTTGAAGGAGGACGAGACGCGGCAGCTGTGATGATGGGCTGATGGTGAGTAGGTGACGACGAGGGGTTGGGTGTGAGTGGGCGACGACAAAGACCAAGAGGTTGAGCGATCGGGGAGCAGGCGGACGAGGGACGAAGTGATATAGATCGCTCCTTTTTGTTTTTCCCTCTTTAAAACCTTATTAAATTTCTTTGAAATTTTGCCCTGTTAAAATTTTGTAAAACTTCGAGAGGCAATCGTATTTTCATTTATCTTTTGAAAATTTTGGGTCGGACGTAAAGGTAGAAAATGTGGAGGGAACTGAAAATTGAATCATTAAGGCTTAGGTTTAATGGGAAAATAGGATGGAAGAGAGAAATTTGTGTCAAAACTTACCCTAGGTTTAATGGGCGATTAGTAATTGGGGAGAAACTTAAAGTGGAAATTTTTCTTTCGACAAATTTACCCAAAGAAAACGACAAACATTAATAGAAGCATCATCCGTTCTTTAGTGGCTCCGATGTTAGCAGGGAAGGCTGAATTGGTGAAATTGAAAAGGAAAATAGGGGGTATTTTGGTTTAATTTGTTTTGCTTTATTTTAAGTCAAAATACAAATTATTTTTATTTTATTAAAAATCATAAAATAATTAATATAAAAAATATTTATAATATGCTATATGTTTATATTTTTTATTTTTCTTCTTTTCACCACTTAATTTTACCAAAAAATTGAAGAAAATTGATTTTTCCAATTAAGTTTACTAAGAAATAAAATAAATTGAATTTTCCCTCTCAATTTGACTAAAATTTTAAAATAAATTGAATTTTCCACTTAATTGATTTTAGGGATTATGACTTAGTGTTTAGGGATTATGGCCTATGACTTATATTTTAGGGCGTAGGCTTTTGTGAATATGGCTTAGGTTTATGGTTAAGTGTTAAGGGTTATGACTTATAACTTATAACTTATGTTTTACGGCATATGCTTATGGGTGTTTTAGGGCGTAGGTTTATGGGTATGGACCTTATGGCTTAGTGTTAAGGATTATGACTTACAACCCTACCTGGTTGACCATAACCCATCACAACCCTACCTGGTTGACCATAACCCATCACAACCCTTACTGGTTGACCATAACCCATCATAACCTTACCTTGTTAACCATAACCTATCACAACCCCTCCTTGTTGACCATAACCCATCACAACCCTACCTGGTTGAACATAACCTATCACAACCCTACCTGGTTGACCATAACCCATCACAACCCTACCTGGTTGACAATAACCCACCACAACCCTACCTGGTTGACCATAACCCATCACAACCCTTACTGGTTGACCATAACCCATCACAACCCTACCTGGTTGACCATAACCCATCACAACCCTTCCTGGTTGACCATAACCCATCACAACGCTACCTGATTGACCATAACCCATCACAACCCTACCTGGTTGACCATAACCCATCACAACCCTACCTTGTTGACCATAACCCACCACAACCCTACCTGGTTAACCATAACCCATCACAACCCTTACTGGTTGACCATAACCCATCACAACCCTACCTAGTTGACCATAACCCACCACAACCCTTCCTGGTTGACCATAAGCCATCATAACCCTACCTGATTGACCATAAGCCATCACAACCCTACCTTGTTGACCATAACCCATCACAACCCTACCTGGTTGACCATAACCCACCACAACCCTACCTGGTTGACCATAACCCACCACAACCCTACCTAGTTGACCATAACCCATCACAACCCTTATTGGTTGACCATAACCCATCACAACCCTACCTGGTTAACCATAACCCATCACAACCCTTCCTGGTTGACCATTGGTTGACCATAACCCATCACAACCCTACATGGTTGACCATAACCCATCACAACCTTACATGGTTGACCATAACCCATCACAACCCTTTCTGGTTAACCATAACCCATCACAACCCTTCCTAGTTGACCAAAACCCATCACAACCCTTCCTGGTTGACCATAACCCATCACAACTCTTCCTGGTTGACCATAACCCATCACAACCCTACATGATTGACCATAACCCATCACAACCCTACCTGGTTGACCATAACCCACCACAACCTTACCTGGTTGACCATAACCCACCACAACCCTACCTAGTTGACCATAACCCATCACAACCCTTACTGGTTAACCATAACCCATCACAACCCTACATGGTTGACCATAACCCATCACAACCCTTTCTGGTTAACCATAACCCAACACAACCCTTCGTGCTTGACCATAACCCATCACAACCCTTCCTGGTTGACCATAACCCATCACAACCCTTCCTGGTTGACCATAACCCATCACAACCCTACATGATTGACCATAACCCATCACAACCCTACCTGGTTGACCATAACCCACCACAACCTTACCTGGTTGACCATAACCCACCACAACCCTACCTAGTTGACCATAACCCATCACAACCCTTACTGGTTAACCATAACCCATCACAACCCTACATGGTTGACCATAACCCATCACAACCCTTTCTGGTTAACCATAACCCAACACAACCCTTCGTGCTTGACCATAACCCATCACAACCCTTCCTGGTTGACCATAACCCATCACAACCCTTCCTGGTTGACCATAACCCATCACAACCCTTCCTGGTTGACCATAACCCATCACGACCCTTCCTGGTTCACCATAACCCATCACAACCCTTCCTGGTTGACCATAACCCATCACAACCCTTCCTGGTTAACCATATCCCATCACAACCAGTAAAGACCCTTACTGGTTGACCATAACCCATCACAAGCCTTCCTCGTTGACTATAACCCATCACAACCCTTCCTCGTTGACTATAACCCATCACAACCCTTACTGGTTGACCATAACCCATCACAACCCTACCTGGTTGACCATAACCTACCACAACCCTTCCTGGTTGACCATAACCCATCACAACCCTACCTGATTGACCATAACCCATCACAACCCTACCTGGTTGACCATAACCCATCACAACCCTACCTGGTTGACCATAACCCTACCTGGTTGATCGTAACCCATCACAACCCTTCCTGGTTGACCATAACCCATCATAACCCTACCTGGTTGACCATAACCCATAAGCTACAAACCCCAAAACCTATGTCCTAAAACTCAAACCCCAACTTATAACACATAAGCCATAATCCCATAGACATAAGAAATAAGCACTAAGCCTTAAGTCCAAAGTCTCAAGCTCCAAGCATTAGGCCCTAAGACCACATACTCTAAGCCGTAAGCTATAACATACTTGTCTCAAGCCATAACATACATGTCATAATATTTACATAAGCCATAACATACATGTCTCAAGCCATAAGCCATAAGTTATAATCCTTAATCCATAATCATAATCCCTAAAATATAAACATAAGCCTTAAGTTTTAACTATCTAATAAATATGATATTTGATACAATTAAATAATTTACATATTATTTGAATTATATTAAAAATCAAAAAATAACAAATATAATAAATAATAATAAATATTTATAATACGTTAAAAACTTATATTTTTGATTTTTTACCATTTAATTTTATAAAAAATGTAAAATAAATTGACTTTCCCACTTAATTTTTACTGAAAATATGAAAAAATTGAAATTCCCTCTCAAAATTTTAACTAACATTTTAAAGTAAATTGAATTTCCCCCTTAGTTATTTTATTTTCTCAAAACCGCAGTCCCACTCTACCCTATACGCCTCTCGAACCTCGGTACCAAATCGACTTCTGCATTCATCTTCACGTTTCAAAAATCGACTTCCAATTCATCTTCACGCCGACATCACACCACCGATCCTCACTTCTACATTCTGTTATCGTTTGCTCAACGCCAACAAACTCAATTTCCGAAATCACACCACCGATCGTCGCTTCTACCTTCTGTTCTCGCTCACTCAACACCATCGATCTCAATCTTCGACCACCAGGTTACGATCTAAGGCTCTTTGATTGCAGTTCTAATCATGATAATTAGACAAGAGAAACAACACACTAATCGTTGCTCTTTGGTTATAGTTCTACCTTCGATCTACGATCCAAGGCTCTTTGATTGCAGTTCTAATCATCTTTTTTTGTAGGTTGGTTAGGTTTGATTCATATCAAATAATGCCCACCAAGTGTTTGTTTTATTGCAGTTCTAATCATCGTTTTTTACATGTCCCACCTACTCCAATCATAACACTGGCATCGATTGCCAGTCGTTTTCTCAGCTTCTCGCCGGAGCGATGGCTTCCGCTGCATCTCAAGTCCCACCTACTTCTATCCTTGACGATTGTTCGTTCTCGAAAACACACAATTCTGAAAAAGAAACGTGGTAGATGTAAGCAAAATCAACCCTCTTCAGGTTCATTCCCGTATTCCATTGTCCTCTTTTATCATTTATCGACTGGGTATTGTATGGTTAAGCTTCAATCTGATGGATAAAAATCAGTTATAATTGTTTGCAGTGTTAACCTGTGCAGCTTACTTGGAATTGTCCAAAAGCAAAATTACAAGGCCGTGAAAAATGTCGAGATTGTTTTGCATCATAGGGAAATCCCTGATTCGATCAACATTTCAAGTTTTGATTTACAGGTTTTGATCCCTTTATAAATCAATGTTCAACAATGCTAATTGTCTCAATCTTACGGGTCTAATTTTATGATTTGATTATACATCTTGGAAGAGTCTAATTGGGGAACACACAATAATTATATGATCTTAGCCTTTCGATTTGACAAAAATTGCAATCAATCAGTTATGTTCAACTGTGTTCAAATTGTTCAATTTTTTCTCCCCGATTGATCATTTCCTTGAATTTGTGTGATTATAGAGCTTTAAGTTCCTCTCGAGATTGTGATGGAGCAACCCTTCACATGAGACTGTCTTGTAGTCCAGCCAACGATTTGTTCTCCTTTCTTTTCCCATGGACAGATTGTAAAATCGTTGGTGCCCTTGGGTTGCTTCGGATTTTTAGTTATATGATATAATCTCCTCTATTATACATATCAAATTACTCTAATGCCCTTGTGTTTAACTCACGAATCTTGATGGAAACAGACTTTTGCTGATAGCATAACCACCATGTGTGTTCAAGAAAAAACCCAGCATCAAAGACTTTTACGGTATGTGTTCAAAAAATCTGTCTCCTATATTGATTCCTATTACATGTGATTAAATTCTACTTGCTTTACTTTAAACAAAAAACGCCAATTAATTTTTCATTCATTCTTAGTTTGAATGTAATTTAAATCACATTTTCATTTCTCATATGTACAGTTAAAATCTGATTCACTTATATTTTCATTTTTCCTTCGATTCTGAATGCATTTATGTTGTCCACTGTATTCGAACATCCAACAATGAGCATTAGTTGATGAATATGGGTCCCAATTTGACTACTGATATTTGATAATGATACGAGGTCATATTTGTTTTGGAATTTGAAGATTGAATCACATCGTAAGACAGAGTGATTGATGCTTGTAGTTCAACCATAAGTTAATTTGGAAAAAAATCGCAACTGATTTAGTGATTCACGAATATGATGTTTCTAAATATGGTTTGTTCGTAGCCTACCAGGTGTAAAGATCCACTGATTTAGTGATTCGCGAATTAGTTTTCTGAATTCTGGTTTGATGATAGGGCACAAATTCTCAGACAAACTCTGTTCAGGTAATTTATGATTTATTGATTTTCTCTTGTTAAAATTGACAGGTTTTAAGTTTGTAATTTGCCATACTCATTACTCCAATAGTTTGATTGGTTTGGTTTAAATGGAGAGGGAAAAAAAGAATCAAATCAAAATGTTATTCAAGGCATGTATCGATATGCATTTTCATGTAAAATTAAAGGGTATTTTAATGTTAATAATTTGATGACAGTTTTGAGTTTGTGTAACCAACACTATTGAGTTTCCACATAATAGAAAAAATATGAAAAGTAGATGTTTTGGTTTCACTTTTAGACTGCTTTGCATATGTTTTCCTTACTTTTTTATTACTTGCAAAGTCTTTATTTTTTTACAAATTGATGTGCTTTTTGTTTACGAGTTGCAAAATCATGAAACAAGTTAATAGGCTCAACATAGCAGCAACAATGTTTTGGATTGGAATCATGAGTTACATGTTTATCGGATGAGATTTTATTTATAATTGCAAGGTTTGTGTGCTATTTTCATTTTAATTTTACTCATGGATGAAGTTGGCAATAAGTATATTGTATTTTCTGCAAAAAAATCAATCAAAAAATGATTTGCAATGAACAAACTCATGTGTATCTTGCAATTTTTTTGTATCATTATAGATTTATGACTTAAATAAGTACTGTACCTTTGTTTTTATAATTATTTGTTATATATGTGTTGGGTTCACTATACGAGTCAAGCGTAAAGGCAACCTAGTTCATCTTGCCCAAGGCATCAAAATCCAATGGATCGGCCCTGCTTGTCGCCCCCTGCTCAAGTGTCGTCGATGCCTCATTCCACCAGCGCTTGTAAGTAGTTTGTTTTCCATTTCCTTTTCCGTCTTCCTAGATAATTGCTGAAACAATTGAAATAATTGAACGATTACTGAAACCCTTCTCCAACGTTTCTGATTTTATTGAAATATTTAGAGATTGATTTCTCTGTACTAAACTCTTTTACTAATTTTGAGGTTAAAATTTATTTCTCATACATTTCAGTTGGGATTGATTCCAGATTAATGGGTTGAGATTGAACTTCATTGCTTAATGCCCACAAGTGTTTGTGGTAAGTTCGTTCCTGTTTACTGTTTTTTTTCCTTGTCGATGATTCTAGTAGTATGATTTTTCTGTCTCTATAGAACCTGTTCTGATTTGTGTTTGATTTCTGATGGGTTTGTATCACTCCTTGCAGATTCTGATTTCTATCATGGTTTGTATTTGATTTCTATCACCGGTTTGTATTTGACGGGTCTATTTGTATTTGATTTCTGATTGTATTATCTTAGGCGGGTTTGTATTTGGAACAGGCGAACAGGTAACTACATACCCCTAATTAAGTCTAATGACTTTTATCGATCCATCTGAGACTTTCTTTTCTTTTTGTGCATCACGTCTAGGTATTAAATTTTTATCAAACTATACAATCGATCCATCTATAGAGAATGTAGCAGTAGAGACATCTGTTTTGAAGTCTGTTGTCAAAGAAGCTGGCAAAACAGGTGACAAACCAGCTCAAGAGAAACCAGTTGCCAAATCTGTTGTAAAAAAAGATGGGAAATCAGGTGTCAAACCAGATCAAGAGAATGTACTTCAAACCTCACAGAAGCACAAGAATTATATACCCAATGGGTTGCTTGCCAAGAGAACAAGGAACCGTTCCCTCAACATGAAACAATAGTTTTTTCTATTTTGCCTTTTGGTTTATGACGTTTTCCTTCAATTAAGTATTTATTACACTGGTTTTTACAAACACTTATGTTTACCTACTTTATTTGGTATCTAATGTACAAAATGTCATTTGAATTATTTATAATATTGTTTTCTTTTTTATTATCCTTGCCTTTTGGTTTATGGTTACTTTTAGTTGTATTGTATATATATGTGTGTCTCTATAAACTAGTATTGGTCACATTAAATGTATTGTCTGTATGACTAGATGCTACCAAATTGTCACTTTTGAAATTATATACATGTCATCATTTAATAACCATGGTCATGTTTATCGTACTTAATTGTTTGCAAACATACCCAATAGTGTTAACAATCTTCTAATTGTGTGACAAATTACTAGTATAACGCTACATTGAATGTACATGTATGTCACCATTCATTATATACAGTCACTACAATATTGAAATAGTGTGTCTCTATAAAATAGTATTGGTCACATTAAATGTATTGTTTGTATGACTACATGCTACCAAATTGTCACTTTTGAAATTACATACATGTCACCATTTAGTAAACATGGTCATATTCATCGTACTTAATTGTTTGTAAACATACTCAATAGTCTTAAAAATCTTCTAATTGTGTGACAAATTACTAGCATAACGCTTCATTGAATGTACATGTATGTCACCATTCAATACAGTCACTACAATATTGAAATAGTGTGTCTCTATAAACTAGTATTGGTCATATTAAATATATTGTTTGTATGGCTAGATGCTACCAAATTGTCACTTTTGAAATTACGTACATGTCACCATTTAATAAACATGGTCATATTTATCGTAATTAATTGTCTGCAAACATACCCAATAGTCTTAACAATCTTCTAATTGTGTGACAAATTACTAGTATAACGCTTCATTAAATTTACTTGTATGTCACCGTTCATTATATACAGTCACTACAATATTGACATTGTGTGTCTCTATAAACTAGTATTGGACACATTAGATATATTGTCTGTATGACTAGATGCTACCAAATTGTCACTTTTGAAATTACATACATGTCACCATTTAGTAAACATGGTAATGTTCATGGTAAATAATTGTCACCAAACATAACCCAATAGCCTTAACAATCTTCTAATTGTGTGACAAATTACTAGTATAACGCTTCATTAAATGTACTTGTATGTCACCATTCATTATATACAGTCACTACAATTTTGAAATTGTGTGTCTACTTACGCTTTAACGCCACAATATTGGAAAAATTGAGTGATTTTGGAACAAATTTCTCGACTCAATGGCCACACTTTTATGATACTGCCACATTTTTTCATGGCATACGGACACAATATTATAAAGTAACCATATGACATCTAATATCGCAAAGCCTATGGCAACACTTTCAGTGGAAAAACAATTTGTCACCAAACGCATATGGTCACATTTTTTCGGTGTGACCAATGTGCAATTTTGTACTAGTGACAATTGCACTTAAATAACTCACTCATATTTTACGAGAGTAAATTCACTTATCTTGGTATATATTATCATAATGGTGAAATCCCTAGTTGAAATCAAGTAGTTTCATGTGATTATATTAAATCACATATTTAATAAAAATAAACTAATTCCAGATAATATTTATTTTAATATCAAAAGTCTCTAACTTCAAACTAATCTTATATAATTCAAATAGTATATTTAACTTAAGATATTTAATTGATATTTATGATACTTAAAGATAAAAAGAAATATCATATAATTTTTCAACTTCAACTAAATTGGTTCTTGAAGGTTGATACAAAAATTATAAATTTTAAAATACGGATATTTTGAATTAAATTTAGCTAAATATCTTTCAATTGATAAATTAAATATAATGATTTAAAAAGGCTTAAAGAGACAAAAAATGTTTCTTATAACAAAACATTCTTGAATTATTATTTAAAGAACGATTATATACTAAAGTTTTAGAAAACACTAATTAGTTTAAATACAAAGTAATAATAAACATATTGATGAAATTATATTATGATGGGGTAAACAGTTAAGAAAATACTTGTGACCCAAACCCAGAGCCTACTAATGTTAAATTATGATAAAGCTTTAGACCGTCATGTACCGGTTCAACTGTTCAACTAAATTTACATAGTATACAATAAAATAAAAACATATTTTTATTGTCAACACTTAAACAACTAAATACTTATATTTAACTAAAATAAACCACCTAAATTAATGTGATAATACCATTATAATATCTAACTTTTTCATGATATTTACAATTACAAACTAATGATAATGTTTGTATTGATTTAATAAGCATACTAAAAATGTGTTTTTACATACATTAAAATTTAAAAATTACATATACAATAAAAATTAGATCATGTTTCATCGTCAACTTTAAACAATTAAAAACTAATGTTTATTTAAAATGATTACCATGATTCATGTGATAATATAATTATAATATATAGCTTTAACCTAACATTTATGATTATAAACTAAGGTTAAGTTTATTATTAAAAAGAATTTGAAAAGTCATAAAAGCTTTAAATAAATGTCGTTGAAGGAAATATATCTCTATTGATAATGATAATATATATACGTAATTGTAAAATGCATTTACATATTAGCAAACTCCATTACTTAGAAGATAATTATAATATATGATTTACTAAGTATTTTGTAAAAACTATTCAATTTGGTCAAATTGAAGTATTGATTATATACGATTTACTAAGTATTTTGTAAAAATCATTTAATTCAATCAAATTAAAGTATTGATTATATTTTTATTAGAAAGGCAAAAACAAAACTTCATAATAGTCTTTTATAATATATATAGATATAGATATAGATATAGATTGACATTTTATTTTGAAGAATAATAGACTAACCAATAAAAACACATATAAAGATGACCAGCTATTTTTGCGAGTTTTTATATGGACTTTGATACAGCTAAACTACCATAAGATTTTGTAATTTTCATATGTCTCCTATAAAAAGATAAATTTATTATTAGCATTGCATAAGTATTAATATCTTTTATGGAATAAAACAAAGAAATGGGGTGGCATATGTCTTAGCTCTTGTTAAGGCATAAAAATGCACCTACAACTTATTTCAAATGTTGTATGACGATATATAAATTTAGGAATCACTACAAGCAATTTGGGTATTTACCCACACATGCGATGTATAGGTAAAAACTGATACATATTTTAGATATGTGTTGGTAATTGACAAAAATACTTTTTAATGATAGGTAACATTTAATATGTATGGATACTACTTTATACTAACACTAGCGGCATACCCGCACGATGTGGCGGTGACGATTAGTTCGTTAGGATGAATAATTTTCGAACAGCTATTAGTTTATTTTGGTAAATAATTTATGTCGACGAATACTTTTTTGCAACAGACGTCGGGTATAATTTATGTCGACGAATAATTTCGAGCATCTAATGTATGTTGGTGTTTTAGCCTTTAGGTAAAACTCTAGAGTATATTTCTGTTTTACATTGTTATTTTGACTTAGAAAATAAGTATATTGTTACTTTTCAATTAAAATAAAAATTATATCTTATGTTGTCAAAGTTTAAAAATCTCGCTTCATCCTATTATTTCAGTTTTTCATGTAGCACTTTCTCAAAATAAAATTTAATAATTTGAATATATGTTACAATCATAAGAAGTTTACTATATTTAAAATAAAACGTGTATATCTTAAAAGATTTGCCATTAAACAAATTTTATGAATATATATGATTGTTGAATATCGATTTTTTCAATTATTAAAAAAATATTTTTAAATTTGAAAAGATGATATTCACCCATTAGTATCAAACTGTATCAGCAACAAATAGAATATTAGGATTTATATTGAATTTATATGATAAACATGATTTATTTTGAATTTAAATTGCATGCCACGATAACCTGATTTATTTTGAATTTAAATTGAATGTCAATTTAAATTGAATGCCACGATTTATTTAATGGAATTATTAGGATTTATTTTGAATTTAGATTTAATTAAACTTAAAGTGTCATGTGGAATAAAGGCCTTAAAATTATTTGTAGTAATCGAAAATCGGTAAATTTAACAGCGGGGAATTGTGGTATTCTTCAAATCAAACATAATTATTAAAGAGCCATTTTTCACAAATAAAAAGCGGTTATACAACTTTCAAACGATGATGTAGTCATGTTTTCTACATCACTTATTTTTGAATGTATTTATTTGACATCTTAAAAACTTTCATACAACAGATAACCATCATTATTTCATATTATCTCGATATGTTTAATATTTCGTTGCAATACAAAATTTTGACTTTTTAAAAATATTAAATGTGATTGTCACTATTTATTTATTGGAAAAGCTTTAGAATAATGATATGTGGAATAAAGACTTTTAAAGAATGACACGTGGTATCTAAAGCCCTTATTTATTATAAGTTATATATTATAGATTTTATTTTGGTGGAAAAAATTTCCTCGAAAATTGGTGTTTGGCACCAAGTTAAATTACATACACATGTGAGAAATTTTATTAATGTGTTGATAAATTACTTACACGATCGTGAAATTGGACGTATGTGTTTCTAATTTATTGACCACTACTAACATATATTTATATAGAATTATGTAGATTGATATAAGACGTTTTCGGTAAAATTAGATGTTAGCCGGTAGTGGTTAGTGGTTAGTGATTAGTTGAAAGCTGGTAGCGATTATGGTTAGTTGATAGCTATGACTTTTATTAATGCAGAAGTGTTCGACAAAAACAGCTGTTTGGTTTTAGAAGTGAAAATAATATTAAAATCAAAAGTCAGACGCTAAACGCTTCCAAAAGCTAATTGAAATATCTTTTAGATTATGAGCATTTTGTCAAAAATAAAAGTTAAAAGTTCTTGCTGCCGAACGAGACTTTTTCATTATTTCCAGCGTTTTCCTAAAAGCTAAAAGCTAAACGCTCCCAAAAGCTCTCAAATGCTGCGTGCCGAACATGCTCATAGTAGACACTTAAGTACCCATACATATTTAAAAATTGAAAGTGTGTGTGGGTAGTATATATATATATATATATATATATATATATATATATATATATATATATATATATATATATATATATATATATATATATATATATACAAAGAGAGAGAGAGAGATTCAAATGAGAATCATTAAAAGATTGCGAACCAAAGTAACTAATATATGCCACATATTACTTTACAATGGTTTGATCCAACGGTTGTGGGGTTTGATCGTCTACAAGGCGTTCACACTGGGTAACCTTCTTATATATACAACCTCTGATGAATTGCGTCAAGGGCCGAATTGGTTCTCACAATTCTCAAATTTTTAATATATATATATATATATATATATATATATATATATATATATATATATATATATATATATATGTATGTATGTATGTATGTATGTATGTATGTATGTATGTATGTATGTATGTATGTATGTATGTATGTATGTACGTGTACGTACGTACGTACGCACGCACGCACGCACGCACGCACGCACGCACGCACGCATACATACATACATACATACATACATACATACATACATACATACATACATACATACATACATACATACATACATATATATATATATATATATATATATATATATATATATATATATATATATATATATATATATATATATAAAAGATTAAGAACCAAAAGAACTAATCTTAGCATTTCATTTAAAAAAATATATAGATCTGATTTAAATGGCTAAAATCCCGTTTTTTATAAGGAATGGTAAAATTGTCATTTTCAAACTCTAGTAAATCCATCCATACACTCATTCACAACTTATTACACTAATTCATATAGTAATTCACAGTTTAATACATTATTTCGTACACCATTCGCTGTGTAATGCAAAAACAACTACGAAAATTAATACATTCATACATGATTATACAAACACAAAAAGGTATATACTCTTAAAAAAGTTAACAAGTTAATATAGAAAAATATACATCTATAGATTAAAATACAACATTCACAACTTAAAAATATAACATTCATAGTTTAAAATACAATATTCACAACTTATATTGTAAGAAGCTACATTCACAGCTTAAAACATACATTATCTCATTGAGGCATTTCATCAAACATCTTATGTACACCAAACATATCAGATCAATAAGCACCAAATCTATAGTTTGAGATCCAAATCCTAAAATCCTTAAGAACTGAACATATCTTCTAACAATAAAAAACAAGTAGAATCACGGATTTGAAAAGGTAAAGCAAGCCATAAAGCAAACCTTCACATGGAGAGAACAAATCCAGATATGGAGGAAGAATAATGAGATCTTGACCAAATAACTTCGAACATGCCTTCAAACCAGAGTGAACAAAACCAAAAACAATAAGCAATCTTCATAGATATAGACTTGAAGAAAACGAAACCAAATATGGAGGAGCTTGGATCTGGAATCACAAGCACAAACCACAAAATGATGCACAAATATGGAGATGAGGAAGATCTATAGTGGTGGTGCGACGTCGGCTATAGGAGGAGGAAAAATTTGTGCGAAATCGTACCGAACTTTTAGATCTGGAGCCACCAAAACGGAAGGAGAATGCGGAGATTTTGCTGGTGGTAGGAAATAACGATGGCAGATGAAGGAGGTGATGAGACCGACGCCGGAGGTGGTGGCGGCGGCAACTGTAGATGGCTGTGGTGGTGTTACGGTTAGCTTGAGGTTTTGAAGATATGTGAGAGTGTTTGAGGGAAAGCAACATAGATCTTATTTTCATATTTGGTGTGTAGCTTTTGATGTTAAGGGGTTTCCATTTGCTACTATTGCCATTATACCCTTACTTATTTTTAGTCATTGATCAAAATTTAAAAAAAATCAAGGGCTTAGATTAGTTCTTAAGAGTTTTAATCTTTTAATGGTTCTCATTTAAATATATATAAGTTTATACCCAACAAAATGGTCAATGTTTCAAACTTTTTTAGTTTCTTGATTTTTTTCTCTCTCCCTCTCTCTACATTTCTCTCCCACCACCTGTCTCCTCCCTTTCTCCGACGTTTACTAAGTTTATACCCATCACCACTGCATTATTAGAATTTTTACAGATTAACACAATTCAATTAAGCAGCGGAAGATAAAAAATATTAAATCCTAAACTGAACATATTATTAAGCAAGATTATATGATGTTCATAATCAGGATCATAAGTTCATAACAATTGCATCAACAACTAGATGAATATGATTCATACATTTGTTTAGATGTTAAGGATCCAAACCAGAATCCATCTAATGATTCACACCCAATATCACCAGAAGAACAAGCAGACAGAAATTCTTCAAGCTTAAAGAAATCAATCCAGAAAACCCTTGAAGGGTTATTGGAAATCGACAAAGAGGGAAAGGGAGGGAGGAGGGATGGTTGGCGGCACCTTTAGGGTGTTTGGATGCCTTAAGGTTGAACCTCAATGCCTTTATTTATAGTGCATGGGCTCCTAGGGTTTCAAACTTATGAGCCTTTTAGCGGCCGCACCCATGGACTTGTTTCTATTAATTAAAATATTAATTAATTACAATCCAATCCCTTAATCAATTTCTATAAATTAATTTCACAATTAATTTATTAATTAACTCTTGATCTAGTTTCTAATTAATTTATTTATCAATAAATTAATAAACTGATCATTCCTCTATTATTTCTGCTACTGATTGTTTTTACTGGGCCGTGGGCAACCCAAATAGGACTATGCTATTATTAGAAATATCACACAATTGATGACCTTGGACATATTTCCAACATGCATAACCACCACTTGAATCAATCTAGGGTTATGTACGATTTCATGACACCGTTAGCATCAAAGAATCCAACAGGAGATCTTGACAATCGAGTGATGACCAGAAATGGTAGTGGAGGATGGTGTTAGGTGGCGGTGAAAGCTAAGGAAGAATAGTGAAGATAAAAACAGCCGTTGGAAATGGGTTTCAATGAAAACAACAGTAGAGGATGACAGTGGGTGTTGAAAATGGGTTGGTAAAGATACTTTTTGGTCTCCAATTTCAGGATGGTGGTGGGTGCTGTAAATGGGTCGGAGTTACTTTTCGGTCTCTAGTTCAAGTGATTCTTGTAGTACAACCACGAGAACCGTAACCATGGACGTAGATCATCACAAGAACAAAATATGTTTCAGACAATCCATAACTTCACTCTATTCTTTCTTATGCTTTCTGTTTTTCTTTCTCCACCGAACATTTAATCCAAATCAATAATTAGCTAGAATTCACTGAACATTTAATCCATAACTTCACTCTTTTTTTTACGCTTCTGCCGCAAAATCTGTTGACCGATAAGTCGAGAATTTCCAGGTTGCTGAGTCCGGTCAAGTTGAGTTTAAATTGAGTTTAATAAATAATATATTAAAATAAAAATGATTTTTTTTATAAAAGAGTAAATTGGTTTTTTTACTTGTCAAAGGACCAAAACTGTAAGCTAACTCAAATCTTGAAGACCATAAAAATAAAATTCCAATATTTGAACTAAAAATAAAAATAGTGACAAACCACACGGACCAAAACCGTAATTTACTCAAATATTCATGTACTCATGGTTTTAATAATGTTTAGTTTGAAATTTTATGCATACCGATACTATTCAAGTGTATGTCAAAAGAGTAACCTCCCATTGTTAAAAGCCTATTTTAAAACAAAGGTGCAGCAACCATTTAATGGAAACCAAGGTTTCTGCCTAACACGCGTGGAGAAGCCACTTCTCAGACACACTACAAAAGCACCATCGTACGTGTGAAGACACAAACCTTTTTCAGGTAACCACCGTCGCATCCCTTATTTCTTCATCATTACTCCATTCCTTTCTTCCCCACACACTCTCTCTTCCCAACCAAAATGGACTCTGTAAACCACGCTATTTTCCGGCCGCCGGAGACCCCAAACGAGCCTATGGAGTTCCTCTCTCGCTCCTGGAGCATCTCCGCCTTACAAGTCTCCAAAGCTCTCGCTCCGCCTCAGTCCACCGCACCTGATGAAATAGCCGGCGACTTTGAGGATATTGTCGCTAACCCTTTTGCGTTTGCGTCGTCGGAAACTTCACAACTGATCATGGAACGTATATTGGCACAATCTGTAAGTTTATTTTCAAATTCGTTAAAGTATTTCATGAATGTTTTAGGCTGAAACCGGTGATTCAACAGCAGGATGTATCTCCCCGGACCTCCGGTAGACTTTCACACAGTAGCGGCCCTCTTAATGGCTCCCTCACTGACAGTCCACCGGTTTCCCCTTCTGAAATGGACGATATCAAGGTTCTCTCTCTCTCTCCCTCTCTCTCTCTCTCTAACTAATTTTCCGGCAGGGAGTCTGACATGGTCATCGGTGATTTGATACCTGTTGTGTTTTACAAAACACAACTCCCTGTAGTAAACTATGTTGCAGCTTTCTCTCCAATCTATATCTATATAATATAGTATAATAATAATCACTACATGACAAAATAAGTTTTCAAAACAAAAAGTTTGATTTTAGGAGTTTAAAGCTAATGATGTTCATACTTCAATTTGATTTTATTTATGATTTTATTTATTTAAGATATAGTTTCTTGTTTCTTGAATGGCATCTCGAATTCTCAATTCAAAGTAGTCAAAAGTGATGGTATATATGTACTTTGTCCCTACCACGAACATTACACCACTTTCTTTTTCTATTTCCCATGAAATCACAACGGTTTGGATGATTTTTTAACTTGTATAAAAATAGAAATTCTATATTAAGTCCTAACCTTTTACAAATTTTACAAATTTGCTTATGGGTTATGATTATTTTCTACTTTCATTTTACTCAAATGTATTTAAAACATGACTCTATCGATATAGTATTTTATCTATAGATATGACATGATTGGAAAGAAAGTAAATAGTGCCTAAAATGGAAACTATTACCTCGATATCCACCAAGAAAGCAATTTCTTTAGTTCTTTATCAGAATCTTCTAGTGATATTTCAAACTTTCTATGTTAAATGATGGGCGTTATTGTAATTACATTAATAGTGTCGATGGCTAAGTTTTTAAATTGATTTATTTAAACTTATGATTCATAATAATGGGCATGGGACCATTTTGATAGTTCCCTGAAAGAATGGGTGCATTAATGTAAAACTCGATGGTAGGTATGTTTGTAATTGATATCTAGAATTATAGATTGGCATTAATATTGTATAATAATAGATCGTTATGTGGTCCACCACCAAAAATAAAACAAATACTACGTGTTTTTTGACCCATTTTCAGCATAGGTAACGGGCTATGTTTTGTTTAGCCAAATGGCCTAGAAAATGGTTATTTACTATAACAGTACAATTAATAATTGGTACCTAACAAATTTACAAAAAAATAATGTAATTGATGTGGTTGGTAGTTTGGTACTAATGGTGTTTGTGGTAAGCAGTACTGTCGATTGAAGAATCCGGTGAACACACAGTACAGGGGTGGAGCCGCCAGTGTGGCAACCACCGGAGGTGGTGGTGGGAAAACGGTAGGGAGGTGGTTCAAGGACAGAAGAGAGAAAAAGAAAGAGGAGACAAGAGCTCATAATGCACAGTTACACGCAACCGTTTCGGTTGCCGGAGTTGCTGCGGTTGTTGCAGCAATTGCCGCCGCCACCGCCGCCTCATCCGGCCATAGAAAGGATGAGGAGATGGTGAAAACGGATTTGGCAGTAGCATCTGCCGCCACGCTAGTGGCGGCACAGTGTGTTGAAGCGGCAGAGGCGATGGGCGCTGAACGCGACCACCTCGCCTCCGTTGTTAGCTCAGCGGTTAATGTCCGGTCACCTGGTGATATCATGACATTAACCGCTGCAGCTGCTACCGGTAAGTTGAGATTAATTTAAATGTTTTCTTTTTTACTTAATGGACCTAACATGTACAAACTTAATCTGGTAAACTATATATATAAGTGTTTTTTTTACTTTAATAAAAAAAACATGCAACATTTTAAAAGATTGCCCCCCATTTATTTTGTCACGCTGTTTACAACTTGGTGTCAAAGCCTGTCATGTGCCGGGTAAAAAAATGATTATTCTATTCTCTTAGTATTATTATATAATACTATAATAATAAATAGAATAAATTACATTTTTGGTCCCTATCACAACATTGAATAAGAAAAAGACATTTTTACCCATGTGTGCAACACATACTACTGGCATTGACAGAAACTTCTAAACGCTGTCTACTACACATTAAAAGAACGTGACAAAAGTACTTTTCACGGACAATAAAGGTTAAAATTAAAACTACCGGACCATATCAATAAAATCAACAAACCACAAGGAGAAAATATGTAAAATTACCGCTTGAAATAAAAAAAATACACTTTCAAATTTCAATTCCGCTTTTGATGAAATTATTATCCGTACAACAATAACAATAACACGTTAATGTGTATATTATAGCGCTTCGTGGTGCGGCGACGTTGAAAGCAAGGGCAGTTAAAGATGCACGGAATATTCCGGCGGTGCCCCGAGGGGACAAAAATAGCAACGGCACCGGAAGTAGTTCAAATGGTAGTACAATTAGCGACGATTATGTACCCGAAGAGAATTTTCTTGGTATATGTAGCCGAGAATTGCTTGCTAGAGGTTGTGAGCTCCTTAAACGCACCCGTAAAGGTTTGTTTACAATTAATCGTATGTCAATTTTTTGAATCGGAATGTGTTTCATGTTTCAGATTTTTATTGGGTTCTAAATTGGTGTAGGTGATCTTCATTGGAAAATTGTCTCGGTTTATATCAACAGAATGGATCAGGTTAGTTCTTTCAGGCTGGGTTTGTTACTAGAACTGTACAAATATTCTAGGGTTATTCCTGAAGATGAGGGTATTTACGTCTTTTGTACACATGAGAGATCGAGATCGAGAGTGAGTCCCTGTCCCACTATATTTTCTGGTGGGACAAAATATTGCAAATTTTGTCTCATTGACATCAATCTCAGGTCTTGTGTGACATGATACTCGAATTAGGATTTAATAAAATCATGAATTTTGTTCCACGAAGAAGGATGGAATGTGTAGGGACTAGGGCTCAAAAGACGTTATTACCCCTCGATATTATTATGGGATCATGACTTGATAGAGTAACGAACTTTTAAAATCGTTCACATTTGGTCACTAAAATTATTTTTGTGCTTAAATTATCCATAAACTTTTTAAAATCGTTAATATTTGGTCACTGAACTTTTTTTTGTATTATTTACCCATGGATTTTTTAAAATTGTTCACATTTAGTCACTTATGTTTTTTTTTTTTTTTTGTCCACAAATATGACCATTATGTTATTGGTCATGTGTACAAAAAAAAAACATGTTTAATCGTCATATATGTATAAATAAAATAAGTTTCATGGTCATTGGTGTACAAAACAAAAACATAAGTGACTAAATATGAACAATTTTAAAAAGTTCATGAGTAAATCAAGCATAAAAATAAGTTCAGTGACCATATGTGAACAATTTTAAAAGATCGTTACCTTATCAAGTTATTATCCCTATTATTATTAATGAAAATAAGTTAACTAAGGGACAATATAGTAATTTTAGCTATATAGGGACAGCCTCAAAATTATTAACACTGAAAAAGGTAAAACATGAAACACTTACAAAGTGTCTATTTTCATGTATATGAATCAGGTGATTCTGAAGATGAAGAGCAGACATGTCGCTGGGACCATTACAAAAAAGAAGAAGAGTAAGTTCTTTTAGCCCCACACACCACCCAACCCCCCTACTCTAAACGCTAGTGGTTTGGTGGGTCTTTTGGGGATTTGTGAAAGCATATTAAAGATTATTAAAGTCACAAACTCTCATTCTTTTGTCTTACTTTTTCACAGATGTTGTGTTGGAGGTTTTGAAAGATATGCCGCCATGGCCGGGGCGGCACCTGGTGGAAGGCGGCCATGACCGCCGCTACTTTGGGCTGAAGACGGTGGCTCGTGGGGTGGTTGAATTTGAATGCAAGAATGAACGGGAGTATGATATTTTGACTCAAGGTGTGTGTCGGTTGCTCACGGTTGCTGCGGAAAGAAATAATAGGATTTGAAATAGGTATTGATGATGTGTAATATAAATTTTCTTTTTGGGTACAATTTGAATATTATGGTTTAATTTGGAGTGATGGTATGGTTTTGTTGCATATATAAAAGGGCAAAATGCCAGAAATAGCAATGTACTTTCGTTTAATTCTGTATTATAGTATTTTGTTTTATTTGTTTTTGCTACATTATTGGATTTTTCAATTTTTCCTTATCAAGGCTAGCTTGAAAAAAAAAAAAACCTAATTATAGTGTTGTATTTATATGTTTATTTATTTATTAGGGTATTATATTTTGAAAAAAAAAACTATAGTGGTGAAAATTACTTTATATTTTGAATTCATTATTATTATAGATATTAATTTCAAATTATAATGTTGTAGTAGCTAGGAACTAAAGTAGGATGTTAAAAGTATCTTAATATTGTGTATTTAACAATTTGTTTAAATAAGATAAAACTATACTTTTACAATATAAGATTGAGGTAAGCAAATGTGTTAAATCTTAAACCTTAAATCATAAATGTAGTGTGGAAGTGGAAAGCCATGTGATGTGATGAAAAGAAAAGGAAGTGACAGTCAAAAAGGAAAAGAAGTAAAGAAAGATCGGGCTTTGTTGGTTTATGTGTATTGTGTTATTGGACTTCTTTGGTTTTGCTTTTTGGAATTTATGTCACCTTTAAATCTTATTTAATTCTTAGGGTACATACCCTTTTGAAAGATAGTGGATATGTTTTTGTTAAAAAAAATTATATTCATATTCTCTAATGTAGTTTGTGTATATATAAATGTTTAAATTTGTTATGAAAATTTTAAATTACTGAAAAAGGGTGTTGAAAGATCGTTCGAATCCGTTTGATCCATATGCATAAACATATAATAGATAACATATTGTTCTAACTTCTAACATATATATGCGCACAAGAATACAAATACACTATTTGATTTTCCGTGCGTTGTATACGAATAAAATTTTGTAGCTAAAATAATAACATATATATTTGTTAAAAATATATAAGTAATTGTCATTAAATATAAAACAATAATTTTTATACAATAAGTCAAAGATTGATGTAAAAAATTATCATTATTTTGAACCATATACTAAAAAAACAACTATTAAAAGTTAAAGTTGGAAAATTTTCAATATTTTGATTGAATTTGATGACTTTTAATAAAATCTATGTATTTCTTTACTTGAATGATCTTTTATAAGATAGTACAAATTAAATGTAATATAAATATTTATTATTCTTATATCATATCACTTGAATGATCTATTATACTATAGTACAAATTTAATACATACATAAATAAAATAAAACAATATGAATGGTTTGATTTCATATGTTAATAAATAAATAATAAGAATATATAAAATTAGTTATAGGTTTTTATTTTAAGTTTGTAGGTAATGAGATAACTTAAACTAGAACACTTTCTAAAAAATATGAAATAAATAAAAAATTTATAAATACCATATTATAATAAATAAAAAATAATAAAATTTTCATGAGATAGTGGTAAAAATAAAAAAATAAAATCATAGTCTACTTTGTTACTGTCTTGTGCAAATTTTTTATTTTAAAAATTGTAAAAAGTTTCTTAATTGTAAATAATTGTTATTTTAATATTATAAATTTTCAACTTTTCACTAAGACTTTAAGTAACCGTAACTCAAAAGACATAATTAAAAAAGCTAATTAATTATACTGAATTGTTTTCTTAAAACGTATAACTGTGAAACAGTTTATTAATTGTTCTAACTTCTAACATATATATGCGTACAAAAATACAAACATAAACTATATGGATAATATGAATCATGTAAGTTCGTGCAATGTTAGGTTTCTATATGACAAAAAACGTTCACAGTTCCTGTAAACATACCAACAATGATTATGGAAACGAATAGGAATGAAATTGTCAATAATTATTCATGACCAATTGATCGACCGAAGAATATGACGATTTGGCGCCAAAACTTGGTTGTTGATAGCAATGGGAGAGGATAATGGTAGGTGAAAATATTAACCCAATCTAAGATATTCATAAACTATGACTAAGTAAGAAAAATATACAAATCAACATTATATTTGTAATCTTCATGAATATTTTCTGAATTATGCCTACAAAACAATGTTAGAAACAAACGAACGTGATTGTGTATTTAATACAATTCCCTTAAAAAGATTCGCTGTCTGGTTATAACAGCCGAAGCAGAAAGTACTGCCAAGAGATGACACTTGCCTGAAAACGTTCGTCCAAAAAAGTATACAGAGAAGAAGAGGAGGAATTGAGGTGTGAGGTTTATTGAGAATGAAAGCCAAGGACTGTTTATATGCTACTTCATTGTAAAAGTTGTAATTGAATGCATTAATTACACATTAAATACATTTAATGCATCAGTTACAAGTCCTTAAAGTTGAACCAAAAAATTTTATATGCTACTTCATTGTAAAAGTTGTAATTAAATGCATTAATTACACACTAAATACATTTAATGCATCAGTCACAAGTCATTAAAGTTGAACCAAAGAATTAGCAAAATGCGCGTTGCTTGAGCCTGGAATTTCGGATCTGTATTCGTGTCCGCAGGTCGTGCCTACACACAAGTTCGGCGAATTTAGACTACGAAATCCAAATTTACACCCCTTACACGTATGTAGTTGTTGGAGTAAAACCACACATATAAAGCTTGTAAGTCCATTACATATCTATGCTTATAAACCTACTAAGAGTTTATTCTTCCTCCTATAAGAGACACATTCCCACACCCACTTAATTTTGCTAACTTTTTTTTTCAAATACCCAACTTTGAGTATCGATATCTCATTCACACATACTCTATTTTGGACGCATTATATATCTTCTCGAAACTCTCACGGATGAGAGTACTAACTCACTAAGATTTAACAATATATATAACATATAAATGTATTTAAATGTGTCCAAAGTTAGGAAAACACATACTTTTTACTAAATTTTCCAACAATCCCCCACATAAATGGACATCGATCTAGAAATATGAAAAGTCCATACGCAATTTCCAATAGTTGAATCATGCATAAGAAAGGTAGGTGTTACCCTTTGAACATTCCCTTATGAACTATACTTAGTCTCCTGGCTATCAGTAGACTCGATGCCTTTGAATTGAGCTGCTGTAACACCCAGTTTTTCAGCCTGGAATTTACAAGATAATATCACCAGGGATCGTCCCATGATCCAAGCCAAGCGTTACCTATCCTGCAAAACCACATAAGATAAAGGGGTAAGCTATAAAGCTTAGTGAGTAATCTAATCACAGTATGACCTATATGGTCACACACGTTACATGATCACCATTCCTGCCAGCTTCACAATCCTATCCGACTCGTACTTCATACTGTGAAACTACCGTATTACCCGACGTCACTCGCTATACAGTATCATCCACTGATACTCACTATTAGACTGTCCCACACAGTCTTATCTTACATTGTCACGACTCACCTCTTTAGCTACTGCCACCTCTTTTTATTTATTATTTGGTATTAGTTTTCACGAATTCTTATACCGTCACACGGTATACCCACTCACTAAACGGCTTTCTCATACAGGTATGGTCATAGTACATCTATGATTACCCCGTGTTTTATTAGTATATGGTAAATCTTGCAGTCCCCTGACATGCATTATATACCATTACTTAATCACTCTGCTCAGTATCATCTTGTGATACTTTCGGATTTATAACTTGGACTTTATCCTCACGATAACATGCCTGTTTCCCACATAAGTATTATTATAATACTTTACAGTTTTATATTTCCTTCAATAATTCCAATATGGCACTTCATGATTTATCAAGTAAAGAACGCCCAGGTAGAAGATTAATTGGGGTGGCAGGATCCTTTCAGCATTTTAGCCTTTTGGAAAATCCAACAACCAGATCCCCAGTAATCGGCCTAGTCACCGTCCTCGTAAGTAAATCAATCAGCATTATCCTTGGAATTATGAATTATTGGAAATAAGTCTATTACACCCCTCGTATTTTATAGTTTAACATATAAACTATTAGGGAGATACGGTAGCGATTACTCACCTGAGATTGGCGTTTTCTCGGAGTCCTCTCACATTTCCCGTTCTGAACCGTTGACAGTTCCCGGGCACCTCGTTGCTAGCTACCACTCGTTTCTCACCTCCCATCATCCTCCCTCAACATATTTTCCTTACCAAAACACTCCTCTACATCGTATATGTGTTTGGTGTGTGTTCTGCCTAAAAAATGAGGCTTATGCCTCGTATTTATAGGCCTTTGGACCTCCGTCGCGACACGATCCTACCCCAGATCGCGTCCCGATCTCTGACGTAATCGCTGACCTCATCGCGCACTCGACCGACACCACCGACGGAGATAGCGTCGCGATCCCATACCCCGTCGCGTCGCGATCTACTAAATTTTTATCACTTAAAATAGACTCAGTTTGAAAACTTTGTGCACTAGTTTGAGGTCAATCCGATTTTTATAGAATTAATTATGATTTTTCTAAGATCGGCATACAATGCTGATTTTTATATGAGATTGTAACTAATGTTTTTATTTTTGATCTGAAACATTATCCGGAACACGGGTGTTACAGCTGCCATTTATATGGACGACAATATACTTCACACATGATTCTTCCTGACAAGGTCATATCCTCAGAGTCGTGTTCGTTATGGTCATGAATTGACTCATATAAACTTGCTCTGAAATCCCTTCAAGTGGAGCAGCAAGAGAAATGAATTTTCTCTAATAATCAACTATGGATCTTTCCTGTTACCGTTAAAAACCGTTCACACAAAGATCCCATTGCTAGTGATATGAATCGTCTTAGTAACATGAGTTTCAAATCAGTCCAATTGGTTATCGGTCTCCACTTGTGTTCGCACCGGAACTTCCAATTGCTCTTTTTCAGTTAACTTGTTCAACAAAAAATATCGCTCAACTCTCATTATCCATCCATCCGGATCTAACCCATCAAAAACATGTAATACCATTTTTCTGCCCTTAATCGCAAAAAAAAAATGAGAAGAATTGGAATTGGATTTCCCGCCAGTCGATCGCGATTTGTAAATGTCTCGTTATTGTCGTAATCGGCAGAAGATATTGCATTGGAAGTCAATTCTTCCCGTTGATTCAATAATTGTTCCAATAAACACTTCAATGATCCAATTTCGTTCTGGAAAACCAATTTTTGAATGAACTATTCCTAGAATTTCTTCAACTTCTTCCATTCGCGATGCGACAGATCGAAACATGATACAAGGAATCGTGTTTGTTCTGATACCAAAAAAAATCAGCAATTGAGTATACAAAGGAGACTTTGATTTCAACATTGACGTCGCCAACTTCAAATCAACACCGATAATCAGAAATTTAGTTTACGGTATTCAAATTTGAAAAGTCGCCCTTCCAAAATTGAACCTCACCAATCACCCAAAATCAAACTGGAACCAATTTAGTTAATTCAAAACTGGATACACACAATACCAGGATACACTGCTCTTATCCTGCTCTGATACCAAACATAATGAATTTGTTTGAACCGAGGATAGCATTGGAACAAATCAAACGAATTGAACTCAAATTTCACTGAATGATTACATTGAAAGCTTATAGATCTCCTGCCATTCGAGAGGGCAATGCTCTCCACCGACTAACAAAATTGCAAATCAAAAGCTACCTAACAGACATTTAACTAACTCCTTATAGCCCCCACAAGAAACAGACCAGAAAAGACTATAACACCCCTTACAGAAAACAAAGGCCAAACAAACTCTTATTAAGACATCTAACTAGAACTAAAACCATCAAAGTCAACTAAGACTTTCCTTTCCTTGAGTAAGTGAACCTTAAGGGCGGTTTACCATTCACACCGAATTCTGCATCTACTTCTATTATTTCTTCATTACCGTTGACAAATTAAGTGTTCCATTGTTGCCGTTAAATTGTTGGAGTCTGGTAGCAGAGTTTTTAGGATGAGAAAATTAAAAACCAAAAATCAATGAAAATTGAATTTGACATAGTGTTAAGCACACAACCCCCAGAAATGGTGCCAAAATTGACACGTCACAGTCGTTGATGCGGTCAAAAATACAAAATAAAACCTTACAGCACACTAGCTAGCGGTAAGTAAGGGTCGAACCGTGGAGTCCGTGGTTGGCACTTTGTGTCGATAAATAAACCAACTATAGTGCCATTCTATAGCCAGAAAATCAAGAACACATGAGAATAAACCAAAACTCAAATAAAACAAATAAAACAAACTGAGATCTGATTGCAGATCGAGAAAATGATAAACCAAATGCTTCTTTATAAAATCAAAATCAAACAAACAATTGTCCACTACCAAACTATCCAAATCTAACCAAAGAATCTACAGGAATCGAATGATTGTTCCTGAGATCTAAACCAAAACATCGAGTAATCAAGGAAATTCCCGAATGTGGAATACCTTGATACCGAGTTGATATAAACTAACAAAATACCAAATCTAACCAAACCTATCACTTGGAACCGAAAAAGTGTCGAAAGTAAGCTTCCGGATCCCCTCTTGATATTCTAGGATGCTTCAAAAGTCAGATTGGAGTGCGGTATTTATAGCCTGGAAATCGAAGGTTAGCGTCGCTACTTAAGGTGTTAGCGTCGCTAACTCCTCATCCATGCCTGATCCTTGCGAATTTGAATTTTGAAATTTGAATATAGAGATGTTATCTTTATCTGAACTTAGCGTCACTAACAAAGCCTGATCTGCCACTTTTGTCACTTTTCCTCCTTGACTTCTTCCATATTGCACTTTAAACCATGTATTTCCACTTAAAACACATCCAAGCACTTGGCACAAAAGTGAGCGAAATTAGTTTTTTCATAACAATAAACTAACTAAAACCCGGCTCAATAATGCGAATAATGCCTAACATTACTAGATGTTATCAAACACCTTACACTTGTGCTTTGCTTGTCCTCAAGCAAATAGAACCTTTAAGAAATGCTTACAACGACTCAAACATTTTTGAAAATCCATAGTTTCAAAGTTTATTGCGATTAAAAAGTTAGATAAGAACAATTTTCCAAAAGTTGACTATAATAACCTTTGGGAATCACGACTTTCTAGAGAACCCTTGATTACAAATTTTCTGTTTACAACTGTGTAAGCTTACTCATTCAGATTTTAAAGTCCGTTAAGGAGATTTCCATGACTTTCTATGTTGTCCGTGTTACGAACTTTCAAAAACACTATCCCAGACCAGTTGATTAGGTAGTGAGGTGCATAAGTGCTCTACGGGCCACCCGTTTCAGATTTACCGGCTCAAACAACAAAGGCCACTGATTGAAATTAAACTAACATGTTAACAACTAAACAATATTTCAACTAAACTAGCATATTAACAGCTAAACAATATTTCTTGAAAAATACCGCATTGCTAAATAAATTCAAAACATATTCGTTTCAGAGTCACAACTTCTTAAAAAATTTTGAAAAATGAAAAAAATTTGAAAAAATGTGAAATTTTCTACTAAAATCTCTAACATTACTCTATATCGTTTTTGACCGTCCCATGGTTGTACAAAAGAAAATGCAAAATAAAGGGACAAAAATATTTACCCCAGGATTGTAAATATATGTGGAGCCCAAGAGTGTCTCTCCAAAAGAGCCCTTGTGGAGAGAGGGGAGACTCCAATATATATACAAACTTATAGGACCGTGTCGCACCAATGGACCGTGTCGCACCAATGTGGGACACACTAACACTCCTCCTCAGAGGCGTAGGCTCGAGGAGGTTACATGGGTGCGGGACACCGGCTCTGATACCATGTAAATATATGTGGAGCCCAAGAGTGTCTCTCTAAAAGAGCCCTTGTGGAGAGATGGGAGACTCTAACATATATACAAACTTATAGGACCATGTCGCACCAATGTGGGATACACTAACAAGGATGACGAAATGCTTGAATCACGGTATCAATTGTAGCTCGAGTTATCTTTTGTACCATTCTTGATGGTATTCCAAGAGTCGGGGCACAGTAGTGAACACACTGTCATAACACAAGTGCAGGGGTACTGTGACCCCACACTTACATTATGCAAAACTCCAAAACGTTTCGGCGTACACAATCATAGTTCGAAAAATAATGGTAATCTACTAATTAACATCAAATCATGCAAAAGATATTAGGTTTAGCTATAGATATAAAGTTTAATACATAAATTTAAAACTAAAAATAAAAAGAAAGAAAATAAAAGAGTACAAGAGATATCACTCGATATCATCATGGTGGGTCACAGATGGACCTGCCCCGCCGTTGCCACCAGTCGGGCGTGATGGTGGCTTTATCCCAAAATGTAAGAAAAGTGTGTGCTGGCTCTCTGCCGCCCATCGTAGCTCAGCTTGGATCTTAGCCTCAACTCGTGTCTGTCTTTCCATCAGATCCTACATAGTCACCTTAGTATCTCGGGGCTGTAGCTCCTGATCCTGAGTCTGCACCGGCGCTATCCTTCGTCCCTGGCGCCTCAGTATGAGAATCTCCGGCTCTGCCACCGATGCCTCCATCTCCTACTCCTCAATCTCTACCTCCTTGCCCATATCCTGAGCCTACTGCTTAGGTGCATCCGTTGGTCGATCCACCCCTATGATATATCCACCCTCACCAAAAGGTCTCACAATATCCCCGTTGTACAAAAGAAAATTAAAAATAAAGGGACAAAATGATTTACCCCAGGACTACAAAATGCTTGAATCACAAGATCAATTGTAGCTCGTGTTATCTTTCGTACCATTCTCGATGGTATTTCAGGAGTCTTGGCGCAGCAGTGAACACACTGACATAACACAAGTGCAGGGGTATTATGACCCTACACTTACGTTATGCAAAACTCCAAAACATTTCGGTGTACACAATCATAGTTCGGCAAATAATGGTAATCTACTAATTAACATCAAATCATGCAAAATATATTAGGTTTAGCTATAGATATAAAGTTTAATAAAGAAATATAAAACTAAAAATTAAAAAGAAAGAAAATCAAAGACTACAAGAGATATCAATCGGTATCATCATGGTGGGTCCCAGATAGACCTGCCCTGCCGTTGCCATAGGTCGGACGTGGTGGTGGCTCTATCCCAAAATGTAAGAAAAGTGTGCGCTGGATCTCCGCCGAACATCGCAGCTCAGCTCGGATCTCATCCTCCAATCGTGCCTGTCTGTCCATCAGATCCTGCAGAGTCACCTTGGTATCTTGGGGCTCCGTCTCCTGATCCTGAGCCTGCATCGGCACTCTCCTCCATCTATGGCGCCTCGATATAGGAATCTCTGGCTCTGCCATCGGTGCCTCCGTCTCCTGCTCCTCATTCTCTACCTCATTGCCCATATCCTAAGCCTGCTGCTCAGGTGTGTCCGCTGGTCGATCCGCCACTAGAACATACCGACCCTCACCAAAAGGTTTGACAACCTCCATCGCCAACAGATATGTAACTGCCATCGGCCTTGGCTGATGCGAGGTCAACGATCTCGTCACCTCAACTGTCAAAAGATCATACGACTCAGCTAGCCTTGAAATGTAGTGCCCGCCAATAAATGGCTAGCCGATCTACACTTCGCGCCTTTCAATCAAGAAGTGAGCCAAAAGATAAGGGAGATGAAAGAACCTGTCGTCTCTCAGGAGTGCCCACATGAATTGTAGGTCCTTCCGGGGCATCTTGTCACCGCAAGGGTGGTGATAATGGTGCATGAGACAATCTGGTGGAGCGGTGATCGGATAGTGCTGGAAGGAGCGGCAGAAGTAAAATCAGTATCGTTGAGCTAGGCCCATATTGCTATCTCTGTCACTCCTGCGTCGGTATGGGTGGTGCATGCAGCGAGGAAGGGCAGAAAGTGTGGACTACGAGTCTCCTCAAGAGTGTAGATTCCCGCTCGCCATGCGAGCTCGGCTATAGAGCAGTCATGGTGTAGTCCTCCTAGCCGAAAGTGGATCCCCCGCTGAGGTAAGTCGTCCCCCGATGGTCCCTACACACATGTAGAGTAAAACTCCAATATTAGCTCCTACTAGCATGTCTCACTGGCTGCAATGAGGCGGTCCCAGCCGCGGCATGTGAAGAGACTCGCCCCATCAGCACCGGTCCAGGTACGGACCAAATAGCGCTCTAATCGTGGTGTGATGCCGGAAGCTGCAGCGAACTCCCGATCTAGTGATGGTGCAACCTCCACGTACGTCTTAACCAGCCACTTTGGCTAGTTGTTCCTAGTGTCGTTAGGACCCAAGCAATTCTGTGGGGAACCGAAGGAACTCGTGATGTGGCAAAGCAGTGAGTGCAATAACTGGTCATGTGCATCGTGCCATCTGCAAAAATCAACCATAGATATTAACGCAATAAAACACCCAAAAACGGCACCAAGAAACTTGATGTGTTATTAGCGTTTATAAGATTTTCGAAAATGATTTCACATTAGTTTTACATTTATGAACAGGGAAATACCATGTATGAATAGAACAACACAATTAGGCAAGTGTACCTAGTCGATTGTAGTATAGTAATGGTAAATCCGGGTTGTCGACCCAAGGGAAAACGGATATCTTTAAGTTAAGAAAATCAATTATCAATTAACAATTATTCAAGCAAACACTCAGGGGCGAGTTTTAATGAAAACTCGTAAAACTTTGATTATAAAATAAATGACGAAATAATAAATGATCATAACAAAAATAACAAAGGAAACTTTCGTCTAGGATCTGTTGATTCATATAAACCTATGTTGACTAGTTTTGATTATGTGCAATGAGTTTAAATAAGTTGCATTAAGTTGTAGGATCGTATGGTCAAGTCACCAATTCTATGACTAATAAGTTAAAATAGCACAATGGTCATGTAACTAATTAACTTATAATCATCAAGTATTAATACAATCTAGCATGCAAACATAGCCCATATCCTAATGGTCAAAGTGATATGTTCATACAATCAATGGTCATGAGTTGCAACTAAATGTGATATAAGTCTTATTTCACTAATCAAGTTTATAACTTAGATAACCTTCCTAGTTAAATGGTCAATAACTAGTCCAATGATATATAGTTGTCAATTATACATCATGACGGTTCATGTGATCAATACGTTTAAATGGCCATTTAAACTTAATCATATGAAGATGGCAATCAAGAATACAAACTGTAACCATATTTAATATGTATAGCATGCAAGTTATATATCCTAACCGATATTAAACTCGAATCAATAACTAGATCAACACATATTATATTAATGAATCAACATCGCCTAGGCAAAAGTTACGGGAAATATAAATTACAAAATATAAAAGTAAACATTAATACTTAGATTTGAATAAACCATCTAGTTATGTTTGATATGTTATTAGTGCAATGGATATTGAACGTTAAATACCGATTTCTAAAGTGATTAGATGTTTTGGTCCAACTACCTAATCCTATGATTGTAAGGTCATTAATGGCAATGGTCATGCGATTTTATATCCCAAATAATCATGTATTGGTTCGTATCATACAAGGTTCATTCAAGCTTTTGATCTCAATGGTCATGATAATCAAATTGGTTTGTACAAATTGGCCCTCTAGTACAAACTTTGCATATACATACAAGATTCTGCCTTCGTGGCTTAATCCTAGGATTTGGTCCATCACTAGTCATATCTGCCTAATGGTCATAGCACAGTTATGATAAAAGTCATATAGTCAGATTGGTCCTCTAGACTAAAATAACTCAGCAATAAGTCCAAAAGGAAGGTTCTTTAACATATCTGATAGTCAAATGAATTATGCGAGATAAAATATAAAACGTTCAATATCCGATAAATAACAATCAAATCATAACTAAACAGTAATCAAATCTAAGTAATAAATAATACAGATAACATAATCTGAAGAATACGGCTTAGGAAATCATAATAGAATGCAATATATATATATAAAGCAAACCGAATGAAGTCCCGGCCGAACATTCTTCAAGCTCTCGATTCCATAGGTTCCCCTTTGATTCTACAAGCTTTCTGGCCGAGTTTGGTGGTGTGGGGGTGCAGAGATGTGATCTGGTCTGAAGGTGGTGTAGGTGTTGTAAGATGATCTCCAAAAGAAGAGCTGAAGGCTTGTATTTATAGTGGGAGCCGGCGCTGGGCGCGGTGCGCCTAAGAGGGGGCGCGGTGCGCCTAAAGTAGATCTCAGCACGCGGCCGACTGTCGCACGAGGGAGCACGTGGGTTTGCAGCTTTAATGTCGGATCTGAGGCGCGGTGCGCCCAAAAAGTAGGCGGGGTACGCCCTTGCACATGCTTGGTAAGTTGGTTGAATCATTGGAAGAACGCACGCTTGAATATTATAATCAAAAGTCGGACGAAAAGCGAGTTCTGGATTCCCTTTGGGCGCGGTGCGCCTGTAGATGGGCGGGGTGCGCCCATGACTTCTGGCAGATTTTCACTTTGCTTCTTTTTAAGCTCAAATGTTTGTGTAATTCGTTCCTTCGCTCCAAACGCGTATTTTTAGCTTCAAAACGAATATTTAAACATATTTGGTATCTTTTAGTTCATAACATGTATAAAACTAAACTAAAATTACACTGATATCGTACGGAAAATATGTATAATTTACGCGATATCAAAATACCCCACACTTGAACTTTGCTTGTCCTCAAGCAAACTATAATTTATAACCAAGCCAAAACGTTTTGATGCCCAAACAACTTTTCATACGCTACCACAGATCTAGCGTTTATTACCGATGTTAAGAATAAAGAATTAAGAATAAACATAGTAGATTATACCTAGTCCTATGTACATATTTTTAACTTTCCAAAATCTTAAATAAACTCTCTTTCTATAAACGACAAGTCTTTTAGATTGATAAAAACTCATTTTTACATAACATCGAATACACCCATTAAAGATTCTTCTACCTCAAGACTTTTTTTCAAATTTCCCTTATTTAGAATAAAAATCATGCTGGACTAAATTTATCAAGTTAAGTTATTATATCCATTTTTCCGTACCTTTGAAACTCGTGACTTTCTATGGAACTCTTGATTACAAATTTTCGACTCAAGACTGTACAGAGTCTACTAATTCAAATTCCAAAGGCCACTAAGGAAATTCCATGACTTTCGATGACACCCGTGTAGCGAGCTTTCGACAATATTATCCCAAACCAGATGGTTTTAGGTAATAAGGAGTAGAAATGCCCGTAGGCCCCATTTTATGTCTACTTGCTCGAATGTCAAAGGCCACTGATTGAATTTTCCTTCCTGAGTCTCAATCTTATGGTATAACATTACTTGACTTCTGCTTTTTAACACATCAGATTTCTTGAGAATTTTTCTCATTTTAAGTTCATTTATCGAGGCTTATTTTCCTCAATTTAGTAGCAGCATATAATTCGCGCATTTTTGCAAGTAGGGAAACTGACTCAATCTGTTTTGGCAAAAACTCAATTTTTAACAACTGATAAATTTTCAACGGGTCTATTTCATTATTTATGCAAAACAGTTTGTAACTACCATGCTAAAAACTTGTCCTCTACAAAACTAGACTTTAGATAAAACAATGAAAAACAAAAATACATACATAAAATTAAATGTAACCTACAAATTTATTTTCAAAACATTTTTTTTTTCTTAACAATTACCTTTTTAGCGTTCATTTTTGGAAAAGATGTTTAAGATAACAAAATTTTTAATTGGCTCAAAACATTTTTTTTTTCTTAACAATTACCTTTTTAGCGTTCATTTTTGGAAAAGATGTTTAAGATAACAAAATTTTTAATTGGCTCAGTTAATCATTGCAGTATGACGCCTTAACCCTACACTTATATTATACAATAATTCTATTGTATATATAATTCAAAACAGTAAAGGGAGCAAAATGGAACAGACTCCCCTTGGGTATCGGTCGACGTCATATATGAGGCTCTTTCTACAAAAAGAATTCGTTGAACATGCTGCCAGCATTGAATCTTAGCAAATCTGCATATGCATCACTCGGATAAAAATTATTCACACACAAATAAACACACAAAAATTAAATCACAAAAGTAAAAGTAATAACAACGAAAGAAAAATATCACTCATTTTGTGGTTCCTGAAGTTTCAAATCCGTGGCTACTGGTTTGCGGGTGTGGTGTGACTGTGCGACTTTTGACCGTCGTCAGTATCGCTGCCCCACTGTAAAGAAGCGTCCCCCTTCTCAGTAGTAGCTGATTTTTAGCCATGTATCATTATGTACGACCAGTGTCTGCCTCGGGTGTTTACGCGTCATGCACGTTTCCGTGTTGCGTAATTTTTGAAGTTGTCTCTTTTTTTTTTTGTGAACGCAATCCGGATTGTCGACGCGTTTTGTCGGGATGGCATATACGTCTCATTGCGTGAGCAGAAAAGACTTCAAAGTTTTGTTACTTCATTTTTTTCCCGAAATATTCACCCCACACTTAAAATATGCTTAAGGTGTGCAAATATTTATTTTATGATTAGTGATATGTCAATCAAAGAAATAAAAATACATAACCCACAAAAACAAATGTACAATCACACAAATATTAACTAATAATTTAATTTTCTATACTAAAAATAAATCCGAATTACCCGGCAACGGCGCCAAAAACTTGTTGTGTTTTCAAACATACATATAAAACACCCAAAAACAGCACCAAGAAACTTGATGTGTTATTAGCGTTTATAAGATTTTCGAAAATGATTTCACATTAGTTTTACATTTATGAACAGGGAAATACCATGTATGAATAGAACAACACAATTAGGCAAGTGTACCTAGTCGATTGTAGTATAGTAATGGTAAATCCGGGTTGTCGACCCAAGGGAAAACGGATATCTTTAAGTTAAGAAAATCAATTATCAATTAACAATTATTCAAGCAAACACTCAGGGGCGAGTTTTAATGAACTCTCGTAAAACTTTGATTATAAAATAAATGACGAAATAATAAATGATCATAACAAAAATAACAAAGGAAACTTTCGTCTAGGATCTGTTGATTCATATAAACCTATGTTGACTAGTTTTGATTATGTGCAATGAGTTTAAATAAGTTGCATTAAGTTGTAGGATCGTATGGTCAAGTCACCAATTCTATGACTAATAAGTTAAAATAGCACAATGGTCATGTAACTAATTAACTTATAATCATCAAGTATTAATACAATCTAGCATGCAAACATAGCCCATATCCTAATGGTCAAAGTGATATGTTCATACAATCAATGGTCATGAGTTGCAACTAAATGTGATATAAGTCTTATTTCACTAATCAAGTTTATAACTTAGATAACCTTCCTAGTTAAATGGTCAATAACTAGTCCAATGATATATAGTTGTCAATTATACATCATGACGGTTCATGTGATCAATACGTTTAAATGGCCATTTAAACTTAATCATATGAAGATGGCAATCAAGAATACAAACTGTAACCATATTTAATATGTATAGCATGCAAGTTATATATCCTAACCGATATTAAACTCGAATCAAGAACTAGATCAACACATATTATATTAATGAATCAACATCGCCTAGGCAAAAGTTACGGGAAATATAAATTACAAAATATAAAAGTAAACATTAATACTTAGATTTGAATAAACCATCTAGTTATGTTTGATATGTTATTAGTGCAATGGATATTGAACGTTAAATACCGATTTCTAAAGTGATTAGATGTTTTGGTCCAACTACCTAATCCTATGATTGTAAGGTCATTAATGGCAATGGTCATGCGATTTTATATCCCAAATAATCATGTATTGGTTTGTATCATACAAGGTTCATTCGAGCTTTTGATCTCAATGGTCATGATAATCAAATTGGTTTGTACAGATTGGCCCTCTAGTACAAACTTTGCATATACATACAAGATTCTGCCTTCGTGACTTAATCCTAGGATTTGGTCCATCACTAGTCATATCTACCTAATGGTCATAGCACAGTTATGATAAAAGTCATATAGTCAGATTGGTCCTCTAGACTAAAATAACTCAGCAATAAGTCCAAAAGGAAGGTTCTTTAACATATTTGATAGTCAAATGAATTATGAGAGATAAAATATAAAACGTTCAATATCCGATAAATAACAATCAAATCATAACTAAACAGTAATCAAATCTAAGTAATAAATAATACAGATAACATAATCTGAAGAATACGGCTTAGGAAATCATAATAGAATGCAATATATATATAAAGCAAACCGAATGAAGTCCCGGCCGAACATTCTTCAAGCTCTCGATTCCATAGGTTCCCCTTTGATTCTACAAGCTTTCTGGCCGAGTTTGGTGGTGTGGGGGTGCAGAGATGTGATCTGGTCTGAAGGTGGTGTAGGTGTTGTAAGATGATCTCCAAAAGAAGAGCTGAAGGCTTGAATTTATAGTGGGAGCCGGCGCTGGGCGCGGTGCGCCTAAGAGGGGGCGCGGTGCGCCTAAAGTAGATCTCAGCACGCGGCCGACTGTCGCACGAGGGAGCACGTGGGTTTGCAGCTTTAATGTCGGATCTGAGGCGCGGTGCGCCCAAAAAGTAGGCGGGGTACGCCCTTGCACATGCTTGGTAAGTTGGTTGAATCATTGGAAGAACGCACGCTTGAATATTATAATCAAAAGTCGGACGAAAAGCGAGTTCTGGATTCCCTTTGGGCGCGGTGCGCCTGTAGATGGGCGGGGTGCGCCCATGGCTTCTGGCAGATTTTCACTTTGCTTCTTTTTAAGCTCAAATGTTTGTGTAATTCGTTCCTTCGCTCCAAACGCGTATTTTTAGCTTCAAAACGAATATTTAAACATATTTGGTATCTTTTAGTTCATAACATGTATAAAACTAAACTAAAATTACACTGATATCGTACGGAAAATATGTATAATTTACGCGATATCACCTCCCAAAAGCGCTTCTTTGGTCCCGATCTTTTAGCTGGACATTCTTTCAACGGCTATGGTGGGTCGTACTCCTTCTGATTCCGCTTATTTTCAGCCGCCACCGTTCCTTCCTTGACCGAGTGCTCCTCCAACTTCCCTTGGCCGAATGGCTTGCCGGTCTCCTTGCTGCTGTCCGGCCGCCATCTTCCGATTAATTCATGTGAATGCTTGGAGGTTATTTTAAACCTCCATGCTCGATCTTTTTTCCGGTGTCTCTTAAATGCCACTAGCTTGACGTGAAGCGCGTCCAGTGCCGCTCCCAATGCCTGTTTTGGAATGCGACTTTTGCTCGCATATTGAATGTTGTCTGCAGTTTGTGGTTTCGTCCTGTAGTACAACCAAATTTTTGTCAATCTGATGGGATTGAAGAGCAAAATATCGGTAGGCTCTCAAATTTCCTCATCGATTGTGTTAATAACATCAAATTTCCACCCATCAATGGATCATGAGTGGCGAGAAAACTGTGTTTCTTGTTTTCAATTACCACATCGTGTAACACCACGTTACTTTCGGTAAGTATTTATATATTGGTCTTAGTGAAATTAAGATTTATTAGATTATTGCAAGAGTTTGGATAGTTAGAATTTCATTTGGAAGGAATTTGAAGTTGAAAAATGCTATAAGCAGGTTACACGGGTCGTGTAGGAGTTACACGGGTCGTGTGGGAAGTCTTGTTGGACTTGTTGGGCATACCGAAGGTTACACGGGTCGTGTAAGTTTAACACGGGTCGTGTAATAAGTTGATGAATTCTTACCGAGAATTACACGGGTCGTGTAATAATGACACGGGTCGTGTAGCTCTGCAGACCAAAACTTCAGATTTACACCGTAAGCTACACGGGTCGTGTAGTTTTGGACACGGGTCGTGCTGCGCACAGGCCCCACCCATTTAAATCGCGAAAATTCATCATTTGGTCATATCTCTCTCGATTAAAAACCTCTCTTTAACCCTGGAAACATTTCCCAAATCATTTTTGAACCAAATCGGAAGGCTAGAACTTAAAGGATTGAAGTAATTTTCGATATTCTGCTTATTGGAGGTAAGGTCTTCGATTCTAACCCTTTTGAAAGATTGATTTTGGCCTTTTGGAGTTGGTTTCGAGTTGTGGTAAAGAACCACCAGTGAATGGTTGGAATTTGAACATATGCACCTGTTTAGATGTGTTGAATGTTTCCAATACCGAGTTTTTTTTAACCGTTGTGACCAAGCTTTGAGCTTGAAAGGTTGAAAAACAACATATTCACCTTTGCTTGGTGTAAATATGTTCGTGTAGGTGTTGGGAGAACTTGAAGGATCGTTGGAGCTTTGTGATTTTGGCTTAGATTGTATAAATCTTCATTACCAAGTGAGTAATCTCTCTTATATCAGTTGTGATATTTGTATTGATTGAACTCTTGAAATTTGAAAGTAGCCTTAGCATTTGAAATGTCAATATATAAGTTAGTCAATTACCCAATTGGTATGGTATAACGGCCTTTGAGGCTAGGAGATTGGATTTTGTATCCAAATGTTAACGGCCCTCGTGGCTAGGAGATTGGATTTCGTATCCAAATGCTAACGGCCCTCGTGGCTAGGAGATTGGATTCCGTATCCAAAATAAACGGCCTATATGGCTAGGAGATTGGATGTGATATCCAAATAATAACGGCCCTTGTGGCTAGGAGATTGGATTGATATCCAAAGGTCGATTCAAACAAGGATGTACACTGTATTGAGTTTTAACAACTTAATTATATATTTATATGTTAAATTATTTATATGATTACTCATTGAGCTTTATGGCTCATAGTACATGTTTGAAATGTCCCTGCAGGTGAGCGTGACCCTGCTAAGGGTAAAAATATAGCCCATGGATAGACTTGATGATGTAGCGGCCCGGCTTAGAAGGAGTTTACTTTTGTTATGTACTCCTTGATACACTTGTACCCTTTTGTATAAACTTATACACCTAAATAGTTGATTAGTATGTTTGTAACTATGTTTAAAAATTAAAAATTTTGGGTGTATTTTGTTTTAAAAAGCCGGATGTTACAAGTTGGTCTCAGAGCCGTGGTTTAAGTGAACTAGGTGTCTGTAGAATAGATTCCTGGACTTAAACCTTGAAAAATAGTAGATGTGTTGTGAAATTGGTTGTATATAAGTTTGTTATTATATATAACCTAACAGTTTGTTGAATTTTGAAGTATGAGAGGTACTAGAAGTAATCCTACACAAGGAAATTCGGGGCGTGGAGCCTCGAGAGGTGGTCGGGCCCGTTCTCAAGGCTCGGTTGGAAGAGTGCGAGTTGACCAGCAAATGAAAATCTACCAGATTTTACGCACCATTGTAGCTGATGTGGTACGTGAACTATTACCTACTTTGATAAATGCACGTGATGAAAGTGCTGCAAAGCAAGTTCACGACAAGCAGCCTGAAAATGAGAGTCAAGGGGAAAGTAGAGTTCGTGATGAGAAAGAAGTCCAAGGAGAAGGAAGTTCTGGGAAAAAGACAGAATGTACTTATAAAACTTTTCTGGGCTGCAAGCCCAAAGAGTTTTCAGGGACGGATAATCCGGTCCAAGCTATGGAATGGTTGATGCATACAGAGAAGGTGTTTAGAATCAGTGTTTAGAATCAGTAAGTGTGCTGAGGGGGACAAGGTGGAGCTTGCCACGAATCAATTAACCGGTAATGCACTACATTGGTGGCAAGTGTTCAGTAAGGCGTTGGGTCCCGACTTGACCCAGTCATTACTATGGGAACAGTTCAAAACAAAGTTTAATGAAGAATATTGTTTCGAAGTGGCTTTGAAAAGGATAGAGGAAGAATTTTTTCACCTGGAACAAGGGTCTCATACGGTGCAAGAATATACAATGAGTTTTCTTGAAAAGGCCAGATTTGCTGAACACCAGATAAATACTGAGAAAAGAAAAATTGATAAATACGTGTGGGGATTGAAAACCCGAATTCGAGAAATTGTGCAACCGCTTCAGTTATCTTCCTTCCGACAGGTGGTGGATAGAGCCACAGAAAGAGAGACGGAACTTCAGAGACAGGAAGAGGAAAAGAAAGTTGTGGAAACTAAACGAAAAGCGGAAGAACAACCGTGGACGCCTCAGAAAAAGTCGCAACTGACGGGGTCCAATTTTAGAGGCAAAGGTCCGAAAGAAGAAGCAAAGTGGTGTGAAAAATGCAGGAAAAAGCACTTTGGAAGTTGTCGAACCGATGTTCCATCGTCGGGATGTCGTAACTGTGGAAAGCAAGGACATATCGCTCGGGACTGTCGGGCGAAGCGGAAGTGTTTCCAATGTGGGGCTACAGATCATATTCGCCCAAACTGTCCCCAAATAAAAGCTGGAGTACCTAGTGATAAACCTAGAGAGGAGCGGGGAGGAAAGAAAGAAGAGGTAAAGGGTTGGGGAGGACCAGTGGCATCACGGGCATTCCAAATGACAGGGGAAGAGGCTCGTGAAAAGACTGACGTAGTTACAGGTATATTCACTCTAAATTCAATTCCAGTATACGTAATATTTGATCCTGGAGCTACGCATTGTTTTGTGTCAACATCTATGATGTCTCGTTTAAATGTTCCCCTAACTCTTATAGATGAAAGTTTGGAAGTAGCAGTGGCAGATGGTAGGTATGTTTGGGTGTCGGAACATATTGAAGGTTGTCAGCTTAAGATCTACGGGACCACTTTCCTATAGATCTGAAGCCGATGACTACCAAGGAGTTTGGAGTAATTGTGGGTATGGATTGGTTGGCAACAAATTATGCTAACATGGATTGTAGAAACAAAAATATTACAATTTTAACACCAGAAGGGGCATGGATTAAAATCCAGGGTGAAAGACTGCGTCTGAGACTGCCGGTTATCTTCTTTGCTCTAGCCCGGAGTAGTGTCAGTAAAGGAGGGACATCTTATTTAGCATATGTGTCTTTTGCTAAATCAGATCAGGTGGGAAAAGAAAGTGTAAAAATTATGAACGAATTTCCAGACGTTTTTCCTGAAGAACTCCCTGGGTTACCACCAGACCGACAAGTCGAATTTGCAATTGAATTAGTTCCGGGAGCCGCACCTGTTGCTCGGGCTTATCGATTGGCACCTTCAGAAATGGAGGAATTGAGGAAACAGTTGGAAGAACTTCTAGATCTGGGTTTCATTAGATCGAGTTCATCACCGTGGGGAGCGCCTATTCTGTTTGTAAAGAAGATAGATGGGTCGATGCGTATGTGTATCGACTATCGAGAATTGAATAAAATCACGGTGAAAAACAAATACCCACTACCGAGAATCGACAATTTATTCGATCAACTTAAGGGGGCGACGTATTTTTCGAAAATTGATCTGAGGTCGGGGTATCATCAGTTAAAGATTCGAGAATCAGATATTCCGAAGACCGCATTCCGTACTCGTTATGGTCATTATGAGTTTTTGGTTATGCCTTTTGGGTTAACCAATGCTCCTGCAGCATTTATATATCTCATGAATAGAGTATGTCGCCCATTCCTTGATACTTTTGTTATTGTATTCATAGACGATATTTTGGTGTATTCTCGAAGCCAGGTTGAACACGGTGTTCACTTACGCCAAATATTGGAATTACTTCGCCGAGAAAAGTTATACGCGAAATTTTCCAAGTGTGAATTCTGGCTAAGAGAAGTACAGTTTCTTGGGCATGTTATTAATAGTGAAGGTGTCAAAGTTGATCCAATGAAGATTGAGGCTGTGATGAAATGGGAACCGCCTCGGAGTCCAACGGAAATACATAGTTTTCTTGGACTGGCGGGTTACTATAGAAGATTTGTAGAGAATTTCTCTTCGATTGCTTCCCCGTTGACTAAGTTGACCAAAAAGGGTGAAAAGTTTGAATGTGCGGAAAGACAACAAGCAGCCTTTCAGAAATTAAAGCAAGCCTTGTGTGAAGCCCCGGTGTTAGCCTTACCGCAAAGTGGAGAAGAATATGTAGTTTATAGTGATGCTTCACGAGTGGGTCTTGGGTGTGTATTGATGCAGAAGGGTCGAGTAATCGCTTATGCATCCCGTCAACTAAAAGATGCCGAGAAGAAGTACCTGGTACATGATCTCGAATTGGCTGCAGTGATTTTGGCCTTGAAGCTTTGGAGACACTACTTATATGGTGTGAAGTTTATTATCTATACGGATCATAAAAGCTTGAAGTATTTATTCGATCAAAAAGAATTGAACATGAGACAGCAAAGATGGATGGATTTACTCAAGGATTACGACTGTGAAATATTGTACCATCCCGGCAAAGCGAATGTAGTTGCAGATGCCCTGAGCCGAAAAGAATATCCCTTGAAAGTTACATCCGTGTGTATGGGTGTAGAAAGCCGGTTGCCCGAAATGATTCGTGTAGCACAAGAAGAAGCTTGCAAGTCCGAGAATGTGAAAAGTGAACGAATGGTCGGGTATATAAAGCATCTAGTTGAAAACTCTCAACGATTGAAAACCTTTAGTGGCCGTGTGTGGGTGCCTAAGCAAGGTGAGGCGCGGGGTTTACTTTTGGAAGATGCACATTGTAGCAGATATGCTGTACACCCGGGCAGTACCAAGATGTACCGAACCCTAAAACCTATGTATTGGTGGCCGGGAATGAAAAGAGACATTGGAAGATATGTAGAAAAATGTTTGACTTGTTTGCAAGTAAAGTCGAACCATCAGAAACCGTATGGCGAGATCCAGCCACTGCCAATTCCAGAGAAGAAATGGGATAATATCACAATGGATTTCGTAACAAAACTACCTCGAACACCGTGTGGTCATGATACTATTTGGGTAGTGATTGATCGATTGACGAAGTCGGCGCAATTTTTACCGATTAGTGAAAATTTCAAAATCGAAAAGTTGGCAAAAATATACATTGACGAGGTAATTCGTCGACATGGGTTACCGTCGTCAATTGTATCTGATCGAGATAGCAGATTTACTTCCCGATTTTGGCAAAGTCTTCAAGAGCAGTTGGGTTCAAAAGTACTTATGAGTACCGCGTATCACCCGCAAACTGATGGGCAAAGTGAAAGAACCATTCAGACTTTAGAAGATATGCTTAGAACGTGTGTGATAGACTTTGGCGGGAGTTGGGAAGACCATTTACCTTTGGTAGAATTTGCTTACAACAACAGTTTTCATTCCAGCATTCAGATGGCCCCGTATGAAGCGTTATATGGAGCACCGTGTCGTACTTCGACTTGCTGGACTGAAGTGGGAGAAAAGCCGTTGGCTGGACCCGAGATCGTAGCCCAAACTGAAGAAAAGATTAAACAAATCCGAGAACACTTGAAAGTTGCTCAAAACCGACAAAAGCAGTATGTTGATAGGCGGGTGAAACCGTTGGAATTTCAAGTGGGAGAAATGGTGATGCTCAAAGTATCCCCTTGGAAAGGTTTAATTCGCTTCGGGAAGAAAGGAAAATTGAGTCCTCGTTTTATAGGACCCTTCCGGATATCCCAAAGAGTCGGAGATGTGGTGTACCGATTGGAGTTACCTGATGAGCTTCAAGGTATCCACAATGTTTTCCATGTGTCCCACTTGCGGAAGACATTGTTTGATGAGTCCCAACGAATACCTCTTGCTGATATTGAACTAGATGAAAAACTAAAGTATTCGGAACAACCCGAGAAAGTGTTAGATCGGAAAGTGAGACAGCTGCGAAACAAGAAGATTAATATGATTAAAGTACTTTGGCGACACCATAAAGGTTCCGATATGACATGAGAAGTTGAGGGTGAAATGAGGGAGAAATACCCCCAACTCTTTGCATGATTCCGAGGACGGAATCTTTTGAAGGGGGAAGAATTTGTAACACCACGTTACTTTCGGTAAGTATTTATATATTAGTCTTAGTGAAATTAAGATTTATTAGATTATTGCAAGAGGTTGGATAGTTAGAATTTCATTTGGAAGGAATTTGAAATTGAAAAATGCTATAAGCAGGTTACACGGGTCGTGTAGGAGTTACACGGGTCGTGTGGGAAGTCTTGTTGGACTTGTTGGGCATACCGAAGGTTACACGGGTCGTGTAAGTTTAACACGGGTCGTGTAATAAGTTGATGAATTCTTACCGAGAATTATACGGGTCGTGTAATAATGATACGAGTCGTGTAGCTCTGTAGACCAAAACTTCAGATTTACACCGTAAGCTACACGGGTCGTGTAGTTTTGGACACGGGTTGTGCTGCGCACAAGCCCCACCCATTTAAATCGCGAAAATTCATCATTTGGTCATATCTCTCTAAATTAAAAACCTCTCTTTAACCCTAGAAACATTTCCCAAATCATTTTTGAACCAAATCGGAAGGCTAGAACTTAAAGGATTGAAGTAATTTTCGATATTCCGCTTATTGGAGGTAAGGTCTTCGATTCTAACCCTTTTGAAAGATTGATTTTGGTCTTTTGGAGTTGGTTTCGAGTTGTGGTAAAGAACCACCAATGAATGGTTGGAATTTGAACATATGCACCTGTTTAGATGTGTTGAATGTTTCCAATTCCGAGTTTTTTTTAACCGTTGTGACCAAGCTTTGAGCTTGAAAGGTTGAAAAACAACATATTCACCTTTGCTTGGTGTAAATATGTTCGTGTAGGTGTTGGGAGAACTTGAAGGATCATTGGAGCTTTGTGATTTTGGCTTAGATTGTATAAATCTTCATTACCAGGTGAGTAATCTCTCTTATATCAGTTGTGATATTTGTATTGATTGAACTCTTGAAATTTGAAAGTAGCCTTAGCATTTGAAATGGCAATCTATAAGTTAGTCAATTACCCAATTGGTATGGTATAACGGCCTTTGAGGCTAGGAGATTGGATTTCGTATCTAAATGTTAACGACCCTCGTGGCTAGGAGATTGGATTTCGTATCCAAATACTAACGGCCCTCGTGGCTAGGAGATTGGATTTCATATCCAAAATAAACGGCCTATATGGCTAGGAGATTGGATGTGATATCCAAATAATAACGGCCCTTGTGGCTAGGAGATTGGATTGATATCCAAAGGTCGATTCAAACAAGGATGTACACTATATTGAGTTTTAACAACTTAATTATATATTTATATGTTAAATTATTTATATGATTACTCATTGAGCTTTATGGCTCATAGTATATGCTTGAAATGTCCCTGCAGGTGAGCGTGACCCTGCTAAGGGTAAAGATATAGCTCATGGATAGACTTGATGATGTAGCGGCCCGGCTTAGAAGGAGTTTACTTTTGTTATGTACTCCTTGATACACTTGTACCCTTTTGTATAAACTTATACACCTAAATAGTTGATTAGTATGTTTGTAACTATGTTTAAAAATGAAAAATTTTAGGTGTATTTTGTTTTAAAAAGCCGAGTGTTACACATCGTCATCATCTTCTCGGTCATCGTCCCAAACGTGGATCAATGCCAAAAATGCGCGATTGGTAGAGTCTGGTGATGGTTTAGATTCACTCATCACTAAATCTTGATTATCAAAATTTTCAAAATTTTTAAAAATTGTTGGGTAGTGGGAATTGTCATCTACGGCCCCTTCTTCAATGAACAATCGACCATCTCAGTGGTCTCGTGATTGTCCCAAAGTGTATGACCTTCCATCACATGTTCAGGTGATGCAGGTTTATATATAACAATATCATTGGTATAAAAATCCCTCATCTCAGTTTCTGGAGAGTTTGGTTGTTGCCTTAGCTGTTCCTCTAGCTGTTGTAATTGATTTGCCATTTCCGAAAGGGCATTGTCATTGCTCTCCTCCATGTGGAGGGGTTTGGTCAACAGATCCAAGACCTGATCCAACTTTGCATTGTATTAATTGTGCAGACCTTGGTCGTTCACAAAAAAAGACTCAGCAAAATTTTCATACCGAATCGGATCCTCCATCCACAACTCATTATCATAGAATGACTCATTGTAGAAATCATCCTCGTAATGGTCATAGGTCGGGCTGTCATATTCCCAACACACTTCTTGATTTGTGTACGTACATGTAATCGTCAATTGTGAGCACGTACACATACAAAAAATTAAAAACCAAAAATCAACGAAAAATCAAAATTGACACAGAGTGTCAAGCGCACAACTCCCCGGGAACGGCGCCAAAATTTGACACGTCGTAATCGTTGATGCGGTAAAAAATACAAAATAAAACCTTACAACCCACTAGCTAGCGTTAAGTAACGGTCGAACCGTGGAGTCCGTGGTTGCACTTTGTGTCGATAAATACACCAACTATAGTGTCACTCTATAGCCAGCAAATCAAGAACACGTGGAAATCAACCAAAACTCAAATAAAACAAATAAAAACAACTCAGATCTGATTGCAGATCGAGAAAACGATAAACCAAATGCTTCTTTATAAAAATCAAAACCAAACAAACAAGTGTTCACTACCAAACTATCCAAATCTAACCAAAGAATCTACATGAATTGAATGATTGTTCCTGAGATCTAAACCAAAACATCGAGTAATCAAGGAAATTCCTGAATGTGGAATACCTCGATACCGAGTTGATATAAACTAACAAAATACCAAATCTAACCAAACCTATCACTTGGAACAGAAAAAGTGACGAAATTAAGCTTCTTGATCCCTCTCGATACCCCGGGATGCTTTAAAAGTCATATTGGAGCGCGGTATTTGTAGGCTGAAAATCGAAGGATAGCGTTGCTACTTAAGGATAAGCGTCTCGAACTCCTCATCTGTGCCTGATCCTCGCGAATTTGAATTTTGAAATTTGAATCTAGAGATTTATCCTTATATGAACTTAGCATTGCTAATCATAGAGGTTAGCATCGCTAACAGAGCCTGATTTGCCACTTTTGTCTCTTTTCCTCCTTAACTTCTTCCAAATTGCACTTGAAACCCTGTATTTACACTTAAAACACATCCAAACACTTGGCACAAAAGTGAGCGATATTAGTCTTTTCATAACAATAAACTAACTAAAACTCGGCTCAATAACACGTATAATGCCTAACATTACTAGGCGTTATCAGTACCCTCTTTTTGATCCATATTGGTATAGGGATTTCTGTCGAGTATACAACGAACATGTCAAGTGCTCTAATATTTTTGTACATGAAAGCTGAATGGCTAATATTTAGAATTTGGGTTGTTAGGAATAGGTCCAATGAATCAGTCATCAACGTATGTCAACACACTTGTTAGAGGCATTGTTGGGTATCTTAGTCGTCTTCATTACGCAACTCAAAAGATAACAAGTATGGTGTATATTGATGTGATTTGAGTCCCTTTTAGGTTGACCATAGTAGCAATAACCATAGTCCAGGACATGCGATCACTACCAAGAAAGGGGACCGTTAGTCGCGTCCCGGGAGAAGGTATTGGAAGGTCGCTCCAACGGTAATGTTAGTTTCAAGAGGTGGAAAGTGCTATAGCGTAAGTTGATGGGAGAGGGTTTTCGAAGATGATCCACTACTTATGCTGCTTCTGGTATTTATAGTGTCCTACCTCGAGGAGGGTACGTTTTAGGGAACCTGGACGTCAGCTTAGCAGTGGACACCTATACTCATTAGGTGATTCTCTGCGATGCTTGTGATTGGTCTTCAAGGGCGTATCAGGTAGTGACTCGTGCACTACCTTTGTCGCCTGCAAGTGGTGGGTTAGAAGTACCGCCTGCCAATGTATACTAATGTTAATACCAATTTTTCGAGTATTAGGTAGTTGACTTCGAGACCTTGGAGTGCCTGGCTAACAAAGTATACTGGGAGTTTCTTAACGCTTCGTTCCACTGTTAGGACTGCCAATATTGCCTCAATATATGCCGACAAGTAGATGGACAATGTTTCTCCTGGAACAGGGCTAGCCAACATTGGCAGGTTGCTTAAGTCCCGCTTGAGTTTTTTGCCAAGCCTCATCTGCTGTCGGTGTAACGACCCAAAAATCTTGAATTTATATTCGAGAAAATACTTAAGGTAAAGACCAAAATATTTTGAAAAGTTTTAAAATAATATAGTGGGAAATGTAGTAAAATTCCAAGAGTTTGGAGAAAATTGGTGAAAAATGGTAATTTGGTCATTTTACCATAAAAGGGTAATTTGGTCATTTTACCATAAAAGGGTTAATTGGTCATTTGACCATATGTAGGATTCATACTGACATTATATTTTGGTTTTTGGACTAAAAATGTAAGAAAACTAAATTTATGTGATAAAAATTGATTTTTGTGGCCAAAGTTCAAGATATGGAAATTGAGGGGCTAGAGTGTAAAAATGGGAAGTATAAAAGGGAGAAAATATCTCCCATTGTTGGCTGATCATTTTGAGGCTACGGGAGAAGCAAATGGGAGGAAGATTTGAGGCAATTTCTTCATGAAACCTTAGCTAATCTAAGAAGTATTTCAACAATTTAAGGTAAGAATCTGTCCTGTGTTGTATAATTCGTAGAAAAACCATACGATGTCCAAATTAGGTGATTCCAGTGCCCATGGTTTCGTCTCGATGTCTTCTTCAGTTCATCAGTTGGGGTTCAGACCTCGTTCAGTCGTTTTCTAGGGTTTTGAACCCGATTTCCATGAGTATGATTTCTGTGTCCAATTGTGTTGTGAAATTCTTGTAAAATCGTGTGTTCACTGGATTGTTCTGAAATTTTGTGTGGAGAAGAACCTTGTCATGAGTCATACTCGACTAAAAGGAATTTACCCAGTTCATTGTTTTGGTTTGGATTTTGGTGTGTGCAACCCGACCTCCACAGGTTAGCTGCTGCACACCTAGGTCAACTTGTGGGATTTTCATTTCCCAAATGGTATATAGTTTAGGTCTGAAATTCTGAGGGAAATTCCACCCTCATGTCTAATGTGTTACATCCAGAGGGGTTGATCCAATTCCATTAGGAAGCTAGGGTTTCAATGCCTTCTCTTTGACTGAACCATAATTGTAGCTGTGCACATTGTCCTTGTTGCATGATTTTTAATTCTCAGTTGGCTTATGCTTTGAGTTTGATTTTTGGATGAGAGATTTATCTTCATGTCCTATGCTGTGTTGTGACAGAAATGTTGCTGCCCATTTCCTTCATATTGTATGATTTTTAATTCTTAATTGGTTTGTCTTTTGGGTCTGAATTTCGGAGGGTAGTCTTTTGGTTATATCTAGTATGCCTATGTAAGAGGGTTTCCCTTGATTCCATTCCCAAGTGGAATGAAATTGGTGATTCCTCCGTTAATCCAGATTTATGACAGATTGCACTGTCAATCTTGTTACTTATTTTCTAAGGTCTTAGATTGTGATTCAAGTCTCGGTACCTTCTCGAGACTTGTTCTCTATTGTGTCTACTTTCCAGAATGTTTGAGTTTGTGCCATTCGGGTTTCTGAGTTGGGAGTTATGGTCAATTCTTTGACCATGCGCCTTAGATGTCAAAATCTAAAAATGAGTTAATAATGTGATATTAATCTATTACGATTTAGATTAAGAGGTCTTTAATTGTTACTAAGGCCTAGCTTGTATTAACTAGAATGTTAAATGAACTCCTTAGGTATTAAAGAGTAAAGTTGAAGGAAAGTAAAACACAACGGGAAGAAGTAATTCTAGTTAGACTTCTCTAACTAGACAAGGTGAGTACATGTAGTATTTTTACCCATTCTGGGGTACATGGCAAGTAAGTATGTTCAAGATTTCTTATAAAATTTCTATTTGTGAAATTATATGCAAAAGTATTATTTCTAACTTGTTGTGAAAGTATAATGCTATGTTTGAAGTTATGTTTTGAACTACAAGTTAAATTAAGTGAAAGTATGTTGGTCTATGAACCAATTATGTGAAAGTATATTTTGATTACAAGTTATATATGTTTTCAAGTATGAATGGCATATAGCCACAAGATGTTTAAGAAATATGTTTTGGTTACAAACTGTATATGTTTTCAAGTATGGATGGCATATAGCCATAAGATGTTGGAAGGTATGATTTGGCATAAAGCTTAGAATGTTATAAATACATGTTTTAAACGTATGATTATTATGTGAAGAAAGTTATATATTTGGCATTTAGCCATAAAGACAGAAAATGATGAAGTTTGGCACTTAGCCACTATTTATATGTATGTTCAAGTAAGCAGAAAGTATTTTGTATGACTGGTATTTGTAGCAAGCAGCGTTAGTAAGGGAACAATGTTCCACCTACCCGGGTTAGGTAAGGGGTCTACTAGGGAAAAATCCCCATCGCGAAGTAGATTGCCTAAGCAACTTCTATGGTGAGGATTGATACGTTCTTTCTTGCTATAGAGACTTGGGGTATCACTTAAAATGATTAAGGCCCTAAGTATAAAAATCCAGCAAGCTTTTAAATCCAGTCAAAGAAAGTAAGAAAGATAATATTTTTGCAAAAATATGTTATGAAATAATTTCGAAAAGTAAAGAGTTATAGTATATTAATACTATAAAGTTTTGAAGAATGTTTTTATGTTATAAGTTTTTATAAACTGGTTGAAGAAAGAAGTTAAGTGTTGAGTCTAAAACTCATGTAACTCACGAGACATTATTGTCTTACGTATTCTATGTTTTGCCATGTATTCCAGGTTAAAATAATTTGCTATAAAAGGGATGAAGTTTAGCCGGAGTGGAGCTTGAGTTAGCTCCTAATATGGACTCAAGGTTTAATCATTTCTTGCTTACTATGGTTAGTTTTGATATGGATTTGTACACCCACTGTTTTAAGCATTTAAATTATCGGTTTTTGATAAACCGTAACTTTGTATTCCTGTATTTATACGAAAAACCATAGTATTTAAAAACAGTAGAAATGGGGTGTCACAAGTTGGTATCAGAGCCATAGTTTAAGAGAATTAGGATTGGATCGTTCCACTCCTAGGCTTAAACTCATGTTATAGGAAAGTTAGTTCATGAAAGTATGCTATATGATGTCTTAAATGACTAAGATATTATGCATCACTTAAAATATGCAAATATATAACACTAAGAAATGTTAAGCTAACGCTTTGATTGAGCAAAAGTTTGACCGTTAAGAAAATTGTATGTTATTTTCCATAGCTGTCTATATCTATTAAATACTATGTTTATGAAGTAATAAGATTTGTAGTATTGATCATCATGTATTATAATGGTGTTATGCTAAGGGAACCAGTGACCCATGAAGCCTTGTGGTAACAGCAGAATCAATATGTATAGGTGGTTATGGTAATATGGGCCCGTATTATCATAATCACAGGATATGTATTGAGACTGGTGGAATCGTAAAGGAATTGTGGTAATCTGGTGGGTAAGGGTTTTGAAGAAAGTAGTAAGGATAACATAGGAGTTATATGCCTATGTAATAAGAACAAGTAAGATTATAAGTATTAAAAAATAATGCAGTGGATATATACCACTTAGTATGGTAAAGTAAAAGAAATCAATAAGATAGTTAATACTCCTTAGACAGGTTGAAAGGCATTAAAGTATATGTCTGCAGAGTCGAGAAAAAGTATGAATAAGAGCAATTTAAAGAGGAATTAAATTCCGCAACCAAATGAATGAAATAAAAAAAGAAATACCAGTAATGAAAGAGTATAACAAAGTATGTTAACTGAAGAAAAACCAAAATAAACAGACTAGAAGTTACTACTTCTGAATGTGAATAACAGGTAAAAGTGTTTCATAATTGTGAGAAGTCGGCGGTACATGGTTAATAATTATGAAATGTAAAGATACGTATATGAGTGTACATATATGTTTATATATGTGAAAGAAAGAGTAAATGTGAAAATTTTATATAATATAAAAAGTGAGATAATGTATTTGACAAATAACTTTAAAATACAAAAAAAAAAAACGAAAGATAACGAGAAAATAAGTGGGAGTTGTGTACCACCTAAGGGTATATAAGAAGTGAGCCTTATATGAAATATGAAATATATAATACTGTAAAGAAAGGTATGGTGTATATCTCCTTAAGATATGAAAAAGTAAAAAGTGTAAAGAAATGAAGTTTAAATGAAAGAATAATGTGATGTGTTAGGCATGTAGCCTTATGACACATAAAGAGAAATGGTAAAAGATACAATGAAAGAAACTTTGGGTTTAAAACCTAAAAAGTTTATAAGTAAAATGTATGAGATGTAAAGATCGAATGTCTATAAAAAAACGGTGGTGGTAATCTATATAATTATGAAAGTAGTGTATGCTTAATAAGTATGATGAAATAAAACAAGTAATTGTTGGGTCAGAAATGCAAGTCTTTATGGAAGTATTATTATGATGCAGTTGGGGTGAACGGTAAAAGTTATTTTTGGCATTATCCAAAACAAGTAAATGGTAATGAATGGAAAAAGGTAAAACTTAAGTTGTCTATGGAAGTAGTAATTTAATTTTGTTTGAAAAGTAAATGACAGTTAAAATATGTTAGCTATATTTCTTCTTAGTAAAGAAGAAAGAATGTAAAGGAAGAAAAATATATGAAAATAAAGTTTAATGAATGCAAGATAAGTCTAGATGGTAAAGTGGAACATTATTCTAAAAGAATGGTTAGAACGTCATGAAAAGTGTAATAAGTACGAAAAGATGAATTATCATACATAAAATGTATGAGATTTGATATATTATTTGAAAAATCAAATCAATTATGGTAAACAAATGAAAGACCGGTAGAAAAAGAGTAAGTAGGAGATAAAGTGCTAAACTGAGCACTAGTGTGAGAAATAAGAACTACAAGAAAGTACTAAAACATAATTAATAATATGAGAATGGTACACGAGGTACCTAAGAATATAAGAAGTGTACTCATGAAAATACTGTAAGAAAGCTGAAAATGAAAAAGACATAATTATATTAGTAAGTGTAATGAGTAAATGAGACCGAAATCTCATAAATAATAAAGGAGGATGAAAGAAGCATTTAAATTGCCAATATGTCAAAATTGTGAATGTATTATAAATAGAAGTGATATAATGTATGTGCTAATGAAAGTAATACATATAATGTACAGGAAATGAGTAAGAAGTATATGAAAATGAAATTTCATAAATTGAGAATTAAGAAATGAAAGCAACAATTGAGTCATTAATTAAAACTAAGATGTGAAAGTAATATATGTACTAAATGGTACGGGATATGTATTTATAGAAAATAATACATGTAGATTATAGAGTGGAAAAGATAGTAATTTATAGTGAACGTATGAAAGCTAATAGGGATTAAAATGAAGTATATAATTATAATTTAAATGTCAAAAGTAGAAAACAAGGAAGTTGACAGAAATAATAGGTCAACTTCAACAGCAAAACTGTACAAATATACCAGGCCAAAAATTATGTATCATAAATAGAAAGAAACCTACGGATGTCTAATTTCTAAAACAAAAATCGGTACGTCATTTTGACTTTTCTAGAATTAGATATGCAAATTCTCGTGTGAGGTGTACTGTTTCGACAGATTCTGTCCCAAATAGAAAGGTGAGGATGTAAAGTGTAACGAAAGAAAGAGAATATTTACCTTATAAATGGTAATGAACCGGAAGTTGTTAGTAGAGAAAAAGAAGAACAAACTTGAAGTTTAAAAAAAAATTAAAGAATAAAATATATAAAAGATAAGAAATTGTAAAACTTCTGGAAAGAAGAAAAAGCAATAAATTATCTATGTAATAATGAGTGAGTAAAGGAATGAGAAAAAGAGAAGAGTGAAAAGAATGAGGAGGTGTTATAAAAAAAAATTTGCTTAATAAAAATGTCTACTAAGGGACAAAATTTTACAATAAAAGATTTAGTGTATTTATAAAATTTGTATAAATACAAAATTTTACCAAATTGTATTTGGGAAAAAGTTTTATAAGTAAAGAATATGATTAATATAATCTCATGAAGTTTTGGTAAACATATGAGAAGGATTACAAAGTAAGCTGCTATTTTTGATAAGAATATGAAAGTATGAAATCACTTTGTAAAATAAGCTTTACTAAAAGACTTATATATGAATGAAATGAGGTAAAAAGAGATGTAATGAGAATATGGGATGGGTGAGTTCTTGAGGAAATGAAGCAGAAATATGAAGCGCTTTATGAGAAATTGAAAGAAATATTCAGGAGGAAGAGACTATGTAAATTATTCATAAAGAATTGAAAATAGAAACCTTTAAAGGTTGATTAAAGAACCAAAAACAATTATAAAAGGAAATACTAAAAAAAAAAGAATAAAGAATATGAGTATGTGTTGATAAAAGGAAGTATTTACTAGGAACTAAACTTTGGCTGAGAGCCTTTTAAAAGGAGGGAGAAGTGATCCCTTAACTTAGTAGTTGTGTGATGATTCCGAGGACGGAATCCCAATAAAGGGGAGGTAGTTGTAACGACCCAAAAATCTTGAATTTATATTCGAGAAAATACTTAAGGTAAAGACCAAAATATTTTGAAAAGTTTTAAAATAATATAGTGGGAAATGTAGTAAAATTCCAAGAGTTTGGAGAAAATTGGTGAAAAAGGGTAATTTGGTCATTTTACCATAAAAGGGTAATTTGGTCATTTTACCATAAAAGGGTAATTTGGTCATTTGACCATATGTAGGATTCATATTGACATTATATTTTGGTTTTTGGACTAAAAATGTAAGAAAACTAAATTTTATGTGATAAAAATTGATTTTTGTGGCCAAAGTTCAAGATATGGAAATTGAGGGGCTAGAGTGTAAAAATGGGAAGTATAAAAGGGAGAAAATATCTCCCATTGTTGGCTGATCATTTTGAGGCTACGGGAGAAGCAAATGGGAGGAAGATTTGAGGCAATTTCTTCATGAAACCTTAGCTAATCTAAGAAGTATTTCAACAATTTAAGGTAAGAATCTGTCCTATGTTGTATAATTCGTAGAAAAATCATACGATGTCCAAATTAGGTGATTCCAGTGCCCATGGTTTCGCCTCGATGTCTTCTTCAGTTCATCAGTTGGGGTTCAGACCTCGTTCAGTCGTTTTCTAGGGTTTTGAACCCGATTTCCATGAGTATGATTTCTGTGTCCAATTGTGTTGTGAAATTCTTGTAAAATCGTGTGTTCACTGGATTGTTCTGAAATTTTGTGTGGAGAAGAACCTTGTCATGAGTCATACTCGACTAAAAGGAATTTACCCAGTTCATTGTTTTGGTTTGGATTTTGGTGTGTGCAACCCGACCTCCACAGGTTAGCTGCTGCACACCTAGGTCAACTTGTGGGATTTTCATTTCCCAAATGGTATATAGTTTAGGTCTGAAATTCTGAGGGAAATTCCACCCTCATGTCTAATGTGTTAATCCAGGTTAGCTGCTGCACACCTAGGTCAACTTGTGGGATTTTGATTCGTCCGTTAATCCAGATTTGTGACAGATTGCACTGTCAATCTTGTTACTTATTTTCTAAGGTCTTAGAGTGTGATTCAAGTCTCGGTACCTTCTCGAGACTTGTTATGTATTGTGTCTACTTTCCAGAATGTTTGAGTTTGTGCCATTCGGGTTTCTGAGTTGGGAGTTATGGTCAATTCTTTGACCATGCGTCTTAGATGTCAAAATCTAAAAATGAGTTAATAATGTGATATTAATCTATTAAGATGTAGATTAAGAGGTCTTTAATTGTTACTAAGGCCTAGCTTGTATTAACTAGAATGTTAAATGAACTCCATAGGTATTAAAGAGTAAAGTTGAAGGAAAGTAAAACACAACGGGAAGAAGTAATTCTAGTTAGACTTCTCTAACTAGACAAGGTGAGTACATGTAGTATTTTTACCCATTCTGGGGTACATGGCAAGTAAGTATGTTCAAGATTTTTTATAAAATTTCTATATGTGAAATTATATGCAAAATTATTATTTCTAACTTGTTGTGAAAGTATAATGCTATGTTTGAAGTTATGTTTTGAACTACAAGTTAAATTAAGTGAAAGTATGTTGGTCTATGAACCAATTATGTGAAAGTATATTTTGATTACAAGTTATATATGTTTTCAAGTATGAATGGCATATAGCCACAATATGTTTAAGAAATATGTTTTGGTTACAAACTGTATATGTTTTCAAGTATGGATGGCATATAGCCATAAGATGTTGGAAGGTATGATTTGGCATAAAGCTTAGAATGTTATAAAAACTTGTTTTAAACGTATGATTATTATATAGAGAAAGTTATATATTTGGCATTTAGCCATAAAGACAGAAAATGATGACGTTTGGCACTTAGCCACTATTTATATGTATGTGAGTAATGTTCAAGTAAGCAGAAAGTATTTTGTATGACTGGTATTTGTAGCAAGCAGCGTTAGTAAGGGAACAATGTTCCACCTACCCGGGTTAGGTAAGGGGTCTACTGGGGAAAAATCTCCATCGCGAAGTAGATTGCCTAAGCAACTTCTATGGTGAGGATTGATCCGTTCTTTCTTGCTATAGAGACTTGGGGTATCACTTAAAATGATTAAGGCCCTAAGTATAAAAATCCAGCAAGCTTTTAAATCCAGTCAAAGTAAGTAAGAAAGATAATATTTTTGCAAAAATATGTTATGAAATAATTTCGAAAAGTAAAGAGTTATAGTATATTAATACTATAAAGTTTTGAAGAATGTTTTTATGTTATAAGTTTTTATAAACTGGTTGAAGAAAGAAGTTAAGTGTTGAGTCTAAAACTCATGTAACTCACGAGACATTATTGTCTTACGTATTCTATGTTTTGTCATGTGTTCCAGGTTAAAATGATTTGCTATAAAAAGGATGAAGTTTATTGAGGAAATAATCTTCCTTGATTACCAAAAAGAGTTACAATAGCAATATATACACAAGACTACAAAACGGGCCTATACACTAGGCTATACAAACGATGGGCTACAAGAGTACAAGCTATACATTAACATCCCCCCGCAGTTTTAACGGGAGAGGAGGTCGGACGTTCAAACTGGAGCGAAACTCGTTGAAGAGAGACGTGGTGAGACCTTTGGTGAAGATGTCGGCATATTGAGCGCTAGACGGAACATGAACAACACGAATCTGTCTCCGAGCTACCTGATCACGAACAAAGTGTATGTCAATTTCGATGTGTTTCGTGCGTTGGTGATGTATCGGGTTTGCCGACATATAGACGGCACTGATGTTGTCGCAGTAAATGATGGTTGCCTTGTTGGTGGGGCAGTGAAGCTCGTAAAGAAGATTACGGATCCAACTAGTTTCTGCAACCGCATTTGCTACGCCTCGGTACTCGGCTTCCGCACTCGATCTTGAAACAACACCTTGGCGTTTTGAGGACCAAGATAACAGGTTGTCACCGAGGAAGACACAATAGCCAGATGTAGACCTTCGAGTAGAGGGGCATCCCCCCCAATCGGCATCGGAGTAGGCGATCAGGTCAGAAGTGGGTGAGGCAGTAATGTGAAGGCCCTGATCGATGGTGCCACGGATGTAGCGCAGGATGCGCTTTAGCGCATGTAAGTGCTGTTCTCGAGGGTCATGCATGTAGAGGCAGATCTGTTGTACCGCGAACGAGATGTCAGGTCTGGTGAAGGTGAGGTATTGAAGAGCACCAGTGAGACTTCGGTACAGAGACGGGTCATCGACAGGGGGACCCGTGGAATCTAGTTTATGAATTGGCTCGGCGGGAGTGCGACAAGGCTTACAGTTTGACATTTTGGCACGTGCGAGAATCTCAGTAGCGTATTTCTGTTGAGATAGAAATAGACCGGTGGAGGATCGAGATGCTGAGATGCCGAGAAAATAATTTAGGGCGCCGAGGTCAGTCATTGCAAATTCGTGACTGAGTTGTTTGATAATCTGCCTGAGAAGAGTGGTGGAGGAAGCCGTCAGGATGATATCGTCAACATACAGGAGAAGATACGCTGTGGCGGTGGGAGTGTGGAGAGTGAAAAGCGATGTGTCAGTTCGGCTCTGTCGAAACCCGATGGTTGTTGCATGTTGAGCGAACCGATGATACCAAGCTCGGGGGGCCTGTTTTAGGCCATAGAGAGATTTCTGCAGGAGGCAGACATGATCCGGGAATTGTGTATCACGGAATCCCGGTGGTTGATGCATGTAGACGGTTTCTTGAAGGTGGCCATGAAGAAAGGCATTTTTGACATCGAGCTGATGGATTGGCCAATGTCGAGAGACAGCAATGCTCAAAACTGTGCGTATAGTAGCCAGTTTGACCACGGGACTAAACGTTTCATCACAGTCGACCCCCTGTTGTTGACTTCGACCATTTGCAACAAGTCTCGCTTTGTAGCGAGCAAGGCTGCCATCCGCATGAAATTTGTGGCGAAAGAGCCACATGGAGCGAACAATATTGACCCCCGAGGGTCGTGGAACAAGCTGCCAAGTATCGTTAGTCATAAGAGCATTATATTCATCATTCATAGCTTTTAGCCAGTTGGGGTCCTCTAAGGCCTGTAAGTGGGACCAGGGGACGGGGGAGATATCTGTGACATGAAGATTGAGGCGTTGAGTAGGTTTAACTATCCCGGCACGAGAACGAGTAGTCATGGGATGGATGGGGTTAGTGGTAACCGTGTCGGGAGAGGGTTCCGGGTTGTGTGGTGTGGGTTCGGTAGTGGATGGGCCGGAAGGGGCTGTGTGGGCCGGTGGGTCGTGTGATGCGGATTGGGCCGTAGTGGGGGTGGTGGCCGAGGGGTCGGGTTGAGGTGAGGGGGTGGTGGTAGATGTGGTAGGTGGTTCGGTCGGGTGGTGTGGTATGGTTTGAACCGAAGGAGGATTACGGGTGGGGTAGGATGGGGATGAGATGTCATCAAGAAAATCATATGGAGGATTCTCGTTAGGGGTAACGGCTTTGAATGGAAATGTAGATTCGTCAAAAGTAACGTGACGGGAGATAATGATTTTTCGAGTGGAAAGATCAAGGCATCGGTAGCCATGGTGGTTGGATGGATACCCCAAGAAAACGCATGGAGTCGTGCGTGGGGCAAGTTTGTGGGTGTTGGGAAGATGAGGGAAGCATAAAGACCCAAAAACTCGAAGATGGTTATAGGTGGGGTGGGCTTTGAAGAGACGATAGTGTGGGGTGTCATTTTCGATGGTCGTGGAGGGAAGGATATTGAGAAGATGGGTTGCCATGTGAAGGGCCTCCACCCAATATGTGGGTGGCATGTGGGCTTGAAAGAGAAGAGAACGGACAGAGTTGTTTATAGTGCGTAGCATGCGTTCCGATTTACCATTTTGTTGAGACGTGTATGGGCAAGAAAAACGGAATTGGATGCCGTGTTGAGCGAAATGGTCATGGAATTGTTTGTTGTTGTATTCCATGCCATTGTCACATTGGAGGGCTTTGATGGTTTTGCCAAATTGGTTTTTAATGTAAGTGGTAAAGAGAATGAATTTTGAGTAAACATCGGATTTTTGTTTAAGGGGGAACACCCAAAGATAATGTGTATAATGGTCTAGAAAAATAACGTAATAACGCATGCCACTAATACTCATGATGGGAGAGGTCCACACATCGGAGTGAACAATATCAAACATATTTGAAACACAATGAGACGATAAATCAAACGGAAGTTTAACATGTTTGCCAAGTTGGCACGAATGACAAATAACATCAACATTGTTTTTGTTACATGAAATCAATTTATTCGAAATTAAAGACTGCAAGATTTTGTTGCCGGGGTGTCCAAGGCGTTGATGCCAAACGGATTGACTTGCGGACAGGTGAACTTGAGGTGTTGAGGGTAGAACGGGATAGAGCGGGCCATCACTGTCACATAGTATCAAGGGTTGTTTTGTCCTGTAATCGTAGACAGTAAAACCGAATTCGTCAAACTCAATGGAACATTTGTTTTGACGGGTGAATTTTCTAACGGATATGAGGTTTTTAATTATTTTTGGTGTAATAAGCACATTATGGAGATAAAGGGGACGGTATGGGTTTTTGAGGGGAAAACGGGTGTGTCCGGTCTTAGTCACAGGAATAGAGGACCCGTTACCAACTAAAATAGAATGAGAATAATGATTATGACAAGCGGAGTCGAGTATACCTTCATTCGCGTGAACGTGATCGGTGGCCCCCGTATCCATGACCCACTCGTTGGAAGCCGGTTCTTGAAGAGACATAGAGGAGAACATTTGCGGAAGCGTGGTTGGTTGTTGAGAGCTAAACCAGTCCCATGGTGGAGGAATAGTGGTCGGCGGCAGGGGGTCGGTGGAGGAACCGGTGGCGGCAATTGCCGCATGAGCATGAGGCCGGTGCGGTGGCGGGCCCAAGATGCTGGCGGGCTGCTGATTCGGATTGTTGGGCCAAGAGTTCCGGGTGGTAGAGGCAGCCCAAGGAGGTGGGACAGCAGGACCTTGAGGTCCGAAATAAACCCATCCATAGTGGTGGGACGAGGGTGTCGCCGGAGGAGCAGATGGGCGGAAATTTTGCTGGCGATTGGTGGTGCCACCGGGGGGTGGCTGTTGCTGCTGCTGCCGGTCATTCCTGGGCGGTTGCCGGCGGTCATTCCGTCGGTCATTCCGGCGGTCATTCCGGCGGTTGGTGTCGGTGTAGAGAACCGTAGAAGATGAGGAATTTTCGGAGTGCGAGGTTGTGGTGGTGGTCGACCGAGGGTTGTTGAACCGAGACTCTTCCAAGGCAAGAATTGAGCGGGTCTCCGAGAAGGTGGGAAACGAGTTCCGATGGCGGAGCATGGTGGCGATATTGTCAAAACGAGGAGAAAGACCATTAATGGTATAAATCACAAGATGTTTATCCGAGATTTTGGAGTTAACATCTAAGTTTCGAGGAGGTCGGCGATGTTTTGGATCTTGGTGTAGTAGGCATGAACGGACAAGTCTCCCATAGTAATGGTTCGGATGTCACTGTCAAGTTGCATGATACGGGAGTCTTTGTTGTCTCGGAACAATTTTTCGATGTTAAGCCATAGTTGGCGAGCGGAGACATTGGCCTTTAACACGGTGTTGATGAGGTTTTGGGAGAGAGTCATGTAGATCCATGTCTTCACGGCTGCATCAACTTTCTTCCATTCGGGTAGAGTTGGTTGTGGAGTGTCACCATCATACGACGCATCAATATGATCTAATGCATCGTAAGCCTCGCAGTGGGTAGTGAATAATTCTCGCCAAATGTCATAGTTGTGTCTCTCGAGATCAAGAAGGATAGGGACATGAGCTTTGATGTTGGCGACGGTGAAGGCCTTGTGGGGAAGCGTTTGGTTGGGTCTGGCGTCGGCCATGATTGAGAAGGTGGATCGGAGAAGAGCGGCGGCTAGGGCAGCACCAGGAGGAAGATGGGTGCGATGAGAAGGAAAGAGAGAGATTCAAGGGGAGAAAATCGGGAAAGAGATCAGAATTGCTCTGATACCATATTGAGGAAATAATCTTCCTTGATTACCAAAAAGAGTTACAATAGCAATATATACACAAGACTACAAAACGGGCCTATACACTGGGCTATACAAACGATGGGCTACAAGAGTACAAGCTATACATTAACAAAGTTTAGCCGGAGTGGAGCTCGAGTTAGCTCCTAATATGGACTCAAGGTTTAATCCTTTCTTGCTTACTATGGTTAGTTTTGATATGGATTTGTACACCCACTGTTTTAAGCATTTAAATTATCGGTTTTTGATAAACCGTATTTTTGTATTCCTATATTTATACGAAAAACCATAGTATTTAAAAATAGTAGAAATGGGGTGTCACAGTCGGCGTCCAATTAAAACTTTCTTTGCTTATATGTCCTTTCAGCATGTTGAAGAGTGACACTGCCTTCTCCGCAGACTTTACTACAAACCGTCCTAGGGCGGTTATCTTACCGTTAGTCCCTGGATATCTCGTAGTGTTGCTGGTGTTTTCATTCCTAGGATGTCCTTGAATTTTGTGGGGATAGGTTTGATCTCTTGGTTGGTTACATAGTATCCTAGGAATTTCCCTTCTTCCACGCCGAAAGTACATTTGTCCGGGTTTAACTTCATCCGTGCTTTTTCCAATGTTTGCCTAGCGCCCCAAAATCTAGAGTAAAAATTTTCATTCTAAAAAACGGTTCAAATACATAAATCGGGCTGTCAAATAAAAACCATTCAAATTAAAACTTAATATTTAACATATAAAATCGTATTTAACAAAACATTTGCAAGCATTATCCAGTGAAAGACTTGATTAACAAAAAACTCAGATGCGGTACAGTTGCGCCGTACTCCAAGCTCAAGCCAGCAAATACCTGAAAAGCAGTTATATAGGGTGAAAGTGTAAGCACAAAGCTTAGTGAGTTCCCCAAAATACCACACGATCCATTCCATTCAAACACATAAGCCACATATGACATCCAGGCACGACCGGTCATGCATCGTCCTCTCATCATTAAACATCCTCGAGTGCCCAGGTACGACCGGTCATGCATCGTCCTTTGTCATGCAACATCTCAAGGAGTTATCAACTCATTCTTTGATCTTCAGGTGCCCAGGCACGACCGGTCATGCATCGTCCTTTATCATGCAGCAACCCTCGGATCGATCAATCATTCTTCAGTCGTCGGAACGAATCCAACGACTGTCACATACAAGCACAAAGCCTAAGCTTACAGTCTAACCCATTAGGTTCTTGTTACCAACTCAACAGTCAAATAACATAAGGCACACCCAACTACCATACATTGCTACACACAGTAATTAAGTTACCTACACATGTAACTGTTGGAAATCAAGGTTCATGTAATTAGTTTCAAAAACAAGAGTTTGCAACGGAAGCATAAAATCATGAACACAAATTCCATTTTCAAGAGGATCATGCTACATGCATGTAGAGATAATATGAAGAACAAAGATAGATTAAGTTCAAGATCATAACCTTTGTTCTTGGGTTTGGTTTGGATGATTTTGATAGCTAGGAATCAAATTAGAATCCCTCTATAGTTGATCCACCACAAGCTTGAACACCCTTGAATGCTAGTTCCACAACTTGCAAGTTAGAACTCCTTTTCTTGTGAAACAAAAATCTAATTTTTGCTAACTATCAAGAGAGCTTTTAGAGAGTTTCTTTGGCTGATTTTTGAAGCAAGAATGATCACAATAACACCCTCAAAATCGTCCACTATATCACCCACAAAGAGAAAAGAAAAGCACATGCAACTAGCTTAAAAGAAAGTCCCATTTGATTTCTATAATCAAAAGCTAGAAGACACAAAGCATCTTCCACCTCTTTTAAGTTCTTAATGCATTCTTTTCCTTCCAATATGGCTGATTTTATGATGACAAAGAAAGTGCTAGTGGGTTGTTATTATTTATAAAACTTAGATAATAAAAGCTTATAAATAATACATCTTCTTATTTCTTAAATGGGATAACATTTAACCCATAATCATATACATAAATAAACCATCTAGATATACAATCTTAATTGTATAATTATATATATATATATACATATATATATATATATATATATATATATATATATATATATATATATATATATATATATATATAACAGTATATATATATTTTATTTAATTTACCAATTAAATTAAATAAAAGGCTTACTTATAAATCAATTAAATCGTTTAACAATTTAAACAATTTAATTGTTACACTTAATTAATTCATCACATATGAATTACTAATCAACCTTTAATTTTTTTTGTAGTTATTATTATTTACCTCAAATAATAATAACCTACAAGATTAAATTGCAAGTTTAGTATCATTTGATGTTAAATCAAATTTAACGTTCTAAATGATCAATTTGTGTCAAACTTGTTGTTGGTGTGACCCTATAGGATCATGTATTATTAGTAATATTATTTTATGATCATCCTTGGGCATATAGAACTAACAGTAACTTCACCCATAGTATAGTGAGAAGACTCACCTGATCCGCAAAGCCAAACAACACTCCTCACGCGCGTCTTCGGATCTTGACAACGCGAACCTCTTAAAAAGGCTAAACACCACTTAAAACTTCCTAAACTCCAAACAGGACAAACCTCTAAGACCGGTATCCCAAACCCTCAAGTTTGACCAAAAGTCAAATTGGTCAAAAAGTCAACGGTCAAAGTCAAAGTCAACGGTCAACAGGCACTTAGCGCCGCTAACTTCCCTAGTTAGCGTCGCTAACTACGAATAACCTCAAAACTCCATTAAGCTCTTAATCCATTCAACCAATGTCTCAATTCTTCGAGGGACCTTCCAAACAGTCTTTAGGTCCATACAAATCCTAAATTTACCATCCAAACATAACCATACAAGCTCAATAACAAGATCCAAGTCCAAAATGGTCCAAAACTCAACAAAACCACCAAAGAGAGTTTGTCTTACTCTCTAAACCAACTTAATGGTTTTAAATCAAGACTTAAAGGCATACAGTTCTAGACTTTATCTTTTCCAATCATGGACAACACCAAAAAGGAACCATCACTTCAATTCAATCCATAAAATCCCACACAAAACACAATAATAACCTTAAAACTGTAAAAAGGTGGGAACTTTACTCACAATGGTCCAGAAACAAGAGCTTTAACTGATTTCCACTTGAACAAAACCTCTTAGCAGCACCATGCATCCTCTAACATCATAATTTCTTCAAGAATCCTTCCAACCATACCAAGATTACCAAAAATCACTCCAAATGAGTTAGAGAGGGAAAAAGACAAGTTTGGGGGAGAAACAAGAGCTTTAACTGATTTCCACTTGAACAAAACCTCTTAGCAGCACCATGCATCCTCTAACTTCATAATTTCTTCAAGAATCCTTCCAACCATACCAAGATTACCAAAAATCACTCCAAATGAGTTAGAGAGGGAAAAAGACAAGTTTGGGGGCTGAAAGGGTGTTAATGGCGGCTGCCTTAGGGTTTCCCACCCTAATATATGGCCCAAACATCAAAATCTAGTGTTTTGGCCCAAAATCAGCAGTTAGCATCACTAACTCTTCAGTTAGCGTCGCTAATTAAGACATTAGCGTCGCTAATGTCAAGATTAGCGGCGGTAATCCCAATTTCCTCCAAGTTCTCCAACTTGATTATTTTAATACTCGAAACTTGGACTTTCCAAGATTAGGGTCTTACAGTTTGAAAGGTTTCTTCAATATCTTTGATCAGGGTTGTCTTGACATATACTTCAATGTCTGCGCTTTTTATGACCACATCATCGACATATACTTCTATGTTGTGTCCTATTTGTTCCTTCAATAATTTTCTGACCAGTCGTTGGTATGTTGCCCCCGTATTCTTAAGTCAACGGAAATTTTTGATAACAGAAAGTGTCGTGATCTGTATAGAATGCGGTCTTTTCCTCATCTTCCTTTAACATTAAAATTTTGTGGAACCCTTGTATGCTTCTAGGAAGCATTTCCACCGGAAGCCCTGGAGTGATTCAACTTTCTGGTCTATTTCTGGGAGAGGGTGGAAATCCTTTGGACAAGCTTTGTTAAGATCTGTGTAGTCGATGAACATGCGCCAAATGTCGTTGTTCTTCTTTACCATGATAGGGTTGGCGATCCAAGTAGGGAATATTACCTCTCTTAGGATGCTCGCCTTGACCAACTTAGATACTTCTGCGTTGATTGCTACATTTCTTTCTCCCGCATGTCCCCTCGTTTTTTGCTTGACTGCACAACTCCCTGGGAGGATGTGTTCGATTTTGCTCTAGTCTACTTCAACCATGTCTGATGGTTCCTGTGCAAAAACAAGTTGATACTTTCATAGGAGCGTTATCAACGCTTCCCTGAGGGTGGTAGGTAGCATAGTTTCGATTCGTACTAGCTGGTCTGGGTATCCCCTGTTGATGACTTCACTGTCGCTCACGGCTTCTAATATTGGTTTCTTTGGGCTTCATACGATGTCTGCAGGTTAGATGACTTGGCTGCATTTCAAGAGGTTTGGCGCGGTTGCCATGAATGAGGCGATGGCATCAGGGGTTCGGAATTTGAGCAGGCCGTGGACGGTGGATGCCACTGCTTTGAATTTTAGCATTCCTGTTCGTCCCAATATCATATTGTGTTCTGAAGGGGCTCTTATGATGACGAATTCGATGAGGACTGTTTTGCTTACTTTGCCGTCAAAGCTTCTCAGTGAGAATGGTAGGTATATGGTTCCTAGGGGCCAGAAACTGTGGCCTGTAAAACCCACTAGTCATCCTTTTGCCGGCTTCAGTTCCTCCTTGATTGACTGCGGTAACTGCTTGAAGCAATGCCCGTGGATGATGTCTGTGATACTTTCTCCATCGATGTATATCCTATAAATATTGACGTCTTGAATGTATACCGTGATGACAAAAGGGTTATCGCCTTGCCAGTATTCTGGCCTTGGATCGTCTACTGAGAAGCTTAGATTTAGCGTCCTTGCGTTGCGGTGCTATGCGGTTGTGCAGTTCTGCCGGTTGGGTTGTTTGCGTTGAGACGGATGGCTAATATTTCTAGTTTGCGGTTTCGTCCCTTGTCGTCGTCTCTCTTTGTTCTCGACACTTGCCGCCCGGTTTCATATTTTTCTTGAAGTGTTTTGCGGTTTCGTCCCTTGTCGTCGTCTCTCTTTGTTCTCGACACTTGCCGCCCGGTTTCATATTTTTCTTGAAGTGTTTTTGCTATCTCCACCAAGTTTCTTTTCAGTTGTTTATCTTCCATTTCCCGCTTTAGCATGCTATATTTGGCTGTCGTTGGCCCGAATTTTGTGGTATTCGCAGTATCGGGGCTTGCTTCCTGTGTTCTTGTTGGTGCTTCCCTCTTTCATGGTGTATACATATGTTCTCCTATTACTCCTTCCCAGTGGAGTGGGTTGTACCTCCTTAGGGTCTTTCTCTTCTATTCTGTGGTCTAGGATGATATGCTCTTCGGGAATGCATGTGATATCTGTCATGCGGTATTGTGTGGGTTTCGGTGACTGCCTTTAAGTATGCTTGCTTTTCTGTCGTGCCTTCTTCGTGCCTGAGGAAACGCTCGACTCATTGTTTGAGTTCATGTCAAGTCTGGGGTGGTTTGCCCAAGAATGTTCTTGACAGCGGGCCTGGGAGAAGTCCTAATGTAAAGGCTCCTGTCACCAGTCGACCTGGTACGTCTAGGGTGGCCTTGTTGAATCATCCCAAATATTCTTTCACTGACTCGCCTTCCCTTTGCTTGTATCACATTATTGCATGGTTATCACCTCTGTATTTTAGGAGTTGTAAGAAATTTGTGAGGAATAATTGTTTCAGCTGCTTGAAGTTATAGATATTGTTTGGTTCCATGCTCTTGAACCAAGGCCCGACATTTCCGTCTAAGGTAGTGGGGAAATACGTGTACCAGTATCGTTCGTGGAGCTTGAGGGAGGTTATGTACAATTCCTACGTGTCTATGTGACTATTGGGGCAGGTGGTTCCATTATAAGTATTTAGTGTGGGAGGCTTTAATATGCTTGGGATTTCAATAACCGAGCAGTTCCTTAACAAAAGGGGAGCGACCACTACGTAGAGGTACCCGCGTTCGTTACTTGGGGGTAGTATGGTGGCTGTAACGGTGTGTATGGAAACGGTTGTGGTATGATGTATAGTTGTATTAATGTTGGTGTGGTGGTGGAGGGTGTTATATAAGTGTTGGTGTACATCGTTGTTGGTGAGAATTATGGGTGCAATGCATGTAGGTTCGGGGTTATGAAGCGTTTTGGGATATTGGTGGTAGCGGTTGTGGGCTTGATATGTTGTGAGTGGTTATTGGAATCGAGACTGATAGGGAAGTGTTCAACGGTGCTCCCCCAACGGTTGAATCACGGGTTGAGATGTGAATGGTGTCAGCGGGATTGGCAGCGTTCCCGTTTGCAGTGGAGGAGATAAGTAAGTTACCTGGGGAGTTGAGGGGTTGGCTATCGGAATTTGCCACGGGTAACTATTGGCACTGGTTATTGATGTTAGTGGAGTAGTTACCGTGGTGGCAACCGGCATTTGAAGGGTGACAGTGTCGAGGGATTGAGTTCAATGGCCGTATCGGGCTTTGTGGAACGCCACTGTGTTCACCGTCACTCGTAGCAACCATTCTTGCAGTTTTCGAATGTGATTCTTTGTTGATGTCGTACAACGGATGGCGCCAAATGATGTGATTTGAGTCCCTTTTTGGCTGCCCACGGTAGCAAGAACCTTCGTCCAGGACCTGTGATCAGAACTAGGAAAGGAGACCCGGAAGGGCGCTCCGACGGTCAAGTTAGTTTCTAGAGGTGGAAATTGGTATAGTGTAAGTTGATGGGAGAGGGTTTTCGAGGATGATCTGCTACCTACCTGTGCTGCTTATAGTTATGTATAGTGTCCTGGAGGAGGGTCCGCTTTAGGGAATCAGGTCGTCAGCTTGGCAACGGACCCCTACACTCAGTAGGTGATTCTCTGCGACGCTTGTGATTGGTCTTCAGGGGCGTATCAAGTAGTGGTCCGTGTACTGCCTTTGGTGCCTGCAGGTGTCAGCTTTCTCCACAAGTTGTCTCACCCGCATGGCTCAGTTGGCTGTCACTGTTCCATTCTGGAGAGCTTGCCAGCCAGCCGGGTATGCGATGCGGCCTCGACCGCTGGCTGGCGGCATAAGGGGAAACTCGCCTGTGCCGTCGAGGAGCCTTGGTGTCGTGTCTCAAGGCGCTTTGGGGGTTGCTCTGGTGTGCTGGGTCGTATCGCAATGATATGTTTTTGTATATGTTATTAGGGTAGTATTGTAGGAAGTGTGCAGTTGATAAAAGTCCTGACTAGGGCATGGCAACATCCACATATTTTTTGCAGGAATTTGTATGAAGTACAAAGAGATGTATGCTAAGCCATCTAAAGTAGAGGTTGTGATCAGTCTTGATTTAGTACCGAACGAAGAGGAAACCAATAGTTCTGTGCAGGTTGCACGCAGAAGAATTTTTGGAAGAATGCTTTATGTGTTTCCCTCCGCCTTCAAAGGAGAGAACTCTGGTATGCTCCTTGTCATCCAGAGATCATGGAAATAAAACAGATCTTATGAAATCCTATGTACATCAGGTTATTCAGGTCAATGGCGACTTGAGAAGGACATTATAAATTCTTTCTTTACTTAGCTTTTTCGAGGAATCAAATGCATACACACATGTCATATACTTTATCTGTTTATCAAGGATGTGTGCAATCTTTTTCAAGTTTCATATCTTGTTATATTTATGTGTATTCTTATTATGAAGTACTTCTTTTGCAGGTAATGTCTTTCATAGAGATTTATAACCCAGAAACTGATCTTCAACTTACAAAACCAAAAATTAAACTTCATGTTATAACCTATAAAAATGCTCTTAGTGACTCAAATAAAACAAATGTCAAACTTGTTTATTATTCAGTAATTTATCACAACTTTTTTTGTTTCTTCTATTGCCATGTGTCACTTCGGATCAATTGATGCTGTTCATTGATTGAGACAGCTGGTTGCGTATCATCTGATGGCCAACTTATGACTTTAATTTGCTGATGTTTTCTTCAACAGAACATGGTGGGTTTATCTGCTGAAGGTTAATTATCTACTTACTGAAACTAGGGATCATCTCTTGTCAATGTGTCATTTTCGGCTGTTGACAGCTAGTTAACAACAGTGGAGTCAGTTAATTAGTGGTAAATCAGGTATACACACACCTGCCTCGAGGCATTTTGTCATCGTAAATTATGACAGTAAATATCATTTTCTATTTTACGCTTTCATTAATTTTTGCTTCCACTGTTGTTCAATTACAACAGGATACAGGTATAAACTAGAGATCTATTAGCTGGTTTTATACGGCTTATGTATCTTGCTACTTCTACAACTATTACTCTTTTAACTTGATGATAATTATTTTGAGCTAATGTTTATGTGTAAGGAATAAAATCCTGAATAATGGTGCACGATTATAATCAAATCATTGAGCACCTTGAGGGACATGTAGAGGACGTCTAGTTATTGTCAACTATTAGTTCCCTGCTTCTTTGATTGAACACTTGGAGAGACATCTTTTGCAACTTCTACTCAGTCTCTTCTTGATGTAATATGCGAGCTCTGTACCCAATAGTTAAGTACACCAGCTTCAGACTCAAAAAAAAAAAAAAAAAAGAAGTTCCAGGAGTTCTACAACTCGGACTCTCGACTGTATCTGTGAATATACAACCCTGGAACCAACTATGCTATGTTCAGGGTCATTAATTACCTTGGCAAAGATGAAGCTTGTTGCGTCTCTAGAGGATGATCTGTAGTACCCTTACTATGATAATTCTCCTCAAGTTCAGCAAACTGCTTCCTAAATTGCTCAAAACCGCTGCAAAAGAGAAGGCAGTGATAAGCTATACTAGTGCAACAACAGCATCAACAGCATGTGACGTTTCGGTCCGAGTAGTGTGTTTATCGTTGTTTTGGTATTTAAATTCGTGGTTTTCTTTGATAACATAATGTTAAAGATATTAAAATTAGTCTGACTTTATTTTAAGTCTTATTATTGTGTTAATATGGTGCTACAACAACATGATAGTATACTTCCACAATAATCTCAACACACAAGGTATATCTGATGTTGCCAAGGAAAAGAGTAGTATGTTATCATGAAAGCCGAGTGTAAAGTCAAATATAGATAGAATATACATGTAGTTGGATTTGAATGCTAGCCATAGATATTGGTATGTGATGGATCAAGATTACATATCATTAAACATTAAGAGTATAAGAGCTACATACAAGAAACATCCACATACTTCCATTTATTGGTTTATTACAGCCTCCTACTTCCGTTTCTTTCTATTACAACATAGCACTTCTGTTTTTTTCCTATAAGGCATAGTACCTTGAAAACCGTACCCAATTATAGAGTCATACTTTTGTTTTTTTTTTCTTCTTAGGAGTTTTACTCTGAAAAATCTGTCAGTTATACCAATGAAAATTGATTTGTATTGAAATTGAATTGTATTGAAAATACAATGGTGTAAAAGAAAGAATGTAAGAACGATGCTATAATAAACAAATAAATAAAAGTACCCTGCTGTAATTTACATTTACCCAAAGTATATTGCCATAGTTATAGATAAACTATACCTTGGATTCATGAAGCCGGTTGGTTGAGCTCCCATCAAGTAATATATCCGCATATCGGGATGGTATTCAAGAATCTCCCTATAGATCAGTTCACGTACATCTTCTTTCATAATTATTTTTCCGTCAAACCTAAATTCAAACTTTGTAATGGGCTGGGCAGAAGGCTCCCTCTCAACCGTAGCCAAACTCTTCAAATATGGATCTGAAAGAGCCTAATATAAAGGCGCAAAATATGCTTTTAAATAGGGGTAAATACAAGAAATAGAAACATACCTTCACTTATTTGTGTGCTATAGCATCCTACTTCCACTTCTTTCTATTATAACATTCTACTCTCAATTTTTAAATAGGGCTAGATACAAGAAATAGCAATGTACTTTCAATTATTTGTGTACTATAGCATCCTATTTCCATTTCTTTCTATTGCAACATTCTACTCTCCGTCTTTCTTAAACAATGTATTGTGATATATCTACACAGTTATTCGCACTTTCATTTATTTTCTTATTAGGGCATTATACTTTGAACGTGCTATCCAATTATAGCAGTGAAAATTGTTTTGTATTTGTATTGCTATAACTGGGTAGATTTATCAAAGTACAACGTTGTAATATGCAAAAAGGAAAGTAAGTTGCTATAATAAAGAAATAGATTAAAGTATGTTGTTATTTCTTTTAGTTAACATTTTTTTGTTAAAAGTCAGGTAGCTATTTCTTTCATTTAACCTTCTTTTGTTAAGAGTGAGATCTTTTATTAATCTAAATAGATTGCTAAGATGTTACCTCCTCAGCAGTAGGACGATCTTCAGGCTCGAATGCAAGCATTCTTTCTAATAAACGAAGAGCAAGAGGATCAGCATCTGGGAACTTTTGTGAAAAAGGAATCCGTTTTTTCTCCCTCATGCTGCTTAAGTATCTCTTTGCCTTCTCATTTTTTATCTACTTTGAGTCGTATCAACATTCATAAGCAAGAAATAACAATGTACTTCCTAATAAATGGTGATTAAACCAACCTTGGATATAGTTTCAGGTGTTGGTGTTCCTAGAAGATCTGTTATCAGGTCCAACCGATGCACAGTATTTTTCCCAGGGAAAAGGACCTTTCCTGTTAGCATTTCTGCAAAAATGCAACCGATACTCCATATGTCTATAGCAGGTGTGTACTGCAGAGAAAAAGATATTTAGTACATGAATTCCAAATGGCCAAGGTTTTTTTATGTTGAATTATATAGGGTTAAATGCAAGAAACAGCAATGTAGTTTCGTTGATTTGTTTATTATAATATCCTATTTCCATTTTCTCCTAGTACAACATTGCATTTTGAAAAATGTAGCCAATTATGGCAATGTCATGCATATAGAAAAAAAAAATACTACTATAATTGATTAATTGGGTGGATTTTTCAAAGTATAATGTCATAATACTAGAAATATTCGAAGTACAGTCCAAAAATTGGATACATTTTCAAAGTGCAATGCCTTAATAAAAAAAGACTGAAAATACAGCGCTGTCATAAAATGAAATAAAAGTAGAATGTTATAAATGTACAAATAAAAGAACGTATATTGCTATTTCTTTCATTTAGTCCTAGCTTATAAACCTCTATTGCCATCAATATGCTCAGAGCTTACTTTGGCATCGAGATAAGTCTAAGTTTGTTGAATTTAAAGCATATAACTGTAGTACTAGTCGTGGCACCTGGCTATAAAATGAATCACCTAGTTCAGGAGCCCTATACCATCTTTCTCCAACATAATCCTGTGAACACATCAAATAAAAGCAGTTGGCCAAAGATAGGGTCAATGTTATAACACATTATGTAAAACTAGATTAGTATAGCGGGTGACTTGGGGACATACGGTAACACTGCAAGCCCAAAGTTATAGACTAGCCCAAAATCAACTTTAAACCATGGTAGATGTTATTCATAGCCAACAACTTAGCACTTATAAGGAGCTAACATTTCTTACTTACTACCCATATGGGACAGGTTAGTAAACATACCATCCAAAATTTTGCAGTAGGTAGATCATTGGATGCAACCATTGAAAGACCAAAGTCACAGATCTTGAGTCTGCAGTGAGCATCAGCTAAGATATTTTTGGGTTTTATATCTCTGTGAATGACATTTGCTGCAAAGAAGCACTTCATATTAAGAACATACCCAAATGTAACAAGCCATGACTACTTGAAACAAATACACATATCATCAAATGATAACATTCTACTACCTGTATGTATGTATTTCAGTCCTCGAAGAAGCTGATAAAGAAAGAATTGATGATGTTCTGGTGTTAAGTCATCATTTGCTTTAATAACCTCATGTAGATCAGATTCCATAAGCTCAAAAACCACATATATATCTCTGAATTCTCTTTTTGAAGGTGGTAATAAGATGTGTTTGATTTCCACAATGTCTGGATGACGAAGGAGCCTAAGAATCTTGATCTCACGAAGGACGCTAGTAGCAACAGAAATATGTTCGAATATATCATTTATTTTTTTGATTGCTACTTTCTCCCCAAGATGAGTATCAACTGCAGAGCAGACAATACTAGAGCTTCCTTTCCCAATAACTTCCACTAATTTGTACCTACTCCCTTCACCATATTCTGTTAAAAAGTCTGCTGTAGATCCCTGCCACATCATAGCAAAAAGATTCAGAAAACAAAGATGCTAGTACTTTTTATAAAACAGACTCCTCAGGAAATAAAAATAGATGAAGATTGAAAGCTATCTGGAAATATTTCTGTTGTTTTTATTTTGAGGCTAAGCCCTCATTTTATATACAAAGATACAACCTATATAGGCAACTAGATAAAGGAAAGATGCATTTTTTATGTAACCCTATTTCATAAATACTATTTAACCTTTCTCCTCGAGTTGGAGAAAAGACGTTAATCATATTTGTGCCAACTATTACAGGTACAATCAATTTGTGCTTTCTGTAAGAACTTTGTGAGAATGTTGGCAATTGAAAGAATGACATTAGGGTCAAACGTGTTCCCATAATTTTTGTGTAATTATAAATATAAGTTGATGTATACTTTTGGATGCTTAATTACCAGCCTTGCATCATGTCGTTGAAAGCCTTCTTCTTTGTGCTTCTTAATAGCAGCATCAAGTTTTGAAGGGATGAAACTGTTGTTGTCAACCCAACCTAGCAACAGCTGTTGAGGACTATCCTTGCCCACGAGAATCTTTGGATTTACGATTCCTGTAACATTTCCTTTGTCATTACTTGATAACATAGAATCATCATCGGCTGAAATGCATGAACAAAACCAGATTATATGCTAATAATTTTGAGTTCTCCACCACAGACATTGCATAAGTTTAGTTATTCCACCCCCTCATGTATTTGAACAAAAAATGTAGCCAGTTAGTTCGTGGGCGGTATACTTGCAGAATTCGTTAAGGGTTCGAGATAAAGCAATCGCGGTATAGGAGTCCAATTCCAATGTGGATTGGGCTCCTTGTGGCATTAAACTCTTATGCCAGCCACCCAGAGTGCTATTATATACCTGATTTACATCTCACATGATGGTCATGGTCAGGGCAGTGTGGGTTAGCTTAGAGTCGTTGAAAGAATTAACATTTTTTTGCAAAAAGAGGAAAACGTAACCATAAGGACTAAATGGAAGAATGGTCTCTAAAGCATTGCAACTAGAAATCTTTTCAGGCATCTCATGGGAAATGAATCAAATGAATGTCACATAAGCCGTGTAACAAGTGCAAATAAGCATAGGTAGTCCTCAATAAATTTATAGTTAAAAGATGTACAGAGCAGAACCAAATATATAAAGACTACTGTGGAGTAGGCCTATCAGTGGGTCCCATTTGGGCATTCCCTATCACCTAGGCTAGCATACTCCATTTAACACCCTTAGATACACGTAGTTCTGTAGAACAAAATGAACCTAGGGACACATGGATATGCGAAACAGTGTAAGTTATCAAGACTCGGGCTTGAGAGCAAAACACTGAAACTAGAAACAAATGAAAGAATTTGGATTACGCTAATCACTGATATAAGTAAAAGTTAAAAAGAACGAAAGATGCCCCAAATATTTGAATGCGGTACTCGTGTCTGCATAACTATTGTGTTGTTTTTTGAAGTAGTGATATTTCATTTCTATATGCTAAAGAATCTGTACACACAATTAGCAGGAGCTTGACTTACCAGAGTTCTCTCCATTAGAGACGAAGGGAAGCATATCAAACACTCTCCCAAATAATGTTCTGCTGCCACCAGCCTGCAAGGAGCTATTCATTTTGTCTTGTAAGGTCAGTGCAGATTCAAGACTGTAAACAACCTCAAGCATGGTAGGGCGCTGCTTTGGATGGCTAAGCAAACATCTCTCTGCGATTCCAACAAACTCTTTCAAACATTTTGTGGATATTTGACCCTTTATATCTGAATCAATTATATCCTTTAATTTGCCCTCTTTGATAGAATCTTGAGCCCATGTTGCCAAGCCCTCTTCAAGACTGTCATCCAATGGACGCTTCCTGCACAGCACTTCGAACAACACAACCCCAAAAGCATAAACATCTGACTTCCTCGTGAGCCTTCCAGTTGCGTAATAATGAGGATCGAAATACCCAAAGGTTCCTTTAACAAGTGTGTTGACATAAGTAAATGGTTGATTTTTCGGGCCTATTTTGGACAAGCCAAAGTCTGAAAGTTTAGCTGCCCAACTTTCATGCAACAAAATATTCGAACTCTTGACATCACGATGTATAACCCCAACATCAATCCCTGTACCAGTGTGGAGGTAGTCTAACCCACGAGCAGCACCTATGCAGATCTTGAGTCGCTGAACCCAAGGAAGAGGGGTACCAAGTTTATGGAGATGGTCTTCAAGTGTTCCATTGGCCATATATTGATACACGAGGATCATCTCTTTTTCATGATAACAATAACCAAACAAAGACACAAGATGACTGTGCCGTAACTTCGAAAGCATTTCAACTTCCGCCCAGAATTCTGCTGCCCCTTGATCGGACATAGAATCCAACCGTTTAATGGCAGCAACGACAACACTTGATCCATTGATAATGTTAGCTTTGTAAACTTTTCCAAAACCTCCATGCCCAATTACTAACGATTCTTCAAAGTTATTGGTTGCTAAGAGAATCTCAGGAAATTCGAAGTGACGACATGGTTGTGAGAATTCTATGGATGAGGACGTGGAGGGTTGAGATTCCTTACCATCGGCAGTAGCAGGGAACATCATTATTGATCAAGTAGAAGAATTTGATGTAGATGTAGAATTTGTGTTGTTCTTCTACCATGGATGATATTGAAGGTTAATAGTCAACTGGTCTCTTCTTCCGGGAATGGTTATTAATATGATGTTATATTATTAAAAAACCAATGATTAGTAAAAGACAAACTAATGAAAAATTTGCATAAATCAAATTTTCAATCATTACTTTCATTTTTATATTTTTTAATTTGTTAGATGTTAATATAAATTTGAGTAAATTACAAATTTGGTCCCTGTAGTTGACATGAAATTATAGTTTTGGTCATCCTTTTGAAATCTTACGTTGAACGTCCTTGTGATGGCAAAAACATTTCACTTAAGGTCCCTGTGGTGCTCTGGCCCAAGTTAAAAGTCTAATTTACCCTTTTTGCATTTCTTTTTCATTTTTTAATGCATTTTTTATTTAATCAATTAAAAAAAAGAAAAAAAACTCAATCAATTATCAGGTACGTAGGATTATCATTGCTTCTTTTACCTCCTTATTCTTCAATCAATTACTTGTGCTGGTTGCTCTAATCAGAGAGCAGGGAACCGAAGCCGCATATAGATCCGCCCGCCAAGATATGCTCATTCTGTCTCCCCGTTGTGACTTGGAACGGATTCAAGCACAAGGGTATACTAAGCTAGACAACTACTTCGCGACGGGAGGTACCATCCCAGTAGTGTCTTCTGACCCCCCGATTATGTGGGTGATCCTAGTCCGGACAACTGGCTCGTACTTCTTTCTTTCTTTAATTCTTATCTCATTACATCTCAAATTGGTCAAAATGGGACACAATTTATAAATCACTCATACTCGTATACTTTATAATTCTTTAGTAAAAATACTTTGAAAACTGATTTTGACATCTTAGTTCACATAAGGAACTTCTTTCAAAATACTTTGCAAACTATACTTCTTAACAATCTGCTTGAAACACTTAGCCCATTTATAGAGCTACTTTAAAAACTATTTTCCAAACTTTAGTATTTGCAAACATTTGGAAATCTTATTTTTCTGAAAATATCATTTTGCTATGTACTAGAGAAATCCTCATAAAACTCACCTTGGTTTAGATATAGACCACTATGCTTCTTATACGCCTTCTCCCTTTCCGTGCTCTCTAGTATTTGAAGCACCTCCTATACATATATCACATATATATATTTAATAAATATATGTTACAACTGACTCTATAGTTCTAAGGTCTCATATGGCACAACATCAAGTCATAACAAGTATATGACTACTAGCAATCATCTTTCTATGTGTTATATACTCTTCAATGTACTTGTATTCTACTACAGTACCCCCGAGGGGTCGTATTCTGAATTTTATAATTTTCCATGTGGTTTCATACCATTTTAAGCTTATGGTATGAATTATAGGTCAAACGGACATGTTTAGAAGTAAGTTCAAATCTCAAAATTGGACAGAAGTGCTGCCCAGCAAGAGCACGACTCGTGCTCTTTGTGTGCTATAGAAAGCACGACTCGTGCACATAGTATATTGCTATTTCTAGGCTTAAATGCTGAGCACGACTCGTGCATTTCATGAGGTAAATAAGCACGACTCGTGCTTGACCTGCAGACTTGGTTTTAAGTCCGATTTTTGAGCTGCAGACCTCTATTTTGACCTATTAAGTGCTTAATACTTATCTGAATCATTTTACTATCATTCCATGACTAAAACCCTTGCTTTACATCAATTTTTAATCCATGGAATCACTGATTCCAATTCTAATTCTTTGAAAACCCGTTTTTTGATATTTTCACTAAAAATCCAAGTTTTTGAAATTAACCACTTAGGAGTGTCTTAATACATCCTAAGTGATCATTTGGACTCAACAAAATCGTAGAAACTGGTCTTGATCATACAAACCCGTGAATTAGGGTTCTTGAGCAAAAATCATCATTTCTTGATTTTTCAACATGTTCAAGGACTGGAACATGCTTACTTGATGATTTTAGCATACTTAGATGGAGATAAACCTCTGGAAACATTTCATGAACTCCATGAATCGGATTTCCAGATTTCATCCCAAGAAGATGATGAATAGTGGGTGTTCTTACCTCAAATGCTTGGAAACTTCAATTCTAACTTCCATTTTTGCACAAACTTCCTGAGCTCTTTCTCTCCTCTTGTTCTCTCCTGCTCTCTCTCTCGATTCTTCCACTGGCTTCTGGAGAATGAGAGCTAAATATCTTATATATGTGTATATATATATATATATATATATATATATATATATATATATATATATATATATATATATATATATATATATATATATATATATATATATATATATTATAGAATAGTTACACTTTAACCCTTAGCCTTCCACTTTCTTTACAAAAATGGTCCTAAGACCCAAAATCTTGCAAACATGGTTCTAATAATTACTAACTTAGCTTCTTACTGAAATTTCTTAACAAAATGGTCATTTTCATGTCAAATGACCGATTTGCCCTTTTTGGCCAAGTATCACTATTCATGCGGTAAAACTCCAAATTTCATATGAACTTTTATTTCTTATAACATTATTCCCCAAATTATATATTATTTTACATAACGGTCTTTTAATGTGACAAAAGACCGTTTTACCCTTTTACAACTTTTGCGGGTTCTTACAGTCACCCCTCCTTAACCGGATTCCGTCCTCGGAATCTTTTCGTAATCTGTGAAATCTGCATATCTTCTTTTCATTTCTTCTAACGTCTCCCAAGTTAGGTTTGATCCTAATGGATACTTCCACTTAACTAGTACAAGGTCAATCTCCTTGTTCCTCGGTTTTTTTTTTAGTCTGCATTTCTAGAATTGCTTCAGGTTCTTCAATCATTCTGCTAGGAGTCTCCACCCCCAAATCTGCATACGGTATCACTAACTCCTTTTTTCCAAAGTACTTCTTCAGGTAGTAACTTCAGCTTGAACGCTTGTAACTCAACTCTCTTCAGAATTCTAAAAGGTCCAATATATTTTGGACTCAACTTTCCTCTCTTACTAAATCTGACTACACCCTTCCATGGCGGCACTTTTATCATCATTAAATTACTTTCTTGTTACTCATACAGTCTTTTCTTTAGATCTAAGTAACTCTTCTGTCGGTCTTGTGCTGCTTTCATGTTAGCCTGAATCACTCCAATCTTTTCATTGGTCATTCTAACAATTTCTGGTCCTGTCAAATTAGTCTCACCCGCCTTCAACCAGCATAAAGGAGTTCTACACTTTCTACCATACAATGCCTCAAAAGGTGGCATTTTAATGCTAGAATGGTAGTTATTGTTATATGCAAACTCCACTAAGGGCAGGTGTTCATCCCAACTGCCTCCAAAATCCATCACGCATGATCGTAGCATGTCTTCTACTGTCTGAATCGTTCGTTCACTCTGACCATCCGTTTGTCGATGATTCGCTGTACTTAGCTGAATTCTTGTCCCTATTTTCTCTTGTAAAGCTTTCCAAAAGTTAGAGGTAAATCTGGGGTCTCTGTCTGACACGATGGACAACGGTGCACCATATCTTCTTAACACTTCATCTATATACAACTGGGCTAACTGCTCCAAGGGAGTAGTTTCTTTTTATGGCTAGAAATAGTGCACTCTTAGTCAACCGGTCCACTATGACCCATATACTATCATAACCTCTTCTCGTTCTCGGTAACCCGACAATAAAGTCCATGGTTACATCTTCCCACTTTTCGGCTGGAATGTGCAATGACTGAGCATCTCCATGCGGGACCTGATGTTCCGCCTTGACTTGTGCACAAATGACACACTTGGAGACGTACTTTCTTCAACTTTAAACTTAAACTTATATGACTCTTCTAAAATTAACTTTCTCAAATCTCCTGCTTTCGGCACCCAAATGTGGGTTCTAGAAGTCTTTAACTCTTGTCTACTTATCTCAAACTGCATGTCTTCCTCGTTTCTCATCTTTCAAGTCTATGCTTTTTCCAACTTTTTGTTGTACTGCTTTAATCTGTTCTATAATATTGGACACTAGTTCTATACGTATCAATCTTGCATTGATTCTTTTCTCTAGAACTTTTCTACTCAATGCATCTGCTGCTACACTTGCTTGCATGAATGGTATACAATCTCGCAAACATAATCACTGATCAACTCTAACTATCTTTTCTGTCTTATGTTCAACTCTATTTGAGTGAACACATACTGCAAACTCTTGTGATCAGTGAATAGCTTGCGCTTTGTTCCATACAGGTAATGCCTCCAAATTTTCAAGGAAAATACTATCGCTACTAGCTCTATATCATAGGTAATATACTTTGTTTCTAAGGCTTTCAACTATCTGGGAACATATGTTATACTCTTACTGTAACACCCCAAATTTTTCACACAAATTTTTTTTTTTTTACAAACTTTATTACAACATTTGAAAACAAACCATGTATTTAAATTACAAACGGGGTATCACGAATTTGTTTCACAACCACGGTTCAAACCTGTTTATCATACACTTTATACAATGACAAACGCTACGGTCCCACACCCGACTCTTCTAACGCCCTTCCGGTTTACCTGAGTACATAGCATTTAAAACAAATACGTGAGACATAATGTCTCGTGAGCATTATGGGTTTAGACCCGAAACAGTTTATCAATTATATCATTATCCTTTAAATTTCCAAGTTTTACATTTCCTGTGAGCGCACCCACAGGTACTCATTATTTCATGATGGTACATTCCTACGAGCGCACCCGTAGGTTTTATACGAGACGCACCCGTATAACTACTTTCCCAATAGCATGAAACGGATTCATCTATCAAGGTAAGACAACTACTTCGCGACGGGAGGTACCATCCCAGTAGTGTCTTATTGCCACCCCTACCGCAGCAGGCCGTGGTCTTTATCCGGATACTAAAACAACTTATCGTCATAAGCCAATCACATTGTATTTCTGGTTCCATTACTTTCACATTATAATCATACTTTTAAAGACATAAATCACCTTGACTCCAAAATACTTTAAATAAAATTCATTTAGCTATGTACTCGAAAATCCACATAACACTCACCTCGGTTCAGTTAATCGTTTGCACCTCTTTTTCCTTCGCTCGGTTCACCGTATTTGAACCACCACCTATTTTTTACAAGATATACGTTTATATTCAATTAATATATATAACAACTAATTTACAGCACAAGAGTGTCATACGATGCTACTACGGGTTATAATAAATGTATAACTATTAATAAATTCGTTTAACGGTTTTCTTCCGAAATACGCGTATTCTGCTACAGTACCCCCGAGGGGTCGTATTTCAGTTCCGACTCTTTTCCATGAAATCTTTGACTATATTAGACTTGTGTTTCAAATTTGGAGTTCATTGGACAAGCCTAGCTCAAATTCTAAAAATCATGAGCATGAATAGTGTTTTTAGCCTCTGCCGCTACAGTAACTTTTCCGCAATGTCGGATTACGGATTTGACCATTCCCGACATATTCTTATACCATGTTAAGGTTATGTCTGAAATTTCAGGTCAATCGGACATGTCTAGCTATGGTTTCTAACGTTTGAGTTATTTGAAAATTTTAACATTTTTGGTCCCTGCCCAGCCCCTGACTGAAGGCGCACCACGCCAGTATCAGGGCGCACCTCGCCTAGAGTCTGGGCGCACCGCGCCTGGCGCCTGGGCAGTAGCCTGTTTAGTCGCGATTTGTGCACTGTAGCAGGCAGTTTTCACCCATTAAGCACTTATTTTAGTGCTTAATCGTATGGGGTTTGTTCTAGGACCAAAACCCTTGACTAATTACATGTTTTAAGCTATTAAAAACACCTTAATCATACAAATTTGTGATTTAGGGTTCTTGAGCAATATTTCAATTTCTCAATAATAGCAACATACTTTGCTATTTTTAACCTTGGTTCTTACTACATGAACATTTTTTAAGCCTAGAAATCATATGCACTTCATGGATTATGACTGAGCTTACAAATTTCAGTCCACTCCATGGAAATCCATCAAGAACACACAAAAGTTTGGGTAGAAACTATAATTACTAACCTTGGAATCACCAATTCCAATGTTGTTTTGGCAATCCTTCAAGAATTTGTTCTTCTTCTTCTCCCGTTCCTGCTCTCGTTCTCTCCAGAAATGTCTACTGAGTTCTGGGGAAATGAGAGTTTAATCTCTCATTTTATGATTAAATTTTTATAACATACTTACACTCTTCGTCCCTCTCTTCACTTCTTTTATTCAAAATTAGTCCAAGAGTTCACATCTTAGCAAATCATGTTCCATTAATTACCAATTTAGCTCTTTTATGAAATTTCTTAACAAAAGGGTCATTTCCATGCCAAATGACCGATTTGCCCTTTTTGGTCAATTTTCACTATTCACGAGGTAAAAACTCCAAATTTCACATAACTTCTTATTTCTTGTATTATTATTACACAAATACATATTATTACACATAAAAATCTCACAACGTGTCGAAAGACCGTTTTACCCTTTTACAACTTTTCGTCCTTTTCACCCGATTATTTTGCATTTTACTACACATTTTCATGGGTTCTTACAACTTACTCCTCTGCATCTATACACAGCTAAGCCCTCTATGTGAGGCATTGATGTATACTTCAAAATCTTCTGTCCCATCTGGTAATATAAGGACAGATGCATTACTTGACTTCTATTTTAATGTAATAAAAGCTTTTACTTATTCTTCTTACTTGAGTAAATTTCATATTTTAAATTTACTTTCTCTTTCTTATTTTAGAAGCTCTATCACTTCATACTTTATTATAGAAAATTGACTTTCCAACAGTCAATCTACATTTCTAATTACTTCTTTCTTGTCATTAGACTTAAATCTCTTTTATATATATATATATATATATATATATATATATATATATATATATATATATATATATATATATATATATATATATATATATATATATATTTACACGTTATCTGCCCACTTTATCTTTATACATTTCTTTAGAAGTCTTACAACTTCGTATATCTACATATACCAGAGGAATTGACTTTTCAAAAGTCAATCGTTATTCTTGTTTCTTTTGTCTTATCTTTCATCCTTAATTCTCGAAGAATTTTCTATATTTTTCTTTTTATAAGTAAAACCTTTTATATCAAAGATGTTGCTATAATTTATACTAAAGTTTTCTTTGTCTTTACTACTAGTTTTCATACATTCTCTTATCATCTTGTTATTTGCATGTATTACTTTTATAAATACATGTCTTGTATCACTCTTTACTTATATCATTTTCACCTTTCGACATATTAACAATCTGAATACTTCTTTCTTTGTTTTTCTTTATAATTTATGAGATTTCAACCTCTTTTACTCATTATACTTTCTAATATAGTCATGTCCTTTTCATTTCTCATCTTTCTTACTGTACTCTTATGAGTATACTTCTTATCTTCTTAGGTACCCCATGTACCATTCTCATCTTATTACTTATGTTTTAGTATTTTCTTGTAGTTCTTATTTCTCATACTATTGCTTAGTTTAGCATTCTATCTCTTGCTTACTCTTTACTTGCTATGGCTAATGCCCAAAAATAACTTTTACTTCTCTTTTTATTCTGACTGCATTATAACCGTATTTCAATAAGGATTGGCATTTCCGACTCAGCAATTTCTTGTTTTATCTCGTTATACTTATTAAGCATACACTATTTTCAAATTCATATAGATTACTCCCATATTTTTTATAGACATTCAGTCTCTATGTCTCTTACATTTTACTTATAAATTTCTTAGGTTTGATACCCAAAATTTCTTTTATTATTCTTTTTACCATTTCTCTCTATGTGTCATAAGGCTATATGCCCAGCACATTACATTGTTCTTTCCTTTAAGTTTCATTTCTTTACTCTCTTTATTTATATATATCTTAAAGCGATATACGCTATACACTTTCGTACGTTCCATAACTACTAGTCATGTACCGACCATTTTTTTTTCTAATCTTTGGCTACTTTTACCTGTTACTTCCGCTTAGAGGTAGTAACTTCCTGTCTCTTTATTTTAGTTCTTATTTCATATTTGACTCTTTGTCTAAGACTTATCTGGATATTCACTTTTACCCTTTATCTCGTATTATTTATGACTCTCAGTCATTTTTTTCTCACATTCTTTCGGTTATCCTTTTTATCATTTACAGTTCTTCTTATTTCATATTTATATGGTCACTAAATCCGATTTCAAACGACCATTTCTTGGATAACTGTCTTTATATTCTTCTCATTATCATTTCTGTCTTATCTTTAACTTTTCGCCCAACACTTGATTAGGCATTTAATCTCTATTTCTCAACTCATTCTCTTACATTATAACAATGCAACTTGCTCATTGTCTTTAACGATTTTTTTTTATTACTTTCTCTTTCAGGTAACTTGCTTTGTTTATGTTACTCATTATAGTACTCTTCAAACTTGGTTATTTGCTCTAACTATTATATATCTTTATTTGTCATATTATTTTCAAGTTTGGAAGTCACAACTTCCCATTTCTTATACTTTCATTTCTGTCTTTAATTCCTCTTCTGATACTTGGTTAATTATTTTGCTTTCATTTTATACTATCTTATTTACTCACAACTTTTATATATATACTTTAATCTCTTGGTTGTCCATGAACAACACATCATACTACTTCTCAATATTTATTCTGTACTCTTTTATACCTCTTTTAGGTTTGTCTACAATAGCAAACCCAGCTCATTTCCTTTTTACTCGTTTTACTTAAAGGTTTTCATTCTTCTTTCTTATATGAATTTCATTCATATATCTGTATTTTTATTTATTTATTATTTTTTTTATCTTTCTTTCTTTGGTCACTGCAGTGACATTACTCTTATTTTTATTCCATAATCATGAGTTATTTCCGTTAAACAACAGAAATTTTTAGTTATACTCTTTCTTTTATAATTCTACTATATACTCCATTCCTTCTATTAACATTTTAAATACAATTATACTTTCTGACCATGTCTCTTTTACTGATTCTTTTCATACTCTACGTTATTTCTCGTATTATACGGTGATTATCACAACCACAAATTTGCACTTTTCTTCGTCATTACATATACTTTATACTGCTTCATATAAGGTATGGGGTTTTCCCCACTACATACTTCGTATTTGTTACTTCATCTTTAACACTTTTTCTTTTATACTTTAGTATTTCCCGTCATACTTGATTGTCTTACATAGGTATACCGAACCTATACTCCTCAAACCTTCTATACTTATCTCTTACAGCTTCACATAGTTCCTGTGTGGTTCCACCAGACTCAAATGTATATCCTGTGATTAGAATAGTACGGGCCCATATTATTATAACCACCTATATACATTTGCTTCCAGTTTACCACCAGGACTCACATTCCACTGTAATGAATTTACTTCTATCTCTACTTACTTTCTTCATCATACCCAAGTATGTACTCTACTTAGCTCTCACATAGTTTAAGTCTAGGTTCAAGTAGTGACACCTAGTTCGCTTAAACTATGGCTCTGATACCAAAACTGTAACACCCCTTTCTCAAACCGTATTTAAATATAGTTTATATTACAAAACGTGATTAAGAAATAGTCACTTAGTTTTTTTTACAAACTTTATTCTGAAAGGGTATTACAGACTCAATACAGAAAACCATAATTTAAACTTACTGTATACACACTGGTCCCACTTCAACTTCTGCTCCTTTCACCTAAGTACATAGCATTTAAAAGAAAACAATATACGTGAGACATAAAGCCTCGTGAGTAATATGGGTTTAGACCCAAAACTTTTCTGTCTAAAACTTGAACTAATAATAAGTAAACTGCTAAAAACTCATTTTCATAACAAATCTCAAACCTCTTTACTTTTCTCTTTTCAAAACTCAAAAACACTTTCTTTTTCAAAAACTGCTTCTTACTTTAAAACTGTTTTATGCTTTAAAACTGCTTTCTTTCTTTAAAACTATTTTATTTTTTAAAACTGCTTTCTTTCTTTAAAACTGTTTTATGCTTTAAAACTGCTTCATACTCGTATACTTTATAATTCTTTAGTAAAAATACTTTCAAAACTGATTTTGACATCTTAGTTCACATAAGGAACTTCTTTCAAAATACTTTGCAAACTATACTTCTTAACAATCTGCTTGAAACACTTAGCCCATTTATAGAGCTACTTTAAAAACTATTTTCCAAACTTTAGTATTTGCAAACATTTGGAAATCTTATTTTTCTGAAAATATCATTTTGCTATGTACTAGAGAAATCCTCATAAAACTCACCTTGGTTTAGATATAGACCACTATGCTTCTTATACGCCTTCTCCCTTTCCGTGCTCTCTAGTATTTGAAGCACCTCCTATACATATATCACATATATATATTTAATAAATATATGTTACAACTGACTCTATAGTTCTAAGGTCTCATATGACACAACATCAAGTCATAACAAGTATATGACTACTAGCAATCATCTTTCTATGTGTTATATACTCTTCAATGTACTCGTATTCTACTACAGTACCCCCGAGGGGTCGTATTCTGAATTTTATAATTTTCCATGTGGTTTCATACCATTTTAAGCTTATGGTATGAATTATAGGTCAAACGGACATGTTTAGAAGTAAGTTCAAATCTCAAAATTGGACAGAAGTGCTGCCCAGCAAGAGCACGACTCGTGCTCTTTGTGTGCTATAGAAAGCACGACTCGTGCACATATTATATTGCTATTTCTAGGCTTAAATGCTGAGCACGACTCATGCATTTCATGAGGTAAATAAGCACGACTCATGCTTGACCTGCAGACTTGGTTTTAAGTCCGATTTTTGAGCTGCATACCTCTATTTTGACCTATTAAGTGCTTAATACTTATCTGAATCATTTTACTATCATTCCATGACTAAAACCCTTGCTTTACATCAGGTTTTAATCCATGGAATCACTGATTCCAATTCTAATTCTTTGAAAACCCGTTTTTTGATATTTTCACTAAAAATCCAAGTTTTTTAAATTAACCACTTAGGAGTGTCTTAATACATCCTAAGTGATCATTTGGACTCAACAAAACCATAGAAACTGGTCTTGATCATACAAACCCGTGAATTAGGGTTCTTGAGCAAAAATCATCATTTCTTGATTTTTCAACATGTTCAAGGACTAGAACATGCTTACTTGATGATTTTAGCATACTTAGATGGAGATAAACCTCTGGAAACATTTCATGAACTCCATGAATCGGATTTCCAGATTTCATCCCAAGAAGATGATGAATAGTGGGTGTTCTTACCTCAAATGCTTGGAAACTTCAATTCTAACTTCCATTTTTGCACAAACTTCCTGAGCTCTTTCTCTCCTCTTGTTCTCTCCTGCTCTCTCTCTCGATTCTTCCACTGGCTTCTGGAGAATGAGAGCTAAATATCTTATATATGTATATATATATTTAATTTTTTATAGAATAGTTACACTTTAACCCTTAGCCTTCCACTTTCTTTACAAAAATGGTCCTAAGACCCAAAATCTTGCAAACATGGTTCTAATAATTACTAACTTAGCTTCTTACTGAAATTTCTTAACAAAATGGTCATTTTCATGTCAAATGACCGATTTGCCCTTTTTGGCCAAGTATCACTATTCATGCGGTAAAACTCCAAATTTCATATGAACTTTTATTTCTTATAACATTATTCCCCAAGTTATATATTATTTTACATAACGGTCTTTTAATGTGACAAAAGACCGTTTTACCCTTTTACAACTTTTGTGGGTTCTTACATCGAAGTCCCGCCTAGGGGTCACCAGAGTAAGGGAGGGGTCCAATCGGAAGCCCACCGGAAGGTTGGGGGTAATCGAGGTAGGGGTGGGTGTTTGGGCGTATTTTTTCTTTATTCTAAATATAATAAATCAAAAGAAAAATGAAAAAGAAATAGGAAAAGGTAAATTAGACTTTTAACTTGGACTAGAGCACCACAAGGACCTTAAGTGAAATGTTTTTCCACCACAGGGACTTTCAGCATGAGATTTCAAAAGGATGACCAAAACTGTAATTTCATGTCAACCACAGGGACCAAATTTGTAATTTACTCTATAAATTTTAGAGTAAATTACATTATTGATCCGTGTACTATTGTCTATCTACAGGTTTTTGCCTACTTTTGAAAAATCATTATGGTTCGTCATCATATATTCAAAATTCATCAACTTTGTTCCCCCCAGTTGTTACTTCCAATAGGCCTTCGTAAAATGAGGAAACTTTTTCTTTTTCTTATTTGCTCATTTCTTTCTTTGTATAATGTATAAACTATAGGATCATTTATGAACAACTTTAGACTTTGAAATAAGAAGTCGACTCTTCGGCCTCTTCCCCCTCCACTCTCACTACAAGAAATGTTAGCAATATCGGCGACGCCTTTAGCGGCGACAGCTGGTATTACCGGCGACAACAAAAACACGTGTTTCGTGTTGTCGGTAATACCGGCTGTCGCCGCTAAAGGCGTCACCAGTATTGCTAAATCAGGGATCTGCGTGATGTATCATCTAAAACCCTCGTGAATTGTTTGATCCGACGGTGAAGTCGACTCTTTGGCCTCTTCTACCTTCATCTTTTGGACGTGTGTACATACAGACACTCCGTCTTGCTATTTACAAGCAATCAGGGACTTGAAGATCTCAAAAAGTTCCTACCTTTCTTGCTCCTAAAACATTTCCTTGAGTTATAGATTGATGTCGTACGTCGCATCATTCTCGAAGCCCTTTTGGAGCTCTGAGGTCATGATCGCCAACATTAGGCAAGCAACCTTAGTTGACTCATCATAGTGCTTATCATAAGCAGCTATATCTTCATCAGTAGCATCGTCGGCTAGTTCTAGGATTTCAACATCAAGAACATACTCTTTGCCCTTGAGAGGACGGATATCAGTGAGATGTTTGTTGGTGCAGGATGAGGAGGAGGGAGACACGTGTTGTTGTTATTATTGGCTGACATCTATAAAACAGAGTTTTAGTTTAGTTAGTTTGAGTTTTAATCCTTAAAATAATTACCCAGTTTATTTACTAAGGCTAGGATCCAAGATTTCCCTATTGTGATGCTAAGAGGGATGCTATCATCACACCACAATGGTCATCAAGGTAGACAAAAACTCTTTGTCAGTTTCATTCTATATGAAACTCCTAGATCTGTGAGATTCATTGACTAGTGTCAATGGCATGTTAAATTCATTTGTGCTCATCTCAAGATTCATGATAGGGATGTCGTGGATCATGAATAAGATGGTGAATTGACCATGCAGAACCCATGTGATGCCTGGATCAAGATACGCTTGATAATCGCAAGTGCACAACACCCTCAACTATAACCTTATATGGCATGCCGGTTAACCACACAGCTCCACCAGCAGGCCATAAAGAGAATGTGCGTTTCTGATGGGTAGCACATAGTTCACATTGTAAATATAATTAAAACGGGTTTTTTTTAATACTTTAAGTTAATACTTTGAACTTAGAGATAGAAACATTGTCCTATCAAACCATTTCGGTAACTCCACATAACAAAAGGTGTTGGGAGGTGAAGGTGGTGAGCAATAAATGCCACTTAATAATCATCCTCATTCAGGTCCATAAGAACCTTCCTTCTAACCCTATACACGTTTTTGTATGGGTGAGTCTAGTCACGGTTTGACCAATGTTTTTGTTTTATTTATTCTTTTATATATATATAAATAATCTTTATATATATATATATATATATATATATATATATATATATATATATGTGTGTGTGTGTGTGTGTGTGTATTTTAAACAATTTAAATGTTTTATTTAATTTTAATTCAATTAACACCATTTAATTAATTAAAATAATCAATTATATCCTATTGGAATAATCAAATTAAGGTAACAGGCATATAAGGCAGCTAGGCAAGTTAGGAAACTTGCAAGGCAAGCTAGCGTAGTAACCCTTGCCGCGAAACACACAACGAGGCACAGAAAACCCTTCTAAACCCTAGTGTAATTCGACAAGTAGCAAGGAGGCACAGAAAACCTACTTTTAAACCCTAGCATAAAATTGACAAACAACAAGTAGGCATAAATAAACCCGTGGATGTTGACTTTAACATGCATAAACAAGAACATTCAAGCTTCTAGCATGCATAACATGTTTTAATCCAAAAATTCTAGCATAACCCTAGCTTATTTTCAATTTTAACATTAAACATGAAATCACATTTAGCATTTTAATATCAAAGTGCAATTAACATATGAACAGAGGCTCTGATACCACTGTTAAGATTTGTAAGCGGAAGATATATAAGATCAAATCACAGAAATTCCATGAACATTGTTCATGATTATGCAGTTCATAACATCTATTGCAACACAAAATTTAACCAGAATGTACCTCAGCAAGTCTCCTTCTTTGTGCTCTAGTCAAGGCGACGATTGCATGGATGAACATGATCCATAGTAGAACCCCTCTAGTGATTCACTCCCAGAGATCACCAGAAACCAGACAGATCAGAAGCAAAAAACTCTAACCCTAGAGAGGGAAGACATTTCGCAGAAGGGGAGAGAAGGGAGGAGGCTGGCGGCTCAATGAGCTTGGGGTACCTTAAGGTTGTAACCCAAGGCCTTTATTTATAGCGCATGGGCTCCTAGGGTTTCAAACTTAGGAGCCTTTTGGCGGCCGCACCCCCTAGACTTTGATATCTTTGATTAAACATTTAATCATTACAATCCAGACCCTTTATTTGATTCTAAATTAATTCTAAATTAATTTATCAATTAATTTATTGATCTAGTTTCTAACTAATTTATTTCTCAATAAATTAATTAAAATAATCTTCATTCTTTTAATTCTTTTAACTCTGTCTCCTTTTCTATGTCGCCGGTAATACCGGCTGTCGCCGCTAAAGGCGTTGCCGGTATTGCTAAATCAGGGATCCGTGTGATGTATCATTTAAACCATCCGTGAATTGTTTGATCCGACGGTGAAAAAAGAAGCGGCGACATTGACTACCTTTAGCGACGATTTTTGTCGCCGGTAAAGACGACGTACCTTGTAGTGTCTGATCATCATCTCTGGCATCATCTCATCTTTTCCCACCATCGTCAGTTAGTGTTGTCATCTCTCTAGTGACATCGACTTCTCCCATACATGAACCTGTGGTTTCATAGCAATGTGCCTATTACCGCCTCACCCTAACCCCGTTTCTCTATGTTTTTCTCACTCTTATCGCATCAGTCACCGACATAAATATAAACGAGATCAACGACCACAACCACAACCACCTAGCAAAGTAGATCTAGAGAAACAAGGTTTTAAACACTTACAAAGGTCCAGGGACAGCAAGAGACTTGACTTCTTCCAAGCACCACTCTCTTGAGCACCTTGCTTCCTTCTTCTTCCTCCAAGATCCTCCAAAAAACCTACAAATGAAGCTAACTCAACTATGGAGGCTTGAGAGAGTTCTAAGGTGTTCTCTAGGGTTAGAACTGAAGAAACACGGACCCCAAATGAGTTTTAACCTTAAAAACAGCCCAAACCCACGAAAATATGGATTTTTCCCGCTCAGAGGCAGTTAGCAGCGCTAACATGAAAGTTAGCGTTGCTAACTTCGAGTACGTCAAATTATCCAATTATCCTTTATCCAGTTTGAGTTCAAATAAGGTTTATCCCTAACACCCTTACAAGCTATAAATACCCCTCTATCGCCATCATTATTTTTTCCCCACTCCAAGAGCTCTCAGAGGCTTGGAGTCTTCTCTTCTCTCTCAGCAGAATCTATAATCCATCTCTATGGTTTTATAGTGAGCTTTACTAAAATACCTTTTTAACTTGATTGTTTGGACTTTTGGGTGTGAACCATTAGAGGTACTCTAATTTGGGTACTACCTTCCTTGGCTTTGGATTGGATCCTCAAGAGTGTTCTTTAAGAAAATTGGTTTTGCTAAAGGTTGGTAATATTAAACCCTATTGTAGTTGTAAATTATCATTAAGTAGTTTCCTTGTAGGTTTTTAGTATTGTTACTAGCGTTAGAAGTTTTGTATGTTTCCGCTGCCATGATTAGTGAATCTAGGGCATAGAAAACCTATCAGATAGAAGGAGAGAGAGACGACTGCAAATCAGAGGCTGTCCAACGAACAATGTCCGGAGAAGAAGAAGCCATTGAAGAAGAGAGGTCGTAGCAGATGAGACAGTAGAAGAAGCCGATGACTGAGCTCTGGTTTGGTGTCGGCGGCTGTTCTATTATTTATGAGATAAAACAAAAAAGAGAAAAATATTGAAGGCGCATCCGATGAGTAGATGGTCGCCAGAGGTGGAGGTTGGCGGCGGCAGGTTATGGTCAGCAGTAGAGTTTTAACCTAGAGCTCTGATACCATGTTATAATATAGAATGACTTCATCATAATAATGAGGATTTAACCTCATATTAACACGGATAAAAAATGGGTTCTTGACCTAATCTAAACCCTAATGGGCTAACCAAAACCCTAATGGATATTAGTCTAACGCTAATCACTAACAGATTTTATTGTGACAGCAACAATGTTTCAGAATATTTCTCCCTCTACCTCAACATTGCTGCTTTCAACCACCATTTTTCATGGCTTTTGTGATTTTGAAGTGCTGAACAAATCCAAGCTTTTGTGTTTTCTTCCAGAAATGCCCCATCTTTTGCGATTTCGTGATTTTTAGGTTCTTGAGAAATCCCTTTATGGCACTTGATTGTTCATATTAATTTGTAGTAGGTCATCAAACAAGCTTTTATATTTCCCCATTGTTCTTACACTCACATAATTTTCGGTTTAAATTTCACCATTCTTGTGTATTTGGTTCTTTTTGTGTAATAGGAGGCCATGAACTTCAAATTGCTCTTTGTTCAGAACGAGAATGAGTACATCATCAAATTCAAGATACTAATTAGAAATTCTAATATCCTTATTCTTTTTTTACCATTCCAGATTCATTTTCTTTGAGATTTGACCATCAGGTTTTGCGTTGTTAATAATTTGGTGCAGGTTTGGAAGTCCTCAATCAGGTACAAAACCAAAATATTGCTGAATTTTGTATATAGAAGTTTGAATTTAGAAGTTTGAATTTTGTATATGGAAGCCTTTATTTTTTTATCTTAAATTTGACCACTTTCCTTTTGTTTAGGTTTGAACATTGAGTAAGGAGCAGCAGTTTGATGTATTATTCAGGTGGATTCAAAATAAACCGGATCATAATACTCACCACTGCTATCCGTACGCAAAACCTTTATTAACTCATTCTTAAGTAACTCTACTTGTTGTTTATAAATTTTAAATTTATCAAGAGCTTCATCTTTAGAATGCAACAAATAGACATAACAATATCTAGATGCATCATCAATAAAAGTAACAACATAATTTTTGTTTCTTAGGGAAGGTGTTGCATGGAAATCACATAAGTCACTGTGCATGAGTTTCAACACCTTGCTTTCCCTAACAACATCTTTGAAAGGTTGTCTAGTGATTTTAGTCAACAAACAAGTTTTACATTTTTTAGTATTCATATCAAAAGCAGGAATCATACTCATTTTAGACATGTCTTTTAATCTCTTGTAATGAATATGTCCTAGTCTAGCATGTCATAATTGTGATTTATTCAAACTATTGCTAGTACTAGTTGAAGCCATACAAACCGAATTATCATAAGAAGGATAATTAAGATTAAGCCTAATCATACCATTACATATATAAACGAATCCCACAAAAGTACCATGTCTAGACAAGATATACTTGTCACTTTCTAATACTTGTTTATAACCACACTGACTTAATACAATTTCAGATAAGAGGTTTTTTTGAATCCTCGGTACATACAACACATTGTCTAAAGTTAAATATTTTTTCAGAAGTAACGTTTAATAAAACAGATCCTAGTCCCTTGATCGGTTCGGTAGCAACATTCCCCATCTTTACAACATGTTCATCTTCTATTGGTTGATAGTCTTTGAACCAATGAAGATCCTTGCAAACATGACTTGTTGCACCCAAATCAACCCACCATGCAACATCATCATCCTGCACATAGAATGCTTCAGAAATCATAGAAACATAATTCTGCACATATTTAAGATTTTTAATAAAATCAGATTTTTGACCTTGCTGCTTGTCCGAATCCTTAGATCCACTTAGACCCACATCCTTGTCCTTGTTATCCTTACGAAGGCGGCAATCTTTCTTAAGATGACCCGTTTTTTACAACCCCAACAAACCAACTTAGCCTTTTTGTTTGAAGAATTGTCCTCATTCCCTTTGAACTTTCGTTTGCCTTTAAACTTATTGGAATTCTTAGACCTTTCACCCTCCACCATATTAACAGAAGAAGAACCAACTTGGTTCTTGCCTTCAGGATTGTTATCAAGTTCTTGTGTCTTTAGAGACTCCTCAATCCGTAAATGGCTTCCAAGTTGAACCAATGTCAACTCTTCCTTCTTGTGTTTTAGAGTGTGTTTAAAATCTTTCCAGGATGGGGGCAATTTGTTAATGATGACAGCCACAAAAATGCCTTCATCCATTTTCAAATTGTGTTGAGCAAATTGTCCCAAAATCCTTAACATTCATGGTATTGTTCCATAACAGGCCTGGAATCAATCATCTTATACCCCATGAAATTGCTGACAAGAAACTTCTTACTAGAAGCATCTTCAGCCATGTATTTCAATTCTAAAGAATCCCATAGTTCTTTTGCGGATTCAACATTTTGATACACATCAAACAGAGAATCAGACATACCATTGAGAATGTGACCACGACAAATGTAATCATGGTTTTCCCACTTTGATCTCCTTATTGTTGACTCCAGGGGTTCATCTTCAACAACTTCAGGCATGGGAGTACTTAGAACATACACCACTATCAGGGTTGTGAGAAGAAAGTGCATCTTCTTTTGCCATCTCCGGAAATCTTGTCATTCAAACTTGGATAATTTGTCAGACTTGCTTGTCATATCTTTCACAGAAGTTTCATTGGCCATTGTTGCAGAGAAGACTTTGATTTTTTTTAGAAATTGGGGATAACAACGGCTTTGATTGGATAAGATTCAGAGTCTTCTAGAACAGAGAAATGTGTGAAAGAAGATGTTTTTCATACCAAAAAATGTGACCAAAACGGCTATATAACCTGTCAAATAACAGTTACCGGGCACGTCACACGGGTCGTGTGATGTTTCATATTCAAACTGATTTATCCCGCACACGGGTGTGTACTTTCTTGGGTGCAAACTGTTTTGGCACTCACACGGGTCGCGTGATTCCACACGGGTCGTGTGATGTCTGATCAGAAACTGTTTCCAATCTGCTTTGTGATCACACGGGTCGTGTAATCCCACACAGGTCGTGTGACCACAAAAGTCAGAAAATGAATTTTCTGATGCATTTTTAATAAAGAAACATAGCTCGACCCCAGCCAGGGGCTCTGCCCCTTGGACCCTGCTACCAAGGGCGCTGCCTCCGGACCCCCGTTAAAGACAGTGTACTTTGAATCTTGAGTAAACTCAAATAATTTTCCACTCCGCACCTTCCTTACTTGTGTGATGTTTGTCAATATCACAATTGGTCAACAAATTAATCCATTACACTTAAATACGTATTGGTAATATACAATTACCAACAAACAAAAATCATATTCAAATAAATTTCTGTTTTTGCCAGCTTCCTTCGTAAGATTAGCTTCTAGGGCTCGTTTTCATCCAGAGATCATGGAAATACAACAGATCATGTTAACACCTTCAACAAGAGAATTCCAAGATGTATATGTAGTTTTTGAGCTTATGGAATCCCATCCACATTAGGTTATTCAGGCCAGTGGCAACTTAAGGACATTATAACTTCTTTCTTTACTCAGCTTCTTTGAGGAATCAAATGCATACACACATGTCATACAGTGTTATCAGTGTTGAAGGGTGTTGAAATTATTATACATCGTTTTCAAACTTAACAACCTAAGTTAATTATTTAGGTTCTAACTTGCTTTGGTTAATGCAGATAATTCAGGGGTACTTTGTGTCAATTGCTGGAACATAGAAGATGTACGTTGTGTGTGCTGATATGTGAAGGTTGTTGCTGAAGGACTAAAAGTGAACAAGCTGCAAAGTAGAAGGATGAGGAGTGAACAAGCTGCAAAGTAGAAGGATGAGGGCTCACTTCCAGCGTAAAGTGGAGACGCGCAGATTGTGATCATACCCATCGTATATATGGAAAGGGTTATTGCTTCAGTTTAATTATTATGCAAGTACCTTTATTTTGATGAGAGTTCTTTCTCTCTCGTTGAGTTGTGATCTGGGGTTGAGCCGAAATTAGTTCTTAATCCTTTTCTTATTTTTTGTTGCTACGTAGAAGATTATTGTGTGTTTACGGTTAGAGTGTAGTTTTAGGTGCTTGTAGTGAGTTTTCCGCTGTAAAAGTAAACGTTGATCTTTAACGAAAGTTAGATTTATGGTTTTCTACAAAGGGTAATCTAGATAATTTGCATTTGTTGGTTATATCAGTTAATTAGTTAGTTATTATGGTAGTTTATAATTGTTAGGTTTAGTTAATCTAGGATGTAACCGCCAAGTGTGAACAGGTGTGACAATTATTATTGAACCGTTGTAATGGTTCAGGTCTATAAATATGTGTGTATGTAGTTCTTTAACTTTTCTGTGGAGTTAATCAATAAAATACTTGTGTGTGTTTCTGTGTGAAAATATTCCTGCACACACTTGTGATTGCAGCGATGCTCATGCATGTGTTTATATTGAAGATTAACTCCAACATAGTGGTATTAGAGCATATGGTTCTCGGTTCAAATATAAAGAAAAAGTTGAAGGTTGAAACTGTGGACGATCTCCAAAGTGAAGATCCGGATGAAAAGATTCTGGGTAACGAAGATGATGTTGTGTGTATGGGTTCTGTAAGGATACCGGGTCTGAAAAAAGATAATGCGGGTCATGAACACAAAAGTTACACCATAGATGATGGTGAAATTGACTACAATGTGATGGATGTTGAAGTTGTTGATGACCAGAAAGATGTCATAACGAATGATGTTTCTAAGAAGAACAAATGTGATGATGGTGCGAAAAACAAAACATTTACGGAAAGTACAACAAAAGTGGGTTACCGGAAGAGACGGCAAATGGTTGCTCCAGTGGTCCAAAGTCCCGAAGAAAGATGCTACAATCTGAGGCAGTACAAAACTATGTATGTTGCCCCTCGTGTTCAAGGATCTGATGGATCTGAAAAGGATGAGAAAGATGACAGGAAAATAGAAATTCCTAAAATACCCCTAATACAGGAAGAATCGAAAGGTTGTGCAGAAAAGAAGACAAAGTGAAGTGGTGGATAGAGTATGGTCATTGGTGCCGGAGAAAGACATTGAAGAAGAAGAACGATAGGAGAAGAGGATGTTGTGCAGGAAATCAAAACTTTTATTAATCACATAATAACCACAGTTACAAAGTTACATACACACATATAAATACAGGCCAACCATCGTGACTTTTCATCCTAACATTGCGACCCTTCAATTACAACCATGAACCATCTTCACAGCCAAAACCGTTAACATCTATAATTGTTACTATGATGACTTGTAACTGCTACCAATATTCAGTTACTAAATTAACCCCAATAAATACTAATATTTCAGTTTAGCTTACTTTCAACAATTGGATTATCATTGACGGCAATGGTTTTCTTCTGGGAAAATACAAACGTTAGATGAAGATCTTTACATCAACATGATGTAATCAAGTCTAGATTACGGCGGAGTGTTGAAGGGTAATCTAGACAATTTGCATTTGTTGGTTATAGCAGTTAATTAGTTAGGTATTATGGTAGTTTATAACTGTTAGGTTTAGTTAATCTAGGATATAACCGCCAAGTATGAACAGGTGTGACAGTTATTATTGAACCATTGTGATGGTTCAGGTCTATAAATATGTGTGTATGTAGTTCTGTAACTTTTCTGTGGATTTAATCAATAAAATACGTGTGTGTGTTTCTGTGTGAAAATATGCCTGCACACACTTGTGATTGCAACGATTTTGAAGATTAACTCCAACAATCAGTTATCAGTTTATCAAGGATTTGTGCAATCTTTTTCAAGTTACATGCCTCGTTATAATTCTGTGTATTCTCATTGTGGAGTACTTCTTTTGCAGAAAATGTCTTTCACAGAAATTTATAACACAGAAACTGATTTTCAAGTTACAATACCAAAAATTAAACTTCATGATATAACCTCTAAAAATGCTTCGAGTGACTTATGTAAAACAAATGTGAAACTTGATTATTATTTCGTATCACAACCTTTTTGTTTCTTCTATTGCCATGTGTCATTTCAATCATAACGTGATACATGTATAAATTAGCGATCTAAGAGATGCTTTTACACGGCTTATGTATGTCGCTACCACTACAAATATTACTCTTTTAACTTTATATAATAACTATTTTAGCTAATATTTATGTGTAAAGAAGAAAATCCTGAATAATGGTGCATGATTTTATCGAATAATCAAACCATTGGGCACATTGAGGAATCTGCAGAGGACGTCTAGTTATTGTTAACTATTAGTTCCCTGCTTCTTTGATTGAACATTTGGAGAAATATATTTTACAACTTCTTCTCGGTCTCTTCTTGATGCAATATGCGTGCCCTGCACCAAATAGTCAAGTACACCAGCTTCAGACTCAAAAAAAAGAAGAAATCCTGGGGTCATATTTTACCTTGGCAATGATGAAGCTCGTTGCCTCTCTAGAGGATGAGCTATTGTACCCTTACTATGATAATTCTCCTCAAGGTGATCAAACTGCTTCCTAAATTGCTCAACAGCACTGCAAAAGAGAAGATAATGCTTAGGTATACTAGTGCTACAACAGCATCAACAGCATGTGACATTTCAAGCTATTTAGTGTGTTTATCGTTGTTTTTGGTGTTTGAACATGTGGTATTCTTCGATAACATAATGTTAAAGATATTAAAATTAGCCTGACATTATTTTAAGTCTTATTATTGTGTTAAAACAGTGCTACAACAACATGATAGTATACTTCCACAATAATTTCAACACAAAGTATATCTGATGTTGCCAAGGAAAAGAGTATTATGTTATCCTGAAAGCTAAGTGTAAAGTCAAATATACTGTAGTTGGATTTGAATGCTAGTGATAGATATTGGAATGTGATGGATCACGATTACATATCATCAAGATAGGAGCTACATACGAGAACGATCAACATACTTCCATTTATTGGTTTATTATAGCATCCTACTTCCATTTCTTTCTGTTCCAACTTTTTACTGCTGTTTTTTCCTATTAAGGCATTGTACCTTGAAAAATGTACCCAGTTATAGAATTACTTCTGGTTTTTTTTTCTTGTTAAGACATTAGACTCTGATCTATCAGTAATACCAATGAAAACTGATTTGTACTCAGATAATATTGCTATAACTATATAGATTTTTCAAAATACAATGGTGTCAAAGAAAGAATGAAAGAAGGATGCTATAATAGACAAATAAACGAAAGTACCTTGCTGTAATTTGCATTTTCCCAAAGTATAATGCCAAAGTTCTAGATAAACTGTACCTTGGATTCATGAAGCCAGTTGGTTGAGCTCCAATCAAGTTATCTTTCAACATATTCGGATGGTATTCAAGAATCTCGCGATAGATCAGTTCACGTACATCTTCTTTCGTAATTTTTCTTCTGTCAAACTCAAATTCAAACTTTGTAATGGGCTGGGCAGAAGGCTCCCTCTCAACCTTAGCCAAACTCTTCAAATATGGATCCGAAAGAGCCTAATATAAAGGCGCAAAATATGATTTTAAATAGGTCTAAATACAAAAAATTAGCAACGTACTTACATTTACTTGTGTACTATAGTATCCTATTTCCATTTCTTTCTATTACAACATTCTACTCTCAATTTTTAAATAGTGCTACATACAAGAAAGGCAAAATGACACTGTAGCCCTACGAGGTTTTGACTTCTGTTTTAAAAGGTCCCTAAGTTATTTTTTTTTTGCTTTCTAAGGACATGAACTCGAGTTTTACCTGTCTATTACATCCCTTTAGAAGGTTATCCGGTAAACATGTACATATCAGACAGAGTATAGCTCCCAACTTGCAAGCTATCTACTGGTGGATGACCATGCAGTTGAGGAGCCGCCGGAGCAGGCATGCCAACTGCGGGTGACAAGTTGTCAGACGCATGGCGAGACGGTGGAATCATGACGGGAGAAAGGGTATTGGAGACACGAGATTGAGTGGGGGTGGTGACAGCCGGATGGTCGGCGAGGGTCCATCGACGATTCGCTTGGAGTTTTTCCTCGAGTTGAGAAATCGTAGTTTTTTGCTTCTCGTTTTCACTGTTTAGTTGAGAAATATAGTTGTTTAATCGAGAAATTGTAGTTTTCTGCTTCTTGTTTTCACCGTTTAGATGAGAAATTGTGATTTTTTGCTTCTCATGTTCGTCCACAACAAAGAAATTGTAGTTTTTTGCTTCTCATGTTCGCCGTTTAATCGAGCAATTGTAGTTCTTTGCTTCTCATTTTCGTCGTTTAAATGAGAAATTGTAAGTTTCCGCTTCTCATTTTCATTGCTTAGTTGAGAAATTGTAGTTTGTTGCATTTGGTTTTCGACGTTTATCCTTGCAATCATGACCGCCGAATTTTTAACTTGTTGTTGCAAATCCTCTTCGTTCATGGTTGTTTGCTTTAATTTCTCTCTTAAACTTTCTAACAATTCAAGGGAATTCGCAGCTTCTTTAGTTATTTTCTTGAGCTGAATTTCCAATGACTCGACCTCCAAGGTAGAAACTTCATTGGTTAATCGAAATCGGAGGTTTTGAATACGAGGGTTTTTGGATCGATCGGAGATTGGAACGGTTGAAGATTTTGGATCGATCTTAGGGTTTTGTATTTGCATGGCATTATTTTTAAGGAAAAAGCAAGGGGTAACCCGGTTACCCCTTCAGTTTTTCAATAAGGACTATTTAAAAACCGAATACTAGACTTTATGCCCTTAGAAAGCAAAAAAAAATAACCCAGGGACTTTTTAAAACAGAAGTCAAAACCTCGTAGGGCTGCAGTGTCATTTTGCCTACAAGAAATAACAATGTACTTTCATTTATTTGTGTACTATAGCATCCTATTTCCATTTCTTTCTATTACAACATTCTACTCTCGATTTTTTCTTAAACATTGTATCGTGATATATCTACACAGTTATTAGCACTTCCATTTATTTTCTTATTAGGACATTATACTTTGAACGTTCTATCCAATTATAACAGTGAAATTTGTTTTGTATTTGGATTGTTATAACTGGGTAGATTTATCAAAGTACAACGCTGTAATATGAAAAAAAAAGGAAAGGAGGGTGCTATAATAAACCAGAAGATTAAAGTATGCTGCTATTTCTTCCATTTAACCTTTTCTGTTAAGAGTAAGATCTTTCATAAATCTAAATAGATAGCTAAGATGTTACCTCCTCAGCAGTCGGACGATCTTTAGGATCAAATGCAAGCATTTTTTCTAGTAAACGAAGAGCAAGAGGATCAGCATTTGGGAACTTTTGTGAAAAAGGAATCGGTTTTTTCTTCCTCATGCTGCTTAAGTATGTCCTTGCCTTCTCATTTTTTATCTGCTTTGAGTCATATCAACATTCATAAGGAAGAAATAGCAATGTACTTTCCAATAAAAGGCGTTGTAAACCAACCTTGGACATAGTTTCAGGTGATGGTGTTCCTAGAAGATCAGTGATCAAGTCCAACTGATGCGTAGTATTTTTCCCAGGGAAGAGGGTCTTTCCTGTTAGAATTTCTGCAAAAATGCAACCGATACTCCATATGTCTATAGCGGTTGTGTACTGCAGAGAAAAAGCTATTTAGTACACGAATTCCAAATGGCCAACGTTTTCTTTATGTTAAATTATAGGGTTAAATGCAAGAAACAGCAATGTACTTTCATTGATTTGTTCACTGTAGCATCCTACTTACATTCTTTCCTAGTACAACGTTGCACTTTGAAAAATATAGCCAATTCTGGCAATGCCATGCCCATGCATATACAAAAAAACTTGCTACTATAATTGGGTGGATTTTTCAAAGTATAATATATAATATTTTAGAAATATTGGAAGTACAATCCTATAATCGGATAAAAATTTTCAAACTGCAATGCCTTAATAAAAAAAGTCTGACTGAAATTAGAGCGCTGTCATAGAATGAAAAAGCAGAATGTTATCAACCTCTGTTGCCATCAATATGCTCACAGCTTACATTGGCATCGTGATAAGTCTAAATTTGTTGAATTTAAAGCATATAACTGTAGTACTAGTTGTGGCACCTTGCTAAAAAATAATCCACATAGTTCAGGAGCCCTATACCATCTTGCTCCAACATGATCCTGTGAACACATCAAATGAAAACAGTTGGCCAAAATAGGGTCAATGTTATAACACATTTTGTAAAACTAGATTAGTATAATGGGTGACTTGGGGACATACTATAACACTCCAAGCTCAAGCCAACAACTTAGCACTTATAAGGAGCTAACAATTCTTACTTTCTACACATGTGGGACATGTTATTAAACATACCGTCCAAAATATTGTAGTACGATCATTGAATGCAACCCTTGAAAGACCAAAGTCACAGATCTTGAGTTTGCAGTTAGCGTTGGCTAAGATATTTTTGGGTTTCAGATCTCTGTGAAAGACATGTGCTGCAAAAGAAGTAATTCCTAATAAGAATATATAGCAATGCATGACTACTTGAAACAAATACACATATCATCAATTGATAACACTGTATGACCTGTGTGTATGTATTTCAGTCCTCGAAGAAGCTGGCAAAGAAAGAACTGATAATGTTTTGGTGTTAAGTCGTTGTCTGCTTTAATAGCCTCATGTAGATCAGATTCCATAAGCTCAAAAACCACATATATATCTCTGAATTCTCTCTTTGAAGGTGGTAATAAGATGTGTTTGATTTCCACAATGTCTGGATGGCGAAGGAGCCTAAGAAGCTTGATCTCACGAAGGGCGCTAGTAGCAACAGAAATATGTTCAAATATATCATTTATTTTTTTGATTGCTACTTTCTCGCCTAGATGAGTATCAACTGCAGAGCAGACAATACCAGAGCTTCCTTTCCCAATAACTTCCACTAATTTGTACCTACTCCCTTCACCATATTCTGTTAAAAAGTATGCTGTGGATCCCTGCCACATCACAGCAAAAAGATTCAGAAAACAAAGATTCTACTACTTTTTTGTAAAACAGACTTCTCAGGTGTTAAAAAAATATGAAGATTGAAAGCTATCTGGAAATATTTCTTTTGTTTTATTTCGAGGTTAACCCCTCATTTTATATACAATATACAACCTATATAGCAACTAGATAAAGGTAGCATGCAATGTACTTTATGTAGCCCTATTTCTAAAATACTATCTAACCTTTCTCCTCGAGTTAAAAAAAAAAGATGTTAATCATATTTGTGCCAACTATTACAGGCATAATCTATTTGTGCTTTCTGTAACGGCTTTGTGAGAATGTCAGCAAGTGAAAGAATGACAAGATTTAGGGTCAAACGTTTTCACATAATTTTTGTCTTCATTATAAATATAAGTTGATGTATACTTTTGCATGCTTACCAGCCTTGCATCATGTCCTTGAAAGCCTTCTGTTTTGTGCTTCTTAATGCCAACATCAGGGTTTGAAGGGATGAAAGCGTTGTTGTCAACATCAGGATTTATGATTTCCGTAACATTGCCTTTCTTATTACTTGATAGCTTAGAATCATCATAGGCTGAAATACATAAATAAAACCAGATTATATAGTAATAACTTTGAGTTCACCACATACATTATACAAGTTTAGTTCTTGCATCCCTTCATTTATTTGAAATAAAAAATCATAGCCAGTTGGTGCCTGGGTATTTTATTTGAAAAAATGGTCAAGGGTTTGATTCTAAGCCGACCGCGGTGTAGGGGATCCGATTCCAGTGTGGATTGGGCTCCTTGTGGGCATTAAACTCTTATGCCAGCCACCCAGGGGGTCGTGTATTGCATCTCACATGATGGTCATGGTTGTAGGAAGAATAACTTTTGTTTTGCAAAAAGAGGAAAATGTAACCAAAAACACTAAATCGAAGAATGGTCTCTAAAGCATTGCACCTAGAAATCTTTTCAAGCATCTCATAGGAAATGAACCAAATTAATGTCACATAAGCATCGTAACAAATGCAAATAAGCATCAGTGGTCATCAATAAATTTATAGTTGTACGAGTGTAAAAAAAACATAAGCAAGTATATAAATACTACTGTCGAGTAGGCCCAACAATGGGTCCCATTCGGGCATGCCCTATCACCTAGGATAGCATAGTCCATTTAACAACCTTAGATATACGTAGTTCTGTAAAACAAAATGAAGCCGGGGACACATGGATATGCAAAACAAATGAAAGAAATTAGAATTATGCTGATCACCATTACAACTTAAGTAAATGATAAAAACAATGAAAGATGCCCCAAATATTTGAATTCGGTACTCGTTTCTCTGCATAACTATTCTTTTGTTTTTTTGTAAGTAGCAGATTTCAATTCTATATTCTAAAGAATTTGTACACATAATTTAGCAGGAGCTGGAAATACCAGAGTTCTCTCCATTGGAGACGAAGGGAAACATATCAAACACTCTTCCAAACAATGTTTTGCTGCCACCAGCCTGCAAGGAGCTATTTATTTTTTCTTGTAAGGACAGCGCATATTCAAGACTGAAAACCACCTCAGCCATGGTAGGGCGCTGCTTTGGATGGCTAAGCAAACATCTCTCTGTAATTCGAACAAACCCCTTCAAACATTTTGTGGATATTTGACCCCTTATATCTGAATCAATTATATATTTTACTTTGCCCTCTTTGATAGAATCTTGAGCCCATGTTGCCAAGCCCTCTTCAAGACTTTTATCCAACGGACGCTTCCTGCACAGCACTTCCAACAGCACAACCCCAAAAGCATACACATCTGATTTCCTTGTGAGCCTTCCAGTTGCATAATAATGAGGATCAAGATACCCAAAAGTTCCTCTAACAAGTGTGTTGACAAAAGTCGATGGCTGATTTGTCGGACCTATTTTGGACAAGCCAAAGTCTGAAAGTTTAGTTGCCCAGCTTTCATGCAACAAAATATTCGAGCTCTTGACATCACGATGTATAACCCCAACATCAATCCCTGTACCAGTGTGGAGGTAGTCTAACCCACGAGCAGCACCTATGCAGATCTTGAGTCGCTGAAGCCAAGGAAGAGGCGTACCAAGTTTATGGAGATGGTCTTCAAGTGTTCCATTGGCCATATATTGATACACGAGGATCATCTCTTTTTCATGATAACAATAACCAAACAAAGACACAAGATGACTGTGTCGTAACTTCGAAAGCATTTCAACTTCCGCCCAGAATTCTGCTGCCCCTTGACCGGACATAGAATCCAACCGTTTAATGGCAGCAACGACAACACTTGATCCATTGATAATGTTAGCTTTGTAAACTTTTCCAAACCCCCCACTCCCAATTACTAATGATTCGTCAAAGTTATTGGTTGCTAAAAGAATCGCAGGAAATTCGAAGTGACGGCATGGTTGTGAGAATTCTATGGGGGAGGACGTGGAGGGTTGAGATCTCTTGCCATCGACAGTACCAGCAAACATACTTATTGATGAAGAAGAAGAATTTGAAGTAGATGTAGAATTTGAAATAGTTCTTCCACCATGGATGATATTGAAGGTTCATAGTCAACTTTAAAGATCTTGCGGGAATCAGAGGTGGAGCCCTGACGCATGTGTTTTAAAACCATATTTATTATAATAGGAGTTTTTTTTTATTTATTTTAATTTGCTAGATATTAGGGGTATCAGGAAAAAAATCATTCTTATATGACATCTATGTTTGAAGGTCAACTCACATAACATACATACTCACACACATAGGGATGTTTATTTAAGATCATCCGATTAATATTAGGGTAACCTAAACCAATCCATTGAAAAATGTGTCGGTATGGGGCGTGTGGCGACACATATATGTTTTAAAGGGTTTAGAGTATATTATAATTTATAATTTTGGTCTCTTGTATTGTAATTTATATTTTTAGTCTAAGTTTTATTTTTATATAATTTTGATTTCTGTGGTTGGTATTTCTTTTAGTTTTGGTCCTTTGTGTCGTGTCGTTGCCATTTAATTTTTTCTTTTAAATGGTTATAAAATGACTATTTTATCCCTAATTTTTTAATTCATATATTTAAAAGGGAATCTCTCTCTCTCTCTCTCTCTCTCTCTCTCTCTCTCTCTCTCTCTCTCTCTCTCTCTCTCTCCACCCCTACCTTTACCATCAAATACTACCACCCACCCTTTAGATTACTCGGAATCTACCACCACCCACCTCTACCATCATCTTTTTTATATCCACAAAACAATTGTTAGTTTCTCGCCAAGCCCATGTTCAAAAACACAAGTGCGAAGAGCCTGTACGTAACACCCCATTCTCACACAAAAAAAATTTTTAAAAAAAATACTTTACATTGCACAACATGAAATTAAACATACGGGGTATTACTCTTCTGTATCATTACCACACTTCAAGCATCACATTCCACACTCGACTCTTCTAATTCCTTGTTTGTTCACCTGAGTACATAGCATTTTTTAAAAAAACATACGTAAGACATACGTCTCGTGAGTAATACGGGTTTTGACCCAAAACAGTTTCCATATTTCAAAACATTCCAAACGTTCATATTATTTAATTTCCCATGAGCGCACCCATAGGTATTCCTTATTATTCATGAGCGCATTCCTACGAGCGCACCCGTAGGTTTTATACGAGACGCACCCGTATAACTTCTTCCTCAATAGCATGAAACGGATTCATCTACCAAGGTAAGACAACTACTTCGCGACGGGAGGTACCATCCCAGTAGTGTCTTTTTGCCACCCCTACCGCAGCAGGCCGTGGTCTTTATCCGGATACTTCTCAACTTATCAACAGGGCTCAATCACTTTATTACTTTCTTGTATTTCATTTACCATTTCCGTACACACTTACTATTCTTTTATTCCATATTCAGTTTCACAAAACAATTTTGGTTCCATAGAACCATTTCCTTTTTCATTAAATCAATTTCATTTCCGTTAAATCATTTTAGTTTCCAATAAACCATTTTGACTCTCAAAACATTCTTTAATAAAAATTCATTTCTTTGCTATGTACTCGAAAATCCACATAACACTCACCTCAACTAGTTAGAGAAGTCTAACTAGAACAATTCCCTTCCTCGTCCCTTCTATTCATTGATCTTTTATTCGATTAACCGTATTTGTACCACCGCCTATATACGCATTTAGTACACATATTTGGTTAATACCAACTACAACTGACAATACAAGAGTCCCATATTATACAGTTACTGGTCCTAACTAGGCTACAATCCTTATTAAATTAACTTTCTTTAAATTTTGTAAACTTCCCCGAGATACGCGTATTTTGCTACAGTACCCTCGGGAAGTCGTATTTCGGTTCCGACAATTTTTCATGAAGTTTTGGTCCATAATAGACCTATGTTTAAAATTTGGGATCAAACGGACAAGTATAAGACCAAAACTCAAAATCCATTTGGACTTGGCAGGAGACACAATGCAAAACTGCATTTTCTCCCTGGCGCGGGATCGCGACCCTACGGGGGTGCAGATCGCGACCCTACGGGGCCTGCAGCGACCAGTTGCTTGATTTTTATGCTACAAATTTCCATTTTCCCTTATTAAGCCCTTAATTCACGTCTTAATCACTAGGGTTTGTTCCAAAACCAAAACCATTCATTTACTTCATGTTTTTAACCATAAAAATCATAGATTTTATTATTTTTCAAACATTCCCGTTTTTTGCATTTTTGATTCAAAAACCGAAATTGTCCAATATTAAGCACTTCTACTGATTTATTTCAACAATTACCACATATGGAACTTATTAAAATCCCTTAGAATTAATTTGATCATGTAAACTTGAATTCTAAGGCTTTTGACAAAATTCCAATTTTTCAACAATAGCAACATACTTTGATGATTTTTAAGATATGTTCTTAATACTTGACTTAATTGATTTAGAATCATTCCATGACTAAAACCTTCATTTAAACATATCTTTTAACCATGGAATCACTGATTCCATCTAAATTCATGAAAATGTCATTTTTAGAGTTTTGACACCAAACATTGAAATTACTTCAAATTAACTATCAATACTAGTTTCTTTCATCTATTCTAACATATTAAACTCACTTTATTCATTTAAATCATCTTTAATTACAAGGACCCGTGAACTAGGGTTCTTGACCAAAATCATGATTTTCCCCAATTCAACCATATCTTTTGATTTTAACATGTTTCTTAGTTCATGAGATGTGTATGATATTAGAAATCATTAAAACCATATAAACCCCAACTAAAATTTCAGTTTCCAACTTATCCCGTGAAGAACACAAGAGGAGCTAGGTTGAAAATTGAATTACTAACCTTATGTAAGCTTGAATTCCTCAATTCCTAATGATTTGTATCACATTTACGCTTCCAATCTTCAAGAATCCAGCGAACCCGTGTCCTCTAGCCTTCTCCAGAGACTTCTCCCGTGTTCTAAGAGCTGGGAGATATTTCTTCCCCTTTTATACTTGGCCAATTTACATTATAGCCCCCTCTAGTTCTATTTTTCCCAAAGTGGCTTAGAAACACATTTTTATGACATTATAAGTTTATTTTCTTTCATTTTGACCCCAACATTGAATTTTCTTTACATTAAAGTCATTTGCATATCAAATGACCATTTTGTCCTTTTTGGTCAAATTTCACTATTCACGCAGTAAAACTCCAAATTTTACATAAACTTTTATTTCTTATATTATTATCTCACAAACATCATATTATTGTACATAATGGTCTTGTAATGTGTCAAAAGACTATTTTACCCTTTTACAAATTTTGCGGGTTCTTACACTGTACCATACGATTATCAAAAAAACGTTAAGTGGTAACGGCAGGAGGGACCAAAATTGTGAGAAAATGAAACTTGGACTAAAAGTGTAAAAACATGTAAACCATAAGGACCAAATATGTAAGTTACTCTAGGTTTATTTAACACTATTTTATTATAAATTTTAGTGTAAATTACAGTTTTGGTTCATTAAATATGCATCTAGATGTATGTTTTGGTCTATTTTTTAGAAATTGATGTAGTTGGTTGTCATGATTTCAAAATGTATCAATTTTGGTCCCCTCGGTCATTACCATAAATACACCTCCATTAAATGACACCAAAATGGAAAAAGTACTCATTTTGTCTTTTTCCTATTTATCATTTCTTACTAGTATAATATACATACATATAAGACCGTATCTATGAATTACTCTAAACTTGTTGATTTTTCATCTCCTTCCACCTCAATTCTTATCATCATATATGGCATTTGAACATGTCACTCTGTTAGTCAACAATGTAATATATCTTGTGACATCAACTACACCTTAACCTTTGGTTTCAACAGTGACGCGACCATCATCTCCTCACATGAACCATGATGCATTCTATCTCTCCCACTCATGTCACGTTCATCGCCAATGCTAACCGACAAACATGTGATCAAGATCGACGACCACAGCCACCTAGCTAAATAGATTTTACCCACCACCTCTGGCGACGAAGACAACACTTGCAACTCCATTGTCGACATTGGAATCCACTCAATCTCTTTGTCGCCTCCCTCCCCACAACTCCATTAACCGACTTCCTCTCTCTCTCTCTCTCTCTCACATGCAACTCTGATGGTGGTAATGATTGTGACACGCATTGCTAAGTGTAATTATAAAAACATCATTTTTAAACCATCAAGTTCTAATTAAATTTATAAATCATCACATGCTCGAACTTTGGTCCCAAACCATCTCAATGTGGTTAAATTGGCTTTTGGAACCATTTTACAATAAAAATCCGTCTGGGGTTTGTTTAAAAATCGTTTACATGTTTAAGTTCCAGAAATCATATGGTCCCAATTTCAAAACAAGTTTGTTAAAGAGTGAAACGGTAACAATTTGATAATGGTTATCATTAAATATTCGTAACAGTCACGTCGTGAAATATTCATGTGGCTATTATTTAGAGCAAAAATGGGCAAAAACGGTTATCATTATATTTTGTAGTAGTCACATTGAGTCTTTGTATGTCTAAATCATGAGACTTTATATGGTCACATGAAGTAATCTTTTATGTGTCTATGTCATAGAGTCGAGTTTGTCACACATGATTTCACTGTAGCCAAAATCTAGTACATATGGTCACATAACTTATTATGTGAGCGTGTGTTAGCTTGGCGAAAGCTAACGTGTATAGTTAAATAATAAGTATTGGGTTTTTAAATTAAAGTAACGTTTAGCTCCCTTGTCTAACGCGTTTCTTTGTAGATGGATGGGATGGGATTCAAGTTCGAATCTGACTTTCAGCATGTTTTTGCATATTAAAGTCATTTTGACCAAACATTATACTAAACGGAAGTTGTTATAATTGAGAAAATTCCCCTACTTTTAGAGTTTGAGAGATATTTTACCAACAACTGTTGGGCACGGCGGAAGGGAACCAACGAAACACGGTCAAGTACTTCGACAAACGTTCTTTTACTATCAAGACTTGTGGGTAATGAAAAGGATTGAGAATGAGAAACACAATGATATAAACTGGTTCACCCAACATCGAGTTGGGCTACGTCCACTGTGAGAACCGAGAGAAACTTCATTGATAAACTTCAATGATTTACAAGAGAGAATCTATGCCTACACTCATATCTTTGATATGTTTAACATGTTACAATGAGTAGTCAATGAGATGTATAAATAGCGAGATATGGAAGGCTGAATAGGCAAGTCTTTAGGCGGGAAAGAGCAAAAGGACAAACTAGCCTTGCACCTTGTCACTTCATAGGCTGATAAAGTTGACAACAACATGCTCCCCATGATGCCCCTGACACAAGTACTGTTCTGCGTGTCTTCCGAAGATTCTTCTAACAGGAGATGTGACAATATCAATACCGAGTCCAACCAAGGCCTCGCCTTCGGTTGAAGAACTCATCATTGGTCTTCGGTTGAGATCTTCCCTTGAAAAGAAACTGTAACTATCCGACTTTTGCTTGTGCAACTTGTGTCGAACTTTACTTCATACAAGGTCCAACTCTTCCTTCAAGAACTCTTCCGTCTGAACTTCGCTTTGGCCAGAGGATACTGCTATCTCATCTTCTTCTACTGATGACATGTTTACCATTATGACTATAGCCCAAGCTACTGATGTCACTATGAACATCTGTCCGCATGAGATACTGATGAAGCTTTCCTCGGTCACAACTCCTTGGTTCGGACTTAGTTCTTACTTTTGAAGGGTTTCTATGCAATCAATGAACAAATAGAATCCTATGGTTCACATGCAACCCTAATATGATCTATAATTTCTTCTATGAAGATAATAAACTAAACCTAAAGGATACAATTAATTTCTAAAGATCAAATTGAGAAAACCAACCTTTGATCTTATGATCCTTGAAGCTAGCAGCAAAACAATCTTGCCTCAAATGCAAGTCACACCCAAGCTATGGAGAAATCAGTCCAGCAAAGTAACACACACAGAGAGAGAGAGAGATGGCGTGGGAATTAGGGTGCCCAGGGGGTTCCTTATATAGCCTCCTAGGGTTACAACTGAAACCCAAGAAAGCCTCCAAATAGACAAGCCTTTTGACCACATGGACCAGGCTCCCAAAAACCCTAATTAGGGTTTCGCCAAACCCTGGAGGAGCCTCCAGGGTGGCGCCATTTTGGTCCCTGGTTTTACCTGGCAAGTTATTCAACTATTCAATAAATGCCAACCAGTCCCTACACCTTTTATTAATTAATTTAATCACTAAATTAAATTCAATTAATTCTAGATTAAATCTTAATTAATTATTATAGTTTCTAATTAATATATTAACACTTAAATATATTAATAAACTATATATTTATTTTGAATTGATTTATTAAACAATTAATAGATCAACCATTCTCTCTACTGAACTATACATCTATCCTCCAGCTATGAGGGCAACCCAAATGGACTTTGCTTCTATTAACAAGATAAATACAATTATGATTCATGGCTTAGACACCTAATCCAACAGTCTCCCACTTAGATAAGTCTATGACTTTAATTATCTGTTTACCTTCTGTTTAATATCAGTTTTTCAGAAACTGTCCTGAACTCTGACCCAGTCAGTTCTGTCCAAAGATAAGTGATCTGATGATCCTCCGTCCAACAAGATATTCTCAGACTCCAGACATGGATAAAATCAATCTAGGTCTGATACTCTGTTTCTCGATTTCTGATTTGCATATGACTTTTGAGACTACTAATTGAACACATCAATTCAGTCCCGGTTGGCCAACACTTTCAGTCAACTTCAAAATCATCGAGAGGCCTACAGATATTTGTTTCCCATCGGGTCAGGGGACGGATAAGCTTTGACTTATATGTCCATACCTTTTGTTAGTCAAAATACTCACAACAATGCGTTTTATAACACCGCGTTACCGGTGCATTTTCGCATTATCAATAAGTACCTGTCTCGCAAATTACAGATCATATCTCTCCACTTAAAGATCAAAAGATATTATCGTCTTAACATTGCTCGTGATGTAATCCATGAAGCAATCTGTTAAGCGCGGGTTTATCCAATACTCAAATCTCTATTTTCTAAGTACTAATGAACGTTGCAGCAGTCTTACTGCAATGTCTAACTCATTAGACAGTCTACAACCGATTCATGACAGTCTTTGTTCACACTTACTTCCTAACAGTGTGATCGACTGTGGAATTTCAAATAATCTAATTATTTAGGAAGTTTAAACATGCAAATATAGAAACACAATAATAAACAATTGACAAAGGTAGTAACAATACTCATTTATAAATCTCAATTATAAAATCACCAAGTCAATTACATTTATACTGTTTACAAGTTTCAAATCTATCTAGTTACTAAAACTAATATCATCCTTCAGACCAATGCTCCGAGCATGCTGATTATGCTTGATCCTGCTTAGTGCCTTAGTCAAAGGATCAGCAGGATTGTCTTCTGATGATATTCTCTTAACCAGTAAGTGACCCTCTTCTACGCGATGTCGAATGTAATGGTACTTTCTGTCGATATGTCTGGACTTTCCATGATCTCGCGGTTCCTTTGTCAAAGCGACCGCTCCTTCATTATCGCAGAACAGTTCCATTGGTTCCTGAATGCTTGGGACAACTCCAAGGTCACGAATGAAGTTCTTTAGCCAAGCAGCTTTCTTAGACGCTTCACTCGCTGCAATGTACTCTGATTCGCATGTTGAATCAGCCACCATTTCTTGCTTGGAACTTTTCCAAGTGACCTCTCCACCGTTCAAAAGAAATACCCAGTCCGACTGGGACCGTCCACTGTCCCTATCTGTCTGGAAGCTGGCATCTATATATCCACTCACTTTCAAGTCATCATTGCCACCAAGGACTAATACCATATTCTTTGTCCTTCGTAGATACTTGAGTATGTTCTTTACCACAATCCAATGTGCCTTTCCAGGATTACCCTGGAACCGACTAACCATGCTCAGTGCAAAGGATACGTCGGGACGAGTACATGTCATAGCATACATGATCGACCCTACTGCCGAAGCATAAGGTACCCGACTCATCTCAGCTATTTCCTCATCGGTACTCGGGCATTGAGTCTTACTCAATTTGGCATTACTTTGGATTGGTAGTTCTCCATTTTTGGAATTTTCCATGTTAAATCTTTTCAACACCTTTTCCAAATATGTACACTGGCTTAGACCTATCAATTTTCTCTTTCTATCTCTAAGTATTCTTATCCAGAGAATATAGGCAGCTTCTCCTAGGTCTTTCATGGCGAAACACTTCCCGAGCCAAGCCTTAACATCTTGCAAGCTCGGAACGTCGTTTCCCATGAGCAGTATGTCATCAACATACAGCACCAGAAAAGTGACTATACTCCCACTAGCCTTGACATATACACATGACTCATCTTCACTTCTGGAGAAGCCAAACTCTTTGACTTTCTCATGGAAGCAAAGATTCCAGCTGCGAGATGCTTGCTTAAACCCGTAGATTGATCTTTCAAGCTTACACACTTTATCAGGGTGCTTTGTGTCTACAAAACCTTCTGGCTGACTCATGTAAACATCCTCAGTCAGTTTCCCGTTAAGGAAATCGTTTTTGACATCCATCTGCCAAATTTCATAGTCATGAAACGCAGCTATGACAAGCATTATCCTGATTGACTTAATCTTGGCTACTGGTGAGAAGGTTTCATCGTAGTCAACCCCCGGGGTTTGAGTGAATCCCTTTGCAACCAACCGAGCTTTGTAAGTATGTACTTTGTCGTCCATGTCGGTCTTCTTCTTGAAGATCCACTTGCACCCGACTGTCTTTCGACCCGGCACATTGTCAACCAAGTTCCAAACTTGATTGTCATACATGGACTTAATATCGCTGTCCATTGCCTCTTTCCACTTGGAAGACTCGGGGCCTGCCACTGCTTCACGGTAGTTAGCCGGCTCATCCAAATTAGTCAATGTGTGATCACTGACCAACGTATCACCGTCCGAAGTAATATGGAAACCATAAAACTCGGGCGGCATGCTAACTCTACCCGAACGCCTAAGGGGCAATGAGATGTCGGTGGGTCCAACAGGAACTTCTTCCTCATGTTGGTTGCTAGTTTCTTCTAAGGTTGTTTCATCAGGCGTCTCCTGAATTTCTTCGAGATCGATCGTACTCCCACTGTCCTTTTTGGATATGAGTTCTCTCTCTCGAAAGAACCCCCGTCTTGCTACAAAGACCACGTCCTCGCTTGGTCTGTAGAACAAGTATCCAAAAGACTGTTTCGGGTATCCGATGAAGAAACACCTCTCACTTCTTTCTGCGAGCTTATCTAGAGTCTCTCGTCTTACGAAAGCTTCACAGCCCCAGACTTTGATGTGTGCCAACGAGGGAACTTTTCCCGTCCACATCTTGTGCGGTGTTTTCGCAACCTTCTTGGTTGGGACAATATTTAGGATATGGGCGGCAGTCTCTAAGGCATACCCCCAGAAATGGATTGGAAGTGAAGCTCGACTCATCATGGAACGAACCATGTCCAACAAGGTTCGGTTTCGCCTTTCAGCAACATCATTCAACTGAGGTGTTCTTGGAGGCGACAACTGTGAAACAATTCCACATTCCTTGAGGTAATCGAGAAACTCGATACTAAGATAATCACCGCCTCTGTCGGATCTAAGCATCTTTATCTTTCTGCCCAATTGATTTTCTGCTTCGTTCTTGAACTCTTTGAACTTTTCAAAGGTGTCTGACTTATTCTTGATTAAGTAGATATACCCATATCTACTAAAATCGTCAGTAAAGGTCACATAGAACCGCGTGCCATCTTTTGTGGTTGTTCTGAAGGGACCACACACATTTGTGTGTATGATGTCCAACAGACCTTTACCTCTTTCAAAGGAACCTTTGAATGGTGATTTTTTCATCTTACCAAACAAGCAAGACTCGCATACATCATCCGACCCGAGGTCGAATGATTCCAACACTCCATCTTTTTGGAGTTGGGCGATGCGTTTCTTGTTGATATGGCCAAGGCGACAATGCTACAAACACGCCTTTTCTATACCGCTCGAAGCATCAATAGCTAAAACATTTTTACCATAATTATCAACACACATAATAGATTCATACACTCCATCACAAGGCATAGCATTAAATATAAAAACATCATTTTTGAAAACAGAAATTGAACCATTCAATTTATTAAATTCGTAATAAAATCCCTGTTTGAACAATGCATGAAAAGAAATTATGTTCTTAGCCATATCTGGCGAATAGCAACAATTATGTAAATCTAATCTAACTCCATTACTAAGCGCTAGTCTATAAACACCGATCTTGGTAACAAGTGGCGTTCGCCTATTGCCCATGACCAGGTTCAATCTACCGCGCTCCAGCTCCTTACTTTCCTCTAGGCCCTGCACATCAGAACAGATATGAAAACCACATCCTGTATCAAGGACCCAAGAATGGGAAAAAGATGAGTTATTAGATATAGAGTATGTACCTGCTTGTGACGGTTTCACTTTACCGTCCTTGATATCCTGCAGATACGTTGGGCAGCTCCTCTTCCAATGATCCTTTTGCTTGCAGTAAAAGCAGTCGGCATCTTTGGGGTTCTGAACATGCGGAATGCCGGAAGACTTGCCTTTTGGGGCATTGCTAGATGACCCGACATGAGTCTTTTCCCTCCAGTTCTGCTTAGGAGGGCCTTTCCGTTTCTTTCCTTTTCCAGAGCCAATAGCCAGAACAGGCGGGTTGACAGGGAGCAAACCTTTTCCCTTCATCCCGTCTTCAGCCGTACGAAGCATGCGGTGTAACTCAGCTAGGGTTGCCTGGTTGTTGTTCAAATGATACGCCAGTGTGAACTGGTCATAAGAACTGGGCAAGGAGTTTAGCACTATGTCAACAGCTAAATCCTCATGAACAGGCATTTCCAGCTTCCTAAGCCTCTCCACATAACCATGCATCCTTTGCACATGAGTGCAGATGGACTCACCCTCTTTGGGCTTGCCGTTAGTGAAGGCTTTTACAACCTCACGCCTTTCGATGCGCTCTTGCTTGCGGAACTTTTCCGCGAGCTCTTTGTGCATCTCGTAAGGCCAATAGTCCTTATAGATACGCTGCAGTTCAGGGTTCATGGTGGCGATCATGATGCAGGCCACTTTGGTCGCATCATCGGAGTGTTTGGTGTACGAGGCGACTTCCTCGGGAGTAGCGGTTTCTGGGTCAACCTTAACAAGCTCGGTTTCCAGAACATACTCTTTGTGTTCAAACCGTAGAGCCATTTTGATGTTGCGGATCCAGTCATTGTAGTTAGTGCCGTCCAACGTCACTTTTGAGCACAATGACATAATCGAGGTGACATTACCGGGATTTGAGTGGGGAACGGATTGGTCAGAAGACATCTGAATAAGAAGAAGGTAGTTTTAATTAGACATTTATTAAATAATCCTTATATTCACCCAAGAATAAATATAAGGCTAGGACCCTACAATAACAATCTACATTATCGAAAAGGGATGTCGTAATCTTTATTGTAAATTTTATGAGGTAGGCGAATGACGATTTAGCCAATTCCACCGCGGAAAATAATCTTATTAAAATGGAATTCCTAGTTTCATTGAGATTTACCGAACTGTTCGATAGCATGTTTTAATCTCGAGAATGCCCTGCTGTTTGTGACTGTGATACCGAGGATCACAAAAACGGGTGTGAATAACCATGCAAATTCGCTCGGTACTCTCGAAGTCAATTGTCATCTCTAATTAACGTGCCGGTTAACCACACACGCTCCGTTAATAATGACAAAATCGAGAACCCATTGTGACTCTTTGCGGACCCCAGTTGGCGTGCCGGTAAACCACACACGCTCCACCAACGTTCCACAAAGTGCAATGTGCAATTTCATGTATTAGCACCAATTCACATTTTTGAACCTAAAGTAACTAGATTGAGTTTTGTTTAAAGTTCTTGTACTTTCAATTATAGCATTATACTTTTAAGAGGCTTAGCGGTTCTATCAAACCCGTTCGGCTAACGACACTCGACTGACCAGGAAAGCGGTGGGTAAGAGTAGATACCCATTAGACTGCCATTTTATAGGCAGTCGCCTTATACCCTCTTTAGAGGACAGTTTTGTGAATGAGGCCTACTAACGGTAAGACTAACCAATTTTTTTTCTTATATATAAATATTAACTTTTAATTATAAATATATAAGATATATTTTAATCTTATTAAAATATTTTAGAATTAATTATTCTTCTAATTTTCGCAAATTTTAACTAATTTTTGAAAATTTTAAATTAATTCTTTAAACCGATTTAATTGATCTTTTAATTAACAATTAATTAAACTAATTAAATCTAAGATAGATTTTATCAAATTAATCAAGTTAATTTTCTATCTTGGTCCCTATGGTGATCGAAAATTACAAGCCAAGCAAAAGAGTTCAAGTTACTTAATTAATCCAATTTACCAAAAATAACAACATACTTTTATGGCAAGTAAATCAAGCAATCAAGGGGGGACCATGGGGCATGGCGGCTAGGGTTAGGAAACCCTAGCCAAACCGTCGACAATCAAGCCTCCCAAGGAGGAGTTTTCGCAAAACACCTCAAGGCAAGAAATAAGCATGCAGTTTATATCAATTCACAAGAAAACAGCCTATGCTCTGATACCACTGAAGGGTTTCTATGCAATCAATGAACAAATAGAATCCTATGGTTCACATTTAACCCTAATATGATCTATGTTTTCTTCTATGAAGATAATAAACTAAACCTAAAGGATACAATTAATTTCTAAAGATCAAATTGAGAAAACCAATCTTTGATCTTATGATCCTTGAAGCTAGCAGCAAAACAATCCTGCCTCAAATGCAAGTCACGCCCAAGCTATGGAGAAATCAGTCCAGCAGAGTAACACAGAGAGAGAGAGATGGCGTGGGAATTAGGGTGCCTAGGGGGTTCCTTATATAGCCTCCTAGGGTTACAGCTGAAACCCTAAAAAGCCTCCAAATGGACAAGCCTTTTGACCATTTTGACCACTTGGACCAAGCTCCCAAAAACCCTAATTAGGGTTTCGCCAAACCCTGGAGGAGCCTCCAGGGTGGCGCCATTTTGGTCCCTGGTTTTACCTGGCAAGTTATTCAACTATTCAATAAATGTCAACCAGTCCCTACACCTTTTATTAATTAATTTAATCACTAAATTAAATTCAATTAATTCTAGATTAAATCTTAATTAATTATTATAGTTTCTAATTAATATATTAACACTTAAATATATTAATAAACTATATATTTATTTTTCTATTGATTTATTAAACAATTAATAAATCAATCATTCTCTCTATTGAACTATACATCTATCCTCCAGCTATGAGGGCAACCCAAATGGACTTTGTTTCTATTAACAAGCTAAATACAATTATAAGTCATGGCTTAGACACCTAATCCAACAACTTTGTCACATGCCTTCGGCCTGGTAACCTCCTCGGTTATGACTGGACCTGAAGTCAATCTTGGATGTCTTCCTGCATCTCCATGCTAAGGATGTATCTTCTAATCTGGACGAGGTTTGACCTTCCTCAATCCGAATAATTAGATACCTTCGGTTCAGCCACTGGACATATCTTCGGATGCGATTAAGACAAGGCTGCCTTAGTCCTGTTGATCTTCATGCCTTTGGTTTTCAACCTTCTGTTGATCTTCTGAAGGATTACCTCCTTCTTATTTCTGATCCGCCATGGTTGATCTGACCGGAGTGAAAGACTCTGACTCAACCAGAAGACTCTGGACTTGTCTGAGATGCACGCCACAACAACATTGGCTAATCTTGCCTCTGTTTATGGTTGCTTCAGACATTAGGTCCTCTTCGGTTGTCTTGGATGGCTTCGATTCGGATTAGGCTCCACACTTTCTCAACAACCACCTAGTCAAGGGCATGGATGGTACATTTTTGTAAATGAAACATGATGTTTTCAATGTTTTACTTGTTACAATACGGAACAAATGACAAAGATGATAGTCCAATGTTATAATGGAAGTAAAATGAAAGTACAATGTATAATGTCATAATACTCCCAAATATGTTGGCTCGATGTCTACCGCCAATTTAGTGATGCCCTTTCTAGATTCGTTGGTATTTCACTACGATATCTACAAAATTTTACTTTCCATCATATATTATATAAATACAAATACAAATACATATTTAAAAAATGATAGTCACATAGATTTGTTTGTTATACTTTTCATTTAAAAGTAATAGACTGGAACTTGCTCCAAAATGTCAAAACCATAAAACTTATGTTCTATTAATACAACATTACATTGTTAACCTATCTTCGACTTATTTGTGTGCAAACCTAACAGTCATTTGTCCTATGGTAAGCACCTCCTATGGTAATCACCTCCTATGGTAATCACTTGCCTCAAAATAAAGAAGCAACTTAAACCCGATTTGTATTTGAGTTCAAATGAGCAATAACCATATTCCTCTAGCAATTCCATTATTTGTGGCAATTCAATATTTTTTTCTTTCTCCAATCTGTCAAAACCGCAAAAATAAATGAGTAAAACATTCTTGAAATAGTAGACGTTTTACCTGTTGTGTCAATGGACGCCATAGCATACTTATTTCAATCAAGCACACACTCATATATATGAATGATAATGACTGCAACGCTAAGCTTTTGCACTCTCATGTGACCGGCTCAAAGAAAATATTTTCTTTTCCTATTTACAAACTCACATATACACATGATAAATAGTTGATTTCTAAATTCACAACCCAAGTTCCAAGTTTAATCCATTGCTTGAATTGCAAACATGTAACCTGCTAATACAATTCAACCCAAGTTCCAATTCAAAACGAGTGACCTGCAATCAAATGGTTAAACCGATGTAAAAAACAGTGAACTGCAATCGATATAATCAATGTTATTGAACCCGAAGTCAGAGATGAACAATCTTGAGTGAAAACTTGAACAAATTGGACCTGCAATCGAATTTAATAAAAACCACTATGAAGCAATTGGGAGTGAAAGCTTGAACCAAGTAATACCAATATGAACCTGCAATTGAACCCAGAGTCGGAGATGAAGCTTGAACCAAGCAATCCCAAAACAGTATGTGATTGAAATCGATCAAGAAAGTTAACGATGAGTATACGGGACTGTGAGGTGTGGTGGATGGAATGGAGACGGGAGAGCGTATAAACGGAGTAGTGGGGAGAAGTGAGAACAAAACGAAAATTAGGGCTAGATTTTTTTGACATTTTCAAAATTGTTGAAATATTTGACTTTTCAAAAATCCGATTTCCCTTTTCTTCTTTTTTAGACAATTTTGACTTTTCAAAAATTTTGAAATTTGTTGACTGATTTTGACCGGAATAGGACTGCCTAGCACTGGCTTTGACCGATATTGACCAATCCTGACTTATGGCATATGGATTATGGATTAGATATTTAGGATTATGGCATTTGGCTTAGGGATTAAGCATTATGCCTTACGGCTTAAGGCTTGTAGCTCATGGATTAAGGCTTAAGGCTTATAGCTTAGGAGCTTATGGCTTATGGTAATAATAACAATAAACATTAGTTTTAGAATAATAACAACAATAATAATAATGGTTAGGTCTTGCTTAGGGCTTACGGCTTACAGCTCAAGGCTTGAGGCTTAGAGATTAAGGTCAGGGCTCATAACTCATTTAACATATACATTTAACATATACAGACTTTTTAATTAGACCTACATGCATATGCATACATACATAAACATCCACATACATGTATTACTAATAGGATTTAGGTAAAAATAAAAAATAAACTTAAAACACTTAAGTTTACATGCAACCTAAAGGATCTATCTTTTCACTATTGAACCTATAACTAAGAACATCAAATAAGAACCCTAGAAACCCTAGCATAAAAATCGAAAAACATAATGTAACACCCGATTTTTAATAAAACATCTTCATTTAAATAAATATCAATTTATTCAATAATTAACATTGTGAAGATATTTAGAAATCATTTTAAACACCAATTCACTGCATAAATCTCCACATAAGTAGCATCAGTGTGTACCCGTCATGTCTGGCCGTCATTTCCACCTGTACAACCTGAAATGGTAATTTAATAGGGAAGGATAAGCACACGGCTTAGTGAGTTCCAACAACTACACAGCATATCAGCTACACATATTTTACCCCTAACAGGAAAAATACAACCACACGTCACATAATCTGCTCTACCCAGTATATTAGATTATATCCTCCTATACGTATCTGCTCAATAAATCTAATTTCCCTGCTCAGCACTTAGAGCCGCGCATACCTTGTACGTCGAGTCATGCGTATCTGCTCAGTGTATTTTGCTCGTATCTCTATATTACTCAGTACGTCGAGCCCACACACACCATAACCCAACCCATACAATTATAACAGAAAGATATATATCAATAATATACACACAACTTGGTACTATTTACCAACATATTATAAACATCTTATAAGCACACAAAAATATGATAAAGGACATATAACGTCCACACAATGTAGTGAGAAACTCACCTGATTATAGTCGACTACAGCGTTTATCTCTGCTTCGTATTCCCTCTTTAATTAAGATTGGCGTTTTCGCAAAGCCTTGGCACGTTTCCCGTTCCGCTCTTCCAACACTTCCCGAGCACCTCGTTACCAGGCACCGCTCGCTCCTAACTCCTCCCGACCTATTTTCCTCACCAAAACACTTCTCGATATCGTAAGGTTGTTTGGTGTTTGTTGTGGGTTGAAATGAAGAAGTTGAGTCTCTATTTATAGGGTTTAAAAACACTATTCACGACGTCATCACGAGGTGAGTGCTTGCTTCATTTCTCAGGTACTATTCACGCCTGAGTTACTATTCACGCCGGAGTTACTATTCATGTCTTAGTTACTATTCACGCCGGAGTTACTATTCACATTTTTTTTTTGAAAAACGGTCGTTACAAGTTCTCCCCCCCCCCCTTTTATAAGATTTCGTCCCCGGAATCTCCAACGTTGACATACACTTATTCTTCCACTCAATCATTCTCTATTTCAACACAATACGGTTGTATTAGTAAACCCAAATGGTATTACAATACTGGCACATTAACCACCTCTAATCAACTAGGCCAACCTATTGAGACTAATAAGTATTCGTTATGTAATCTCATATACTCACAATACTGACATCATGTATGCAAGGTACTTGTTATGCATCGTATAATCATAATCACATGTTCTCCACATCATATCACAACCCCTGCTATTCACAACCTCAACAGCTCAGCTATTCTCTAGACACCCGACTGTATGTGTGTTAGAACTGCCAGCCAATAAAGCCATCACAACACTTGTATGTGGTCTCACCACAATTACTGCTCATAAGATCCACAACACATATGTGGTCTTACCAAATGTGGCCCCACTAAATAAGTGGTCACAACCACAAGTACTATTAACCCCATAATAAATGGTCACAACTACAAGTTACCAGTGGCCCCACTGAATAAGTGGTCCCAACCACAAGTACAAGTAGCCCCATAGCATAAGTGGTCCCAACCACAATACAAGTAGCCCCACCTAATAAGTGGTCCCAACTACAAGTATAAGTGGCCCCACAGAATAAACACATTTTCGCTCTAAAGGCTTAACGGTTAACACACATACGACTGCACAGCTCTGCAACCAACCACATGACACCAAGAATCCTCATATCAGCTCAGCCTCCACATACAACTACAAAATCTCCAGCCACTATAGGATACCATATCCATGGTTATCACCACTTAATACTTACGTATTCGTCCGCACAGCTAATATCAACTAGATATTCAACCAGCTACCGACACAGTTTATCCACGGTTACTTGCCTACGAGTTACCTACTTATTACCTACTTAAGAGGTATTCACTTAGTCTATTACCCAACACACATATGCTAACAAGATAGTTATCTTGGTCAGTTAGCAATATTTTCTCAACTCATTATTTTCATATACTAACAGATTTTAAGTACATGATACATTGATATGCTACATCTAACTTACTCTGGTACACACGTCGGTAGTATTCACTACCTATGTGAATACCCTTACGCCATACCACTATATCATCCCTACTCTCACGAGTTGTTATTATATGTCCATTCCGTATACACGTACACCTCTTGTACGGGAATGGATAAGGCTCTAATTCTGCAAACATACGACACCATGTATAAAACCTTATGTTTCTAGCATGTACACGTATATCTGTACGTATATTTTTCACATCTATATACTGCTTTAGTTCACGTATGTCTTCTTCCAAATTATGCCATCCAGTTACTGGATCCCAATTTCTGCTGATACGCTCACATACATCCTCAGCCTTCATCATTATCGTACTACAGTCATCTGACACACTTCGTATATAAAACTTGTTAACCAGCAACTGTGGATGACCTGGAAGCCTCACATATATCTCCATATCTTGAAATGAAATTTGCGACTTATGCTCTTCTCTAAATAACATTACGTCAATCAAAATCGACTATTCTAGCAATCAACATCTTCTTTTTATCGTCCACTATCTGTGCTTTTCTTAGTAACGAAGAGACTTAACGTGTCACTTTTGCACAGCTCATATACTATAGTCACATCAACTGTTCATTACTTAATTATTAAGAAATGAAACGTCACTAGATTCTCAATCTCCAGCATCCTAATTGATCCCAATAAACTCTATGATTGCCAACCAATAGAATGGACAAATATAGTTTATCAGCATATAAACCAATTAGTTATACCCTCAGTGTATTGGATTCCTTACGACGAACTCCCGATTCGAACGCGGATCTTGTGCTTTCAATAGTAGGAGCTCTACTACTATCTTCCACACCTACCCTCGTTCGTTTCAGAACTTGTCCAGAAGTCCCCAATTCACTTCTCACGATAATTTTACCACCTATACCCCAGGTTGTTTTACGAACATAGTCGTAGAAAATTTTTCACATAAAAGGATTTACCTTATGGATATCACTTATCAAGGAACATGCAACTTGGCCAACTCAAAAATTCTAGGATTATTTAGTTCCTACTGCCTACACTTTAATGGCATTTAAGCACACATATATTACAGAAATAGCAACAAAGACTAAGCACTTAACCTTTTCCCCACTGACGTCGGCTGACGGTACACACTGCGTCTTTGCAACAACATTCATTTAACCCCTTACTCGAAAAATAACTTATATTTTCTTGTAAAAATATTTCCAAAGACGGTACACACTGCGTCTTTGCAACAACATTCATTTGCAACAACATTCATTTAACCCCTTACACCCGGTTTTTAATAAAACATCTTCATTTAAATAAATATCAATTTATTCAATAATTAACATTGTGAAGATATTTAGAAATCATTTTAAACACCAATTCACTGCATAAATCTCCACATAAGTAGCATCAGTGTGTACCCGTCATGCCTGGCCGTCATTTCCACCTATACAACCTGAAATGGTAATTTAATAGGGAATGATAAGCACACGGCTTAGTGAGTTTCAACAACTACACAGCATATCAGCTACATATACTTTACCCCTAATAGGAAAAATACAACCACACGTCACATAATCTGCTCTACCCAATATATTGGATTATATCCTCCTATACGTATCTGCTCAATAAATCTAATTTCCATGCTCAGCACTTAGAGCCGCGCATACCCTGTACGTCGAGTCATGCGTATCTGCTCAGTGTATTTTGCTCGTATCTCTATATTACTCAGTACGTCAAGCCCACACACACCATAACCCAACCCATACAATTATAATAGAAAGATATATATCAATAATATACACACAACTTGGTAGTATTTACCAACATATTATAAACATCTTATAAGCACACAAAAATACGGTAAAGGACATATAACGTCCACACAATGTAGTGAGAAACTCACCTGATTATAGTCGACTACAGCGTTTATCTCTGCTTCGTATTCCCTCTTTAATTAAGATTGGCGTTTTCACAAAGCCTTGGCACGTTTCCCGTTCCGCTCTTCCAACACTTCCCGGGCACCTCGTTACCAGCCACCGCTCGCTCCTAACTCCTCCCGACCTATTTTCCTCACCAAAACATTCCTCGATATCGTAAGGTTGTTTGGTGTTTGTTGTGGGTTGAAATGAAGAATTTGAGCCTCTGTTTATATGGCTTGAAAACACTATTCACGACGTCATCACGACATCATCGTCGACGTCATCACGACATCATCGTCGATGTCATCACGAGGTAAGCGCTTACTTCATTTCTTGGGTACTATTCACGACGAAGTTACTATTCACGCCGGAGTTAATATTCATGTCGGAGTTACTATTCACGCCGGTGTTACTATTCACAATTTTATTTTTTTATTTTTTTGAAAAACGGTCGTTACACATAAAAGGGTTTAGGATTACATACATTATTGTTATTATAGCAAATAAAAATTATTCCTTATTTGTTATTATAGCACATACACATATTACTAATAGGATTTAGGTAAAACAAATAAACTTAAAACACTTATGTTCACATGCAACCTAAAGGATCTTTGTTTTCACTATTGAACCTATTACTAAGAACATCAAATAAGAACCCTAGAAACCCTAGCATAAAAATCGAAAAACATAAAAGGGTTTAGGATTACATACCTTATTGTTATTATAGCAAATAAAAATTATTACTTGTCTTGTAAATGTCTTGGAAGTAAACACCACAAATGTCATGCCTCTAATGGTTCACACCCAAAAGTCCAAACAAAAGTTTAATTAGAAAAACTCGCTATAAAACCTTAGAGAAGATTATAGATTCTGCTTGAGAGGGAAGAGAAAAACTCAAAGGAATATATACTCATCATGTGTTATTAGGGGCAGTGGTCTGTTGCTAGATGTCAACCACCGTCTATGTCAATATATAATGAATCTTGTTCAAGTGGGAGATTGTTGGATCTATATGCTCAATAATCATTTTAGTTAGATGTTTGCCAATAACATATGATCTTATAGGGTCACACCTTAAGCAAGTTGGCACATATTGAATATTTATTATTAATATGATTATTACTAAATGATCAATTCTTGTATTTAATTAGGAGATAATTATTACTTTATGATAATAATAAATCAAGAGAGTAAAGACTAGTTATTATTATATCCATATATATTATGATTTAGTAAGTCATGTACAAGTTTTGGACACTTTGGTTTCAATTCAAATTTCTAGTTACATGAGTACATCTAGTTTGAGAAACTAGATTATTTCTCTCTTATTGGCTAATTAGTCAAATGGGTGGGTGTTGAATCACGATTTGACAATAAATGCGGAATAATAAAGAACACCAATCTAGAATCCAACGAGTCAAATGATTCTATTGATCAAAGTTTTTACAATGGGGTTTTACAATGTGTGTTTTACTATGTGTGTTTCTCTCTCTATCACTATGACACCTCTCCCTCTAGGATCATTAGCTACAAATAATAATAAAATCACTATTTATAGCTAGCCAACTAATGAGCCTAATAAACAAGCTCACAAATATCACAAACATAAGTGGGCCTTCTTCATGCCATCAAGTCATCATAAATGTAGAACTTTGCACCCCAACAATCTCCCTCTCAAAGATCGGAATGGATGACGTGGCATAGGAAGCGAATCAAGCAACGCGTGAAATAATAGTCTTTGATAATCTTTTCGAATGACCAATAACAATCTCCCCCTTTTTATGATCAATGAGATCATAAAACCGTGTGGTCATGAGACGCGCTCGATCCGAAGAATAATCCAATACTCCCTCTCGAAAAATGCATCAAGATCCAAATCCAAAGCCTTTCCAATTAGAATGATGATTATCGAAGTGAAAAATTAGCCCATCGGAAAATCAACTCTTAGCAGTCCAAGATTATTTTTCAAATAAAGCCCAAGAGAAATTCCACCCAAAATGCACCAAGTCTGGTCCGTTAAAGGAATTAATTTTAATGTGGACTAAGAATTTCAGCAGCCTAAAATTGTGAACATCCCAATATCAATCGAGTATGGCCCAATGAAAATGAAATTCAAATTTGAGTCAGGAGCCCAAGCTTACTCAGCCAACCGTACTATTATGAATCCAAATTGAATAAAAACGTCATCTGTTCATTTACTTTGGTAGATATGGTGTGGTCAAAATGTATCACACTTGCTTTCATATTGACTATCTAAATTCAATTAGCACCACATGATTTAACTAGGCTAGTAATTGTCCACGTCATGTCCCAATAGAAAGAGTTACTCTAGCCGTTTCCTTGTAGCATTTCATAATGCATTTAATTATTGGGTCATATTAGAAAAATCTCTTCATATAATTATAATATGATGTCTCATCAATTGGGGTTTTGTTTTTAATATTACTTTATATATATATATATATATATATATATATATATATATATATATATATATATATATATATATATATATATATATATAATTTAATTTATTTATTTATTTTGGTATTTATAATTTAAATAATTTTCTAACTTTTTGACACTTAGTTTGAATATGTTTTTTATATGTTTTGTACGTTTTAACGTTGTAATTTATTATTTTTCTAATTTTTGACGTTTTGTTTGAATTACTTCTATAGTGTTGTTCTAATCGAGCTATTTTTTGCATAAATAAAGATAATAAAATACAATACAATATTAAATTACTTAAATAATCATCAAACATCCAATACAATTATTTCAGTGCTACGATTAGAGCGGAAATGATTCATGTACATCTGTAGTTATCTTTCATACGGAGTAGCCCATTCAGATGCATTGTCATACTTGAAATAATTCCACTGTGGATAAATTGGAGGCATCGAGTATCATTCGTTCAATGTAACTTTTACGTAATGAGAACCGTGAACAATTGCGATTGCAATATGGGTGCGTTGATGCAACGGTGGAGGATTTGATCGAAGCGGTAAGTATGTTATACCGCCTGTCGGGCTTAATATGTGTAGTGTCACATTATAAAAGGAGGAAATCATGAGACCCATATCAGTACTTAGCCAATATTCGATGGGTGTAAATGTATCCGTCCGAAAAAAGTTTATCAAGTTATATATGCCACCCAAATATCCAATTCCAAACATGTTTTCCTACTCTTCCTTGTAATTGTATAACTCTTGCATCAAATTATATCGAACTGTCGCCCAGTCTTTTTCATCGTTGCCGAGACAAGCAGATATTGCTCTAAAACCACAATTTCCAAAAGGTTTCGCATCTTGTATTTGATTGACGTAAGGATGAAATAAAGTTGGCAAAGGGGTTGTTGGGAGGTGGATCAACGATAGTTTTATTGAACCGTTTATCCTTCAAAGAGGGACGTCCGCGAGTGGACTTGTGAACAACGGGTTCACAAATTGGAGTTTTTGACAATGCGAAAAACTCATTTACCCTATTATGAAGACCATGTTTTGACTGTTTTTGTATATTTATGGATCTCTTGGAGTTCGTCTTCACAATAATTATCTTCATCTACGATAGGAATACACGACGATAATTTGGAAACCGAAACCGATTAACCAAATCGAATAAAACTAAACCGATTAAACCGATTAAACAAACCAAATAAATTGAAACAAATTAAACTGAAATCAATTTAACCGAACATTATTTGGTTTGGTTAAATTAAACTGAAATCGATTTAACCAAACCGAATAAACCGAAACCAATTAAACCGAAACTGATTTAACAGAAACTTATTTGGTTTGTTACGATTAATTTGGAAAAATTAAAAAAAACCAACTTAAACGAAACCCGATTTAATCGACCAAATAATACGCATATATATCTATATTATAAAACGTATTGCTTCAAGGTACAAGTGTAAAGCAGTCAACACAAAAGTTACAACACCTTTTATGCACAATTTCGATGGCGGTTTCTTCCTCTAACTTCCACTACTTCCTTGTTCTTCTCCCCACATTCTCCCCACGTTCCCCATACTCGTGACCTCTCCATCTTCAACCTCACACCCCTCTAAACTTCCTCCACGATCTCCACTACCTCCCACGACTGCAAAATCAGAACTTCTCCCACGATCTCCATTACAGTTTCCCACGTTCCTCCACCACCTATATAAGAGGCAATTCGGCTTTCTAGAAATCGATCTCTTTAAATTGGTTTTCTCACAATCTACCTAATTAAGTCGTAATCTGGCTGGGACAGTGTAATTGATACGATCATCACCACCATCGCTTTTAAAATGGTTGAAACTAGCAAATGAAGCTAGGGTTTGAGTCCTTCAAGGAGTAACCGCAATCGTTTCAATAAACAGAGATAACCTCATTCTAACTCTATCAGAACCGATCTGGTTCGAGAGTCCTTCAACGACTTCAACAGGAAACCATCCACGATTAGCCAGGCTCCCGTCGTATCATTCAGTTCGATCGTTTACTTCATCTTTCAGGAACTGATTGATTAGGTATCTATTGCTCCAGTCAAAACCTGCTTCGATTATGTTTCTTCTAGCGATTCTGAAGTCGTTGAAGAGTTTTGCTTTTTGTTTCTTGTAGCGATTCCGAACATCTATGAGAGACGATAGAGAGACGAAATGGAGCATAATCCATCACAGAGGTTAGATGCTTCTATTGATCTTTTTTTACTCTGTATTTTTTTCCTTCTACCATCATCGTCATCTGAATTTTCAACCTAACAATTTTTGTATCTGCGTATCACGAATGAGTTGTTTCCATGGATATTTTATTTTTATTGATCTGCCATTTTGTGGCTGCATACCATATGCTCTGATTCGATGCCATGGGAGAACGAAGATCAACTTGATCTACAATTTGGTCAACTTGCTGTGGTGTGTACTCTATAATTTTGATTTAAAATGACGACCTATTTTTGATATATGTTTATTTACATGTTTCAAGTTTTAATTCAAAGCTGAAGTGGGTCGTGCTGATCAAGGTACTCTTTCTTTTCTTTTTGGCTTCCTTATGGAAAAACATCCTTATTAGTCTTAATTCTTAAATCTCTCATTTATTTGAATTTTTTTAACGTATTCACACCCAAATAGGAGATATTGCAGAAAGGTTTCATGCTTTATGCCTCAAAGATAGTGGCGTACTATACAAGGATCCTTATGTTCAGGTAATTTATATCTTTTGTTTTAAAGTAATAAATATTTGATATTCGTTTTTACTAATTATTATTATTGTGCCAGATTGGCATCAAAGCAGAATGGAGAAACCACCAGGGACCACTTGTACTTTTCTTGATTCACTTAGTTTTGTTCTCTTATGTCATACCGCCCCTGTTCCACAACAAGACTATGCATCTCTGCTAATATCTTATCTGATTCTTTTTTCTGGTATATTTAAATTAACATATTGTGTTGTTATACATCCAGTTTTTATGTTTTTTTAACATTTTTTGTTTTGCATTTTTCTAGATCCAATCCAATTTTATGCTCCTCTTACCATTGGTAATAATTTTGTTTGCTATCGGAACCCCAAAACCATGGTAGATAGTGTAGCTGGTGACAATTTTGTTTTGATTGTTTCTACCATTTGTTTAAAGTTAAGATTATCAAGTTTTTTGTCCCTAAAACCCATGATTGTTGATTCCATTCCTCGGTTAAGATTCATTTATGAATTTCGTTCATGTTGCAGATCAGCTTTTACTGTTTATTGAGATTATAAGTTCTGTTGTACCTAAAATGCTTCGTAATTTCTTAAGCTCTAGACATTTTTATGTGTATTGATTCAATATGATATGTTAAAAGGTGCAAGTGGACAAGTTTTATTGACATCTTTTGTAATATATGAATATTGTTAGATGTCACTTGACCATTATTTCTCCTTGGTTGCTGCTGAAATTGACCATTTTATTCCCTGATTTGGCTCTTACTGCAGTTGACCATTTAAATACCAAAATAACCCTATTCTTCCATCTGTTATGATGTTCTTTAATAGGCTATATCAAATTCAGAATTGTGGTATGTGACGTGCCTATGAAATTGATGTGTATTCAGAATTGGCTCTTACTCACACAGCACTCCAGCGAATGAGTTGGAAAATATGGCATGGAGTTGGGGGATGCAGGTTGCCAAGCATTTTGGGAACCATTGAAAATAAATAGAAACAATCTATTTGACATGTAAGTCTTCCATTTCAGTCGTCCTTCACTGCTGCCAATATTTAAAGGGATATTCTGGTAGTACCAGTTCACCAAGTTATTCACATCAATTTATTATGATACTCTAAATTGTATTATGTTATCCTTTATTTTACATCAAATGTCGTAGGTTTCTACTCCTAACATCACTTATTGCAATTAATGATGTAGCTGCTTATTTCTTTCTTTTTTCTTTAGGAAGACACCTCTTATTAAAAGCCATACTGATTGGTTATTTTCATTTTATACTTCAAGGGGTCTGAAGTTATTACTTCCTTCTTCTAAGTTCTAAACCTCTCGACTTTATGTAGCTTGCAAACGTTTTGGGTCGTTACCAGTGGCTGACTTGCCTAATAAGGGTACGTTTAGATACTTGAATTGTCCACAGTTAAGCAGAAAATGTAATTTTACTACACGTTCTTTTACAGCGAGTTTGGTATGCAGGATTTATCTACAAGTTGGCTGGAATATGATCCTGGTCCTATTTTTACACCAGAAACATTTGAGTTGCCTGATGGGGTAAGTCAACTACAAGATAAAACTTTGTGGGACACACAGGTTTAAGGCAGTCTTTTAACGGAACTGATAAGAAACTTTGGCGACTATTCTTTGGTTCATTGGAATTTTGCTAATGATTTGGGATTTGTAATTGTTTTCCTAATTACAGATTGGTCATTTGTAATTATATTTTATACTGATTTGTGATTTATTACTAATATGTCTAAATGTGTTTCCAGGTTAGGGGAGAATTTTTCTGGATTACGAATATAGCCCTGGTTCCCTCAAGTTTAAAATCTGCACCAAATGAAAATATGCAATATGATATACGTAAAAAAAGGTGGTGATGAGGGTTTTTTGTTTAAAGATGTAGAATTAGTATGGGTATAATTGGAAGGGACAAAAAATAAAATATATGGTTCTTAGGGTTCTAATTATATTCGCTACATGTTGTTTGCAAATATTTTTCCATAACAGTGCAAAAACAACAAAATAATTTCTTTTTCCCTTTTTTGTATTTTATCTTGTGGTGACTATATCTAATTCTTTTAATTTATACAAATTATGTTACATCATCATAAGATTATCTCCGTAAATATTAGTTAACATTTCTCAAATGTAAAAGGTAGTATTTTATACAATGAATTGTTTGTGCATCAATGGGTCAATGATCAAATCAATACGTTGCTTTTACCATGAATGTTATCCTTTTACTTCGATGTGAGACAGAGGAGTGTCAATAAAAATATAACATGAGCCACAAGCTTAAGAATCCAAATATTTCGAAACCACGAAAGTAATTTTGGACTTTTTTTCTTTTAGAAAAATAAATTTAGAGTTTCTTTTTTTTAATAACTAAATGTACAAACGTTTTTCAAAAAGTCCACATTTTCAAAATTGGGTCAAAAATATAATAAATCAAATGACCAAACATAACAAATTACATTTACATATTAAATGCTGAATATCAATGAGTTTGACAATTGGTGGAAGATATACGAATTTATAACTACCATTTGCATTTAGCTAATCATGTACTTTTTATGTCTGAGTATTAGCCGAATCCTTTAGCATCGTACTTTTATTGTCGTCTCGAAACAGTTTATTAAAAAAAAACTAATCGCCATCAGAAATTATTCGTCAAATGAAATTATTTGCCACCGAAACATAAACCTAAACTTTAAGCCCAAAACCCAATAATTGCGTTGCAATTATAGTCTAAAATAATAAGTATGTTGCTATTATAGGCTAAAATAATAAGTACGTTGCAATTATAGGCTAAAGTAATAACACGTTGCTATTATAGACAAAAATAATAAGTACGTTGCAATTATAGGCTAAAATAATAAGTAAGTTGCTATTATTGTAGGCTAAAATAATAAGTACGTTGCTATTATAGGCTAAAATAAAAAGTACGTTGCAACTATAGGCTAAAGTAATAAGTACGTTGCAATTATAGGCTAAAGTAATAAGTACGTTGCAATTAAGGCCGATCAATTGCGGCTCTTATAGCCATTGCCCAAAAACCAGGTCAACCCCGTGAAGATGCGTTGGCTCACTTTTATAGGGTTAGTTCTATATTCACTATTACTTAATATTTCCCTCTAATTTCTACAAATATTTTGATGTTGTATGTGGGTTTATTTGCAAGTACAAAAGCTTTGCTATTAAATTCAAGGATGTACTATGGTTGTCAAATTTGACAAATTTTTAATATTTGGTCTGTAGATGGTATTAATAGGAATGAAGATGCTATCATGTTGTTGCTAAAGCTGAAATTAGATTTCCATATAGAATGGTTGTTCACCCAGGAAGCAAAGGTGTAATATGTTCATGTCAAAGAGTTATTGGTACTTTCCAAAGTATTTTAATTCACGATCCATCTTGATTGCAGGTGGTGTATGATTGCAAGTGCTCAATCAACCCCAAACCTGGTAATATGTTTCCTATTTTAGTGATTTTCTTTCAATATTTTAGAGCAACCGATGTGTTCTTCGATCTAACCAAACATGTTATAATTTGTGATTTGTTTCATTCATTTCACTCTCACAAGTCTGACACTGCATAGGTGTTACTATAATCATATAAGGGGAAATCAATCATTAGCTTCCTCTTTATAGTTCTTGTTGGTGGGAGGATTGAGTGCCTATCTCTTTTGCTTTATCGCTAACCTGCTAATCACTATTCTTCTATATCTTTGAGTTTTTTTTTGTAGTTTCAGTCTTTCACAACATATTTTACAATCAAAATATATGTTTAAAATGACCACTTTTAATTTTTTGTGGTCATCATGTAATTGAACAGAACGCTAAAGGCACTTGATGATCTTTGTGGCGAGTTTCATGTACAATGTAGAGGGCCTTGTGAAGCATTGATATGCACACAAGTTGTTTGTATGAATGTACATGTGACTCTTTGAAGATCATTTGTTTGTATGAATGTGCATGGACCTGATGATGCAGTTTCGCCTTATAAAACCTTAATATTTTTAGGCCTCAACCAATCTGAAATTTCCAACCACCATCCTCTATCTGCTTGCTGAAATCATGGTATTATGAAAGTTTGTGTTTCTTACGGATGCTTGAGTTGAATTTGGTTTTCCTTTGAGCAGGGATTACCCAAAGACTATTTAAGGAAGAAGCGGGAGATTGGAATTGGGTATAAATAGACACATAGCAGTAGTAGAGCTTCGTGGTTTAGGGACAAAAACAGTAGGCTGACTTCGAGAAGAAAATAGTTTTAAGGTACTAAATTCCTAATAATACCCTTCATTCAAACTCCTCATTTCTTTTTTTTTTTTTCCTTATATTAGACTTATAAGGGATCAGGTGTTTGGATTTCAGTCTTTTGTATTGCAAGAAAGAAATGGGGTTTTGGTCAACAGTTAAAACAAGGAGTTTTTATCAAGTTTATTTATAGGTTTGTTGTCTAAAAATCTCTCATTCATTAGCATATTATCAAGACATGTATGCAAACATCGATTTAATTAGTTTTTGAAATTTTACCGATTTTGTTAATGCATTTTCATATTGGAACTCCACGTGTATCGCTTCTATTGTGGTGTTGATCATTCTTGACAAATGGCCTGTTATGTGATTCACTCATTTATATTCCATCAAGTACTCTTATTTGTATGGGTTAAATGCAATGGTAGGGGTGTACTTTGATTGATTGGTTATCATAACACTCTACTTTGATTTCTTGCTTTTACATAACTCTACTTTGAAATACCTAGGTCATTATCCCAATGTCATAAATACAAAGTGGATTGGGTTAGATATATTTGACAATATGAAAAAAATTACAAAACTGCCTTTTTTGTGGGTTAAATGCAAGAAACAACAACGTACTTTCAATTCATTGGTTTTTTTTTTCAGGTTGTACCCTACTTTCATTTTATCGTATAACAAAATTGTACTTTAAAATCTTCTATTTAATTTAGTAAATTTGACGTTGAATGCTTATATTTGGAAATAAATTGTCATTTTCAACATAGATAAAATTGTGTCTTTAATAACTTTTTGCTATTTGAGATTTAATTTAACCTATATTCATTTATAGATAAAGTGGTGCCTTTTACTTCAGGGTGTGATTGTCTGAAAAATGGTTAATACTTAATCAAATTTATTAGTTAATTAACAGAAGTACGCTTGACCGGAAAAATGTGCGGTTGCAACATATTAGCCCAGTGTTTGGATATGTCAAGTGTCAAGTATTCAAAAAGAGATTTTGTGAACATATGGTATATTTTCTTTTTGTTTTAGAAACCTGACAAACACTGCAACCTTCATGAACATGGGATTTGCAAAGTTTTGGGTGTTTGGTTATTTGTTTAGAGTAAAAGATATGTTTGCACGTCGGCCGTAGCAATTAATCAATACTTGCTAACAAATAGTTACACGATTGAGAAATTATGACTACATAACCAAACAGTACATGTGCTTATTGCACGTCGGCCGTAATATGCCTTCTGCAAGAAGAAAAGATTATGGATTCATCACATTTGGAACACAAGGTTTAGCTTTAATATGTGTTAAAAGCATTAATAATGAGAAACTAGGAGATGCCGATAACAAGGTTACTTTTGTAATTTATCGTCTGGTTTGTAGAATGTTTTTGGAAGGAATGTAATCTGTCAAAAGAATTGGAATATGTTATGTACTTTCTAGAGGGACAAATGTATTTTATAATCATTATTATTTTAAGGATTAATTGAAAATATGCTAATACCAATCCGATTAACCAACTTCTTTTTCGAATGAAGTGACCAAATAAAACAGTTAACCGTCTACCCATTACCTCTCCCCCCCCCCACCCCAACCACCGCCGCCGCATGTATGACTAGCTTTACATTCTATTTTGACACTTACATTGGCATTCAAATAGCTAGCATTTGGCATCGTTAGATATTTGAAGCAAAAATTTATGGTATATCTTTGATACACATACCATTTATTTATAATATTTTTAGTTCCTTTTCTATAAGTCAACCGATAATGCATAATCTAATATTCAGTTATGTTGTTAACTGTCAATGGAAATTGAATATGGTGAGTTTTCTTATCCAAATCTATCATCTTGGTTTATTTCTAATTATTACAATTAGCATAGTCATTTTGAATGACGTTATTTAATAAATTAGCATAATCAGAAGAAGGTTGGAAAGGATACAAACTTATTATCTCTGTTGTTAGGTTTAACATTCTATGTATTGTACAGTTTTTTTATATATTGTTACAGGTCATAGGTGGGATTCAAATTGTTGTTGCGACTAGCTCTCAAGTTCTCACTGTCAACGGAAACTGAATCTGGTGAGTTTTCTTATCCAAATCTATCATCTTGGTTGTTGGTTTATTTCTAATGATTACAATTAGCGTAGTCATTTTGAATGAGATTATTTAATAGATATCAGAAGAAGGTTGGAAGGGCATAGTACTTGTACGGGTTCTAAACTCTAATGTCAAAGTGCTAAATAAATAGCTGTACATCTTAGTAATTACTTAACTAGGGTTTAGTTGTTTCTTTCAGGCCGTGATTTGAGATATAAAATTGGTTTATTTGGGTCTGAATTGGGATTCATAAGTCTATCAAATAAAGAATCACGGATCATGTTGTTGGTGGCAAGTTTAAGACTGGGAGGAAAATTGGGAGTGGAGTTTTCGGTGAAGTTTATTAAGGTATTCCCTGATTTAATGTTTGTTTATGTATATTAGTTTTGTTTATGTATATAATTTCTTTAGTAGTTATTTAGTTTCTTTATTTGATGATATGCAGGAGTTAATATTCAAAGTGAGGAAAAAGTAGTTATTAAGCTGGTAATGATTTCAATCTCTATTTGTTTGATTAGTTTATTGTCAGATTCATTGATACAATGATATTCAAACAATATATAAGGAAATTTTTATCTAGCACTACTCAGATGAAGATATCATGACAAGACCCCTATTAATGGTTACTGCATCCGTTGACAAAATGGTCCTCAAAGAAACAATTACTGTTGGTCTTTGTGAATATTTGGTTTAATTGTTTCTTCCATTGAAAAGTATGTCTTTTTGTCCCATTTAATCATATACCCTTCGGGTCACCACTTTTTAACATTTTGTCAAACCCTAATAGGAATATGTTTCCATTTTTTTTGATTTTGTAGGTACTATAGATTCATGTTTTCAAAGGACTAAAAATATTGTAGTCTATATTTAGGAAATAATTCCAACTCTTTAATTTTGTTCCAGAGCATTAAAGTAGAAGAACAGAGTGGATTGGCGAAGCCAGAGATTTTGGCAAAAGAAATGGCATCTCTTTAAATTGTGAGTGATAATAAAATTTTGTATTTGTAATGCTGTTAATTGTATTCCGCATTATTTGGCAAAAGAAATGCCATCGTCTTAAAAAAATTACAAAGGTATATACTATGTAATATAATGGGCATGTACCCGGAGACAATATTGTACTTTTTATATTTAACACAAAATAGCAACCCAAATTTTTTTCAAATGCAAAACAAGAAGCATGCATATTTATTTCTAATACAAAATTCGCTTGTGATAATGGACAAGTACCCTAAAAATATTGTACAATGTATATTTAACGTAAAATAGCAACGTACATTTGTTTTTCAAACGCATAACAATAAATATGCATATTTATGTCTCAATCAAATTACCACCCCTCTCGAAAATCCTAATAATTGAAACATAACTATTGTCGTAAGAAAACTATTCACCGCCCCTGTTAGACGATGCATTTGACTATAAAACTTGATATCACGATGCATTTGACTATTTTCGACCATAATTACTGCAATAATCCATTAGCAAAACCAAACCATTCAATGCATATCAAAAGATAGTTATTCAACGACAAAACTAATCACTGTACCTCACATTCGACGTTTGATGAAAGGAAAATAATCGCCATCCAGAAACTATTCAGGTAAATGAAATTAATCGTCGTCCGCTGCATAGCGTGGGTACACACAAACTTCTTTTTCAATTTAATATGACCAAATAAAACAGTTAACCGCCTACCCATTACTAACCTAACCAACCTCGACACACCCCCTCCCCCCCCCCCCCCCCCCACCGCCGCATCGCGCGGGACGCCTGCTAGTATATATATATATATATATATATATATATATATATATATATATATATATATATATATATATATATATATATATATATATATATATATATATATATATATATATATATATATATTAAAAGTAAAATTCATTACCCTAATTGATGGGACATCATGAAATAATGATGAAGATGTTTTTTTACCAATACCCCCGGTTATTTAAGAACTGAAAGTACACTTCATACAATGTGATTGCAACAGTAGTATGTGCTGTCCCTTTCTTGACTGCAAAAAATTAGGGTATTGGTAAAAAAACCCCCTCATCATGATTTTATGATGTCCCATCAATTTGGGTTTTTTTTAATATTACTTTATGTATATATATATATATATATATATATATATATATATATATATATATATATATATATATATATATATATATATATATATATATATAGACGTGTTATTTTGTCGATCGGGTTTCGGTTAAGTCGTTTTTTTAATTTTTCCAAATTAATCGTAACCAAACCAAATAATGTTCGGTTAAATCGGTTTCGGTTTAATTGGTTTCGGTTTGGTTAAATCGATTTTGGTTTAATTTAACCAAACCAAATAATGTTCGGTTAATCGATTTCAGTTTAATTTGTTTCGATTTATTCGGTTTGGTTAAGCGGTTTCGGTTTAATTTAACCAAACCAAATAAGATCGGTTAAATCGGTTTCAGTTTATTCGATTTGGTTAATCGGTTTAGGTTTATTCGGTTTCGGTTAATGGAATAAACCAAACCGATTAACTAAACCGAATAAACCGAAACCTATTAACCAAATCGAATAAACCGAAACCGATTTAACCGAACCTTATTTGGTTTGGTTAAATTAAACCGAAACCGTTTAACCAAACCGAATAAATCGAAACAAATTAAACTGAAATCGATTAACCGAACATTATTTGGTTTGGTTACGATTAATTTGGAAAAATTAAAAAAACGACTTAACCGGAACCCGATTTAATCGACAAAATAACACGTCTATATATATATATATATATATATATATATATATATATATATATATATATATATATTAAAAGTAAATATAAAAAACCCATCAATATATATATATATATATATATATATATATATATATATATATATATATATATATATATATATATATATATATATATATATATATATATATATATAATAAATATTAAAACAAAACCCCAATTGATGGGACATCATAAAATCATTATGAGGGGGTTTCTTTAAGATGACCTTAAAATAAAGAGTGCAGCAGCGTACCATTTTTGTTTTTCTATATACCGGGTAAGAGGGTGATGCATCAAAAGGGACGTGACGGTTTGGATTTAACGAGCTGTACTTTCTTCTTATCTTTGCATGCACGACAGCTGAGCTAGAGAGAAGCTACCGACCGTAGCATTGTACCGTTGAAGGAGTTTGCGCATGGATAAAGCAATCAGGTCCATCCCATTTCATTTGCTTTTGTACTACTTGGTTGAATTGGAACCAGAAAATCATATTTTCGGTTAAAATGTGACCAAACCCAAAATGGTTGAGTATGGCAGCTGTGTATATTCTTTCAATTAAAATACTAAACCTCTATGTAACGTCTCTTTTAATATCACGTGAGAGAGAGAGAAAACAACCATGTATCAGTACTACGCATTCAGTTCCCTCTTTACCTTTCACTTGAGATAACCGGCAATTCCTGGACTCATTTCGTTCCATAAGCACCGAGAGAAAATAATTTGCTTTGCTTTTCAAGAGTCATCTTGAGAGAGAGCCAACTCTATGCACCAATAGTTTTGAAGAAAAGAAAGAGTAACACAAAATTTCTTTGTTAAACATCCCTTCTCCTTCTTTGCTTCATCTTCTTTGCATCTCAATATTCCCTTCCCCTGGTCACATTTTCTCCACCGGTGAGGGCGATCACAAAAGGTCATCATCTCAAACCGACCAAAACTCCGAAGAGTTTCAAACTCCGAAGAGTTTCAAAACTGCGGTATCGTCTTCATCATTCTGAAGAGTTTCAAGGCTGTGACATCGTCTTCATCATCAACATTAGTTCCAAAGAGTTAGGAGTTCGGAGTGGACTATTACAAGAGTTCAAAGTCGATGTCTTCTCCGATCAGATCCAAACTCCGAAGGGCTAAGAGTTCAGAGTCGTCTTCTCCGTCTCGTCGGTTCCGAAGTGTCAAAAATTCGAAGTCACTTTCTTCACACTCCGATGGTATCCGAAGGGATACTGTTCATTCGGATGAACAATACTATCTCGAATTTATATATAATAACCATATTTTCACATTATTTTAATTTCAGCTGTCACTTTGTCTTTTTACCACACTCTTTCAAAATCACCGGTCATTTAAGAATATCTTTTTGGAACCCAAACAAATTTTAAATCTTTTGAACCAAGTTTCTCATAAACACCACTTAGAGGAACTGAAGAACAACTGACAAATTTTCTTGGTCTTTTGGTTGGAACCAAAAAATCTTCAAACCTCTCATTATACCAACCCGAATTCATAAAAAAAATTTCTTCTTTGAAACCAAACTTCAGGTAATTTTCGATTAACCACAACAGACTTTTCATCACTTTTCACTTCTGATTGTGAAGGAACACCAACATTTTTCTCTTTGGGGACCCATATCATTTTCGTTTTTGACTTCTTCTTCTTTTTCTTCTTTTTAAACTTATGAACACCAGATCTAAAACACGAACTTTGTTCATCTTTGTTAGTTGGAACTGAAACCTTTGGATTATAAAGGCTTCGAATTTGATAATTTAGATTTTCAACTAGTGTGGGTTTTCTATAAGATTTCATGCCATAAAACATATCACTTGAGGTTGAAGAGCGATTAACTTCAGATTTTGTTCCTTTTGAAGTTTCAGCAACAAACAAAACTTTCACTAAACATTTTTCTTTTAAATCCAACTCCCCCTTAACCTTTGCATCTTTCATTTCAGGTTGTAAAACAAGTGTAGATCTGAAGTGTTCATCAGACATTTCAGAGACATGAAGATGAAGAACATCATCTTCAAAATCTTGAGGAACAAGAAGGCCATGTTCATCTTCAACAAGAGAAACATACTTTTCTACTGATTTTTGATTTTCTGATCCATGTGTACTATCGATTTTTTTCAAAACTTTTAACATTTTAGTGAACAAATGCTTGTTTGATTCATGTTTCAAAGGGTTAAAGACCAATCTCCCATATGTATCCTTCTCTCCATCAGAAATGAGTGTTTCATTAGTGATTTTCTGATTTCTCAACACAAGACCCAAAAATTGTTCAAATGATACTTTGTATTTGAGATTATCAACACAAATAGTCCATATTTTCGAATTTGTAGCTTCCATTTTCGGTTTGAACAACAAATAATCACAGATCTGGAATAAAACTAGAGAGAGAAAGTGGATATGAAGTGGGTTTTTAGAGAGAGAAAGTAGATCTGAAACAAGTTCTAGTGAGAGAAACTAGATCTGAACGAATTTTTGATAATAAAAACGAATCTGAATTGATTTCTAATGATAGAAAACGATTATGAACTGAATAACTCAAAAAAATATGGATTTCTTTTCAGAAAACTTACAAGATCTGAAGTTTTAAATGTGAAAATATGAATTCTGATTGATGATGTGATGAGTTGTCAAATCAAGAACCGTCCTTGAAATAATCTGTTAAATCTTCAAGGTTAGGCTCTGATACCAATGTTGAATCACGATTTGACAATAAATGCGGAATAATAAAGAACACCAATCTAGAATCCAACGAGTCAAATGATTCTATTGATCAAAGTTTTTACAATGGGGTTTTACAATGTGTGTTTTACTATGTGTGTTTCTCTCTCTATCACTATGACACCTCTCCATCTAGGATCATTAGCTACAAATAATAATAACATCACTATTTATAGCTAGCCAACTAATGAGCCCAATAAACAAGCTCACAAACATCACAAACATAAGTGGGCCTTCCTCATGCCACCAAGTCATCATAAATGTAGAACTTTGAACCCAACAGTGGGAAGGTTTGTTGCCAACCTCCTTCTTACACAACCCATGCCTCTTACATGTCATTACTTGACATTTATTAGAGGTATGGGTCTTAGATCTTATATATGGATATATAAGAAAGTGTAAGACCAAAAAACTAACAAGTGTTTTTCTTATTCCAAGACAAAAATTCGTCCTCCTCATCCTCTCCCCCTTTCTTGCATGTCTTTTGAAGCCTTTGTAAGTATAAGTGGTGTAGAAGTGCTTCTCATGTAGTGCTTAATTGTGTTAAGCACTTAAAAGCTTAAGAAGTCGCAAATAGAAAAGGGAACTAGCATTCCTAGTTACTCTTGTTGGTGGATACATTATAGAGGAACTCTCCTTTGAGTTCTCTTGCCATCTTCATCAACTTCCCAAAACCAAGTGGGATCAAAGTCTTCAAAGGTTGTTTTTTTTCATAATATGGTTGTCAAATAATCTTTCTAAGTTATGTAATTGAATCCTCTTGGTGGTTTTGTTAAAATGATCTTAACATAATTGTTATTTTAAGACCACTTTCGTTTGCCGCTTAAAATTGTTTTATGCAAAATGATTGTTTTGGTTTATCAAAACCTATAAAGCACATCTTCCGATTGATACCTTTATAGAACATCTCATCCTCAGGACTTCTAATCAGCTTGAGAGGCTCTGGAACTACACCAGTAGGAGGAATGTTGTTGATGTATTTTGACCCAAGAGGGTTGGCATAGGTTTTGAGGTGCCAGGTAGAGTCGTAGAGGTATTTATAGCCTCAAGGGTGATTAAGGATAAACCTTAGAGATAAGCCTTATTTGAAGTTAAACATGATAAACCTTTTATCTTTAAATCCAAACCCTTTATTGCCATATATAGTTGGCAAAATTATAAGGACAAATCCTTATTAATTTCGTCCAACATTATCCCCAAATATATCCATTGTTCAACCATTGAACAATTACAATTCAGCCCCTGCACTTTTAATTAAACCCAAATTAATTCAAATTAATCCCAATTAATTCTAATTAATTCCAAACTACTTTCTAATTAATTTATCATCACATAATAAATCAATAAACTATTTATCTCTCTATCTTTATTAACCTTAATACTATTTGGACTACTGAGGGCAACCCAAAAGGGCTATGCTACTATCAATTCAAGTATATACCAATTATAATTATGGGCTTAGACACCTAATCCAACAATTACAATACACATGCACATACAATACATACACATATATGTTGTGAATGACTTTGGCTTAAAGCTTAGGGCATAAGACTTGGCGCTTAAATCTTAGGACTTAGGGCCTCAATCTTAGCGCTTAAGGCGTAAGGCATATGACTTAGGGTTTATGACTTATGCCTTATGGTTTAGAGTTTGAGTGTAGGGGTTAGGGTTTAGAGCTTTAGATTTATGCTTATAGCTTAAGGCTTTCTGCTTAAGGTGTAAGGCTTAAGGCTTATGCCTTATCTAGTATGACTTGTGTAGTATGGCTTATGGCTCATAGAGTGTAACTTATGTAGTATGGCTCATGGCTTAATAATTAGGGCTTAGGTATTAAGGCTTAAGGCTTAGGGCACAGATCTTAGTGCTTAGGGCCTAAGGCTTAAGGCTCAAGGCTCAAGGCTGAAAGCTTAAGGCATATGGCTTAGCGCTTGAGGCTTTAGGCTTGAGGGGTAAGACTTGAAGTTTGAGGCTTAAGGATTAATTCTTGAGGATTAAGACCACTTCCTTTGTTTCTTCCTTGGTGATCGTGCTCCCATGAGTGTTGAATGTTACAGCATTGCCAGTTCCAACAACATTGAGAGATGCTCACCAAATTGTGTTTTAATCCTTCAACATACGCAACACGGTTTATTGTGAACTGTCCATTCATAACTTTGCCATATCCTTTTATTAGACATGTTTCATTGTTTCCGAAGCGTACATTCCTCGCATCATCCACTGTTCTATAGTTTCTTAAATACTCCCTCTTCCCTGTCATATGTCTTGAGCAACCACTATCCATGTACCATTCCTTTTCATACTGCTCATTAGACATAATCTGCAATTAATCAATGAGAAGTTGGTACCTAATCAATCGTGGGTCCTCGGGGTAAGTAAAAGATTCTTCAATCCATTTTTCAATTGCATCTTCGGATATTTCATTTGCCATAAAATTTATCATGTTTTCTGAAGTTTCATGTGAGGAACAAGATGATCCAGAAAACGAATCAGATGAACTTTTGGTTAGCATTGAGGAATTATAATAAATTGATTTCGAAATGTTAAAAACTTTCGGAACCTAAACTTGTTTTGATGTTTGGAATTTTCAGTATTTAAAGTTTTCTTCGATTTCGAGGTTTTAGAAGACTTTGACGATTTTGAAGATTTTGATGACTTCGAAGAGATCTTAAGTTTTGATTTTAAAGTGAGATCATCATTCAAATCATTCCTTTTCCAATTAGATTTTTCAATTGTAGATATCCTTGACAAAGAACTACACACTGTGGAAGTACACAAGTATTCTTCATAAGCCAATTTGAAATCGTTTAATGAGAGATTTTTATTCTTAATCATGTCCAAATTTTGTAGAAGTATACAAGTATTCTTCATAAGCCAATTTGAAATCATTTAATAAGAGATTTTTATTCTTAATGTGTCCAAATTTTGAGAAGTTTTTCTTTGATGGTTTTTGATACTTTGGGTTGGGAAAGTTTGGTTTTGTTGGTACGGATACTGGTTTTGAAAATTGATCCTCCTCAGTAACTATTGTTCTCAACATGATGTCCAAATGTTCGTTTAGATTGTTTTCAACGATTTTTGAAGATGAGAAGAATCCTTCCTCAGTAACTTTGGAATTATCCTCGTCAACAATCTTAACCATATCATTTTCAACAAGAAGCGAAGCACCTGGTCGTACGAAAATTGAATTTTTAAATTAAGAAACCTTCGGATAAACACATGCCATATGTACTAGTTTCTTTGAACTGTCCTTGAAATAATCTTCGTATGAGACACATTCATCTGAAACTTGAATTTTGGTTTTCAAAATATCCCCATTTTCATTTGTTATTAATGAATCTATTCTTTCACAATCTGAAACCATTTTTGTTTTTCCTTTATCATCCGAAGACAATTGTGAGATACCTTCGGAGGGTGTTGCGAATACAAAGGTAGATTTTAAAACAGTCAAAGAAGAAGAAAAATCAATCTCCTCCATATCTGAATCGGTGTCGGATTCAGTTTCATCAACATTTTCTTGTGTATTTTTGATTTGAGGAATGGTTTTCTTAAGAATTGACACTTCATTTGGTAACATTTTAACAGATCATTCGCAGTTAAGAATTTTTTTACAGATACAGTTTCAGGAGTATATGATATATTCGGTACATCTGACATAGCAGCTATCGATTCACATTCATACGAGATATTGTCAACATTTTTCAAGTCATACTCAATGAAAGGTAATAGTTTCCTATGTTGGTCATTGCAAACATCAGCAGAATGATAAATCCTGGTAATATGAGAGTATAAACGTTTAGCATTTTCACAAAAAATGTTACATTATTTTAGAATTACATCACCCGAATTCAAATATTTTTCCTTACATTCTTCTAATACTGAGATTCTAAGATTGGCTTTTTTTAGGGACAGCTTCAAGGACTCTACGCTCCCCCTCAATCATAGAATCTCCTCCTCACTGAGATTGGCCCTAGTATTAGCATCAATTAGCATTTTATTCATAGTAGAGCAATCACGTCTTATTTTAGCTATGTCAGAAGAATATTGAGAAGCAGGAATTTTAAAAGAAGAGAGAAGTTGTGATACGTGTTCTGGAATGGTTAGGCGAGTATCCTTCGCCATCAAGCAGAAGTCATCAGCATCCGAAGATCTATCCGAAGCGTCATCCAAGTTCTTCATCATACAGTTTCCTCTTTCATTATCCATGTCTTCATCATCATCCGAAGTGCCCTTCAGAAAGCTCTTACCAACATCAACATCGATAAAGGCACTGTGAGTTGTCTTTCTTACTTCTTCGTCATCTGAATCCGAAGACCACACTTGGTAAGTTCCATGACTGCCCACCGAAGCCATCAATGTAAGATCCTTAGTTTTCTGCTTAACTTCATTCAGTTTCATGGCATAGTATGCTTCGTCTTTGACTTGTGGTTTCTTCTCGTTCTTCTTACGAAGCATACAATTTTTGGCAAAGTGGTTCTTGCCATGGCAGTAATTACAGTCATACCCAGAGTCACCAGACACCTTCGCTTCAGCCTTCTCAGATCTGGCTTGTGGTGTTTCAGTAGGCTTAGGAGCAGCATGCTTTGGAGCAAAAGGATTTTCGATTTTTGGTGGATGAGTTAGAAACGAATTCAGGTTTGGGTTTTGGAGTAAAAGAGGGTTTGTGGTTGTTTGAGAAGGGTTTTCCTGTTCCTTGACAATTAACAAAGGGTTTCTTAAACCTTCGGTTGTTTGCAGCATACAAAGCAACCGATTCACCATTTTCATTTTCATGAAGCCATCTGGTTTGTCTTCGTCTTCAACGTCCTCAACATTCGAAAGAAGAGCCATAGATCCAACATTTGAGGCTTCACTTCTTCTACCAACGATATCCAGTTCGTGAGATTTCAACAAGTTATACAAGGCAGCAAGTTTTAATTCTTTGATGTTCTCATAAGATTTAACCATCAGCATGATAGGACGCCATTCCTTCCTAAGGCTGTATAGGAATTTGATATTTACTTCTTGTTGACTTCAGAGTTCACCATATTTCTCAAGAGTGTAGTGACAACGCCTAGTAATATCAAGTATTTTAGTCGTTGTTAGGCCTTATTCTTGGTGAATTTATATCATAGAATACTGGTATTTCTCACCTTTATGTGTTAGTGCTTGTGTGCAAAAATATGTTATAAACAGGGACTAAATGCGGACAAATGAAGAAGTTTTTGAGGATAAGGCAAATTCAGACGAATTCATACGCGCGCTGCGGGAAAGAAGGCATGCGTGTCGCGCCATGTCAACGATGAGGCGGTGAAGAGAAATTCAAATAGCAAAAAATCGGGGATAAGGCAACACGCTCGTCGCGGTTCCAAGTCTTGTGCGCCACGGATTCTTAATTTTCAAAAGTATAAATAGAGGTCATTAGGTCGAAATCAGGAGGCGAATATCAGACCCTAAGGTGGACTTAAGGCTTCTTTGACTCAAGTTTCAGAATTTCAGCAACCATTATTATCATTTCTTATGCTTACATTTGCAATTCATTATTAGTTTAGTTTTATTAGCTTCTAGCTTAGTGTTTCTGGATTGTTTCAACCAGTAGCAGTAGGTTAAAGTTTTTTGTTTTCGAGTTTAAGTACATTGGATCTTCTGTTTTTGGTTTTAATACAAGTAATCATTCGGTTTATGTTTTATTGCACTTTTTAGCTTTTATTGTGTTTGAATGCTTGTTGAATGCAATTAGATTGTGTGTTTGCTTCTGGATTCAGGACTTCGTTTCTGATTTCAGTAAGTAACCTTAGGTTAGAACTTGTATTTGGTTTAGTTAGTGTATGTTTGATTTGGATTTTGGCATTGGAGTTGGTATTGTGTTTTTATTGTGTTTTTGGAAAAGTAGAGTTAGTCCATCTGGCTGTAGCATGACACTATAGTTGGTAAGCTATCGTCTTGTCTTGACCACCAAACTCCCATGGATTGACCCTTACTACCGCTATACTAGTGTGTGTGAGGTTTATTTTCTTATTTTTGACTGCACGACGACCTAGGTGTGTCACGTAGATCATGTTGCTGTATCGCTCATAAGCTTGATCCAAGGACTCGTTCTCTTTTTGCTGAAAGTTCCCAAAGTCTGCAAGAACTTCGGTAACTATGCTTGATTGAAGAGTTGTATCTCCAGCGAATCTCAAAGAAAGACGATCCCATATCTCCTTTGCAGATTTAGCACCTTGAATGTGGTGTTGAACATCAGGACCAAGGGCACTTCTGAGTTATCTCATGTCTCTTTCATCATTTGAGATTTTCTTCAGATTTGCCGCCATGACCACCTTAACATCTTCTCCTTCAGGTACAACAAATCTGGCGCCAATATCTATGTGAGGTCCTTCCTTCACAAATCTCCACAAATCATTGTCGATACCGGTAAGGTAATCCTCCATACGACCAGTCCAATAGTCATAGAAGCTTGGAATGAGAACTGGAGCTTTAGTTGAAGAACTGATCAGGTTAGCGTAATTGAGCATATTTGCATAAGCAGTTGTTGAATCAGCCATTGTATCGAAATGCTTGTTTGAATCGTTTTTCAGAAAAAACGTGTAAGAGAGAATAAGAACAACTTGCGGAAATCTAGATCTAAGAACAATTTAGATCTAGAAGTTGTAGTGAAGAACAAAGAACTTTCTCTCACAAGTTTTCGAGCTGAAACTCGCTCTGATACCACTTGTTGAGTTAGGTTTCCTATCAATGATACAAATAGATTAACTATTTAGATGGAATGATTCAATCAACAAAAACAATAAAATGATGAACAGATGAAATTGGGAAACCAGGTGCCGAATGCTTAGATTAATCTTTTAGGGTTTTACAAGAATGGAGAATATGAAGCACATTCGGCCCAGATCCAATATCCTGATATTTATATATGATCAGGATATGGATAGTACAAAATAAAGCTATAGTACAAAGAGAATATTCTAACAGAGTATTAGCCGATAAGAAAATGTCTACGTGCAACACCGAGTCTGACAGCACAACGTGTTGCAGAGGTGGAGTTTGTTACGCGTGTCTTTGGAACCTTCAGTGCAAGACCTTTGGATCTTCAGAACAAAAGGAGGCTTCGCATGGTAAAGGACCTTCAGATGGTTGGTCACACTTCATCACAAAATTAATCTCAACAAAAAGACTATATCCAATATATCAAGTCATTACAATAAATGTTGCTTGTACCGTTCCAATATCCAAATACTAAATTTAATTTGCATGAGTTCTATGAATACGATTGTCCCCATAATCAACTTAATTCTAAGTATAGTTGATTATCTTAGAGAGCATGATTGGTGTTCAAATATGACTTACTATCTTTTAGCTTGATCAAGTACATTCTTGAAATCATAAAAGATTTTTGTAGGTGATCCCTGGATAGAAGGACTCAACCTAGTTTTTCGGTCAACCTATGCACCCAATCATATTAGAATGCAACTTTTGAAGTAGTTTTGTATTTTATTTTGTAGTGGACTGGCTTATTATGTTTTGCTTGGAACTGATTCCAACAAAAGTCATTCTTCATTCATAATGAAGCTATAGTCCATTTATGATTCACAGTTATATCAATGTGTTTTAAAGTTAACATCTTATGTAGCTCTTTAAATAAAGATATTCTTCAAAACTAATTAACTCATATACATTCTCTTAGTGCTTCTCAAGTACTCTTAGAATGTTCTTTTAGTCATCCAATAACCTTCCCATGTATCTTGTTGGTATGTTATGATATGTTCATAGAACATGAATCATTTTATTTTGTTCAAATCTTTGTGCTAAGTCATTTTTAGGCAAGCTCAAAATAGTGGTATGTGACATTGACAAGTATCCTTCATGGAAAACTTTCATCTTAATCTCATTCAAGATATTGTCAACATATGCACAAATATTTAAAACTTTAAGATTCATCTTAATCTATCTCCATAGATTTTACATTCCAACAATGTATTTTTGTCATTCCTAAGTCTTTCATTTTAGAAATACTTTCCGAGTCAAGGCGAAACGTCCTTGCATAGTCAGGATGTAATTTCTTATGATTAAGTTGTTGTTTATATGCCCATCATGATAACAAGTTGCTAATGTTACTATAAATAGTAGGGTCCTTTTGGGTTACACGCAAGAGACGATTTAGCTAAAAGAGATCGAAAAATAAACTTGAGGGGTTAAGTTTATTAATATACCAAAGTAAAGGTTTATTAATTAGAAACTAATAAAGATAAAAGACTAAAGTGAAATTATCAACAGTTTGAATTTTAAATAGTCATTATCCACAAGGGAGGGGATAAAGATGAGTAGCACTATAAATACAACCCTAGATCTGAGTTGTAAATCATCCCAAAACCCTAATTTTCGTCACCCTCCTCCCCACCCTCGGTATACAACCGATTTCTTCAAAAATCCTACGTATTACGTGCTAAAACTTCAAGCAAAGGTATATACTACGTCAACGGGTGCTGGATCGTTGTCTTAGGTGCGATTACATTAGAGGAGTTCTACTTTGGACTCTCGTCATCCTAACAATATCAGATCTGAATCTTAAAAGATATTTCTTGAACCCTCTTGATTTTACGGTTACAAAAGTGTGCATGATTTTGTGATCCTGGTTGAATACGATTTTGTTTTCTGTTTCTGCTACGTTTGGTTTATGTTATCGTATTCCAACATAAGTATGTCTTATTCATACAATATTTAGGAATATCACTATGGTCCTACTAGTTTTGAGTAAACACAAATGTTTATCATCCTTCTATTGTGAAACATACTTTGTGTTTTCACAATAGAATGATAATTCTGGTATTGACATGTTTGCCTTATATCCAAAATGGATCTTAAAGTTTATACACTTTTTAGGATATCTTGGATTCATAAAACCTCCAGGCTAAACTATATATAGACATCTTCAAGAAAGTGTCTATTAGGGAAAGTGGTTTTCTTGAAATCCATTTGCCTTATCTTATAATCACATTATGAGGTAATGGTAAATATCCTTGTAGATCTAATCACAGCCACTTGAGAAAAGGGTTGGTCATAGTCAATGACATGAGTATGAGAAAAACCTTTTACTACAATTCTTGCCAAAGGTGTATAAATTTCCATGTTTTTCTTTCTGAAAGAACCACTTACTCCTTGTAGTCTGACTACAGGGAGGAAGATTAATCAAGCCCATACTTGATTATCACACATGGGTAGCATCTCAATGTTCATGGCTCGAAGTCATTTATCATATTCAAAATCTAACATAGCATTTTGGTAGTTGATAGATTTACAATAAACTATCAATAAAACTCATCAATGAGAGATTCCACAATTCTCATGTAGATGATTTCTACCATATATGCAAACATTTTGTGTTTTGGAATAACTATAATTCATGTTCAACAATTTCTTGTTAAAACTAGTGCCAACGTTTGCTACATCATGCTATGGTTCTTGAACTACTTCAATTTCTATGTGACTCCCACTTGCTTTGTCATTAGAAACTTTCTTTCTAATAACTCAGCTTTTAGAGGAATAAGAGAACTTATTCTAGGTGGGCTTGTGTAATCAAAAACTCTTTTAGAATATCCTACAAATATGTATTTAATATATTTTGGAAGCTTTAGTCTTACATAGGTTTCCAAAACATTCACGAAATGTTTCATCTACTTCTTAGTTGGAGTTTGTATTCGAAATACAATAAATAGTGATATGGATATAATCCCAAAAGGATAAAGGAAGATAATTTCTACCGATTAGAAAGTAAACCATATCCAATAAGGTTTAGAGTATCATTTATAATCATCAAGGCTTTAAATGGTACTTCTGATTTGATTTTCAACTTCTCATTTGAAAACTTCTAAAGGTTTCACTTTATCATATAAAGTACAACGAATATAGTTGTTAATGAAGTTGATGAGGTATCTCGTACTAAATCTAAACATTTATTAATAAGGAAGTCATACATCATGGTGTATAGTTCCTTAAAAAATATTTTCTCTACTACTTAGTGAAAATATAATTAGTAATCTTTTATAAATAAGATTCACATATGTCAAATAAAACATCTTTATTGCCTTCAAAAACTATTTGTTGAAGTTGGAATATGTGTATTATATTTATAACAAAGATAACAATGTCATAGATAATTTTGATTCAAATCATATTTGAATCAAAATGGGTTTTCTTATAGAACTTATAATTTATAAAACCATTGATATTTACTTCGTAGTATGAGACCTAGTTCTCAAAATAAGAATAATCATTTCAGAATATGAATGTGATCGCTATGAAAAATGATTAAGTCCATAATCAATTAACTGAGACATAAATTTAGACATGCTAAATTAAAACATATATTGTTCAAAACAAACATTGTTTTACAATACATGTCTTTTATGATCAAATCATAAACGATAATCTTCAAAAGTGACGTTCCAACTAGCTTATTCTCAGCTGCTCACTTTTCTAGAATGTTTGTAGATATTTATAAATATTAGATTAACATAAAGTATCAAATACTTTAATGTTATTAGGAAAGTATAAGTTCTATGTTATAGATACCTGAATTACTGGTCTGACCAATATGTTTCAGATAAGAGGGGCAGTTCCCCTTCCAGTGTCTTGTTTCTTTACAATGGAAACAAGAACCATCTTTATTTGCCATTTTCTAAATATTGGGATTAAAGGTTTCCTTTCCTTGAACAATGGATCTTTTAGAGCTCAAATTGTGACTCTCTTCAGCCAAGTTTTACAACTCTGAAGGTATATATGTTTAACATGACAAAACATCCCATATGTTTCAAAGTTTTTCAAGACTTTTTGAAAGTCAGGAAGAACTGTTCCCAATATGATGTCAGATATATCTATAACATCACAATGATGCTTCCACTAGGAATCATGATCAGATCATTTGAAAAGTGCGGGTTGTTCAGGAATAGGGCCTTTAATGATATACAATTTCTGATCCCTTTTGAGAACAATTCTCAGGGTACGAAGCCATTCCTTGAAATTATATTCGTCGAATGTTATTGTCTCTTGCATATAGCAAGAGAAAGATAATGCATGGTGGTGAGTTTGGATTTATTAATCTATCAAGTTTAAATAGAATTCATTTAGTATTTTCAATATTCAGTCTTTAAAAATTAATACCTTTTATTCTTTCTAAAACATAAATTTATTAAAGTCTAGGATCCAAGTTACGAAACAAGTAAATGGTTGGGTGACCTTTGACCTTTATCTCATCCACTTAATCCAACTCGGTAGGTAGCGATTACCAATTACATCACATGTAATTCCTAGATTATGGGATCCTAAACAACGATTGTTTAACTTGACATGTTTGATCCTATCTATGCCTCAAGTCTCTCATTCTTGGGTTACCTTTATCACATAAGAGTCTTGATCAAATCATCCAACTCAAAAATCTTGTCAACTATACTTTACCAATGGTTAGGTGACCTTTTTTCCATTAGCAAATATAAAACACCTTGGCCATCACAGGACAATGCAAATAGACAAGGTGACCCAAGAATCTACAAACATTTCACAAATGGTGTGCAAGTGATTTTATAAGAGGATTGCATAGATTTGAAGTTTAAGAAAAGTTTTTATATATGTTTTACAAATATAGTTATAAAAACACGGTCTCGTAAATATTGCATGCATCAAACAATTCATGTACTATTTTATATCTCTTATATAAGGCTCTTTAGGTTCTAAATAAAACTACATTTTATGAACCGTTAGGCTGTGATTAATTATAAACTAATATATCATATTTAAAGTTAAGACTTGGAGTTTTGAATGAGTTTTAAAATCATTATTTAAATCTCTTTTTCATAATCAAAATCTTATGATCTTATGAATTTGTAGAATAAAACTCATTTTATGCATCTTATGTCTAAAATATCATATTTTGATAAACCAAAACAAAATGATGATAATTATGTTCTAAAACATAATATCAGCACAAAACGTTAACCTAATATCTCATATTAAGTTTGGACATAAAAAATAATACCTAATATAATAGTTTGACATTATAACGCTATAAACGATTTTTAGTCTTTTAGTTTAAATACATTTTAAACTAATTTAAATATTTTAGATTTGACTATTAAAAGTTTTACAATAAAAATCATTTTCAAGAAAAACTCGATTCTAAACGTTTTAAAACGCCTTTAATAAAAACTCAATTGTAAACATCTTACGTTACATTTTAAGTTTTTATTTCTCAACCTCCAAGTGATGTTAATTTATGATAAAATGTTATTTAATATGTAGAAACCATTTCCATACATAAAACATAACATAAAATTAAACTTCACAAGCATGCATAAAAAATGTATAAATGAAGCCATTTTCTAGAATAATTTTTGTGAGCCATCACAATAATTATTAAGTCATTTCTAAATGACTTAATGGACACTTCAAAAGGATCTTCAAGCTCCTACTTGCCAAGACAACTCTTGCTTACAAAAGAACTTCAAGGCACCATATGTTGTGGAGTGATGACACGTAAACCATTGAGACTACAATTAAGTCCAAAACCAAGAGTAGAAGCTCAAGGTTTGGATTATAGTATTAAGTGGTTAAGACATAACAAATCTTCCAAAAATGCTCATTTATTCATCTTGTTACATTTGGTAAAGTGAATAAATCTAGTCTAACTAATTTATTACATACAAAATAAAGAAAAAGAAAAATACCTATTTATCTATTACATCTTATGAATAAGCAAATATCAACGAAACACAACACAATGGTCCTAATGGCTTGATTATATACAACATCATCATATGAAATATTTAAACAAACACTTTGTTTTTCTAAGAGAACTTTATACAACCAAATGCATGGAAAATTTGGTTGCATAAAAATTAAAAAATAACAATTATAAAAACTACGAGTTGCCAAAGAAAATATATTTGGTGATTTTTTTGCCAAAAAAATACCAAGCATATTTTCCAAAGCCAAATGTTATCAAACATTAAAATAAAACATTTCTAACAAGTTAAAAAGGCTCTGACACCACTGATCGGTTTTGATAAACTAAAACGATCATTTTGCGTAAAACAATTTTAAGCGGCACACGAAAGTGGTTTTAAAATAACAATTATGTTAAGATCATTTTAACAAAACCACCAAGAGGATTCAATTACATAACTTAGAGAGATTATTTGACAACCATAGGATGAAAAGAAAACAACCTTTGAAGACTTTGATCCCACTTGGTTTTGGGAAGTTGATGAAGATGGCAAGAGAACTCAAAGGAGAGTTCCTCCATAATGTATCCACCAACAAGAGTAAGGCACTAGGAATGCTAGTTCCCTTTTCTATTTGTGACTTCTTAAGCTTTTAAGTGCTTAACACAATTAAGCACTACATGAGAAGCACTTCTACACCACTTATACTTACAAAGGCTTCAAAAGACATGCAAGAAAGGGGGAGAGGATGAGGAGGACGAATTTTTGTCTTGGAATGAGAAAAAAACTTGTTAGTTTTTTGGTCTTACACTTTCTTATATATCCATATATAAGATCTAAGACACATACCTCTAATAAATGTCAAGTAATGGCATGTAAGAGGCATGGGTTGTGTAAGAAGGAGGTTGGCAAGAAACCTTCCCACCCCTTTGACTAATTAGCCAATAAGAGAGAGCAATAATCTAGTTTCTCAAACTAGATGTACTCATGTAACTAGAAAGTTTAGTGGAAACCAAAGTGTCTAAAAACTCGTACATGACTTATTAAATCATATGGTATGATATAATAACTAGTTTTTACTCTCTTGATTTATTATTTTCATAAAATAATAATTATCTCCTAGTTAAATACAAGAGTGGATTATTTATTAATAATCGTATTAATAATAAATATTAAATATGTGCCAACTTGTTTAATGTGTGACCCTGTAAGATCACATGTTATTGGCAAACATCATTCTAAAATGATTATTGAGCATATAGATCCAAGACTTTATGCAAAACCATCGATATTCCACGTGCTTTTACCGACATTCCATCTTTGCTGCGATTGTATAAAGGCTGAGAGTGTAGAAGGTTTTCATTATTTGTTGTCTCCTGAGTTGAAGAAAAGAGAACCCGAGCTATACGCTGATGAATGTAGGTGGATCAAGCCTGAAATTTTGTCTGAGGCTGAGTGTGTGTGTAACGTCCCAAATTTATAGTAAATTTAAAAACTTTAAGAAAACATTTTCATTAAAAATTCAACCCATTTTTCATTTATAAAACCTCAATAGGTAACATCAGTTAAATTATTTAAAATATTCAAAACTAAACATCTTTCATTCATCCAAAACCATTTAATATCAAACAATTTCCCCAACAGAAGAAGTCAAAAGCAGATAAAGCCAATTCAAAACATAATCCCAAAAGAAGCTACACTAGTGTGTACGCGTCATGCCTCGCCATCACCTAAACCTGAAGAACCTGAAACAATGATTTCATAAGGAAAGGGTAAGCACACAGCTTAGTGAATCCAACACGTACACTGCATATCCATCACACATTCTCTACCCCTATCATAGGCACACAACACAATAAGGCACACAGCACAACAAGGAACAAGGCACACAGCATAACTATAAGGCATACTACAATCACAGCACGCAACATGATCATTGCACCTAGCTTGATCATACTCTGCAGCACAATCATGCACCCAGCTCAATGATTGCACCCGACACACTCACAATCATGCATCCAGCTCATCATGGCACCCCGCTCAATGATGGCATCTAACTCAATGATTGCACCTAGCACACTCACAATACACCGCATATCATTGCACCCAGCTCAATCATGGCCTCCAGCACCATGAATGGCACCTAGCTTAGTAATGTCACTCCCACACTCAAACACCTACTAGAATTCCTATGACCCAAAAAGATTCATGGCGAATCAAACCATTCGTCCATCCACGCAACCGCTAAATACGCCCTTGACATTAGATATCCAGCGTATGCTAACAATCAGGTCTGCTTTCCCTAATGAATGAGATTGTAGCAATGTGTTACTCTAACACGTTCCTCAACTCCTCCCTGGTCTCGATAGACATAACCGAGATTCCTCCCTAATTGCCCCCGATACCTCTATCGCCATCAGATCCCGAAAAATACTCGGCACTCAGGCGAGCATCCTAACCGCTGTCACTAAACCTCATGATCACCATTCAGCAATCGAATGGATAAAATTTCACCACACCACTAGCATTCATTCCAAAATCTAGTAGCAAAAAATCACAACAGTAACAGTATTCTTTCTAGCAGTAAGCTTAGCATACACACATCATATATTTTAGAAAGCATCAACAAGACCTAAGCACTTAAACCTTTTCCCCACTAGCGTCGGTTGACGGTCCACACTGCGTCTTCGCTACACCATTCATTAAACCCCTTTATTGTAAGAATATTTTCAAAGAAAACTTTTAAGCCTCAAACTTGAGATCAAACCCCACCAAGTGAGTCTGATTCACTCAAGCTGTGCTCTGATACCAACTTGTAACGTCCCAAATTTTACAGTAATTTTAAAACTTTAAGAAAACATTTTCATTAAAAATTTAACCCATTTTCATTTATAAAAACCTCAAAAGGTAACATAATTTAAATTATTTATTATATTTAAAACTAAACATCTTTCATTCATCCAAAACCATTTAATATCAAACAATTTCCCCAACAGAAGAAGTCAAAAGCAGATAAAGTCAATTCAAAACATAATCCCCAAAAGAAGCTGCAATAGTGTGTACACGTCACGCCTCGCCATCACCTAAACCTAAAGAACCTGAAACAATGATTTCATAGGGAAAGGGTAAGCACACAACTTAGTGAATCCAACACATACATTGCATATCCATCACACATTCTCTACCCCTATCATAGGCACACAACACAATAAGGCACACAACACAATAAGGAACAAGGCACACAGCATAACTACAAGGCATAATACAACCACAACACGCAACATGATCATGGCACCCAACTTGATCATACTCTGCAGCACAATCATGCACCCAACTCAATGATTGCACCCGACACACTCACAGAACACAACACAATCATGCACCCAGCTCATCATGGCACCCCGCTCCATGATGTCACCCAGCTCAATGATTGCACCTAGCACACTCACGATACACCACAAATCATTGCACCTAGCTCAATCATGGCCCCCAGCACCATGAATGACACCCAACTCAATGATGTCACACCCACACTCAAACACTTACTAGAACTTCCTATGGCCTGTTACTATCCACCTACATATTAACAGCACACACGAGCTACAGTAAAGGATGTACAACTTCCATATAATGTAGTGATGAACTCACCTCCAAATAGCACCAACAACAATCCACACGACAACTCTTGCAAGTCCCACTGAGCTTCACTCAAGTACCTTATACTCCTATAAGGCATTTTAAGTTAATTACTACCAAGTATACTCACTAGACTTACTATAAATAGATACTTTTAGCATTACTTATAATTTAAGTGTTTATAACCCAAAACAACACCACTATCACAAAAATGGAACTTGACAACAAAGTTGAATTCTGAAACAGTTGCAATATTACAACTTTAAGAGAAGGAGGGTTTCAAATTAAATTCTTATAAAAATAATGCAAATAATAGACCCAAAGACAAGATCACAGGGCCTGACATCAGGTAATTTCCAATTACCAATAAGAAATGATAAATCGACAAAGTTGACTGACTTGATCAATCTACTCACAGGACTACACCTTAAAGAAATATTAGTCGCTCAAAATGGGTTAAGAACTGAACTATGAAATTTGGTAAGTACAAACTAGACTTCAAAATTGAACTAAGCCAACTGGTCTTGCCCCCAAACGATTTTTATACAATTTATAATGAATTTCTCAAGACAGGAGACCAAATTCGACAAAACTTGGATCAGTCGGTGAATATTGCAATATTCACTTATCCTAGGACTCGAATTAGGCCAAGAACTACTGGACCAAGAAACTACAATCAATGACAATTCCAGGGATATAGAGATAACCCCAAATAGACACTCACACGATTTTATACGAATTTTCCAAATGACTCAAAATCAGTGAAATTTAGAATCACATGAAATAACAAATAGGGTTAGGGTTTTCACCCTCTTAACCCATTAAGACACTCATTAAGACCCTCACAATCTGAAAGGAAGATCACAATACATTCTAACCCTTACACATCCAAAAACACATACACCTACACACACATTGACAAGTGTGTGAGGTGAATGGTTAAATGATGTACATGAACCAAAACCGATCCATGCATGGGGTTAAGGGCATCAATATTTGACATAAATCTAAAGAGAATATTAGAAGCATCAAAACAACCCATCAATCACACACCAAACACACCACGGCTAGGTGTGGTGATGGTGAGGATGCTCACGGCTAAGAATAACAAAAAGAAAGCAGACTAGTACCTTACTACACCTCACGAGCTACACACTCTAATAATCACGATCCCTTGACTGCCTTCCTTCACCCTTTCACGATCACACACTTGCACTTCAGCCTCTCCACACCAACATCAACAGTCAACGAGAAGTGTGAGAGAAGGGGCGAGATGGTATCCTAAGGTAGCATCCTTCGACAGCGAGAGAAAAGAGAACCGAGAGAGAGGGAATGTGAGTGAGAATGGAAAGATGCGAAAACTAGGGTTTGAGGTTTTTAAAACACACGCACACTTAGCCGAATCGCCAAAACAGCTTGGCCGCACTATTGGAGTTCCGATCGCACAATTCACAAATGAAAAGAAAAGGAAAAAAGACATGCAACTATGGCGACATGGCAACTTTGGCCCCTTAGGTTTTCTTCACTATTTTTATTTAACCCAACAAACTTTAATCCTCACATTTAAAGTTTACTAAAATGACACTAGGTCCCCTCCAACTTATAATTTGATTTCTAGGATTATTATTATTATTATTATTATTATTATTATTATTATTATTATATAACTCGCTAATACATTACGACGTTCCAGAAAATGGGGTGTTACAATGTGGCTTTTCTTGGAAGATTTGCTTTTTGTTAGGAGTTTTGACATCATTAGATTTGGGGAGATTGTTGGGCAAATAAGCTGATAGAATCTCATGAGTGTCAAAGTCTCCACACACTGCCAAGTAATCTCAGTGCCTAATCTTCAATGGTAGCATGAAGTTGTTATCCTTGAAATGTAGGGATTCCTAATACGTAGTTGCATCTTGTTTAGATATAGCGGCTAGGGTTCTTTGTAAGGGATTGATAATACCAAAAGTTATATCTCTATGTGAGATAATATATTGTTTTTCTGTGTGAAATAAATTATTCTTGTGTTTTTGATCCCGCTACGTTCTAACATGATGTGTATATGAGGAGGTTTTTGATGACTGTATGATGGTAAATTTCTATCAAGTGAAGTTGCATGCTAAAAGATGTTAAAGAGTTATATTAATCATGTACATGTTATGGGGTTTACATGGTAAAATGACTTGTTTGGTCCAGACACATAAAGATGTTAAAGAGTTAAAGAGTAAAGAGGGCATTAGCGACTTTAGATATTCTTCGCATTATAAAGAAGTCTTTGGGTTTGCTACCCTTGAGTTAACACATTTAGGGGTGAGAATCAGTTTGGTTTATAGTTTGTTAGGTTTCCTCGGTTTGGTTTCTTTGGTTTGAATTTATTTTAGGGTCCAACCTGAAATTCGAACAAACCATATTCAAGACAACTTAGAGCAAACCAAAAACAAAATTACAGTCTAGTTTGGTTTGGTTTGGCTTGAAACTAAAGAAACTAACTTTTGGGGTTAAAAATAAAATCTAAAGTTTCAATTTTCCAAACATAAAATCAAAAGTTTCAAATATAAATATCTCAAGTTTCAAACATCAAAAATAAAGTTTCAAATAAAATATAGAATACAAAGTGCTAAACATCAAATACAAAGTTCCAAATTAAAGGTCATTAAGTTAATCTCATAGTCGACAACTGTTGTCAAAACAACTCACTTGTAGTTGTTATGTTTATAAAGTCTTAAATCAATTATCTACCTAATTATATAACTATTAGACTTACGAGCAAGTATTACTCGATTATTTAATAGTATAGTGTAGGCAAGTAAAGGTATCAAATTTCCACAGGGAGTTATTAACTAACTTAAAGTCTCCAATTATCAATCAAACAATTTAGAGGCGAGTTTTAATGAAAACTCGTAAAACTTAGTTTTGAATGGTTTATAAAATAGACTAAATAATAAATTAAAACGATCGTAACAACACGACAAATAAGAGATGATATGATCAAATAATAACAAGGGAAGCTTTCGCCTAGGATTTGTTGATTCATATAAACCTATGTTGACTAGTTTTGATTATGTGCAATGAGTTAAAATAGGTTGCATTAGGTGGTAGGATCATATGGTCAAGTCACCAATTCTATGACTTCTAAATTAATATAGCACAATGGTCATGTAACTAAATAACTTATAATCATGAAATATTAATATAATCTAGCATGCAAATATAGTCCATATCCTAATGGTCATAGTGATATGTTCATACAATCAATGGTCATGAGTTGCAACTAAATGTGATATAAGTATTATTTCACTAATCAAGTTTATAATTTAGATAACTTCCCTAGTTAAATGGTCAATAACGAGTCCAAAGATATATAATTGTCAATTACACATAACAATAGTTCATATGATTAATTCGTTTAAATGGTCAATAAACTTAAGCATATGAAGATGACTATCAAGAATACAAACTTTAATCACATTCAATAATATACCATGCAAATTATATATCCTAACCGATTTTAAACTCGAATCAAGAACTAAATCAACACATATTTATATTAATGAATCAACATAACCTAGGCAAAAGCTACAGGGATCTAGCCTAGCATGGTATCAAACATACAACAACAATATGAAGAATACATGATAAAAGATACCAACCGGTTAAAATCGATGAATCCTTGCTACAATGAAGATCTTAGCTCCTTCTTGTAATGAAAATAACTCTCAAATACATTTATCATACATGAAATGGTGAAATACACGAAATACACTAACTCTAAAATGTCAATTCTCTGATTTCTCTCTTGGTTTTTAGCATTGGTTTCCTAAATGGTCGTGCAATGCCTTGTATTTATAGCTGGAGAAAGCCTAGGGCGCGGTGCGCCTATATCTGGGCGCGGTGCGCCTAGTGGAAGAGATCTGGCTGCCTTTATCGCTGGAAAGGCCACGTGATAGTTCGCTTTTAAGATCGGATCTAGGGCGCGGTGCGTCCAAAACCCAAAAGGAAGGCATGGTGCGCCTATGCACATGTCAAGCAACCCGGTTGAATCATTGGAAGAAACCACGCTTCATTATTTTAATCTCAAGCAGGCCAAAATGGCGATATCTGGCATCTTCAGAGGCGCGGTGCGCCTAAGGTTTGGGCGGGGTGCGCCCCGGCTGAAATCACTTTGGCACTTTGTTTCTTTTAAAGCTCAATTCTCTTGTATAATCCGATATTTTGCTCCATACGTGTCTTATTGGCTACAAAATGAATTTTTAAGCATATCAGGTATCTTTAGTTCATAAAATGTATGAAACTAAACTAAAATGACACTGATATCGCCCGGAAAATGTGTATAATTTTCGCGATATCAAAATACCCCAAACTTGAACTTTGCTTGTCCTCAAGCAATTTTTAGAATAATTTTTAGGTTAAAAATCAATCCAAATAAACAAATACAGACACCATAGAAAAAGGTCAATGTCAGTCAACATGGTCAGAATCAGTTTTGTAAGGACCCTATATATTGAACAAACTTTACCCACTTTTAGCATTGTGAACCACTTTCTTTGGCTACTCGAAGGACGAATAGACTCGTCAAGATTTGGCGATTAGGAGTGTGTATCAGACAAATGAAACAGAAGATGTACCCAGTGGGGTTACTTTTCATCTACCTTTGATGAGGCTTTTATCCTAAAGAAATTGGGTTTTTAAATGTCCTCTGGGCAAACATCTGGTTTCGATAGTTTCACCCTTGTACTGTCCTTTACTTTTTACCGTCTCAAACCTTTCATTTCCTTTTTCTCATCACCAATCATAAAACTTCAATCTTCAAACTCGAACATATCAATAAAATTCCAATATATGCTAAATCTTCAAATTTTAGCTCGTGTTTGTTTAGTCTCTATTTGTTGTAGTCTTCTTGATGTTTCTTGTCTTTTTGCTCTTCATTTTCTTGAAGTCTTTAATTAATCATCAGTTTCTTTGACTTTTTCTTTTCTCAAAAACGTGGTTTCTAAGAGATTTTATCGTAAGAATTTCTCAGATGTGTGGAAAACGGAGCAGACTGCGATCAAACTGGTATTATTGACAAAAACTTGATCCCAAAAATGTAGAATAGGGGACCGTCTTCAAAGTTCATCAAGAATCCATTTGTAGGATGTGATGAATCAAGAATAGTGATGAGAAAGTGGTAATGTAAGGTTGGTTGAGACTTGGGAGTACAAAGGGTTAATCCTTTTAGAAGCCAAGATGCGAATTTTATGATCTTCAATTAATATGCAAGGTTTAATCTTTGTGTGTACACATCATCCCAATCAACCTCCTCTAAACGTATCTTAATTCATTGAGCACCTGCATCTGTCTTCCAAACAAGTAGTTTCAAAGTGGTCCGTTAGGCTCAAAGTGTGACTTATTTGTTCAGTATAAAGAATTTCAAACAAAACTCTGGACCAATCTTATGATTCAATTTTGATGACTTGGTACTATGGTATCTGATTTATAAATTTTTAAATTTTTTTCCCGAAATTAACCTTTAAATGCTCAAAGACAAAGAAAATACAAGTGTAAGTACTGCAATCCCTACCCCATACTTGATTAATACAACGTCCCTGTTGTATAAGTAACTTATAAATTAAGCATAAGAAAAAGGAGTATTGGAACAGACTCTCCTGAGGTATAGTACACGAGATTGCAGATGCTGAACTTGGAGCTCTCGGAATGGATCGAATAAGATTCGTGAAATGTCATCCTTTAAGTGCGATCTTATTATTAAATTTTTTTTTATTTTTTTAAAAGGACTGAAACGACTGTCAGTCATTCTGCACAATCATCAAATAAAGCAAGCAATATCTCAAACAACACGGTTAGATATACACCAAAATTATAAAACACACCACAAATAAAACACACTAAAAATTAAAATAAAAATAAAAATCTAAATCATAGTTTTTGTTTTTTTTTTGTTTTTTTTATAAATCACCCAAAATATAAAAATGTCAAACAATACCAGCACTGTCAATCCAAATCCTCTGCGTCATCCAATCCATGCCCGTGTGGCTGATAATCTCCTCCTGCTGGATCGCCATGAGCCCCGCTGGACTGTCCTAAGCGTCCCATCCTCTGATCCCAAGTCTGATATGGATATTGCGGTGGCAGCTGCCATTCTGCCTGCTGATACATGTGCCCCAGGAACTGATGTGTGTCATCCAGATATTGTCCCATGGCATTCGCCTCTTGCTGGCGACGCATATCCATTTGTCGCAATTCTTCCCGCCTGTTTATATCCATTTGTAACATTTGGTTATAGAGGTAATTGATGTTTACCTCTTGTTCTGGTCCTTGTTGCGCGCTTTCATGCTGGCGGCGTCGGCTTTGTCTTGAAGCATATGGTTGAGCTTCTTCGGCCCCATATCCCGGTGGTTGAAGTAGTGTCGATGAAATCGAACGAATTTGGTGTCACCCTCCGAATCATAGATTTAAAATGGGATTCGAATAGGATTTTTGGGTGTTCGGTTTTAACCGTGAGCATGTTTATAGTGGAAATATCGCCCAGATTCTTTGCGATCCGGGTAATCATATTACCACCACAAATTGGGCTTAGCGTGTTTTGCCCTTTTGCTCGCTCCCGAAGGAAAACTGCTATCGCGTGCGGGAGGTGGAATCTCACATTGGGGTTAATTGCTCCCCAAAGTGCCGGCAGATCTAAGTACGGGCATTTGTCAAACCCGTAGGATTGGTTCACAGTAAACGCGAGAAGACGGTGGAGCATTCGGTGGATCGGATTCTGGATTTGAGTTGCTTTGTTGTCTCGCGGAATGGTATTGTTTACATTTGCGATTTCTGTGAAGAATATGCCATATCGCGCTTCGTCGAATTCTCCCTTGTCAAAAGTTGATAGATAATATAGGAAGTGCGGGTGTGATGTAAGCTCCTCGGGGTAAAGACCCAAAAGATATGCGAACCGGGCAAGAGATACGTCATGCCAATTTCCCATTAATCGAAAGCGAATGTCTTCTTCAGTTGTTTCTTTCTCATATTTGAAAGTTGAAAGAAACTCGAGTGTGAGCTCCATGTGGACATTTTCGTTTATTCGAAAAATGTTGTTCCAAGCTTCATCCGTTGCCACCCCAAATACCGGATCTTCAAATGTGCGAATGAGGTATGGCGCTAATTTGTCTGAGATACCAATTGCATCCAACTTGTCCCAATCCACAGCTGGTGCAACCATCATATCCTTTTTTAGCAAATTAGCCAAAACATATTTGGCATCTCTTTCTTCATCCGAATTCCCAAACCTTACATAGGGATGACTTGTTTTTGTAATCTTAAATTTGGTTCCTGCAATATCAATTTAACCACTGAGCTAAAGAAGCAAGAAAAACAAGCAAACTGTGTGAAATTGATGTTTTGTTGTTCAATGCGATATCAAACCATGTTTTTGCTCAAAACTAGCCAATATTCGTATATGCAATATGATTACTGATGTACTAGACCAAAAATATCACAAAACAAACATCGATTACATCGAAAATCACTAAACTAATTTCTAGGGTTTGTTCTTCCCCAATTTGTCAATTTTGTGTGAAATTGATGTTTTGTTGTGCAATTGATGTTTGTAATGTAATCTTCTAGTCATATGCATCAATAACCCTATCAAAACAATACCTAAACTCGACTATAATCAAGAAACACGAAATTTCAACTCAAACACTCATTTTGGGAAGAAATCCAACAAGATGATGTTAAAAACAATGTAATTTAGCAAGAAATCATAGCATATTGCACAAGGAAAGGAAGGAAACAAAGAAAACACACCCATAGTTGAAGATTAACCAAGAAATTTGAAGAAAAAAAATCGATTTTTGGGTGTTTTCGTTCGGCTCTCTGCGGCGGATCGCGTCTGTGAGGAGAAGGGAGTGTGGTCCAAATGAAAATTAACAGCTTACCCCTTCTGTTTTGTCACTTAACCGGCACTGTGCGCCCCTCTTCCAGGCGCGGTGCGCCCAACGCCTAACCCTCCTATTTTGGCTGCTTTTAAACTTTTGCCCTCTATTTTCATTTCTTGTATTTATTTATTTATTATTTATTTGTTTTTTTTATTATTTTTTTATTAATTTTTTTATTTTTTTTATAAAAACCAAAGGAAAAATAATAAATAGCACATACCAATCAAAAACTCGGGTTGCCTTCCGGAAGCGCTTCTTTTTCATAGATTTGGAGTCTTTTTAGCTGGACTCCATTACACTCTAAGGTTCTACTGTTTGGAGTGGGATGTCTTCACGTTCGTTCTTGTTTTGAACGCCTTCTTCATACCTTTTAAGTCTGTGTCCGTTCACTTTGAAACTTTCTCCTCCTTCCTTAAAAAGATCCACAGCCCCGTGTGGATACACTTCTTTTATTGTGAACGGACCATACCATCTTGTCTTCAGCTTTCCAAGGAAAAGTCTTAAGTGTGAATTGTAAAGTAAGACTTTCTCCCCTGGTTGGAAATCTTTGTTTCCTTTTAACCTTGAATCGTGCCACCTTTTGATCTTGTCTTTGTAAATCGCTGAATTTTCGTATGCGTTATTTCGCAGTTCATTTAGCTCATTTAATTGACACAAACGGTTAGTACTGACAAGATTAAAATCCATGTTACACGATTTTAAGGCCCAGAATGCCTTGTGTTCAACCTCTACTGGGAGGTGACAAGCTTTTCCATACACCAATCTGTAGGGGGTAGTGCCAATAGGTGTTTTAAAAGCGGTTCGAAAAGCCCAGAGTGCATCGTCAAGCTTTTCGGACCAATCTTTTCGACTAATTCCCACTGACCTTTCCAAAATGCGTTTTAAAGCCCTGTTTATGATCTCCGTTTGACCACTTGATTGCGGGTGATAAGGTGTGGATATTTGATGGGTCACCCCATACTTATTTAAAGTATTTTCCATTTGTTTGTTGCAAAAATGAGTACCCCTATCGCTTATAAGAGCTTTAGGGACACCGAATCGTGCAAAAATGGTTTTTAAAAATTTAACCACACCTCGAGCATCATTTGTGGGTAAAGCTTTTGCTTCAGCCCACTTTGATACGTAGTCAACCGCAACCAATATATATTTATTTCCTTGGGAATTAGGAAAAGACCCCATAAAGTCAATACCCCATACATCGAAAATTTCACATACCTGGATAGAATGCAATGGCATTTCATTTTTGGATGAGATATTACCCGCTCGCTGACACGGATCGCATGTCTTGACGAAATTTGTTGCGTCTTTGAAGATTGTAGGCTAATAAAAGCCTGCTTTAAACACTTTTCGCGCGGTGTAATTCGCTCCGTGATGTCCACCTGTAGGTCCTTGATGGCATTGCTTGAGTATGTCTTGAATTTCCTTCCCGTGTACGCACCTCTGTATGATGTTATCCGGACATGAGCGAAAAATGTATGGTTCATCCCATAGGTAGTACTTGATGTCTGCAAAGAACTTCTTCTGTTGATGAGTAAGCCCTCCGACAAGCACTTTGGTTGCAAGGTAGTTCACAATATCTGCATACCAAGGGGTTTCCATATTAACATGAACTGACATTACATGTTCTTCAGGGAATGAGTCGTTCACTCCTTTTTCTTCTCTCGCCTTTTGTTCTGGATTTTCCAGTCTTGACAAATGATCTGCTGCCAAATTCTCGGATCCTTTCTTGTCTTGAATTTCGATATCAAATTCTTGTAACAGTAAGACCCAACGAATTAAGCGGGGTTTGGCATCTTGCTTGTTGAACAGGTACTTGATTGCTGAGTGATCTGTATAGACAATGGTTTTTGATAAAATTAGATAAGGCCTAAATTTATCAAAAGCATACACTACTGCCAGGAGTTCTTTTTCAGTGGTAGTGTAGTTTTCTTGGGCAGGATTCAGAGTTTTGCTGATGTAGTAAATTGACTTGAACTTCTTGTCGATTCTTTGGCCTAGGACGGCTCCCAACGCGATATCACTTGCGTCTGTCATCAGTTCAAATGGTAGATTCCAGTCTGGGCCGACCATGATTGGGGCAGTGGTTAATTGAAGCTTTAAAAACTCAAAAGCATTAACACATTCATCATTAAAATCAAATTTTACATCATTTTGTAAAAGTTGTGTTAAAGGTTTTGTTATTTTAGAAAAATCTTTTATAAACCTCCGGTAAAAACCGGCATGTCCCAAGAAACTTCTGACCCCTTTCACGTTGGTCGGTGGTGGAAGTTTAGCAATCACTTCCACTTTTGCTATGTCGACTTCAATTCCTCGACCCGACACTTTGTGGCCCAAGACTATTCCATCTTTAACCATGAAGTGGCATTTCTCCCAATTGAGCACTAGATTGGTTTCTTCACATCGTTTAAGCATTTTGTCTAGATTAGACAAACAGTCTGTAAATGAGTCACCAAATAGTGAGAAGTCATCCATGAAGACGTCCATTGAGTTTTCCATCATGTCATGGAAGATTGCCGAGACACATCTTTGAAAAGTGGCTGGAGCATTGCATAGACCAAAAGGCATTCTTCGGTATGCGAAGATTCCTAGAGGGCAGGTGAACGTGGTCTTTTCTTGATCTTCTGGGTCAATGGGAATTTGAAAATAACCTGAAAAACCATCCAAAAAACAGTAATATGCTTTTCCTGATAATCGTTCCAGCATTTGATAAATGAAGGGAAGAGGAAAATGGTCTTTTCGTGTTGCATCGTTTAATTTGCGATAATCGATGCACACCCGCCATCCAGTCACTGTTCTGGTAGGTATAACTTCATTCTTCTCGTTGGTGATGATGGTTATTCCTCCATTCTTTGGAACGACATGGATTGGGCTGACCCATTTGCTGTCAGAAATCGGGTAGATGATACCCGTATCGAGCAGCTTCATGATCTCTTTATCCACCACCTCTTGCATTTTTGGGTTAAGCCTTCTTTGGTGCTGGGCTGATGGCTTTGAATCTTCTTCCATTAGTATCTTGTGAGAACAGATGGTTGGGCTTATTCCCTTGATGTCTGAGATGCTCCATGCGATGGCATTCTTCCTTCTTTTGAGAACTTTCATAAGCTCTTCTTTTTCTTCTTGTCTTAATTTAGCTGAAATGACAACTGGGTACTTTTTGGTATCAGTCAAAAATGCATACTCCAAATGGTTTGGAAGTATTTTCAATTCCGGGATGCTCTGGTTAGTTGGAGATTTTTGCTTTGGAAGTAGAGTTTCTTCTCGGTCAGCGAATTGTGGTTCATCTCTCAAGAGTTCTTCTAGTTCCTTCAGATCTTTTTCAGGGTCGAATGATTTCTCAGCAAGTTGCATTTCGTGACTATGGCTTTCTTCTTGTATGGCTCTGACTTCTTCTTCCAATAGTAAGTCGAAAGTGTCAATATGGAAGACTGTGTCATCACTCATCGTCGAGTGTTTGATCGTGTGGTCCATGCCAAAGGTGATAGCGTCAGTGCCAACCCGAATGGTTAGTTTTGTGTCATGGACGTCTATTAAAGCTCTCGCTGTGGCTAAGAATGGTCTTCCGAGAAGAATGGGGACTTCATCATCTTCCTCCATATCCAATATGACAAAATCTACAGGAAAAACAAATTTGTCAACTTTTACAAGAAGATATTCTACAATCCCTTTAGGATAAGTCACCGCCTTATTAGCAAGATTAATTGCCATTCGAACTGGTTTCGGTTCTGGTAGATTTAGTTTCCTGTAGAAAGAATATGGCATTAAATTGATGCTGGCACCTAAGTCTGCTAAACCATAGCTGCTAGCATGGTTTCCAAATGTGCAAGGAAGATGTAAACCGTCGGGATCTCCCACTTTCTCTGGTAAGTTTTTCATCATAGTAGCGTAGCATTTTTCACTTAATGTGACCAATGACACTTCTTCCATTTTCTTGCGGTTAGTGAGAAGGTCTTTGAGGAATTTGGCATATTTTGGCATTTGTGTGATTGCATCAACGAAAGGAATGTTGATGCTTAGCTGCTTTAGGTGTTCAAGGAATTTCTTGAATTCTTTGTCTTCTTTCTCTTTCTTCAACCATTGAGGAAATGGAATGGTCGGTTGGTGTGGCTCTGGTGAGGATGTTTCTTTTGGTCCTTCACCCTTTGTACGCTCATTATCTTTCTCCGCTTTACCTATTTTTGATTTAGGAGTTGAATTAATTTCGTTTTCCATGACTGCTGGTGGGATGATTTTACCGCTTCTGGTAGTTATTGCTTTTGCTTGGGCTCATGGGTTCGGCTCGGTGTTGGTGGGAACCGTTCCTGGTAGTCTTTCTTGCAAAACTTTAGATATTTGGCCAATTTGGTTCTCGATGTTTTGAATGGAGGCTGCTTGATTTCTCAGTTGAACTTCGGTTGCTGAGTGTCTCTTTTCTGATCCTTCCATAAATTTGCCCAATATGTCTTCTAAGCTTGGCTTCTTTTCTTGGGTATGTTGTGGGTTAAATCCTGGTGGTGGCTGTTTTTGTTGATTATAGGTGTTTTGCTGGCGTTCGAATGGTGGTTGTTGCCTTTGTTGGTTATAAAAATCATTTCCTCCTCGCCAGTTATTTCGAGGTCTTTGGTAATCGAATCTGTCTCCGGATGAGTAACAAGCATCTGCTTTCTTGTTACCGTCTTCATCGTAAGGACAGTCTTTTTGTAGGTGAGGACCGCTGCAGTTGTCACATCCTACCGTGATGGCATGGATGTTTTGATTCATTTTCTTGAGGTCTCTCCCAAATTGGTCCAGTCGGTTATGTATGGCTGACATTCCTTCCACTGCTTCTTCCTTTAGCTTCCTTCAACATGACGGATCTCTTGAGGAATGGTAGTGGTGGGAATGTTTTGCAAGTTCCTCAATTCTTTCGTAAGCATCTGTGGCGGTTAGGTTTATGAGTGGTCCTCGCCCGTCGAGTAATTGTATGGTTTGTGTATTGATGCAATCATAGAACTTCTGTACTTTTTGATGTTTGTCCATATCATGTTGTGGACAATCTTGAATCAATTCTTTGAATCGACTCCATGCTTGGTACAAAGTTTCATCTTCGTCTTGAAGGAAGTTTTGAATTTTTGCTTTCATTTTATTGATTTTGGAAGGTGGAGTGTATTCTTCAATGAAATCATCTTTTAATCCGTTCCAGGTAGTGATGGAACCTGGAGGTAGTCTCTTCAACCATTTCTTTGCACCTTCGCATAGTGTCATTGGGAAAATTCGTAACATGATTGCGTCTGAGGAAATCCCTGGAATGTTGAAACAATCAGTTATTTCCGTGACTTGCTCGATGTGTTCGACTGGATCTTCTTCTTTCGTCCCTTTGAAAGTAATGCCTTTTAGCATGGAAAGGTAATGGCCTTTAAGCTCAAAATTTGCATTTTCAGGAATTTTTGGGCGTATAAGGCATGGTCCTGTTCCGTCTCGTGCTCGGTTGTAGTATGCTTTCAAGGTTGGTTCTGGTTCGTTTACTGGGGCTGCCATTTCTTCTATTGGTTCTTCTTTCGGGAATATGCTTCTTCTTGTTTTTCTCCTTATGTTGAATTCACGTTCTGGTTCGTTCAGTGCAGGTATGATGTTCGGTTGTGAACTTCGGGTCATAAACTGCACATTAGAAACTGTTTGCAAGTTGGGTGCGTCCTCTTTTTTATTTTAAAATTTTATATATTTTTTTATAAAAATAACAAATGGAACAAAAAATTTAAAACCTTTAAAACCTTTATGTAATCAATCAGTTATAACAACCGAATATCTTATCAAATCCACTATAATGCGTTGACTATCAAATAAAGAACGGCCAGGCAGGACAGTAGGGAGGCAGGACTCTTTCGGTCAATGACCTTTCGAAAATCCAACAGCCAAACCGAATCTGTCTATTCTGACACCGTTCTCGTAAGTAGAATTACTAGCATGATAGTTGGATTGATAATCAATTTAGTTTGAAACAACTAAATAAATTGCAAGCGGGTCTTAAAATTATTTAGTAAACAAACAGAGAGAAATACATGAAAGTTTTGAAACAAACTTGAAATTTTAACTTCCCACGGTAGAAACCGTAAGAAGGATCGATTGACTAACAATTGTAAACAATAAAATTAATTGAATAACTCCCCGGCAACGGTGCCAAAAACTTGTTGTTGTCAAAACAACTCACTTGTAGTTGTTATGTTTATAAAGTCTTAAATCAATTATCTACCTAATTATATGACTATTAGACTTACGAGCAAGTATTACTCGATCATTTAATAGTATAGTGTAGGCAAGTAAAGGTATCGAATTTCCATAGGGAGTTATTAACTAACTTAAAGTCTCCAATTATCAATCAAACAGTTTAGAGGCGAGTTTTAATGAAAACTCGTAAAACTTAGTTTTGAATGGTTTATAAAATAGACTAAATAATAAATTAAAACGATCGTAACAACACGACAAATAAGAGATGATATGATCAAATAATAACAAGGGAAGCTTTCGCCTAGGATTTGTTGATTCATATAAACCTATGTTGACTAGTTTTGATTATGTGCAATGAGTTAAAATAGGTTGCATTAGGTGGTAGGATCATATGGTCAAGTCACCAATTCTATGACTTCTAAATTAATATAGCACAATGGTCATGTAACTAAATAACTTATAATCATGAAATATTAATATAATCTAGCATGCAAATATAGTCCATATCCTAATGGTCATAGTGATATGTTCATACAATCAATGGTCATGAGTTGCAACTAAATGTGATATAAGTATTATTTCACTAATCAAGTTTATAATTTAGATAACTTCCCTAGTTAAATGGTCAATAACTAGTCCAAAGATATATAATTGTCAATTACACATAACAATGGTTCATATGATTAATTCGTTTAAATGGTCAATAAACTTAAGCATATGAAGATGACTATCAAGAATACAAACTTTAATCACATTCAATAATATACCATGCAAATTATATATCCTAACCGATTTTAAACTCGAATCAAGAACTAAATCAACACATATTTATATTAATGAATCAACATAACCTAGGCAAAAGCTACAGGGATCTAGCCTAGCATGGTATCAAACATACAACAACAATATGAAAAATACATGATAAAAGATACCAACCGGTTAAAATCGATGAATCCTTGCTACAATGAAGATCTTAGCTCCTTCTTGTAAGGAAAATAACTCTCAAATACATTTATCATACATGAAATGGTGAAATACACGAAATACACTAACTCTAAAATGTCAATTCTCTGATTTCTCTCTTGGTTTTTAGCATTGGTTTCCTAAATGGTCGTGCAATGCCTTGTATTTATAGCTGGAGAAAGCCTAGGGCGCGGTGCGCCTATATCTGGGCGCGGTGCGCCTAGTGGAAGAGATCTGGCTGCCTTTATCGCTGGAAAGGCCACGTGATAGTTCGCTTTTAAGATCGGATCTAGGGCGCGGTGCGTCTAAAACCCAAAAGGAAGGCGTGGTGCGCCTATGCACATGTCAAGCAACCCGGTTGAATCATTGGAAGAAACCACGCTTCATTATTTTAATCTCAAGTAGGCCAAAATGGCGATATCTGGCATCTTCAGAGGCGCAGTGCGCCTAAGGTTTGGGCGGGGTGCGCCCCGGCTGAAATCACTTTGGCACTTTGTTTCTTTTAAAGCTCAATTCTCTTGTATAATCCGATATTTTGCTTCATACGTGTCTTATTAGCTACAAAATGAATTTTTAAGCATATCAGATATCTTTAGTTCATAAAATGTATGAAACTAAACTAAAATGACACTGATATCACCCGGAAAATGTGTATAATTTACGCGATATCAACAACCTCCACGACAAAACGAGTGAAGAGAGAGTGGGTGAAGGTGCGTCAGTTAATAAGTCATTAGTGATGTCCTAGAATTGACTTTTGCTTTAACATAATGGAAGAAAAAAAACCAATAGATGAAACTTTTGAGAGCGCGATGTCAATTGTAAAATGTAAAAGCTGAATTGAATAATGAAACATATATTTTTCAATTTATTAATTTAATTTGTGAAGTAATAAAATATAAAGTATATAGTATATATATAAATTAGTTAATTGAATTTGATAATTTGGTTTGGTTTGGTCCAAACATCACCACATGATAACTCAAACCATAAACCAAATTTAAAATTCGGTTTGGTCTGAAATCAAACCAAAAACCAAATTTCAAACTTGGTTTGGTTAAAGTTTAGTTTCAGTTTAGTCTGGTTTTTGGTTTTTCCGATTCTAAACCAAATAATTTGCACCTTAGGTACATTGATGCATTTGTAAGAAGGGTATTGTAACTTTGTAAGACATTCTTGTATCATTTGGCGTAATGATGATACTATGTTCATAGGAGGGATGGAAAATGCCTTGGGTCGTACATGCATCATTAGAGGACCCCCATCCATGATTTGACTGATAGATGTAGTATGAATCCCTAAACCCATGTATGTGACTGTGAGTCGTGATGAGTGACTAAGAGGACCTGCGACATGTTTTTACCTATATGATGTTTATAAGTTTTATTATGTTTACTTTACTATGTGTTAAACGGTGATTTAATATGATATCTAATTTAAATCTAATACGAAGTTTATTTTATAAATAGTCCATATGAGTCAACCCTTTTGTATCTCAAAAGAATTTTTAATCTATCATTGTACTCTGACATGTGTCTTAAGTAATACTTTTAGTTAATGCTTAGAGGATGCTTTTAGAGATTCTTGAGAGTTTTGGAGAATTAACGACTTAGAGTTTTAGTCAATGTAATATGTTCAACTATTTTGTTTATTATTTATTGATGATTTGTTATTCGAGTTCGCATCCCAAATGACTTTAAAACAATAATAGTTTTCAATAAGAAATTGTTTTCGCTATTAAATAAAGAGTTTTACTTAATTTTTTTAAGCATAAACTATTTTTAAAAATAGCCAAATCCCGAGGATGTCACAATATATAATTATAAGTTAAAAAAACCATAGGTTTTATTAAATGTTATCAACTTCAACCATTATAAGTATTATAAATTTTCAACTTCAACTTTTAATTAGGGGTGAGCAAAAACCGAACCGAATTACCGAAATAACCGCAATTACCGAAACCGATTTACCAAAACCGATATAACAACCGCAACTGCGGTTTTAGAATCTCAAAAGCCGAACTTATTCGGTACGGTATGGTTTTAGAGGTATTTACCGCCCCGAAATTACCACACCGCACTGCATTATTTTACATGTTAATAATTATTATATATATAATATAAATATAATATATTCTATAATTTGATACAAAGCGGCAAAGGGCTGAACCGTGAAGCGGGATCCAAGAACAAAATAAAGACGAAAAAACTGAAGTTTCCTACTCATTTAAAACTTGTATCTTTGCTGCATTTTGGTCTTGTTTAATTGCTCATTGAAATCTGACTTTTATGCCATTCATTGCTAAAATACAGTAGAACTTTATTCTTTTGGCTTTTAATACACCTGATGGAATTTTGGCATTATTTTACTTGGTTGCTACTCATTCGAACGTTGTATGTTTGCTGCATTTTAGTTTGGTTTATTTCATGTTTGAAAAGTGTTAATTTAATATTTATGGGGTTCAAGAAACTGCACCAATAGCATTATACGAAGATTACCGAAACCGTACCGAATTACCGCATTACCGAACCACAATAATTACCGCAGTTTGCGGTTTTACAATTCAAATTACCGCACTTTGCGGTAACGGTGACAATATTTTACTAAAACCGCACCGTACCGCACCACGCTCATCCCTACTTTTAATATTTGTTTATGACAGCATTTCGCATCAACATTTTGATTTATTATATAAAATTTATCATTTTATAATTAATAACAATAATTTAAATAAATTTAACAAAATATATTTATTACTTTGCATTTATAGACCAAATGGGCTAGATGTATGTTGGGCCAAGACCCACAAGTTATCGTTAACAATCTGAAATCACCCTCCAGGCTCCAACTCTTTGCTAGGGTTTGTCTGAAGGGGTTTCCGATCAGGAACTAAGCAATACCGTTGCGCATGGCGAAACCAGGCCGTGGTCGTCCGGCTGCACGCGCGGGGACTGGTTCAGGCTCATCTTCTCGTTCACGCTCTCGCTCCATCTCCGGCTCCTCTCGCTCAAGCTCTCGTTCCAGATCTCGCTCCAGATCCTACACTTCTTCTTCGTCTCCATCTCGCAGTGCCAGTTCTCGTAGTCGTAGTCCCCCTCCGAAGAAAAGGTTCGCGTCATCTACAGTTATTCATATCCTTTCTTATATCTAATGAATATTTAGGGTTTTGTAATGCTGAGGTTTTGGTCATTTTTTATCAGTTCCGGTGATGGACCAAGGCGAGGTCGCTCTCCACCACCTCAGTCTAAGAGGGCTTCTCCACCTCCAAGGTTGCGATGTTGATTTAATTTGTTCATTTTACTTCTTTAGAACGCCCCGTTCATGAACATGAGCCACTTTTTTGCCTTCTGTTTCGTACTCCAATTTCAAATTGGTTTGGGTTTTGCTCGTTTTGGGCGTAATCTACTGACTAGACTGAACTTTAAACACGCATTGTAAATATTCTATTCTAGGTGTACAATATAGTTTCAAATACCATATCAAATTTCCATGCTAGTAATCCTATGTTTGAGTTTGACATTGAAGTTTTTAGAAGCTGTGTCAGTCTGTTTTGAAGTTGGAGTAGCTGCATACGTATTGAAAATCTACGCACTTATTCATGTTTAAAGTTATTGCATTCGACCTCAAACCTCTTATTGATTAGTATATTATGTGGTGGTTAGTGTAAGAATTTGTCTAAATCCAGAACAAGTAGGTGTTAGTCGTTGTTATTGGTATTGTTTATTAATAAGCCTCTTTTGCTAATCTTCACATTTGGTTTCTTACAGGAAAGCATCTCCTGTACCTGAGTCACTTGTTCTTCACATTGGCCAGCTCACTAGGAATGTGAATGAAAACCATCTGAAAGAAATATTTGGTAATACATCTAATATGGTTGATTCTATTTGCTGTCAACTTTCTACTTATAATTTGTTCACTACAGCATCTTCTAAGTTTATACTTTGTTCTTTTCACAGCTTAACAAATGTTCATTTAGAAACCATCTTAGTAACTAAGCTACATTTATGCCTCTTAACTCTGTTTCTTGAAAAACATAGCAAGTCATAATTATTCACAAATCATTTGCGGCATATTACTTTCCAAAATATGATAATTTTTACTTCATGTAACCCTTAAAAATGTAACGTTTGCTATTGTCACACAATAATGTGTTCGTTGCATTATTTTCGGGACACACGTACTTTTTTGTCTTTTATAATCTATTTACATTGTCTTTTAGATATAATTAGTAGCTTTTTTTTTTATCAGTAATTAGCTCTTCAGATTTCTATTTTGGATTTATATGTTTCTTTTTGTACAACAGGAAACTTTGGTGAAGTTGTACATGTACAATTGGCTATGGATCATGTGGTAAATATATACTTTGCATCTTCATTTACTAAACACCAAGTTACTAACATTTTCTTTTTATAAATTTCAATTAATTGATAACAAGTTTTCTACTTATTTTCAGGTTAATCTTCCAAAAGGGTCCGGATATGTCGAGTTCAAGTTACGAGCTGATGCTGAAAAAGCGCAATTACACATGGACGGTGTACGTGTCATGATCATAAACATTTTCTTTCATTACATAAGTATAAATATTTATTCCTTCATTAAATTAAATTTATTTTGGTAAATATTACAGGCCCAAATCGATGGAAAAGTTGTTCAAGCAAAGTTCACTTTACCTGAAAGAAAGAAGGTTTCACCACCTCCTAAACCTTTAGCCACCGGTTCAAGAAGAGACGTTGCTAGAAACGATAATGTATCTGCTGACGTGGAAAAAGACGGACCAAGACGTGTAACAGCTGGTATGCTAGATTCAATAATTGTCTTTTAGTCCTCTTTTGTTATACAGACAGAACAGGTTGTACTGCGTTTGACATCTGGTACTGTGAGACTGATGTCAATGAGACAAAAAAGTACTGATTACTTGTCCCATGTAAAAAGGTGGGACATGGACTGACTTTATGTCATAAAACTTGCACTTTTTTTGTCCTGCCTGAAAAAAGGCAGGACAGACAAAAGCAAAAAGTTGCAGCTTTTTGTCCTGCCCCAAAAAGGTGGGACAGGGACTGTGACATGTCAATTAGACAAAAGTAGCAACTTTATGTCCCATCAAAAAAGTATTGCGACTAATGTCAATGGGACAAAAGTAAAAGGGCTAATAACGAAAAAATCACTATATTTAGCCAAAAATTCGGTTTAACCACCAAATTTTAAAAGATTCTGAAAAAACCACCAGTTTTTTGTAAAAAGTTTCATCAAAGGTCATAATGGTTAATTTTTTTTTTCTGAAAATTGGCGGTTTATTAGAACAATGAAAAATTGATGGTTAAATAAAAAATGATAAATATAGTGCTTTTTTCGTAATAATATAAGTTAAAGTGTAAATATTATCTAGGACTAATTATGAAAAAAGCATTTTATTTTGCCAAAAATTCAGTTTAACCACCAATTTTTAAGATTCGGAAAAACCCACCAATTTTTGGTAAAAAGTTTCAACAAAACCATTGTTACTGGCTTCTTCAGGTTATAATTGTCGGGTTAGATTTTTTTTTTCAAAAATTGATGGTTAAACAAGAAAAAGTGATAAAATATAACTTTTTTCGTAATTTGCCCAAAATAAAAAAGTAAAAAGTTGCACTTTTTGTTCCACCAAGAAAGGTGGGACACAGACTGACTGACATACTGTGATGTCAGTCGGACAAAAGTTTAACTTTGTCCTACCAAAAAACGGTGGGACAAAGTCTTTTGATCATTTGCGTCTTTACAAAAGACGCAAATCTTCATAATTAAAAACAATCCTAGAAATTTGTATTCAATTATTGAACTTATTAACGTATTTTGTTAACAGCATCTCCCCGCCGTAGACCTCCATCGCCATCTCGCCGGAGGTCTCCGGTAGCCAGGAGAGGATCTCCTCCTCCGCGCCGGCGCGTAGACTCTCCTCCTCGGCGACGGCCGGAATCTCCTTACCGGCGCGGTGGTTCACCGCCGCCTCGAAGGCGGCCGGCGTCACCTCCGCCTAGAAACCGCTCACCTTCTCCTCCAGCAAGACGCTATAACCGATCACCTCCTAGGTTTAATATTCTCTTATTATTATTATTATTTACTTTCCAATTAATTATATTATCATATTCTTTTATTACAAATTCCAATTGTTTTTTTTTCAATAGAGCCTCTCCTCGCCGAATGCGCGCTAGTCCAATTCGAAGGCGTTCACCGCCACCAAGACGCCGGTAATCCTAATTTTCAAGTACATTAAAGGGTTAATTACGAAAAAAGCACTATATTTTGCCAAAAGTTCGGTTTAACCACCAATTTTTAAAAGATTTGGAAAAAACCACCAATTTTTGGTAAAAAGTTTCATTGAAGCCATTATTACCGGTTTTTCCGGTCATAATGGTTGGGCTAAAACATTTTCTAAAAATTAGTGGTTTTTTCCAAATCTTTTAAAAATTCGTGGTTTATTAGAACAAATGAAAAATTGATGGGTTAACCAAAAAACGCAATGAAATATAGTTTTTTTTCGTAATTATATAAGTTAAAGTTTAAACATTATCTAGATCTAATTACGAAAACAGCACTATATTTTGCAAAAAGTTCGGTTTAACAACCATTTTTTAAACCATTATCTAGGTCTAATTACGAAAACACCACTATTTTTTGGTAAAAAGTTTCATCGAAGCCATTGTTACCGGCTTTTTCAGGTCATAATGGTCAGGTTGAAATTTTTTCCAAAACTTGGTGGTTTTATGAGAACAAAAGAAAATTTGATGGTTAAACCAGAAAAAGTGCAAAAATATAGTGTTTTTTCGTAATTTGTCCTACATTAAAGGGCTAAGATAAAATACTAATTCTTGTAGTTATATAAATTATAATTTTTTTTATGTTTTTATTTAGTTCTGGAGGACGAGCAAGGAGTCCACCACCGAGAAGATCTTCCGTGAGTCGCAGGCGTAGTCGTTCACCTATCAGAAGGCCCGTGCGTTCACGTTCGAAATCAACCTCACCAAGGAGGTAATCAGCATTTAATCATTTAATTATTATATTTATATTTATATTTATATTTATATTTATAAATAATAATCAACTCAAATTTTTATTTTTATTTTTTTTATATAATCAGGGTAAGACCACCTGTTGGCAGGCGAGGAAGGTCATCATCTTACTCAGACTCTCCAAGTCCTCCACGAAAGGTTTGACCGACTGACTCATTTACTTTAGAGTAAATTACAGTTTTAGTCCCTGTGGTTTACGTCAAATTATAGTTTTGGTCCTAGTTTTGAAAATCTTGCACTGGTGGTCCTTCTGGTTTCTAAATCTTTCACTTTTGATTCCTATGGTTTCCAAATCTTTCACTTTTGGTCCTTATGGTTTACACAAATGGTAGCAGATGGAGGGACCAAAAGTGAAAGATTTGGAAACCATAGGGACCAAAAATGAAAGCTTTGGAAGCCAGAATGACCACCTGTGCAAGATTTCAAAACTAGGACCAAAACTGTAATTTGGTGTAAACCACAGGGACCATAACTGTAATTCATATAATTTGAATATGAAGTCAAAGAGTAAATTACGGTTTTCGTCCTAGTGTTGAAAATCTTGCACCGGTGGTCCTTCTGGCTTCCAAATCTTTCATTTTTGGTCCCTATGGTTTCCAAATCTTTCACTTTTGGTCCCTTCATCTATTACTGTTTGGGTAAACTATAGGGACCAAAAGTGAAAAATTTGGGAACCATAGGGACCAAAAGTGAAAGATTTGGAAACCATAGGGACCAAAAATGAAAGATTTGGAAACCAGAAGGACCACCGGTGCAAGATTTTCAAAACTAGGACCAAAACTGTAATTTGTGGTCCTTCTGGTTTCCAAATCTTTCACTTTTGGTCCCTAGTTTCCAAAATTTTCACTTTTAGTCCCTATGTTTCCAAAATTTTCACTTTTAGTCCCTATAGTACACACAAACGGTAACAGATGGAGGGACCAAAAGTGAAACGTTTGGAAACCATAGGGACCAAAAATGAAAGATTTGGAAGCTAGAATGACCACCAGTGCAAGATTTTCAACACTAGGACCAAAACTGTAATTTGGTGTAAACCACAGGGACCAAAACTGTAATTTACTCTTTGACTTTATATTCAAATTATATATATTTTTTCCAAAATACACGAGTAAATTATTTACCGATGTTAACAGGTAACAAGGAAGGTATCAAGAAGTCGCAGTCCCAAAAGGTAAAATAATATTCGTGTTTTTTTTTTTTTTTTTCGTTTAAGTTTTTTTAGGATAAAGAAATAAATAAAGGAAAATTAATAAAAAGTTAGGACTTTTAATGATGGTGTATGTGATGTGTGGTTGTTTATGGTTTTGTAGGCCAATGAGACGAAGGAGCAGCAGCAACAGCAGTAGTAGCAGTTCACTACCACCGCCTCCACCACCTCCGCCAGGACCACCGCCACGTAGGCCGTGAGCCACCACCGTAGATGGAGGAGCGGTGATATGATGTTAGGTTGTGTTTGTTTAGTTTAAGAAAACAAGGGTGTGTGTGAGTAATTGTTCTGTTGACTTTGGTAGAAGTCGTGCATTGACGTGTAAACACATGTGTATACTTCTTGACTCTTTATTACTCTTGGGATACGTAAAGAAGATTATGCATGTCTGGTTTTTGGTCTCTCATTTTTGGGGTTGGCCACATTTTTGGGTTTGCTTTGGGATTTTAGAAATGGGGGTTTTTTATTTGTCTACATTTTAAGCCAAATCACTAAAATAACAATAAGCTTTTGTTATTTGTATATTATGGTGGAATGAAAAATACGAGTAAAATGAGTTTTTAGTGTTGTGGATCATGGATCAAATAACAAACTTCGACAAGTTGATTCCATTGGTAGTTTACTTTGTATTAAAAACTGTGAATCCTGTGTATGAGCTAAACAACTTGGATTCGGTTTAATGATAGTTATATTGAAACACTGCATGTTTTGATCTTACACATTGCGAGATATAGGGTGGTTATCGGGCTTTCTCTTTTTTGGGGGTACACCTTTTTTTTTTATTTATTTTAAACTATAATTGATAATTTTAGTCGATTATCTTGGGTATATTTGATCAAATATAAATCAAAAGCTAGTTTCTGTTTCCACAAACAATTTGAGAAGAAAATTAAGAGAATTAGGAGTTATAATGGTGGAGAATTCACCTCAAATCACATGAAGAATATTATGAGGATCATGATATTATTCTTGAGACTTTATGCATACATAACCCTCGATAAAATGAATTCGCTGAAAGAAAACACACATATTCTTTCTTTAGGTGGCACATGCCTTATGATTCCAAGCTAACTTATCAATCGAGTTTTGAAGCGAGTATTTCCTAAGCGCCACCTACATCATCAATAGGCCACCATCCAAAGTTATAAATAACAAAAATTCTTATGAGATCCTCCTTTGGTTGCATTGTCCATGCAAATGGGAACAAGGCAAGAAAGGACAAGTTTGAAGAAACGGGGAGGGCTTGTGTGTTTGTTGGTTACCAACAAGGACAAAAAGGGTATCAGCTATTTAACTTGAAAGAAAGAAAAAAAATACTTGTCTCTAGAGATGTGAGATTCATTGAAAACGTATTCCCATTCTAAGATTTAGACTTACATGATGGAATTGAAAAGACCATCAGGCAAGCTGAGTTGGCCTTCCATCGGACACCTGCCCAAGAATCCGACGACTTGGCCACTAGCAGCCGAGACATTACTAGTCATGAACCTGACAACCCCTTACCAGCCGACGCTTTGTTATAAAATATAATGACTTGATAATAATAATAGGGTTTAACATCATATAAATAGGATACAAAATGGGCTCATAGCCTAACTTAAACCCTAATGGACTAACCTAAACCCTAATGGGTATTAGGGTAACCCTAATTACTAACACCCCCCCAGAGTTTGATCGGGGGAGACGATTAAACTGAGAAAAATAAACAAAACATAAAAAAACATAATTGAAAAACAGCGACAACGGCGGTGGCAGAGCTCCAAAGATGGCGGCTAACAATGACTGCTCGTCGGAGAAGAAGAGAGGATGAGCGACGACTAGAGGTGGTTCCGTTGAAGAAGAAGAGAGAGTCGCGACAGCGATCATGGAGCCGACGACAACAAAGGAGTCTGGAGAAAGGTAGCGGGCAAAGAGAGAGGCTTCGAGCTGCGGCAGACGGAGCCAATTTCGGCTAGATCGACACTGCAGTGTTGATATAGGGAGAGAAATAAACTACTGCAAATCAGAGGCTGTCCAACAAAGAATGTCTGGAGAAGAAGAGGCCATCCAAGGAGAGGGGCCGAAGCAGACGAGGAAGTAGAAGAAACCGATGACGAAGATCTAATGGTGTCGACGACTATTATTATTTATGCGAAAAAAGAGAAAAGGGAAAAAATATTGAAGGCACCTCCCACGACTAGAAGGTCGCCGGAGGTGGAGGTCGGCGGCGGTGAGTTGTGGTCAGTAGTAGGATTTTAACCTAGAGCTCTGATACGATGTTATAATATAATGACTTGATAATAATAATGAGAGTTTAACGTCATATAAATAGGGATACAAAATGGGCTCATGGCCTAACCTAAATCCTAATGGATTAACCTAAACCCTAATGGGTATTAGGGTAACCCTAATTACTAACACATTGTGCCAAATGTCTGTAACGAAATCGGTCTAAACAAACAAATTGTTGAAAATGACACATACGAGCATTTCGATGATGATACGAACATAAACCCAATCAAACAAAAAACACAGGAGACTAAATGGGTTTTGACTCAACCAAAAAGACTAAATGACTATGAAGTTGACATGCCAACTTTCATTGACCATCCATCCCCATCTCCACATCAACGACCTCAACGATACATTCTTTATCCAACTTTGTGTCATATAAAACTTTTTACAAACACCCACAAAGCTTTCTTAGCTAGCGGCCATCACGCCGATGGACGAGCCTAAATATTTTTCCCAAGTAGTAAAAAAGCCAAGAATAGAAAGGTGCCATGAAAAAGGAAATATCAGTCCTGGAGCGATGGAACATTGACTCTAGTAAACTTGCCACTTGGAAAGAAAGTTATTGATTCCAATTGGGTATACAAGATAAAATACAAGTCGACATGAGAAGTGGAATGTTACAAAGCACAACCTGTTGCAAAAGGTTTTACTCTAGCTGAGGGATAGATTTTCACGAGACTTTTGCACTAGTCACAAAAGTTGTTACCATACGAACAATGTTGGTTGTTGCAGTAAAAAAGAACTAGACTATCCATCAATTGGATGATAATAATGCATTCTTACATGGTGACAGAAGAGGTATATATGAATATTCCTCAAGGTTTTGCCTAAAAAGGAGACACAAGTTTGTCGCCTTAAAAGGTCCTTGTATGAATTACGATAAACTTCTTCAAATTGGTACAAAAAGTTTACCATAATACTGCTTGAGATATGATTTCGTCCTAAATCGGACCACTCATTGTTTATTTATAAAAGCGAAGCCGTTTATATTTCAACCCTCGTCTACGTTGATGGCGTCATTCTCATCGGTATCAATGACCAAAAGATCACAGAAGTAAAAACATACGACACCAAGGATTTAGGACCCCTAAAGTACTTCCCCAGAATTGAGGTAGCACATATGCCAAATGGACTGGTTCTTAAAAGGAAGTACACTCTTGATATTCTAGTAGACAACGGTCTTGAAGGATGCTGCCCTAGCTCTTTCCGATAGAGCAAAATGCCCATTTTGATGTCTCCAATGAAGCTCCACTTGGCAACGCATCACCGTCTTATTGACAGACTTCTTTACTTACAAGCCACAAGGCCCGACATCACTATTGTTGTTAATACCCTTAGTCAGTTCGTGGCAAGTTTGTGGCAACTGACCGACAAGACCATTGGAACACTGCCATTCATATATTTCATTATTTTAAAAACCACTCCGGGATTAGGGTTTTCTCTACCTTCCAAAGGAAACTCGACATATTGCGATTTCATTGGTTGGGGTGTCCATTTTTTCTAAGCGGTCATGTTATTTCATCATACTTGGGGGTGCTCCCATCTCTTGGAAAACTACGAAGTAGTCTGTAGTCTCACACGTTCCTATGTTGAAGCAGAATATCGGGCTATGGCTACAACTGTTAGTGAACTTATATGGCTTGGGTGAAGCACCCTAAATGACTCCTATACTTCTCTACTACGACTCGTCATATTGCGAATAACCGTGTCTTTCATGAACGTACGGAGCATGTGGAAATAGATTGTTATTTTTTTTCAGAGAGCGAGTGGAATCTCAGGACATCAAGTCATGCTACATTGGTACGAAGGACCAAGTCGTGGATATTTTCACTAAACGTCTTGAGCCCGATCGTTTTCGATACTTGTTGAGCTAGTTAGGCGTTCGCAACCTCCACACTCCAACTTGATGGAGAGTAAAGCAATCCGTATCTCCCTCTAATTAGGACAACACTTATCCTATTTACTGTATCATGATAATGCTTATCTAGTCTTTTCCTTCGTAAATTGCTCTAATGAGCCTCAATGAATCGATGACATGGGAAGCAATTTTAATTGGTACATCAATGTCACATATTCACATAATCACATTCATCATAGTTTATCATGTTATGATATAGCACGTTTTTTTCAACCTCGCTGGCTATTGTGTGTTTTTAACTTCTTCGTTGACCATATTTTTGTATTGAGATACATATGTTTAGTGGCATATTTTAAATTATCAAAGTATAATCAATTTTTTAAACTAGTTTACATACATCAAAATTAAATATATTTAAGCTTCAATATCAATATAAAACTAATTTTTTGAAATGTCATCATACAATAATATAAAAGTCCATTAACGATGGAAGGCAGAAAAGGCTTGGCTTTGTTTCACATGAAAATGGCCTAGGAACTTCAAAGTTGAAGGATCATTTGTTATTATATGAAACTTACAAATATAATGTCGACAATGAAAATAGTAACTTTAATTTACTACCAATGATTGTAATTTAGTAAGTTACCGATGTCAATAATCATGAGATTATTAATTTATATATCAACAAGGAGTTATATATATTTTAAATTATATTACCTTATAAACTTGACAAATGATCAATATACTATATATGTTAATAGTTAATACCGAGTCACGACAAAACAAAAGTATGACTTTATTGAAGTTATTAATTAAATAAGCATTTAAACACAAATGCATACAAGAATATTCGTCGGTATTAAAAATCATAAAGTCTTACAAATTTATGTAAATATAAGATAAGGATGGCTGAATCACACAAATTTTCAAAAGAGAAAAAATACTTGTGGTCCGTGAATACAGATTTCTATGGATAACATCGCTAACCACACATACCATGCAACGCAACTCCCCCACCCCCACCCCACCCCCACCCCATGTAAATAATACGACATTTCCATCAACTCAAAACTTAAGCTTACAGAAAAAATGGCAGTGTCACTCTCCGCCACCGGAGTCCGGCAGCTACATGGCGGCACAGCATTGGCTCGCAGCGACTGGAGGCCTGTCAATTGCGACTTAATGGGGAAGAAGCTAAATTTCAGTCAAAGGGTTCAAAAGAAAAACAATGTTAAATCAAGCATACAAATGACCCTCACCACCATTGCCACAGGCGAGGCAAAGGTGAGTTTTTTCTCTTGAAAAAGTCAAAGTCAAAGTCTGAGTCGACTCGGAATCTTGACTCGGTGGACAACTTATGCAGTTGAGGGACTTGGATATGGAGAAAAGGGACCCGAGAACGGTTGTGGCGGTGATTCTTGGCGGTGGGGCGGGTACTCGTCTTTTCCCTCTGACAAAGCGCCGTGCCAAGCCTGCAGTATGGTTTTTTTGTAAAATTTTGTTGAAATTGAGGGGTTTTGAGTAAATGTGGTGGATTGATATGTGGTGGTTGTAGGTGCCGATTGGCGGAGCATATCGGCTGATTGATGTGCCGATGAGCAACTGCATCAATAGTGGGATCAACAAAGTCTACATTTTGACTCAGTTTAACTCGGCATCACTCAATAGACATTTAGCACGGGCTTATAATTTTGGTGTTACGTTTGGAGATGGCTTTGTTGAGGTACAATTGATCGGTTGTGGTTCTTATTGGGTGCGTTTGTTATATGGAGTTGGACCGGATGAGACTGGACAAACTTTCTAAGACTATTTTCTATGATGAAATGACGAGGGCATGCACATCTTTTATATGGACGAGAGATCAAGAGTGAGTCTCTATCCTATCTTTTTGGGTGGGACAAAAAATTGCAATTTTCGTCCCATTAACACCCCTATCAATGCAATGCTTGCTAAATTTATTACAAAATTGTATGTTTTGTTATATCTTGTCATGTGTAACAAATGAGGGTTCTCTCATGTCTTGTGTAACAAACGGGCCCTATGGTTGTCATAGGGGCATTCTTTGGTGAAGAGGATGAAGTGAGTATTCACGTTTTTATTTTACACAGATCACAGATCCACAAAGAGTCCATGTCAAACCTTGTTCCACCAATATGATTAAAAAAAGTTGCATTTTTTGTCCGATTAACATCGATCTTAATCTTAGTTCGGTGCACACCAAACACACACGACTAGGGGTGATCATAGTACTTGCCCGAATTGTCTGGAACAAAAAACAACAGTTACACCAGTTATTTGGACATTTGAACCACTTCTTGTACCAAAACAGAAAAGCAATGTACTTTCACCATTTTATCAATTTAGCCACTTAATATTTTAATTATTTCCAAAGATCTATATATCCATATAAACCTCCTCCTCATGAACCACATTTAAGAAATGTATTTCTGATATCATGTAAAGAAATTACAGCAGAGATATAAAGGTCTCCACACAATCCTGGTTCAAAGTACACCTTACAGGACTAAGCTTATTTTCAAACAAGCTAGATAATCATGAATATTGAAATTCCCACTTAAACCCAACATAATATTCCCCATGAGGATAATCAGAAAATCTCCCAAGTGTATGCTTAAGAGCATGCATTTTCTCATGTGCAGTCACAAACCAAAATACAGTCTTCTCTTATTATGATTGAAATGGTTCGACACAAACTTATATTAATAGAAGCACTGGTCCAACTGCCTCCATTTTCACCACCCTTTTGATCCATTGACAATTTAACTGACATTTATAAGGCACTTCTCAACTATTACTAAAATCATTATAACGGGTCTCAATTCGTAAATGCTAATCTTAGGTTAATTATCTGTTGTTCATAGATGAATGCTATGGGTTTGGTTGTTTTTTCATGTCATGCATAACAAAAGGAGCCTTATATCTCTCTCATAGGATCCCATAATAGTAACTATAGTTTTTTTAATATGAGGATGAGGGGGGGGGGGGGGGGGGGGGCATCCACGTCTTTTGGCAGACGAGAAATCGAGAGTGACTAGTTCCACCTTTTTGGGTGGTACAAAAGATTGCAATTTTTGTCCCATAGACATTGTATGCAGTCCGTATGGATTTGATAGGATTCCATGATATTAATTATGTGATTTCAGGCACTATCTGCAACACAAACTCCGGGTGAGGAAGGTAAGAGGTGGTTCCAGGGTACGGCTGATGCTGTTCGCCAGTTTCACTGGCTCTTTGAGGTACCCACAACTAAGTATTTATGTAAAAATCAAGGGCAAATTGCTAGAAATAGCAATGTAATTTTAATTTACTCTATTTTGCCAAAATACACAATGTACTTTATCTTTTACCCATAATAGCAGTATGTAATATGGAATTTGTAAGCATTTACAACTTTTGGGTTATATATTGTTATTATCACTAATGAAATGCAAGTACGTTAATATTATGGATAAAAAGGACGTTGCTCATATTGGTAGCTAGAAAAAAGTACATTGCTATTTTCTTCAATTTTCCTTGAGATCAAAATCGACTTCTATATGCACCGTGTAGGATGCAAGAAGCAAGGACATCGAAGATGTACTCATTCTATCTGGAGATCACTTGTATCGAATGGATTATATGGATTTTCTTCAGGTGAAATGTTGAAACTATTCACAAGTTTGGCGCTCTTAGAGACAAAATTATGAATCTATTAAATGTAACAAATAAATTTCGCGCAGAGTCACCGCCAAAGTGGTGCAGATATTACAATTTCCTGTGTGCCCATGGATAACAGGTTATTTCAGCTTCAAATTTAACTAAATTTAAGATGCCTACGTGTCTATTTACCAAGGATTAAATGCCAGAAATAGCAACGTACTTTCGTTGGTTTGTTTATTATAACATCTTACCTTTGCTTCTTCCTATTACATCATTCTGTTTTGATAAATCTAACCATTATAGCTTTGTTATCCAAATACAAAAAGATTTGCACTGCTATAACTCGACTTATTTTTCAGAATATAATATCACGATAAAGAATTCTCATTTTGAAAGTACAATGATCTAATTGGGTTTGTTTGTCAACTAAATTTAAGATGCCTACATTTCATTTTATTTAGAGTTAAATGCAAGAAATAACAACCTAATGTCACTGATTTGTTTATCATAGCATCATAATTCCAGTACTTATAGCAATGCCATGTAGATACAAAGGATTTGTCACTTCTATAATTTGACAGAATTTCCAAGTATAATGTCTTAATAAAAAAATAACTGGAAGTACGGTCTATAATTCGGTATATTTTTAGAAGCACAATGCTTTGATAAGAAAAAAAAGTTGACAGAAAAATGTTGTAATAGAGATAAATGAAAGTAGGATGCTATAATACACAAATAAATAAATGTACATTGCTGTTTTTTGCCTTGAACCCATTTATTTATCCCCAAAATATGCAAAACTAAAGTATAAATCACTTATGATGATGAAGAAAAAATCCCTGTTGTTATTTATACTCTAAACACGGATGTTGTTTTGGTATTTTTTTTGCAGCCGTGCCTCAGATTTTGGATTGATGAAGATTGATGGAAAAGGAAGAGTACTTTCCTTCAGTGAAAAGCCTAAAGGGAATGACTTGAAAGCCATGGTAAATGCGCTAAATGCAAGAAATATCAACATACTTTCATTTATTTGTTTCCTATAGCATCCTTCTTTCATGTCTTTCTATTACAAAATTGTATTTCCAACTTTTTTCTTATCAAGACAAAAACAAGCAGTGGAAATTGCTTTATATTTGGATGGCATTATTATAATATATAACCGCGTAAAATTTTCGAAGTCCAATCTTCCAATAGGAGGAAATGAAAGTAGGATACTATCATAAACAAAATCAATAAATGTGTTGCTATTTCTTACCATTAACCATGTGGTAAATTGGATCTAGTTTGGAATAGTGTCATATAGCCATAATATACACAACTTCTAATGTCAAAATTATGCTTCAGGCAGTAGACACAACAGTTCTTGGATTGTCTAAAGACGAGGCTGAAAAGAAACCATACATTGCTTCCATGGGAGTATATATTTTCAAGAAGGAGATCCTTCTAAATCTTCTAAGGTACATGACATATTATTCTAATACACATCATGAGGAGGAGGGCATTCACGTCTTTTGCACAGACGAGAGATTAATTGCAAAACCTGTCTCGCCTCTTTGGGTGGAACAAAAAATTGACATTTTGTCCCAAAACTCGGTCCAATTTTTTTGTCCTATAGAATCTTGCATAACATAGTCAAACAATTTACATAATAAATTAAGTAAAAGTATTTTTACAGATGGCGGTTTCCAACAGCAAATGACTTTGGATCAGAGATTATCCCTGCTTCAGCCTCCGAATATTACATAAAGGTTTGTTGAACACTTGAACTTCTTATGAATGAATAAAGCGTATTTTTTATGCACAAAAATCTTAAATACAGTTTGTGACAAATGAAGGTGCAAAAAATCTCATTTGCAGGCATTTTTGTTTAATGATTACTGGGAGGACATTGGTACAATCAGATCATTCTTTGAAGCAAATCTTGCCCTTACAGAACATGTGAGTTGTATTCCTACTTTTGTTGTGCTTTCAGCTTGTGTTATTTTATTCATACAGAAAGTTGTAAGGAGGTAGATTTAAAAACCCTGTATAACTCACAATATCAAACAACTACGAATGCATAAAGTAAAGGTTTAATGCAACGATATCAACATATATTTGTTGGTTTGTTTATTATATCATCTTCCTTTCATTTATTCCTATTACAACATTGTACTCTCAAAAATCTACCCAATTAACAGGAGTGACATCCAAATATAAAACACATTTTACTGCTGTAAATCGCTTTTTTTAGAGATAAATTTTCAATGAGAAAAAAAAATTGAAAGTACAATGCTATGATTGAGCATATGTTTCAAAGTACAATGACTTGATGACAAGAAAATTAAAAGTATAATGCTGTAACCGGATAAATGAAAGTACGATGCTATAACACAAATATAATTGGAAGTACATTGCTATTTCTTGTATGCGAGGGTTATATTTAATTATTTTTTGCATCTGATTTTGAGTTACAGCCATCGCGGTTTAGCTTCTATGATGCAGCAAAGCCAATGTACACGTCTAGGAGAAATCTGCCACCATCAAATGTTGACAATTGCAAGGTCAATTATAAATATTATTCAGAATTCTTCTTATGGCTTGAATATTTGGTATCATTTGTGACAATATTTCTAGACTAAATATTAAAAGTTTCTCTAAATTTATACTTTATGCGCAAGAATAGTTTGTATCTATATAGCCAAGAAATCAGACTTCCTAAAGTAGCAACTAAAGTTGAACATTAAACAGACCGATGAACTTCATCTCTAGTTCTGTTAATTAATTTTAATGGTGACCATATAAAGGGCATACAAGTCTTTTTCCATGTCCTAATCCTCTTCTTTGACTTTTATACAGATTGTTGACTCAATCATATCACATGGTAGTTTCTTAACCAATAGCTTCATTGAGCATAGTGTTGTTGGTATCCGATCCAGAATCAATTCTAATGTTCACTTAAAGGTGTGTTCTACATTCAAATTAGTTCTTTTAACCTATAAATTTATCTTCACTGTTCAAGACTTTAAGTGACTTTCTGATTTTTTTCATCTTTCATTATAAAGACTAGAAACCATTATTTGTATGCATTAATGAATGCAGGACACTGTGATGCTTGGTGCTGATTATTACGAGACAGATGCTGAAATTACATCATTGTTGGCCGAAGGCCGTGTTCCTGTTGGAATAGGAGAAAATACAAAGATCACGTACAAACTCTAAACTCTTGATATTTTATCTGTGCAAAAGACGTAAATGCCCTCATAAAAAATAGCCTTGGAAAGCATGTGAAGTGACAGTTGTCTGTCACGTGTAACAAATGCAGCCTTAAGTCACTTGGTAAATGTTTTTTAATACTTTTCTTGATAATGACTTGTTAATGTTAAAATTTCCAGAGGATGCATTATTGACAAAAATGCTAGAATTGGAAAGAATGTAGTCATTGCAAATTCAGAGGTGGGTCCGTTGAATAATTCGATTATTGTTTAATTGTAAATAAAAGGGTGTGAATTGATGAAATTTTTGTTTTTGGAATTATAGGGAATACAGGAGGCGGATAGATCTTCAGAAGGGTTTTACATTCGATCGGGCATTACAATTCTATTAAAGAATTCAACAATTAAGGATGGATTAGTGATATAATTCATTTTGTTTTTTGTTATTCTGTTTGAGGATGAAAATGGAGAATCTTGAAATTTGAACATTTTATGCAGAGAAAGAATCAACAGGCTGCCAGCCTCTGTAAATGTGAATACACTGCAATGTTCAATTTTATAAAATAATGAAATTTTGGTTCAATGGTGTAAAATATCTATGGGAATTTGGCTCTTCTTTTAGATATGTTACAAAGAAATTGAGTTTTATCTTTTTAAATATGAAACAATAAAATCCAACAACTGTTGGAATTGTGGACCATAATCGATTACATCACCACTTTTTAAATTTTCTATGGGAAAATAGGTAATGTATATTTGTTTTTCCAAAAAGAAAATGTAGGAAGTTACCAAAGGCAACAATGACTCTTATATAAATGCTCGTTAATTCCATTTGATAACGAATGTAAGCCGGTTTATTTTAGAAATAACAACGTACTTTCATCTGTTTGTTTATTATGACATCTTACTTTCATTTCTTCTTATTACAGCAACATTATTTGAAAAATCTACTCATTTATAGAAATGTCATCTAATTACAAAGCAAACTTCAGCTGCTATAACTGGATAAATATTTCAAAGAATAATACGATAATATGAAAAAGTTTGAACTTACAATGCTATAAACGGGTAGCTTTTTCAAAGTACAATGTTGTAACAGAAATAAATGAAAGTAAGAAGCTATAATACACAAATAAATGGAAGTACATTGCTATTTCTTGCATTTATCCCATATATATTTGTTTCATAAGTTTTACATTGCATTCCAGCGAGATTGTAGTTGATAAAAAAAGTATATTGTCCAAATAAGATAAAAACCGAAAGTACAAAGCTATAATGAGGTAGGTTTTTCAAAGTTTAATGCTTTGGTAAGAAATAAATGTAGAGAATATGCTGAGCGCCTAGTTGGTAAAAAAAAAAAGACACACAACACATCATAAGGAGACTATATTTTTATTAGGAAGCACAACCAATTAATACAAGAAAGCTAAAAAACAGTGACAACTTGAGCAGTTCAATTCTAAAAATCCTTCTGTTGACGGAATATGCCTCCCACAAACAGCAAATTATAGAACTGTTAATATTGACAAGGTTAAGTTCTTCATATTCCTATCATGACAATACAAATGAAAAGAACAATATAAATGGACCTGCTGATTCTTGTGTTATATATTTACGAGAAATGGCAAAATCCAAGTTTTAAAGCAGCATAAGTATTTTACATGCTTTTCAATCTGACTTATAGTTTCTTGATATTCAAATGACTATTATACCCTTGAAATCCCTCATAGGATAACGTTCTGTTTACTTTGGGTTCATAGATAATTCCATCCGAGTAATTACATGAGCAGGACTAGCTTCACAACCATAATTTAGATACTTAAAACCAGGCCTCTGACTTTTAAAGACAAATTGTGACTTTTCTAGGAAACAAGGGTTCATTTCAAAGTTATGAACGATTCCAATTTCACTGAAGATTAAGACAACGTACAATTCTATTAACAAAATGAAAAGTGACCTGCGTAAGATATCATCAGTCACTCGACATATTTTGAAGCGTCAATTGTTGATCAGCAACGAAATGGCCGCCTTCTTCGTGTGTTGATAGAGAGGAAGAACATGTGATTGGGGAAATTGAAATGGGTATTAAGTTATTCAAAGTTTGTGTGGAAGAGGGTCGGTTAGATGTGAGCAGAAGCGTAGGATATGGTATGTAAGGGTGCGTTGCAGCAGCATTTCAGTGGAAGAACAGACCATTACGGACGACGGCGTAACAAACTATGCCCGTGTACATGGCAGAGGCCCGATTTTATACCAATATTTTATATTATACGGTGGGATAAGTTCAAACGAGCTAAAAAAAATAGGTAATCTAAAAACTTATTTTATGAATTTTCTTTTATATAATATTTTTTTAAAATAATTTAGATTTTTATAATTATGCGATTTAGAAATTAAAATAAATTAAAAAAATCAATTTTTTTATATGCATAGTCTTATACATATAAAAAATGATTTTTTTAATATTTAAATCGCAGCCTTTATCGTATGTATAAACGTTTTGTTTTGAAAAAAACTTATATACATATATGCATGTACATTTGAATATACATACACATAATAAATATAAAAAAGTTGATTTTTTTAAAAGCCTTAATCGCACATATATAAAAATTTGGGTATAACTTTATTTGAAAACTATTGTGTAAAAAAAAATTCCTAAATTCTCTCATTTATTTAGGTTCTTTCTATAACTCAACCCTATATTGGAACAACCTAACTTTAATTTTGAAATGACAAAAAAATTGTGTAAATAGACCACCATAAATATTTATTTAAAATGGATAATGACCTGATAGTGTAATGAACTTTTAAAAATTTTCATATTTGGTCATTAAACTTAATTTTGTACTTAATTTACCCATGAACTTTTTAAAAGTCTCCATATTTAGTCACTTATGTTTTTTTGTACACACATGACCATTAAACTTATCTTTTTGTACACATATGGCCAATAACATAATTGTCATATTTATGAAAAAAAACATAAGTGACTAAATGTGTGCATGAGACAAAGTTCATTACTCTTACAACGTATTATCCCTATTTAAAATCATCTTGTTATAGTATATAAAACATATTTTTTTTTATCAAAACACATATGTTCTAGTCTATTCCTAAACCACATCATTTTTTCATACTGACAACGCCTAGTAATATCAAGTATTTTAGTCGTTGTTAGACTGTATTTTTGGTGAATTTATATCATAGTATACCGGTGTTTCTCACCTTTTTGTGTTAGTGCTTGTGTGCAAGAATATGTTAAAAACAGGGACCAAATGCCGACAAATGGAAGAAGTTTTGAGGATAAGGCCAATTCAGTCGAATTCATACGCGCGCCGCGGGAAAGAAGACATGCATGTCGCGCCACGTCAACGATGAGGCAGTGAAGAGAGATTCAAATAGCGAAAAAACGGGGATAAGGCAATACGCACGACGCGGTTCTAAGCCTTGCGCGTCGCGGATTCTTAAATTTCACAAGTATAAATAGAGGTCATTAGGTCGAAATCAGCAGGCAAGGAACGACCCCTAAGATGGACTTAAAGCTTCTTTGACTCTAGGATTCTGGATTCAACAACATCTTTTGGTATTTCTTATGTTTTCATTTACAATTCATTATTAGTTTAGTTTATTTAGCTTCTAGCCTAGTGTTTCTGGATTGTTCAAACCAGTAGCTTTGGTCTAGGGTTATTTATTTTCGGATTTCAGTACATTGGATCTTCTGTTTTTGGTTTTAATACAAGTAATCATTCGGTTTATGGTTTTACTGCACTTTTTAGTATTTATTGTGTTTGGATGTGTTTTGAATGTAATTGGTTTGTGTGTTTGCTTATGGATTCTGAGCTTTGTTTCTGATTTCAGTAAGTAATCTTAAGTTAGAACTTGGTTTCATTTAGTCTAGTTTATGTTTGATTTGGATTTCTGCATTGGTTTTGGAATTGTCTTTTTAGTGTGTCTTTGGAAGAGTAGTACTAGTCCCTCTGGCTGTAGCGTGACACTACAGTTCGTAAGCTATCGTCCTATCTTGACCACCAAACTCCCGTGGACCGACCCTTACGACCGCTATACTAGTGTGTGTGAGGTTTATTTTCTTATTTTTGACCGCATAACGACCGCTGCGCGTGTCAAATTTTGGCGCCGTTGCCGGGGAGTTGTGAGCTTAGGATAAGACGATCTGTAGGGTTGTTTTTTTGATTTTGATGTTCAATTTTAGTCTTTTGATTTCTGGTATGTGTACGTCCTCATAATAGGCGATTACATATACCCGGATAGTATGAGTATTATGAAAATCCGGCCGACAACTATTACGAGGATGATTGCAACAATGGATCAGTCGATAACAATGGATGGCGGACCGAGGAGTCATCTCAACCTGAAAATTCTACAATTTAGGCCCAAATCTTGGAACTCATGGTTAATACCTACCAAATGCAGAAGGATCAGGCCGATGCTCTTGTAAGATTGCAAAGTTCTTTAGATCAGTTGGATGAAAATAGGAAATGTCTGCCACCGTTGCTAGAACCCGAGGCGAGTGATTTTTATACTCATGATAATGTGTGTGAACCTGCATCACCTAAACATGTGATGGAAGGACATGCACCTTGGGAAAGTCAAGAGACCACTGAGAGGGTTGAAAATGTTGTTGAGGAAGAGGTTGTAGGTGACAATGCTACCCCTGACTCAACAGCTTTTGATGTTTTTGAAAATATTAATAATGTTGATCTGGTGATGAGTGAATCTATACCATCACCAGACAATTTGGTCAAAGAGGAAGTTGAAGAGGGGGCTGTAAGTGACAGTACAGACCCCAGCCCAACAATTCACGAAATTGTTGAAATTGCCGATGCTTTTGAAGGAGGGGGTGTAGATGACACTATTACCCCCGACCCAACAGTTTTTGAAAATTTTGAAAGTAAAGATCTGGTGATGAGTGAATCTGTACCATCACCAGATAAAACCAGTCGCTCACTCTTGGTACCGATCCACCTGTTGGACGATGATCAAGAAGATGATGACGACGAGGTGGTCTTTGAAAACAATAAACATGATTTCTTTGGCACTCATGACCCATTCATGAATGGAAAATTAATTAGATGTAATTAATACCATCGATGAGGACATATGGAAGCATCCCGATATGTTGACTTCCGATCCCATTCGGTTGGAAAATCTTTATTGGTACTGTAAGCCAAAATTGCAAACTGAAGATAGCACGCGAGACGCAATGTAACGCCAAGACACTCTTTTATGGTAATATAATAAAAAAGGGTAAATTGGTCATTTTACCTTAGAAGGGTAATTTGGTCTTTTGGACAGAAAAGAATTTGGTTTGAAATAATATTTTGAGTTTTGGACTTAAAATGTTATAAAAACTGAAATTTGGTCGTTTTACCACAAAAGGGTATTTTGGTCATTTGACCATGTGAAGGACCAATTGTGTAAAAATATGCTCCTTGTGGCAAAAGTATAAGAAATGAAAGTTTTATTGTGATAAAACTTGATATTAGTGCCAAAAGTTCAAGAAATGGAACTTAGGGACTAAATTTGCAAATATTGGAAGTATAAATAGGAGAGTTGACTCTCCTATTGTGGCTGTCCATTTTTCAGCTTACGGGAAGGATTTTTGGGTGCGATTTCTGGAAGATCATTGAAGCTTGAAGCAAGAACTTGAATCAATTGTTGGAAGATGGTGATTTCCAAGCAAATAAGGTAAGTAGATTGCCTTTTTAGTCAAGTTCTTGAAGAAGTTTTAAATGGATTTGATAAAAACTGAAATCTGCAAATTTCAGTTATGATTATGTGGTTTGAATGGTTTAATACTTCCAATAAGCCATGCTAAAAGGACTTAATTCAAGAAAATGGAAGTAGATTGCTATTATTGATGAATTTGAAGTTTTGGGGTTTTTGGAACTAAGAACCCTAATTCTTCCTTGATTGATTGAGTGGGTTTTAATGGTTGAAAACCTTGTCTTAATAGAAGGTTTTAGCCTAGGAACAAACCCTATACGATTAAGAACTGGATTAAGGACTTAATAGGCCAAAACTGCGTGCTACAGTGCACAAATCGCGACTGATCAGGAGCTCTACCCAGGCGCAGGGCGCAGTGCGCCCAGGATCAGGGCGGGGTGCGCCCAGGCGCAGTGCGCCTGATACCTGGCGAAGTGCGCCCACCAGACAGGGACTTTAAAACGCTAACTTTTGTTTGGCTTGTCCGATTTAGCTCAAACTTGAACCATATGCTTGTTATGGTCTGAAAAGTTTGGGAAAATTTTTATATTGAGTTTCCGACCCCTCGGGGGCACTGTAGATCGATACGAATACCTCGGTGAATAGTGAAATTCATAAAAAGTTAGTAAACGGAAAGTTTATTAACTAGGCATTGCTTATAATGATATTGTATTGAACTCTATTGTATTAGAGTTAATTGGAATGGTCATTAACCTATAATCATTTTGAAAATAAATGGAATTATAGGTACGGGACAAAACTCTACGGATTTCGTTGGAAAGCAAGGAATAACAAACGCTAGTTGTAGCAAACCTTCAGGTGAGTAATCTCACTGTTATCCGGTGTAATGTTTGTTAAAAGAGCAGCTGCAGGTGGAAATGATTTTGGGGACAAATTTTGACAGAGTATATGATTTGATATACGATAAGACCAGATAAGTCGTGAGTCTGTTATAGACAAGAACGGAACTGTGAGTCAATATATCTATGTAAACTGTTATATAGACAACAGCGGGCTAACCCGTGAGTCTAGGCAACAGCGGGCTAACCCGTGAGCCACATTTTATTCTAATGAGTTAAATTATATAGACAACAACGGGCTAACCCGTGAGTCTAGGCAACAGCGGGCTAACCCGTGAGCCAAGGCAACAGCGGGCTAACCCGTGAGCCATATTTGATTTTGATACAAGCTGTTAATAGATGGTGCGGCCACTTGTGGCTATGATATTGGATGCTATATCCAACTGATGCGGCCTATACGGCTATGATATTATTACAGGTACATAGTGCGGCCTTTTGACTATGATATCGGGTTATTGAACCCAACTGGTGCGGCCTGCGGGCTATGAATTATATATATTGATAATGTTTTGGTGCAGCTTATATAGCTATGATACAGGGTGCGGCTTAAATAGCCATGAAATACGATGCGGTCAATTATGACCAAGAAATATGGGACATAAATGTATGCAAATAACAACCCGTAAGACTATGAGATAGGATGGGCAATCCTAAGACATATACGGTTAGCCAGAACGGCTAGGAGTTTGGAACCGATATCCAGACAGAGATATACGGTTAATAGATTTATCATATATAGGAAATTAAATATGAATGTATTATTATACGTGTTATTTGCAGATACGATTACTCACTGAGCTTTGTAGCTCATACCGTTTGTTAAATGTCCCTGTAGGTTAGCATAACCCTGGTAAGGGTAAGGATAAAGTCCGTGACTCAAGAAGTGGACTGGTAGATGCTGTCAGTAGCAGCCCGGCTTTAAAGGAGATTTGGTATTTTATACTCTCCTTGATACGCTTGTACCCGTTTTTATTAAAATATACCCCTTTGTTTATGGTTTTAAGCACTGAAACCTTTGTTAAAAATGAAAAATTTTCAGGGGTGTTTTTGTTTTAAAAGCCGGGTGTTACACGCAAGCAAAATGAGATCTGCAAAACAATTACTAGGAGCGGCACTGGGCACGCTCCACGTCAAGCCGGTGATTTTGAAAAGACACCGAAGGAAGGATCGAGCTTGGAGGTTTAAAGCTACTTCTAGGCATTTGCGCGAAATAATCAGGAAACGGCGACCGGGCAGCAGCAGGAGAACCGGCAAACCATTCAACCCAGGAAAGTTGGAAGAACATTGGGTCAACAAAGGGACGGCGGCGACTGAAAATCAACAAAGGAAGATGGCGTACGATCCACCGTAGCTGCAGAAGCACGTCTGGCTGAAGACGTTAAACTTAGCGCTTGTTGGGAGGCAACCCATCTTAAATATGTTAGGTATAGTGTTTTTAGGAGTAATTAGGAAGGCACAATCATCGTCATTGCAGGTACTCGCGATACGAGGCAAGTGTGGGGTAAAACGAAGCACTTTGAAAAAGATGGGGTCCACGACGTGGCATGGAGTAAGGCGCGACGCAGGTTCGCAATATAACCCGATGCGCAGGGGTTAAATTGGACACGCGCGACGTAGATTACATCTACGCGCGTCATAGAATTTGATCAGACGGAAACCGCCTTTATAAGGTACGTCTCCCTCATCGCACCACACATAAACACATACGACGCGCAGAGACAGAGCACCCTTGACGTGCACGCAGAGGTCGTCATGCGGTCAAAAATAAGAAATAACCTAACATACACTAGTATAGTGGAGTCAGGGTCGATCCACAGGAGCTACGTGGTTAGCCTAGATGAGAGATTACCAACTAATAGTGTCACGGCTATAGTCGGAGGAATTAATTTCTATCTTTCTTCCTGGAAACAATATTCAAATACCCAAGCCAAGCTTAGCTATGTCCAAATAACCTAGTTACTTTCTGAACTCAGAAGTACATCTCTGGATCAGAAGCAATTGAAGGCATCCAAACTAGCAAAACCAAGCAAAGCATAAACTAGCTAATAACTACAGTTCTATGGGACAGTTAAGAGCTAAGGTTTAATGCCTAACCTAACCAAGTTAGCTACTGTTTTCAGCAAAGGAAAACAGTCCCAACCAAGTCACAAACAATTTCAATCACAATCAAACAACCAAACAACAAACTAACATCCAAAACACCGAAAAGTCAATATTAACATTAACCGAATGATTGCATTTATCAAAACCAATATCCAAACATCAAAATCAGTAGCTAAACACTACTAAAAACAGAACCCTAAGCTGGAGATCAATGGTTGTCACACCCAAAGATTCAACTCAAGCTTACAAATGTTTAACTAAAATGAAATAAAATCTAAAACATGAAAAATACCAAATTATAGCTTCTGAAATGGATTCCTCGAGTCAAAGAGCTTCTAGGTCGATGTTTACACCAAGTCTTTGCTAGGGTTTTCGGCCGAAAATGCCTCTATTTATAGTTGCAAATTTCCCGTGACCGCGCCGCGCAAATGTGAAATCCGCGGCGCGCGTACTTATCCGTTCCCCGTTTTTTCGTCATTTAAATGTGTTCCACCGCCTTACATCCGCGTCGCGCAGGAGGTAAATCCGCGGCGCGCGTGCGTCTTCTCTTGATTTTGCATTCTTTCCATACTTTTTCCTTTTTGTACACTTTTAGTCCCTGTTTCTGTTCTTTTTCTCCAGACAAGTCCTGACACGAAAAGTGAGAATACCCATGCATATTTGATATAATTTTACCAAGAACAGGGCTCAACAACGCCTAAAATACTTGATATCACTAGGCGTTGTCAACCCTCGATCACTTGATTTTTCATGCTTTCTCACATTCTAGTATATCCACTACTACTGTATGTCTTATGGAACTCGTTATTTCATGTTATTACGTGTATTTTGAGTGTGAAATCGATTGAAATAGTGAAAACTAGAAAACTTAGAAAATCGGCAATGCTGGCCCGTAGGGTGTTTCATTTGCAAAATCCGCACCCTAGGGGGGCTAGTCGATAGTTAGGCTACCTTGTAGATGCTTGGATTGAGTTAAAACAGGTGAATTCGTGGAAAATTTTGGGATTTTTCGCACCGGATGTACGGCGCGACGCGTCGTGTTCTTGAGCCGCGTCGCGCGTGTCTGTGCGAGGTGAAGGGACTGATTTTGCAAAATATTTCGTGTGACTTTTGTGCAGATGGCATTCAGGGAGGATCACCTATTTCTCCGATTTCCACAAATGTTGGATGATACGCCACGTTACGAGGCTCGACTCGAGGAGCTTAGTTCACGACCAGTCCTTACTGCCATTTAGTTGGATCGAGCGATACTGACTCAGGCAGGGCTCTGGGCCGAGCTTGAGCCCTTCATTCATCGTACCTGGACTGATGGGGAGCATACATTTACTTGCCAGGGCTGGGATAGGCTCATGGCTACTGCTGAGGATGTGGTGTACAAGGAGCTCGTGCTCGAGTTCCTTTCGACTTGCCGATACACGCCGACTTCAGACGAGCCACGAGCCCAGATGGTCCGATTTAGGCTAGGGGAGAGAGCCGGGAGTGCAACCTCCGCAAGTTTGGCAGACGCACAGGGATTTATACGGAGCAGGAGGTGAGGAGCCGTCATTTTATAGCCTTCCTCCGTGCTTGCATCAGGGGACAGCCTTAGAAGGAGGCCAACGCAGTTATTTGGGTATCGATGTCCAATGTTATGTTCGAGGCCGGGTCAGCCAAGAAGAGCCAGCTCCGTGACCCACTCTATCGGTTGATGCACCGTATCATATCCACTTCTGTCATGCAGAAGAAAGGATGTGAGAAGGTGTCTGGGGAGGCCATGACCTACATGTGGGTCCTCTCTGATGTCAGCAGCCTCAACCTGCCTTACGCACTGGCGGTTTCATTGACGACCCGGGCAGCGGGCATATTTGACAGCAGCCCTATGACTGGTGGACACTTTATCACTCGCCTGGCCCAATCATACAGTATCTTGACAGCTGAGGTCATGGCGAGCATGACAGCGACACCAACCTGCAGGACATCGATCCGATACCTGGAGAACATGAGGCTTATTCACCAGCCGCGGGCGGGTGTTATTTTGCGGATGCCGACGGAGGCGGCAGAGGGCCCACAGGCAGAGGAGGAGGAGCCACCTTTGTGCTGACAGCGACGGAGAGTCGATGCGCCTGTTCAGCCACCACCACCCCCACAGCCTGTAAACGTGCAGGCTGCCCTGAGGGATTTGGATCGGAGGATATCACATATCGAGGCTCACGATCGTTGGATAGCAGAGACACAGAGACTGATCATGCTCCAGCTGCGTATCGATGATATTCTACCCTACCCTGCCCGAGATCACGACGACGAGGCTGGTCCTTCTGGGACCAGGCACGATGATTGATGTATTTTTCTTTTGATCCTTTTGAAAACATTGTAAAAAACTTATCATTATCGTTTGTATTTTACTTTTATATGTTCTTGTTGTATTTAATTTGTTTGTGAGTGTTGCATGTGAATACCAAATGGGGAATCATCTGAGGAGTTGTTTCATGCAAGTGTAGGGTCATTGTACCCCTACACTTGCCATTTCACCCATGTGTTTACTGTTGCGCCACAACTCCTGGAAATCTGAATCGTGAGATGTTCGCGTTTTGTATCCTGTGACAATCAAGTTCCATCAAGCAGTCAATCGTCTAAGGGGTAACTCTTTCTCCCTAGTTTTTGAAATAATTTTATGTACAACGGGGACGTTGTACTGTTTTAAGTGTGGGGTGCGGACGGTCGAAAGAGTGTTTTTGAAATTTTTGCGGGAAATGAGTAATTTTCAAAATTTTTAGCAATTTTTCAAAATTTTTAATAGATTGTAATTTTGAAACGAATAGTTTGTGAATGTTATAGTATTAGTATTTTTCAAGAAATACTGTTTAGTTGTTATCATGCTATTTGTGTAGTCAAATAAGTTGAGTTTTAGGAGTTAGAAGATTGGAGTACTTTAAGTTTGGAATTTAAGAGGAAACTGTCAATCAGTGGCCTTTGTTGTTCGAACCGGTAGGTCTAAAATAGGTGGCGGCCTCGAAGAGGCACTTATGCACCTTACCACCTAAGATCGTCTGGTCTGGGATGACATTTCTGAAAGCTCGTTACACGGACAACATCGAAAGTCATGGACAATTTTTTAACGGCCTTTACAATCTGAATGAGTACGTACACTTTATTGTGAACAGAAAATAACTATTTCTTGTATGCGAGGGTTATATTTAATTACTTTTTGCATCTGATTTTGAGTTACAGCCATCGCGGTTTAGCTTCTATGATGCAGCAAAGCCAATGTATACCTCTAGGAGAAATCTGCCACCATCAAATGTTGACAATTGCAAGGTCAGTAGAAAATATTATTCAGAATTCTTCTTATGGCTTGAATATTTTGTATCATTTTAGAGAATATTTTTAGACTAAATATCAAAAGTTGCTCTAAATTTATACTTTATGTACAAGAATAGTTTGTATCTATATAGCAAAGAAATCAGACTTCCTAAAGTAGCAACTAAAGTTGAACATTAAACAGACTGAATGACTTCATTTATATTTCTACTAATGAATTTTAATGGTGAAAATATAAAGGGCATGCACGTCATTTTGGATGTCCTAATCCTCTTCTTTGACACTGTTTTACAGATGTTGACTCAATCATATCACATGGTAGTTTCCTAACCAATAGCTTCATTGAGGATAGTGTTGTTGGCATTCGATCCAGAATCAATTCTAATGTTCACTTAAAGGTGTGTTCTACATTCAAATTAGTTCTGTTAACCTATAAATTTATCTTCACTGTTTAAGACTTTAAGTGACTTTGTGATTTTTTCATCTTTCGTTATAAAGACTAGAAACCATTATTTCTATGCATTAATGAATGCAGGACATTGTGATGCTTGGTGCTGATTATTATGAGACAGATGCTGAAATTACATCATTGTTGGCTGAAGGCCGTGTTCCTGTTGGAATAGGAGAAAATACAAAGATCACGTACAAACTCTAAACTCTTGATCTTTTCTTTGTGCAAAAGACGTAAATGCCCTCATAAAAAATAGCATTGGGAAGCATGTGAAGTGACAGTTATCTGTCACGTGTAACAAATGCGGCCTTAAGTCACTAGGTAAATGTTTTTTTAATACTTTCCTTGATAATGATAAAATTTCCAGAGGATGCATTATTGACAAAAATGCTAGAATCGGAAAGAATGTAGTCATTGCAAATTCGGAGGTGGGTTAGTTGAATAATTCGGTTATTGTTTAATAGAAAATAAAAGGGTGTGAATTGATGAAATTTGTGTTTTTGGAATTATAGGGATTACAGGAGGCGGATAGATCTTCAGAAGGGTTTTACATTCGATCGGGCATTACAATTCTATTAAAGAATTCAACAATTAAGGATGGATTAGTGATATAATTCATTTTGTTTTTTTATTATGTTTGAGGATGAAAATGGAGAATCTTGAAATTTGAACATTTTATGCAGAGAAAGAATCAACAGGCTGGTATCATTGCCACGCGTCTGTAAATGTGAATGCACTGCAATGTTCAATTTTAAAAAATAATGAAATTTTGGTTCAATGATGTAAAAACTCTATGGGAATTTGGCTCTTCTTTTAGACATGTTACAAAGGAATTGAGTTTTATCTTTCTAAATATGAAACAATAAAATCCAACAACTGTTGGAATTGTGGACCATAATCAATTACATCACTACTTTTTAAATTTGCTATGGGAAAATAGGTAATGTATATTTGTTTTCCAAAAAGAAAATGTAGGAAGTTACCAAAGGCGACAATGACTGTTATATAAATGCTCGTTAATTCCATTTGATAACGAATCTAAACCGGTTTATTTTAGAAATAACAACGTACTGTCATCTCTGTTTGTTTATTATGACATCTTACTTTCATTTCTTTTTATTACAGCAACATAATTTGAAAATTTTACTCATTTATAGAAATGTCATCTAAATACAAAGCAAACTTCAACTGCTATAACTGGATAAATATTTCAAAGAATAATATCCTAATATGAAAAAGTTTGAACTTTCAATGCTCTAAATGGGTAGCTTTTTCAGATTACAACGTTGTAACAGAAATAAATGATAGTAAGATGCTATAATACACAAATAAATGGAAGTACATTGCTATTTCTTGCATTTAGCCCATATATTTGTTTCATAACTTCTGTTTTACATTGCATTCTGCGAGATTGTAGTTGGTAAAAAAAGTATATTGCCCAAATAAGATAAAAACCGAAAGTACAAAGCTATAGTTAGGTATTTTTTTTCAAAGTTTAATGCCTTAGTAAGAAATAAATTTAGACAATATGCCGAGCTAAAAAAAAAGACATACAACACATCATAAGGAGATTGTATTTTTATTAGGAAGCATAACCAATTAATACAAGAAAGCTAAAAAACAGTAAAAACTTGAGGAGTTAAATTCTATTAATCCTTCTGTTAACGGAATATGCCTCCCACAAACAGCAAATTATTGAACTGTTAATAATTGACAAGGTTAAGTTCTTCATATTCCTATCATGCCTGTTGTAAAAATACGACGGATCCGAATTGACTTTAGACAATATTAGCTCAATGCGGAATAGGATCAAAATTATCAAACGGTAATAATCACAACGAAAATACGAATAAAGTAAATAAAATAGAGACACGAGGATTTACGTGGAAAACCCAAATCGGGAAAAACCACGGACGGAGGAAGCCGAGAACCAATTCACTATATTTTGCGGTGTTTACAAAATGTTTGAAGAATATAAAAAATACAAAGAGTTTATAAAACTCTTATGTATTTACAAGAAGAGAAGATTGGAAGAGATGTTGAGATGTTTTGGGGTGGTTTGTATGAATGATTTCTAACCTATTTATATAAATTTCTACATGCCACTTAAGGAAAAAATGGCTTATTAAAAAAAGAAATTCTACATGCCAAGGTTGAGAAATTAGCTCATATGTTGAAACTTCCCTGCATGCCACATCTTTGAATAATATTTGTTGAATTTGGAAGGCATATTCCACAATCTCCACCTTGACTTCAAAATAGAACAAAACTTGTATACCCATTTGCTAAAGCCAACATCTCTTCAAACTCCAAAACTCCACAAGAAACTGGAATCACCATATAGAGAAAAATTGATCCTGAAAAATGAAATACTTCCTCCACCACGAGCCTAATCAGGCTCAACTGCGATCAGAAATACCCATTAAGTCCAAACATAGTTTGAACTTGGCTATTGGAAGACTTTTAGTGAACATATTAGCGGGATTATAATATGTATCGATCTTTTCTATGACGCAATCACCTTTTTCAATGATATCACGCACAAAATGATAACGAATATCAATGTGCTTTGTACGGTCATGAAACATCTGATCTTTACTCAAGAAGATAGCACTTTGATTATCACAGAATACTGTGGTAACCTTTATTCTATCATCGAGTTCTCTAAAAAATCCCTTCAACCAAATATCTTCCTTAACTGCTTCTGTAATCGCCATGTATTCTGCCTCTGTAGAAGACAGTGCAACTGTAGGCTGTAACTGGGCTTTCCAACTAATAGCACAATCGTTCAGTATAAACACATACCCTGTAATGGATCTTCGTTTATCCAAGTCTTTGCCAAAATTTGAATCAACATATCCAACCACCCAGTGTTAGATTGTCCATAGCGTAGACACATAGAAGACGTACCACGTAGATAACATAAGATCCACTGTACTGCTTTCCAGTGTTCTCTTCCCGGGTTCGCCATATATCTACTAACCATGCTAACTGCATAAGCCAAATCAGGGCGTGTGCAGATCATAGCATACATCAAAGATCCAACAGCACTAGAGTATGGTACGCGTGCCATATACTCCATATCAGTCTCAGTAGTAGGACTTAAAGCGGATGATAACTTGAAATGAGCTGCAAAAGGTGTGTTGACAGGCTTTGCTTCATGCATATTAAAACGTCTTAGGACTTTCTCAATATAACCTTTTTGAGAAAGATGCAAGATCCTAGACTTCTTGTCACGAAAAATTTCCATACCTAAAATTTTCTTGACAGCTCCTAAGTCCTTCATTTCAAAATCAGCTTTCAACTGGTTTTTTAACTTCTGAATCTCCTTCATATCTTTTGCTGCAATCAACATGTCATCCACGTACAAGAGTAAGTAGATCTTTGAACCATCGTCACCTTTCTTGAAATAAACGCAGCTATCATAGGTGCACCTGCTGAATTTGTGACTGGTTATGAAAGAATCGAACCTCTTGTACCATTGTCTAGGAGACTGCTTGAGGCCATAGAGAGATTTCTTCAGTTTACATACGTAGTCCTCCTTGCCAGGAACTAGAAAACCTTCAAGTTGTTACATGAAAATCTCTTCCTCAAGCTCACCATTTAGGAAAGCTGTAGTAACATCTAGTTGCTCCAACTCATAATCATTTGAAGCAACTAACCCCAACAATGCACGAATAGAAGTATGTTTGACTACTGGGGAATAGATGTCAGTATAGTCAACGCCTGGAATTTGACTGTAACCTTTAGCTACCAACCGAGCTTTATATCTTGGTTTCTCATTCGGGTTAACAGGTTCTTTGAGCTTGTAGACCCACTTGCATTTAACTGGCCTTTTCCCTTTTGGAATAGGAACTAAATCCCAAGTACCATTTCTTTGCAAGGATTCCATCTCATTATGCATAGCAATCATCCAATCACTTGAGTCTTTAGATTTGATAGCCTCATCATAATTTAGAGGCTCCGTTTCCGACTCAATATCATTAGCAACAATAAAAGCATAAGCAACAAGTTCAGCTTCAGCATACCTCTTTGGAAGAACAATTTGTCTTCTCGGCCTATCTCTTGCAATGCTTCGAGTAGTAGCTTGTGGTTGTGAAATTGTTGTATCTTCAACAACGACATGCTCATTTGGCGAGGAAGACCCTTGTTTCTCAATTGGACTTGGAATGGTGACAGGTGAAGTAGGAAACTCCACCTCCATTTGAGCTTTCTCTTCATTGGCATTTGATGATGCGACTGTATCTTTTGTAGAGTCTGAAGTTTGATGAATCATAGCAGACTCGTCAAAAGTAACATCTCTTGAGATGATGATTTTATTTAGATCATTGCTCCATAACTTGTAACCTTTAACTCCTAGATTATAACCAAGAAAGACACATTTAAGTGCTCTCGGTTCTAACTTCCCATTGTCAACTCGTGCATAAGCTGGACATCTGAAAGGTTTCGGATGTCTATAATCGGCAGGTTTCCTGGACCATAACTCATACGGAGTTTTCTTTTCGATTGCTCGTGACGGTGATTAGTTGATAACATAGCAAGCAGTAGAAGCAGCCTCCGCCCAAAAGGACTTTGGCAATTTGGAATTTGAAAGCATACATCGGACCTTCTCCATAATGGTGCGATTCATCCTTTCGGCTACACCATTTTGTTGAGGCGTATGGACTACCGTGCGATGTCGAGTAATGCCTTCCTTTCGGCAATAGGCATTAAACTCTTCTGAGCAAAACTCTAGTCCATTATCCGTACGAAGATACTTTACCACCAATCCTGATTGCTTTTCAACCTGAACTTTCCAGTCTCTGAAGGTAGAGAAAACGTCTCCCTTATGTTTTAAGAAGAAACACCACACCTTCCTGGAGAAATCATCAATGATAGTGAGCATATAGTTAGCTCCACCTTTAGAAGCAACTCGAGCTGGTCCCTACAAATCCGAGTGGACATAGTCGAGTGGTCCTTTCGTTGTATGTATACCACTTGCAAACCTCACTCGTTTTGCCTTGCCATATACACAGTCTTCACAGAACTCCAAATCAACAATCTTTTGTTGACCAAGTAAACCTCTTCGACTCAATTCTGACATGCCTTGAAAACTCATATGGCCGAGTCAAAGGTGCCAAAGACGGGACTGATCTGGATCAGAAAGAGATTTTGAAACAACAGCAGCATCACTCGAAATTGTTTGCCCGTCAAGAAAGTAGAGGTCTGAGGTTTTTCAACTGGCTCTTAATTTGTCGGAACCATCTTTGAACACCCTGAGAACTCCCCCTTTACCGGCAAACTCGTATCCCTTTTTATCAAAGGAACTGAGAGATAACAAGTTTCTTCTGAGGTCAGGGACATATCTAATATCCCCAATGGTTCGGATAACGCCATCAAACATACGGATTCTGACTGAACCATGTCCAAGAACTGGACATGTAGTATTGTTACCCATCAACACATAGCCCTGGTTAACCTTTTCAAATGTGTAAAACCAACTTTTGTTGTGACACATATGAAAGGTACAACCAGAGTCGAGTATCCAATCACCAGTGGAATCCAGTTTATTTGAATAAACTGTCAAGAGTTCTCCAATACATTCGACCTCTGCTACATCGGCTTCACCCGAAGTGCTAGCTTGTTTACTATTTGCTGTCGCCTTCTCTTTTTCTTTATTCTTCAACTTGAAACATTCTTCAAGCACATGTCCCTTCTTGTGACAATAGTTGCAAAACTTTCGTTTGCCTTTAGATTTGGATCTGGTTCATTTGGAAGATTGAGAAGTTCTACTTCTCTCTGTTGTTCTTCCTCTGACATTCAAACCTTCGGCTTTAGCATCACTTGATCCACCACCAGTAATATGCTTCATCTTCTCTTTAGAATCCAAAGCTGTAAAGACTTCATCTAAAACAAGAGTGTCACGGCTGTAGATGATCGTATCACGAAAATGGCTATAGGATTCGGGCAACGATGACAACAAAAATAAAGCCAAGTCTTCATCTTCATACTGAACATCCATATTCTCCAAGTTATTTATTAACTCTTTGAATGTGGACAAATGTTCAGCTAATGAGCCTCCTTCAATCATTTTGAGATTGAACAACCGTTGCTTTAGATGCAACTTGTTTGGTAAGCTCTTTGTCATCAATAACTGCTCCAACTTCAGCCACAAAGCAGCCGCCGACGTTTCTTTTAGAACATCTTGTAAAACATCGTTTGACAAGTGCAAGCGAATTTGAGATAAAGCCTTCAGATCTTTCATCTCCTTTTCTTCTTCGGTCTATGTATTGGACATCCTTTCGAAGCCCAAGAGCGCATTGTGTAAATCCATCTGAATGAGAATATCTCTCATCTTTACTTGCCACAGCGGAAATCGGGTATTCCGATCCAGCAGCGGAATATCGTATTTAACCGAAAACATGATTTATTACTTGATAAAATGATCCCAACAAGCTAATATCAAAACCGGACGCTCTGATACCAATTGTTGTAAAAATACGACGGATCCAAATTGACTTTAGACAATATTAGCTAAATGCGGAATAGGATCAAAATTATCAAACGGTAATAGTCACAACGAAAATACGAATAAAGTAAATAAAATAGAGACACGGGGATTTACGTGGAAAACCCAAATCGGGAAAAACCACGGGCGGAGGAAGCCGAGAACCAATTCACTATATTTTGTGGTGTTTACAAAATGTTTGAAGAATATAAAAAATACAAAGAGTTTATAAAACTCTTATGTATTTACAAGAAGAGAAGATTGGAAGAGATGTTGAGATGTTTTGGGGTGGTTTGTATGAATGATTTCTAACCTATTTATACTAAATTTCTACATGCCACTTAAGGAAAAAATGGCTTATTAAAAAAAGAAATTCTACATGCCAAGGTTGAGAAATTAGTTCATATGTTGAAACTTTCCTGCATGCCACATCTTTGAATAATATTTGTTGAATTTGGAAGGCACATTCCACAATGACAATACAAATGAAAAGAACAATATAAATGGACCTGGTGATTCTAGTGTAATATAGTTATGAGAAATGCCAAACTCCATGTTTTAAAGCAGCGTAATTATTTTAAAGGTTATCCTAGTTTTTCCTATTTAAAGTAACTGTTTACATCTTGATTCACTATTAGAATAGTACTTTCTTTTGATTGTAAAATAGGTCAACTCACTAGCATCCTCATGTATCTTTTTATCCAAAACGTTACTTACTATCAAGTCAATTTACCTTAACATATAGTGAAGACCTATGTGTAGTAACAAAAGTCTTCGCTTGTAGTTGAAATACTTAAACACAAATTTGTCAATGCTAAACTTAGGATAATGTTTTGTTTACTTTGGGTTAATAGATAATGCCATGGGCTACATGCTTTATTTGAGTTATAGTGTTCGAACTCAAAGGCCAAAATGCTCCCACCTGGCCACCTCCACTGAAATATAAAACTCGACTCTTTCAGATTTTTCTTTTGCGTTTAGTTCAGTTGTTGCCATTTTCGTTTTCATGTTAATTTAATTTGTCACATGAGCAGGACTAGCTTCAAAACCATGATTTAGATGCAAGGGTTCATTTTGATGTTATGTGCTATTCCAATTTAACCGAAGATCAAGAAGACGTACAATTCTGTTAACAAGATGAATACTATGAATGACAAGTCACCCGCGTAAGATATCATCAGGCACTCGACCTTGGCAATGGCAGGTATTTTGAAGCATCAATTGTTGATCAGCAGCAGATGGCCGCCTTCTTCGTGTGTTGATAGAGAGGAAGAAGATGTGTTTGGGGAAATTGAAATGCGTATTAAGTTATTCAAAGTTCGTATGGAACAGCGTCGGACAGATGTGAGGAGAAGTGTACGATAGTATGGGTGCGTTTGTTATGGGAAAAGGAGAACTCCCATCCCCGTCCCTGATTCTACTATCCCATCGCCATCCCCAACCCCATCCCTACGGCGACGGGTGGGGGGAATCAAATCCCTTATGAATTTTGGGCATCCTCGGCCCGTCCCCTATCCATCCCCCATTTTTTAATAACTTAAATTTGGATCACTTTTATAAAAGAGAAATTATATTTATTCTTATTTTTTGTTCCTACTCATCTTCCTACTAATGTGAAATTATGATAAGTGTCATATTTAATAAAAGGGAAAATAACCTATAAAGGTAACCAAGTTTGGTTTCTGTTCAAAAAAGACCATTGAAGTTTCGTTTGTTCAAAAAAGACCAGTAAAGTATTACATAAGTACACGTTATACCCTCGAAATTACATTGATGTTCACAATCCACCATTGGGGTCACCGGCTCTAGCCGGTTAATCTTGATATCCCCGGTTACTAAAATCAATCATCCATAATTTATAATTACGTGGCTTTATGAAGCACATTACGTGGAATCAAAACCATTAAGCCTCAGATTTAATTTTTTTTATCCTCAACACTCCCGATTGAAGCACATCGAAGCGTATTTTCCCCTGTGTTGTGTTGTGTTGTGTTGTGTTGTGTTGTGTTGTGTTGTGTTGTGTTGTGTTGTGTTGTGTTGTGTTGTGTTGTGTTGTGTTGTGTTGTGTTGTGTTGTGTTGAAGTTCGAAGGTCTGTGAAGTGGTTCAGCAAATTGAAAAAGTCGGAGGTAAGTTTGGGTTTGATCGGTGTATGTTTAGATTCAATTTTGCAATTCCGATAGCTTCAATTCATCTTGCAAGTCCGATAGCTTCAATTCATCTTTGATTCCTTTTCCGTCTTAATCACATAAACACCCTATATAAGTAGGAAATCTTACATTTATTTTCTAAATCAGTTACCAATGTGTAGGAACAAACCCTAAATTTTCGAGAAGGGTTCCCACACTCTCACCTGTTCGCATTGTCAAATAACCCTTCAATTTAGATTGGTGGGTACCACAGTTGGAGATCTTCGACATAATTATTTTCCAATTGATTTCTTCCAAGCCGTTTTACTGGAAAGAGTTCTTCCAACCTGTTGGGCTGTTAGCGTTTGCCCCAAATACGTATCATGATGTAAATGTACCCATTACATGGACTAGTCCTGCATGTAAAAAAAGATTGCCAACTAAGCACTATATATGCCAAGTAAGCTAGTTATTAGCCAAGTCAGCAAGTTTACTGTTAGAGCCGGTAACCCCAATGGTGGGTTGTGAACATGAGTGTAATTTCAATGGTTTAACATGTACTTATATAATACTTCATTGGTCTTTTTTGAACAAACGAAAGTTCAATGGTCTTTTTTGAACAGAAACCAAACTTGGTTACCCTTTTAGGTTATTTTTTTTAATAAAAATAATAATATTTTAGGACACATGTCACAATTTAATATGGGTAGAAACATGAGTAGGAACAAAAGGTAGAAATAAATACAATTTATTCTTTTAAAAACATACTTAGAATTTAAGTCGTTTTCTTTAAATCGGAAGAAATTAAACTTAATCCTAAGAAAAATTGATCGTCGCTTTTAATATATATAAGAACTAGGTTAGAAACCCGTGTAATACACGGGTTGATTAAAAATATATAAAATAATATGAAAAATATCAATATTGCAGATGATAAAATTGTCATTTGTGAATTTTGTTTATCTTAAAAGTACGATGCTACTATTGAAAATTATTGCAAAGTTGAATGCTAAAATCAATATTTTCTTTTCCAGAAAAATGTCTCATAAATGAGCTTTAACGTCAAAGAAATATATTTTTTTTTCAGATTATCTAAAAAGATTTGAAAAAAAGTTCATTTTACAAGGGTTGATTAAAAAATATATAAAATAATATGAAAAATATCAATATTGCAGATGATAAAATTGTCATTTGTGAATTTTGTTTATTTTAAAAGTACGATGCTACTATTGAAAATTATTGCAAAGTTGAATGCTAAAATCAATATTTTCTTTTCCAGAAAAATGTCTCATAAATGAGCTTTAACGTCAAAGAAATATATTTTTTTTCAGATTATCTAAAAAGATTTGAAAAAAAGTTCATTTTTTCAAAGTACTATCCCATTAATGAACTTTTTTTGCAAAGTTGAATGTTAATTTTTCCAGAAAAATATCCTATAAACGAACTTTAATGTAAAAAAAATGAAACTTTTTCAGATTATCTAAAAAGGTTTCGAAAAAAGTCATTTTTTAAAAGTATGATGCTATTCATGAACTTTTTTGCAAAGTTCAATGCTAAAACCGATATCGTTTTCCGGAAAAATTTCCTATAAAAGTTTCGTTTTAAGCGATTTGCCCTTCAAGGAGGTATTAGACTAACCTTCATCACATGAAGTACAACTCATGAATGCAAAAAATACAAAAATCAAACATTCAAGTACAGTTAAAAAATTATTTAAGATATATTTTTATAATGCAATGTTATAACAGAAAGAAACCAAAGTATGTTGTTATAATAAACAAAACAATAAGAATATATTTCTTATTTCTTTGCAAGGACTTTATTCCGTGGCAATAGCATCGGCATTGCCCTTCTTCACTCACGCGATATTGTTGGATCGGGCTTTCGCCCAGAATGCACAACCCCCGTGGGCATTCATTCCTATGTCGGGGCCGGGGACCGATTCACTCTGCGTAGATTGACTGAACGCCGAAAACCTTCCACTGGCAGGCGATCGTGTTTATATATTTCTTATTTCTTGCATTCATCCGTTTAATATTTGCACAATTAAAAAATAATAACTTCGGCTTCTAAATTCACAAGTTTCACCCACCAAGCTTTAATTTCCAATTTCATGGTTTTCACCTGATAGCTAAAAAACCTGTGTTCACTTTTCCATCCATAACTTCAGCTCTCAATCTTTGATATCGCTGAATTAAAGAAAAAAGAAAAAGAAATCATATTTGTGTAAATGATCAAAGAACATGCGATAATCCAAATAGGATAAAAACAACCATACTCCTTATCTCGTATTATCACACATCTAAAGTTCTTAAGGACACGAAAGATGTAATTGAGAATATGGGTTTCAAGCTTTTTGACTAAATATTTTAGCTCATTATCAAGCTTCTTTTAGGCGTAATTCTTGCAACTTCAACATACATTTATAAATTTGCGCTGACTTAATATTATATTATGCAGATTCCAATTAAAGTTCGCCAAGCCTCCAATGCGCCATTCTCGCATGTATCTGATCATATACGTGTTTTAGAAACATGAAATTCGATGTATGGATTCAATTATTGTCGTATTGGCCTAAATTGATCAAAACTGGAACTGAGAATTAGTAAGTAAATTATGCAAAAGACCTTTTAGACCAGTATGACTACCTATAATCGAATCCATATGCAAAACACATGGAACTTTCACAGGTTCATCTTAACCAAAACCATAATAAGATCAGTGGGACATATGTCTGATATGCATGAAGGTAGCATTCATTATCTGAATTGCGCATTTCATGAATAAAGGCATCATTCCATCATAAGTACACAAATAACAGAACATCTGATCACTTAGGACTACATGTAATTTCTCATTAGATCTAATCGAAAACTCATTAATTCATGGCTGCACAAAAGAGCCCCAATACATAAAAGTAATACCTTAAAAGGGATGCAACCGACATTGACGCAAGTAGTGCCACGCTTCTCAATACAAGTAGTTTTGAGCCCTAGTTGAGCAGCCTTAATTGCTACCACATATCCACCGGGACCGCCGCCGATGACGACGAAATCGTTCTCATCAGATCCCAACGCGAATCCTCTAGAGAACATAGATGAAAGAGAAAAGGAATACCTGAGTGTATATGAGGAGAACCAAACAGAGTTACGGATAATGAATTCAAATATTGAGCGATTCAAGTTACCAAAAAGAAAATCCTTGAATGTTCCTGGACTTCCAATTTTTACCTTATTATGGAATTACACTTTGAAAAAGATTTCCTAATTAGAGCAACGTACTTCCATAAAATTTCTTATTATAGCAGGGAATATGGTTTTGTGTTTGGATAAACATTGCTATAAATGCAGGATTTTCAAAGTACAATGCTACAATAGGAGAAAATGTATGTAGGATGTTATAATAAACAAATTCTTAATTTCTTACATTTAACACAAATTATAATATATAAAAAAATATAAATTAAAGTAATCAACAGCTTGTATATAAAAAAGATGATACCAATCAGAGCTACATACCATACCAGGATTAAAATCAAAATTCTAGTTCCTAATTGGTAAGAGACATTACCAGATCAAAATTCCAGTCCCCATACTTGGTTGCTAATTCTTGCAGAGCAATCAAAGTTTACTGCTCTTGTCTTGAGACTTCAAGCAACCATCAAAGAAAATTACACAAAAGTATATAAAATGATAATAAATGCATATTAAAGTATAAGAAAATTACACAAAAGTATATAAGCTGATACCAAATGCAAATGTATATACCTTATTAGTAGAATTTAAATGTAGAAACTGGAGAAACGTAAACCTTGGATTCTTGTTACCCTTTAATTTTTTCATCACCTGATAATTTTGGTTTTTCATGCTTAAATTATAACATATACAAATGGAATTTGACCATAAATTCAGAAGAAGCTTAATTTAGACAAAGAAGGTCAGACCTGGGTATATTTTTGTGAAGATCGTACCTGCTATTGATTGCAAAAATAATACCAGAAAACAATTAGGGAAGAAATGGGCACACTCTAAATATAAATTAATACCAACAACATTGAGATATTGATTGTCAATTGACTGTTAGCAGATGCGAAATCGAAATCCACTTAATATCAGACTTAGGATCATTAAAAGCGGAGGACAAAGTTTCTGGCACATATTATAGTTGAATAGCGATTTTGAATAACTTGAAGCCATCGGAGCCCTAATTTTTCAAGATCGTTTTGAGCCTTAATTATCAACACAACCAGGCTGTAGGGAGGAGAGAGAGACGACATAAAGCTCCAAATTCCCTCGGGGGGAAATCGTCTCGAATTTAAATATTTGTTGGAAAGCGATTCTCTAAAAGTATATAAGCATTGAAAAATTTGAGTGGGATGAAACTAATAAATCTGGATTTGTTTTGCTGATTTTTAGCTTTGCCTCCTGATTATTAGCATTTTTTGTTTTCAGATTGGGGAAAAAAATTTCATATTTATCAATTATGAGTAACACGCATTCAATTTCCAAATTGAATTGCTAAAAACTTATTCAGATTCCAAATCGAATTACTACACAGAAAAAAATCAAATAGAAAATAATTAAAAAGCTTACCGACAGTCCATCCTACCAGAAACGTAGGTATTTCATTCATGGAGAGAGATATCAAATTGATAACCAATTTGACTTCTAAAATTCAAATTTAGAAGCAGTGAGAGAGAGAGAGAAACATCAAATTGAAGACACAGATTTGGATATCAAAGTCAGCAAGAGTATAAATAAAGATATATGAAACATGAGGAGTTCAAATTGATGTTTGACCTTTATTGAAGAAGCGACAATGGTTCGTACAATTGGTGAGGCTAGCAGCGACATTCGTTGGTGTGAGAAGTGAGCTTAGCAGCCAACAGCGGTAGCGGTTGTGGGTTTTCAAATCAATCACCGGCGATGGAGGATTTGTGGGCATGTAGAAGGACCGATGGTGGGATTCCCAACTCATGGATAATCGAATAATCAGAGAAATGGGTGTTGACGGTGACGGTGAGAAACGCTGACGAACATAGGTCAATCGGAGATTTGAATTGTTAAAGTGAAGACAATCGGAGAAATGGGTGTTGACGGTGACGGAGAGAAACTGAGATGAACATAGGTCAATCGGAGATTGTTAAAGTGATGAAAATAAGTAAATAAGATTATTTTAAATTATTATTGTCCAAATATAACTTTTAACTTAAATAAAATTAAGAGGATACGTGGAGGATGTAGAAGATGGTTTAAAAAATGAACACGTGGCATATTTTATTTTCATTTATTGTATAGAAGATAATAACTTCTCATTAATATGCAAAGAATTATATATATTGGTGTCCTTCACTTTTAAGTGAATAAAGTATTATATCACTACCAATTACTAAACTGCAACCTATATGAGTTAATATAACAATATAAAATAAAATCATATGAGGTTTTCATCGCAATTTGCATTAAGACAGACTCACAAATTTCTTTTCCACAAATATGATATCAAGCTATTTTTAGGGACCAACAAATAAAAAAGGTTTAAACATTAAAGTGACTAGCAAACAAAAATGGTTTATCACAAACTTTAATCGGTAAATGGTAACTTACGGTATTGGACTTTTGCTAGATCTCAAATATGTAGTTACGTGTATAATATGTTATGCTTAGTCGACAAAAAATAAAATGGGGATGGGGTGGGTTGGAGAATACGATACCCGACCCCAGCCCCTACCATGTTTTTAGCCATACGGGGATCCCTAACCTATACTCGAGGCACGGTTTTACGGGGAATACCCGCCCCCGATTGGGGCAGGTAAACCGGATTCCCCTATGTGTCGGGCCAAATTTCCATGCCTAGGAGGGTCGATTATGGACAACAGCATGAAAAACTATGTCCGGTGTACACTTGGGTTGTGCAAAAAAACCGGAAAACCAAAGAACCGAGCCGAACCAGCCAATCCGAAACAGAAAAAACCGAAACCGAAAAAAACAAAAACCGAAAAAACCCGAAACTGAACATAACCGGGTACCTACGGCTTGGATATCTAGATATCCGCGGATATCCGAACCGAACTGACATATATTTTATTAATATTATTGTATTATATATTATATATTATATTAATGATTTGGTGCTTCTTTTTTGTTTGTCAAAATAATTTCAAGATGTTTTTGTGTTGTCAACAAAAGGGAGTTTCTTCAGAGCCAACGACGAGATTTAAATCTTTTCAACTTGATAATTTAAAATGAAAATGACTGGGTGAAGTTCTATAGGGAATGAAACACCATGTGTTTATGCATTGAGATGTCAATATGACGTTGTTAATTCGACGATACTGATATAAGTGTTGGGTGTTGAAATCTGTTTTGTGTTGAATGATGACTATTGTTCTAGCAATTCTATATGGGTTTAACAATCACACACGAGTAATATAAAGCAAATAGATGAACAAGGTGAATTGGATAACATGTGCCGAATGCTTAATTATAACTTTAGGGTTTTACAATGGTGTATTACAATCTCACATTCTACACGGTATGGTATCACTGATATTTATACTAGTTCAGTGATATGCATAATACAACCTTTTACAAAGAATATCCTATCAGTGTACTACCCAATAGGATAAGAGATTCATGCACCACGTATTGTACTATACGCGTGCACACAAAAGGTTGACAAGCTGTGAAGTCTTTGGATCCTCTTTGCATCACACTTCGGAGTCTTCAGACTTCGGGGTCTTCTATTTCTTTATTACTTCGGAGGTTTGGGCAGGAGGACTTCGGATGGTTGGGCACTTCAACAAAAATAGGCTCAACAATCTCCCCCTTTGTGTGAAGTGTATCCGAAGCCTATCTTTGTTGCCGGTAGTGCTTCTTGTAGGCCTGCTTCAGAGTGTGCCTCACTGTCAACCACCAGTTAAGGTGTTCCCTCACTTTATTTTTCTCTTGCCAGTTATTTACGAAGCAGTTATTGACCAGGGGAAGAACTTGTTTGATTGACTCCGAAGGGAAACGGCCCATGAAGTCAATATCAAAGAATTTAGTCACCATGGTTTCATTGTCATGGGACAATCCTTTGAATACCACACCCCAGGGCTTGTCAACAATCTGCCCAACCTTCAAGTGTTCAAAGTTTTCTATTGTGGTTGGTGGAGGTGCAAGAGATTGATTGAAGAGTTCAGCCACAGTAATATCAAACCTGGCCACTCTTAGAAGATAGTTTCTGAAGAAGGAGGAGATGTGAGTTTTGGCTGATGCGATGACCCCCATATCTTCGCACTTATTGCCTGCTGAGAACTTCAGGATATCAAGAAGAGTTATGAAGTCCGAAGGATTCATAATCGGGAAATCAGCAATGGTGAACTTCGACTCTTCTTCATTTATACCCCGAAGTACAAAAAAGTTTAGGTTCTGAAAACCTACATACTCCTCTCCTCTCTTGATGTAAATTATTTTCATTATTTTCTTCTCACTCCATACATAGTTCGGAGCTTGCATGAACTTTGCATGGAATGCAATCTTTCTTGTCTTGTATTCCGGCAGCTTCTCTTTTGGTACATTCCTTTCAAATTGCAGAAAGGCGAATGTCTTTGGATTGTAGGGGAGATCTAGCTGCTGGTTTTTGATATCCTTTGTTTCAAGGCTTTTAAGTGGAAGCCTGTTGTTAACATGAAAGTCAGTGAAACCGATGGCCTTGATTAGCTCCTCGATACATGTCTGGTTTTCAATGGCGATCCTGTTTATTTCGAGGATATTCCTGTACTCCTCATCCGTTTCCCGATTGACTTGCTCCATGTGAGGAGCAATCCAGAATTCTTTCACCAAAGGCCACGAACTGGAACCACCTGCTTCAGTTGTCATTGTGGTTCCGAAGATGGGGCCAGCCTTGGAGGGAATTGGAGGAATAAAGGGTGGTCTACCCAATATTGTTGATTGTTGTTCGGTTGTTGTTGTTGTTGTTGTTGTTGTTACCAGGACTTCGGAGGTTGCAGTTTCTCCAGCTTGAGACCCAGGGGCTTCGGCTTCTCCCCCTTGTGAAGGATGTACATTGTGTTCACCGTGAGCAGTTAGCTGGGGTCTCCCTTTTTCGGCCTGAGATCTATCTATCTTCATGGAGAGATTGATCATATGTTGAAGTGTGTTCTTCAACTTAGTGACCACATCGGTAATGATGGCCTGGTTGGTGGTTCGGAGCTCCTTGGCAAACGTAGCCACTGCAGAAGATGACAATTCCGCAGTGAGCTCTTCCACACGTTTGTGGGCATCAGATAGGTGTTTGGCAAACCCTGTCTGGTATTAAGAGTTGAAGGACTCAGTTGATGTCCTAAGATCATGCAACTCCTTGGTCACTTCGGAGTTAGATAACTCCATTTTTCTCACCAGCTCCTCAATTTGTTTATCATTTTGCTCCTTAAGGAGCCGGTGCTTCTCATTCATCTGCTCAACCGCTGTGTTGAGCTTCCCTTCAATGGCCTTCTGGATTTATATTTGCTTCTCCAGAACACGTTTTTCTGACGCCTTGACCAATTCTTCCATTTTCCCGGTCAAGGATTTTGGGACCTCAGTAATCAGGTCCTCAACACTAGCTTCAGGCTTCTTTGAGGGATCGAAGCCAGTGTTGGTTTGCAGCAGGACATCCAATTTTCGGTTGAGGATTTTATATTGTTTCCCTAAGATGAAGTCTATATCATCCAGACTCTTATCATCGTTTTCTTCAATGGTGATAGGTGCCATGTGAAAGGCAGCCATGGCCTCTTCGGTGGATGGCGGTTGTGAAAAAATGTTGGCTTCAAAGTCGAAGTCATCTTGGAATGGATAACCCGGCAGTGATGTATCCACACCAGTTGTGGAAATGTTTAAAAATGGATCCGAAGCAGATGAAATCGTTGGTGTTTCGATGGAGGTGGATTTTGGTGGTGGAGGAGGTGGCACTTCGGATGAAGGTGTTTGGATTGTTGTTGTTTGTTGGCACTTGTGGGAGGAGGTGGTGGAGCTGTTGTTGTATGAGGAGGTGAAGGTGGTCTGGTTGTTTTAGGTGGTGATTGTGGTTCAGTGGTATTTGGTGGAGTGGGTGGTCTTGTTTCATGAATTGGTGAGGATTGGTGTTCTTCTTCTTTTTCTGGGATGGCTTCGGGGTTTTTCTCAGACTCCGAAGCCTCATCCCTGATGGCCAATTTCATTGATCTCTTCGGTTGTTTCCTCTTCAGAGTGGTTTGCTCCGAAGCCTTTCTCTTTTTCTCGATTTTCTTTGGACCACTTGGTCCACCAGTTGTTTTCTTCTTGCCCTGAGCCTTTGTTTGGGCCTTTGTTGCTGCAGTCTCTATCCCTTCCTGAGTAACATCACGTACAGGGTATGGAATAATAAGAGTATTCCTGTATGTGTTTACCTCATTGCACTCCATGGGCACTTTGGAGAGCATAGCCTGAGGAATTTGGGCACAGAAGGTTGCCGGTTCTTCATCTAGGGCAGGAATTGCGATTGGAGTGAATTTCATCTCAGCAAGTGAGGGATCAGGAACATACCCTGCTTGCTGGTAGTGGCATGTACAACAATCGCCCAGAATCTGGGATTTGCAATTTCTGTTCCCTTCAAGCTATGGTTTATGTGGGAACAGAAATCAGCCCAGAGAATCGATACGAAATCTACTTTAACATCATAGTAGATTCCATAGAGAAGACCTTGGAAGGCAACGCTTGCTGAGTCCAAGCCTGAGGTCCTTCCAGATAGACATCTAAGGAAGATGCTGAAGAAGTACCTCCAGAGATTAGGGAGTTGATTTTTCTTAAAAGTGCTAATCTTTTCAAGCAGGGGTTCATACCCCATCTGGTTGAACATGACGACCAGTTGATCAGCAGACGGGACCACCATTTCCTTCGAGTTGTAGACTGGAAGATGAAGAGCTTCAGCAAACTTCTCCTTGGTCAGTTGTATCTTCTTGGTCTTGACCTTGGAGTCGACAGCCTCATAAAACACAGATTTGACTTGGTTGTTGGAGTCAAATAGAGCATTTGATGCGTAGTGTGCCCTGTGAACCAGAGTCGCAGGGATAGAGGGTGTGCAGGTTAAAGCATAACCGAGAACAGACCTTTTCAGATATTCCACCACTGCATCAATCAGTTGAGGGTAAAGCTTTAGATCGTTGCAGAGAACCAGATTAGCGGACTGGTTCTTGAGTACAGGGATGGAGATTGCTTCAGTTGTTTGAGATGATGCTTCGGCCATTGTTGAAGTGTTGAGGAAGACGAGTGAACTTGGGGTTTTTGAGAGAATTTTGCAGAGGAGTTTTGAGAGTAATGATCGCGTAAAGAGATGAACAGTTGGGTCGTGAGGTATATATAGTATTCGTGGTCCCAAGGCCATTTAATGCGCATGAGAAATGGTCCACTAACAGTAAGACACATTAGCACCCCGCCGTTCCACTTTTCCTGCAAAACGTAACCGTACGTCTGTCAGTCATCATTATTTGAAATTGAACCGCCATATTCACACTATCTTCTTGTTAGGATTTGCCACGATTGTCTCAGTGACAGCTGTGTAACAACGGTTATTAAATTCAAAAGAATGTTTGTCTCTGAGACAATCATAAATGTGGAAATCAATTTAGCAATAAATTGACTTCAGTTCTTTGAAGAAAATTTTGACCGTTATAAGTGCTCATCGGAGTGAAGTCATACAGTTATGATTAACTCCGAAGGGTGTTATTTTCACTTCGGTGGATAACATGTGTTAGTGAAGTCTTTGTTAGAACACCGAAGTTCATTGGTTTTCTCTAAATTTTCTTTGAAGTTTTGGTTTTACTTTTGAGTGATGCAATATGACTTTTATCCTTAACTTCCCGGACTATTATGAAAAGATGATTTAACAAGTTAATGTTCAAAATCATTCGAATCATGTTGAAAGTCCATTTTTCATTTCAAAGGTTGTTTGATTCAATATCAGTCATGAATGTATAAGTCTACTCACCCCATCACTAACTTGATTTCACATTTTGCAACAAGGTTTGAATTGTGCTTTTGTGTTTCAAATTTTTCATACACAATAATGGTAACATTCTATGCATTTGAAATTTAAAGAACTTTTCATTCTTGAATTCAACATCAGAAGTGTTTTTATAAGTTGGATTGTTTTTGGATGACCCTTTTTGAAAAATCTATTCCCTTTCATCAATTGAAGTGTTTGGATACTAAGCTCTGATGACAAGCCTTTGAGCTTCGTACACCACTCCAACTTTATCATTTAAGATAGACTACTTGAAATGTTCATATTCTCTACAAAGTACTCGACTATGTTATATGAGCTCTCTGTATCGTTATTTAAAACAGATGAATACGCCTTTGAGTGCTGATTTCTCTTTCTTTTTGCACTCCCTGATTATCTTTTTGTTTTGCTTGTTGTCTTTGAGTCTTTTGACAAATTTGTTTTCTGTTTATCTTTTGATGATTTTCAATTTTCATTTTTATCTTTCAATTTTGGATTTCCTTATTCGAAGATGCAAAATTTTCACCATCTAGTTTCTTTCTTGGTGTTTTTTTTGTTTTATACATTCCATGAGTGTAAAAAGCTTCTTTTAGTTCAATTTTGTACCATTAATGAAAAAATTTTAAATTAGCTTATCAGACAATGTTGGTACTATATTTGAAGAAAACTTCAGAACACTTAAGATATCATGTGTAGTTTTGAGGCTACATGATTAATTTGAAGTTGAAGCGAGTCAAGTTCAGAAGGGAGGTTAGAAATAGACACTTTGTTAAAGAGATTGGAATCAAACAAGGCTTCAAATTGTAAAATAACCTTAACCTCACTTCGAAGTCTGTTTTCTTACCAATGTTTCAAGTCGATTCCCAAATACCTTTTAGTGCAATAAGGTATGATTATCAGAATCTAAAATCAAAGTTTTGTCCATTACTTGATTAATTCATGAAAGTAAGATTAAACTTTGTCATTGTGCATCAGACTTTTCTCAAAACATGGTGCGAAGGCATAACACTTTATTTTTCTTGGTTTTTGAATTTTCTTAAACACTTTTTAATTTTGTCCTTAACAAGTGAAGTCAAAATATGTTTAGATGAAATTTTATTTGACAGAAAATTTTGTTCCGCATAGTTCCGAAGTGAAGTTTTACTTCGAAGAGCTGCGGTGAAATTCTAAGTGATTTTTCTTGTTTTACTACGATGACCTCCGAAGCGACGAGACTCTTCGGAGCACTGCGGTGTTTTGTGATTTTGCAAATTATTGAACTAAAGAAAGGAGTAAGAGTGAGCAAATTTGAGATTCATTGAAGAGTGGATCCATCTATCATTCCAAGTCCACGAACTATTCTTGTGAATGCTTCTTCATTCAAGGCCTTTGTGAAGATATCTGCCAATTGTTCTGTGTTGTGAACAAAGTGCACCTCAATATTCCACTCCTCAACATGACTTTTGATGAACTGATAGCGAAGAGCTATATGCTTCGTCTTGGAATGTTGAACTGGATTGTGGCATATACGAATTGCACTTTGGGAGTCACAGAACAAAGGAATTTTTTTCATGTTGATGGCATAGTCTTTCAGTTGGCTTTGGATCCAAATGATTTGTGTGGTACATGCTGCTGCTGCTACATATTCTGCTTCTGCTGTCGAGATAGAGACACAAGTTTGCTTCTTGGATTGCCAGCTAATTAGCTTTCCCATCTAAGAATTGACAACCCCCCGAAGTGCTCTTGCGATCAATAGAGCATCCACCAAGATCTGAGTCTGAATAAGCTTATATGTAAAAGCCGGAGTTTGCTGGGTACCATAGGCCATAAGCAGGTGTGCCATGAAGATATCGAAAGATTGTCTTAACTGTAGCTAAATGAGGTTCTCTTGGGTCAGCCTGATATCTTGCACAATTGCAAACTGCAAACATGATATCAGGACGACTGGCTGTGAGATAGAGCAGTGAACCAATCATACTTCGGTATTGTTGTATGTCTGTCTTCGATTTGTACAATGAAGGATTTAACCTTGTACCTGCAGGCAATGAAACTTTTGCTTTTGAGCAGTTAGTCATTCCGTAGCGTTCAAGCAAACTCTTCGTGTACTTTTGTTGATTAATGAATATCCCCTCCTTGGATTGTTTTATTTGTAATCCAAGAAAGAAGTTAATCTTTCCCATCATACTCATTTGAAATTTGCTTTTCATTAATTTTTCAAAATCTTTTGACAAATTGGGGTCAATGGATTCGAAGATTATGTCATCCACATAAATTTGGACTAACATCAAATGAGATCCGACTTCTTTCTGAAAAGTGTTGGATCCACTGAACCTTGTTTAAAGCTTGATTCTTTTAAAAATTTCGTCAATATCTCATACCAAGCTCTTGGAGCTTGTTTTAAACCATAGACGACTTTGTCTAGCACATAGCAATAGTTTGGATGTTCTTTACTTTCAAAACCAGGTGGTTGTTCAACAAAAACGGTTTCCTCGAGATCACCATTCAGAAAGGCACATTTGACATCCATTTGATAGACGTCAAAGTTTTTGTGTGCAGCATAAGCTAAAAATATCCAAACTGATTCGAGTCTGGCAACAAGAGCAAATGTTTCTTCATAGTCAATCCCCTCCTGTTGACAATAACCTTTGACAACCAACCTTGCTTTGTTCCGAACCACATTGCCTTCGGTGTCTACCTTGTTCCTTCCTGTACACCCATTTGAGACCAACAATTGAAGCATTTGCAGGTTTAGGAATTAGCCTCCAAACTTTGTTTCTTTCAAATTCTTCTAATTCCAACTGCATTGCTTCAATCCAGTCAGAGTGATCAAATGCATCTTTAACATTCTTAGGTTTAATTTTTGAGATGAAGACATTGAACATGCACAGCTCTAAAGTTTTGTTCATATCAATTTGTTTTTGATGAAGTTGTGCACGAGTCAATACTATATCTTGAACATTACCGATGACAAGTGATGGTGGATGATTTCTCGTCCATTTGTCCAAGGAAGGATAGTTTGGATCAAAGTCAGGAGGTCCTTCAGCATCGATGTCTTCGATATCTGAAGGATACCCCGAAGTGGATGGGAAATCACCCATTAACAAATGATTGTTTGAATTACTTGTGTTAGTTTATGGTGTGTGCATTTGTGAAGTAGAGTTTAGAGTGTTCTCCCCCTCGACATGTGTTGGTGTTGAGGAATTGGTAGCTCTATCCAAAGAGTTTGGTGTTGCTGAGTTTGGAGTGTTAATCTTTGGCTCCCCCTAGACTGTTGGATACAGTGCCATAATATTGGAGTTTGTCTAAGGAGGTGAGATAGGGCTGTTGGTTCCCCATGGACTGTTGTTTGGCTCACCCTCAACACTAGCATTTCCTTCACTTCGGTAAGATGGCTCCCCCTCAACAGATGATGGTCTTTGTACACTACTTGTAAAGGAGTCATCAGGTCCATCAGTGAGCTTGGACAGTTCGGACTCATGGTTATCTGGTGCCCTGGCTTCGGAGTCCACAGCTCTCATGGGTGGATCAAACAGAAGTGCAAAGTCTGTGTCAAATGTAGTGATTGGTATAGCATCCACAACGGGTTTTGGAAAGATGGATGACATAGGAAATGGATGTAGAGACTTCTTGATGTAGTAGTCATCAAACCTTAGATTAAAGGTTTCTTCGATTTTGCGAGTTCTCTTGTTCATGACTCTGTAAGCTTTTGAGTCTTGAGAGTATCCAAGGAAGATTCCTTCTTCTGACTTTTCATCGAACTTGGTCAAGTGATCCTTTAAGTTCAAGATAAAGCACCTACAACCGAAGATGTGAAGAAATTTGACATTTGGTTTTCTTCGGTTGAGTACTTCGTAAGGAGTGATATGAAATCGTTTGTGAATGTAGGATCTGTTTTGAGTAAAGCATGCAGTAGAAATGGCTTCGGCCTAGAAGTACATAGGCAAATTTGCGAAATTTAGCATTGTTCTAGCTGCTTCACACAAGGAACGATTTCTCCTTTCCACAACTCCATTTTGTTGAGGAGTATAGGGTGCAGAGAAGTTATGACTAATTCCTTTTGTTTTCAAGAATCCATCCAATGTCTGATTCTTGAACTCCGAACCGTTGTCACTGTGCACAGTTCGAACTTTCTTGTTGAGCATCAATTCCATTTTCTTTATGAAGCTAATGATTTCTTCAGCAGCATCTGATTTGTTTCTTAGGAACAGGACCCAAGTAAACCTTGAATAGTCATCAACTATCACAAGAATGTATTTCTTCTTTCCAATTGACTCAACTGCGGACGGTCCACACAAATCCATGTAAAGAAGTGAAAGGGGTTTGGTGATTTTGGGATTGATCATTGTTGGATGCCTTTGTTTTGTTTTCTTGCCATGTTCACAAGCAGAACAAAGAGAGTCATTATCAAATTTAAGAGCGGACATTCCTCGAACCAAATCCATAGCCACTAACTTGTTTAAATCTTTGAAGTTCAGATGAGCAAGTCTTCGGTGCCATAGCCAACTGACATCGAAATTGGCTTTTGAGAGAAGACACAGAGATTGCCCACCGGTTACAGGTTTTAGATTCAAGGGAAACATCGATCCCTTCCTTTTGGATTTCAGCAAGACTTCTTTAGTTTCTTCTTTTGTGATTACACTTCCTTGGTTGTTGAATGTAACAGCATTACCCGTTCCAATCACCAATTGAGATATACTCACAATATTGTGTTTTAACCTTTCAACAAATGCCACTCTGCTGATGTGAATTGACCATTTGTTATTTTGCCATAGCCTCGAATTGGACATGTTTCATTATTACCAAAACGAACATTTCCAGCATCATCCAAAGTCCTGTAGTCCCTGAGATATTCCTTCTTACCAGTCATGTGTCTTGAGCAGCCACTGTCCATGTACCATTTAGAAGCATACCGCTCATTTGACATAACCTGCAATCAATCAAAAAGGAGTTGGTACCCAATCAATCTTGGGTCCTCAGGGTAAGCAAAGGATTCTTGAATCCATTTTTCTACGGCCTCTTCAGAAATTTCATTAGCATTTAAATTAATCAGATTCTCCGAAGCCTCATGTGATGAGCAAGATTTCGAAGTGTCTGAGCATGATTCTGAAGTGCTTTTTGTCAAATTAGATGAGTCCGAAGTGACTGACAGATTACAAATCTTCGGAACCCATTTTTGTTTGGAAGTGATTGACTTCGAGGATTTTGATGTTTTCTTTTTTACTTGAAAGATTTGAGTTCATTGAAGATTTTAAAGTTTTTGTTTTTGCAGTTGATATTGCCTCATTTATACATAAATTTCGGGCAATATCGAGTGCCTAAACACGTGTTTTTTGTATGATATCAAGATAAAAGGTACTTATACGTTTAAATTACCAAAACACAGGAAAAATGGCTTTGCGGATAAAGAAGGAACTGAATACGAGCCTTATTGTGAACAAAAGAAGTCAATGGCAGCTACATCACAGATCGCGACGCGATCCCCTATAGGGTCGCGACGCGATCCAAGTGATGACACGGTGACGACGTGCTGATGGAACGATCGCGAAAAAGGCTTCAAATCGCGACCCGATGCGATCGCGACCCGATCTCCATATGGATCGCGACCCGACCCACCAACCACAGTCCACTCATCGGGGAAGTGGCCAGCGCAAAAGAGCACTACGCATCACATCGCGACGCGACCACCTATATAATCGCGACGCGATCTCCTCTGGCCAGGACTATAAATTGAGGCTTTCTCTTGTTGTTTGGGACACACTTACACCAACACCTAGAGAGATACATTCTCTATACCAGTCTCTGTAAACTCTATAAGGCTTGTAGAATCAAGGAGGAGACGGTACGGTGCCGATGGAATCAAAAGCTTGAAGAATGTTCGGCCGGGACTTCATTCGGTTTGCTTTATATATGTTGATCATTCTACTATGATTTCCTAGGCCGTATTCTTCAGATCATGTTATATTTGTTATCTGCATTATTCATTACTTAGATTTGAATACTATCTAGTTATGATTTGATTGTTATTTATCGGATATTGAACGTTTTATATTTTATCTTGCATAATTCATTTGACTATCATATATATCCTTTTGGACTTATTGCTGAGTTATTTTAGTCTAGAGGACCAATCTGACTATATGACTTTTATCATAACTGTACTATGACCATTAGACAGATATGACTAGTGATGGACCAAATCCTAGGGTTAAGTCACGAAGGTAGAAACTTATATGTGTATGACAAGTTTGTACTAGAGGACCAATCTGTACAAACCATTTTGATTTTCATGACCATTGAGATCAAAAACTCGAATGAATCTTGTATGATACGAACCAATACATGATTATTTGGAATATGTAATAGCATGACCATTGCCATTAATGACCTTAATCATAGGATTAGGTAGCTGGACCAAAACATCTAATCACTCTAGAAATCGATATTTAACTTTCAATATCCATTGCATTAATAGCATATCAACATAACTAGATGGTTGAATCGAATCTAAGTATAAATGTTTACTTTTATGTTTTGTAATTTATATTTATATTTCCCGCTTTTAATAAACTTTTGCTTTGTCTCTTGACACGAGTCAATGCATTCTCTCAAAAACCCCCTTTTTAATTACTGTTTGCTTGAATAATTGTTAATTAATAAGTGATTTTCTTAACTTAAAAATATCTGTTTTCCCTTGGGTTCGACAACCCGGATTTACCATTACTATACTACAACCGAATAGGTACACTTGCCTAATTGTGTTGTTCTATTCATACATGGTATTTCCCTGTTCAGAAATGTAAAACTAATGTGAAAACCAATTGCTAATATCATATATATACGCTCGTAACACACCAAGTTTATGGTGCCGTTTTTGGGTATTTTATATGTATGTTTGAAAACACATCAAGTTTTTGGCGCCGTTGCCGGGGAATTCGGTTTTATTTTTTTGTATAGAAAATTAAATTATTAGTTAATATTTGTGTGATTGTAAATTTATTTTTGTGTGTTATGTATTTTTATTGTTTTGATTGACATATCACTAATCATAAAATGGATATTTGCACACCTTAAGGATATTTTAAGTGTGGGGTGAATATTTCGGGAAAAATGAAGTGAAAAAATTTTGAAGTCTTTTATGCTCACGCAACGTGACGTCGACAATCCGGATCACGTTGAGAAAGAGACAACTTCAAATTACGCGACACGTAAACGTGCATAACGCGTAAACAACCGAGGCAGATGCTGGTCGTGCATAATGATACATGGTTTTTCAGGCTAAAAATCAGTCACTACTGAGAAGGGGGACGCTTTTTTACAGTGGAGGCAGCGATACTGACGACGGTCAAAAGTCGCACAGCCAGGACAACACACCACAACCGCAACCCAGTAGCCACGGCTTTGAAACTTCAGGGAGCACAAAACGAGTGATATTTTTCTTTTATTGTTATTACTTTTATTTTTTTTATTTAATTTTTGTGTGTGAATAATATTTTTTCTGAGTGATGTGTATGCAGATTTGCTAAGATTCAATGCTGGCAGCATGTTCAACAAATTCTTTTCTGTGAAAAGAGCCTCATATATGACGTCTACCAGTACCCAAGGGGAGTCTGTTCCATTTTGCTCCCTTTACTGTTTTGAATTATATATACAATAAAATTATTGTATAAAATAAGTGTAGGGTAAGAGCGTCATACTGTAATAATTAACTGAGCCAATTTAAATTTTTTATCTTAAACATCTATTCCAAAATTGAACGTTAAAAAGAAAATTGTTAAGAAAAATGTTTTGAAAATAAATTCGTAGGTTACATTTAATCTTATGTATGTATTTTTAGTTTTTCATTGTTTTATATAAAATCTAGTTCTATAGAGGACAAGTTTCCAGCTTGGTAGTTACAAAATGTTTTGCATAAATAATGAAATAGACCCGTTGAAAATTTATCAGCTGTTAAAAACTGAGTTTTTGCCAAAAGAGATTGAGTCAGTTTCCCTACTTGCGAAACGCACGAATTATATGCTGTTACTAAATTGAGGAAAATAAGCCTCGATAAATGAACTTAAAATGAGAAAAATTCTCAAGAAATCTGATGTGCTAAAAAGCAGAAGTTAAGTAATGTTATACCATAAGATTGAGACCCAGAAAGGAAAATTCAATCAGTGGCCTTTGACATTCGAGCAAGTAGATATAAAATGGGTGGCCTTCGGGCATTTATGCACCTTATTACCTAAAACCAACTGGTTTGGGATAATATTGTAGAAAGCTCGCTACATGGGTGTCATCGAAAGTCATGGAATTTCCTTAGTGACCTTTGGAATTTGAATTAGTAGACTCTATACAATCTTGAGTCGAAAATTTGTAATCAAGAGTTCCATCAAAAGTCACGAGTTTCAAAGGTGCGGAAAAATGGAAATAATAACTAAACTTGATAAATTTAGTCCAGCATGATTTTTAATTTAAATATGGGAAATTTGACAAAAAAAAGTCTTGAGGTAGAAGAATCTTTAAAGGGTATATTCGATGTTATGTAAAAATGAGTATTTATCAATCTAAAGACTTGTCGTTTATAGAAAGAGAGTTTATGTAAAGTTTTGAAAAGTTAGAAATATGTACATAGGGCTAGGTATAATCTACGATGTTTATTCTTAATTCATTATTCTTAACATCGGTAATAAACGCTAGATCTGTGATAGCGTATGGAAAGTTGTTTAGACATCAAGTTTCTCGGCTTGGTTTTAAATTGTAGTTTGCTTGAGGACAAGCAAAGTCCAAGTGTAGGGTATTTTGATATTGCCTCATTTATACATAAATTTCGGGCAATATTGAGTGCCTAAACACGTGTTTTTGGTATGATATCAAGATAAAAGGTACTTATACGTTTAAATTACCAAAACACAGGAAAAATGGCTTTGCGGATAAAGAAGGAACTGAATACGAGCCTTATTGTGAACAAAAGAAGTTAATGGCAGCTACAGCACAGATCGCGACGCGATCCCCTATAGGGTCGGTACGCGATCCAAGTGATGACACGGTGACGACGTGCTGATGGAACGATCGCGAAAAAGGCTTCAAATCGCGACCTGATGCGATCGCGACCCGATCTCCATATGGATCGCGACCCGACCCACCAACCACAGTCCACTCATCGGGGAAGTGGCCAGCGCAAAAGAGCACTACGCATCACATCGCGACGCGACCACCTATATGATCGCGACGCGATCTCCTCTGGCCAGGACTATAAATTGAGGCTTTCTCTTGTTGTTTGGGACACACTTACACCAACACCTAGAGAGATACATTCTCTATACCAGTCTCTGTAAACTCTATAAGGCTTGTAGAATCAAGGAGGAGACGGTACGGTGCGGATGGAATCGAGAGCTTGAAGAATGTTCGGCCGGGACTTCATTCGGTTTGCTTTATATATGTTTAGCATTCTACTATGATTTCCTAGGCCGTATTCTTCAGATCATGTTATATTTGTTATCTGCATTATTCATTACTTAGATTTGAATACTATCTAGTTATGATTTGATTGTTATTTATCGGATATTGAACGTTTTATATTTTATCTTGCATAATTCATTTGACTATCATATATGTTAAGGAACCTTCCTTTTGGACTTATTGCTGAGTTATTTTAGTCTAGAGGACCAATCTGACTATATGACTTTTTATCATAACTGTACTATGACCATTAGACAGATATGACTAGTGATGGACCAAATCCTAGGGTTAAGTCACGAAGGTAGAAACTTATATGTGTATGACAAGTTTGTACTAGAGGACCAATCTATACAAACCATTTTGATTTTCATGACCATTGAGATCAAAAACTCGAATGAATCTTGTATGATACGAACCAATACATGATTATTTGGAATATGTAATAGCATGACCATTGCCATTAATGACCTTATAATCATAGGATTAGGTAGCTGGACCAAAACATCTAATCACTCTAGAAATCGATATTTAACTTTCAATATCCATTGCATTAATAGCATATCAACATAACTAGATGGTTGAATCGAATCTAAGTATAAATGTTTACTTTTATGTTTTGTAATTTATATTTATATTTCCTGCTTTTAATAAACTTTTGCGTTGTCTCTTGACAAGAGTCAATGCATTCTCTCAAAAACCCCCTTTTTAATTACTGTTTGCTTGAATAATTGTTAATTAATAAGTGATTTTCTTAACTTAAAAATATACGTTTTTCCTTGGGTTCGACAACCCGGATTTACCATTACTATACTACAACCGAATAGGTACACTTGCCTAATTGTGTTGTTCTATTCATACATAGTATTTCCCTGTTCAGAAATGTAAAACTAATGTGAAAACCAATTGCTAATATCATATATATACGCTCGTAACACACCAAGTTTATGGTGCCGTTTTTGGGTATTTTATATGTATGTTTGAAAACACATCAGCAGTTAAGTTTTCTTTCAAATCATTCCTTTTCCAATTTTGTTTTGGTTTTTCAATTGTTGACTTCGTTGAGATTGAGCTGCACAGCGTAGAGGTACAAAGGTACTATTCGTATGCCAATTTGAAGTCGTTCAGTGAAAGATTCTTATCTTTAATCAGATCCAAATTTTTGTATAACCACTGATGGAATGTATCTATCAAATTGTTTCCTTTTGAGAATGTTTTCTTAATGGGTTTTTGAACTTTTGGATTTGGAAAGTTAGGTTTTGTTGGTGTAAAAGTTGGTTTATCCTTTTGATTTTTGACTTCTGAGGCCTTTGAGTTAAATGGTTTTGTTCCAGAAGTTGAAGCAATTGCTTCATTTTGTTTCAAACCTTCAAAGGGAGTTTTTCTTTTCACAAGATTTATAGTTTGTTTTGATTTCAAGTTCGCAGCAATTTGTTTTTGAATTGGTTTAGTAATCACTACTGCTGGTTTTGATTCGGAGGCTGATGCTTGATTTTGAGGTTTTTGCAAAATTTTGAAGTTTTGTACCACTGGCTGTTTATACAAAAAGTTAGGGTACTGCATCATGGGGTAAGAGTTTGCAGGTTTAAGTTCTGAATCTTTATTTTCAATAGATTTAGCATGTGGTACGCTTTCTTTTCATTCTAATAATTGAAAAACGTCAATCTTCGGAGTTACAGATTTCTCCATAACTTGAATTGGTTTGTCATTTTGGTTTGTGTAAATGTGGTTTCTGTTTTTGACTTTCAAAAGATGAGTTAAGTTTTTAGGAATTTTCTCTTTCTCATAGCATAAACGATTGTAAATGTTATGACCATACAAATCTTGTTTTCTCATGTTGACTTTAACTTCCATTCTTTCATTCATTTCGTTTTCAAACATTTTAGAAGATGAGAAGAATCCTTCCTCAGTGACTGTGGAATTATCCTCCTCAAGAAGTTTTTCTAAATCGTTTTCAATCAAAGGTGATCCACCTGATTTCACAAAGATGGCATTCTTGAAATAAGATATTTTTGGATAGATACACGCCACATGAACTAGCCTTTTTGAATTGTCCTTGAGATATTGATCGTAAGAGACACAAATATCTGAGATTTGTAATTTTGATTTCACAATTTCTTTGTTTTCAAAGGTTTTTGATTCACAACCCACTTTTGTTTTTCCTTTGTCCACCGAAGACAGTTGTGAGATGTCTTCGGGGGGTGATTCGGATACGGAGGATGATTTTAATAATGTCAAGGAGGAACAATCAATTTCCTCCATGTCCGAATCGCTTTCAGAATCCTTTTCAGACAAGTTATTAACAAATTCTTTTTCGTTTGTTTCAATTTGAGGTACAGCCTTTTTCAAGATTGGGATTTCTTGTGGTAAGAGTTTCAACAAATTATCAGCAGTGAAATGTTTTTCTACAGATATTAAACCATGTTTGTATGAGGGATTTGTGACTTCGGACCCAGACACAATAGATTCACATTCATAAGATATGCTATCGACTTCCTTAAGTTTAAACTCAATAAAAGGCAGTAGTTGTCTATGTTGAACATTGCAAACATCAGCTGAATGATAAATTCGTGTAATATGAGCATATAACCGTTTTACAGTTTCACAAAATATGTTTCGTTGTTTCAAGATTACATCATGATTGTTCAAATTTTTTTCTATATTCTCTTCTAGCAGTGAGATTCTTAGATTGGATTTTTCTAGAGCTAGCTTCAGACTTTCAACTCTCCCCCTCAAGCTTAGAACCTCCTGCTCAGTGAGCATCTCCCTATTTTTAGCATCAACAAGTAATTTATGCATGACAGAGAAATCACGAGTTATTTCATTGATAATAGGAGTAGATTGAGAAATAGGAATTTTAAAGGATGAGAGAAGCTTGGATACCTGTTCTGGAATGGTTAGGCGCGTGTCATTTGCCATCAAGCATACTTCCTCGTCATCATCCAAAGAGTCATCAACCCAAGTCTTCGGATTCCCAGCTGCAATCATTTCATGTATCTCCGAAGTCACGAAACCAAGACCAGGAGTTGTTTCAACCTTCAGCATCTCTTCTTCATCCGTCTTCCCCGAAGTGTCTTTCAGAAAGCTCTTACCGACATCATATGCCATGAAAGCACTATGAGTTGGCTTTCTTACTTCATCATCATCTGAGTCCGAAGACCAAACTTGATAAGATCCTTGATGATCATCAGCAGCCATTAGGGCTAGGTCTTTGGTCCTCACTCTGACTTCCTCCATTTTTCTTGCGTAGTATGCTTCGTCCTTCACTTGTGGTTTCTTCTCATTTTGTTTGTGAAGCATACAATCCTTTGCAAAATGATTCTTACCATGGCAGTAATTGCAGTCATAGCCTGAATCACCCGAGACCTTTTTCTCTTCGGTTTTCTCTTTGGATGACTCCGAAGCCTGTTTCCCAGATGGCTTCGGGGTTGAGGATTTTGAATTTTCATCATTCGAAGTGAGCATCTCAGGTTTGGGTTTTGGATTGAAGTTTGATTTGTTGAAGTTCTTGACAAAAGGCTTCCCAGAGTTGTTTTTAATGAATGGTTTCTTGAACCTTCAACTATTAGCAGCATAGAGAGCAACAGTTCTACCATTTTCATCTACCATGTAAGCAGCAATGTCTTCATCACTTGTTTCTTCATCCTCTTTTGAAACAAGGGCAAGTGGTCCAGAACCAGCCATTTCACTCCTACGACCCACAACATCTGGTTCATGGGATTTCAGCAGATTGTACAGAGCAGCCAACTTGTACTTCTCAATATTTTCATAAGATTTTACCATGAGCATGATTGGTCTCAATTCCTTGCGAAGACTGTAAAGAAACTTAATATTAATCTCCTGTTGGCTTCGTGTTTCCCTGTATTTGTCTAAGGTGTAAATCATGTTGCTGAGAGTTCATAACAAGCTTCTAGGGACTCATTTTCTTCTTGCTTGAAGTTCTCGAAGTCTGCAAGAATTTCTTGAACCTTGCTGTTGTGAAGAATCTTATCCCCTCCAAAACAAAGTTCTAGATTATCCCACATTTCTTTAGCAGACTTCGCATCAGCAATATGATGGCTAACATCAGGACCCAAACCACTTCGTAGTTCACGCATGGACCTTTCATCGTTTTCAAGTTTCTTCATATCTGCTGCGTTAAGAACTACAACTTCTTCTCCATCAGGGACAACGAATCGACCAACAATATCTATATGAGGACCATCAGTCACAGACCTCCATAAATCTTTATCAAGTCCTATAAGATAGTCCTTCATTTTTCCAGCCCAATAATCATAGTAAGAAGTTACTAGAACGGGGGCTTTGGTTGCAGAACCGATAAGGTTTGCATAGTTAAGCATAATGGCATAAGTTGCTGTGGAATCAGTCATTTTGATAGATTTCAACAGGATATTTTCAATAAAACAAGCAATAGAGATTTGCAACGGTTGCGGAATACTAGATCTGAGAAACAATTCAAGTCTAGAACCGTAGCAATGGAATAGAAGCTCTACTAACAAGTTTTTGAGCTGACCTGCTCTGATACCACTTGTTGGGTGTTGAAATCTGTTTTGTGTTGAATGATGACTATTGTTCTAGCAATTCTATATGGGTTTAACAATCACACACGAGTAATATAAAGCAAATAGATGAACAAGGTGAATTGGATAACATGTGCCAAATGCTTAATTATAACTTTAGGGTTTTACAATAGTGTATTACAATCTCACATTCTACACGGTATAGTATCACTGATATTTATACTAGTTCAGTGATACGCATAGTACAACCTTTTACAGAGAATATCCTATCAGTGTACTACCCAATAGGATAAGAGATTCATGCACCACGTATTGTACTATACACGTGCACACAAAAGGTTGACAGGCTGTGAAGTCTTTGGATCCTCTGTGCATCACACTTCGGAGTCTTCAGACTTCGGGGTCTTCTATTTCTTTATTACTTCGGAGGTTTGGGCAGGAGGACTTCGGATGGTTGGGCACTTCAGCACAAATAGGCTCAACAATAAGGATTTGATGTGGTTACTGTGAGGAGTCCTTATGATTTAATGCATAATTCAGTGAAATTTTTCATTTGTTAGGAAAGTTATTTTGAAAATGAGGATTGACACTTAACCATCAGACAATGTAGGATGAATTACGAGTTGATGGTTTATGAAGTATGAGTTATGTCCAATCGATCATTAGTGTAGGAACAAGAGATCATCATGAGTACTGTGCACAACAACTAAAGATTTGAGTTGTATCGGGATGCTATCCATGGAGATTTGATAGAATGGATGCTTGGTAGAAACTCGGTAGAATCAAAACAATAGTCGACTAGTTTTCTAGTTCTCTCAACTAGTTTTCTGGTTCTTTTCAACTTGAATGGTTTTTTGATTTTGGTTTCCTATATGTGAAGAACACGATGGTTGGATGTAAGGAGAGAGAGAGAGAGAGAGAGAGAGAGAGAGAGAGAGAGAGAGAGAGAGAGAGAGAGAGAGAGAGAGAGAGAGAGAGAGAGAGAGAGAGACCGTGTTTGAAGGCAGCAGTGGAATAGCGTCGAGCCGCAATGGGAGAGAGAGAAAAAAATCGAATTCATCGTGTCTATGTCTCAATTCTTACCGGTAGAATTTTAGCTGGGAATTCCATTTTTCTAACTGGTTTTCCCCTTGCGATGAGACACTCCAATAAGATTCTACTTTTCTAACTTGGTTTATCTGCAAATTAGTCTTTGTAATTCGAACAAACCTTCTAGAGAGAGAGAGAGAGATGGGGTAGTGGGGTAAGGGGTGGGGCGTATTTTTTTAAGAGAAAATTACATAAACAGTCCTTGTGGTTTACCAAAACTAACAGAATGCTCCCAACTATTAGATTTTCACTATGGGGTCACTGAAGTTTGCAAAATCCAACAAATACGTCCTCAATGTTTATGAAACCTTACAAATTGGTCTCTGGGTCAGGTAAAAAGACTAAAATACCTTTTTTATTTCTTTTTTCTTTTTCTTTGAATTACTTATTTATTTTATTTAATTAAAAAAAGAAAATTACATTGAAGGAAAATAAATACGGTAGGTGTGTTATCTGTTAGAATTTGAACGACTCCATTCGTCAATTTGAGTATTTGGTGGTTCTGTCTTTCTAATCAAATGTAGGGATTTTATCCAATTGGTTGGTTTGCATATTGAACGAGTTACCGACTCAATTTGTAACAATCGATCTCCAAATTGAGATGTAACTGTAAACGGAGTTCATCGATTCCTCCATGGCCAAACAACGATAAGCTGGAGAAGGCTTTGGAAATCAAAGACGGCATGTATCCAAAGGATTTGAAACTGATCTACTATTTATGGCTGTCTGATGTCTGCGCAAGCGAAGAACGGGAACCTAGATGAAATCTTCAATCTTTACGAGGAATTAAAGGAGAAATTAGGCGGATTTGTGCATGATGGCGTTGTTTATGGAAGTATCATGAAAGCTTTAGCGGATGCGGATGCGTTTATGCCGAAGGTGAATCAAGGACTTGTGCAGGCACACGGGACTGGTTATGGTGGAAGTGGGTTTATGTTTAATGAGGAAGAAGATGAAGTGAGGAAGGCGGCGAAAAAAGCACGGGCGAAAGAGTATGGATTTGAAGAAGATAACTCTGATTCAGAAGATGATGATGTTGGGCTTACCGGTTTTTCGGAACAATTCTAATCCTTGTTTATCAATTGAAATCTACTCTAAGATCCAAAACCGTGAATGCATAATTATTGAAAATTTGACTAGTTAATACGACATTGAATGAGTAGTTATTGAAATTAAATGTAATAATCAAATTAAATTATTCAATGTAATTTATTGATCAAAGAGAAAATCGGTTATGTTATGTGGGTCTCGGATTGGATTTCTTAATTACCTCATACATGTTCCACAAAGAAGCATGCCAAAGTGCTTCATGCGTACATCTCGCCCAATAACACCAATTCGAACCAGACACATGTATATACATTTATATATTTAGAGACACAAAATGAAAGAGATGAATAGTTACAGCTGCGCCAACAGAGATGGAGAGATCGAGAGAGCAGGGGGGGGGGGGGGGGTTGGGTGTATTTTCATTTTTTTAATTACTAAAATTAATAATATATTAAAAGAAAAAGAAAAAAGAAAATAGAAAGGATATTTTATTTGTCCAAGGGACTGATTTGTAGTATTTCGGAAACGTTGGTGACCATAACGGTGAAATTTCAATACTTAGTCCTAATGTGGTAAATTTGGTAAACGACAAAGATTGTTTATGTAATTTTGTCTTTTTTTTAATTTCTAAAATAAATAATGGGTTAAAAGAAAAAAAAGAAATTAGAAAATGTAATTTTGTCTTTTTACATGGTCCAAGAACCAATAAATCCAAGCTTTTAACAACTATAAGAACCAAAACCGTAAAAAAAACTTGGACCAAAAATAAAAAAATACTTACAACAATGACCAAAAATGTAATTTACTCTAATAAAATTCTTTTTGAAACCAGATAAGATACATACACACAGCCACACACCCATCTAAAGTCATTACTGCGAGTCTGCGACAATTTAAATAAAAAATATCTCTGGGCTCCACCTCTGTTTCCAGGAAAAGAATAAAATATCGGTGGGCTCCACCTCTCTTTCCAGGAAGAATTAGGTTGTGTTTGTTTTTCCCAAAAAAGACTTTTTCCTCCAAAATATCTTCTGGCGGTAGATGTTTTAAAAAAACGGGAGAATTTCATATATACCCTAAATAAACACAAAAATATCATATTTACCCGGACTAAATTCGAAATATCATATATACCCTAGATAAGCTTCGAAAATATCATTTTTGCCCAATTTCTCTATTTTAGTATTTTTAACTATTTTATAAACATTTTTTATAGTTTAAAATCATTTTAAATATAAGAAAATTCAAAAATGACTTAAAGACCCTCTTCTATTTCGATGGAATTAGAACGAGATTGACAAAATCAACAAAAATTCCATCTTCAATCGAACATCGTATCACATCACTGGAAACACAATCCGTCCACCATCAATTGTTTGCTGGAATCTGAAATCAGCACCGGGTTCCATCTACACATCTCGCTAATCATCACCCCGATTCCTTAGGTAACTCCATCAGTTATGAAATTGTTCTTGATTGCCCTGATCAACATACATTCCGGGTTGTATTAGTACAACATACAATTTTTGAAAAACCAATTGTGATTGTTTGATTTCTAATCCGCACACACAAGCACCGATTTCTAATTTTTATATGTATTAATAGATTTTAATTTTGTTGTATGAATCTAGTTATGGCAGTAGCTTGATATCAGAATTGACAAAAAAAAGTGGAATCAGAGTAAACACCACACTATGCGGGTCCAAAGCACATACAATCTTCATTGTTAAATGTATTAGGATCCCAGGATAATGGAGGTTTACTTCTTATTGATAGCTCTCCAACAATAAACTTAATGAGCATCTTGGAAGTGATTGAAGTTGGTTATATGATTTATAGATCACTGAGAGGTATCAGAACACACAATGTCTTATATTTGAGGTTACCATTTTTATCTCCTAAATTTAGGCACATTAAACACAGGCACACCAAACACACAACAGAGCATGCTAAAAGACCATTGTGAGGAAATTCATAGTCATATAACAGTAACCTTCAATTAAGGGGAAATTATGAAAATTGAACCAAATGAGAACATGATGAACGGATGCCTGGTTAAAAGCTCATAATCACTCTTCAAACAACAAAAAGAAAGTAGCTTTTGGGTTCTAAGTCAATTTTACCAAGAAAATTCCATAAACCAAACACGAAATTAATTTCAGCTTCAAACAATATTCCGGAAACCAACAAAATTCAAATTTGATTTTAGTGAAATCAAACACAATAAAGTTATAGAAACCATGATAGAAATGAGGTAGTACCTGTTACAGAAACACGAAATTGATTTCAGTTGTAATGGACCGTCAACTGATGGTGGTTCGTGCATAGACCTAAGACAACGAACAGAACTTGGATAGCGAGCTAGTCTGATTTATTGTCACCAGATGGGTACATGAAATGTGAGAGACAAACCTAGATTAGATAGAATATGAAGCTAAAAAGATAAACCAGATAGAAATGAATGCCAAGACAGAAGAGGAAGGACATTTGTCTGCGTCCTTCTAATTCCTTCCAACTAAAAGAGGGTCTTTAAGTCATTTTTGAGTTTTGTTATATTTAAAATGATTTTAAACATTAAAAATGATTATAAAATAGTTAAAAATACTAAAAAAGAGAAATTGGGCAAAAATGATATTTACGAAGCTTATCTAGGGTATATTTGATATTTAGAGTTTTGTCCGGGTAAATATGATATTTTTGTGTTTATTTAGGGTATATATGAAATTTTCCATAAAAAACAGTGTTTGTTTCTTTGAAGACATAAAGTCTTTTTAACGTCTTTTCAAAAAAATCTAAAATAAAGCTTTTTGCCTCTTTTCCAATCTTCACGCGTACGTTTCTTCTTCCTCCCATTTTCAGCGAAAACACTCCCTTTTGCCATTTTCAGCGAACTCTCCGCTTTGTGGTTCTCCGATTGACTACCAGATTCAACGCCGGCCGTCGCTCCTTGCTGTCGGCCGTCGATTCACGCCGTTTCGGGTCTACACCGCCTCCTCCTTTGGTTCAGGACTCCGACATTGCTGCCGGTACGTATTTCCAATCTGAAAGTTTGTGGTTTCTCCTTCCTCTCCACTTTGCTGTCCTCGTTCATAAAATGAGATGGGTATTTCGGATCTAAAATTTTCCGGTTTTCATTGATCTCCTCCCCCCTAATGTATTTCTTCTTTTATTCGTAAACTTAGCAGGGGGAGTTTGCTAAATCCGATACCGAATCACCATCTCCTCTCCAAACCACGAGACCAGCACCCTTGGCTGTTGTTTCACTGTTGACATCATGTATATTTCAGTTCTTTGTTTCACTGTTGACATATCTCCATTCCCGTTTAAATTGACCTTATTATGTTTTTAATTCTTGTCTTTGTTTTCCTTCTTGACTTGCATATGTTTGATTGATGTTTTAACTTGTAATAGTTTAATAAATTAGGACTTGTTGTTAATCACAGTCATGGAACGATTTGGCTGCAATTGTATTCAAAATACTTCCCTGGTTGTTTTTCTACTAGTTGCTTACAATGTAAAAGATAAATTGTTATATATATATATATATATATATATATATATATATATATATATATATATATATATATATATATATATATATATATATATATATATATATATATGCAACTTCAGTGAAATGTTTTAACTTTTGTAAGTTTGTAATTATTTTGGAGAGGGGGTAGGCTGGGGTGGGGTGGGGTGGGGTGGGGTGGGTCGGGAGTGAGCGGTGTATTAGAAAGAAAATGATTCAAAAAAGACATTAAAAACAAACACTCTTTTTACGAAGACCAAAGACATGGAATAAGACTTTTAGTCCACATCTTCTTCCGCAGACTTGGAAAAAGAGAAAAGACATTTAACATCTTCAAAAACAAACACACCCTTATTGTTTTTAGGTTGATTATAAACTCGATAATTATCATCCATAAAGTGGAACAACCTTTGCAACTTCTGAACACACATAATTATGCGGGCTGCTACTGACGATCCTCAACCCTCCACCTCCTCCTCCTTAGACTGCTCACACCCATGCCGTGCCTACCAATATGCTGAGATTCTTTTAGCAACCGATAACTTTGATGAATCATTAGTAATTGGGCGTGGGGGGTCTGGAAAAGTTTACAAAGGTACGTTTGTCAATGGATCAGGTACTGCCGTTGCTGCCATTAAACGGTTGGATTCCAATTCTGAAGAATCTCAGTTCTGGGCGGAAGTTGAAACGCTTTCCAAGTTGCGCCACTGTAATCTTGTGTCTTTGATTGGTTATTGTAGTTATGGAAGGGAGATGATCCTTGTGTACGAATATATGCCCAATGGAACACTCGCAGACAACCTCCATAAGCTTGGTACGTCTCTTTCTTGGCTTCAGCGACTCAAGATCTGTATAGATGTCGCCCGTGGGTTAGAGTACCTCCATACAGGTACAGGGATTGATGTCGGGGTTATGCATTGTGACGTCAAAAGCTCCAACATTCTGTTACATGAAAGTTGGGCAGCTAAAATTTCTGACTTTGGGTTTTCTATATTAGGTCCAACAGATCAGCCGTTGACTTATGTCAACAGACCTATTACATACACTCGTGGGTATCTCGACATGGATTATTTCAATAGTGGAGTACTGACAAGCAAGTGTGATGTGTATACTTTTGGGGTGGTATTGTTGGAGGTGCTCTGTAGGAAGCGTGCAATGGATCCAAGTCTTGATCAAGACCACTGCCTCTTAGTGAAACGGGTTAAACGTCGGATCGAAAAAGGCAAATTTAAGCATATAACTGATCCTGAAATAAGGAATAAAATATCCCCAGAATGTCTGGAGCAGTTTGGTCAACTTGCAAAAAGATGTTTGTACAACACTCAAAAGCAACGACCTACCATGGCTGAGGTAGTGTTCAGTCTTGAGTCTGCACTGAGCTTACAAAAGCGATATAATAGTTGGTGGCAGTCTATAGGCAGAAGAAGAATGGTTGATGAGTTGTCCTCGCCCTCCAATGGGGAGATTCCTGGTATTTTAACCTCTCTAGAGTGGTCACAACCATGTCGTCAGTTTAAATTTCCTGAGATTCTCTTAGCAACCAATAATTTTGACGAATCATTAATAGTTGGGCATGGGGGGTTTGCAGAAGTCTACAAAGGTAACATTATTAGTGGATCAAAAGTTTCCGTTGCCGCTATAAAACGGTTAGATTCCATGTCCAATCAAGGGGAAACAATGTTCTGGACGGAAGTTGATATGATTTCCAAGGTGCGTCATTGTCACATTGTTTCTTTATTTGGTTATTGTAATACTGAAAACGAGAAGATCCTCATCTATGAATATATGCCCAATGGAACTCTTGAAGACCACCTTCACAAATTTGGTACCCCTCTTTCTTGGCTTCAGCGACTCAAGATTTGCATAGGTGTCGCTCGTGGGTTAGACTACCTACACACTGGTACAGGGATTGATGTTGGGATTATACATCGAGATATTAAGAGCTCAAATATCTTGCTACATGAAAGTGGTGCAGCTAAAATTTCTGACTTTGGGTTGTCCACAATAGGTCCAACGAAGCACCCAGGATCTGGTGTTGACACAAAAGTTATGGGAACTTTTGGGTATTTGGATCCTTATTATTTCAACACTGGACGTCTGACTGGGAAGTCTGATGTTTATTCTTTTGGAGTGGTGTTGTTGGAAGTGCTGTGTCGAAAACGTGCAGTGGATAACAGTCTTGATGAGGAGGATTATAATTTAGTAAGATATGCTCGAACATCTATCAAAGAAGGAAATTTAAAGCATATAGTTGATTCTGGAATAAGGGATCAAATATCCCCAAAATGTCTTAAGGAGTTTATTGGAATTGCAGAGAAATGTTTGCACGACAATCCAGAATATCGTCCTACCATGGCTGAGGTTGTGGTCTGCCTTGAGTCTATAATGACCTTATTTGAACCTGCAGACAGAACAATATTTGGTAGAATGGTTGATAAGCTCTCCTTCCCCTCCAAGGGACAGAACTCAGGTATTTCAACCTTCTATTGAATTGTGTGTACAGATTCTTTAAATTCAAGATTAATGATAAACTGAAAATATAAGAATACCATCTCCCAGCATGACAAACCGAAAGAGTACTTGTTATGCTTTAAAAAGTATTGATGTTGATTTATCTATGTATGTGATAGTTTGTAGTTTAAGAAAGATTACTAAATAATTATTTATGGTTTTAGTCTCTTTCCCCAGATTCTGTGAATCTCCCAATGAACTTTTTTTTTCTACTCACCTAAGTGGTTATTATAATCGGATCAATGATATGTCCATCAATGCTTTTCTTGCCAATTCATATGGCACTGATTGGATTAACTTATTTTGTTCTTTATTCAGTACATATACACTTCGGAGGTATTTGTTTTTCCTCAAAAAGTCTTTTTCCTCTAAAACATCTGCGGGAAGATAGATGTTTTCCAAAAAGATCGTTTCTTTCTAGAAGACAAAAGATATAAAAAAGACTTTTTCACCTCTTTTTCAAAAAGACATATTTTTTATTTTTTTGAACCACTTTTTTGGACTTTTCAACTACATTCACCCCACCCCTACCCCCACCCCCACCCACCCTACCCCCACCCCCACCCACCCTACCCCCACCCCTACCCACCCTACCCTCACCCTACCTACCCTACCCTTACCCCACCCCCACCCACCCCACCCTTACCCATACCACCAACCCCCATCTACCACCCCCACCCACCCCTTTCTCACCCCCACCTACCCACCCCACTCCCATCGCACCCGGGTTATTTTAATTAAAATTGATGTTAGAATGAACGATTTCAAAAAGACGTTAAAAACAAACAAACTTTTTTATGAAGGGCGAAGACATGGAAAAGAACTTTTGGTCCACATCTTCTTCCGCAGACATGGACAAAGACAAAAGACATTTTACATCTTCCAAAACAAACACCACCTTCCTCTGTGAAGTGGTGGACTTGTACTTGTATGATCAGTTTATTGGAATCACATATTATTAGTCATATTAAAAGCAATTGATCGGGTGTTACATGAAGTAAATGGGAATAACCACTGCATGTGGAGAAGTTAAAATAACAATTATATAAACTGGTTGCATTCATCTATTTCAGCCCATGATGATTCAAAGCTATCAAATAATAGCAAGGGCAAGGGCAAAAGTAGAAATGATGATGATACTGTTGGGGCTGACAACAAATATTTCACAATTTCCACAAGTTTGAAAGTATTTAAGTTTGCTGATCTGGAAAGAGCTACAAGAAACTTTAGTCAAGTCTTGCTCTTGGGTGGGCCAGCTCATCGAGAGGTGTTCTTAGGTTGGGTTGATAGAAACACATTCGCCCCTTCGACAGAGGGTATTGGAATTCCTGTTGCTGTTAAAAAGTTCAGTCAAGATCTTACAGAATGTCAAGTAAGTATCAATAATTATGCGTAATTATCATAATGCGGTTTCCAAATAGTATGATCTGAACAATGACATTATCCTAAATCTACAGCACTGCTATTTTCCTTCTTTAAAATCGAGGTTTAAGAGTAGACATTGATGGGGAAAGTTTCAGAGAGAAAATAACCAAAATATACCTTAAACATTTACGAGGAAATATGATATGCCTTATTCACAGTGTGTGTCCCTTGGAAGCCACTCTCAGCTTCAACCAATTACCTTAAAACATTTGTGATGGAAGTTCTGGAGAGAAAACACCAAAATTGTCCATCTGGTTTCTGTTGGTTTTGTCCACAAAAACTCAAGAACATGCAATTTTTTGCAACTGCTTGTTTGTTTTCAAATCACTCTGTTGTTATCAAGAAAAAGTGACTTCTGAACATGAACTTATTTACAATAGATGGAAATGATCATATATACCATGTACCATGAGAAAGGACACTTATGTAGGATGTGGTCTTAAACAAGTGAGAAATGAACATAGCAAAAATGTTGTGATTTAGCTCGGACCGGACTTGGGACTTTGTTAGTTTGTTTTCTTATATCCATGTTTTATGTTGTGAATGCAACTGAGGAGTTTTTTTAATCATAGAACAATGCTATAGTCTTAGTCCTATGAATCATTTTGCTGAATGTAACTCAAAATATTGTGAGATCAGACAGCAGCGACCATCTTAGGACATTTGGATCATCAAAATATTATTAGTCTCTTGGGGTACTGTGGTGATAACAAACAGAAACGCTTTCTTGTTTATGAGTACATGCAGAACAAAAACTTGGGTCACTTCTTATTTGGAGGTAATATATTTAATCTCTCCAAAAAAAACTATTAGTGGATTTTTTTTTTTTCTCAGATCTTGAATTGTTGCAATGAAGTAGCTAATGCGACATAAATGATTTTGTGGTGCACCAGGTAATGTTGCAAAACCTCTTTCATGGGGAACACGACTTAGAATAATGATAGGAGTAGCTCGTGCACTTGTTTATATACACTCGTTAGAAGATCAAGTCATACATCGTGATGTTAAAACCTCTAATATATTGCTTGATCAGGTAGTCTTAAGCAACTTAAATATTTTTGGTGGTGAGCAAACCAGTTCAATGCTTTTAGTTTCATGCCACTACGTTAATCTCTTTTTTACTCTTTTTTGATACAGGATTTTAATGCAAAACTTGGGGGTTTTGAGATGGCAAAATTTGGCCCTGAAATAAGGAAAGCAAGTGTTACTACAAGGATAATTGGTACCTTAGGTTATATAGACCCGGTGTATGCAAGCAATGGTAGGTTACCATGTAACAAAGTGATGCTTGAACAAATGAATTAGTGTTCGGTTTTTGTTACAAAACAGATCATTTTTGCAATGCATAAGAATAAGCCGTTTTAGAAAAATGGTGAAGACAAAAATAAGAAGAAAAATATCATACTCGTCCTTCCGTTTAAAATCATAGCGATATTTTGCTTTAACAAAATACCAAGTGTGGTGGTTTGAAAAGTTAATTTTCTACTTTGTGATTATCACATGTTCCAATGTTTCAGGTCATGTGAATGTGAAGAGTGACATCTATGGTTTCGGAGCAGTCTTTCTGGAAACCCTAACAGGGCGACGGGCATGGGAAATACACCGACCTATTTATCAGTCTGATTCAGGAGAATGGGAAAGTTCATTACTTGCAGACATAAGTGAGCTAAAGAAAATAATGGATCCGCGTCTTGAACAAAATTACCCACCGGAAGGTGCTTTCCAATGCATTGAACTCGCATTAAGTTGTTCAGCTAAAGATCCAAAGGATAGGCCTTCAAGTGAAGAAGTTTTGCGGAGCTTGGAACAAATAGATAATGTTAGCAAATAATGGGTAAACGGTATGACGTTATAATTGGACTTGGGGTTTTTGAAAGGTTGTAAATGTTTACCATCTTTACTCTGAAAGTTTTTTCTTTGTTCTAAACATCACATCTCTATTGCAGATGTTATTTTCAAGAACAGTTAACCCACAATGTGATCTCAAAACCCCAGTTGCACTGTATAAATATGCCCCAACCTGTAATACATTGTGAATTTTCATGTAATCAAGCATGAAGTTTATGATATTAATAATTACATTTGAAGTTCAATGTAAAATACGCGAAATCTATTTTTTTACTATGGCGATACCATGTTTTTACATGTGAATTCCAACTTAGATATACGAATTTCATTTTGTAGCATGTGAAATTCGTGAGTTGCTAAGCATCGTCAAACACAGTTGTTCAATGGAAAATATTGGACTGTTGTATGTGTGAAAGAAAGGCTTTGTTCATTTACTTATTATATTTGATTGTTCCGAACATCAAATCTTCTTGTTTGATTGTTTCAAACTCGAATTCCAAATTTGTAATGGGCTGGAAAAAGGCTCCCTCTTAGCCATATGCCCCATATCCATATTTTGAAATACCAATGTAGTTCCATTGCATATTCCAGCATCCTACTTCCATTTCTCTCTGTTATACCACTGTACTTTCAACTTTTTCTTATTATAGCATTGTACTTTACAAATCTACCAAATTATAGAATTGCACATAAATTTTTTTATTAAGATAATATACTTTGAAAGATCTACCTAGTTATGGCAGTGATTAATACTTTGTATTTGGTTGACATTTCTATAACCCGGTAGATTTTCCAAAGTACAATGTTTGTAATATGTAAATATGAAAATAGGATGCCACAATAAATATATCAATGGAAGTACATGTTATCAATGGGTGTTAGAAATAGAGATCTTTCATAAATGTAAATTTGACATTATTGATGCCACCTCCTTAGGCTCAAATGCAGTCATTCTTTCTAATAAACCAAGAGCACAGGGATATGCTTTATCTTCCTCAAGCTGCTTAAGTATCTCCTTGTCTTCCTTGATTTTGTCATATCAATATTTGTAAGCAAGAAAAACGAACAACTACGGACTAACACCAACCTTCTGCTGCTTCATCACTACAAGCTTAAAAAATAAAAACAAAAAACTTAAATGAAAACTGCAGTATACTAACTCCTAAGAATGTTACTACAAGTTATACCCATGTAGCACAGAAGTAGGCGACCGCTTTAGTCCCAGTAAAATAAAATGTGTTCATTTTTTTTTTATTTTTTTGTCATCTGGTATGCTCTGTTTGTTCTCTGTTTCAGGATGCTCATTTGACCTCTTTATCTTTTCTTTTAGCTTCACGGCTTTATTATTTCTTTTGGATGATTTTATCACACCCCAACTAGTATAGGATGAAAGAATTATGTTGTAAGTTGCCCATAATATTTGAATTCAATAAACAGATACATCGTTTACATCTCTATTTACCTTTTCACCATGTATGGCTTGGCCTTTTAGCAAATGCATCTAAGCGAGTGCACAGGCTACTAACATCCGCAGATCTAGAAAAAAAGGATAGGGTATGCGGTGCTTAATAATTAAAAATACGAATAACTTACAATCGAGTATTCTAATTCAAAAACTTACAAAAAAAAAAAAAAAAACAAACAAACAAACAATTTACATTTGCTCTCATCGAATCCTCATATCTTGAGAGTCAGCGATACTGTGAAATTGTCAAGAGTGAGATATATTTGCTTTTTACCTTTTCCCTTTAATTAAATTACCTTACTTTCCCAAATCAACTCTCTTTTGACCTAGGCGGATTGCATGCTTCCGAGTTCCCTCTCACGTTCACTGCTCACCATTCAATTGAGATATCTCATATCTCACTCACGACATCGTTCAATCTATCTCGCTCATCGTTCAATCTATCTCACTCTTGACAACTTCACAGTATCGCTGACTCACTCTCGATTAGCCTATCAATTTCAAGACGACGCATATTTCTCATACTCCTCTAATTATCGGTAATTTCATGCTCCCAATCTCCATTGTTTTTTTAATTATAGCTAGTCATTGAATATAGGTTTCATCTGTCGATTATGTTATCTGGCTTTGTGATCTCCTCATTGTTTACTTCCAATAAAATTGATTCAAGATTCGTTACAGTTTTCCTATTCCAGAATCCAACGACTTCAGTTTTCCAATTCCAGTATCAAGTGTTTTTAAGAACTCAATGATTTGTTTCATCTGTCGGAGTGTCGGTTATGTTATCTGGCTTTGTGATCTCCTAATTGTTTACTAGCAATGAAATTGTTTCAAGATTCTTTACAGTTTTCCTATTCCAAAATCCAAAATGACTTCAGTTTTCCAATTCTGTCTGAGTGCTTTTAAGAACTCGATGATTTTATCTTCCAAAAAGATGTTATCGGTATCATTTTTTGGGTTTTGTACATTGTTTATGTGACGACTAAAAATTTAATATCAGAAAGATGTTATCTTCCAAAAAGATGTTATCGGTATCATTTTTTGGGTTTTGTACATTGTTTATGTGAGGACTAAAAATTTAATATCAGATAATCAGCAGACGTAAGTAAGTTTGATATTCAGAAGCTTACATTTATTACATATGTTATACAAGGGAAAAATGGTCAAAAGGGAAAATATGGAAACTTATATGTTAAAATCTTTTAGTAAGTCATAATGAGGTATTACTTCATTTGGAAACTTGTTTTAAAACCTGAGGGTGAAATAGAAATTTAGGATTTAAAAAGGGAAGAAAATAATTGTAAATATCTAGAAATTAATAATTAGAAATGTATAAGAAATTGGGAAAGTTCATCAAGGAGACTTTTATAATATTTGATGTAATAAGAATATGGGAAAAAGGTTCGGGTCGTTTAGTTATAAGAAGTTATGAAGGCATAAAGATGGTTAAAAATGAAAAAAAATGGCCAAGTGGTCATATTTAAGGACTGATAGCAGACAATATGAATATATTAACACTTAAGTCAGTAAAAGAAACTTGTAAAGCTCATTGCCACCTTTATAAAGGTATAAAGTTTGTGAAATTCCGCTGTCTTACGAGGAAGTTATGGTATCGTAAAGTTCAAGAAAAATATATTATAAAATACACAGAATTTCCCAAGGCATGAGGTCTTAAAGGGCATTTTTAGAATTTAACAGATTTTTGGGACCAAATCAAATGAAATAAAGTCTGGAACCCGAATTCTTTCAACATACGCATTCTTTGGTTCCAATTTCGTAAAACGGAAATACGCACACACACACACACCGGAGATGCGTGTGTGTGTGCGTGATTATAGTGCCGAGAGAAACAGAAATCGATGAGGGAAAAGAGAGTTTCGAGTAGCAGAGGTCAGCTACAACGCAAAGAATAGAAGCAGCGGCAACGATGCCGCTGGTGACATCTCCGGTGGTCGCAGGTGGCGTTTGTGGCCGCAGTTAGGTGGTGGAGGGCGACGGTGGTCTTGGGGGGCTGAATATCTGAGGCTTAATCCGATTCCATTCTAGGAACACCATCAATTTCAGATTCCTGAGTTTTGGGGCAGATTTTTGGAAAGGATAAGGTTTGATTATTGAAGCCCTAACTTAGTAAGTTCGGAATCTGTAATGAATGTCGAAAATTGGTATTGATTTGTGGTTTTAAACATGATTTGAAGCAGGAAATTCTTGAAGAGGGTACAAGATTTGTGATTTTGGTCAATATTGAAGGTAATTTCTCAAACCCTAGTTCTTGAAAAATTTGTACATGCATGATGAATTGGGGATTGTTTTTCGAATTATACTCCATTATGAATCTGAAAATGCATATGAATTCCAAGTGTTAATTTTGGTATTTGATTCTTGATTTTATGCTTGAAATTGGTTTGAAGTAATAAAGAATACTTGTACATAAGACCATAGATAAGGTTTTGTTGGACAAAATTCTGTTTTTTGGAACTTTATCTACTATAGTTGGTTGTTGGAAAACTTTTGGTACATCTGGTGTTCAGAAAATTTGTAAGTTAGGAAAGTGTTGAAATGTTAGAATTCGAAGATCAAGTTCTATACAAAGGTTTATTCAATTTTAAAGTTGAATTTGTCACGTTGTTTATGTATGTGGGTTATAGTTGAAGCTTGATAACATATGATGAGCAAAAGTCATGATAATTAGACTCTTTACGCAAGTTATGGAATTTTGTAATTGGTTGGTATACAATTTTGGAATGTATAATGGTTGTTATAATTGGAATGGAATTGTGAATTCCACCCTAATGGGACAAAGTGAGTATGTGTAAAAATAATGTTTAAGAGATCACAAAACCTAATTGAAATGATATTATAAAATATTGGGAATGTAATTGTGTCAAGTGAACAGAGAATGACATGTTTTATAAAGGTTTTTATTTTTAGAAACTTTATTGGTTTAATTTTGTCAAAACATTATAAATGGATAAAATGAATGATGTTTTAACATCTAACTATTAATATGAATTTATAGAGAAGTAAAAACTATTATGTTGCTTAGATAACTTTGTAGAACCCGAAAAATGACATAAATGGTCAAAATGGGACAAAAAGGGTAAATTTGATAATATTTAATATTAAGCTTTTGTAAAGCATTGTTTAATCATTGGAATGGAATAGGATGTAAATAGAAGTAGTTCAAGAACGTTTAAACCAATGTGGTATGCTTAGTTGTAGTAAGTTTTAATCTTTTATTAAATTAATAGAGATTGAAGGATAATTTGGAAGAAAGTAAAGACAAGAGTTAGTGGATTAATGTAGCTAGACATACCTAGCTACCATGGTGAGTACATATGGATTTTTCCTGGGTACATAGCAACCAAGTTTTTTTTAGTTTAAATGATTTATCTAATGAATTCTTGAACTTGCATTATGAATGATGTTTTGTGTGAACTATGAATATCCTTACATGTTGTATGATTCTTGATATAAGTATTGAATGGCTACTATGTGTTTAGCTAGTGATGAATGTGAATTAAGGAAATAATGTATTAGAGAAAGATGTTTGTACTATGATCTCATCCGCAAGAAGAGGAGATCAAAAGACACTACTGGGATGACACCTTCCGTCATGAAGTAGTTGTCTTGAGCATGCCCTTATGGATAGATGCATTCTTTTCCATGAAGGGATGGATAGAGTTATGCCAGAACGCCCTTACGGATGGATTAGTTCCATACCGGGAAGGGAAGGTTGTACAGGGGCGCCCGTATATAGTAGATGTTGATGTATCAATTATGAATTTTGATTGGACTTGTTTGTCAAGAATGATTTATGCTTTTATGTTATAGCAACGAACATTTGTTTGGATGATAAGTAATGATTTTATGTTTTGTTGATCAAGTAATGGTCTAAGTTTTTATAATGAAGTAATGATATGTGTTTTGATGTTTTGACAATAGACTGGACTTTGCAGGTTATGAAAAGAAATGAATGTTTTCTTTGTTTTATAATAGTTTTTGATATTTAAATTGATTTAAACGTGTTGGGTCTAAAACCCATGTTACTCACGAGGCTTATTATCTCACGTATGTTTGTTTTTATAATGCTATGTACTCCGGATCATGATGACTAGCATTGGATCAAAGGAATGAAGAACTTAGAAGCTAATCGGGGAATTGTAGATAGAATCGAGGACTGGAAGATAGTATATTCTATAGACGATATAGTAGTGGATTATGCTTTGAGAGACTTTCTTTATGATATAGTAATACCTTTGTAGATATGTTGTTATGTTTGGGCGATGTCCCGAGTTTTTATTGGGTTATTTTACTTGAGTCTGGTCAGCATGGATCTTATCCAAATAGCTCAGATGTCATGCCCGAAATTTCTATAGAAATGTTAGATTATTTTCGGGACATTAGCTGTTAATGTTTTATTGCTTTTGTATGGTTGTCTTTTATATGAGTTTGTAACCCCGAATGTTGTTTAGATATTTTCAACTCAATTGTTTTTATTGGGACAAAGTTTTAAATAACGGTTTAATGGTTAAAAGAAAAGTTTTTTGAAAGAACGAATTTTTTATTCATAGTGTTTTATAAACTTTTATACCAATTAATGTTTATGAAAGATGGAGTGTTACACTTGAGCCATTTATAAATGAATGATAATCTGTTTAAAACTTTAAATTGATAAAAATAACAAGGTAGTTGTAGTCTTTTGTGTAGTACTATTGAGTGTTGGATTGTTGGTCCATTCACTCTAAATTGACTCTGATCACTCTAAATGGATTGTTGGTTCTTCACCGTTAAGTATTAAACCGTTGGTACCTTTAGTCTAATTTATAATTTCAGCAACTTAAAAAGAACCAAAGCCATCCACTTATAATTTTATGAAAAGCAACTTTGGTTAAGAAATTTCAAATTAATAAAACTAAAATTTCAAAAAAACTGATATTGTAGAAACTTAATACTAAACTACTAAGTTACAACAAATAATCATGCTAAATGAAATTAGTAATTAAACACATTGACCCTAACTTAGTAGACTAACACTAAGTTACAACTTACAACAAATAATCATGAGGTGAGGTCCTTAAGTTTCAATTCCAAATTTCTGATACAAGTATTGACAATTATCTAGTGAAAAGCAAATTTGAGAAACTGAAAGTGATTACTATGAAACTAAGATATAGAATTATAAGGTAATAAGACCCACCAGCGCAGCTGCAATATGTGTGATTCGATTGATTGGATATGGGCGAATAAATTAGGCAGGACATCACTGATTCTTCTTCCTTTTGCAATCCCTCAAACGTTTTTTTTTACCATTGCAACATCTCAAACTTGAAAATGATTATCGGCTAATTTGTTAAATGCGTAAATGTGAGGCGTCCAGGTCTCCTCATCTTCTACATTTTTTTTTTGTTTTGATGCCTTAGATTTAGGTTACTGCATCCCTGCTCTCAGTTTAAGCACATGTTTTGAGAATTATACAGAGACAATTCATGTGCCTATAAAAATACAACTACTTCGGCTAAAATTTATGCCCTAATTATACTTGCTGCCCTTGGCAGTCGCCTTGCCCGCCCATGGCTTGGGTCGGGCTGCTCTGCTAGATGACATAAGTTAATGGCTGAATGACTTAAGTTGTTAATGTTATTGTGGTTGTCACTTTCATGTTGCTTTTAGGGTCTTTTAGAATTTAGATGACTTAACTAGTTAAGTTAAATAGTTAATTGATCACTTTTCAATTCTTTGTCTCTGTTAGTCCGTCATAAACTTTTGAAATTGGTATGCATTTTAGGGATTTTTAAATATTTCCATAGTTTTCATTTTTTTAAATTACGGGCCTTGTGTGCTTAAAGCGAGCACTTTCGCTTAGCAGTTAGCGCTTCGGCTCCTGAAGCCTATAATGATTAATGATTAAGGGCGCCTTGCGCTAGTTAAAACCAAGGTTTGCTAAAACATAAACAAACGACAAACTTCAACACAACCAAAATCCATTCCAGGCTTTTGTGTTCCGGTTCCAACAAAAGAGGTATTATGTTAATTTTTTTTTAACTTTTTAATATATATAAAAATATTAATATATATTAAATATATTAAATAATATAGATTGCGGGTAAGTTCGGTGTATAGGTCATTTTTTGGTCGATTTATAATGTTTGAGTCGTTTCGTTTTCTATCGGTCGACATAATATATGAAACCCGAACCGAATCAAAATTTTTAGTTTTTAAAGAAACAAACCCAAACCGTTAGTTACTATTTTGTTTTTGTTTTTTCGATTTCAGTTTTGTCGGTTTTGAGGTTTTTAGTTCGATTTTTGCTCACCCTACAAAAATTTTGTTAGATTTTTCATCCTCCCCAGATTCTCATTTGTCCATGTGTGTGAATTTAAAACGTAGAGTGACAAAGAAACGATTGTTACCATTGGTTCACATGTTCATTACACAATTGATCATTTGATCACATATATGATTTTTTTATATAATGTGACTTGGACTATTATTTTAGGGTAATTCTATACATACCCCTATAGTCTAGTTACACTCCCTTTATTTGATTTTTTGTTTTTTTGTTGTTTTTTTGTTTATTTTGTTTGTTTGTTGTCATTTTTTTTTCTTTTTTTTGTTTTATTAATATATTTTGATTTATTATTATTATTATTATTATTAGAAAAACAATAGTAATGAATTTAACTTTTATAATTTTTACGTTTTAATAACAATAAACAATAGTTTTTTAAAGTAATTACGACACAACGAACAACGTTTATAATTTTATAAAATTATGTCAAATTATATCAAAACGGTTATGTCAAATTTGACGAAATGTCGAATTAATTAATTTAGCTTTTATAATTTTTACGTTTTAGTAACAATAAAACAATAATTTTTTTTAAAGTAATTACGACATAACGAACGACGTTTATAATTTTATAAAATTATGTCAACTTATATCAAAATGGTTGAACGAATGTATAAAAAATAACAATATAAATAATAATATCAATGCAAAGTTTGGTCCAATATTACAATTGCACGGTGCGTTATATGGATAACAAACATAAATATTTAGTCGAGCACTATACAATGTTTTCTATTCATCAGAATGTTCTGAACACGCATTATCCTGGACAAACGGATATGGTGTACAACTGGGTCGACGGATCAAAAATGACGGTTTCCGACTAATAATAACGTGAATTTCGATTACCTACAAACGATATAAACCCGAAAGATTTTATAAATAATAAAGACAAAACTTCATAAATGGTCCCTGTGGTTTCTGAAGATATCGAGTTTGATCCCTAACTTTCAAAAACATCAAGGGTAGTCCCTGTGGTTTGATAACTTTTGTTAAATCGTCCCTAAGCCATACAAAATGACTAATGTACCCTTTTTAATTTCTTTTACATTTTCTTTAACTACAATTTATTTTTAAGGGTAAAAAAGAAAAAGAAAAAAAAAAACAAAACACACCCTCATCCTCACCCCTTCCCCTCTACTCATTTCTTACCATCTCCGACTTGTCAAACCCACCTCCGATCCTGTCATCCTCTCCGCCGGTCCTCCCTTCTCCCATATCCGACCTTCTTCTCCGAGCAATCGCCGGTAGCCTGCACCATTGCCGCCTACTACTCTCGCTCTCTTCTGCTCGCGATTTTACCCACACCTCGAACCCGCCTCCTCCCTTCCTCTTCTCGACCTCTCCTGCAAACCCACTCCAAGCTCCGTTCACCACTGCGACCACCGGAGACCTGGTCATGCCACTGTCGCATCTCCTCCAATGTCTTGGCTACAATCTGAAACCAGGAGCTGAAGTTTAACTTTTGCTCAAAATCGGACCTTGAATCTGATGTATTTAGCAGAAAAATTGTAGTATCATAGTTGAAATCGGACCGAAGGAAACCTTCCTAGCCCCCTTGCCACCACCGGAGGTCCTCCACCGTTGCACAGCACTACCACCGCCGCCGACAGCGGCGGTTCCATCCTCCGAATCGCGTTTCCGGTGAAGCAACTCGACAGCAGCCTAGCAGCGTTACTTTCCTTCAATTTTGCTGCTTTCCCTGCGTCAGATTTTTATCAACCTCGTCCCTGGTTTCCTTCCTTCACGCGACTTCTCTTTCTCCCTTTTGGTTCCTAATTTCTCGATCTAAGACATGGTGTGCGAATTCTGTCTATCGGAGATGATGATTAGGTAGGTTTTTGGGACATGTTTTGCCGTTTTGGTACTGGGAATAAGAAACGAGAAAATATAATTTTTTTTCTTTTTTTAATTTTCTATTTAGTAGAGAAATAGTAACTGATTTGCCAATTTTGATTCTTGGAACCCCGTATCCACAAAGAGCATGGAAATTTTCAAGTAAAAGAGATTTTAGTATTAAGGCGTTTAGTCGCCGTCGCCGAAAATTGGAATGCTTCGTTGACCGCAGGTGGACGGTGGTGGCAGGTGGGGGTGATGGTAGACGGTGGTGGTGGTATGGTAACAAATGAGTGGAGGGGGAGGGGTGAAGATGAGGGTGTGTTTTGTTTTGTTTTTTTTTTCTTTTTTACCCTTAAAAATAAATTGTAATTAAAGAAAATGTAAAAGAAATTAAAAAGGGTACATTAGTCATTTTGTATGGCTCAGGGACGATTTAACAAAAGTTTTCAAACCACAGGGACTACCATTGAGGTTTTTGAAAGTTAGGGACCAAACTCGATATCTTCAGAAACCACAGAGACCATTTATGAAGTTTTGTTAGTAATAAATTATACGTACAACCAATTAGTTTATAAACGACTGAATAAATTCGAACGAGAAAAAAGAAAACATTGGATTATCAATAAATACGAACGGTTATAATTTTATAAAAGCTAATAATAATAATAATAATAATAATAATAATAAATGGAAAGACAACAAAAGACAAAATTGAGATAAAACAAATTTGATAGTCAAATCAGGGGTATAGAATGAAATGAAGGTTATTTATAGCACGACCCTTATTTTATTATTAACTTATTATTTATTTAGGTGGTTATTTTGTTTATTTTTGGAAAACTTTACATCATCTCACCTTTGTTGATCTTTCACAGGTGTAAACTGGCGGATTACCCCTCCGTCAAATTGAGAAACCAAGATTCACACGACTCTGACAGTTAGGTGTGTTTTTTATTACTTCTTTGATTCTACTAATCATTTTCACCATTTATAAGTACCCTTGTGTGTATGTTAGGGGCTGTTTGTTTTTTATAAAAAGAGCTTCTAAACTCTTTTGTCTTCAGCCTCGCAGACGCACGCAGACATTTTGATACCGCAGACTGTTTTTTTTTTTCGCAGCCCGCAGACCTTAAAAGGTCTGCGCGTCCTCTTTTCCTAGAAGTGACAAAATACCCTCTTTTAACCTCTTCTAAAAAAACAACGTGTGCGTGTGCGTGTTCTGTGCCCTAAAGAAAAAACGCAGCCCGCATCTGCTACTTCTCCTTCTCTTCCATCAATTACGCGACTTCTTCTTCTCTCCCTCCGGTTGCCGCCGCTGCTTCTTTCCTCCTCCCACCGGTGCACCTCCGACGCTTCGTTCTTCCTCCCTCCGGTCGCCGTCCCTGCACACAGGTATGCTTAATTTTGTTGTTTTTTTCCCGAAAACTGATAATGGCTTCCCGATTTTGCTTCTTGGTTGTTGTTATTGATAATGATTAATGGCTTCTCGAAATTGGTTCTTCTTCTCGATTATTCTACTAAAAAATGTTGCTTCTTCCCGATTTTGATAGTTCTTGTTCCCGATTTTGATAGTTAGTTCTGAAATTGATTATTGTTCGATTTTTCTGCTCAAAAACTATTGCTTCTTCCCGATTTTTCTGCTCAAAACTATTGCTTCTTTCCCGGTTTTGCTGCTCAAAACGAAAATCGATTATTGTTCCTGATTTTGGCTTCTTGCTTATTGTTCCTGATTTTGTTGTTGAAATGCTTCAATTGTTGAGTAATTTCTTGGTGGTTTTTGTTGAATTTGTGGCTGAAATTGGTGAATTGTTCCTGATTTCTGAATTTGTTGAAATTGGTGAATTTTTCGTGATTGAAATTGTTTAGGGCTGAAATTAGTGAATTGTTGAAATTATTCCTGATTTTTGAATGTGTTGTTGTTTTTGTCTTGCAATGGTGAATTGATGTTCAAATGCTGAAATTTTTTAGGTTTTTGTTGTTGTTTATTGTTGAATTTGTTGCTGTTTTTTTCATGTTTATTTGTTGAAAACTCTTATGTTTAACAAATTCAGTTTATTTAAATTTCAGTTTATTTTACAGTTTGCAAACTTTAAAAAAACAAACAGTCTTCTCTTTGCAGACTGCAGACATTTGGTCCACCTCTTCTGCTACAGATGTCTGCAGATGTGGTCCGCAGACTGCAGACCTTTTACCTCTTCAAAAACAAACAGCACCTTACTCTTTCTTCTTCTCTTCATGTACCATACTTCTCCAATTCTACTTAATATTCTATTCATAGTTGTCAACACTTAGGAAACGTCAACTATATCATCTATTATAAAAGAATAAATTATATTCAAAATTACTATGCATATCTCTTTTATATATATATATATATATATATATATATATATATATATATATATATATATATATATATATGAATAAATTATATTCATAATTTATTCTTTTATAATATATATATATATATATATATATATATATAATTTTGAATATAATATATATATATATATATATATATATATATATATATATATATATATATATATATATATATATATATATATATAAAAGAGATATGCATAGTAATTTTGAATATAATTTATTCTTTTATAAAAGAGATATGCATATATATATATATATATATATATATATATATATATATATATATATATATATATATATATATATATATATATAAAATTATATTCAAAATTACTATGCATATCTCTTTTATATATATATATATATATATATATATATATATATATATATATTCAAAATTACAAAATTAATATATATATATATATATATATATATATATATATATATATATATATATATATATATATATATATATATATATATATATATATATATATATATATATGTTCAAATATATTTTCTAAATATTGTGTGATTATAGGACTAATTAAGGACCAATCATTTGATAGGGGCAATTTGAGAATTTTATTAATTAAATTAATTTTTATATAACAATCAATCCCTAAAAATACGGTAACAAATTGCCAATAATTAATCTCATTGAGCGTGCCCTAACTTAAAATCACGTCTCCGAAATCGAATATTGAAATCGCAACTGATGGAGGCGGAGGCAGCGGAGATCGGCGGTCACCGTTGTATCCCTTAAAAAATCAATGACAGCCTTCTTAGGAAGATCATCGAGAAAAGACTGTGAGAGAACAACGAGATAGAGGGAGATGCCAGCAGCGATCTGCTGCTGTGGGATGAAGATCGGCACTGTCATGACGACGTTGGTAGGTGGCAGCTCATGGTGGCCGGCGAGGGATATCGGTGTTTGATGCTATTGATATTGATATATGGATTTTTCAAGCAGGATATTATCTATGCCTTTTTCTTTGCCTTCGTCAACCTTTCGTAAAAAAATTGATCTCCGCTCAAAGGCATTCTCAGAGAATGGGCATGCGTATAACAGTTTAAAGGGCATCTGTATCACATTTTTCAAAGGCAAGACATTATCAGAGAATGGGGCATGTGTATAACAGTTTTTTTTTAGAATGAGGCATTTTCAGAGAATGGGGCTTTACATATAACAGTTTTCAGGATGTGGTGTTTAACATATTATTTAGGAATGTGAAGGCTGTATACTACACTTATCAAAACCATAATGTATTATTTGAGAATGCTTCATTAATATTCTTTGAGAATTCTTGATTAATATCCTCATAATTATCTTCCCAGTCCTCTGTAATCATTTCATTCTCAGAGAATGTTTTCCATATTATTTAAGAATGTAAAGGTTGTATACTACAATTATCAAAGCCATAAGGTATTATCTGAGAATGCTTCATTAACATTCTATTACATGCACGACTTCTGCATATTCTTTGAGAATCAACACAATATTCACGACTTCTACATATATTCATAACGACTTCTACAAATAGGAATACGAATATGTACATATTCTATGAGAATATTGTATTTGTCGATATCATAAATAAAAGTAGTTTCGCTTCTACGTAATTTTTTTAACAATAACCCTAAAATTTGAATGTTTCTTCTTATATTCGAAAGAATAAAAGTAAAATTAATTAATGTATTCGTCGTATAATCGCAGGTTGAATCAGAATAATCCGTGATATGAGAACATGAATTTTTTTACGAACTCTGTTTCTCTGTCGCTCTAATTGATCTCAACCGAGAATATGTGTATATTATTGAGAATTGAGAATGGGACTGTGTTCCCGTGATTGTAGGAATTGTTATTTAAAACATAATATTTCCTAATTTATAGGTTCCAGTTAATGACATTTATATCATTTTCCTCCGTTTTTTCCAGTTTATTTTATATTCTTTCAACTTATTTACAACAATGCCACCATCCAATAGTCAAAAAATAGTCTTACAATCACAAAATAATTACCAAATGTATTTAATCGTAACTCTCTCTTTCTCTCTCTCTTTATATATATATATATATATATATATATATATATATATATATATATATATATATATATATATATATATATATATATATATATATATATATATATATATATATATATATATATATATTCTTTATTACTAATGGTTCATGTTGTTATTAACTTCTCGATAAAAGAAACATGTGGAATGTTAGAGACTGGTGTTATTGAATTTCTTAATGCTTCTTTTGCAAAGGTGGCAAAGGGTGGTCAAATTTGTTGTCCATGCAAATGGTGTATGAACCATTATTGGTATTGAAGAGATAAAGTATTCGATCATTTAAAAGGATATGGATTCGTAGAAAACTACTATGTATGGGTTTTTCATGGAGAAAATCCTTCACAGTCCGAGTCTAATACCATCGTGGATGATGATGGAGCATGTGCATGATAACTTCGAGGAATTTTTGCATGATAGGTTTAAAGATGTCGTAGATGAAATAAGTATGGTGCATGAAGGCTTAAATGATGAGGCGAAAAATTTCTATAAGCTAGTGGAAGAGGGAAAGCAAGAATTGTTTCTTGGGTGTAAAAAATGTGCATTCAATCTTAAAATTCAGTTTTTTACAATAATATCAGTTTTTTTTTTTGTTAAATAGTTCTCTTTTGGACGTTGAAAAAAGCTTTTTTAGACGTTGAAAACCTGTTTAAATTTTTTTTTATATCAAAATCAGTTTTTAGAAGCATATTTTCGTTAAATAACTTTCTTTTGGACGTTGAAAAACTGTTTTTTAGACGTAAAAAACAGTTTTTCAACATTGAAATGCAGTTTTTTTAACACTAAAATTTGGTTTTTCATAGCATATTTTTGGACATTAAATTCCAGTTTTTTTAGACATTGAAAATCTATTTTTAGATATTGAAATGCAATTTTTCCAACTCTCAAGTGTAGTTTTTTTGAGATTAAAAACAACTTTTTTGACATCGGACAGCCGTTTTTTCAACATCAATTAGTACCCTTTTTTTTTTTGTGGAAAAGAGAAGGCACCAAAAAAAACATGGGTGCTCGGCAAATTTATTAAGAACCAACAAAAACAAAACGTCTACAACACGAGAAAGAAAGAAAACAAAACCATTGACACAGGCCTCAAGATAATAGCTAACCAAACATCAAAAAAATACCAAGGCAGCCTAGTGCTAAGGACAAACACAATGAGCCCAACAAAAATGCCTAATCTCGTTAACTCCCAACTGTGCGAAGAGGACACCAGCCCAAAACCAAAGAAAATCATCTCCTCCACGCAAGTTCGCATCTTCAACGAAGTGACAGCAACACGCGAGCCCCACCAAACGGTAAACTGGAAAAAATTGGGCGACTCCCTCTGGATAACGTTGTCGACAAAAAATGCATTAACTTTGTGTATCTTGAGGGCCCACTCAAAATGTTCCACATTTCCTCATTAAATGTAGTCCACCACATGGAGTCTATTAAATGCATGAACCTTTCCCGCCAAAAGCAAACAGGGACCAAAATTGCAACTTGTAAACTACTAAGAAATATCCAAACTATTACACTTTCTCCTACTATCTGAAATGTCGAGACAGAAAATAATGACTATATCTGCAACTTTTAAGACTTTAAAATAACCCAAAGAATTAAAATTGCAACTGCACCCTCCATTGACAAGCCGGCAAGCGTACATGGCTATGCAACCAAACAAAATCATGATAAACCAAACCTTAGACTTCCGATCCAACTCTCTTGGCGAGTTCGAATTCAGCAGGAGAATAACAGTGGACATTTTGTGGATACCAGTTTTGACCGTCAATTCAAAAAGGTTGAGGGTATAGTAATCGAGGTTAATACATCACTCAAACAGACCCAACTTAATGGGAATATCAGTGCGCCAAGCAAACCACAGGGGTTTACTCCACAACACCCGATACAATAAGCCGTCAATTCCTCCCAACAAATTAAAACCGCACAGAGCAACCCAAGCAAGGGCATGGATGTTAAGGGACAGGACAAACCACTAAAAAGAACTAACAATCATGAGACTTAGGAGGAAAGTTGACCATCAATCCCATTCCGATGGCTTGGAATGGAAATATTCCACATATGACATAGTTGAGTCGCCTGATTTGATTTTGGGGGGGGGGGGGGGGGGGGTCTTTTAGCCAAGAATTTTGAGCCGTAACTCCAACAGAATACTCACTACTTCATTAGTGGACCGTTTCTTGTTCCGGAAAAGACGGTTGTTTCTCTCAACACTACAAGAATTAGTGGTTTTAGCGGCGACCCCTTTAGGGGCGACATAAGCTTTAGGGGCGACACCAAGCCTGACGAGCCGAGTGTCGCCGCTAAAGCTTATGTCGCCCCTAAAGGCATCGCCGCTAATTTCGCGATCCGAGCTTCCCCACCGTTTGGAATCCTAGCCATCCAAAACCCAGCCAATCGGACGGTCAAAAATCAGGCGGGACATTTTCCCTCCGTGTGAAATCATGTGTCGCCCCTAAAGCTCAAGGTCGCCGCTAATGCCGTCGCCCCTAATACCACTATCCGCCCCTCCCCACTCGTTTCAATCGTGTCCATTGAAAGATCCTTTAATCGGACGGCCCAAAAAAAAGCGGGAAGTTTCCCTCCAAGACGTCGCCCCTAAAGCTCCAGGTCGCCTCTAAAGGGTGTCGCCCCTAAATTGTCGTACAGCAAAACCCACAGGAGGCTTTCTTTTCTCGCATTTTTCACCAAAAAAACCCTCAAAATCCTCTCAAGAAGCTGCGGTTTTGGCCGGAAATTTCAAGGATTGAAGCTTGTTTTCGTGGAACATTCATCTCCTACAACATTGTTTGTGTACTTTTCAACTAAAAGAGGTAACTTTTATTATGTTTAACTTAGGGTTTTATAAATTTTAGTTCTTGCATCATTTATGTAATAAGTTGTTTGTTTGAAGATGGATTCTTTTATATAGAGAATTGATTGATCATTTGAACTATATGCATTTTGATTCTTTGATGTATAAAGTTTTGATTGTGTAATATTGTGTTAAAATGTATGTTAATGTATATGGATTTTATGATATGTACATTGAATACATTTTGTGTTAATTTGTATAGATTTTGCATTAGTTAATATATGTGAAATTATAGGATTGTATATGTATATTTTTATATAAACACATGATTGAATTTGTATGAAATTGCTAATGGGATGTATGATATGTTTGATATTTGATGATTTCTATTAATATTTTTAAGAACTTAATATTATGTATTGAATTTATTTTGACTTATTTGTTAAGAACTTTATTAGTTACGACTTAATATTATGTTAATGGAATGTATGATAGTTAGGACTTATTTTGATTATTTGTTAAGAACTTTATTAGTTATGACTTAATATTATGTTAATGGAATGTATGATAGTTAGGACTTATTTTGACTTATTTGTTAAGAACTTATTAGTTAACGATTTCTTTAGTTTGCTATAATTGAAAACAACAAAATTAGAATACTTTAATTAACAAAAATAAGAAACAACAATGCTCTAATAGAAACAAAAAACAAAAGTAGGATGCTATAATTAACAAAAATACTAAAGTAAAACATAAACCCTAAACCCTAAAGTTAAAAACTAAATTCTAAAACCTAAACCCTAAATATTAAAGCCAAAATTCTAAAACATAAACATTAAACCTTAATCCTTAAACCTTAAACCATAAACCTAAACCTTAAATTCTATGACATAAACCTTAAACGGTAAACCCTAAATTCTAAATTCTAAAACATAAACCATATATTTTAAACCTTAAAGCCTAAATTCTAAAACCTTAAACCCTAAACCCTAAACCTAAACTCTAATTTCTAAACCCTAAACCCTAAACCCAAACCATAAATTCTACATCCTAAACTCATTGATTTTTAGTTTAATTCTTTTTTTTTTGATCATCTTAAGCTTAGAAATACCCGCTCAAAATTGATTTAGAAATTGATTTCGGGTTGTCCCCGTTTTGGGACTGCTTTTTGAATACTTTATCTCATTTACGATGTGAATGCGTATTGCATGATTGTTCATTTAAGAAATATTTGGTTTTCATTTTCTCTTTGCTCCTCGGGTATATATTTACAAATATACCTGGGAGCTAAGGGGAAATGCTGCCGAATTTTTATTAAACGACCAATCATGTAATGCGCATTCACATATGAGGTAATGTATTCAAAAAGTGGGTGTAGAAGCCTACCCTTGTGAATACTCTATCCGTTGTCCGATTTCTCCAAAATATTCTAATCGAGACAATCTATTTCGTTTTGGGACAGCATTATGAATACTCTATCTCTATTCTGATTTTTTTGTTGCCATTTTGGTGAACAAAAAATCTCTAACATCATGGTTTCCCCTAAAATAATCTAATATGAAATTTAATTCAAACATCTTTTATGTTTCAGTTACATCATGCCTATCGATAAAAGTTGGATTACTCTTGAAAACCGTAACTCTGACGCATTCGAGGAAAGACTCAATAGTTTTGTTGAGAGATCCAAACAACACATCTATAGTAGATGTTTAATCATATGTCCGTGTAGACGATGTGAACTCAGAGAATTTGTAAAACTCTTAATAATGAAATCCCACATACATGCGTATGGTTTTAGTAAACGTTATGATACATGGACCTATCATGGTGAAAGAAGAACTATGATGGTACATGCCGTAGGTCCAAGTCAAAACCAAGCACCAAGTGACGATATAGCTCCAAGTCACGACATGGTTGACGTTATCAACGACGTTATGGGGGAAAATATGGGGGAAAACAATACTAATCGGGAGGAAGGGAACTTAGATACAGAGGACAACGTTGCCGATGACGGATTTCATAAGCTGTTAGATGAAGTCCAAGCAGAATTATATCCTGGTTGTACCTGGTTTTCTTTCCTCGACTTTTTAGCAAAGCTGATGCATATCAAGGTGAACAACAAATGGAGTGATGCTTCATTCGATCAGCTCCTCGAGTTGTTGGAATCTGTATTTCCTAAAGAAAACAAGGTTCCCACTTCACATTATGCAGCCAAAGCGAGCTGAAAAAACTTGGTTTGGGTTACGAGTCAATACATGTGTGCAAATACGATTGTGCTCTCTTTTGGGGCGAAAACAAGTCGTTGCAGAATTGTCCTGTTTGCAATACCAGTCGGTGGGTTGATGACAAGAAAAAGGGCAAGAAGGTGGCACATCAGGTGTTACGATACTTTCCTGTGACCCCAAGACTACGACATTTGTATTGCTCAAGGCACACGACAAAAAATATGATTTGGCACAGTACCGGACGATTAGAAGACGGTACGATGCGTCATCCCGTTGATGGATCTTTGTTGTCTTCAAAACAACTCACTTGTAGTTGTCATGTCATTTAAGTCTTAATCCAATTATTTACCTTATTATTTGACTATTAGACTTACGAGCAAGCATTACTCGATCATTTAATAGTATAGTTTTGGTAAGTAAAGGTATCGAATTTCCACAGGGAGTTGTTAACTAACTTAAAGTTCGCAATTCTTAGTCAAACGGTTTAGAGGCGAGTTTTAGTGAAAACTCGTAAAACCCAAGTTTTTGAATGTTTTTAAAAGAGATTAACTAATATGATGCAATGGTTGTAACAACACAACAATACAGAGATAATATGATCAAATGATAACAAGGGAAGCTTTCGCCTAGGATTTGTTGATTCATATAAACCTATGTTGACTAGTTTTGATTATGTGCAATGAGTTAAAATAGGTTGCATTAAGTGGTAGGATCATATGGTCAAGTCACCAATTCTATGATTTCTAAGTTATTATAGCACAATGGTCATGTAACTAAATAACTTATAATCATGAAATATTAATATAATCTAGCATGCAAACATAGTCCATACCCTAATGGTCATAGTGATATGTTCATACAATCAATGGTCATGAGTTGCAACTAAATGTGATATAAGTTTTATTTCACTAATCAAGTTTATAACTAAAATAACTTCCCTAGTTAAATGGTCAATAACTAGTCCAATGATATATAGTTGTCAATTACACATCAAAATGGTTCATATGATCAATATGTTTAAATGGTCAATAAACTTAATCATATGAAGATGGCTATCAAGAATACAAACTTTAATCACATTCAATATGTATAGCATGCAAATTATATATCCTAACCGATTTTTAACTCGAATCAAGAACTAGATCAACATATATTTATATTACTGAATCAACATCACCTAGGCAAAAGCTACAGGGATCTAGCCTAGCATGGTATCAAATATACAACAACAATATGAAGAAGTCATGATAGAAGATACCAACCGGTTTACAATCGATGAATCCTTGCTTATAATGAAGATCTTAGCTCATTCTTGTTATGAAAATCACTCTTAATAACATGTAAAAATGATAAATACACGAAAATATATCTGAACTATAGTTTCCTTGCCCTCTAATTGTTTTTAAAATCGTGCATAGAGGCTTCTATTTATACTTGCTGAGATACAGTGCTCGCGTCGCGACCAACATGTCCGTCGCGTCGCGAGGGTGCGTCGAGTGTTGCTTTTGGTCGGCCACTGGTCTGGCTAATGCGTTGTGTTGGTAGTCTCGCGATCAAAAAGTTGGTATTGTCGCGTCCAGGTCTTCGCGTCGCGACCAGTCCTTCCGTCGCGTCGCGAGTGCTGTAGCATTTTATTCTTCTGTCTTGCTTCTCTTCGCGTCGCGATTTCTTGGTCAGCATAGGGTCTCGATATGGCTCTTGATTTGACTTTTTCCTCTTTAAGCTCGAATCCAGCTCCTTCTTAATCCGCAAAGCTATTTTTCCTGTGTTTTGGTAATTTTGGCGTTATAAGTATCTTTTATCTTTAGATAATACCAAAAACACATGTTTAAGTACTTGATCTTGCCCGAAATATATGTATAATTTAGGCAATATCAAAATACCCCACACTTAGAACTTTGCTTGTCCTCAAGCAAACTACAATTTAATACAATTTAAAACCCAGCTAAGAAATTTGATATCCAAACAACTTTCCGAATGCTATCACAGATCTAGCATTATTTACCGATGTTAAGAATAAAGTTTTAAGAATAAACATAGTAGATTATACCTAATCTTATGTACGTATTTCTAACTTTCCAAAATTTTACATAAAATCTATTTCTATTAATGACAAGTCTTTAGATTGAAAAATACTCATTTTTACATAACATTGAATACACCCTTAAAATTTTCTTTTACCTCAAGATCTTTTGTCAAGTTTCCTAAAAATGATGCTGGACTAAGTTTATCAAGTTCAGTTATTTTCTCCATTTTTACCGCACCTTTGAAACTCGTGACTTTCTATGGAACTCTTGATTACAAATTTTCAACTCACAACTGTACAGAGTTTACTAATTCAAATTCCAAAGGCCACTAAGGAAATCCCATGACTTTCGATGACACCCGTGTAGCGAGCTTTTGACAATATTATCCCAAACCAGTTGGTTTTAGGTAATAAGGAGTAGAAATGCCCGTGGGCCCCATTTTATGTCTACTTGCTCGAATGTCAAAGGTCACTGATTGAATTTCCTTCCTGAGTCTCAATCTTATGGTGTAACATTACTTGATTTTCGCTTTTCATTAGATTTCTCATTCGAAGTTCTTTTAACGAGGCTTATTTTCCTCAATTTAGTCATAGCATTCGCGCGATTAGGGAAACCGACTCAACCTGTTTTGACAAAATTTGATTTTCAATGGGTCTATTTCATTATTTATGCAAAACCTTTTGTAATTATCATTCTAACTACTTGTCATTTAAAGAATTAAATTTTATACGAAAATATCGAAAAACTAGAAAATGAGAGAATAAAATCAAGTTTAACCTACGAATTTATTTTCAAAACATTTTTCTTAACAATTACCTTCTTAGTATTCAATTTTTGGAAAAGGTGTTTAAGATAAAAATTTTTACTTGGCTCAGTTAATTATTGCAGTTTTGACTTGTTTACCCTACACTTATTTTATACAATAATTTTATTCTATATATCTTTTAAATCATAGAGGAGTTTAATTGGAATGGACTCCCCATGGGTAATGAGTCGTTTTGTTTTAAGGACATCTTTCCACAGAAGAAGAATGCTGAACTGACTGCCAGTGTCTGTTTAAACCTGAATTCTGCATCTATGCTCAGAAAAAATATCAACCACACCAAGAAAAACACACCATTAAATAAAAACACACCATACTAAAATGAACTTCAAACAAGAAAAATTCTCATATATATATATATATATATATATATATATATATATATATATATATATATATATATATATATATATATATATATATATTAATTTTTTTTATTTTATATATATATATATATATATATATATATATATATATATATATATTAATTTTTTTTTAAATTTTTTTTAAGAACACATGAAAGAAATAAATAAATCATACCAATCAATAATCTCGGGTTTCCTCCCGGAAGCGCTTCTTTTTCATAGATTTGGAGTCTTTTTAGCTGGACTCCATTCCCCTCTAAGGTTCTACTGTTTGGAGTGGGATGTCTTCGCGTTCGTTCTCATTTTGAACGCATTCTTCATATCTTTTCAACCTGTGCCCGTTCACTTTGAAACTTCCTTCACCTTCCTTGAAAAGATCCACAGCCCCGTGTGGATATACTTCTTTGATTGTGAACGGACCATACCATCGTGTCTTCAGTTTCCCAGAGAAAAGTCTTAATCGTGAGTTGTACAGTAGGACTTTCTCCCCTGGTTGGAAATCTTTGTTTCCTTTCAATCTTGAATCGTGCCACCTTTTGACTTTGTCTTTGTAAATAACCGAGTTTTCGTATGCGTCATTTCTTAGTTCATTAAGTTCATTCAATTAACACAAACGGTTAGTACTGACAAGATTAAAGTCCAAGTTACACGTTTTTAAGGCCCAGAATGCCTTGTGTTCAACCTCTAATGGGAGGTGACAAGCTTTTCCGTACACCAATCTGTATGGGGTAGTTCCAATTGGTGTCTTGAAAGCGGTTCGAAAAGCCCAAAGTGCATCGTCAAGCTTTTCTGACCAGTCCTTTCGGCTTGTTCCCACGGATCTTTCTAAAATGCGTTTTAAGGCTCTGTTTGTGATCTCTGTTTGACCACTTGATTGCGGGTGATAAGGTGTGGATATTCGATGGGTTACCCCATACTTATTTAAAGCATTCTCTATTTGTTTGTTGCAAAAATGAGTACCCCTATCGCTTATAAGAGCTTTAGGGACACCGAAACGTACAAAAATGGTTTTCAAAAATTTAACCACACCCCGCGCATCATTTGTGGGTAAAGCTTTTGCTTCAGCCCACTTTGATACGTAGTCCACCGCAACCAATATATATTTATTTCCGTGGGAATTAGGAAAAGGTCCCATAAAGTCAATACCCCACACATCGAAAATTTCACATACCTGGATAGAATGCAATGGCATTTCATTTTTGGATGAGATATTACCCGCTCGCTGACATGGATCGCATGTCTTGACGAAATTTGTTGCGTCTTTGAAGATAGTGGGCCAATAAAAGCCCGCTTCAAACACCTTTCGTGCGGTGTAATTTGCTCCGTGATGTCCACCTGTAGGTCCTTGATGGCATTGCTTGAGTATATCTTTTATCTCTTTCCCGTGTACGCACCTCCGTATGATGTTATCCGGACATGAGCAAAAAAGGTATGGTTCATCCCACAGGTAGTACTTGATATCGGCAAAGAACTTTTTCTTTTGTTGGTGAGTAAGCCCTTTTACTAGCACTTTGGCTGCAAGATAGTTTACAATATCCGCATACCAGGGGGTCTCCATATCAACATGAATTGACATTACATGTTCTTCAGGGAAGGAGTCGTTCACTTCCTTTTCTTCCCTCGCCTTTTGCTCCGGATTTTCCAGTCTTGACAAATGATCAGCTGCCAAATTCTCGGATCCTTTCTTGTCTTGAATTTCTATATCAAATTCTTGTAACAGCAAGACCCAACGAATCAAACGTGGTTTGGCATCTTGCTTGTTGAACAGGTACTTGATTGCAGAGTGATCTGTGTAGACAACGGTTTTTGATAAAATTAGATAAGGTCTGAATTTATCAAAAGCATACACTACTGCCAGGAGTTCTTTTTCAGTCGTTGTGTAGTTTTCTTGGGCAGGATTCAGAGTTTTGCTGATGTAGTAGATTGGCTTGAATTTCTTGTCGATTCTTTGGCCTAGGACGGCTCCCAATGCGATATCACTTGCGTCTGTCATCAGTTCGAAAGGTAGGTTCCAGTCTGGGCCGACCATGATCGGGGCAGTAGTCAATTTAAGCTTCAAAAATTCAAAAGCATTAACACATTCATTATTAAAATCAAATTTTACATCATTTTGTAACAGTTGTGTTAAAGGTTTGGTTATTTTTGAGAAATCTTTTATAAATCTCCGGTAAAAACCGGCATGTCCCAAGAAGCTTCTGACTCCTTTTACGTTGGTCGGTGGTGGTAGTTTAGCAATGACTTCAACTTTTGCCTTGTCGACTTCAATCCCATGTCTTGACACTTTGTGTCCCAAAACTATTCCTTCTTTCACCATGAAGTGGCATTTCTCCCGGTTGAGCACTAGATTGGTTTCTTCACATCTTTTGAGCATTTTGTCTAGATTAGACAAACATTCTTTAAATGAGTTACCAAATAGTGAAAAATCATCCATGAAGACCTCCATTGAGTTTTCCATCATGTCATGGAAAATTGCTGAGACACATCTTTGAAAAGTGGCTGGAGCATTGCATAGACCGAAAGGCATCCTTCGGTACGCAAAGATTCCTAAAGGGCATGTAAACGTCGTTTTGTCTTGATCTTCTGGGTCAATCGAAATTTGAAAGTAACCAGAAAAACCATCCAAAAAACAGTAATAGGCTTTTCCTGATAATCGTTCCAGCATTTGATCGATGAAGGGAAGAGGAAAATGGTCTTTTCGTGTTGCATCGTTTAATTTGCGATAATCGATGCACACCCGCCATCCTGTCACTGTTCTGGTAGGTATAACTTCATTCTTCTCGTTGGTGATGACTGTTATTCCTCCTTTCTTTGGTACGACATGGATTGGGCTGACCCATTTGCTGTCAGAAATTGGGTAGATAATTCCAGCATCGAGCAGCTTCATGATCTCTTTATCAACTACGTCTTGCATTTTTGGATTAAGCCTTCTTTGGTGCTGTGCTGATGGTTTTGAATCTTCTTCCATCAGTATCTTATGAGAACAGATGGTTGGGCTTATTCCTTTTATGTCAGAGATGCTCCAAGCGATAGCATCTTTTCTTTTCTTTAGAACTTTCATGAGTTCTCCTTTCTCTTCTCGGCTTAATTCAGATGAAATGACAACCGGGTATTCCTTGGTGTCTGTCAAAAATGCATACTCCAAATGGTTTGGAAGTATCTTCAAGTCCGGGATGTTCTGGTTCCTAGGAGATTTTTGCTTTGGCAGTACCGTTTCTTCTTGGTTAGCGATATGTGGTTCATTTTTCAAGAGTTCTTCCAGCTCCTTCAGATCCTTTTCTGGATCTAATGTTTTCTCAGCAAGTTGCATTTCATGACTATAATCTTCTTCCCGTATGGCTCTGGCTTCCTCTTCCAATATTAGATCGAAGGTGTCGATATGGAAGACTGTGTCATCACTCATCGTTGAGTGTTTGATCGTGTGATCCATGCCAAAGGTGATGGCTTCAGTGCCCACCCGAATGGTTAATTTAGTGTCATGAACATCTATTAAAGCTCTTGCTGTGGCCAAGAAAGGTCTTCCAAGAAGAATAGGGACTTCATCATCTTCCTCCATATCCAGTATGACAAAATCTACAGGAAAAACAAACTTGTCAACTTTTACCAGAAGGTCTTCTACTATCCCTCTTGGATATGTAACCGCCTTATTCGCAAGATTAATTGCCATTCAAACTGGTTTTGGTTCTGGTAAGTTTAGTTTCTTGTAGAAAGAATATGGCATTAAATTGATGCTGGCACCTAAGTCTGCCAAACCATAGCTGCTGGCATGGTTTCCGAAGGTGCAAGGAAGATGTAAACCGCCTGGATCTCCCACTTTTTCTGGTAGGTTCTTCATCATTGATGCGTAACATTTTTCACTTAATGTTACCTGTGACACCTCTTCCATTTTCTTTCGGTTAGTTAGGAGGTCTTTGAGGAATTTGGCATATTTTGGCATTTGTGTTATTGCATCAACGAATGGAATGTTGATGCTCAGCTGTTTCAAGTGCTCAAGAAATTTCTTGAATTCTTTATCCTCCTTCTCCTTCTTCAAACGTTGAGGGAATGGAATGGTTGGTTGGTGTGGTTGAGGTGAAGCTGTTTCTTTTGTTCCTTTATCCTTAGTGCTCCCCGGATCTTTTCCAGCTTTATCTTCTTGTGTTTCAGGAGTTGAGTTGATGGCTTCTTCAATGACTGCTGGTGGGATGATTTTTCCGCTTCTGGTTGTGATGGCTTTAGCCTGTGCTCGTGGGTTTGTTTCGGTGTTGGTAGGAAGTGTTCCTGGTAGTCTTTCTTGCAACACTTTTGAAATTTGGCCAATTTGGTTCTCTATGTTTTGGATAGAGGCGGCTTGATTTCTTAGTTGAACTTCAGTTGCTGTGTGTCTCTTTTCTGATCCTTCCATGAATTTACCCAATATGTCTTCCAAGTTTGGTTTCTTCTCTTGGTTATGTTGTGGGTTAAATCCTGATGGTGACTGTTTTTGTTGATTATAGGTATTTTGCTGGCGTTCAAATGGTGGTTGTTGCCTTTGTTGCTGGTTGTAGAAATCATTTCCTCCTCGCCAGTTGTTTCTACGTATCGGGAAATCAAATCTTTCTCCAGATGAGTAACAAGCTTCTGTTTTCTTATTACCATCTTCATCGTATGGACAGTCTTTCTGTAAGTGAGGACCGCTGCAATTGTCACAGCCTACCGTTATTGCATGGATATTTTGAGTCATTTTTTTAGATCTCTCCCAAATTGATCCAATCGGTTGTGAATAGCGGACATTCCTTCCACTGCCTCTTCTTTTAACTTTCTTCGGCATGATGGATCTCTTGAGGAATGGTAATGATGAGAATGTTTTGCCAGTTCCTCAATTCGTTCATAAGCCTCGGTAGCGGTTAAGTTGATGAGGGGTCCTCTCCCGTCTAGTAGTTGTCTTGTTTGTGTGTTGATGCAGTCGTAGAACTTCTGAACTTTTTGGTGTTTGTCTATGTCGTGTTGTGGACAATCCTGGATCAATTCCTTGAATCGACTCCACGCTTGGTACAAAGTTTCATCTTCGTCTTGGAGAAAGTTCTGAATTTTTGCTTTCAGTTTATTTATTTTAGACGGTGGAGTGTATTCTTCTATGAAGTCCTGTTTCAGTCCGTTCCATGTAGTGATGGAACCTGGAGGCAGTCTTTTCAACCATTTCTTTGCTCCTTCGCGTAATGTCATCGGGAAGATTCGTAGCATTATCGCGTCTGAGGAAATTCCTGGAATGTTGAAACAGTCAGTGATTTCTGTGACTTGCTCGATGTGTTCAACTGGATCTTCTTCTTCTGTTCCTTTGAAAGTAATGCCCTTAAGGGCTGAAAGGTAATGGCCTTTAAGCTCAAAATTTGCATTTTCCGGTATCTTGGGCCGAACAAGACTTGGTCCTGTTCCGTCTCGTGCTCTGTTGTAATATGCTTTCAAAGTTGGTTCTTGCTCGTTTACTGGGATGTCCATTTCTTGTCTAGGTTTTTCTTTCGGAAAAATGCTTCTTCTTATTCTTCTTCTTGCGTTAAACTCACGTTCTGGTTCGTTCAGTGCAGGTATGATGTTCGGTTGTGAACTTCGGGTCATAAACTGCACATTAGAAACTGTTTGCAAAGTTTGGTGCGTCCCTTTTTTTTTTATAAAAATAACAAATGGAACAAAACGTTTAAAACCTTTATGTAATCAATCAGTTATAACAACCGAATATCTTATCAAATCCACTATAATGCGTTGACTATCAAATAAAGAACGGCCAGGCAGGACAGTAGGGAGGCAGGACTCTTTCGGTCAATGACCTTTCGAAAATCCAACAACCAAACCGGATCTGTCTATTCTGACACCGTTCTCGTAAGTAGAATTACTAGCATGATAGTTGGATTGATAATCAATTTAGTTTGAAACAACTAAATAAATTGCAAGCGAGTCTTAAAATTATTTAGTAAACAAACAGAGATAAAAACATGAAACAAACTAGAAATTTTAACTTCCCACGGTAGAAACCGTAAAAAGGATCGATTGTCTAACAATTGTAAACAATAGAATTAATTAAATAACTCCCCGACAACGGCGCCAAAAACTTGTTGTCGTCAAAACAACTCACTTGTAGTTGTCATGTCATTTAAGTCTTAATCCAATTATTTACCTTATTATTTGACTATTAGACTTACGAGCAAGCATTACTCGATCATTTTATAGTATAGTTTTGGTAAGTAAAGGTATCGAATTTCCACAGGGAGTTGTTAACTAACTTAAAGTTCGCAATTCTTAGTCAAACGGTTTAGAGGCGAGTTTTAGTGAAAACTCGTAAAACCCAAGTTTTTGAATGTTTTTAAAAGAGATTAACTAATAAGATGCAATGGTTGTAACAACACAACAATACAGAGATAATATGATCAAATGATAACAAGGGAAGCTTTCGCCTCGGATTTGTTGATTCATATAAACCTATGTTGACTAGTTTTGATTATGTGCAATGAGTTAAAATAGGTTGCATTAAGTGGTAGGATCATATGGTCAAGTCACCAATTCTATGATTTCTAAGTTATTATAGCACAATGGTCATGTAACTAAATAACTTATAATCATTAAATATTAATATAATCTAGCATGCAAACATAGTCCATACCCTAATGGTCATAGTGATATGTTCATACAATCAATGGTCATGAGTTGCAACTAAATGTGATATAAGTTTTATTTCACTAATCAAGTTTATAACTAAAATAACTTCCCTAGTTAAATGGTCAATAACTAGTCCAATGATATATAGTTGTCAATTACACATCAAAATGGTTCATATGATCAATATGTTTAAATGGTCAATAAACTTAATCATATGAAGATAGCTATCAATAATACAAACTTTAATCACATTCAATATGTATAGCATGCAAATTATATATCCTAACCGATTTTTAACTCGAATCAAGAACTAGATCAACATATATTTATATTACTGAATCAACATCACCTAGGCAAAAGCTACAGGGATCTAGCCTAGCATGGTATCAAATATACAACAACAATATGAAGAAGTCATGATAGAAGATACCAACCGGTTTACAATCGATGAATCCTTGCTTATAATGAAGATCTTAGCTCCTTCTTGTTATGAAAATCACTCTTAATAACATGTAAAAATGATAAATACACGAAAATATATCTGAACTATAGTTTCCTTGCCCTCTAATTGTTTTTAAAATCGTGCATAGAGGCTTCTATTTATACTTGCTGAGATACAGTGCTCGCGTCGCGACCAACATGTCCGTCGCGTCGCGAGGGTGCGTCGAGTGTTGCTTTTGGTCGGCCACTGGTCTGGCTAGTGCGTTGTGTTGGTAGTCTCGCGATCAAAAAGTTGGTATTGTCGCGTCCAGGTCTTCGCGTCGCGACCAGTCCTTCCGTCGCGTCGCGAGTGCTGTAGCATTTTATTCTTCTGTCTTGCTTCTCTTCGCGTCGCCATTTCTTGGTCAGCATAGGGTCTCGATATGGCTCTTGATTTGGCTTTTTCGTCTTTAAGCTCGAATCCAGCTCCTTCTTAATCTGCAAAGCTATTTTTCCTGTGTTTTGGTAATTTTGGCGTTATAAGTATCTTTTATCTTTAGATAATACCAAAAACACATGTTTAAGCACTTGATCTTGCCCGAAATATATGTATAATTTAGGCAATATCAATCTTCATGGAAAGACTTTGATTTAAAGCACCCTAACTTTTCAAGGGAACCTCGAAATGTTCGCCTAGGTCTTGCTACTGATGGTTTTAATCCATTTTCTAACATTAATTCAGGTCATAGCACATGACCTGTCATACTCACTACATACAATCTACTACCATGGCTATGTATGAAAGAGTCATCATTCATGTTGGCCTTGTTGATTCCTGGCCCTAAATCACCCAAGAAGGACATGTATGTCTTCCTTAGGCCATTGGTGGAAGAGCTTAAGCAATTGTGGCACTCGGGCGTACGTACTAAAGATGCAGCAACAAATACGTTCTTCAATATGAAAGCGGCGATGTTATGGACAATAAGCGACTTTCCAGGTCATACTAGTCTATCTGGTTGGTCTGGACAAGGGTACTATGCATACCCAACTTGCAATAAAGACACTCCTTCAGTCGCTATAGAAAATAAAATCGTTTATCTTTGTCATCGCCGTTTCTTAAATGGTAACCACCCTTGGAGAAAGAGTTTGGATTTTAATGGAGCACACGAGACACAACCCCCCATAAAACAACTTACTCATGAAGAAATAGAAGCTAATTAGCTCAAGTACCGAGTTATGTACCAGGAAAACATCCTGGATTTGGTCTTGCTAATGCTAACAAGAGAAAACGAACGTGGCACAACTGGACCAAACGAAGCATTTTTTTCGAACTCGATTATTGGTCATCTCTTCAGTTGAAGCATAACTTAGATGTTATGCACATCGAGAAAAATGTGTGTGATAGCTTGTTGGGTACCCTTCTGAAGAACGACAAGTCCAAAGACACACGAAGTGCAAGGAAAGACTTGGAGAATCTGAACATTCGAAAACAATATTGGATACGAAAAAAACGTAACATAGAAGATATACCCCATGCAAAATACTCATTCAAGGACTCTGATCGAAAACATTTTTGTCAATTTATAAAAGACGTTAAACTTCTGGATGGGTTTGGATCCAACATTAGCAATAAAGTGAAAGATAATGATAATAACATTACTGGGTTGAAATCTCATGACAATCACATTCTTATGCAACGTTTGATACCGATTGGAGTCTGGGGGTTTTTGCAAAGAAATGAATATACACCAATGGTAGATCTTTGCATGTTTTTTAAACAAATTTGCTCCAGAACATTGATGGTGAACGATATGAGGGAGGCCAAGGATGCTATTATTAATATCTTGTGCAGATTAGAAATGATCTATCCCCCAGCATTTTTTTTGACATAATGGTTCATTTAGTTTTACATTTACCTGATGAAGCGATTTGTGGAGGCCCGGTACATTACATATGGATGTATCCGATCGAAAGGTATTTGAAAAAACTGAAAAACTATGTGAGGAATAAGGCGAGGCCGGAAGGTTGTATGGCAGAGGGTTATGTTGCTGAAGAGGCTTTAACGTTTTGTTCCATGTACCTTCGTGAGTTTAACGAGCAATACGCAATATGTAACCCCACAAACACTCCAGTAGACGAGGTGGCTATATTTGAAAAAGTGCTCGGTACTCGACGAGGAAACATAAGAGGGATCGGACGTAAACCGTCTGGAAAACAAAGTTCCAAGAATCCTTCTTTTATGGAGGGCCAATCATCACAACCACCACAGAGTACTCAGGTTAGTTGTAACTTATTTGATAATGACTTAATACATTTGTTGTGTACTTTATAGTTTGGCTATCATTTATTAGTAATTTGTTGTGTACTTAATACATTTGTTGTGTACTTTGTAGATGGATGATGTAGACCGTTTATTCAACAACCCAAGAAAAGTTGAAAAAATGAAAGCATTTATGCGACAATTGCAAGAAGAAGAAGAAGATGATAACGATGATGGAAACGGTGGTAATGATGAGTAGTTTTTTTAGTTTATGACAAGTAGTTAATGTTTTATTTAGTATTATAAGACATGTTATGGATTTTGAGACATGTTATGGGTTTTGAAACATGTTATGGAGTATATAACTATTTTTGGATGTTGTTTAAATTTCTGCATTTTCTGGAACCTGTCTGAATTGATTAAGAGCTTCTGTATTAAGAACTTAATGAAAATAAGGCAAACAGAAAAAAGAAAAAAAAAGCTATTAGGGGCGACAGTTTTAGGGGCGACTTAAGAGTGTTAGCGGCGACACTTATTAGCAACGAACGTTTTAGTGACGGTGAACCATAATGGTGACGAACGCTTTAGTGGCGACACGATAGGGGTGACTTAGCAGTATTAGCGGCGACATCATTAGCAGCGACACTTTTAGGGGTGACATTGAAGCATTAGCGACGAAGCTATAGCAGCAACTGTTTTAGGGGCGACATGTCGCCGCTAATGCCTTTAGGGGCGACATACTGGACTATTACGGGCGACATATGTCGCCGCTAAAACCACTAATCCTTGTAGTGCAAGCCAAATGTGGTACACCGCTCCGGCCAAGACAATTCTACGGATAATGCTTATCAAGGATTTATTAACCGTGGAAGAAATGAGAAAGGATATGAGCGGATTCCAACTATGGGGGCGTTCTTAAGCAAAGCAAACTCCTTCACAGCAAACCAAACGTTTTTCAAAAATAGACAATTAAAAAACAAGTGGTCGTGAGAATCCATTTCTTCTTCACTATCATTGGATCAAAGAAATGAAGAACTTAGAAGCTAGTTGAAGATTTCTAGATAAAATCGATGATTGGATGATAGCTTCATTCTATAGACAGTATAGTAGCGGTTTATGTACTTAGAGACTTTGTTTATGGTATAGTAGTACCATGTAGATGTATTGTGATGTTTTGGCTATGTACCGAGTTTTAATGGGCTATTCTGCTTAAGTTTGGTCGGTATCGATTCTATCCGGTTAGTCCAAAGGTCATGCCGAAATTTTCGTAGAAATGTTAGATTATTTTCAGGATATTAGCTCTTAAACTTTCTATTGCTTTACTATGGTCTTGTTGATATGAGTTTGTAACCCCCAAAAGGTTTCAAAATATTTTTAAAACTCAATTGTTTTTGTTGGGACAAAATTTTTAAAAGTATGACTTTATGTCATAAACAAGGTTTCTAAAATATGAGATTTTAACAATATACCGTGTTTTATATAATATTACACGAATTAAGTTGTATATGAGTTGGGGTGTCACAAATTTGGTTTTGTAATGTTCAAAGATCACTAAGCATTGAGAGACAAAATCGAAGGGATCAATGGTCAGAGCCTTGGCGGACATAACATACATCGTAATCATCTATGATAGAGTGAGCTTATTTCCCCCAAAAAGAGAGCCGAAAATAACAACAACACATTTGATATATTATTTTGGAATCAAAACTTTAATTCCTAACCGTATAGAAGTTAGGGTTTGAAATTTGGAATCAAAGCTCCCTAATTGATGTTGTTGTGTTCTTGTTACAATTTTTCCACTGAAATCCCCAGGTAGTCATCTACTTGGACAGAGTTTAATTGTTCTCATGAAGCGACTTAAAGGAAATACAGAGGGCCTGGTGTTACAAAGATGTTAAAACTTGAAGATTTGGGCCTGTTGATTAGAAGTGAAATCAATGTTGGTGGTGATTTATTGTTGCAGTAACGGTGGTGTTTAGTGCTTAGTGGCAGCAATGATTTGGAACAACTTTGATGGCTATACTGGTGATATTAGAGAGAGATAGAGAGAGAAGGGCGTGATATATTTTTTTAGTTATCTGCAAAAGAAAATAATGTTGGAAGGAGAGTGGATGTATGTCTAATGTATGTGTAAGGTGTATTTGTGTGTGTGTGCCTTTTGATGATGGAAAAGTAAAGGACTAAATTTACCATTACAGGAGAGAGGGAGGGGGGGGGGGAGAGAGAGAGAGATAGATAGATAGATAGAGAGATAGAGAGAAACCGGTGGTCAGAGTGGGGAAGGTGGGTTTCTTTTTAATTACATCAAAAAAATATTAAAATAGGTATTAAAAACAGAAAAAAGAAATTAAAAGGGAAAAATAGTCTTTTGAAATCTGTCAGGAACCAAAACAACACGAATTCCTGATTTTTTATGTCTTATGCAACTTGGAAACTTTTTGAACCTCATCCACCATTTTTGACAAATCACAATGACTAATTTTGCAGTTTTGTCTTTATTTTTTTTTCAAATTATAGACCCCTTAAACATAAGTTTTAGAAGTATGATCCTAAAATAACCCTAACATAATACATGTTCGATCTTGGTATCATTTCCTCCCAAAAGAACATTAGCGTTTCATTTGTTTGTGTGTGCATCGTATTAGTTTGAAAAATATTTAAAAATCCAAACATTTTACAATGTTCAAGATTCTTAATGGAGTTTGGTTATGAAAGTTTCAAGGTCTTAGAAGTTATCTTTCATAATGCTTTGCCTAATCAACTTGAAACAATCCTCAAATAGCTTGACTCAAAATATTATAATACAAAAATGCCCAAAGTAAATTACAAGAATGGTGTCTAGTTGGTTAGAGCTTTTCAAATGTCAAAATGACTCAGAGGTACCAGGTTTTAATCCAAAGAGGAACAAAAACCCCATCGTGAACACGGAGGTTCAACCGCAATGACTCCGAGCTACCAGCAAAGCGGGTAGTCTGCCCGGAAATTAATGGGCTCACAGAACTTGTGGAAACCTCGCTCTTTGGCGCCAAAAAAAAAGGCCAAAATTTTTCTTAAATATTACATACCAAATACGAAAGTTTGGTGGACAAATTAAATACAAAGGTCAGAGCCGCCGTGGGCTCCCACTACAATAATTAGTGTTATTAGCGGCGACACCTTTAGGGGCGACAAGAGCTTTAGGGGCGACACCAAGCCTGACGAGCCGAGGGTCGCCGCTAAAGCTCGTGTCGCCCCTAAAGGTGTCGCCGCTAATACCTGGATCCGATCGTGTCCACTATTTTAAATCCTAGCCATCGAAACCCTAGCCAATCGGACGGTCAAAAATCAGGCGGGAGATTTTCCCTCCAAGTGAAATCACGTGTCGCCCCTAAAGCCTGGTGTCGCCCCTAAAGGGTGTCGCCGCTAATTGCGTGATCCAGATGCTATCGCTTGGTTTAATCTTGGCCGTAGAACGAAAGAGGGATCCTACGGTGGAAAAAAAAGCGGTAACTTTCCCCCCCCCCCCTTTTTTTTACGGATGTCGCCCCTAAAAGTCCTATGTCGCCGCTAAAGGGTGTCGCCCCTAAAGCCTAAAGCGAATTTCACCCATCAGATTACTCTTTCACGCATTCTGTCTAGTGTTTTGCCCTAAATTTTTCTCTCGGCTTCCTGCGATTCCAACAGTGGTTTTCGATGGTTTTGAAGCTTTTTTTGGTTGTAATATTCTAAAATAAAGGTAATTTCTCATATATTAAACTTAGGGTTTGTAATTTATTGTAGTTTTAATGATTGTTTCATGTTTTTTTTGTGGTTTTGAAGCTTATTTTGTTGAAAGATCAATCTCCAAAGGAAGATACTTGTAATTTTCTACAAAAAGGTAATTTTCTTATATATTAAACTTAGATTTTTGTGATTATTTGGTGTTTTAATTGTTATTTGATGATTTATGTAAAATATGTTTGTTTGGAGATGTTAATGTATATAGTTGTTGTTAATGTTAGTTATAAAAACTAGTTTTGATATACACAATTGATTGAAATTGTATGAAAATTATAATGAATTGTATGATATTTTAAGAACTTAATTGCATGATATTGATTCTTAGATAATATGTATATAAAGTTTTGATTGTAGGATTGTATATGGTTATTTTGATATGAACACTTGATTGAATTTGTATGAAAATTCTAATGAATTATATGATATGTTAAGAACTTAATTGTTAAGAACTTAATTAGTTATGACTTAATATTATGTATTGGATGTTATGTTTAGGTTATTATTGTATGATATTGTTAGTTTTTTAGGTTATTCTTATTAAGAACTTAATATTATGTATTGAACTTATTTTGACTTATTTGTTAAGAACTTTATTAGTTATGACTTAATATTATGTTAATGGAATGTATGATAGTTAGGACTTACTTTGACTTATTTGTTAAGAACTTATTAGTTAACGATTACTTTAGATTGCTATAATAGAAAACAACAAAATTATGATACTTTAGTTAACAAAAATAAGAAACAACAATGCTCTAATAGAAATAAAAAACAAAAGTAGGATGCTATAATTAACAAAAATACTAAAGTATAACATAAACCCTAAATCCTAAAGTTAAAAACAAAATTCTAAAACCTAAACCCTAAATATTAAAGCCAAAATTCTAAAACCTTAAACCCTAAATTCTAAATTCTAAAACGGTAAACCCTAAATTCTAAATTCTAAAACATAAACCTTAAACGGTAAACCCTAAATTCTAAAACCTAAACCTTAAATTCTAAAACCTTAAACAGTAAACCTTAAACTTAAAAACTAAATTCTAAAACCTAAACCCTAAATATTAAAGCCTAAATTCTAAAACATAAAAAACATAAACATTAACCTTAATCCTTAAACCTTAAACCATAAACCTAAACCTTAAATTCTAAGACATAAACCTTAAACGGTAAACCCTAAATTCTAAATTCTAAACCATAAACCTTAAAGCGTAAATTCTAAAACCTTAAACCCTAAACCCTAAACCTAAACTCTAATTTCTAAACCGTAAACCCAAACCATAAATTCTACATCCTAAACTCATTGATTTTTATCATAATTCTTTTTCTTTTTGATCATCTTAAGCTTAGAAATACCCGCTCGAAATTGATTTAGAAATTGATTTCGGGTTGTCCCCGTTTTGGGACTGTTTTTTGAATACTTTATCTCATTTAGGATGTGAATGCGTATTGCATGATTGTTCATTTAAGAAATATTTGGTTGTCATTTTCTCTTTGCTCCTCGGGTATATATTTACAAATATACCTGGGAGCTAAGGGGAAACGTGCCGAATTTTTCTTAAACGACCAATCATGTAATGCGCATTCACATATGAGGTAATGTATTCAAAAAGTGGGTGTAGAAGCCTACCCTTGTGAATACACTATCCGTTGTCCGATTTCTCCAAAATATTCAGATCGAGACAGTCTATTTCGTTTTGGGACTGCATTATGAATACTCTATCTCTATTCTGATTTTTTTGTTGCCATTTTGGTGAACAAAAAATATCTAACATCGTGGTTTCCCCTAAAATAATCTAATATCAAATTTAATTCAAACATCTTTTATGTTTCAGTTACATCATGCCTATCGATAAAAGTTGGACTACTCTTGAAAACCGTAACCCTGACGCATTCGAGGAAGGACTCAATAGTTTTGTTGAGAGATCCAAACAACACATCGACAGTAGAGGTTTAATCATATGTCCGTGTAGACGATGTGAACTTAGAGAATTCGTAAAACTCTTAATAATGAAATCCCACATACATGCGTATGGTTTTAGTAAACGTTATGATACATGGACCTATCATGGTGAAAGAAGAACTATGATGGTACATGCCGTAAGTCCAAGTCAAAACCAAGCACCAAGTGACGACATAGCTCCAAGTCACGACATGGTTGACGTTATCAACGACGTTATGGGGGAAAATATGGGGGAAAACAATACTAATCGGGAGGAAGGGAACTTAGATACAGAGGACAACGTTGCCGATGACGGATTTCATAAGTTGTTAGATGAAGTCCAAGCAGAATTATATCCTGGTTGTACCTGGTTTTCTTCCCTCGACTTTTTAGCAAAACTGATGCATATCAAGGTGAACAACAAATGGAGTGATGCTTCATTCGAGAAAGTAAGTTATAATTATATGTGTTAGTTTTAGAGTATAATCTAATTTTTTATGTGAAACAGGGCATTACCAGAATTGAAGCCTATCATGAAGCACATACTGATAAAGAAGGGAAGTTTGATAGCCCAGATGTTGAGGAAAAATATGTAAGTACATTGGTGTTTTTTGTTTATAGTTATATGTATATTATTGTTTTTTTTACTAATCTATATTAATCATCATTGTAAATTACAAAATGATTTACTTCGTGAGTTTAACGAGCAATACGCAATATGTAACCCCACAAACACTCCAGTAGACGAGGTGGCTGTATTTGAAAAAGTGCTCGGTACACGACGAGGACACATAAGAGGGATCAGACGTAAACCGTCTGGAAAACAAAGTTCCAAGAATCCTTCTTTTATGGAGGGCCAATCATCACAACCAACACAGAGTAGAGTACTGAGGTTAGTTGTAACTTATTTGATAATGACTTAATACATTTGTTGTGTACTTAATACATTTGTTGTGTACTTAATACATTTGTTGTGTACTTTATAGATGGATGATATAGACCGTTTATTCAACAACCCAAGAAAAGTTGAAAAAATGAAAGCATATATGCGACAATTGCAAGAAGAAGAAGATGATGATAACGATGATGGAAACGGTGGTAATGATGAGTAGTTTTTTTAGTTTATGACAACTAGTTAATGTTTTATTTAGTATTATAAGATATGTTATGGATTTTGAGACATGTTATGGATTTTGAAACATGTTATCGGATTATATAAATATTTCTGGATGTTGTTTAAATTTCTGCATTTTCTGGAACCTGTCTGAATTGATTAAGAACATCTGTAGTAAGGACTTAATGAAAATAATGCATTTTCTGGAACCTGTCTGAATTGATTAGGGGCGACACTTTTAGGGGCGACACTTTTAGGGGCGACATAAGAATATTAAAGCCAAAATTCTAAAACCTTAAACCCTAAATTCTAAATTCTAAAACGGTAAACCCTAAATTCTAAATTCTAAAACATAAACCTTAAACGGTAAACCCTAAATTCTAAAACCTAAACCTTAAATTCTAAAACCTTAAACAGTAAACCTTAAACTTAAAAACTAAATTCTAAAACCTAAACCCTAAATATTAAAGCCTAAATTCTAAAACATAAAAAACATAAACATTAACCTTAATCCTTAAACCTTAAACCATAAACCTAAACCTTAAATTCTAAGACATAAACCTTAAACGGTAAACCCTAAATTCTAAATTCTAAACCATAAACCTTAAAGCGTAAATTCTAAAACCTTAAACCCTAAACCCTAAACCTAAACTCTAATTTCTAAACCGTAAACCCAAACCATAAATTCTACATCCTAAACTCATTGATTTTTATCATAATTCTTTTTCTTTTTGATCATCTTAAGCTTAGAAATACCCGCTCGAAATTGATTTAGAAATTGATTTCGGGTTGTCCCCGTTTTGGGACTGTTTTTTGAATACTTTATCTCATTTAGGATGTGAATGCGTATTGCATGATTGTTCATTTAAGAAATATTTGGTTGTCATTTTCTCTTTGCTCCTCGGGTATATATTTACAAATATACCTGGGAGCTAAGGGGAAATGCTGCCGAATTTTTCTTAAACGACCAATCATGTAATGCGCATTCACATATGAGGTAATGTATTCAAAAAGTGGGTGTAGAAGCCTACCCTTGTGAATACACTATCCGTTGTCCGATTTCTCCAAAATATTCAGATCGAGACAGTCTATTTCGTTTTGGGACTGCATTATGAATACTCTATCTCTATTCTGATTTTTTTGTTGCCATTTTGGTGAACAAAAAATATCTAACATCGTGGTTTCCCCTAAAATAATCTAATATCAAATTTAATTCAAACATCTTTTATGTTTCAGTTACATCATGCCTATCGATAAAAGTTGGACTACTCTTGAAAACCGTAACTCTGACGCATTCGAGGAAGGACTCAATAGTTTTGTTGAGAGATCCAAACAACACATCGACAGTAGAGGTTTAATCATATGTCCGTGTAGACGATGTGAACTTAGAGAATTCGTAAAACTCTTAATAATGAAATCCCACATACATGCGTATGGTTTTAGTAAACGTTATGATACATGGACCTATCATGGTGAAAGAAGAACTATGATGGTACATGCCGTAAGTCCAAGTCAAAACCAAGCACCAAGTGACGACATAGCTCCAAGTCACGACATGGTTGACGTTATCAACGACGTTATGGGGGAAAATATGGGGGAAAACAATACTAATCGGGAGGAAGGGAACTTAGATACAGAGGACAACGTTGCCGATGATGGATTTCATAAGTTGTTAGATGAAGTCCAAGCAGAATTATATCCTGGTTGTACCTGGTTTTCTTCCCTCGACTTTTTAGCAAAACTGATGCATATCAAGGTGAACAACAAATGGAGTGATGCTTCATTCGAGAAAGTAAGTTATAATTATATGTGTTAGTTTTAGAGTATAATCTAATTTTTTATGTGAAACAGGGCATTACCAGAATTGAAGCCTATCATGAAGCACATACTGATAAAGAAGGGAAGTTTGATAGCCCAGATGTTGAGGAAAAATATGTAAGTACATTGGTGTTTTTTGTTTATAGTTATATGTATATTATTGTTTTTTTTACTAATCTATATTAATCATCATTGTAAATTACAAAATGATTTACTTCGTGAGTTTAACGAGCAATACGCAATATGTAACCCCACAAACACTCCAGTAGACGAGGTGGCTGTATTTGAAAAAGTGCTCGGTACACGACGAGGACACATAAGAGGGATCAGACGTAAACCGTCTGGAAAACAAAGTTCCAAGAATCCTTCTTTTATGGAGGGCCAATCATCACAACCAACACAGAGTAGAGTACTGAGGTTAGTTGTAACTTATTTGATAATGACTTAATACATTTGTTGTGTACTTAATACATTTGTTGTGTACTTAATACATTTGTTGTGTACTTTATAGATGGATGATATAGACCGTTTATTCAACAACCCAAGAAAAGTTGAAAAAATGAAAGCATATATGCGACAATTGCAAGAAGAAGAAGATGATGATAACGATGATGGAAACGGTGGTAATGATGAGTAGTTTTTTTAGTTTATGACAACTAGTTAATGTTTTATTTAGTATTATAAGATATGTTATGGATTTTGAGACATGTTATGGATTTTGAAACATGTTATCGGATTATATAAATATTTCTGGATGTTGTTTAAATTTCTGCATTTTCTGGAACCTGTCTGAATTGATTAAGAACATCTGTAGTAAGGACTTAATGAAAATAATGCATTTTCTGGAACCTGTCTGAATTGATTAGGGGCGACACTTTTAGGGGCGACACTTTTAGGGGCGACATAAGAATATTAAAGCCAAAATTCTAAAACCTTAAACCCTAAATTCTAAATTCTAAAACGGTAAACCCTAAATTCTAAATTCTAAAACATAAACCTTAAACGGTAAACCCTAAATTCTAAAACCTAAACCTTAAATTCTAAAACCTTAAACAGTAAACCTTAAACTTAAAAACTAAATTCTAAAACCTAAACCCTAAATATTAAAGCCTAAATTCTAAAACATAAAAAACATAAACATTAACCTTAATCCTTAAACCTTAAACCATAAACCTAAACCTTAAATTCTAAGACATAAACCTTAAACGGTAAACCCTAAATTCTAAATTCTAAACCATAAACCTTAAAGCGTAAATTCTAAAACCTTAAACCCTAAACCCTAAACCTAAACTCTAATTTCTAAACCGTAAACCCAAACCATAAATTCTACATCCTAAACTCATTGATTTTTATCATAATTCTTTTTCTTTTTGATCATCTTAAGCTTAGAAATACCCGCTCGAAATTGATTTCGGGTTGTCCCCGTTTTGGGACTGTTTTTTGAATACTTTATCTCATTTAGGATGTGAATGCGTATTGCATGATTGTTCATTTAAGAAATATTTGGTTGTCATTTTCTCTTTGCTCCTCGGGTATATATTTACAAATATACCTGGGAGCTAAGGGGAAATGCTGCCGAATTTTTCTTAAACGACCAATCATGTAATGCGCATTCACATATGAGGTAATGTATTCAAAAAGTGGGTGTAGAAGCCTACCCTTGTGAATACACTATCCGTTGTCCGATTTCTCCAAAATATTCAGATCGAGACAGTCTATTTCGTTTTGGGACTGCATTATGAATACTCTATCTCTATTCTGATTTTTTTGTTGCCATTTTGGTGAACAAAAAATATCTAACATCGTGGTTTCCCCTAAAATAATCTAATATCAAATTTAATTCAAACATCTTTTATGTTTCAGTTACATCATGCCTATCGATAAAAGTTGGACTACTCTTGAAAACCGTAACTCTGACGCATTCGAGGAAGGACTCAATAGTTTTGTTGAGAGATCCAAACAACACATCGACAGTAGAGGTTTAATCATATGTCCGTGTAGACGATGTGAACTTAGAGAATTCGTAAAACTCTTAATAATGAAATCCCACATACATGCGTATGGTTTTAGTAAACGTTATGATACATGGACCTATCATGGTGAAAGAAGAACTATGATGGTACATGCCGTAAGTCCAAGTCAAAACCAAGCACCAAGTGACGACATAGCTCCAAGTCACGACATGGTTGACGTTATCAACGACGTTATGGGGGAAAATATGGGGGAAAACAATACTAATCGGGAGGAAGGGAACTTAGATACAGAGGACAACGTTGCCGATGATGGATTTCATAAGTTGTTAGATGAAGTCCAAGCAGAATTATATCCTGGTTGTACCTGGTTTTCTTCCCTCGACTTTTTAGCAAAACTGATGCATATCAAGGTGAACAACAAATGGAGTGATGCTTCATTCGAGAAAGTAAGTTATAATTATATGTGTTAGTTTTAGAGTATAATCTAATTTTTTATGTGAAACAGGGCATTACCAGAATTGAAGCCTATCATGAAGCACATACTGATAAAGAAGGGAAGTTTGATAGCCCAGATGTTGAGGAAAAATATGTAAGTACATTGGTGTTTTTTGTTTATAGTTATATGTATATTATTGTTTTTTTTACTAATCTATATTAATCATCATTGTAAATTACAAAATGATTTACTTCGTGAGTTTAACGAGCAATACGCAATATGTAACCCCACAAACACTCCAGTAGACGAGGTGGCTGTATTTGAAAAAGTGCTCGGTACACGACGAGGACACATAAGAGGGATCAGACGTAAACCGTCTGGAAAACAAAGTTCCAAGAATCCTTCTTTTATGGAGGGCCAATCATCACAACCAACACAGAGTAGAGTACTGAGGTTAGTTGTAACTTATTTGATAATGACTTAATACATTTGTTGTGTACTTAATACATTTGTTGTGTACTTAATACATTTGTTGTGTACTTTATAGATGGATGATATAGACCGTTTATTCAACAACCCAAGAAAAGTTGAAAAAATGAAAGCATATATGCGACAATTGCAAGAAGAAGAAGATGATGATAACGATGATGGAAACGGTGGTAATGATGAGTAGTTTTTTTAGTTTATGACAACTAGTTAATGTTTTATTTAGTATTATAAGATATGTTATGGATTTTGAGACATGTTATGGATTTTGAAACATGTTATCGGATTATATAAATATTTCTGGATGTTGTTTAAATTTCTGCATTTTCTGGAACCTGTCTGAATTGATTAAAAACATCTGTAGTAAGGACTTAATGAAAATAATGCATTTTCTGGAACCTGTCTGAATTGATTAGGGGCGACACTTTTAGGGGCGACATAAGAGTATTAGCGGCGACACGTATTAGCAACGAACGTTTTAGTGACGGTTAACCATAATGGTGACGAACCCTTTAGTGGCGACCCTATAGGGGCGACTTGGCAGTATTAGCGGCGACGGAATTAGCAGCGACACTTTTAGAGGCGACATGGAAGCAGTAGCGACGAAGCATTAGCAGCGACACTTTTAGCGGCGACATGTCGCCCCTAATACCTTTAGGGGCGACTTACTGGACTATTAGGGGCGACATATGTCGCCGCTAAAACCACTAATCCTTGTAGTGTCCATCTCTCTTTCCAGGAATAACATTCTCATTTTCGAGTTTACTATTAACCTCCAATATTATCTATGGTGGACAACAATTGCTAAATCTGTTTCTCCATCTACGTTCTTTTCTTCTTCATCTGTAATTATGTTGGCTGCTACTGGCCATGGCGAGGAATCTCAACCCACCACCTCCTCCTCCACAGAGTGCTCACAATCATGTCGTCAGTTTGAATTTCCTGAGATTCTCTTAGCAACTGATAACTTTAATGAATCATTAGTAATTGGGCGTGGGGGATTTGGAAAGGTTTATAAAGGTAATATTACCAGCGGATCAAGTATTGTCACTGCTGCCATTAAACGGTTAGATTCCATGTCAACTCAAGGGGCAGCAGAGTTTTGGGCAGAAGTTGAGATACTTTCTAAGTTACGTCACAGTCATCTTGTGTCTTTGTTTGGATATTGTAACTATGAAAAAGAGATGATCCTCATATATGAATATATGCCCTATGGAACACTCGAGAACCACCTCCATAGACTTGGTACCCCTCTTTCTTGGCATCAGCGACTCAACATCTGCATAGGGGCTGCTCGTGGGTTAGACTACCTGCACACTGGTACGGGGACTGAGTTTGGTGTTATACATCGCGATGTCAAAAGCTCCAATATCTTGTTACATGAAACTTGGGCAGCTAAAATTTCGGACTTTGGGTTGTCCAAAATATGCCCCACAAATCAGCCATCTACTTACGTCTACACCCTTGTAAAAGGTACCTTTGGGTATCTAGATCCGGATTATTGCTTTACCGGAAGGCTAACAAGGAAGTCTGATGTGTATGCTTTCGGGGTGTTATTGTTGGAAGTGCTGTGTCGGAAGCGTGCTGGGGATAGAAGTCTTTTTGGGGAACATCGTGGTTTAGTGACATGGGCTCAAGATTCTATCAAAGAAGGCCGTTTACAGGATATAATTGATATTGATATAAAGGGTCAGATATCTGCAAAATGTTTGAAGGAGTTTTTGCGAATAATGGAGAGATGTTTGCTCAGCAATCAAAAGCAGCTAGCGCCCTACAATGGCTGAGGTTGTTATCAATCTTGATAATATACTGACCTACCAAGAGAAGATCAGTCGTTCTTTGCAGGCTGGCGGCACAACAATATTTGGAAGAGTTCTTGATTTGTTTCCCTTCGCTTCCGATGGAGAGAATTCTGGTATTTGAAGCTTGTGTTAAATTGTGTTTATCCTTATTCGCATATATTAGCAGAACATTAATGAATATATAAAATTTGATCTCCCATAGACTATAGTCAAAAACGAAGAGTTCTTATGAGTTGAATAATATGAATGTTCTTCACCACATTATTCTCATCTAATAAGTTAGTGGATTCGGTAACTGGATTTTAGTAATGTATTCTCCTGCTTTCCTATCATTAAAAAGAATATGAATTTTGTTAAACAAAGTAATATTTGAGGATCGATGTCAAATAGGCTACACAGCTATTAAAAAAATGCGCTATATTCCTAGCTAGAGTCTTGGATGAAGTGACCATGAAGACAGGCACTACATTGCATATTGAACATTTGCAGTAGCAATACGTGTTCGCATCTGCATATTGTATGTAGCGTTTGGTCTGTAACCTTATCTTTACATAGCGATGCATGCTAAAAGTTGCAAATTGGACAAATATTGTTAGTCATATCAAAACCTAGTGGAAAAACAATAGCTTGGGCATTGCATGATGTATAGGTTACAGTAGCGATTATATAATCTGTTTGTATTCATCTATTTCAGCCGATTGTGATTCAAAGCCATCAAGTAATAGCAAGGGCAATGGTAGACATGCCGTTGGTGATTCAAAGCTATCAAGTAATAGCAAGGGCAATTGTAGAAATGCCGCTGGTGATATTAGAGGGGCTGAAAACACAGATTTCAAAATTCGTATCCCAAGTTTGAAAATATTTAAGTTTGCTGATTTGGAAACAGCTACAAGAAACTTTAGTCAAGATTTGCTCTTGGGTACCGGATCTAATGGAGACGTGTTCTTAGGTTGGGTTGACAACAACACATTTGCCCCATCAACTCAGGGTGTTGGAATTGCTGTTGCTGTTAAACGGTACGGAAAAGGTCTTCCAGAATTGCAGGCAAGTAATAACGAATATATAAGCTTACATAGTTACATCTATAATCAGCATGGAAAACCGTTCGACTCTTAACTCTTGGTTCTCCTTTCACGTTGATAGATTGTGTGTATCATCCTCGGAGTTAATACAAGAACTTCATTCGTACAAGAAAAATCTACTCTAAACTATTGCATTTCTTCTTAACCACTTGCAACTCTTCAACATACCCATTACAACCCCTCAATGTTGGCGGTTATTTTCTGGGCTTAACTAACTTTAACTGTGATATAAATTCCAACCAATAACTACCTTAATAAAATTACCAAACTAACCTAAGTCTAGATTATCCTTCAACACTTCTCCTTAATCTAGACTTGATTACATCTACCTTTGTCTTTAAACTTCTTGAAATCAAACAAATTGTCATTAGTTACCGCTGGAAGTGGTGGTTCATGGTGGTGGTGGGATCTGCTGATATGACGGGTAGTAAAAACAAGAGCATAAACTTCCACAAAAATATTACCAAATTTCTAACCAGAAGCAAGACATAGTCACCATTGGATCCCACTCAAGACACTAGGCTTTCAACTTTTTTGTACAATCCGTGATCTTTCAACTTTTTCGGTCTACAAAAAAAAAATTTCACGACATATTTTTTTTATCTTTTTGCCTCTTTTTAAAACTTCAGTCCGTGGCTTTCTTCCAGCTCTCCCATCTCTCACCACCCTACTACCGAGAAGAAAAACGTAGCCTCCGTCTTCATTACTCCACAAACAATTTTTGTATGAAGAACGAAGACATGGAAAAAGACTTGGTCTACATCTTCTTCCCCAGAGACGGAAAAAGACAAAAGACATTTTATATCTTGAAAAACAAACACCACCTAAGATGTTCTAACATAGTACAAATGTATATCAAAATTATCAAATTCATCCCCAAGACATAGTAGATTCCATAGATAATGAATATAGCCCATGTGAAGACACATTAACTTGCATCTTTCTCATTTTTGATTGTTTGGTACATGCCAAAGTGCTTTTGCTGAAAAACTCTTGTCAACTATTTCTCTTTTTTTTTTTAACTATAGATATTATCTCTCTTTTAAGAATTTTCATACAAATACTTCCCTAAATCATTACTTTTTCTTACTACGTCTCTTCCAATTTTGTTGTTTTTGTCACAGCCAAGCTTTGACGACGACATGACATTAAAAAAGACAGTCATCCGAGTACTTGTTTCCCACCTTTCTGGATATGTCTTTTTGACGTTACATTCAATTTTGTTTGTTTAAATCTCGGTTAACCACCTCATATTTATTTTACCATGAATTGCTTCACCAGAATCATCTCTCTTTCAATCCTTAATACCTTATCACCCGACAACGAATCATCCAAACTTTTATATATATTTTTTATACACACACCATAATCGGTTGTTTATTCTTCGGAGTCTTTTTCTGGAGTTGTATTCTAATCATCATTATCTTCAATCAACTGATTCAAATATGATATTCATTAGGATTCTTCACAAACCCCTCAAAGTCATCATTATCATTAACCATAATCTTTTCATCTGAAGATCTTTTAACTTGGTCATCAATTCATACTTCATCATGGAGTGTAAAATCTATAGTTTCAACCATCCAAAAATATAAAACCATGCTACAAGGCTTATTGAAGCAGGAACCATACACTTCGATACCACTTTCTTGGAGTCAATACAAGCACTTCATTCTTACAAGAAAATTATGTAAGAATGAAAGAGTTCTTAGGAAAATTGATCTGTACTATAAACACATATTTTATTAGCTCCACATAAATTACATTACATAAAGCATATTAATATATATATATATATATATATATATATATATATATATATATATATATATATATATATATATATATATATATATATATATAGGGTCGAGTTATAGAGAGAACCTAAAAGGTGAGAGAACTAAGAACTTTTTTTCTACACAATATTCGATTAAGGGATATACAGTTTTTTTTAAATCAATTTTTTTCTATATTTATATGCATATGCATATAAAAATACACATGTATATGCATATATGCATATATACGTTTTATTGTTCAAAACAAAACACTTCAATGTGACATGTATACAACGTCTAAAAGTTTTAAAAAACAAAATTTCAAAAAAATAAATCATTTTTGCATATGCATATTTTATGAATATGCATATGCATATGCAAAAAAATGATTTTTTTGTGATTTTTTTTAAATATAATAGTCGCATAATATAAGAATTTGGGTATATATATATATATATATATATATATATATATATATATATATATATATATATATATATATATATATATATATATATATATATATATATATATATATAATATTATGTAGAATAAAAGTTCATAAAATGGGTTATTAGGTTCTCTCACTTTTTTAGTTCTCATTTGAACTTAACCCTATATATATAATTTGAAATAAAAACATAAAAGAATTACGGAACGTAAGAACGAATAGAAGAACTTTTTTTCTATACAATATTTAAAAAAATAGTCCCATTTTTTACATTTGATTAAGAATAATATAAAAAATTCAATTTTATTTCAATTCCGATATGCATATTCAAAAAACTTAATCTTTTTGAGTTTTTTTCATAAAAACACAGTTTTCAGTTCTCATTTGAATTTAACCCTATATATATAATTTCAAATAAACACAGTTTTTATGATATTTAAAAATGTTTTGTATTTGAAAAAACAAAAAAGCTTATATGCATATAAAAAAATTGATTTTTTTTTTGAAATTTTCTTTTGAAATGCCCTCATCTCTAGTTTAAGAAAATTGGTTATAGTTATTTTTTGAAAAATATTGTATAGGAAAAAACTTCTTAGGATGTTTCATTATATATATATATATATATATATATATATATATATATATATATATATATATATATATATATATATATATATATATATATATATATATATATATATATATATATATATAGGAAGGGTTTTGGGGGGGAGTTTTTTTAACGAAAAAGCTCTAAAATAATAAGCTCAATATTTCTCTACTATAGGAGAGCGTTTTCAATATGCTTTATATTAATTGGTTGTATATGTTGTCTAGTTACAAATAATTTAAAACATATAAGACCTACATGATAATTGAAAAAGCTCTTGCAATGAGCTTGTTAATTAACAAGCAATTTAAAAAAGCTTTGGATTAAAAAAGCTCCTCCAATAGCTTTTTGCTTTTTCAAGAGCTTTTTGGTTTGAAAAAGCTCCTATTGTGGATGCTGTAGTTAATTCCTAGCATATTATACTGCTCGGGCCAACTAGGTACCTTAATTACACACAAATGTAGTTCTTCTCACAAAACGCTATCCCTGATCTAGAACAACGACACCAACACGTGTGAAAAGTAAGAGTTCTATCCCAATCAAATTCATTAGACAAAGGTGTTATAGGAGACTTCTACTATCATACCAAGTATTCATAAATCAACTATATATGTACAACCATGAGACCCGGTACATACCCAACATATAATATCCAAAATTCCCTGCCAGCTTAAGCATCGAGGTGCATTTTCAAAAAAATCACGACAAAAACATGTCCAATTTTCGTCATTATTGATAGCTCTGAGGAGCCTTGCCACCATAAGGTTGTATTTGAACCACGTGAAAGGATATATATGTAGAAAGTGGTTGTTAAAAAATGTGATGAACATATGTTATTCATTTGTAATTAAAGAAGTATATCTAGTTTCATATCTATGTTTAGGTTTGGATTCAACCATATGGTCGTTTTCATAGAAGAATGCTACAATTTTTTGCTATATGTATCCTTTTGGTCAATCTAACTTAACATTTTGTGTCATTAGACAATGGTGACTGTGTTATAACGGTTGGCTCATCCAAATATTATTAGTCTCTTGGGATACTGCGACTATGAAGAAAACAAATGCTTTCTTGTTTACGAGTACATGCACAACCAAAATTTTGATCACTTCTTATTCGGAGGTAATATACTTGAATCTCTTCTAAAACCTATTATTTTATAACTCTTATCAAGTTATAAAATAATAGGTTGATATGGCATTCATGAATATTTGCAGAGGCACATCCAAATATTATTAGTCTCTTGGGATATATATATATATATATATATATATATATATATATATATATATATATATATATATATATATATATATATATATATATATATATATATATATATATATATATATATATATATATATATATATATATATGATATGGCATTCATGAATATTTGCAGAGGCATTCATGAATATATGATATGGCATTCATGAATATATGTATATATATATATATATATATATATATATATATATATATATACATATATCATTCTATGATATGGCATTCATGAATATATATATATATATATATATATATATATATATATATATATATATCTATGATATGGCATTCATGAATATTTGCAGAGGCACCATATGTTTCGGAACCAATTTCATGGGGAACACGAATTATGATAATGATTGGAGTAGCCCGTGGACTCGCCTATATGCATTCCTCAATAGATCAAGTTGTGCATCGAAATGTTAAACTCTCTAATATACTGTTAGATGAGGTAGTAAGTTTCTTAATTTTTTGTGGAGAGGAATTAAACCTCATTAATGCTTTTGGTTTTACACCATTAAAGTTAACCAACATTTATATCGCTCTTTCTTATTCTAGGATTTTAATGCAAAACTTGGTGGTTTAAGGATGGCAAGATTTGTGCCTGAAATCCAGCAAACAACTGTTACAACATGTAAGGTTGACACCAGTTTAGTTTCAAATAGTATACCTTTGAGTGTGAAGAGTGACATCTATAGTTTCGGAGTGGTGTTGCTGAAGACCCTAACAGGCCAACGGATAGTGAAGTTGGATCATCAATTTCTAGTTCAGAAGACAAAGCTAGATAAAATAATGGATCCACGTCTCAGACAAAATTACCCCTTGGAAGGTGCTTTTGAATGCGCTGCACTTGCATTAAGATGTGTAGCTAAGGATCGGAAGGATAGGCCTTCAATTGAAGAAGTTTTACAGAGCTTAGAACAAATATATGTTGTTACGAAATAATTGATCAGAATTTATGATGTTATACTTATATCATGAGAGTAAGAGTGGGATACTAAAAGAACACATGTTTCGTGTATTAGTAGTGGTTAATAAAACTATATGTATTTTCTTTGTTTCGTTGAGAACATCCACATTGGAAAGTTTAATAAAATGGTTGAATGTCTACTTAACATTCAATTAATTAAACTCAATCATAGTAAGATGTCACGCTGTCGTTCAATGACAAGTTACTTTTTCAATGGGAAAAAGGAAACTTTTTAGTTTTTAACATATTTCCTGTTAAACTTTTGTATAGTTCAACGTATTGTATAAAAATATAGCGAAGTTGAATAAAAAATCAAAATGATGATACGAAAATCAATTAAACTATATAAAATCTATGCATTGTGGATATCCTGATTATATTTAGGATATTTACATGAATGCATAAAAATAGAGTTTTCCCATTAAATTTAATGTTTTTTATGTTATCCCATTAGCAATAGAATTTTCCCATTAAAATACACAAGAATTCGTGCCTCCATCTAAGAAATTTTGCCAACGTTTTGCCTGGATATGTTGTTTTATATAACCTTATAATATATATATATATATATATATATATATATATATATATATATATATATATATATATATATATATATATATATATATATATATATATATATATATATATATATATATATATATATATATATATATATATATATATATAGGGATGGGTTCAATACAGAACCAAAATATATTGTTTAACTGCAGAACCAAGTTTCTAACCATAAGATTAAAATATGAGTAAAAGGGTATGATCGTCAACAAACATAAACTGTTATGTTCAGCAATGAACATATGTTCATCAATGAACAAATGTTTATCAATGAACATATGTTCATCAATGAACAATGTTCATCAATAAACACATCAGAATACGTACGATTGTGAGAGACGATTTTTAGCGATCCTTTTTTTCCGACTTTGAATCCGAGAGAACCATTTCGAAAATCGATTATACATACATACAATTCACGGAATCAAATAAAAAACAACCTATCATGATCGATTGGAAGGCATCGATTGTTGGTTCATCAATGAACATATGTTCATCAATGAACAATATTCATCAATGAACACATCAGAATACGTATAATAAACCCTAGCAGAGATATTAATCTCACATCTCACATCAGAAGCCGAATCAGTGTGCGATGATATAGATGGAGGTGGGCGTATCCTTCAGTTGTCGTTGACTTCGCCGATAATTGAAGATGGCGAAGGGTGTTGCTACTGATCTGTACGGCGAAGACGGATTCAGTTTAGATGGAATTTGTTGATTTGAACGATAAAGATATTTTGGTGTTTCAATTTTACAATATGGAGAAGTTGTTGTCGAAGAGGATGATACCGATGGCTTTTGTTTTAATGAACTCATCGGAGAAGAAAAGAAACAATGCAGAAGAGATCAAAGGTGAATAGAGAAGATGATTTGATGGCAATTATTAATACCTTCTGTAGTCAACGATGATGAAAAATTGGAAAGGAGAAGTGATTTAGATGAAGGCGATGTGTTGATTCAAGTTACATAAGAAAAAAAAATGAAAGCCGAAGCTTTGCCGGCGTCTTTTATGGGATGAATTTGGAAAGTGAAAGATCATTTAAATGGGATCAAAGTAGAAGACGTGGGTTGATGATAGCCAAGTAAATTCATGGGACATTAAATGCAATTCAGATTCAATTGTTTTTTTTTGTTGGTATCTTCACATCGATAGCTAGACCAAACCAATTTTGGGATTTTGCTATCTTCGGCCGTCGGTATTAGCATAAGATGTTCGGCCAGAAACACTCCGACAACCACAGATCTGGAATCGATTCGAAGTCATCATCGACTTTTGGCAATAACGTGAGAAGATAATAATGGTTATGATGAACATCAGATTACGGTAGAAGGTGGAGATGAAGATGGTGATCGATTGGGAATAAAATTGGTACTACCTAGATTTGATTTCAAAAGATGGGTTAAAAAAACCCAATATGCCCTTAAATGGGAACAATCCCCATTTTATGGTGCATCCTTTTTAATCTAAGACGTTGATATAATGATCCAAGGGTTTTAAGGATGGTTCTGCAGTTAGGCAATATATTTTTGGTTCTGCATTGAACCTTCCTCTATATATATATATATATATATATATATATATATATATATATATATATATATATATATATATATATATATATATATATATATATATATATATATATATATAGTTGGGAATCTAATGTAGAATATAAGGTAAGGTTTCTGAAATCACGGACTGCTTCAAGAATCGTGAAAAACACTTTCTGAATTTGATATTTCGACCCTATGCATTCGTTGCAAGAAATTCAAATTATTAGGATAATTTTTGAAGAATCAAACTTGTAATCAGGCACAATTGCAAGTTCACGGTTTTTGATAGTTCGAGAGAATTCGTTTTCTTTTCATATATCAATTTGAACGGTAAAATGATCCGTTTGAACCAGAAAACCGAATCCTAAAAAATAGGAGCGGCAGTTACAGGTAACAGTTGAAACTGATCATCAATGTCAGCGTCACTAGGTCCATCAGCATTAACGGATGCTGATGCTGATGCTCATTGGTGACGACAAGAATTGATCATTAGCGTCAGCATCAACACATCCTGACGCTGACACGCCTAGGTCGTCATGCGTTCAAAAATAGTAAAACATCACTCTCACTAGTACAGTGGTAGTCAGGATCGATCCACAGGAGTTTCGTGGTCAAGATAGGTGACAGATTACCGGTTGCAGTATCACGCTACAACCAGAGGGACTAGTCTCTATTTTCCCAAAAACAGTCCAAAAACCAAAATCCAAACAAAATCCAAATCCAAGCATGAATCAAATAAAACTTAAACTTAAACCTAACCTAGATTGCTTACTGAAATCAGAAATCAGATTCAAAATCAGAAACAATAAAGGTCAATCCAAAAACATCCAAGCATTCAAACATCAAAATATCGAAAAACACCAATAAACATGTAACCGAATGATTAACTTGCATAAAACTCAGATCCCAAGTATTCAAAACAGTAATCAATGAAAAACAGAAACTGTAACCTAATGCTAATGGTTGTCACACCCAAAAACACCAAGCTAAACTACTAAAACAACTAAACTAATATGAAAACTAAGTGAAGAAACATAAATACCACGAATGGCGACTGAAAACCGAAACTTGGAGTCAAAGAAGCTTCAGATCCACCTTATGGGTCGTTCCTTGCCTTCTGATTTCGACCTAATGGCCTCTATTTATAGTTGTGGAAAATAAGTGACCGTGTCGCACGTATCTCATATCCACGGCGCGTGTGTAGGGTTATCCTTGTTTTTTCGTCATTTGAATTCTTCCCACCGCCTTATCGTTGACTCAGTGCGGCGCGCCTTCATGCTTCCCCGCGACGCGTGTGTTCAGGCGACTGTTTTTGTCCTTATCTCCAAACTTCTTCCATTTTATACACATTTAGCCCCTGTTTGTTACTTTTCTTTCCAAACTAGCACTGACACAAAAAGTGAGAATACCACAGCATATATGATATAAAATCACCAAGAATAGGGCTCAAGAACGACTAAAATACTTGATATTACTAGGCGTTATCAGACGTTGATGCTAATGCTGAAATTCGTTTTTAGGCACTGCCCCTGGATCCCGTCCGCTGATCAAAACCCCTGCCAAGAGCTTTGCCCATTGGACCCCACAAGGGGGCACATCCCCTTTACCCTTGCTATTAGGTCGTACCAGTATCAACTTATCTTATACAAGTGTGCACTCCCACACCTCCTAAAGTTGCATTAGAACTAAAGTATGAACACATTGATATACTTATTATTTACATGAATTTAAATGTAAAGGTAACACTAAAATCACCAACAATCCTCCCCTATTTTAGTGTAACCACGAAATAATATAAATAAGAACCCATAATAAACCAAACCTTTGCATAAATGAAAATACTGAAACGATTGTGTTTTTATGTTAGTATATTACACATTACAAATATTCGAGAATCGGGGTGTCTGAAGGATTGAACCCGCCAACCCATTTGAATACCTGAATATAATGTACATATAAATTCTAATAACCATCTAAAGCAAAATACATGACATTATTATTAAGCCGAAGTGTCCCAGTCCATTCTTAATCGTATAAAAGCCAAGTCCTTGTTGGTGATTTTTGTGTCACCAAGTCATTTTATGTAATTGGAACTAACATGTGAGCTAAGTGTCTATTTAGTTTGTACTTTAATATATGTTCAGGGATGTGCAGAGTGCATGCATGTATAAGATCGAATAAATAGTCGATTCAATGACAAGTCAGGGGTCGGAGGCAGCGCCCCTAGGTTCGGGGTTTCCAAAGGGGCAGCGCCCCTAGCGGGGTTCCAGGGGCTGAGCCCCTGGCTGGGGCCCGCTGATTCATAAGTGTTCCATTGCTATTATCCTAGGCTGAATTTCTTGTAACCTAGGCATAGGGTAGAAATATCAGTTCGAAAAGTGTTCACATGATCCAAGGGTATCCAGATCTCCACTCAAACCCTACTCAATTTCTAACAGTCCTAAACTTTTTGAAGTACGACTATACTTCAGGATCACATAGGTAATTCCTTTATTCATGCACTTGCTTACATTTTATCAAAGGAATTATTAAGAAGTAAATTCATCCTAGCTAACTAAAAAAACGAACACACTAACCTTGGGATGTATTATTCAATGTGTGTCCCAATCCAAACGTATGAGATTTCCTTATTGAGTTCAGCCTCTAACGTTATATTAGATGGGAATTGGGTGTCCACCAATAACCATTTATATAGACTTTAATCCCATCCTTATTACCGACTTATGCACTAAGTCCCGCACCAAACTTTTATTAAGGTGATCTGCCAAATTTTGTTGTGGTCTCACAAATTCCACCAAAATTACACCATTCATGATTAACTTTAATCATACTATCTCTTACACCTAAGCCTTTAGTCTTGCCATTGTAAACTTGGCTATACGTGTTGGGTCATAAATGAAGATTGAGTCAAAGATGCTGATTTGATTCTTCGCCATATCTTATGCCTTTAGTTTAGCTATTGGTTATAGAATGGGCCTGTCCTTCCATACTTAGTTTTTGTATAAATAGCATGCACGTACCCGAATTAGGGCAAAGCTTTTCATTGTAATCTTTTGCGGCACTCATTCAGAATAGTTCACATCGAATTGTTCTTGAGTTGCATATAAATCATTCGACATCAGTTCTTCATATTGTCTGTTCTTGAACTTGTTTATTTTTATTATTCCGCATTATTTGAATCTCGATCCAACTCTTGTGTTTCAACAATTGGTATCAGAGCGGGAGTTAGTGTTATTCATAGATCTATTATTGAATATCCTCATCATTTTGATTGATTTCTGGATAGTCAGACTTTGATCTTTACATTAGATTTTTATTTTGATTCATCTTTACACTTTTGATTCAAACGATAAACAAGTTTTAATGGCTTATGACGACTCTCATACTCAGTCATTCAATATTTCAAGCAGCATTAGATCCACCACTAGAACCCCAATCCTCTTTACACAGGAATATGAGGTTTGGGCGTTGCACTTTGAAGATTATGTTCTTGGCATTGAAGAACATGGAGCAACAATCTGGCAAGCTATTACAGAAGAAACCTTTGCTCACACAGCCACAAGAAAGGTTATTAAAACCCTAAAAGAATACAATAATCTACTTGTTGCTCACAAAGACATTCCTCAAGACGAGAAGGATAAACTGATGTGCAACATTAAAGCATTCAGAATTATCAGATTCGCTCTCCAAGCAGACACTCTTCGTCTGGTTAGTTCCTGTGAGACGGAAAAAGAAATTTGGGATAGACTCAAAGAATTGTACTCTGGTGATGCAGACCTTGAACATTCAATTCAAACTACTCTTCTTTCCGATTTCGGATCGTTTGTACAAGGTCCAGAAGAAACCCTGACCCAAACGTTCAATCGATACAATCATCTTCTCAGTCGATTATTAAAATACAATCTGGCTCGGACCGTAATTGAGCAAAAGGTCACTTTTCTTGACGGTCTTCGTTTCGAATGGAAGGCTATAGTATCAACCATAAAAGCGCATGAACAGTTTAAAACTTACACTCTAGCTAAAGTTGTGGGAATCCTCAAGTCACATGAGAAGGAAGTCATTTCGGAAGCCAAAGCGACTATCGGTCTTGGTTCACTCGCACTGGTTGCTGCTGGGAAGAAATCGGCTGAAATCGATTCCGATTCTGATTTTTCGACGATGATCTGACCAGAGAAGAAATGGTATCAAATCCCAAGAAGTTCTTTAAGAAAAACTTCTCCAAATACAAAAACCGAAGTCGACAAGGGGGTTTCAATTCTGAAAAGTCATCGGAGGAAAGCCAGAAAAAGAAAGGTGATGAGGAGAAGAAACTCGTTGGCGACTCAGGTTATGATTTCCATTACTGTAAAGGTAAGAACCATTTCGTGAAAGACTGCTTGCTCCGAAAGCAAACTGAGAAGAAGGAGCAGGTGAAGGATGAAGCTTACTATGCAAAGAAGATTGCGGAACTGAAAAAGAATGATGCTTCATCTGCCAAAGAAGCGTTTGTGGTAAAGGAGGATAGCGAGTTTGGTGCCGTTGAGGTTTGGTCAACGGACTCGGAAGATGAGGAGGTGAGAAATCCGACGCATGGCCGATGTTTGATGGTGAAGGCTGATCATTCCGACAGCAGAGGGTACTCTACCGATGGGCGCCAAACCTCAGCAAGTTGTTTTGCTGCGAAACCTGTTTCTGAACAAGTATAGGAATGTGAGGCTGTGGTTAACAAGGTACGCTCTATCCTTAAATCTTTAAATATCTGCTCTTCTAGTTATGATACTGAATTAGATGATCTTAGATTCATTGTCTCCTGTTTGAGTGATAGCTTAAAAAGAACACGTCTAAGCAATTCTAACCTAAGTGATCAATTGAGCAGGGTATCAAATAAGAATGAGGAGAGGCGAATGAGAATCGAGGCATTGGATAGTGAGTTAGTTAGAGCACGAGATGATATCATTTATGTCAAAAGGGATAATCTACTTCTTGTCAAACAGAGAAATATTTTTTGTTTAATTGCAAAGCGTCTTTACAATAATATTACTCAATTGCATCTTGACTGTGATATAGGCAGGGGTTTACACAAAATGATTTTGCCCTTTCTTGAATTAAAAGAGGATGAAATCGATGCTGAATGGTACAGGTGTGAAACCATTGTTTCATCCGATGAGGTTTCGGAAGCTTATCGAATCGGACTTGATAAAATTGAAAGTTATATTCAGTCCAAAGAACATAAAAATATGGTTAAAGAATATTTTTCAGAAAATGATCATGAGGAAATTAAAACAGCAACCTTGAAAAATTTTCACTCACTATGCTCTAAATTAAATTCTGATAATACTCCCATTAATGAGAATATTTCTGATTTTGATGAAAGTGATATGAGTGAGATATCCGTTGAGGATGAAATTGACTGTTCGGAATTCATAACCAATTCTACTGAAACTAAGAAAAATCTCATTTATGAAAATTCAGTTGCCTTTGCGAGAATTGTTGAAAATAAAGGATCACACACTTTAAACAAACAGGCCACTGTTTTTCCAAAAATTCAGACAGTACCAAATCAAGTCTTTGTTAAACCAGGCCTAAATACAAAAGATGTAACCGAACTTAAAGTCCTAGTTGATAACGATAATTCTGATGTCTGTGATTCCTTCTTTTGGTCGGAACCAATTGACAATTCGGATGAAACCAAAGGTCTTTCCGAAATGACCTCCTGGAAGTCTCGTGGTAACTACATTTCTGGATCGTTGAATTGTGAAAATTCTGCTTCGCAAAATGGTTCATGGGGTACAAAGAATTTGAAATTTGATTCTTCAAACTCTAAAACAAGTACTTTCAAATCTGAATCCAACAACGGCTCAACATCTTGTATTCATAAGTCTCCTGAAGAGCTGATAGCCAAAAGGAAACAAATGAATGCCCGGTACAAAAAGAATTTGAAAAAAAGAAAACAGTTTTGGAGAAACAAAAACGACTTCAATAAAACCCAGAAAGTTAATCCAATTCTGATTCCGAACTCTGTGAAAACATCAAAATCTGAGCAAACTCCAATCCCAATTCATAAAGCCTCGGATTCAACAAAAACAAAGAAACCTACTCATATTCTCAGCTCAAATGATTCAAAAGGGAAGGCCAAGCTCTATCCTGAAACCAGTCAAAATCTCAAAAACAACAAAATTCACCCAACAGTTAATTCTAAACCAACCTCCTCATCTCAGTCAGTTAAACTTCTAAATCCTACTTATAACTCTCCCAGTCAGAAAACCCATTATTATCAAGTAACCAACACGTTCACTCCTATGAAATCTCGTTTTGCTAGAGAACAATGGCAATCCACAAAAATGAAAGTGTTCCGAATTGATAATAAGAAAAATCAACCATTTGTGAGAAAATCATTTTGGGTTGAAAGATCATGCATTTTTCCTATCTCTCGTAAATTCTCACATGGGCCCACATTGGTTTGGGTTCCTAAATCTCTCTAACTTGTGCAGGTACTACGTGACGAACAGTATGATCCAGAATGGTACATTGATAGCGGCTGTTCACGTCACATGACAGGGAGGAAGGAGGAATTACGAGAATATCGCTCGCTAAAGAATGGAGGAAGAGTTAGCTATGGAAACAATGCAACCGGAAAAATCAAAGGCTATGGCATGATTACTAACGGTGAAATTTCAATCCGAAAAGTGGCATACGTTGAAGGACTTCAGCACAACCTAATCAGCGTTTCACAACTTGTTGTTGGCATTGGTCTCAGAGTTTCATTTGATGAAGATGGTTCCGAACTAGTTGAAAAGGAATCTAAAAAGCTCGTTCTGAAGTCAAAACGAAAAGGAGAGATGTTTCCTTTGGACATGAGACCCATTCAAGGAAAACCCGCCATCTGCTTACTCACAAAAGCTACGTATGATGATAGATGGTTATGGCACAGGCGTTTATCTCACATGAACTTTCGTGATATTAATAAACTGGTGCTTGGTGATCTTGTGCGAGGATTACCGTTACTCAAGTACAACAAAGACCAACTGTGTGATGCCTGTGAGCTGGGAAAACAAAGCCGAAAGAGTCATTCTACAATCATCAACACAAAGATCATTGAACCATTGGAACTTCTGCACATTGATATTTGTGGTCCGTCTACCATCGAAAGCGTTGCTCACAACAAATACATTCTGGTTGTGGTAGATGACTTCTCTCGCTTCACATGAGTGTTCTTTCTCAAGCAAAAATCTGAAGCAGCGATCAACATGATTAACTTCATCAAGCAGATAGAAACTCTTCTCCGAAAGCAAGTTCGGATGGTAAGAAGTGATAACGGCAAATAATTCAAAAATAAAATTCTAGATGATTTTCTTGTCCATAAAGGCATCTCGCATAACTTCTCTGCCCCCTATACTCCTCAACAAAATGGAGTGGTAGAAAGACGAAATCATTCTCTTTGTGAAGCTGCTCGCACTATGCTCTCTTTTGCGAAACTTCCTCTCTACTTTTGGGCCGATGCCATCACAACTGCATGCTTCACCCAGAACCGTTCAAACATCAACAAACGATTTCACCTCACTCCATATGAAGTAATCAACAAAATAAAACCAAACGTGAAATTCTTTCATGTTTTTGGATCTAAGTGTTTCATTTTTAACTCAAAAGAAAAACGAGTTAAATGGGATGAAAAGGATGATGAAGGTATTTTTCTTGGGTACTCTCTTACGTCAAAGGCCTATCGCGTTTTGAACAAATGATCTCGGAAGATTGAAGAATCGTACTACATCACCTTCGATGACAGCTACAGTTCAAGAGCAAAAGAACCCACTCCGAAGCCTCAAGAAATCTTTCCAGAATCAAACCGAAAAACTATTCCTCTTATGGATCTATATGAGGAATTCATGAATTTGTTTGATGAACCAGAAAACGCAAAGACAGCAGAAGCAAAAGCAAGAGACAACCAAGGGGATGAGCTGTTAAAAATAATAGATAGTGCCGTCAGTGAAAATGAAACTTCACATAACAACTCCACAGATGTTCCGATTGCGAACACAGCTTCCAATTTTGATGCTCCCACTACAACTTCCATTTCCGATGCACAAGTCCAGGGGGACCGTTCTGCACCTATCCAGGGGGAGAATCCAGCATCCTTTCAGAGGGAGGATTCTTCTTCTGACTCAGCGATAGGCACACCTTCAGTTGAAGAAGGCAACTCTGATCTTATTCATGCAGGAAACGATGCAACCTTCCAGGGGGAGAATGAAATTGAAAATAATGACCTCGACACACAGTCAGAGGTACAATCGGAAGCTGAAGAAATTATTCTAGAGATTAATCCTGAATATGATCCAAATTATCCTCCAATGATAAAATGGACGAGAGATCATCAAAAATCTCAAATCATCGGAGCGACATCTGCTGGCGTTCTCACTCGAGCTCAAGCTAAAGAAAAGCAAGCTGCATTATTTTCAAAAGTGGAATTTTGCATATTTCATTCATTTATCTCCAAGATCGAACCTAAAATAGTTAAAGTAGCACTCGATCATGTTGACTGGGTCCAAGCAATGCAAGATGAACTAAATGAATTTAAACGCAACAAGGTCTGGAGATTAGTTCCGACTCCGTAAAAGGCATCAGTTCTCGGAATGAAATGAGTATTCCGAAACAAATTAGATAAAGAAGGAAATGTTATTCGGAATAAAGCAAGACTGGTAGTTAAAGGCTACTATCAAGAAGAAGGAATTGATTATGAAGAAACGTTTGCACCAGTGGCCATACTAGAGTCAGTTCGGATCTTTCTTGCATATGCAGCACATAAGGGTTTTGATGTCTATCAAATGGATGTTAAATGTGCTTTTCTGAATGGAGAATTAGAAGAAACGGTCTATGTTGAACAACCACCCGGCTTCGTGAATAGCACACATCCCGATCATTGCTATATACTAGATAAAGCTGTTTATGGACTGAAGCAAGCTCCAAGAGCATGGTATGAAACTCTAACTCGCTTTCTCAAGCAATCCAAGTTCAAACAAGGCTCTGTTGATCCAACCTTCTTTTGCAAAAAGGAAGGAAGCCATCTGATGATTGTTCAAATTTATGTCAATGATATCATTTTCGGATCCACGCATCCAAGCCTAACGGCTGAATTCCGAAAACTGATGGAGACAAAGTTTGAAATGAGCTCCATGGGCAAAATTAACTTCTTCCTATGCCTTAACATCAAACAAAGCTCTGAAGGCATCTTCATCAATCAAGAAGCTTATACCAAGTCTCTCTTAGAGAAATTCGGAATGAAGGGAGATTCTAAAGTCAAAGTTTCGATGGCCTTCGGATCCAAACTCACTCCTTCACTAGACAAACCTGCAGCAGATATCACTCTTTACCGTCAAATGATAGGTTCACTTCTCAACCTTACTTCAAGCAGACCTGCCATTATGTTTGTCGTTTGTTACTGTGCTAGATTTCAGGCTAATCCTAGAGAGCCACATCACAATGCTGTGAAGAACATATTCCGATATCTCAAAAGAACAACCTCTCTTGGACTATGGTATCCATCAGGATTTGGGTTCTTCGTTCAAGCATTTTCTGATGCTGATCTTGGGGGTTGTGGATTGGATCGCAAAAGCACTTCAGGAGGATGTGAAATTCTCGATGGAAAATTCGTAAGCTGTCAATCAAGGAAACAGACCTGTGTGTCACTCTCAACAGCTGAAGCTGAATACATTGCTGCTGCTTCATGCACCTCTCAGATAATATGGATTCAAAACCAACTGAGAGACTATGGAGTCAGTATGAAACGTATTCCTCTTTACTGTGATTCCGAAAGTGCGATTCGGATCTGTCACAATCCAGTGCAACATTCAAAGACTAAACATATTGCACTCAGATATCACTTTATCAAAGATCATGTTGAAGACGGGAACATTGAGATTTATTTTGTTCGTTTAAATGATCAGCTGACAGATATCTTCACTAAGGCACTTCCCGAGTTATCATTTAACAGAATTCTACAAGGCCTTGGAATGATGGTAGCAGAATCAGTTCCGAAATCAACCTGACGTCCCAATTGATTCCGAAATTCGGAATGCCTCGGAATCGGAATTTAGACAAGAATGATTCGGAATGAATGTATCCTTTCTGTAATTTTGTTTTATTTTTTTTAAAACATCAAAATTTTTTTAAAAATATCAAAAATATTTTCTAAATCTTTATTTTTTTTAGTTTGTTTGTGTGCATGGTTTGTGTGTGAGTTTTAAGTGTGTTTTGTATGTTTTTAAATATTTTTATTCTTATTTTCATTTTTTTGTTTTTTTTTGTATGCTTGAGAGTACATATTTAAAATCAAAAGGGAGGACAATGAGCAAAAGAACGACACACTTTATTTAAGCCAAAGGAAGATAGTTTGTTACATCAAAAGTCAAAAGAAAAACTATCTCATCCTATAGTTTGTAGTAGTGCCACATCGGAGGATCACCAAGGTGGAAGGCTTGATGGATTCTCACCTCACACTCATCCACGAAAAGACGACTCTCATCCGCCAGTCCCACTAAGAACTGGTTGTGAGGAGTTGTCCAGATGATCACCGCTCGCCACCATCCCCGCTTGTGCCAGACCTCCACGAGGTCGAACTGTTTATACTCCACCAAGATCTTTGGTGGGACAGGCTGCAAGTAGGGATAACTGGTCTGGATCGTCAGGGGACCACTACCATCACTATCCTTGAGCGTGGTCATCTTGACCTCATACCAATGGTTCCAAACCGCCATGATGACTCCCCCATAAGTGCCACCAGCGTATTCACCTTCACGCATTTTCACCTCGACCTTGTCACCGCGGTAGTAAGGACGTTGAGCCATTTGATGAACCGTTTGAAGGTAATCTCTCGTGTGTGTGTGTTGTTTCTGCTAACAATATTTTCCTTTTATAGGCAAGCAGGACACCGATTAGGCTTCCCAATAGTGGATATTAAATTACTTTTTGGGAGTAATGATGCAAATCTGTTGTAATTATTACGCGTCATCAAGGCAGAGACTGCTGATTAGCATCTGATTGGACGTTTCCCACTCCTTTCGCCTGAGTATTTAATGAGATCTCATGATGACTTTATTTCTCAGCAGTATTTTTCAGTAAATTTTTCTCTCTTTCCACCTGTCTATCTATCTAATGAATATCTATGATTATTGAAATAAAAACCAATTTCAATATATGATTTCAAAAAGTCTAGTCAAAGATCGCAACTCATTTTCACAATGAGAAGCTGTGAGACTCAAACAACCTCTCTCGACCCTTCTATAACTTCTCCACACTTACTACATCTTCATATAACTGTAACCCTTAAGAAGGATTTCAGAATTACCACTGAAAACTGATGGTTACACAAAATCCGTGTTCATGATTTCGGAATTGTTTCTACCACGGTTTCGAATGAAACCCAAAAATCCGAACACACTAAGGAATTGACGAAAATTTCAAAGGAAATCTCACTCTTTTATTTTTGCATGATCTTTATGAAATCTACTCCACCAAAGTAATTTCTATCCAAAGAGATCTAGTTTTTAATTTTTTTTTGAGATTTCAAAATATTTCCTAAGTCAGACAAAATTCTCCTTACCCTCACTTGTTCTTATGACTACACTGGTCAAACAAGTCCTTTCTTCCGATTTAGGACATTTCTCACGTTTTCGGAATTCGAAAGAAAGTTTAGCCCACCCCATAAAGCTAAAAATTAAAAAGATACCTTTCAATGATTCTTATCAATCAATTGATCGTAATTCAACGGGAAACCACAAAAACACTTCCGAATCTCTCTTGATTCCGAAGGAAGAGATCTTTGCCCGGGATCTTATAGTTTTATGTCGATCCGACATCACACATTCCCAGATAAACTTTGATTTTCTTCCTTATCCTTGGCACACTCTTGCACCAAAGTCACTTTTGGAATTTCTAACTCTGGTTGATTTTATGATAAGGATTCAGATTGATGGCATGGCAAATTTTTTTTACTCATCAAATTTTTGAAATTTTGGATGAGGTAATTAAGACGTGGAAGTTAGAACGTCATCTCAATAGCAGCTACTTTCTCGCTTTTCACGCGCCTGCAATGCGACTCTTGGGGGCCACTCATGATGATAAAGCGTGATTCTTGGGAAACGGAAACGACTGAAGCGGGATTTCCTCTTTTTAATTGGATTCCAAAAGATATTTAAAGGGTTTCTTGGGTTTCGTTTTCTCTTCTCCGCATTTTATCTCTCACGCAAGAACACTAAACCCTCAAAGTACTCTTCTTCTCTAAAATTCCCACGCTCTCTCCCATGGCTGGTTCATCTTCTGCAAACGACAACACCTCTTCAACACTGATGTTGAAGATCAAAGCAAATCAAAACTTGATCATCGATCTCAACTCCTCTCACTACAGTGAATCTATTCGGCCCATGATCGAGTGTTTGAAGTACTCCGCAATCGCAACCGCCCTGACTGCATCTGCTACGGTACCCATCTCGCTTCTCTCCGCCGCTTACTCCACCGCCTTATACAACAAAGCAGAGGAGTTTGTTTCTTTTTAAGTGGGTTCTGTCAAGACGAAAATTTCAAAATCAAGATTCAGTAAACTTCTAGGGTTTACTGAAACCGAAGACCTAATTGACCCAGAGACGCTTCAACCTGTAACCCTTCTCCGTCTGTTCTATCAAATGGGTTACAAAGGCGACATTACTCAGTTGTCTAAATTTACCAAGAAAGGTTTACCACCACAGTGGAATGCCCTTTTCACCATTCTCTTCAAAAGCTTCTCAGAACGAACTACTGGAACTGACAGTGCGAGTAAGCTCTTTTACGCCTTTTTTATGGTCTTTACAATGCTGTTAATCTTGACTATGGGTCAATACTTTGGAGTCAATTTGTCGAAAGTGTGAACTACAGACTCCGACATCAAGAAATCTCATGTGCTCGATTTTGGTCCCTCGTTGTTCAACGAACAATCGAGAAGCATAATATTCATATCATGATGGATTCTGTGATGTCCGTTATTCCAACCTTGCCAACAGCAACCTTCGTCACCAGCAAGGCGGAGGACTTCGATTTTATTGGTGCCATTCTGATGGCAATGCTTGATCGTGTTCCGAAAGATGTCAACTGCATTGTTGATTATTGCAAAAAGACAACTTTCGTTATTCGGAACCTGGACGACAAAATCCAACTAGCTTTTGACAAGCTTGAGAATCCCAGGAAAGTAACCAAGAGGAAGGGCAGGGGTGCCGCTTCCGACACCGAAAAACAATCAAAGCGATCCCGAAGGCTTCGGAAAATGGTCATACAACCTCAATCGGAGGATGAAAACTCCAACGACCATATTGTCACAAATCCTTTAGATGACGATCTGGATAACAATAAAGGAACACATCAAAGGCCTCCAACACCTACTCCCGAAACCACTCCAAAACCCACACCTCCTGTCTCTCCAAAACATCAAACACCACCAAAATCTCCACCACCTACATCTCCACCCCAACAACAGTCACCACCAAACTCTCCATCACAGAAATCCCCTCCACGAAAATCCCCAACACCAGAAGCCACTACTCACAACTCTCCGAAAATCCAAGAGCCAACTTCCGAACAGCAAGATGAAGACGTCCTGATTTACGATGATCAGGATGACCTAGCCGATTACATTGAGTCTCCATTCAATGTACACTTTCATGATTCAGAACATTCTGCTCCTATGACTCAGGAGCAATTTCAAGAATTGTCTACGAAATTGGACAAACTTCTTGAAACACAGCAGGGCCCTTCCACCTCCGACTGGCAATCTCAGTTGGACACTCACAAAACTCAAGTAGAGACATTGGTTTCGGCAAATGTCAAACTTGTGGAAGAATTCTCTACGAAAATGGAGAAGGCTAATGGCGGCATGGAGGAGAATGTCAAAAAGGTTGCCACCTTGGAATCCGAAATCCTGGATTTTATGAAGGCCTACAATGAATCCACTCAGTCCTACAATGATAAAATGCAAAAGGTCATTCATGGGTTTGCGGAGACCCTAAAAGCTGATAAGGAAGCGATTGCGACGCTTCGCTCCGATCTCCAGAAAGCAAATTCCGATCTGGCGTCTGCGTTACAGTCTAAGGTTGATAAGCTGTGAGACGATCTGGCGTCGGAAAACGAGTTGATGGATCTCGTGGCATCTAAAACTACGAAGATCCAACTCCTGAAGGCCGAACTGAAAAACACTACAGCGGTCTTGTCATCCGATGTCTCTCAAACACAGGCAGTTCGTAACTGTGTCACCAAGATTGACACATATATTCGAAGGCTGGTAGAAGAAGACGATCCAGTCCTAACTCCTTATCTTCGTAGTCATATTACGAATAAACTACATCCAGTTCTTTTGTTGCTAAGCAAAATTCAAGGTGTTTCGGAAGACATTGCCATTCCGAAACAAGGGGGAGATGAGGACAAAGCGGATATATCCGATGACAATGATGGAGACGATGGGCCCAAAAAGTCAAATGCAGAAAGCCCAGTTCAAAAACCAAGATTCTCTACCGTCACTAACCCGAAGAAACCAGGGACTCAAGAGTCCGCTGATGACATTCAAAAACCAAAAGCTGATTGGTTTGAGAAGATGAATGTTGGTGATATATCTGCCGGTCCTTCAAAACGAAAGGGCAAGAAGATCGGTGAAGATGATGTAGATGAAAATCTGGACATGTCGGAGGATGCCAAACTGGCCAGAACTGTAAGGGAAAAAGAACTTGACGAAATTATTCGGATCACCAAACAGCTTGATGCCGAAGAGGCAGCCAAACGACAAGTGGAACTTGATATGAAAGCTCGTAAGTCTCTGTTTCCTGATTGGGACTACGAAACCATGAAGTCGGAAGCGATCACTCAACCCATAGAAAATTGGTTGCAGCTAATTTGCTCTTACGATGTCGGAAATCATGTCGACTATCAAATGGACTTTCCGATTACAGCAAGAGTATTTCTCATCCGCTGCTTCGATGAACTGAAATCGAACAAAGAACCTTGGGCTGTGGTCAATGATAAGCTGTTCAACTTCTACTTGGAGCACTCCAAACCGCAGTATATGTCTTGGAGCCGGAAGAAGATTGTGAAGCTCACTCCAAGAATGCCTCTTGTGACTTCTCCGTTCCGAAACGCTATCTTTCTTGCTCGCAGAGGGTCAGATGATGAGAAAGATGAATTTACCCTGGCTGATCTTCCCTTCATGAACCCATTTGACTGGGTGTCTCTATTTAACATCCTTTCAAGGAGGGAAGACCATGAGATTCTTCATGAGCATGTCAAGAAACTTCTCACTGGCTATATTCTGGAAGTGTCCAATCTTGACGTTGAAGTGGCTTCTGTTCTGAACTCCGTTCCGAAATGTTCAGCTGAAAAACCTCCTTCTGATCTGAAGAGACGTCGCCTCGGAAAGATCAAAAAGGGTGAATGGAATGTGGCGTATCCATCCAAGGAGGGAAAGGACTCGGTGAAAAAGATTTTCTATCTACGAGACAAACATCTTTACCGAACTCCCGCATTGAAGAAAATTCTCGATCTCATCAACAAGACAAAACTGAATACTAAGAATGATAAGAGATGCTTCAATAATATGCTGACCTGGTACATAGCCTTTCAGAAAAGAATCCTGCTCTTAATTCCGAAAGTGTTTGAGAAAGAGCTGAAAGTTGTAAAACCTGAACCTGAAGAATGAAGACTGGTCGCATTTTGACTCAAAGGGGGAGATTGTTGGGTCATAAATGAAGATTGAGTCAAAGATGCTGATATGATTCTTCGCCATATCTTATGCCTTTAGTTTAGCTATCGGTTATGTAATGGGCCTGTCCTTCCATACTTAGTTTTTGTATAAATAGCATGCACGTACCCGAATTAGGGCAAAGCTTTTCATTGTAATCTTTTGCGGCACTCATTCAGAATAGTTCACATCGAATTGTTCTTAAGTTGCATATAAATCATTCGACATCAGTTCTTCATATTGTCTGTTCTTGATCTTGTTTATTTTTATTATTCCGCATTATTTGAATCTCGATCCAACTCTTGTGTTTCAACAATACGCTTTAGCCAATGTGGCAGCACTATCACAATGGATAGATATTGGTGCTGCGACTTTTTCCATAATGGAATCTCATAAATCAGAACATGCAAACTTATGTTGAATCTTGTTCATTGGGATTTATCAAAACATGCAAAGTGATTCCCAGCTTTGGAATTCTTATTATGAGATTTCACAATTCTCCAAAGAGGGTTGTAAAATCACTTTGGACTCTGAAGATGATTTTGAAGAAGATTTAAGCATAGACAAATTCACACAATCTACTTCTTTAAAATCATATTCGGAGATGGATTCACTCACACAACCAATATTTTGATCATTTCACTTATTAGTAGTTATAGGAACATCTACTTTCATGTAGGGAATTGCAGTTGACAACATTTTCAGCAAATTATCAAATTTCACATATTTTTCATCTTAAACTAAACTGTGTGTGTAAGTTTTGTTTGGAATTTCAACAGATGACACAATAGATTATTCAAATGAAACAATGTTGACATCTTTTAAATTGAACTCGATAAATGGAAAAAGTTTTTGGTGTTGTTCATTTGTCACATCTGAAGAGTGATAGATACTAGTGATACATGAATACAAACATTTCACAGTCTCAGAGTATATATTTTATTGTCTTAAAAGTACATCATTCGTATTCAGCAACTATTCACGACTCTCTTCTAACATAATAATTCTGTTTGTTTTCCTCAACTACTCCTCTCAGGCCTTCTATCTGATTTCTCAACTTGGTTATATCATCCTGAGCATCTCGCGCTTCACTATTTATAGGAATAAGGAGTTTATTCATTTGAGAACAATCAGAAGTTATGTCAGTGACATCATTGATCAAATAAGATTCTAAAATATTAAAAGATAAGAGAAGTTGAGGTTCCTGCTCCATAATAGTTTTACGATCATTTCATGAAGTATCTGCTCCCATAGAAATGAGGAAAAACTCTAAGTGTTATCCAACTTCTCTACATCGTCATCATCATTAACATCATCATCATACCAGGCTTCCATACCAGCATCAGTAGCAAACATAGCCATATGGGTCGACTTCCGTATCTCCTCATGATCTGAACTAGATGACCAAACTTGGTATGCACCATCACATTCACCACATCCCAAGGCAATGAGGCACAAAGTGTTTGTTTTTGCCTTGACCTCCTCTAGTTTCTTAGCATAGTATGCTTCCTCCTTCACCCTTTCTTTCTTGTTATGCTACTTTTTCTTGATGCGATATTTTGACAAGTGATTCTTTTCGAAGCAGTAATTACAGTCGTGATACCACTTAATAAGACACAAATTGATTCAAAATAACAACCAAACAATAAAATATCAATAACCAATTAACAACAGTTGAATAAACATAGTGCCGAATGCTTAGATTATCTAGGGTTTGTACAAAATATCGTGCTCCGAATTATCAAAATGACAATGAACAACGCATGAAAGGTCGACGCGTACAAGCTTACAAAACCATAACAATTCACCTAATGTTTATAATTAATTAGGAAATATTTATTACAAATAAAGCTCTGACACATGGTATAACCTCCTAATAAAGCTAAACTACACAAATCCACTGTTCGCACAATCGATTCAAAATAACAACCAAACAAGAAAATATCAATAACCAATTAACAACAGTTGAATAAACATAGTGCCGAATGCTTAGATTATCTAGGGTTTGTATAAAATATCGTGCTCCGAATTATCAAAATGACAATGAACAATGCATGAAAGGTAGACACGTATAAGCTAACAAAACCATAACAATTCACCTAATGTTTATAATTAATTAGGAAATATTTATTACAAATAAAGAACTGACACATGGTATAACCTCCTAATATAGCTAAACTACACAAATCCACTATTCGGAATCAGTGTGAACTTAGGTTTTCGCTTTGGGGTGAATTCTGCTGACATAGCTACTGGCTGGTCAGATCCAGTTGGTTTGCTGTTTTCTGATGGTTTCTTGTAGAATTTCTTGTTGTTTGAGTAAAAAGTTACAACTTCACCAGATTCATTCATCCCATATTCAACAATTTCTTCATCATTTTCATCTACGTCAGCTTCAGATTTTTCTTTTTCTAAAATCAGTGCAAGTGAACCAACATTTGAAAACCCATCCATGTCTTATATAACATCTCCATTATACGATTTATGGAATTTCAATACGCTAAAGTGAACACCAAGAGAATAAATATCAATGGTTTCATGTTACTTGACCATCATCGTGATAGGTCGCCACTCCTTCATTAATATTTTCATAAAATTCACATTCACCTCGTGTGTACTCTTCTCCACATATCATACTTTTCTAGACTATAAACAATATCACTAAATTTTCCAAAATTATGAAAAATTGATTCAGTTTCATTCTGTGTCAATTCACTAAAATTTAATAGTATGTTGGTGATGATGCTTCCTCATCATTGTGGTTCCTTCATATTGTAACTTCAAAATCTATCCCATATCTCGTTGGCAGATTTTTCCCCTCTAATGTCTTGATAAACAATTGTTGGAAGACCACTTTGTAACTCTCTCACACAAAGTTTATCATTATATATCTTCATTTTGTTGTAGCAAGAACAAATTTGTTTTCATTTGCATCTCCCAAGAAAAACCTTTCCAAAACATTAACCAATGGTCCTTCAACAAGAGAACGCCATAGATCTTCATCAAGTCTGGTGATATAATCCTCCATTCGATCAGTCCAATGATCGTAGCACTTTGAAATCAACATTTGGGCTTGATAACGCCTAGTAATATCAAGTATTCTAGTCGTTATTGAGCTTTGTTTTAAGTGAAATATATATCTTAAATCACGATATTACTCACGTTTTGTGCCAAGTGTGTTTTGTGCAAATTATGTGAAATACAGGGTAAAAAGCATACAAAATCGCAAAGTTATGAAAGAGGTCTACTTCTGGTCGAAGTCATATGCGCATCGCATGCCCAAAAGAGCTACGCGACGCGGTGAGCTATGTCACCGGATGGGATTTGAATTTTCAATGTGCAAAGAATCGGGCTCTATGGATATGTTGCGCCGCGGATAAGCCCTTTACACGGTGTGGGGAAGGCATTTTCAGCAACTATAATTAGAGCCCCCCGGTTCGTGATTCGAGAGCGAAGACTTGACTTTTGAGGGGAACTCAGGCTTCTTCGACTCAGATTTTCGTATTATAGTGGTTTATACTTGGTAGTTTGATAGTTTAGTTATTATTTCATAATTTTCGGTTTCTGTTCTTCGTGTGTTCAAGGATTCTTGTAGAATTCCATTGACCACAAGGATCTGGATTTCATCCCTAAGTCAGAAGCATTCAGCTCTGGTTTTGTGTTTAATTTTAATGCAAGATTCGTTTTGATTCTATTTGATGTTTATTCGCGATTTCAGTTTAATAATCATTGTCGTGTTGATGATTGATGTAGGATTAGTTTCTGATTTCTGTGTTACATCTCAGAATTAGATTGGCTTGGTTTTTGATTGATTGTGATTTGATTGCAAATGTTAGACCAATAGTTATAATTGCGTATTTTCGAATTATTTCGATTCTTTTACATGTATGGATGAAAACTGTCAATAGAGTGACACTATAGATTGGTTGAGTTCTTGACACGGAATACTGTCCACTCACTCCACGGTTCGACCCTTACTTGTCGCTAGCTAGTGAGCTGTAAGGAATAAATTTTGTATTTTTGACCGCATCGACGACTGCGACGTGTCAAATTTTGGCGCCGTTGTCGGGGAGTTGTGCGCTCGATATACTGTGTCAGTTGGTTATTTATGCAATAGTTTTTGGTATTTGATTATTTTTGAATGGTCGTTTGTACATTGTGCATGCGTACGTGTCGAGGTGAACAAGTGTCACCTATGCTTTTTGATTCGGAAATTGAAAGGATCGCACGTCAGAATCGTGTGTGTAAGCGGTTATTTAATATGAGTTCGAGTGATGTTTTAGTCGAGGATGTTACCAATAAGCTACCATGTGAGGTAACAAGGGGACAGCCGTTTGTGCCCCCAGTTCCAATAAATACTAATGAAGCTTCCATGACTACTGGTGGCGGTGCAGTTTCAGCCCCTGCATCCCTTCCACCATGTATTCAGCCTGTAGTTCCACCTGTTAGTCAACCTTTTCCTAATCCTTACTATACCGACGTGGGGAGTACCAAACCGTGATGGTGCTCCATGCCAACGCCAGCTAGTACAGATTCCACAACCACAGCAACCACCACAACCCCAACAGTACAAGTCTCAAATGGGAGACCTGAGATATGAGGATGATGATGAGGGTTGGATGCCAAACAACCCAAAAAACAACAATAATCAGTGGAACCAAGGTCGAAGACCTCCACGCCAGCAGCAGTACAACAACCGACAACGGTACTATAATAACGATTTATACAATGATGGTAATCTCGTTCCCACACTATATTTTGCACAACCGATTGGGCAATTAGTTGCATCACACTTCCAACCTAGGGAGTATGATGATGTGTCGCCTATTTACTTTCTTGAAAATGTAGATTGGTAGGTAGAGATTAGGCCGCAATTATTAGGAGTTTTGCCTGAATTCAAAGGTTATAGACAGGATGATCCCTATAATCACCTATTTGAGTTTTTATCTACTGCCAACACAAATATACCTAGGAATGCCAATAGGAATTTCTTTAGACTTAGGTTATTCCTATTCACGCTCAAAGACAAGGCAAAGTATTGGTTTACGTCACTACCACCAAATAACATTACAACATGGGAGTAGCTGAAAACCAATTTTTTGCAAGAATTGTATACGGCAAGAAAGACTTTAAATAGAAGCCTGGGGAAGCTTTCGAGAGATTAAAAGACTTATTGCATTTGTGTCCACATCACGAATTCCCACGATGGCAGTTAGTCAAGTTTTTCTATGATGGTGTCAACACCACGAGTCAAGCAATGATTAATGCATCATCAGGAGACGCAATTATGATTGGAAGAACGAGGTAAAGAAGGAGATTAGAGATCTCAATAGAAAGTGTTGGGTATATTTGTGATGAAGTGTTGACGTATCCGAAGTCCCCCTCAAAAGACCTTTTGAAGAAAAACCCCGAAGTAATAAACAAACAGGAGACCCCGCAGTCTGAAGAATCCGAAGGGTATCACCTAGAGGATCTGAAGACTTCCAGCTGTCAAACCAAAGTGCACACGTGGTTGTAGACTACGTGGTGCATGATCCTGTCTTTCTATTGGATAGTACATCTGATAGAATCTTTTCTGATAAAGTAATTGTACTATGTGTATCACTGATTGAGTATAAATATCAGTGATACCATACCATGTTAGAAGGCAAGATAGTGAGATTATAACAACAATAGCAAAAACTCCATTCTAAAACCCAAGTTATTAATCAAGCATTCGGCACATGTTATCCATTTCATCTTGTTCATCTATTTGTGTTACAATGCTTGTGCATGATTGTTAAACCCTTATATTGTTGTTAGAATCATAGTCATAATTTAACTCATAATCGATTTCAATATTCAACAAGTGGTATCCGAGCGGGTCAGATCAAAAACCTGTTCATAGAGCTTCATTTCATTATTATAGTTTTAGATCTGAATCGTTTCTCAGATCTAGTATTCCACAACTGTTACAAATCTCTATAACATGCTTTTACTGAAAAGATCCTATTGAAATGCATTCAAAATGACTGATTCAACTACTACCTATGCCAACATGCTCAATTACGCCAATCTAATTGGTTCATCATCAAAAGCTCATGTGCTCGTTCCAACCTATTATGATTACTGGGCAGATCGTATAAAGGACTACTTGGAAGGGCTTGATGATGCAAAAGACATTTGGAGATCAGTAAAGGATAGGCCTCACACCGACATAGAAGGAAGGTTCATTAACATTGATGATGTTGAAGGCGGTGGAGTTCTGAATGCCGCAGACCAAAGGAAAGTGAGGAATGACGAAAGGGCCATGCGTGAACTGCGAAGTGGACTCGGTCCTGATGTTCATCATCACATTTCTGGTGCAAAATCTGCTAAGGAAATTTGGGATCGTTTAGCTGTCCGCTTCGCTGGTGACAATACATTACAATCAAGTGTCGTTCAGGAGGTATTAGCTGACTTTGGCAACTTTAAGCAGCAAGAAAAAGAGAGTCTGGAACAAGCTTACGAGCGCTATAGCAAAATGGTGTATGACCTGGAGAAATATGGTGAAACCCGAAGCCAACAGGAGATTAACATAAAATTCCTCTACAGTTTAAGGCCTGAATGGAGACCTATCATGCTGATGGTCAAATCATATGAAAACATCAATACCTACTCATTAGCCAGTCTCTACAATCTGGTCAAAGCTTATAAGCCTGATATTTGTGGAAGGCAAAGTGAGAAAGCTGCGAGTGCTAGTTCATTGGCCCTTATGTCAAAGACTGAAGAAGAAGAAGAAGAAGAAAATGATGAACCAGATGGTTACATGGAAGGTGAAAACGGTGAGACAATTGCACTTTATACAGCAAACAATCGAAGATTCAGAAACCTTTTGTCAACAAACCTAATCGAACAAAAACTTACAAAAACTGTTCCTATACACCGAAGCCTAAACCTGAGATTTTCACACCAAAGGAAGATGGTGCCAAATCATCCACTCCGAAGCCAGTCGAACTCAAGACTTCGGAGTTTGCCAAAGATAGATCAGAAGGGAAGAAAGTTGCTGATGATTCAAACTTTGATTGCCACTACTGTCATGGAAAGAACCATTTTGCCAAGAACTGTATGCTGAATAAACGCAATGAGATGCAACCAAAGGTGAAGGATGAGGCTTATTATGCCAGGAAAATGGAAGAGGTGAGAGAGAAGACTAAGGACTTAGCCTTAATGGCATGTGATGTTTTACTCTGAACTGGCGCTAGCCCCGGGCATGGATTCGGGGGACAAGTCTAATTCATCAACAACTGGGCTTACCGACTCTACTAAAACTTCACTTCCTGAAGCTAATGGAAGTACGCTCAGATGAAGAAGTCCCGGTTCCGCTATTCTTTCAGGGAAAGGTAGTTCGGCGAAAAGGAATCAGAGATAAAAGAGCTCTCGTTCCAGCAGCTTTTAGTGAAACTGCCTGTCCTAGAGGTGAAGGAGTGCAAAGGGGCAAGCGGCACTTGGGAACATATCAAGTCTGGTCTTCGGACTCGGAGGATGAGGAAGTGAGAAAGCCATCTCATAGTGCCTTCCTAGCCTATGATGTTGATAAGAGCTTTCTAGATAACACTTCGGAAAAAGTATTTGGTGAAGATATTTTGGATGACAAGGTGGTTACTGAGGATCTGGGATGTGAAGGTCTTGGTGATCTCGGTCAGGATGATTTCGGAATGAAGAAGGTGATTTAAGAAGATTCCCTGAATGTGGTATATGATGACTCTTCGGATGATGATGAAGAACTCTGCTTCATGGCAAAGGACACTCGTCTAACCATCTCCGAACAGGTATCAAAACTTCTCTTATCCTTTAAAATTTCAGAATCCAAATTTACACCTATGATAAATGAAATAACTCGTGATTGTTCTGTGATGCATAAACTGCTTGTCGATGCTAACCCTAGAGAAGACCAATTTTAGAATCTCTCTGTTAGAAGAAACTAGAGAAAAACTTTTAAATAACAATGATGTACTTTTGAGACAACGTAACATATTTTGTGAAACTGCTAGACGACTGTATGCTCACATTACCCGTATTTATCATTCTGCTGATGTTTGCAATGTGCAACATTGAAAACTTTTGCCCTTCATTGAATTCAAGCTTAAGAATGTTGATAGTGTTACTTATGAATGTGAATCTATAGTCTTAGGGTCCGAAGTGACTAACCCTTCGTACAAACATGGTTTAATCTCTGTTGAAAAACACTTAACTGCTGAAAATTTGTTAAAACTACTGCCTCAAGAGATTCCAATCTTGAAACAGCACGTGCCTCAAAGTGAAAACAAATCTGATGTTGTGGTAGAAACTGTGTCTGAAAATGATTCTGAATCTGATTTGGATATGGAGGAAGTTGACTGTTGAACCTTGTCCTTGCATAAGTCATCCTCCACATCCGCATTACCATCCGAAGACATCTCACAATTGTCTTCGGAGGATAAAGGCAAGACTAAAATTGATTGTGAAAAAGAAAATTCGGACAACTTGGAAATTGATAAAACTAAGACTCAAATTTCTGATGAATGTGAATCTTATGAAGATTATCTCAAAAACTATTCCAAAAGACTAGTCCATGTTGCTTGTGTTTATCCTAAAGTTTCTTATTTCAAAAACTCTATCTTTGTGAAACCTGGTGGTATGCTTTTGATTGATAATGATTTACAAAAGATGGTTGATAAGGATAACTCCACAGTCACTGAGGAAGGATTCTTCTCATCATCTAAAATGTTTGAAAATCAAGTAAACGAAAACATGGAAGTAAAAATCAACATAAGAAAATAGGATTTGTATGGTCACAACATTTACAACCGTTTATGTTATGAAAAGGAGAAAATACCAAAGAATTTGACAAATCTTTTGAATACTAAAAACCGACAATCATGTTTATACTAACCGAAACTACAAACAAATTCAAGTTATGGAAAAATCCATAACTCCGAAGATGGATGTTTTTCAGTTAATGGAATCAAAAGAATGTGTACCACTTGCTAAATCTGTTGAAAATGAGGCATTAAAAATTAAATCTGAGATCTCTTATCCGTCAGTGCAATTCCCAAATTTTGAGGATAAGAACCAAACACAAAAAGCTTCGAAGCCTGTGGTACACAACATCAAAATTTTGCAAAAACCTCAATTTCAAAATCAGGCATCAACTTCCAAAACAAACACTACTGTTGTAATTTCAAAACCAACAGTGAAGAATTTAAAATCAAAACAAACCCAAAATCTTGTCAAAAGGAAAACACCCTTCGAAGTTTCAATACCAACAAACGCAGTCGCTTCAACTTCTGGAATAAAACCCACCGATTCAAATGTATCAGAAGTCAAAAATCAATTTTCCAAACCAATATTTGTCCCAACAAAACCCAATTTTCCAAATCCCAAAATTCAAAACTCAACTAAGAAAACTTTTTCAAAAGGTTACAACTTGATAGACACATTTCATCAATGGCTGGACAAAACTTGGATCTGTTTAAAGATAAAAATCTTTCACTAAACGATTTCAAGTTGGAATATGAAGAGTACGTTTGTGACTCTACGTCATATAGTTCAATGTCAAAGAAATCAACAATTGAAATTACGAAACAAAATTAGAAAATGAATGATTTGAAATAAAATCTTACCGTTAAAACAAAGTCTTCAAAATCATCATCTTCTAAAGTAACAACAAAAGCCTCAAAGTCAAAATTAACCAAACAAATATGGGTTCCGAAGTCTTACACTTTGTCAGTCACTTCGGATTCATCTGTTTTGACAAAAAGTCTTTCAGAATCTTGTTCAAACTCTACGGAATCATGTTCATCACATGAGGATTCGGAGAATTTAATAAACTTAAATGCAAATGAAATAACCGAAGAGGCTGTAGAAAAATGGATTCAAGAATCCTTCGCTTACCAGAGGACCCAAGATTGATTGGGTACCAACTCCTTCTTGATTAATTGTAGATAACGTCTACTGAGCGGTACGATGCTAAATGGTATGTGGATAGTGGCTGCTCAAGACACATGACATGAAAAAGGGAATATCTAAGGGACTATAGAACGCTGGATGATGCAGGAAATGTTCGGTTTGGCAACAATGAGACATGTCTAATTCGAGGTTATGGAAAAATCACAAATGGTCAATTTACGATTAACAGGGTGGCATTTGTGGAAGGTTTAAAGCACAATCTGGTTAGCATTTCTCAGTTAGTTTTGTGAACTGGAAATGAAGTCACATTCAATCATCATGGAAGTATAATTGCAAAAATGGATACAAAAGAAGTTTTATTAAAATCTGAAAGGAAGGGATCAATGTTTCCTTTGAATCTGAAGCCAGTGACAGGTGGGCAATCTCTTTGTCTTCTTTCCAAAGCCAACTCTGATGTCAGCTAGTTGTGGCACCGAAGACTTGCTCATTTGAACTTCAAAAATTTAAAAAAACTTGTGGCTATGGATTTGGTTCGTGGTATGCCTGCTTTAAAATTCGATAATGATTCACTTTGCTCTGCGTGTGAACATGGGAAGCAGACAAAGTAAAGGCATCCTACTGTGATTAACCCAAAAATCACCGAACCCCTTTCATTTCTCTACACGAATCTTTGTGGACCATCCGCAGTGGAGTCGATAGGAAAGAAAAAGTATATTTTAGTGATTTTTTATGATTATTCAAGGTTTACATGGGTCTTATTCTTAAGAAACAAGTCACACGATGCTGAAGAAATCATCAATTTCATCAGAAAGATGGAGGTAATGCTCAACATGAAAGTCTGAACTATACACAGTGACAACGGTTCGGAGTTTAAGAATCAAACTCTTGATGGATTATTGAAAACAAAGGGGATCAATCACAATTTCTCAGCACCCTATACTCCTCAACAAAATGGTCTTGTAGAAAGACGAAATCGATCCTTGTGTGAAGCAGCTAGAACAATGCTTAATTTTGCAAATCTACCCATGTACTTCTGGGCTGAAGCAATTTCTACAGCTTGTTTCACTCAAAATAGATCCTACATCCACAAGAGATTTCATATTACACCTTACGAAGTACTCAACCGAAGGAAACGAAATGTCAAGTTTCTTCACATCTTCGGTTGTAGGTGTTTTATCTTGAATTTGAAAGATCATTGGATAAAATTTAATGATAAATCTGAAGAAGGGATTTTTCTTGGTTATTCACAAGACTCAAAAGCCTATAGAGTCATGAACAAGAGAACTCGCAGAATTGAAGAAACCTTCAATATCTCATTTGATGACTACTATATGAAGAAGTCACAACATCCTTTTCCAATGTCCTCGATCTTTCCAAAACCATCTGTTGATGCATCACCAATCACAACCTTCGACACAGACTTTAATCTTCTCTTTGATCCACCTAAACATGCCTTGGACTCCGAAGCTAGAGCGCCAGATAATCAAGTGTCTGAACTGTCTAAGCTTACAGATGGACCCGAAGAGTCAACTCCAAGTAGTGTCCACAGACCCTCTTCGGTTGAGAGTGAGAGTTTAAATGGATCCACAGGGAATTCTGGGTTCGAGGGGGAGCAAAGCAATTCAACTCTTAATAACCCTTCACATGAAGTCTCACACATCTTGTCCCTCTATCCACAAGTCGAGGGGGAGCCAGAAGCTAATGTCGAGGGGGAGCCAGAAGTAGCAACTTCTGACTCTTCGGATCACCAAGGAATAATCTCTTCACCAGCTAGTGTCGAGGGGGAGCAATTACTAAACTCTTCTATTCATTCTTCAAACTTAAACACTCCACAAACAAATGTCACAAACTCAGATAATTACTTAATAATGGATGATTTCCCTTCCACTTCGGGTTATCCTTCAGATATTGAGGAAATTGATGCTGAAGGACCTCCTGAGTTTGATCCAAATTATCCTCCTTTGGAAAAGTGGACTAGAAATCATCCTCCATCACTTGTCATCGGTAATGTTCATGATAAAGTATTGACTCGTGCATAGCTCCACCAAAAACAACTTGATTTAAACAAAACTTCTGAGTTGTGTATGTTCAATGTTTTTATTTCAAAGATAGAACCAAAGAACATTAAAGATGCATTTGATCAACCTGACTGGATTGAAGCAATGCAGTTGGAATTAGAGGAATTTGAAAGAAACAAAGTTTGGAGGTTAATTCCAAAACCTGCTAATGCTTCAATCGTTGGTCTCAAATGGGTGTATAGGAATAAGCTTGACACCGAAGGCAATGTGGTTCGGAACAAAGCAAGGCTGGTTGTCAAAGGTTATTGTCAACAGGAGGGGATTGACTATGAAGAGACATTTTCTCCTGTTGCCAAACTCGAATCAGTTCGGATATTTTTAGCTTATGCTGCACATAAAAACTTTGATGTCTATCAAATGGATGTCAAATGTGCCTTTTTGAATGGTGATCTCGAGGAAACCGTCTTTGTTGAACAACCACCTGGCTTTGAAAGTAAAGAACATCCAAATCATTGCTATGTGTTAAACAAGGCCGTCTATGGTTTAAAACAAGCTCCCAGGGCTTGGTATGAGACCTTGACAAAATTTTTAAAAGAATCAAGCTTTAAACAAGGTTCAGTGGATCCAACACTTTTCAGAAAGAAAGTTGGATCTCATTTGATGTTAGTCCAAATCTATGTGGATGACATAATCTTCGGATCCACTAACCACAATTTGTCAAAAGATTTTGAAAAACTAATGAAAAGCAAATTCCAAATGAGTATGATGGGAAAGATTAACTTCTTTCTTGGATTACAAATAAACCAATCCAAGGAGGGGATATTCATCAATCAACAAAAGTACACGAAGAGTTTGCTTGAACGCTTCGGAATGACTAACTGCTCAAATGCAAAACTTCCTTTGCTTGCAGGTACAAGGTTGAATCCTTTATTGGACAAACCGAAGACAGACATACAGCAATACCGAAGCATGATTGGATCACTGCTCTATCTTATAGCCAGTCACCTGATATCATGTTTGCAGTCTGCAATTGTGCAAGATATCAGGCTGACCCAAGAGAACCTCATCTGGGTGCGGTAAAGACAATCTTTCGATACCTTTATGGCACACCTACTTATGGCTTGTGGTACCCAGCAAACTCTGGTTTCTACATACAAGCATACTCTGACTCAGATCTTGGTGGATGCTCTATTAATTGCAAGAGCACTTCGGGGGGTTGTCAATTTCTTGATGGAAAGTTAATCAGCTGGCAATCTAAGAAGCAAACCTATGTCTCTATCTCCACTGCTGAAGCAGAATATGTAGTTGCTACAGCTTGTACCTCACAAATCATCTGGATCCAAAGCCAACTAAAAGATTATGCCATCAACATGAGAAAAATACCTTTATTCTGTGACTCCCAAAGTGCTATTCGAATATGCCACAATCCTGTTCAACATTCCAAGACAAAGCATATAGCTCTTCGCTATCACTTCATCAAAAGTCATGTTGAGGAGGGGAATATTGAGGTGCACTTTGTTCATACAACAGAACAATTGGCAGATATCATTACAAAGGCCTTGAATGAAGAGGCATTTACAAGAATTGTTCGTGGACTTGGAATGATTGATGGATCCACTCTACAATAAATCTCAGATTTGCTTACTCTTTATCTAAATCTTCTCACTTGCAAAATAAATTTTATGATTCTCCGCAGTACTCCGAAGAGATTTTTCGCTTCGGAGCTCATCGGAGGAAAAACAAGCAAACCAAATAATGTTACACCGCATCACCCGGAAGTAAATTATCACTTCGGTGCACTGCGGAACTGACTTTTCAACCAAATAAAATTGTGAAAACGATCAAATCATTTGAAACAATCTTTGACTTCAAAATCTTAAGATAACAATAAAAAGATTTCCTTCAAAGAAAAATCAAATATAGGAAAATTAAAGTTCTGATGCACAAAAGACAAAATTCTAAACTTCTTTCAGGATTCAATCGATTAAAGGACAAAACTTTGATTTTAGATTCTGATAATCATACCTTATTGCACTAATAGGTATTTGGGAATCGACTTGAAACAGTGGTAAAAGAACAGACTTCGTAGTGGGGTTAAGGCTATTTTACAATTTGAAGCCTTATTTGATTTCAATATCTTAAACAAAATGTCTACTTCTAACCATCCTTCCGAACTTGACTCGCTTCAACTTCAAATTAATCATGTAGCCTCAAAACTACACAGGATAACTCAAGTGTTCCAAAGTTTTCTTTAAAAATAGTACCAACATTGTATGATAAGCAAATTTAAATCTATTTTCATGAATGATACAAAATTGAACTAAACGAAGATCTTCTCAAGGATTGTATAAAATAAAATCATAAAGAGAAAAATTGAAAATCATTAAAAAGATAAACAAAAGACAAATTGTCAAAAGAATCAAAGACAAACAAAGACAAAAAGATAAACAAGGGAATGCAAAAAAAAGAAAAATCGGTATTCAAAGGCTTATTCTTCTGTTTTAAATAACAATACAAGGAACTCCTATAACATAGTTGAGTACTTTGTAGAGAATATGAACATTTCAAGTAGTCTATCTTAAATGATAAAGTTGGAGTGTTGTACGAAGCTCAAAGGCTTGTCATCAGAGTCTAGTATCCAAACACTTCAATTGATGAAAGGGAATATATTTTTCAAATAGGATCTTCAAAGACAACCCAATTTATAAAAACACTTCTGATGCTCAATTCAAAAATGAAAATTTCTTTAAATTTCAAACGCATAGAATGTTATTATTATAATGTATGAAAATTTTGAAACACCAAAGATCAATTCAAACCATATTTCAAAATGCGAAATCAAGCTGGTGATGGGGTGACTAGACTTATACATTCTTGACTGATATTAGATCAAACAAGCTTTGAAATGAAAAATGGACTTCCAACATGATTCGAATGATTCTGAACATTAACTTGTTAAATCATCTTTTCATAATGTTCTGGGAAGTTAAGGATATATGTCAATCTGCATTTCACAAAAGTAAAACCAAAACTTCAAAGAAAAACCAAAAAGGAATCAAATGAACTTCGGTGTCCTAACAGATAAATGACTAACACATATCATCCACCAAAGTGAAAATAATCCTCTTCGGAGTTAATCATAAATTCATGCCTTCGCTCCGAAGAGCACTTACAACGGTCATAATTTTCATCATAGATCCGAAGTCAATTTAATGTTCAAATGATTTCCACATTTATTATCAATCTTAGAGACAAACATTCCTTGGAATATATAACCGTTTGTTTGTATACAGCTGTCAAGGAGATATTAAAACAAAATCTTAACCAAAAAGATTTCTCAAAAGTGGCGGTTCAAATTTTGAATCATTACAACTGACACCCATACGTTTCTCCTTTTTGCAGGGTTAGTGGACGCGCAGATGCTGAGGTGTCCGGTTATCATAGGACCACTTTTATCGTGCATTAAATGACCTAGGGACCACGAACACTATATAAACCTCTCATCGCTTCAATTACACTCTTTATGCGATCATTTCACTCAAATCCTCTCTGCATACTTACTCCCAAAGAAAAACCCAAACACTTCATCTTCTTCCATTTTCTTCAACAATGGCAGTTGAAGCTTCATCGCAAACCACTGAGGCAATGTCAATCCCAAACCTCAAGAGCCAATCGTCTAACCTAGTGCTTCGCAATGATCTGTCTCTTTACCCTAAACTAATCGATGCATTGGTGGAATGCATGAAAAGATCTGTTCTAGGTTATGCTCTAACCTGTACTCCTTCAGTTCCTGCAACTCTGGTTCACAGGGCACACTATACATCAAATGCCCTGTTCGATTCCAACAACCAAGTCAAATTAGTATTCTATGAGACTGTTGATTCAAAGGGCAAAACCAAAAAGGTGCAACTGACCAAGGAGAAGTTTGCTGAAGCTCTCCGTCTTCCAATTTACAACTCAAAGGATATGGTGGTCCCGTCTGCTGACCAACTGGTTGGTATGTTCAACGAAATGGGGTATGAACCCCTACTTGAAAGAATCAGCACTTTCAAGAAAAATCAACTCCCTGATCTTTGGAGGTACTTCTTTAGCATCTTCGTTAGATGTCTTTCTGGAAGGACCTCAGGCTTGGACTCAGCAAGCGTTACCTTCCAATGTCTTCTCTACGGAATCTACTATGATGTTAAAGTGGATTTCGCATCGATTCTCTTGGCCGATTTTTGCTCCACATAAATCATAGCATGAAGGGGACAGAAATCACAAACGCAAGATTCTGGGCGATTGTTGTCCATGCCCACTACCAGCAAGCAGGGTATGTTCCTGATCCCTCACTTGGTGAAATGAAATTCACTCCTATCGCAATTCCTATTCCAGACGATGAACCTGCAGACTTCTGTGCCCAAATTCCTTAAGTTATGCTTTCCAAGGTACCAACTGACTGCGTTGAGGTAAACAACTACCGTAAAACTCTTGTTATTCCTTATCCCACTCGTGACTTAAGTCAAGCAGCACCAGTCAGAGAAAATCCAAAAGGGAAAGGGAAGAGGAAGATCATTGGTGGACCAAGTGGTCCGAAGAGGGATGATAAGAAAAGAAAGACTTCGGTGAAAACTACTCCGAAGAGGAAACAACCGAAGAGGCAGAGGAAACTGGTTACTGTGGATGAGTCTTCGGACTCAGAAAGGACTCTATCCACAGTCCATGAAGAAGAACAAGAAGAAGAAAAATTTGAAAATCAACTTCCTTCACCTACACCAACAACCAGACCACTCTCTCCACAACAAACCACTATTCCTCCATCTCCACCTAAAACAACCCGACCACCCTCACCGCCTCATACAACTACACCTCTTCCACCACCACCCACAACAGCTCAACAAACCACCACCATTCATACTACATCAACTGATGTACCACCACCACCTCCACCTACAAAAGCTCCTCAAACATCTACTATTTCTTCCTCTGGTATTGATTTCTCATTGCCTGAGTTTGATTTGCCTCCATCACCTTCAAGACAAAACCCCACTTCGGCAGCCTTCTTTGAGGCTTTTCATTTGGCTCCTTTGGTTGCTGAAGGAGTCTCGGATGAAGATTTTCCAAATGAAGGCTTTGTACTAATGAAACAATACAAAATCCTCAACTCCAAGCTTGACACTCTGATTCAAGCACAAACTGGCTTCGATCCCACCAAACCTACTTTGGGTGACATCACCGAAGAGGTCGAGTCTCTAGAGTTTAACATGTCCAAAGAAATAACAGAATCTGTACAAAAGCTCGAGAAGAAACTCATGGATCAACAGAGTTAGATATAATCCTCCTTTGAACAAAAACTTGAGTCCGTTGTAACAAATGTTGATAAGAAGATCGAAGCTTTTACCGAAAAGATTGAAAAATCACATTCCGAAGTCATGCAAACTCTACAAGGACTTCGAAGTGAAACTCAGAAAAGTACCGAGTTTGAAAAACAACTCGATGAGGCTAGAGCAAAGATTGAAGAGCTCACAGCCGCCCAAGCCGCTTCAGACATTTCAAAGTTTACAGAGGAACTGCAAAGAACAAATGCAGTTCTTACCCAAGACATGACTGCTAGGTTAAGAACTGTACTACAGCCCTTGATAAACTTTGCAGATAGAATATCTAGGCCACAAGGCAGGCCTACAACTGCTCAGCATACGGGTCATGCTTCACAAGGGGGAGAAAGGCCTAGATTAACCTCCACAACCTCAGCAGGTCCTTTATTTTCAACCATCACAACGACTACCATGGGAGCTAGTGGATTAGCTGGAGCAGGAAGCTCAAAAGACAGGTCACTAGAAAGCATAATTGCTCCACACATGGAGGATGTTTACAAAGCCAGACTGGCTGACTACAACCTGATGATCAAAATAAACGAATTCGCACGTGATGATGAGGAATGGACCATAGAGGCAATCAAACTCTTTGGATTTCAAGATCCGAATGTACTCAACAGGCTACCTCTTCGGAGTTTTGTGACACCATACTCCAAAGACATTCAGCTTGACATTCCTTTTAATCCAATGACTTTCTCTTTTCTCCAATTTGTTCAATCAGTACCAAACGAACAGAGAGAAACCTTTTGGACCAACAAAATCAACTTCCATGTCAAATACATTCAACGTCAGAGTGTAGTATGGAGTTTGAACAAAATCAAGCAAATCCTCTCAATCAAGGAGACAGAAACTTATAAGGGCTTCGTAAATTATGAATTTCTTGTTCACCGAGGTGCAAATTATGATGTGTCAAGGTTTACGATTGCCAACTTTCCAATAATGAATCCAATGGAATTCATTCAAATTCTCGATCTTCTGCGAAGCGGTGAAGCAGCTCAAGCCGGATTACCTGTGTTTGCAGTCAACAACCACATCATGGGTTTTCTGAACAATTACTTGATGAGGTTTGCCAAACACGACATTGAGTTATGTTCCTACTACAGACAACCATTGAACACTCCTCCTATTGTAGTTCGGAACATAACCAGATTCAAGAATGGAGAGATTCTCGATGAACCTTACGGTGTAGTCTTCAAAGGACTTCGAAACGAAACCGAAGTCATGATCAAGTTCTTTGAAATAGACTATCTTGGCCTCCATCCCTCCTCTTTTATCTCTGGTATGATCTCTCATGTAAATGCTTGTGACGCAAACTCAGAAGAAAAGAAGAAGAAGTTCATGGATCACATGAATTGGTACTTGGCGATGAGGAAAACTTTGAAGAGGGCCTACAAGAAAAATTTCCGTAAGTAGACTTCGGATGCACTTCACACAAAGGGGGAGATTGTTGGGTATATTTATGATGAAGTGCTGACGTATCCGAAGTCCCCCTCAAAAGACCTCTTAAAGAAAAACCCCGAAGTAATAAACAAACAGGAGACCCCACAGTCTGAAGAATCCGAAGGGTATCACCTAAAGGATCCGAAGACTTCCAGCTGTCAAACCAAAGTGCACGCGTGGTTGCAGACTACGTGGTGCATGATCCTATCTTTCTATTGGATAGTACATCTGATAGAATCTTTTCTGATAAAGTAATTGTACTATGCGTATCACTGATTGAGTATAAATATCAGTGATACCATACCATGTTAGAAGGCGAGATAGTGAGATTATAACAACAATAGCAAAAAAAAAACCCAAGTTTTTAATCAAGCATTCGACACATGTTATCCATTTCATCTTGTTCATCTATTTGTGTTACAATGCTTGTGCATGATTGTTAAACCCTTATATTGTTGTTAGAATCATAGTCATAATTTAACTCAAAATCGATTTCAATATTCAACAGAAAGTTTGACCGATTATTGGCTATGATACAGCAAGGACCATCGAACCTGCAATAGAATGGTCAGCAAGGACAAAGGGCTCAAGAAGCTAATAAAGTATATGGTCAAGGACAATACAACAATAATGGACGACCTTACAAGCCATACAATCAAGGAATCAGAATTATGGGGAAATTACAACAGCAATAATCAATAGTATAACAATCATCAACATAATCACCACGAGCCAGCATCGAATCAACCGTGACAGTATTATCCTGTCAACAATAATAATGCTGCAAGCAACAATAGAAAGGGAGCCAACAGCAGTAATCACACCATTCAGGAAACCCAAGAGAATATGTTAGCAAAATTATATGAATTTGTGACTGCGAATCATCAACAAACAGAGGAAAATGCAAAATCCATTACCAACATGGAGTGACAGATTGCTCAGTTAGCTGAGGATTTAAGGAAAAGGGACAATGACAAACTTCCAAGTAATACTGAAGTTAACCCAAATCATACGTAGCGAGCATGGAAGGAGCATATGAATGCTTTAGAACGTTATACAACAGAGAAGGTGTGGAGAAGTGTGAAGGCAGAAGACCTCTTTTAGACAGAAAACAAGAATGAGGACATTCATGAAAAGGACCAGTCGGTTGTGGCAGCCCTTAAGAAGAAAAAGACCGCAAAGGTGAAGAAGAAGCAAAACACATCAGGTAAATCATCTATCAATCAACCTCTCATGGATCAACTGAAGGACCCACCAGGAGATTCTAAGATTTTAAAGGAAATTTACAAGGAGAAAGAAAATGTTAAAGTCCCAATGCCTGAAAAAGTTCGTTTAACTGTCAAAGCCAGTGAACCACTGTTGGGAACGTTACCCAAGAAAGAAAAAGATCCACGTACCCCCTACATCACTATCACTGTTGGTGACATTGTCCTAAGAAACGCTTTATTAGATTTGGGAGCCAGTGTGAATGTACTGCACAGTCATTTGTATGACCAGTACAAAAATGAGGAGTTGGAGCCCGCAAAAACAGTTCTTCAATTGGCTGACCAATCCATTAAGGTCTCGAGAGGTAAGTTGACGAATGTGATAGTGAATGTTGGGGATTTCTTCTATCCATTAGACTTTTTAGTAATGGAATATGAGAGTCAGGAAGACGCACCCGCTCTAATTCTAGGATGACCATTTCTAGCTACAGCAGGAGCAATTATGGACTATAAGACAGGTGATGTGGACATCACATTTGGAACAAGGAAAAAAAGGTTAAATATGTTTGGATGCCCACTCTCTCTTCCACCTGGACATCAGGAACCTCAAGGGATAATTAGGCCTCCAATGATGCCAAGGACAGACGGTAGGGGAAGAGAAGACGAAAACCGAACACAAGAGGGAGAGGTTGAGGTGATCATCTGGAAAGCAAAAAGCCACACACCTGACTCAATGGAGAAAACGGATTTTTTTTCTATGATAGAAATGATGGAAAAGAAAAATCACGCATTTGCAAGGAATGTTAGATGTCGCGAATTAAAAATGACCCAAGTTCTAGAGGCACAATAACAATTGATAAATCAAATAAGCGATCAAATGACGCGTGTGACGATACTGCTAGCAACGTTAGGTCATGACATTGCCCCAATGATGGACAAGCTCATCCCTAAGGAAATGTAATTACATCATGGTCTGGCTGAAGACGTTAAACTTAGCACTTGGTGGGAGGCAACCCATTCGTAGGTAGGTTAGGATTTATTTTCAGTAACATTTATGAGCATCGTATCATCATCATCTTGGAAGACAAGGTACAAAGAAAGTATGGGGTAAAATTACAAGGAATAAAGTGAAATTGGAGTACACGTCATGGGATATATTAGTCTACGACGTGGGAAATAAGGTGAACCCGATGCGCAGGGGTTCTCATGAAGGCATGCATTGCGGACCTTATCTAACCACGTCACAGAATCTATTCAGTCAAAAACATTTTACCAGGTATGAGTTTTTCACTTTCTCACCACATCACTACCCACGCCGTGGATCGTAGAGTCGCAGCGAGCACTCCTTCTCCGGGACGGACTGGAGCCAGCACCTTTCCCTGCCACAGACCACGACGAGGCTGGTCCATCTGGGACGCAGCATGATGATGAGTGATAGTACTTGTTCTCTTTTGTTATTTTTGAAAACATTGTATATAAACTCGCTACTTTAGTTGTTTTTACTTTTAGTTTAATATTTTGTTTGAGTGTGTTGATGCAAGCTACTGATGGAATCCACCAAGAAGTAGCATAACGCAAGTGTGGGGTCCCCGTACCCCTGCACTTGTGCTATGCCATGCGTGCTCATTGTTGTGCCACAACTCCAGACAAACAAACCAAGATATGCAAATTGATACTCTGTTACAAATGGTCCCGACAATCAAGCAATTCGCCGTTCCAAAAAGAGGTAACTCTTTTCTCCCTTGTTTTGAATTTTTCAATGTACAACGGGGACGTTGTATGGTTTAAAGTGTGGGGTAGGGACGGTCGAAATGATTTTTTAAATTTTTGCAAAAACAAACATAATTTTCAAAATTTCAGCAAATTTCAAAAAAAAAAAAAATTAGAAATTGTAACTTGGAAACGAACGGATTTTGAATGTCATAGCATTATGGTATTTTTCAAAAGATATTGTTTAGTCGTTATGATGCTAGTTTGAGTTAAAAATAAGTTAAGTGTTTGGAGGTTAGAAAATACTGGATTTAGATATCTTAGGATTGGGATTCAGCAGGGAAATATCAATCAGTGGTCTTTGTTGTTCGAGCCGGTAGGTCCGAAAAGGGTAGCCCTGTAGGGCATTTATGCACCTCATTACCTAAGATCGTCTGGTCTGGGATAGTGTTTTCGAAAGATCATTACATGAACAACATCGATAAGTCATGGATAGTTCCTTAACGACCTTTAGAATCTGAATGGGTAAGTACACTTTTGTGAACTGAAAATTTGTAATCAAGGGTTCTTTAGAAAGTCGTGATTCCCAAGGGGTATTTTGGTCATATTTCTCGAAAATCATTTTCATCTAACTTTTTTAGTAGAATAAACTTTGATACTGAAGGCATTCAAAAATGTTTGAGTTCTTGTTAGAATTTGTTAAAAGCTTACTTGCTTGGGGACAAGCAAGGCACAACTGTGTGGTGTCTGATAACGCCTAGTAATATAAAGTATTCTAGTCGTTATTGAGCTTTGTTTTGAGTGAAATATATATCTTAAATCACGATATTTCTCACTTTTTGTGCCAAGTGTGTTTTGTGCAAATTATATGGAATACAGGTTAAAAAGCATACAAAATCGCAAAGTTATGAAAGAAGGCTACTTCTGGTCGAAGTCATACACGAGTCGCGTGTCCAAAAGAGCTATGCGATGCGGTGAGCTGTGATACCGGATGGGATTTGAATTTTCAAAGTCTGAAGAATCAGGCTCTATGGATAAGCCGCGCCGCGGATAAGCCCTTTACACGACGTGGGAAGGCATTTTCAGCAACTATAATTAGACTTGTCTTTTGAGCGAAGACTTGTCTTTTGAGGGGAACTCAGGCTTCTTCGAATCAGATTTTCGTAGCATAGTGGTTTATACTTGCTAGTTTGATAGTTTAGTTATAATTTTGTAATTTTCGGTTTTTGGTCTTCGTGTGTTCAAGGATTCTGAATTGTAGTTCCATTGACCACGAGGATCTGGATTTCATCCCTAAGTCAGAAGCATTCGACTCTGGTTTTGGGTTTAATTTTAATGCAAGTTTCGTTTTGATTCTATTTGATGTTTATTCGTGATTTCAGTTTAATAATCATTGTTGTGTTGATGATTGAAGTAGGATTAGTTTCTGATTTCTGAGTTACATCTCAGTATTAGATTGGCTTCGTTTTTGATTGGTTGTAATTTGATTGCAAGTGTTAGACCAATAGTTATAATTGCGTATTTTCGAATTATTTCGATTCTTTCACATGTATGGATGAAAACCGTCTATAGAGTGACACTATAGACTGGTCAAGTTCTTGACACAGAATACTGTCAAGTTCTTGACACAGAATATTGTCCACTGACTCAACGGTTCGACCCATACTTGCCGCTAGCTAGTGAGCTATTGTAACGCCCAGCTTGTAGCACAGGGGTACCCAAAAATTTTCTTAATTTCAACAACAAAATACAACAATTTACAACTAAATATCCCTGTACGTTGGAGCTACAAAACTGATATCACAAGGAATCGTCCTATGATCCAAGCCGAGCGCTACGTAACACTTAAACCTGCAAAAACACCACAACATAAAAGGGTAAGCTATAAAGCTTAGTGAATAACATTTACATAACATATACTCTGGTCACCACAATACCGGCACATTAACCACCTCTAACCAACTAGGCCAACCTATTGATACTACAAGGTACGAGTTACGTAATCTCATACACTCATAACACACACAACATGGATGCAAGGTACTCGTTATGCAACTATTAATACACCGTATAAACACAATTATATATTCACCATAATACACCACAACCTCCCTGCTCTTCACAACATCAACAACTCAGCTATCCGTCCCTTCCTCGGCCCCCGTGGTATCGAGTCATGAATACTCACCGGACACCCAACTGCATGTGGGACTCATCGGACATCCCACATTGTGTGTGATAGAACTGCCGGCTAATAAGGCTATCACAACATATATATGTGGTCCCACCACAGTTACTGCTCATAAGGTCATCACAACATATATGTGGTCCCACCACAATTACTGCTCATAAGGCTGTTACAACATATATGTGGTCCCACCACAATTACTGCTAATAAGGCCGTCACAACATATATATGGTCCCACCACAATTACTGCTAATAAGGCCCTCACAACATATATGTGGTCCCAACCACAAATACTGGATATGTGGCCCCACAAAGTAAGTGGTCCCAACCACATGTACTAGAAATGTGGCCCCACAAAATAGGTGGTCACAACTACAAGTACCAGTGGCCCCACGGAATAAGTGATCCCAACCACAGTACAAGTAGCCCCACAGTATAAGTGCTCCCAACCACAAATACTAGTAGCCCCACCTAATAAGTGGTCCCAACTACAAGTATAAGTGGCCCCACAGAATAAACAGCATCAAGCCACAAAGGCTTAACAGCTAACACCCAACTACAAAGCTCTGCAACCAACCACATGACACCAACACTCCCCATATCAGCTCAACATCCACATACAACTACATAATCTCCACCCATGATATGATACCATATCCATAATTATCACCACTTAATACCTACGTATTCTCTGCACACCTAATATCAATTAAATATTTAACCAGCTACCAATACAGTCTACCCATGAGTATACGCCTACAGGTTACCTACTTACGGGGTTTTCACGTAGTCATCTATGTAACATACACACCCAATCATACAACACACACATGAAATGCATCATATGCATTATAAATCTCACAATGCTATGTAAAGTTACTCACCTCGATATAAACCAGGTCAAGTAGCTCCATTGCTCGTACAACATGGTGTCGTCCCGACTCATTGACAAATATAAACCTACATTAGGTTTTCAACCACATTTATAAATCATATGTATATACCCTCTTGAAAACCTAAATCATTAGCTTGAAGGAAATAACTTCAATATCAAATTTCTTAGAAATTATTCCCTTTTTACCCTCAAATTTCCCTGTTCATGATCGGTTTTAATCAACATAACCCCATTTACATGCAACGATTCCAATTGTATAGCAAGCTACTCCTTTTTATCATTCCAGGGACACCAATATCAACCCCAAATGAATTTTCTACAATTTACTATGATTTTTGCAAGATTACCTATCAAATACATCTCAAATCTGCCAAAAACGTACCAACATGTAGAAAATGCATAGTTGAGCTATCTTAGAGTCCAAATCACGTTTTTCACCACTGTAGACAAAATATAATAGACTCAATTTATGAAAATATGGCACTGGTTTCACATCAAACCGATATGTCTACGATTTATCACGAATTTTACAATACAGTGTTAAAAATAATGTTTTTACCTTAATTATGCAGTTCCGATTGCGAGCTTATATCTCGAATTTAAGTATTCCGAATTTAACTTCCTCCGGTCAACGTCTTCGTATCTATCGCCTGAAGCTTCAATCCAAATTTCACGATGATCCAACGGTTAAATCACCGGGGATCGTCTGAACACTGTACCAAGTTCTTCAAAATCCGGGAAATAACTCAAGAGGTATGGAATTTATGAGATATTTTCCTTAATTTATATGCTTAACTTTGCCAAATTGGCACTTTTGGACCCTCTAGTTCCACTTATCTCACTTAGACACTAAAACTCACTAAATCTAAATGAAAGTCTCAAGTTTTAGAGTTTTGCCCCAAACTGATACGTACATATTTACATATATATATATATATATATATATATATATATATATATATATATATATATATATATATATATATATATATATATATATATATATATATATATATATATATATATATATATATATATATATATATATATATATATATATATATATAGGCACCTAGTCGGACACGGCGTTACAAGTTCTTCCCCCCTTCAAAAGATTCCGTCCTCAGAATCATTCGAGAGTTAATATATTACGTACTACGTCATTCTTAATGCTTTCACCCGCCCCCACAATTCCAGTAACTTGTTAGGAATTGAATCTTAATTTCCTCCCATTACCTATTTATACACACACAGCTTCCTTTAGACTGTTGTAAGAACAAATTAATAATCAATGCTAACAACGAGAATGAACTTTCAATCAGTCGAATGATTTTATTCACTGTAAAAGAATAAGTGCTCCAAGTCTTTTTAACGACGAGCAACTATGAGAGCGTTACAATGAATATTCGACTGTTAAGGAGTACGTACTAAACATTTAGGGTTAAGAGTGTTTTTATACTAGGGTCTAGTTGGATAAACACATAATCAACTAGTTACAGATAAGCATAAAACCCTAAACATTATCTACTATAAAAGATAAGTACAAAAAGTCTTCTGATAAACACGTTGACTTCTTATCAGTAGTCTCCAACTTCGCATCAACCTTTCGCTTCGCATATCAATCTTAGGACAGGAACATATGTACTTCGGATGTCAAATCTCAACACAATCTGAATCCTAACATTCTCCCCCTTTGTGGTGAAGATGCCAGGTATCGGAAGTCTATATCATATGAAATGCTTTTGTCAGTTCCTTCCTTATTGCTATCCACCACTTCAGATGAGCAATCACTTCCTTCTTCGCTTCTTCTGAATTCTCATTGTTCACTTCAACTCTAGTTATCATTCCTTCAATAAACGTTTTTGGAAATTTCTCCTTTTCGTCCATATCAAAGAACAATTTCTTTAAAGCTCCCTTCTTCGTGAATATTCCCTTGTAAACTACACCCCATGGACTTTGCAAAATCTTTCCATCACTGTATTTGATAATTCCAATAAGCTCTTTGTTGGCAGCTGGTACGTTTTCATTGAACAGCTTCGCAATCTCGAAATCATAGTTGGAGAAATTTCTGAGATAAGCACCCAAAAATCTTCTTATCAGCTTTTGACCTCGTGTAAGCGCTATTTGCTTGGATATGTTCGTTTGATTTCAGCTGTAGAAGCGTTCCACCAAAACAATGAAGTCATTTAGGTTCATTAGTGGAAAATCTGCAACTGTGAACTTGCTTTCAACTTTTTGTTCACCCCTTCGTACATGGTAGGTAAAGTTTTGATACACATCTTCGAAGAGTGTACCCATTTCAATCCGATCCAACCCAACAATCTTTAAGGAAGACCATACCTCAGTTTGATCAGCAGCCAAATTCGCATGGAATCTTGCTTTTTGCTCTTGAAATTTTCTTGTCTTTGGGATCAAACTCAAGATCAAATATATTTATGGCAAACAATTTCGGATTGAATGGTATGTCTAATTGCAGTTCCGTTGAGTTTTCAGTTTCGTAGTATACAAGGGGCACTCTATCAAACATTTCTAATGCCGGGAAGGAAAGTGTCATTCTTGTTTCGAACGTCCAGATTTTATTGACCGGACCCAGGATGACATTCTTTCCCATTCGATCTCTTGATATTGAATACAAATGCCTTAGCTTTTCGTATTCCTCAGACTTCTGTTTCTTCTGTTCTGCTTTTGATAGCTCTTGCACTATCTTCTTTCCCTTATTAACCGAAGGACCTGTCTCTGGAGGTACTTGAGAACTTGTAGTTATTGTTGATGAAGCAAAAGGTGCAGAGCTCTGTCCGATTTTGATTCCACTAGTGAATCGTTTGATCAGGGGAAGTGGATCCGGTGGTAATCGGAGTTGTTGTAGAGACGATTGTGTATAATGGAGCTGAGGTGAAGCCAAAAAGTGGCTTTGTTGCTTGCAATGTTGCAAAACTCGGTCAACTCGGCCGAGTACTCACCGAGTTACTCGGACTCGGACCTCTATTGAGGCGAGATCACCTACTCGGTGAAAAAACTCGAATCCTGGTCAAACTCGGTCCATATCGGACCAACTCGACCGAACCCGGTCCAAACTCGGTCCAAATCGGACTATCTCAGACCAAAAAAACAACTAAACCGGCCTCAAGAGGCCAAACCGGCTTGAATCAGCCTAAAATAGAACCAGCCGGCTCAAAAGAACCAGCCAATCTAATATAGAACCGGTCTTTTAGTGGAAGAGACCCACCATTAGTCCTTTTATAACCTCATCCCCTTTCAACTTTGTTCTTCACCAGGCGATATGGGATCCCAACCTTCATTTTTTTCCTCTCCTTTTTTGTTCTTACGACACATACATACACTTGTTCCTTTCTTATTTTCTTACGACACATACATGCACTGTTCCTTTATTATTTTCTTACACAGGCACATCTCAACACACATCAATACACTACGAACACTACACACATATATAATTTTAGTATTTTATACACACATCATGCGTATAAATTAGGAGATGATAATTTAATGAGCACTTGATGTTTTAATTATTATTGAAGTAAAGATGTGTTTGTTTACAAACTCAAGTTTCATAACCCAATTTTGATGGTGATTAACGATGTCATATATATATATATATATATATATATATATATATATATATATATATATATATATATATATATATATATATATATATATATATATATATATATATAATTCGTATCCGAGTACTCCCCAAGTACTCCCTGCCTAGACCGAGTACTCGCTACTCCCCACTCGACCGAACGAGTAACGAATAACGAGTTCCGCAACCATGGTTGCTTGTGATGTTGTGATGGTTGAAGTTTGAGTTAGTGGTGCTAGTGTTGTAATTGTCGCTGTTGGTACGAAGGTGGTAATTGTTGCTGTTGGTACGAAGGTGGTAGTGGTTTGTCTTCTGGTTCGTCGAGAACCTTCTCCCCCTTGTGACGACGGCACGGAGGGCCTCGGAGCACCAGGTAACCGACTGTCCGGTGAGAGTAAAGGTGCAATATCCTCGGAGCACCAGGTAACCATCTGTTGTTGAGAGATGTTGTTGGCTTCTTTGTATGCGTGGAACTCATGCACCATCGGTTCGTACTCAACGATTGTCTTTTTCGCAGCATTGAGATCCATCCGAAGGCTTGCTAATTGAACATCAAACTCCTCAGCGCTTCGTTTGGATAAATTATCAACCGAAGTGGTCAATGCAGAAAGCTTGGCTTGGACTTCAGTGTGTGCAGAATTGAGCTTTTTAAGGACGTCTTTAAGGCTTGCATTGTGCTGATCCTGGAGATGCTGAGTTTTGTCTTCCAACAGCTTTTCAACAGATTTGCATCTAAGGTCTATTTTCTCTAGGACATTTCTAGTCATCTGTTTGACATCAGTTTCGACTAGCTTGACCGCTTCATAAATTTTCGTTTGAACTTTCCCAGTGATTGATTCCTTAAAGGAGGTTAGAGAAGTCACCAGAGCCTCAGTGGTAACCGCCGACGCTTTGTCCGAAGTGTAGGTGGTCTGGGCTTGGATCAGAATGTTGAGTTTCGCATTGAGTTGACGAAACTGTTTCATGGAGACTAGGCTGGTGTCTGGTTCATCATCATCTTCATCTTGGATATTGATTGGGGACGTCTCGAAGTAATCTTCCTCTAGTTTATGACTTTCATGGGAGGATCATGAGTCGGCTAGATCATCCATGAAAAATGAATGTAATGGAGGAGGGACCGCGGTTGTCGTTGTGAAGATGGATGTTGTTTTCGTTGGCGGTGAAGTTGGTGTATCTTTGCCGAACTGATCATCCGATGTGAGATGTGTGTCCACATTAGATGTGTTCACAGAGGTCTCAACATGACTTGTCTCCACATTAGATGTTTCAACAGAGGTCATATGTGTAGTCACCATCGGATTTTCAGTTGTAGTAAGAAGTGGAGTTTCAGCCGGTACCGTAGTAGTTGTCGTTCCGGTTGGGGATGGTGGTGTGATGGTATCAGCCGGATTCGTGTTTTCCTCCTCTTCCTCTTCTTCTTCATCTTTGGATCAAGGAGTGGATGGTCTGGAAGTATGCATTTGTTTCTTCTATGATGGTTTAACTGCCTGAGTTTTCTTCTTGGTTCTTGTCTTCTTGGCTGGGATTTCGGATGGTTCAGCTTGTCCCTTGCGTTTGCCACCCTTGGCTTTAGGAAGTTCGGATTCTGTGACCCTTGTGAAGACTCGGAGGGGTGCAGGTGTGGTGATTGTCTTGCGATAGTCGATCAAGGTTTGATTATCATCAGGAACCTTGCACAACATCGCTTTTGGAATTTGGGCGATGAAGTCCATCCTTTTATCCGAATTTGCACCAGATGGGACTTGGACAGTGCTGAAGTCATGTACGGGCATATCCGAAGGGACTGGTACTTTTTCATGGGCATACACAGCTTGGATGATAAGTGCCCAGAAACGTTTTGAAGCGATGTTTGTGGCTCGCTTCGCATGATTCAAGTAGGTTGTGAAGTCTGTCCATAGGATCAAAGCATAATCAACAGGAACGTTGTAGTAGATACCATAGTGAAGTTGCAGGAAAGTGTAGGCTGCAGAATCAAGACCCGAAGTCCTTCCTGAGAGACTTCGTAGAATAACATTGAAAAAGTATCCCCAGATGGAAGGAAGTCTGTTTTTCTTGAAGGAGCTCATTGATCGAGTTATCGGGGTATGACCCATCTCATTCAGCATGTTCAGGATTTCAGACTGAGAGGCCATCTGAAACCTTCCAGACACCGGTAGATGAAGGATTTTTGCAAATTGGTCTTTCTTGACAGTAATCGTCTTCTTGGTATCGTTGGTGGTGAGAATGTCAAAGGATATCGATTAACCATCGGCATTAAGGCGTGCGGTATGGTGTGCCCTGTTGACCCATAGCTTTGGAACTTGAGCAGTTGCTGTCATGGCATATGAAAGTGGTGAATGTTGAAGACATAGCACCAGCATTGACATCGGTAAAGAGTAAGCCTCCGGGTCAAGGTTTGCAATATGGTTTGCAGACATGGGGTTCAGATCAGGGACGGAATCGACATCGCCGGCGGTGAAGGAAATTTCATCGATGGCCATTTTAACGATTTTGAGGTGGGAGACTTGGGAGTTTTTTTATTGTAGTTGCAGAGAGTAAGAAAGCGGAAGGGATGAATGAGGGTATTGTCTGGGTTATATACGGGAGTGATGAGTGGAGAGAGAATGAGCATTTAATGCGCGTGTTTAAATGGTCGAATAGGGTGTCGCCACGTCATCCGTAAGTTGAGGGGACATTCCCTTTTTATCGTTGTGACAGCTGCATCACCCCAAGTAAATGTTGTGGTTGATGCTTATTGGTTCCTGCATATCCCAACGTAAAACAAGAATCAAATATATCCCTTAAATCTCGCTGAATCCCAACTGATATTATGACGATCAGTTACCATAATTAATGAAAATAAAAAGAAAAGAAAAATAAAAAATATGATTGATGTTTTGAAATATGATATTGTACGAACCGAAGTCTGTTCATTAGGCATTGTTGTCAACCATCCAAAGTTCTAAGACAAGGATCCATGAAGTTGTGAAATTAAGATTTTTGGTTCGATTCGTAGGATGTGAGCTGATTATCCTAGGAAGTCCGGTTGACACATTGATACTCGAACAAGAGTAATGTAAGGTGCATTCATATGGTTAGTTGTACCCAGTGTGATTATTCTACCATCGCCATGTTAGTAGCATAGTTGTCTGGTTAAAAGATTCGAAGTATTACGTAGAGTAACCTTAGATGACACATCCCAATACGAAGAGTTATTTTTCTGAATTTTGAATTTTTAAAGTTTGATGGGGATCATAAAAATTTATCTCGTTTCAGCAGATGGAGTATTTGGACACGCTTTTCGGATGACAAGCCTTCGAAAATTGTGCACTACTCCACCTTTGTCCTGGTGGACGGGTTACTGAGATGTTCATACTTCCAACCTGGTTCTCAACTGTGTCACAGTAGATCCTGATTGTTGCATTGAAGACAGGAGGTACGCCTTCAGTACTTCGTATTGTGCTAATTCTAGTTGTTATCGTATCCGAAGATAGACTTAAGGTATTGGTGAAGTGTTTATCTGGCTTTTTCTTTTGATTTTTGTCAACTCTTTTGTGCGTATCGCAAGTATTTCACTTTATGAGTTTTTCATATTCAATTCAGCAAGATGTATCGTAAATATGTTTATAGATCCCACCAGTTAAATGTATTGTGATTTTCTTGTCTTCGCATCAGGAATTGTCAAATAATTTTATCCATGCAATACCTGAAATATATCCTGAAAAGACTAGGTCTTTCTGATTAGTTAGTTGCTGATGCGAGGATAGAATCACTGGGTGCAAGTAAGATATGAGGTATACATGAAGGCTTGTACGAAGTATAGATATGTCACAAGTTCTGTAACCATAATCAGATCATCCGAAGTGTTACCAATGTTGCAATGCGAGTCCCAAATACCTCTTAGTGCTATGAGGTATGCTCAATAGACTCTAAAATTCTCGTTTTGTCCTTTAAATGTGTAGTAGTTATTTTGCAAAGTTTGGTTTCAGATGAGAGTGACGTCAAGGATGTTATGAGCATAAGTCAGTATGTACATGTCATCAGAAGTGAACCGAAGCGTCGGAAGTGAATAGTGATTATTGTCAGCGTATACGAATGGAACCGAAAATTCGTATAGGAACAGTTTCACTTCTGATGACAAGGATAGTAAACAAAAACTTAAGTGTAAAAGGAGAAAATTTATAAAACCAAAGAAACTTAAAAAAAACTTAAAATCCATAAGTAAAGAAAGAAATGTGAGAAAACGTTGGGGGACAGAAGGTACTTAGCTGATTATGTATTAGGGACTGCGGATGATTCAAGCATGCCTAATTCTTGGATGATTCTTGTAAAAGCTTTCTCATCAAGAGCTTTGGTAAAGATGTCTGCCAGCTGATCATTCGTATGAACGAAATGAACTTTGATGCTTCCTTCTTCTACATGACTTTTAATGAAGTGATATCGGAGGGAAATGTGTTTTGTCTTCGAGTGTTGAACCGGATTGTGACAAATTCGTATAGCACTTTGTGAGTCACAAAACAAAGGAATTTTCTTCATGTGAATTGCATAATCACGCAGTTGGCTTGGATCCAAATCATCTGAGAGGTACATGCAGCTGCAGCTATGTATTCAGCTTCGGCTGTGGAGATGGAGACACAGGTATGTTTCTTCGATTGCCAGCTGATGAGCTTGCCGTCTAGAAACTGACAACCCCCAGAAGTGCTTTTGCGATCGAGGGCACATCCTCCTAAATCAGCATCAGAGTAGGCTTGTAGAAAGAAGCCTGAGTTGGCAGGGTACCATAGTCCAAGAGAAGGTGTGCGATGTAAATAGCAAAAAATGGTCTTTACGGCTGTTAAGTGGGGTTCTCGAGGATTCGCCTGGTATCTTGTGGAATTGCAGACTGAAAACATGATGTCTGGTCGACTGGCAGTCAAGTAGAGTAGAGACCCAATCATGCTTCTATAGGCTTTCTGGTCAACGGCAGGTTTGTCAAGCGAATGGGTGAGGCGTGTACCAGCAGCCATCGGAACCTTCGCATTTGAGCAGTTTTCCATTCCAAATTTCTCTAACAGGCTTCGTGTGTATTTTTCTTGGTTTACAAAAATGCCTTCGGAGGTTTGCTTGACTTGTAATCCGAGAAAGAAATTTAACTTCCCCATCATACTCATTTGAAATTTTCTTTTCATTAAAGTTTTGAATTCTTTTGAAAGAGCAGGGTCTGTTGATCCGAAGATGATATCGTCCACATAGATTTGCACTAACATGAGATGATTACCTACTTTCTTTCGAAAGAGAGTCAGATCAACAGAACCTTGTTTGAAGTTTGATTGTTTTAAAAACCGAGTTAAAGTTTCGTACCAAGCTCTTGGTGCTTGCTTTAACCCATAGACTGCTTTGTCAAGGATATAACAGTGATTTGGAAATTTGTCATTTACAAAACTAGGTGGTTGTTCCATATATACTGTTTCCTCGAGTTCGCCGTTTAAAAATGCACATTTGACATCCATTTGAAAAACATCAAAGTTTTTATGAGCTGCAAAGGCTAAAAAGATTCGGACGGACTCGAGTCTGGCAACAGGTGCGAAGGTTTCATCATAATCGATTCCTTCCTATTGATAATACCCTTTGACAACAAGTCTAGCCTTGTTTCGTATAATGTTACCTTATGTATCAAGTTTATTTCTAAAAACCTATTTTAGACCAACTACAGAGGAGTTAGCAGGCTTAGGAATAAGGCGCCACACTTTATTTCTTTTAAATTCGGCTAACTCACTCTATATGGCTTCCACCCAATCAGAGTGTTGAAAACCTTCTTTCATATTTTTTTGTTTAATTTTGGAAATAAAAACATTGAACATGCAAAAATCAGAACGTTTATTCAGTTCATGCTGTTTTTCTTTGAGTTGGGATCTAGTAAGTACCTTTTCATCCGGATTGCCAATTACCTGTGCCTTCAGATGATCGCGTGTCCATTTTTCAAGAGGAGGATAGGCAGGATCATATTCTAGTAATGGTTCTCCGTGCACCTCTTCAGTGTCAAATGGATAATCCGAAGATGATTGATTGTCTTCAGGTATGTAGCCAGGATTTTGTTGCTCCCCCTCAACCGAAGCGGCCTTGACAGATGACTCCCCCTCAATAGAAGATGTCTTGTCAGGTGACTCCCCCTCAAAATGAGATTCAGGTGATTCTTTGGAGTAATCGAGATTTAGATTTAAAGGAATGGCCTTAGATGAGGTTGGGTCTTCCGAATGTTCCTTTGGGTTGCAGTTCTCACACTCCCCCTCAACCGAAGGATGCTTGTCGTTGGTAGGCTGTACATGATCATTGGTAGAACGAGTTTGTTTGGATGAAGTTGCAGTGGATTTATCATCATTGAGTTTAGTGACTTCAGGTAGGTTGTTGTCATAAGCATTAGATTCAGCATGGATTGCACGATCAGGCTCATCGAATAAGAATGTAAAATCTAGATTGAATGCTTCCAGTGGAGTAATATCGGTTGGTGTTTCTGAAAAGATGGGGAATCGAGGAAATTGACTATCGGATTTCTTGATATAGTAATCATCAAACGTTAGATTAAACGTTTCTTCAATCTTTCTATTTGATTTGTTTAATACGCGATAGGCTTTCGCAGAGTGAGAGTAGCCCAGGAAAACCCCATCATCGGATTTAGATTCAAATTTCGTAGTTCCAGGTTTGAGTTTCATGATAAAACATCGGCATCCGAAAACATGGAAGAATTTAACGTTTGGTTTCCTTTTGTTTATTACTTCGTATGGAGTTATATTGAATCGACGGTGAATAAATGATCGATTCTGAGTGAAGCATGCGGTTGCAACTGCTTCAGCCCAGAAGTACATCGGCAGATTCGCATAGTTAAGCATAGTACGGGCGGCTTCACATAAGGATCTGTTTCTTCGCTCAACTACACCATTTTGCTGAGGGGTGTAAGGGGCAGAAAAGTTATGAGTGATGCCTTTTTCCTTCAGATACGAGTCAATTGTTTGATTTTTGAATTCAGTGCTATTATCACTTCGTATTGCGCGTACTGGTTTCTTGAGTTGTAGTTCGATTTGCTTGATGAAGGCTATAAGCTCTGCTGGTTTGTCTGACTTTTGTCGTAGAAAGATTACCCAAGTGAATCGTGAAAAATCATCCACAATAACTAAGATGTATTTCTTTCCTCCAAGTGATTCAACCGAAGATGGACCACAAAGGTCAATGTGTAGAAGCTCAAGTGGTTCGGTTATCTTGGAGTCTATGGTTATCGGATGTGCTTGACGTTTCTGCTTACCATGCTCACATGCAGCACACAAAGTATCATTATCAAATTTCAACGTAGGCATTCCTCTGACTAAATCGAGTGCAACCAGCTTATTGATATTTTTGAAGTTCAGGTGAGATAAACGTCTGTGCCATAACCAGCTCATATCCGAAGAAGCTTTTGAAAGTAAGCATATGGAAGGGGATCCTACGATGGGCTTCATATCAAGTGGGAACATTTCGCCTTTTCTCCTTGATTTTAGTAGAACCTCCTTGGTCTTTTTCTTTTTGATGATGCTGCCATTTTCATCAAATTTTACTTTCAGTCCTGTACCCACCACGAGTTGAGAAACACTAACCAGATTGTGCTTAAGTCCTTCTACATAGGCAACGCGGTTGATATTAAACTTTCCATTTGTTATTTTCCCATAACCTTTGATTGGAAAAGTTTCGTTGTTTCCAAACTTAACATCTCCTCCATCTTCCAAGCTTCTGAAGTCCCTTAAGTATTCTATTCTCCCTGTCATGTGTCGTGAGCAGCCACTATCGATATACCATTCTTTGTCGTACTGCTCATCAACCATCACCTGCAATTTAGAGAGAGAGTTCAGGTACCCAACATGGCTTGGGTCCTTGAGGGTAAGTATTCGGATTATAGATCCAAGAGGCGATCATATAATCCTTTTTGGTGCCAGAAGTTGATGCAATATGGGACTCACTAGAGGGTTCATTTATGTGAGTCTTAGTGACTTTTGGGACCCATTTCAAAATTTTCTTTGGATTTTGCTTTTTAAGACACAAGGTTAAAAGTGAGTTTGGTTTCACAGGAACCCATTTTTAGTTTGAAAGGAGAGATTTTCCAGACGAAGTACTACATTGAGTAGATTCGCATAGAAACTCTTCATAAGCAAGTTTGAAATCTTGAATTGTGAGGCTTTTGTCTTTAAACAGATCCATATTTTTGTCAATCCAAACATGAAACATGTCAACTAAGTTGCTTCCCTTGGTAAAAGTTTTCTTTGTTGCTTTTTCATACTTATTGTTTGAACAAATAGGTTTCGCAGGTTCGAAAACAAATTTCTGAGGTTTTATGGAGTTTTTGATAGTAGATGATTTTTGTTGATTTTGAAATTCTTTCTTTTTGTTTTGGGAATCACGATAGTTTCTCCTTCGTCTATTATCGTAAAATCGTTTGTGTTGTTCAACAAAAGAAGGTTGATTGTTTGTTTGATTTCGATTGACTGAAAATTTTCTATTATTTGTGAAGTCTCGATTATTTGAGAAAGCGTGATTGTTTGAAAATTTTCGCTTATTTGAAAATTTTTGATTATTACGTCATCCGAAGGTGTTTTTTATCTGATGGATTTCTTGTTTTCGTTTATTGATTTTGAACTCCATTTCAGCATTCAGCGTATTTTCAAGCATTTTATCAGATGAGAAAAAACCTTCGGATGTGACATTTGCATTGTCCTCTTTTATAAGTAAATTAAGTTCGCAGCTGTCTTCCAGTGACATACGTTGTTTAATAAAAACATTGTTTTTGAAGTTAGCAACCTTAGGATACGTGCATTCAAGTTCGATAAGCCGTTTGCTCTTGTCAGCACTGTAGTAGCTATCCGAAGTATTCAATATTTGAAAAGATTTAATTTTATTATCTGAAGATTCCTGTTGAACTTCTGAAGTCCTTATGTTTTCTTTGTTAGTTGCACAAGATTCAGAATTACTTAAAGAACAGACTGTTGAGGTAGTTTGTTTTACTAAATCGCTGCAGTCTATTTCTTCAATGTCCGAATCAGTGTCATCATCAGAAGTATTAACAATAACATTCCCAGAATCCCTTTTTATTGCTTTAGAAATTGTGGGTAGAGAGTTATCCATTACTTTTAATAGATCATTGGGGCTTAGAAACTTTTCAAATGGTACAACACCATGAGCATAAGTTGGATTTGGTATTTCGTCTGAAGAGACTATAGATTCACATTCGTATGAAAGTGAATCTACATCTTTTAGCTTAAATTCAATGAAAGGTAATAACTTTTTGTGATGATCCAAAGTTATATCAGAAGAGTGATAGATACGTGTTATAAAAGCATATAGTCTTTTCGCAGTTTCACAAAAAATATTCCTCTGTTTTAATAATAATTCATTGTTCTTTACATATTGTTCTCTACTTTCCTCTAGTATGTCTATTCTAAGTTGATTCTTCTCTAGCACCCCACGCATTCCTTCAAGCCTTCCCTTGAGCGAAATTACTTCCTCCTTGGCCTGGCACGCATCACTATTTGCTGAAACAAGTAGTTGATTCATATGCAGACAGTCAAAAGTAATTTTGTAAAGGTCATTAATAAAGAGTTCTTCAGGAACATTAAAGTTTTGGAGCAAAAGAGATACCTGTTCTGGGATAGTAAAGCGAGCATTTGATGAAGAGTTTGTTCCTTGTTCCATAAGACACACACCAGTAATCATAGTTTCCTTTTCTTCATCCGAACTCTCGTCATCAGACCATATTCCATGTCCAGTGCGAGCAGCAAACATCGCTCCATGAGTTGGTCTTCGAATTTCATCATCATCAGAACCAGAAGACCAGATCTGGTAGGTGCCATCACCACTATTTGGAGCTACCAGTGACAAGCTTTGTGTCTTCGCCCGAACATCCTCCAGTTTCTTCGTATAGTATGCTTCGTCTTTGACTCTCTCCTTTTTCTCATTAGCTTTCTTCAGCATGCAGTCTTTGGCTAGATGATTCTTCCCATTGCAGTAATTACAGTCATATCCAGAATCACCCAACAACTTCTTTTCAGGCTGTGGAATTGTTTCAGGCTTAGGTTTAGAGAAGTCTACTGGTTTGGAAGGCTGTTTTCCATTATTAGAGTTTCGATTAAAGTTAGTTTTATTCAGTGGTCTTTTCTGAAAGGACTTGTTGTTGTTGGAATACAGTGCCTTCGTATCACTTTCTTCTTCTTGTTCACCTTCATCATCAGTATCGGTGACTTCATCAGATTCAGTTTTTGAAATGAAGGCAAGTGTCCCAGCATTGGACTGATCACCGGCTTCAGAACATCATACTCGTATGATTTGAGTAGATTATAGAGTTCTTCAAGCGAGTAGGAATTAATCTTCTCATGTGCCCTCACCATCATGGTGATTTGCTTCCATTCCCTTCGGAGACATTGCATGAATCGAAAGTTAATTTCATGCGAAGTCTTAGAGACTCCATGTTTCTCCATTTCATAAACAATGTCTATGAATCTTTCGAACGTCTAATCAATCTTTTCATTGTCCAATTGTTTAAAATTGCTGAAATCAGCCAGAATATTGTTGACTTTGCTTTTCTTCATGACATCACTGCCTTCGTATCGCATCTTCAGTCTGTCCCAAATTTCTTTAGCAGACTTGGACCCTCGGATCAAATTGAAAGCAACATGAGGCAAACCACTCTTCAGTTCTCGCATACACCGTTTATCGTTCTCAATCTTCCTCTTGTTCGCAGCAATAGTAGCTTCAGTCTCGACAGGAGGAGTAGCAGATTCACCAGATTTAGCAAATCTAGTCTGGACATTTGCAGCAAAAGGACCATCCCTTAGGGATCTCAGAAGATCTTTATCGATGCCTGATACGTGATCCTCCATTCGATCAGCCCATTGATCGTAGTGTTCAGGAATCAGCATGGGTGCCTTGTTGTTTGAACCAAGCAAGGCGGCGTAATTCATCACGGCGTTGTTCGCGTTGTAGGCCATTGAAAGATGAGATCGTTGCCGGAAATTTATCAAGACTAAAAGTTCTCTGAAACACGGAAGAGCAAATCCAAGAACAATTTGAATCTACGAATCAAACAAAATAGATTTTTAATCTCAATATCAGATCAGCAAACAACCCGCTCTGATACCACTTGTAAGAACAAATTAATAATCAATGCTAACAACGAGAATGAACTTTCAATCAATCGAATGATTTTATTCACTGTAAAAGAATAAGTGCTCTAAGTCTTTTTAACGACGAGCAACTATGAGAGCGTTACAATGAATATTCGACAGTTAAGGAGTACGTACTAAACATTTAGGGTTAAGAGTGTTTTTATACTAGGGTCTAGTTGTATAAACACATAATCAACTAGTTACAGATAAGCATAAAACCCTAAACATTATCTACTATAAAAGATAAGTACAAAAAGTCTTATGATAAACACGTTGACTTCTTATCAGTAGTCTCCAACTTCGCATCAACCTTTCGCTTCGCATATCAATCTTAGGACAGGAACATATGTACTTCAGATGTTAAATCTCAACACAATCCGAATCCTAACAACTGTAGTTCCTAGTACTCGTCAGGAACAAAGTCTTAATCCGTGTTTCTCATTATTCACTGTCACACTTAGTCCACTTTATATCCATTTGTTCCGCACATATATTTTTGCACAGCACCCACTTATTATACTACCACATTAGTTACTCGTTGTGTATGTATTAATCCTGCTATATAGCTCAAACACCGGCCTCTTAGGCTTATATGTTCCAGCGAAAGCCACATAAGCAAAGAACAATCTCTGAACCATAAAATTCCAATGGTAACACTGAGCCCACATCCAGCTCAATGTCAATACTGAGCCCACATCCGACTTGGTATTCAAAAAAAGTGCCCTGATCACCTGAGCACCAATCCTACCACACAGCCACTAACCACTTATATTCGTATATTCCATGCATATACATACCCACACACACGTATGGCTACAACTTACTACTTAGTTGCAAAATACTCATCATGCAACTTCCATATATATACACATGTAGACAGAACACACCGTGTGATTGTAAGGCACTAGAGGTGTAGCTTCCACATACACTCACGCACATCCTCTACTCAACATATACTCTAGTATGCGCCTACCTCATGAGGCCATCACTACACCAATACCACCACTATCGATGGATGCATATATCCCAAATCACAACATTGGTTTATATCCACCCTCACACACAACATATATGATCACAAAGTACCCGTCTTATGATCATATAACACACACATATAGACACCCATCACGATATGGTAACAACATACACATGTCGTTACGGTTTACACAATCATCTCTTAGGTACATTGAGTTGTGCTCCCCCGCTCAGCACAACGAGCTGCGCATACTCAGTTCGTCAGGTCATGTGTATCCGCTTAGTGCATCTTGTCGGGCACCACTACCATATACTTAGGTGTTCAGCACATTTAAACCACCTTATTTAGCTCAATACATCGAGCCCACAACCTCCACATACTACACTTAAATTCGCCAAGTACCTTTTACACACTATACATTCTCATATCACACAACATATCCGGCTGGTATGCACATAATACACAAAATTCCAACTGAACACCCCTCAACTCATATCCACAACATCGGCGTACCACCCCAATCCCTTGCCCGCATTCTGGCCGGGTAATTTTAGGGAAAAGAACCACTTTCTCCATAATTAACACACCTCCTCTTCTGGGCATTTCCACATTTAACTTTAACCCCAATGTAGTTTACTACTTATTTCCTCTAGTGGATTTCAATACATACGTCTCCCAACTAGACTCCTCAACCACATACAAATTTCTCATAATGGTTACTAAATATACATCAGGTCTCACAGAATATACCACACTTGGTTTACACCCATGTACATCATTTAACAAGGCACATCCTTCTTATACATAGTTTACACCATATACATAACAACGTATGGTTCCCTTCTATGAACACAAGATCATATACATACTCATATGTATATTTCACAGCCAAATCGACTACTACACATCCATTCTTCCTAACACTTTCATGCCTGGTAGTGACTAGCTCAGTTGCTGGGAAATAGAGTCCCTTCAACTGCAATTGAAATCACTTTCAGACTTATCTCATTCACCTGCCTCAATTAGTCCTTATAGGACCACCCACCATACAAGAATATACAATCTATAATATAATTAATCTCAACAAATGTATGCCACAATGTAAATTTTATACACTAACACCTAGTGTACCAACCATCATACTGCTCTTTACGGCCTACACACAGTCTCATTCCTCTGTTAGGAATGATCACAGTTTACCAGCCAGCTATGCTCAGCAATACAATCGCACTCAAAACACCATTACTTAATCAGCCAGAGCATTCACATCCATCTTCCCAGCCACATGAGTTATACTCAGATGATCCAACTATTCCATCTCACACATATTACAACAGTAGACAATGGGAATTAATCATATTCAGGCACCTGAGATCACTCTTCCTGATATATCACACAGCTCAGGATATCAATCATGCGGCTTCAACATCACTGTTTCACAACTAACTTAACTCCTTGCTAGTCATTTCTCAGCCGCATCAACTCAACTACATAGTCCATAAGGCTAATCACCATTTTTCCTAGCATCCCACTCTACATCTCAGTGTTCTATTAGTCACTTGCCACCAATATAGTGTATCTCCTACCAATACTTTGGTAGTAAACTCCACCTTGTCACCTTCCATATAGTGGCTTATTTTGAAAACTTCCCCAAGGAGTATCAACCACTTCCTAAAAGCAACGGCTGCCTCTATATCTCCATGGTTCCCATTTTGATGTAATATGTCAGTCACCCCTCTGGCCACCGACTCCTACTAGTACTCATTGTTTCAAGATACAACTCATATAGAACATTTATGATCATCTCCCGCATATCGCATGAAACTGAGCCTTGAGAACAGGCTCGTCCTCCTCCCAGGGCTCCCAGCCCTGCACCCCTCGACTTGTCATTTTTGGTAATCGCCATCCTCTAAATTCAACAAAGCAAATACTAGCACAATCAGACTATATGCACCCCTATACGTACCCGTATATAGGTATATATATATATACTTCCTCTACCCATATACCCCACTATCCTCTATAGTTCGAGTATAGGAATCTATCCTACAAATACCTAGTTCACTCAAACCTCGGCTCTGATACCAACTTGTAACGCCCAGCTTGTAGCACAGGGGTACCCAAAACTTTTCTTAATTTCAACTACAAAATACAACAATTAACAACTAAATATCCCTGTATGCTTGTATGCTGGAGCTACAAAACTGATATCACCAGGAATCGTCCCACGATCCAAGCCGAGCGCTACGTAACACCTAAACCTGCAAAAACACCATAATATAAAAGGGTAAGCTATAAAGCTTAGTGAATAACATTTACATAACATACACTCTAGTTACCACAATACCAGCACATTAACCACCTCTAACCAACTAGGTCAACCTATTGATACTACAAGGTACGCGTTACGTAATCTCATACACTCATAACACAGACAACATGGATGCAAGGTACTCGTTATGCAACCATTAATACACCATATAAATATAATTATATATTCACCATAATACACCACAACCTCCCTGCTCTTCACAACATCAACAACTCAGCTATCCGTCCCTTCCTCGACCCCCGCGGTGTCAAGTCATGAATACTCACCGGACACCCAACTGCATGTGGGACTCACCGGACATCCCACGGTGTGTGTGAAATTTCGATCCAAATTTCACGATGATCCAAAGGTTCAATCTCCGGGGATCGTCCGAACACTGTACCAAGTTCTTGAAAATCCGGGAAATAACTCAAGAGGTATGGAATTTATGAGATAGTTTCCTTAATTTATATGCTCAACTTTGCAAATTTGGCACTTTTGGACCCTCTAGTTCCACTTATCTCACTTAGACACTAAAACTCACTAAACCTAAATGAAAGTCTCAAGTTTTAGAGTTTTACCCCCAAACTAATACATACATATTTATATATATAGACACCTAGTCGGACACGGCGTTACAGCTATAAGGAATAAATCTTGTATTTTTTACCACATCGACAAATGCGACCTATCAGGGCTTTGTTAGTAGAGCCTAACAGATTTACATATTTTAACATGAAAGCATTGTTGTTCAAACTAGCCATTGAATCAAAATTGTTGGATCGAATATAAAAACTTAACGAGAATAGAGTTTCGATTGTAGAAAACAGATCTGAGAAACAATTTAGATCTAGAAATCGAAAAACGGATAAAATTTCACGAAAGAATTATAACTATAACCTACTCTGATACCACTTGATAATACACAACTCAATTCAAAATAACAAGCAAAAAAGATAATATAAATAACGAATGAACACAATTGAATAAACATAATGCTAATTGCTTGGATTATCTAGGGATTGAGAAAATCTCATGCTCCGAATTATCAAAATGACAATGGGCAACCTATGAAAGATCGACTTGTACAAGCTTACAACACCCTAGCAATTCACCTGATATTTATACTGAACCGGGAAATCTTTATTACAAATAAAGCATTGACACATGGTATAACCACCTAAAATAGCACATAAAATTGCCAAACTACGCAGATGACCTGGTGCATTATAGATGCTTCGGTGTGGAAATGGGACTTCAGACTGGTAGGGGACTTCAGACATAAGAAAAGAGTTTGGTTCCCATTAAAGACCAACACTTTGGTACAACAAAATTGGACTCAGCAAGGGTTGGTTATCATATCGAACCAACATAAGGTACCCTTCATGCCTCTTATGTTTATTAATGTACTTAACGACTTTAATGTTTAATTGGACTTGATATTAATGTACTTAAGGACTTTAATGTTTTAATTGGACCTGATATTAATGTACTAAGAACTTTAATGTGTAATTTATTTGGTGTACATTTATCAGATCCAACTTATCTTTCAAGGCCTGCTTGAAGCTGTTGCCACATGTCGAGCACATGCAATGTGCTCGACATATTTATGCAAACTTAAAGAAGGCTTACATAGGCTTGGAATTGATAAGAATTTTTTGGACTGCATCCATGAGTTGTGTAAAAGGTTACTTCAAGAGAAATATTGCTAAAATTAAGAAGATAAGCCCCGGTGCATATGACTATCTTATGCCCAAATAGCCTAGGACATGGTATACAACTTACTTTGGTGCATGGTATGCCTATGAAGCTATTGAGAATGGAATCTTAGAATGCTTCAACTCCATCATTCTAGATGCTAGAAAAAGCCCTTGATAACCTTGCTTGAGGAGATTAGAATTTACATAATGGATTGGATTGCTCACATGACTGAGAAATGTTCAAAATGGAAGTCCAGTGTGTTCCCAGCTGTGTTGAAAAAATAAATCTTTTTGGGAAGTATATGAGGTAAGTAATTCTTTTGTTAATCATCTCTATTGTTTTATTTTAATTGTTGTTATATGAATGTTGTGAATTTTTTGTGCCAATTACAGGTTTTCATTGATAGTTCATAGTAATGGTTCAATGTTTGAAGCTAGAAGATCATGTGAAAGTTTCATGATAGACTTGTAAGGCATGCATTGTACATGTAGGCTATGGGACCTCTTTGGAATCCCATGTGAACATGATATTGCTATAATTAATTATATCCATAAGGCACCATATGTATATGTTAACTATTACTTCTAAAAAGGTAGGTTTGTTGCCTGCTATCATTCAAACATAAGCCTTATCAATGATGGGAGCAATTTCTGGGAAGAGACTTGTAACATCCCAAAAATTAGGGTAAATTTAAAATTTATTTTAAAACATTTTCACTAAATAAAACCACATTAATGAAATTCCCATTTGTTCACAACTCACACAAAACCCTTATCATTAATTTTAAACCATCCACAGCGGAAAACAAGGTTTAATCAATAACATTTTTAAAAAAATCCCAAGGAAACCGCAGCAGTGTGTACACATCACGCCTTGCCATCACCCACATCTAAAGAACCTGAAACAGTAGTTTTAAGGGGGAAAGGGTAAGCACACAGCTTAGTGAATTTCAACACATACATAATATATAAATCAAGCATGCCTTGCTAACCAACATGTGTTACCACATAACGCACCCAGCAGTGGTATTGCTACATAATGCATCCAGCAGTGGTATGATCGCATAATGCACCCAGCAACGGTAATACTACATAATGCACCCAGCAGTAGTATAATCACATAATGCACCCAGCAATGGTAATACTACATAATGCACCTATCAAACTCATATTCACAACACAACCCAGCAGGGAATGAATGACATCAATACAATGCAGTGAGAAACTCACCTGATTGTAGTTGACTAAAGCGTTTATCTTTCTCTGCTTTGTATTCCCTTTCAACCTTAACTGTTAACATAATAAGAAATCTATCATTTCTTAATCCTTAACTATATTATAGTCGCATCATTAAACCCTTAAATAATTCTAACATGATACTCCATGATTTATCAAGTAAAGAACGGCCAGGTAGAAGATTAGATTGGGTGGCAGGATCCTTTCAGCATTTTAGCCTTTCGGAAAATCCAACAACCAGATCCCAAGTAATCGGCCTGGTCACCATCCTCGTAAGTAAATCAATCAGTATTATTTTCGGAATTCCGAATTGTTATAATAACGACGTTTTAAAGGTTTTTGTTCACTATTGTTGGAAATGAGTATAATATAACATATGTTATACTTATTAAACATTCTATTTCTTAAAACACAAATTATTTTACAATATCTACTTAAGTTATAGAAAGGTTTGTAGTTACCTTATGACCATTCGTCGGGATCTATAACTCCTTCGTTAGGCTTTTGAGCTTCCTTCCGCTCACTTGCATACACTCTAGTGCTTATAAACCTCTATATATTGCTTTGAGATTTATTTTTGTGGTAAATGAGAAGTTGTGGGGGGTATTTATACTTGAATTTTTGTATTTAAATATTGCTTGCCACTTTTGACAAAAGAGTTTATTAATTATTTTTATGACCTTCTAGTAGAAGCCTGTTCAAGACTGCTTTATCCGTCCTTAAACCCACGAAATCCATATTATTATCTCATATTCAGAAAACTCAACTCAATACCTTTTCAAGGACGTATTATACGTATTTATTCGATTTTCCTATGATTTATTATGAATTTTTGAAAACAGACTATCCAATTTGTCCATTCCGAACCAATTAGTGAAGATTGCACTTTTCACCATATATAATGTCAATTCCAAGCTTACTATCATATTTACTAATTTACTAGACTCAATTTATAAACTTTGTGCACTGGTTTGAGGTCCAAACATTTTTTCTAAAATTAGTTATGATTTTTTAAGGACGACACAAAATACTAATTTTAACATTAAATTATAACCAAGGTTTCTCTTATTTTTCTTTTACCCACAACAAGTTTTATTCCAATTTCAAGTATCCTTATATGACATTTAATCCCCTCCCTCCAACATATAATTCCCTTATTAATTCTATTATTAATATTACTTTGCTAATTATTATTATTATTATTATTATTATTATTATTCGCTAAAAAATATAAGTATTTTGCCAAAACGAACATTATGAAAAACAGGGTGTTACAAGACTCCATACTTGAAACCATTGCCATGAGTTGGAAGGAGAATTCAAGGTCAACCTACCACCATGAAGAAAAGGCATCTATGTGAAAACAAGACCAAGTTTTCAACTTCAAGAGTGAATGTGTCAGGAAGTGTCAAGTGTAGTAACTACTTTAGATATATGTCGACATAGTAAAAAAAAAGTTGCACAAGTGAAACAAGACCAAGAGTTCCAACTAAACCAAAAAAGATGGGTAGGCCAAGAAAATTCACAAATGAGTCTGGAATTGGCATAAATGAGTCAAGGGCAAGAGTTTCAGCTGTTGAGCCAAATTATGCATCTTGTTCTAGGATTGGGGTATCTGGTAGTAGGACAACATTCAAAAGAAGAAATTTGGGTGTTAGAAGAGAACCTATTGGAGAACATGTAGTCAATGAACCTATTAGAGAAGCTGTAGTCAATAAACCTATTGTTGATGAATATGTTGGTCAAGAACCTATTGTTGAATGTGGTGTAGAAGAATATATTGATGATGGTAGAGTACAAGATACTGTTAATCAAGGTGGTATACATAAGCATGTTTTTGAATAGGGAATGGTGAGTCAAGTTGTAGATAATGGTGTTGCAGTTGAGGAACAAACTAGTTTGATGGGGAATGAAGTACATGAATATGATAAAGTTGACGAGAGTGTGGTGAGTGAAATTGGTAATGATGTTAGCCAAGATGAGAAAGAAGAACATGAGTTCCATGAAGGTGATGTAGAGGATCTTTTACTTGACAAAATGTAGGATGGTGAAGAAGACTTATCCTTGTTACTAGAAGCACGATACACCATGGCTAAACTTAAAGGTAGTAAAGGACTACATATGCCATTAGATGACATGCCACCCGTTGAGATGGCAATTGACATTAACTGCATTTTTTATCTCAAAATTTTTCATTTCGTAACTATATTTGTTTTTTTACTTACAAGTCTAGAAGATTGTAAGGAAAATCCAAACAAGGAAGAAGTTGTTGACGAGGAGCATGATGGGACAGAAGTTGTTCAACATGATGAAGCAGTTAATAAATTGCCCAGGAGTTGAAGGAAACTATCTAAGATGATACTGAAAATGAAGATGAAGAACCTGTGTCTGATAGAGATGTTGTGGTTCTAACCAATCCTGTCGTTTTGGAGTCGTTAGTTAGCTAGGAAAGGGGGGGTTATGATAGATATGGGATGTTTAACATAGGCATTTGTTGCCCCTATTTTTTTGATATTTTTTGATATCTTGGTGTTTGCAGCATCATCTTATTGTCATTTGTTGCCAAATATGTTATGTTAATAGGTTAACTTGTTAGGCCTTTTGACACAATTGGATTATTGTTGCAATTGACACTATGCAATGCTCACCCCTTTTAATGATATGGAAGTTTTAGTTTAACAATGTTTATAGCATCATAATTTCATTCACAATAGATGCAACTGATATTTAACCATGATTGTAGCATCAAATATTAGTTTAACATTGAAGTATAGCATCCTACTTTCACTGACGATATCATTCATGTTTGTAGCATCAAACTTTAGTTTAGTTTTGAATTATAGCATCCTACTTTCATTGACCATAGCATTTACAAAAAATGCAACTGGCATTTGACCATGTTTATAAAATCCTACTTTCATTGACCGTAGCATCCACAACAGATGCAACTTATATTTGACCATGTTTATAACATCAAACATTAGTTTAATCGTTAATTATAGCATCCTACTTTCATTGACCATAACATTCAAAATAATTGCAATGCAACTGATATTTGACCATGTTTATAGCATCCTATTTTCATTGATAATAACCATTACATTAACCATTTCTTGCTAATTGCTTACGTTTTGATAAGAACCACTACAAGCAACACTATAGTACATATTAATAACCCTACAACTATCTTTAACATATCCAACAAATGATCTTGGTGCTTGATAGTTTTTTCGCATCTTCCCCTACATCGGTACAAGTCATGTCCAAAACCCATTTGAAAAATCCACAATTACGTGAAGGATCCTACAAAATAAAACGAACAACAATGTATAGTCAAACCCTAAAACCCTTGTAACAAATTTAGCTTCAATTTCATCTCAATACTTAGTTTACCTTATAATTAGGGCACCCCCAAAATCGTTTACCCATGGTTGTTTGTTTGGTGTTCTTGAAACCGATATTGGGCACACATCACCACAATGACATCTAACTATGTCTTCGATTTTGCTACGTGAAGTCCGACTAAATACTGATTTTGTAGAACTTGTTGACATCATACCGAATGGAGGAGAACTTGTTGGCATCCACGTATGCAAGGTTACCAGCTACAAAGCTTGTGACCTGGTAAATGGCGAATTGGTCAATTTCTCCACAAATATTAGGCATAAACCATCCAAAATCCGTTGGAGGGACAAATCTGACAAAACATAAAAAGTTAGGGACTTTTATGACAAAAATCTAAAAGTAAACGGATAATTCATGGTAAAAGATATACAAAATAATAAGAGATTAAAACTAGAATGATTTGATATGGAAATATGCTAATATTTATACAAGTTAAGGAAAACAATTATAAAATTTGGGTATTTTGATATTTTCTAAAATTAATAATATTATATCTTTAAAATAATAAACTTTTATTTTAAAAATTTACAACTATCAATTATAAAATAATATATACTTAAGAAAAATAAAGATAAAGAACCAACGTGTCGCTGTTTTTCTTTTTAGTAATATTTTTTACATATTGCTTAATTCGTTGTTGGTCATCGTTAGTAGATAGATAATAATGCATAGCTGTGTTTCTTTTTAATAATATTTTTTGACGACTTGCATTTGGTCACCGGGTGTCCTGGTCGCTGTTTTCCTTTTTAATATACGAATCGCTTTTGGTCGGTGTTAGTTAGGAACGGGTCGCTGTTTTTGTTTATTTAATTATTTTTTTGTCTTTTAGTTAAATATTGCAAAGAGATTGACAGTGGAGGTAGTTTTAGACCAGGGTATATATGATTAATAGAAAACCATTCGGGTTCTCTTTAACTATACGGCTGTTCTCTCTTCATTTCTGCTAAGATCGAGAGCTACTCTTCTTTCAATATTGCAGTAAGTCTGGTGCTACAGCCAATGGCAAGGAAGGAACTGATGGCCAGGATGACGACAACAATGTCATCATTGCTGGTGTTCAGACGCACAAGGAAAGGCTTGAAAGCTTTCAACGACATGATGAATTGCTGGTAAGCATACAAAACTATACATCAACTTATATTTACAATGAAGACAGATTGAGATTTTCATTGGAGAAAATTCGATTCCAAATCATGGTATTCATTCACTTTAACTCATAATATGTTGTAACAACCGTGAAAGTTTAACAATGTATTCAAGTTTTAGATGTAAAATATAACTTGTAAGTTGATGAGTTGCAGGCAAAGCCGAGGTTATTTGGCTAGTTGTCATGTTGCTACACGCTTGATGACTCTTAGGAGAAGTAGAAAAGAACTTATGTTCATGCCTGATGTATCTTGTACTAATATGTTTCAGGAACTTACAGAATTATTCAATATGGAATATGGTGAAGGGAGTAGGTACAAGTTAAAGAAAATAATTGGTAAAGGAAACACTGGTGTTGTCTTCTCTGCGTATGATACTTATCTTGGCCAGGAAGTAGCAATAAAAAAAATAAATGATATATTCCAAAATGTTTCTGTTGCTGCTAGCGTCCTCAGTGAGATTAAGCTTCTTAGGCTACTTTATCATCCAGACATTGTCGAAATCAAAAACATCTTATTACCACCTTCAAGAAGAGAATTCAAAGATATCTATGTGGTGTTTGAGCTTATGGACTGTGACCTACACCAAATCATTAAAGCAAACGACGACTTGACAACAGAACATCAGCGGTTCTTTCTTTATCAGATTTTACGTGGACTTAAATACATACACACAGGTCATAATGACTTATCATCCTAAAACTTATCTTGTGTGTGACTATATCACTTTGTTTCTATCAAGGATAGGTGTATCTGTTTCAACTGGTCATGCCTTGTTAGATTTTTTGTGTTTTCTGATTTTGAATCACTGTTTTTGCAGCAAATGTCTTTCACAGAGATCTAAGACCCCAAAATATCTTAGCCAATGCTGACTGCAAACTTAAGATCTGTGACTTTGGTATTTCAAGGGCTGTATTCAGTGATCAACCTACTGCAACATTCTGGACAGTATGTCCCTCAGTCACCCATTACACTAATCTAGTTTTGAACCTATTTTGTTCAACTGCTCGCATTTGATGTGTTTGCAGGATTATATTGGAGGAAGATGGTACAGGGCTCCTGAACTGTGTGGATCATTTTTTAGTAAGGTGACAAAGCTATACACTTTGAATTTAACATATTTAGACTTACTTCATTAGACGCTAAATTGCTAATATAAGCTGTGAAATATCCTTCAATGATAGCAAAGATTTATAATCTAATATCATAAAAAATAAATAAATAAATAAATAAAAACGTTGCCATTTGGAATTCCTGTACAAAATAGTTTTTTGTCTGCAGTATTCGCCAGCTATAGACATGTGGAGCATTGGTTGCATTTTTGCAGAAGTTTTAACCGGAAAGCCCCTTTTCCCTGGGAGAAATGTTGTACATCAGTTGGACTTAATGACTGATCTTCTAGGAACACCCTCAGCTGAAACTATATCCAGGGTTGGTTTACAATTTTACATCACCTCCATTGATTACTACCTTTTTCTTGCTTATGAACATTGATATGACACAAGCAGATAAAAAATGATAAGGCGAAGAGATACTTGAGCAGCATGAGGAAGAAAAATCCTGTTCCTTTCTTGCAGAAGTTCCCAAATATAGAACCCCTAGCTCTTTCTTTCCTAGAAAGATTGATTGCATTTGATCCTAAGGATCGTCCTACTGTTGAGGAGGTAACATCTCATCTCATCTATCTGTTTAGAAGATCCCACTCTTACTAAAATGCATGTTATTAGGCTCTTTTGGATCCATATTTCAAGGATTTGGCTAATGTTGAGAGGGAGCCTTCTGCGCAGCCGGTTACAAAGTCGGAATTTGAGTTTGAAACAAGAAAAAATACCAAAGAAGAGTTACGGGAAGTGATCTATAGGGAGATTCTTGAATACCATCCGGATATGTTGAAAGATTACTTGGATGGAAATGGAAGTGAACTACCAACCGGCTTCACAGATCCAGAGTACAGTTTATCTATCTGTAACTTAGGCATTATTACCTTAATCTTGATCCATCGGTTTATCCAACTACATTTGTATTTTATTTGTTTTTAACTTTTCTTAAACATGCTTTTAGTTCAGGGATTCTACTAAATTTACAGCCTTGTCAAACATCTTTCCACAAAGTATTCGTTTTCATTCTCTTTTCTTTGCAAGTCTGTTGAGCAATTTAAGAAGCAGTTTGATCACCTTGAGGAGCACTATGAAAAGGGTACAGCTTCTGATCCTGTAGAGAGGCAACGATCTTCATCATTGCCAAGGTAATTTATGACCTTGTTCATGTTACCCTGACTCCTAGATTGTTTTTTTCTGGAGTCTAAAGCCTTGCTACTTACCTTTTGGGTGCAGGGATCACATATTGCATCCAAAATAGACTGTAGAAAGTACAGTAGAAGTTTACAAAAGATCACTTCAAATGTTCAATTGAAGGAGCAGGACCACTATTTGACTTCTGTGATACAAACTACCAGACTCGATGAAATCATACACCAATTTTCAGCTTTTTATTCATTTCACATGTATCTATGCTCAAAATATTCATTATATCGTATTAAAAGATTAAAAAGTTATAACCGCACACGCATAGATACAACAACAACAACAACAAACCCTCGGAGTCCCTTTAGAATAAGGTAGGGGGTAGTAGACGTTGAGAGCCATGCCTCTATTGGGGGTAGAGGTACTGCGTCACATATACGACCTCTGGCACGAGAACCTGAGTTGAGGCTGCATGTGTAGAAAGAGTAAAAAGTTATAGCCTTGACAAACATTATGTTATTATTGAACATTGTTGAATCATAAATTAGATAACTTAGTAATTAAATAAAGAAACAAACAAGGTAAGATGTCGAGAGTCATGCCTCTATTGGGGGTAGAGGTATTGCGTCATATATGCAGTATACCCAGGGAATCCCATTAGAATAAGGTAGGGGGAGTAGACATCGAGATTCATGCCTTTTAGGGGGTAGAGGTATTGTGTCACATACACGACCTCCTACGTGAGAACGTGCGTTGAGGCTGCATGTATAGAAAGAGTAAAAAGTTATAGCCGAGACAAACATTATGTTATTATTGAACATTGTTAAGTCATAAATTGGATAAATCTATATCTATATCTATTCTATATAACTCTTATAATAGAGGTCATCCAAATAAATATGGTTCAAGATAAGTCTTATTCTTGCACCATATTCATTTGAAACCTCCACCTCTTCATCTTTCAACTAATTAATAAAAAATCACTCAAGAGTTTTTTTTAACTTATATCATATAATTACTATGTATTGAAACAATTATAATATAACTTATGAGTATTAAATTAATTGTAGTTGAAAAGTCTTTTTTTAGTATAAAAGAAGTCAATCATTTGTGTAAAACACAATTACAAATCAAATATAAAGTGAGAGAAAACATATAGAAAGAGAATATAAAAGTTTAAAGATATTTGTGTTGGTTTGAGTAATTTTTTTTTGCTATATTAAGAGTCATGTAATAATGTTAAAGTTTTAAATTTGTAATTTTGTTATATTACTAGAGTAACTTAATGGTTTTCGCTATGTTTAAACATATTTGTGCTGGTTTGAGTTTGTTTTGCATATTATGAATCATGTTATAATGTTAAAGTTTCAAATTTATAATTTTGTTATATATTTTTAGAGTAACATAATATTTTCGTTATGTCTTATAGATTAAAAACGATCATACAACCATTATCGACAAAGAAAATGTATTTGTATGAAACCCATTTCACAATAAATATTTCTATCTTATTATGCTTTATGCTTTTTTTGTAACTCAAACATAAGTTTATGTAGTTAGTTGATTATTTGAATTTTTATTTGAGATTTTTTGGTATTTTTAATTCATCGATTATAATAATATACATTTCCATATAATACAAACTTTGATATTATATTATCATGTGTTATTGTGATTTCAAAATAAAAAACGTACTTTATATATTTGGGTGTTTAATATTTTGAAAGAATGTTTAATATTTTGAAAGAACGTTATACAACTGAAGAAATTATTGGGAAAATAAAGCATGTACATCAATATAAATAATTATTTTTATGTATTACATCTATTTTTTTATTTAAGTAATTTGCTTAACTGATTAAACTTTTCTACTTTCAACTGTAATAGTAAATAACTATTTATAATATATTAAATCTATATTATTAATTTAGGTAATGCATTTAATTGATTAACTATATAGTAAATAATTATTTCTTGATTATGAAATAATTGGTAGTTCAATAGGTTTTACGAAAAAATTATTAATCTATGAAGTAGTTAATGAAAGTGGAAACTCTCACAATTCTTCAAATTAATACCTAAAGTTATTATTAACTAATTTTATTATTTTCTTATAAATACAATAATTTTGTTAAATAAATTCTTATATGTTTATATTGTTGGTAAATTTGAAAAGTTTTCAATATAAAGCTTATTTTGTTGAACAAAAAAAATTAATTTTAAATGCTATATTTTCAACTTAGTTATTCAAATATTTATTAGATTATGTTATCTTTTATTACAAGTTGAAATAATATATTAGATTTGAGACTATCAAAACTAATGTGGTTCAAGATAAATCATTTATCGTTTAGCATATTAACTAGAAATTTTTTAATTTGTTAGTTATTACAAATTAATATAAAAGTTATCAATTACTTCATATTTATGATATGATTTGTGATTATTAAGAAATATGTAATTGAATAGCTTTTATAAAAAACATGTTAATAATTAATTACCTAATAAAAGTTAAAACATAACTTTTTAAATTTCTAACTAATACTATAGTAGACTATTTTTAATGTTGTTCATAATTGCAATATTTGATTAAATAATTCTCACATATGTTTATATTGTTGATAAATTTAAATATTAAACAAATTATGTATTATGTTATCGAGATAAAACTTCTTATTACGAACCAAATAGCTCAATTTGAGAGGTTATATATTCAAAAGATGTGTTAGATCATGCTTTTTATTACAAGTAAAATGGTAAAATGAAAAATAATAATATTAAAAATGATACAATTAAATGAACAAATGGATACAAACATTAAAATTGTATTCAAAGAATTACAACCTTTAAATCATTTATAATGATTAGATAAATACCTTATTTGAAATCTCATAAATTTTCAAATATTTTTATTAGTAGTTTCTCCCACAACTATATACAATTTGAAAAAGACATTCTACGCTTTAATATCTATAACATTTAATAATAATAAGTGATTTTTAATCGTCTTCTATGAAGTTTAATAATAATAAATAGTTCTAACTTTAATTAACAATAAAAGTAATTAATAGTAATATAAAATTATAAATCATATAAAGTTACATCAAAAAATAGTTTATATATTAAATAATCATCATTGTCAAAATTAAAAGATAGCCAAATAAATAAATTTCAAATTAATTAGCTATAAAAATAGTTAAAGATAACAATAATCGAGAATGATATATATTTTTTACATGCATAAGCCGCAGGTAGATGTCGTTGGATAATATTGTTCAAAATAGTTGTAATTGTATATATCAGTTTAGTGTAAGAAATACTATTTTATAGTTAATGTAATTGACATAACTATCTGTATAGTTGTTATGATTTTAATTATATAGTTTTACCTTATGCAAAGCGCGGGCATTCGCCTAGTCAGTAATAAAATAAGGAATCAAACAATGTAAGACTTGTGTTTCATACATAAGCCATTCCAAGATAACGTTCTACTTTAGGAACCTAGACCCAACTATTATTGGTAGATACTTAGTGCCAGATGTTGTGCCAAATTTAATATATAGGAAACTGTTCCTGAGAGAAGCTTAGTGTTAGACATTCCACCAAATTATCAATTATTACTAAAACACACACAAATTTAGATGCCGATGTCTTTCTGTCTTATTAGAATGATAATAGTGGAATGATTTTATATTTTTACACAAATTTCAGGTTTTATATATAACAATAATGGTCCTGCATAACAGCAACTTTACAGAATGGTACATGTGTTTCAAAACGTTACATCAATGTTCCTTTCCTAGTAGCAAAATTGTATAAATTATCCTTCTATATCAAAAATTACCAAAATTCTCACTATGTTTAAGAAAATTACAAAAAATATTTGTGCCTAATTGCAAAATACCAAATCCCTTGTTTTTCACAATATCATATATATGGTCCATATCTAATGGCGATATAACAAAAATGGTCATTGTGTCTCACAAATTACTGGATTTGTCTGTCTAATAGTGAATTTACACTCATGAACCCTATGTTTCATAAAAATCCAAATGGACCTTGCTTAAGAGACCTTTTACATGAATAATGTCAAAATTATAAAATTAATAAACTCGCTGCAACATGTGGGCTATCTCATTAGTTGAGTATATACTAAGGGTAAAACCTCAAACAATGTTACCAAAATTGTGTTTATGTATAACAGACAGGAAATAATTTATAGTAGGATTAACACAATAGCAATAACGACTATCTAGAATTCAAGAGATTGAAATTTTTAGTCAAGATATAACATCAATGTCTTGGGCCTGAACTATTTTGGGTTAATTGTGAAAATTAATGATTTTGAAAAGAATAAATATATAAACAAATAAAAATACTCATAGTGTTTTAAAGGGGTTTTGTCACATTATGCAATATAAATTAAGGACTAACAATCAATTTAGGAGTGTTTGAGATTGCTTATTTGAGGTGCTTATTGTTTATTACGATTTGAAATCAGTAATATGCAGTTTTAAGTGTGTGGATGAGAATATTTTATAACTACTTATTGGCTTAAATAATAAGTTTTCGATAAGTTACCTTTCCTTATTGACTTATTTAAACATTTTTTTGATCATTCATTTCCTTATTACACACATAAACATCATTTTCCAAACCCTAAAAAAGAACTTATTGACTTATTACATTGTGGTACCGGATAAGCTAAACCAAACACTTTTTTTAAACTCTGTTTTGACACCAGATGAGTTAATAAGCACTTTTAACAAAAAGCATAAGTTGTTTTAAGTAAGCAATCTTAAACATCCCCTTAATGTTTAAATTTTAAGTGCATTTAGGTATATCTTAAACAGGAAATAATTTATAGTAGGATTAACACAATAGCAATAACGACTATCTAGAATTCAAGAGATTGAAATTTTTAGTCAAGATATAACATCGATGTCTTGGGCCTGAACTATTTTGGGTTAATTGTGAAAATTAATGATTTTGAAAAGAATAAATATATAAACAAATAAAAATACTCATATTGTTTTAAAGGGGTTTTGTCACATTATGCAATATAAATTAAGGACTAACAATCAATTTAGGAGTGTTTGAGATTGCTTATTTGAGGTGCTTATTGCTTATTACGATTTGAAATCGGTAATATGCAGTTTTAAGTGTGTGGATGAGAATATTTTATAACTACTTATTGGCTTAAATAATAAGTTTTCGATAAGTTACTTTTCCTTATTGACTTATTTAAACATTTTTGATCATTCATTTCCTTATTACACACATAAACATCATTTTCCAAACCCTAAAAAAGAACTTATTGACTTATTACATTGTGGTACCGGATAAGCTAAACCAAACACTTTTTTTAAACTCTGTTTTGACACCAGATGAGTTAATAAGTACTTTTAACAAAAAGCATAAGTTGTTTTAAGTAAGCAATCTTAAACATCCCTTTAATGTTTAAATTTTAAGTGCATTTAGGTAAATCCTTATAACAATGTCATATTACGATGGTATCTAGATTTTAAAAAACAAGTAAAAGAGTATTTATAAGCCATTATGTAGATTACGAGGGACTCAAGTTGCACGTATGATAATATGAGTGTAAAATTTGAATAGAAAATGACTAAACTAGCCTAATCTCATAAAGGTTTTTCTCAAGAAAACAAAATATTTAGCCACATGCCTCAAAAATAGCCAAGGAGTTCGTAGGTGGCTAGTGCCACACGCAATTTACCCCTTAACCAGCGTAACGCTCATATGACCACCATAAAAAAATTGAAGCCTCATTTTTTCCCTCGTCATCACCTGCGAAATCCCCCTCGTTACCTGCGTAATGTTAATCTAAGGTTTAAAACGTTAAATTTTTAACTAGGGACATTTATTACATAAAAACAACATAACATTTGAGATACTTCTAGATTTCCAAGTTGAAAATTCCTCCGAAGCCATTAGAGAACGTTTTTCGTCTGAGGGAAATAAAAAAATGAGATTTTTAGGTTTATATACTTGGGTTGATGGCCAGGGCCACTAGCATTTCGCAAGCTATGTAAGGAGTATGCAGTCCATAAGGAGCAAAACGTAAGGAGGTCGGCTAGTGAGCAAAATGCAAGTAGAGGGACGAAAAAGTAGGTGGCACTAACCACCTGTGAACTCCTTGGCTATTTTGAGGCATTGACACGCCTAGGTCGTTATGCGGTTAAAATTAGAAAATAAAACCTCACCGACTAAGTAGTATAGCAGTAGTGAGCGTTGATCCGCGGGAGTTTGGTGGTCACGATAAAGTGTCGGAATAACCAACTATAGTGTCATGCTATAGTCAGCGATGTTTCCTTCACTTCCCGAAAAACCAATAAAACCAAATATCAAAAACTAAACCAAGCATTCACTAAATTAAACTACTTCAAACAATGAACCAAGATCTCTTATTGATTCCAGAAGTAAATTCCAGAAAAGTTAGAAGCAATAACAATCCAAAACAATCCAAACAAGCATTCAAACATAACAATACTGAAAAACGCATAAAATAAGCCAAACCAAATGATTGAATTGAATATAAACCCAATCCAGAAGACAAATGTTACTGATTTCGAAAATAAACTAAACTAAACTAGTTCTCACTAATCCTACAATCTAGAATCAAAGAATCTAAGCTAAAACTAAAACTAAATGGAAAACATAAAAACACCAATTGAAGTTGCTGAAATCCGAAATCCAGAGTCAAAGAAGCCTAGGTTCCCCCTTTTGGTTCGTTCTTTGCTCCTGAAATTCGACCTAGATGCCTTTATTTATAGTTACAAATTCTGGTCATCCGCGCCGCGTATGGCTTATATCCGCGTCGCGTCTTATCCATTATCCTCGTATTTCGCTGTTTGAATTTCAAAACACCGCCTCATCTTTGACTATGTGCGACGCGTGTGTCTTCTGCTCGTGGCACGCGTACGACTTTGACTGAAATGATGTTTATCCAAAATTCTTTAATTTCGTCCATGTTTAGTCCCTGTTTTCATCATTTTCTTGCACAATAGCACTAGCACAAAAAGTGAGTAATACCAATATATAAATTATATAATTTCACCAATAATAGGGCCTAACAACAACTAAAATACTTGATATTGATAGGCGTTGTCAGGCATAGACTAAAATTTGTGCTGTTTTGAGAAAAAAACCCTTAGACGAACCGGAGTACCGATCACGCGGGGACCATGATGCTGACGATCGAGGCAGCCTATCACGGCCGTGCACACCGCCTCGTCTACAACGTGATGGGTGAAATCGTGATGGAAGGTGATGGCATTCACGGTTGAGCACGACCAATCACAAGGAGTTAGCCGTTGAAGGACTAGAAAATTTAAACAAAAAAATCTTTTTTTAATTTAACAAAATTTCACTTATAAATATATACACAACTTACCTCATTCAACACACATTCATACAATCTCTCTTATTCTCATATATATATATATATATATATATATATATATATATATATATATATATATATATATATATATATATATATATATATATATATATATATATATATATATATATATATATATATATATATATATATATATATACACGCACACACCAAAATATGGATTTTTTGGAAATTAAAGATAGAATTTTTTTAAAGAAATCAATTTGGACGATGGAGAGTTTATCACAACATTCTTTAATGTTATTACAAATGTTGCGCTGAAGAGTCTTCAAATGTTAGACAACCAAGAGTCGTTATCAACCGAGATCGGCACACTGCACATGATCTTTTGGTACATGACTATTTTGCTGATAATCCTCTTTATGGTGCCAAACATTTCAGACATCGTTATTGTCTAAATAAAGCCTTATTTTTACGCATTAGCAACGTTTAGAGGTGCAATATGATTATTTTAAGCAAAAATAAGATGCTAGGGGTAGAATGCGTTTCAGCCGTATACACAAATGTTCGGTTGCACTTAGGTATATATGATTCGGCATAACAGCTGACACTAGTGATGAGTATTTGAAGATGGCTGAGAGGACCGTAAGGGAGTGTGTGGATTGGTATTGTGCATGCGTGATTGAGGTGTTTGGTAAAGAGTATTTGCGTAAACCTACAGCACGTGATATTGAGAAATCATATTTGGCACAAGAAACAAAACATGGTTTACCGGGAACTATTGGTAGCCTTGAATTTACCCCTTGGGCGTGTGAAAGATGTCCAATTGCATGGCGAGGGCAATTTACCCGAGGTGACATAGGTGAGCGAACTATGATATTGGAAGTTTTTGCATCACAAGATTTGTGGATTTGGCATGTGTACTTTCGGGTTGCAGGGTCTGGGATGACGTAAGGATAACCACAAGTATGTATGCGTGCATCATTTTACATAATATGATAACTGAAGAAAAAGATAGGGCGATTTGCACATACGACGAGGCCGACGTAGTTAACCCAGATCAACAATTCATTCCCGGTTCGGCCGAATATTTAGCACGACTAGTAGAAATTCAAGATTACGAAACGTGTCAATATCTTCGAGAAGACTTAGCAGAGCATGACAAAAAAGTACAACACCACTCAAATGCTAAATTATACAAAAAAGTATAACACCACTTAGATACTAAATTGTACAAAAAAGTACAACACCGTTCAGATGCTAAATTGTACAAAAAATTACAACACCCCTAAAATGCTACATTGTACAAAATCGAACAACACCGCTCATATGCTAAAGTGTACAATAAAGTACAACACCGCTCAGATGCTAAATTGTATAAAAAAGTACAACACCGCTCAGATGCTAAATTGTACTAAAAACCACAACACCGCTCAGATGCTAAATTCTACAAAAAAGAACAACACCACTCAGATTCTAAATGGTACAAAAAAGTACAACACCACTCAGACGCTAAATTGTACAAAAAAGTACAACACCACTCAGATGCTAAATTATTCAAAAAAGTACAACACCACTCATACACTAAATTGTACAAAAAGTACAACACTACACAGACACTAAATTGTAAAAAAAAAAGTACAACACCACTCAGATGCTAAATTGTACAAAAAATTACAACACCACTCAGATGCTAAATTGTACAAACAGATGCAACACCGCTCAGATGCAAAATTGTACAAAAATGTACAACACCGCTCAGATGCTAAATTGTACAAAACATTACAACACCCCTGAGATGCTACATTGTACAAAAACGTACAACACCGCTCAGATGCTAAAGTGTACAAAAAGTACAACACCGCTCAGATGCTAAATTGTACAAAAAAGTACAACATCACTCAGATGATAAATTGTACTAAAAACTACAACACCGCTCAGATGCTAAATTGTACAAAAAAGAACAACACCACTCAGATGCTAAATGGTACAAAAAAGTACAACACCACTCAGATGCTAAAATGTACAAAAAAGTACAACACCACTCAGATGCTAAATTATACAAAAAATAAAACACCACTCAGATGCTAAATTGTACAAAAAGTACAACACGACTCAGATGCTAAATTGTACAAAAAAGTACAATATCACTCAGATGCTAATTTGTACAAAAAAGTACAATACCGCTCAGATGCTAAATTGTACAAAAAGGTACAACACTGCTCAGATCATAAACTATACAAAAAAGTACAACATTGTGCAGATGCTAAAATGTACAAAAAAGTACAACACCACTCAGATGCTAAATTGTACAAAAAGTACAACACCGCTCAGATGCTAAATTGTACAAAAAAGTAAAACACCGTTCAGATGCTAAACTATACAAAAAGTACAACATCGCTCATATGCTAAACTGTACAAAAAAGTACAACATCACTCGTACGCTAAATTGTACAACAAAGTGCAACACCAATCAGATGCTAAATTGTACAAAAATATACAAAACCGCTCAGATACTAAATTGTACAAAAAGTACAACACTGCTCACATGCTAAATTATATAAAAAAGTACAACACCGTACCGCTCAAACGCTAAATTGTAAAAAAAAAGTACAACACCCTTCAGATGCTAAATTGTACAAAAAGTACAACACCGCTCATGTGCTAAATTGTACAAAAAATACAACACCGCTCACATGCTAAATTGTACCAAAAACTACAACACAATTCAGATGCTAACTTGTATAAAAAAGTACAACACCCCTCAGATGCTACATTGTACAAAAACATACAACACCGCTCAGATGCTAAAGTGTACAAAAAAAGTACAACACCGCTCAGATTATAAATGGTACATAAAAGTACAACACCGCTCAGATGCTAAACCGTAGAAAAATGTACAACCCCGCTCAGATGCTAAACTGTACAAAAAAGTACAACACCCCTTAGATGCTAAATTGTATAAAAAATTAAAACACCACTCAGACACTAAAGTGTACAAAAAAGTAAAACGTCGTTTAGATGCTAAACTGTTGAAAATGTACAACACCGCTCATATGCTAAACTGTATAAAAAAGTACAACACCACTCATACGCTAAATTATACAACACCAATCAGATGCTAAATTGTACAAGAAATACAACACCGGTCAAATACTCAATTGTACAAAAAAGTACAACACCGCTCAGTTGCTAAATTGTATAAAAAGTACAACACCGCCCAGACGCTAAATTGTAAAAAAAAAGTATACAACACCACTCAGACGTAAATTATACAAAAAAGTACAACACCACTCAGATGCTAAATTATACAAAAAAAGTACAACACCACTCGGATGCTAAATTTTACAAAAAAGTACAACACCGCTCATATGCTAAATTGTACACAAAGGTACAACACTGCTCAGATCCTAAACTATACAAAAAAGTACAACACCGCTCAAATGCTAAATTGTACAAAAAGTACAACACCGTTCAGATGCTAAATTGTACAAAAAAGTAAAACACCGTTCAGATACCAAACTTTACAAAAAAATACAACACCGCTCATATGCTAAACTGTACAAAAACGTACAACACCACTCATACGCTAAATTGTACAAAGATATACAACACCGCTAGATGCTAAATTGTATAAAAAAGTAAAATACCGCTCAGAAGCTAAATTGAAAAAAACTACAGCACCCTTCAGATGCTAAATTGTACAAAAAATTACAACACCGCTCAAATACTAAATTGTACTAAAAAAGTACAATACCGCTCAGATGCTAAATTTTACTAAAAACTACAACACCGCTAAGAAGCAAAATTGTACCAAAAAGTAAAACACCACTCAGATGCTAAATTGTACAAAAACGTACAACACCACTCAGACACTAAATTGTACAAAAAAGTATAACACCACTCAAATGCTAAATTATACAAAAAAGTATAACACCACTTAGATGATAAATTGTACAAAAAAGTACAACACCGCTCGGATGCTAAATTGTACAAAAAATTACAACACCCCTGAGATGCTACATTGTACAAAAGCGTACAACACCGCTCATATGCTAAAGTGTACAATAAAGTACAACACCGCTTAGATGCTAAATTGTACAAAAACGTACAACACCGCTCAGATGCTAAATTGTACTAAAAACTACAACACCGCTCAGATGCTAAATTATACCAAAAAAAAAAACAACACCACTCAGATGCTAAATTGTACAAAAAGTACAACACCACTCAAACACTAAATTGTACAAAAAAAGTACAACATCACTCAGATGTTAAATTGTACAAAAAATTACAACACCACTCAGTTGCTAAATTGTACAAAAAATACAAAACCGCTCAGATGCTAAATTGTACAAAAAGGTACAACGCTGTTCAGATCGTAAACTATACAAAAATACAACACTGCTCAGATACTAAATTGTATAAAAAGTACAACACCGCTCAGATACTAAATTGTACAATAAATTAAAACACCGTTTAGATGCTAAACTATACAAAAAAGTAAAACACCGCTCATATGTTAAACTGTACAAAAACGTACAACACCACTCATACGCTAAATTGTACAACAAAGTACAACACCGATCAGATGCTAAATTGTACAATAATGTACAACACCGCTCAGATACTAAATTGTACAAAAAAGTACAACACTGCTCAGATGCTAAATTGTATAAAAAAGTACAACACCGCTCAGACGCTAAATTATAAAAAAAAAGTACAACACCCTTCAGATGCTAAAGTGTACAAAAAAGTACAACACCGCTCAGATGCTAAATTGTACAAAAACGTACAACACCGCTCAGAAGCTAAATTGTACTAAAAACTACGACACCGCTCAGATGCTAAATTGTATAAAAAAGTACAATACCCCTCAGATGTTACATTACACAAAAACATACAACACCGCTCAGATGCTAAAGTGTACAAAAAAGTACAACACTGTTCAGATTCTAAACGGTACAAAAAAGTACAACACCGCTCAGATGCTACAACACCGCTCAGATGCTAAACTATACAAAAAAGTACAACAGCCCTCAGATGCTAAACTGTATGAAAAAGTAAAACACCACTCAGATGCTTAATTGTACAAAAAAGTACAACACCGCTCAGATGCTAAATTATACAAAAAAGCACAACACCCCTCAGATGCTACATTGTACAAAAACATACAACGCCGCTCAGATGCTAAAGTGTACAAAAACGTACAACACCGCTCAGATTCTAAACGGTACCAAAAAGTACAACACCGCTCAGATGCTAAATTGTACAAAAAAGTACAACACCTCTTAGATGCTAAACTGTTCAAAAAGGTACAACACCCCTCAGATGCTAAACTGTATGAAAAAGTACAACACCACTCAGATGCTAAATTGTACAAAAAAGTAAAACACCGTTCAGATGCTAAACTATACAAAAAGTACAACACCGCTCATATGCTAAACTTTACAAAAAAGTACAACACCACTCATATGCTAAATTGTACAACAAAATACAACACCAATCAGATGCTAAATTGTACAAAAAATCACAACACCGGTCGGATACTAAATTGTACAAAAAGTACAACATCGCTCAAACGAAAAATTGTAAAAAAAACGTACAACACCCTTCAGAAGCTAAATTGTACAAAAAAGTACAACATCGCTCAGATGCTAAAGTGTACAAAAAACTACAACACCGCTCAGATGCTAAATTGTACAAAAAACTACAACACCGCTCAGATTCTATATTATACAAAAAAGTAAAACACGACTCAGACGCTAAATTGTACAAAAAATTACAACACCACTCAGATGCTAAATTGTACAAAAAAGTACAACACCCCTCAGATGCTAAATTGTACAAAAAAACAACACCGCTCAGATGCTAAATTGTATAAAAAAATTACAACACTGGTTAGATGCTAAAATGTACCAAACAGTGCAACACCGCTCAGATGCTAAACTGTAAAAAAAAGTACAACACCGCTCAGATGCTAAACTATACAAAAAAGTACAACACCCCTCAGATGCTAAACTGTACAAAAAAGTACAACACCGCTCAGATGCTAAACTGTACAAAAAGTACAACACCGATCATATGCTAAAATATATAAGAAAGTACAACACCACTGATAAGCTAAATTGTACAACAAAGTACAACACCAATCAGATGCTAAATTGTACAAAAAAGTACAACACCGCTCAGACTAAATTGTACAAAAAAGTACAACACCGCTCAGATGCTATATTATACAAAAAAGTAAAACATCGCTAGGATGTTAAATTGTAAAAAAAGCACAACACCATTCAGATGCTAAATTGTACAAAAAAGTACAACACCGCTTAGATGCTAAATTGTACAAAAAAATACAACACCGCTCAGATGTTACATTGTACAAAAAAGTACAACACCACTCAAATGCTAAATTGTACAAAAAAGTGTTATACCGCTTAGATGTTAAGTTCTAAATAAAAAGTACAATACCATTCATATTTTAAATTGTACAAAAAAGTACAACACTGCTCACATGCTAAATTATATAAAAAAGTACAACACCGCACTGCTCAGACGCTAAATTGTAAAAAAAGTACAACACCCTTCAAATGCTAAATTGTACAAAAAGTACAACACCGCTCAGGTGCTAAATTGTACAAAAAATACAACACCGCTCACATGCTAAATTGTACCAAAAACTACAACACCGCTCAGATGCTAACTTGTACAAAAAAGTACAACACCCCTCAGATGCTGCATTGTACAAAAACATACAACACCGCTCAGATGCTAAAGTGTACAAAAAAGTACAACACCGCTCAGATTATAAATGGTACAAAAAAGTACAACACCGCTCAGATGCTAAACCGTAGATAAAGGTACAACCCCGCTCAGATGCTAAACTGTACAAAAAAGTACAACACCCCTTAGATGCAAAATTGTATAAAAAAGTAAAACACCACTCAGACGCTAAATTCTACAAAAAAGTAAAACGTCGTTTACATGCTAAACTGTAGAAAATGTACAACACCGCTCATATGTTAAACTGTATAAAAAAGTACAACACCACTCATACGCTAAATTGTACAACAAAGTACAACACGAATCAGATGCTAAATTGTACAAGAAGTACAACACCGGTCAGATACTAAATTGTACAAAAAAGTACAACACCGCTCAGTTGCTAAATTGTATAAAAAGTACAACACCGCTCAGACGCTAAATTGTAAAAAAAAGTATACAACACCACTCAGACGTAAATTATACAAAAAAGTACAACACCACTCAGATGCTAAATTATACAAAAAAAATACAACACCACTCGGATGCTAAATTGTACCAAAAAGTAGAACACCGCTCATATGCTAAATTGTACACAAAGGTACAACACCGCTCAGATCCTAAACTATACAAAAAAGTACAACACCGCTCAGATGCTAAATTATACAAAAAGTACAACACCGCTCAGATGCTAAATTGTACAAAAAAGCAAAACACCGTTCAGATACTAAACTTTACAAAAAAATACAACACCGCTCATATGCTAAACTGTACAAAAACGTACAACACCACTCATACGCTAAATTGTACAACAAAGTACAACACCAATCAGATGTAAAATTGTACAAAGATATACAACACCGCTCAGATGCTAAATTGTATAAAAAAGTACAATACCGCTCAGACGCTAAATTGAAAAAAACTACAACACCCTTCAGATGCTAAATTATACAAAAAATTACAACTCCGCTCAAATGCTAAATTGTACAAAAAAGTACAACACCGCTCAGATGCTAAATTTTACTAAAAACTACAACACCGCTAAGAAGCAAAATTGTACCAAAAAGTAAAACACCACTCAGATGCTAAATTGTACAAAAACGTACAACACCACTCAGACACTAAATTGTACAAAAAAGTACAACACCACTCAAATGCTAAATTATACAAAAAAGTATAACACCACTTAGATGATAAATTGTACAAAAAAGTACAACACCGCTCAGATGCTAAATTGTACAAAAAATTACAACACCCTAAGATGCTACATTGTATAAAATCGTACAACACCGCTCAGATGCTAAAGTGTACAATAAAGTACAACACTGCTTAGATGCTAAATTGTACAAAAACGTACAACACCGCTCAGATCCTAAATTGTACTAAAAACTACAACACCGCTCAGATGCTAAATTATACCAAAAAAAATAACACCACTCAAATGCTAAATTATACAAAAAGTACAACACCACTCAAACACTAAATTGTACAAAAAAAGTACAACACCACTCAGATGCTAAATTATACAAAAAATTACAACACCACTCAGTTGCTAAATTGTACAAAAAAAATACAACACCGCTCAGATGCAAAATTGTACAAAAAGGTACAACACTGTTCAGATCCTAAATTATACAAAACAATACAACACTGCTCAGATACTAAACTGTACAAAAAGTACAACACCACTCAGATGCTAAATTGTACAAAAAGTACAACACCGCTCAGATACTAAATTGTACAAATAATTAAAACACCGTTTAGATGCCAAACTATACAAAAAAGTAAAACACCGCTCATATGTTAAACTGTACAAAAACGTACAACACCACTCATACGCTAAATAGTACAACAAAGTACAACACCGATCAGATGCTAAATTGTACATAAATGTACAACACCGCTCAGATACTAAATTGTACAAAAAAATACAACACTGCTCAGATGTTAAATTGTATAAAAAAGTACAACACCGCTCAGACGCAAAATTGTAAAAAAAAAAGTACAGCACCCTTCAGATGCTAAATTGTACAAAAAAGTACAACACCGCTCAGATGCTAAATTGTACAAAAACATACAACACCGCTCAGATACTAAATTGTACTAAAAACTACGACACCGCTCAGATGCTAAATTGTACAAAAAGTACAATACCCCTCAGATGTTACATTACACAAAAACATACAACACCGCTCAGATGCTAAAGTGTACAAAAAAGTACAACATTGTTCAGATTCTAAACGGTACAAAAAAGTACAACACCGCTCAGATGCTACAACACCGCTCAGATGCTAACCTGTACAAAAAAGTACAACACCCCTCAGATGCTAAACTGTATAAAAAAGTAAAACACCACTCAGATGCTTAATTGTACAAAAAAGTACAACACCGCTCAGATGCTAAATTGTACAAAAAAGCACAACACCCCTCAGATGCTACATTGTACAAAAACATACAACGCCGCTCAGATGCTAAAGTGTACAAAAACGTACAACACCGCTCAGATTCTAAACAGTACCAAAAAGTACAACACCGCTCAGATGCTAAATAGTACAAAAAAGTACAACACCTCTTAGATGCTAAACTGTTCAAAAAAGTACAACACCCCTCAGATACTAAACTGTATGAAAAAGTACAACACCACTCAGATGCTAAATTGTACAAAAAAGTAAAACACCATTCAGATGCTAAACTATACAAAAAAGTACAACACCGCTCATATGCTAAACATTAAAAAAAAAAGTACAACACCACTCATATGTTAAATTGTACAACAAAGTACAACACCAATCAGATGCTAAATTGTACAAAAAATCACAACACCGGTCGAATACTAAATTGTACAAAAAGTACAACATCGCTCAGACGAAAAATTGTAAAAAAAAAACGTACAACACCCTTCAGAAGCTAAATTGTACAAAAAAGTACAACATCGCTCAGTTGCTAAATTGTACAAAAAACTACAACACCGCTCACATGCTAAATTGTACAAAAAACTACAACACCGCTGAGATTCTATATTATACAAAAAAGTAAAACACGACTCAGTCGCTAAATTGTACAAAAAAAGTACAACACCACTCAGATGCTAAATTGTACAAAAAAGTACAACACCCCTCAGATGCTAAATTGTACAAAAAAGAACAACACTGCTCAGATGCTAAATTGTACAAATAAGTACAACACTGCTACAACACTGCTCAGATGCTAAATTGTACAAATAAGTACAACATTGGTTAGATGCTAAAGTGTACCAAACAGTGCAACACCGCTCAGATGCTAAACTGTAAAAAAAGTACAACACCGCTCAGATGCTAAACTATACAGAAAAGTACAACACCCCTGAGTTGCTAAACTGTATAAAAAAAGTACAACACCGCTCAGATGCTAAACTGTACAAAAAAGTACAACACCGCTCACATGCTAAACTGTACAAAAAAGTACAACACCGATCATATGCTAAAATGTATAAGAAAGTACAACACCACTCACAAGCTAAACTGTACAACAAAGTACAACACCAATCAGATGCTAAACTGTACAAAAAAGTACAACACCGCTCAGACTAAATTGTATAAAAAAGTACAACACCGCTCAGATGCTATATTATACAAAAAAGTAAAACATCGCTCGGATGTTAAATTGTAAAAAAAGCACAACACCATTCAGATGCTAAATTGTACAAAAAAGTACAACACCGCACAGATGCTAAATTGTACAAAAAAGTACAACACCGCTCAGATGTTAAATTGTACAAAAAAGTACAACACCACTCAAATGCTAAATTGTACAAAAAAGTGCTATACCGCTTAGATGTTAAGTTCTAAATAAAAAGTACAATACCCTTCATATGTTAAATTATACAAAAAAGTACAACACCGCTCAGATGCTAAATTGTACAAAAAAAGTACAACATCGCTCAGATGCTAAATTGTACTCAGATACTAAATTGTACAAAAAAGTACAACACCACTAAGATGCTAAGTTGTACGAAAAAGTACAACACCACTCAGATGCTAAATTATACAAAAAATACAACACCACTCACATGCTAAATTGTACAAAAAAGTATAACACTGCTCAGATGCTAAACTATACAAAAAAGTACAACACCGTTCAGATGCTAAACTGTGCAAAGACGTAAAACACCACTCAGATGCTAAATTATACAAAAAAGTACAACACTACTCATACGCTAAATTTTACAAAAATTATAAGACCAATCAGATCCTAAATAGTTGAAAAATTACAACACCACTCAGATGCTAAATTGTACAAAAAAGTACAACATCACTCAGATGCTAAATTGTACAAAAAAGTACAACACCGCTCAGATACTAAATTGTAAAAAAAAATACAACAACACTCAGATGCAAAATTGTACAAAAAAGTACAGGACCACTCATATGCTAAATTGTACAAAAAAGTACAACACCGCTCAGATGCTAAATTGTAACAAAGAGTACAACACTACTCATACACTAAATTGTATAAAAAATACAACACCAATCAGATGCTAAATTGTGCAAAAAATTACAACACCGCTCAAATGCTAAATTGTACAAAAAGTACAACATCGCTGAGATACTAAATTGTACAAAAAAATACAACATCGCTCAGATGCTAAATTGTACAAAAAAGTACAAACCGCTCAGATGCTAAATTGTACTAAAAACTACAACACCACTCAGATGCTAAATTGTACAAAAAAGTAAAACACCGCTCATATGCTAAACTGTAAAAAAAGTACAACACCACTCATATATTAAATTGTAAAAAAAGTACAACACCAATCATATGTTAAATTGTACAAGAAAGTACAATACCGCTCAGATACTAAATTGTTCAAAAAGTACAATACCCCTCAGAAGCTAAATTATGCAAAAAAGTACAACACCGCTCAAATGCTAAATTGTAAAAAAAAGTACAACACCACTCAGATGGTAAATTCTACAAAAATGTATAACAGCGCTCAGATGCTAAATTATACAAAAAGTACAACACCGGTCACATGCTAAATTGTACAAAAAAGTATAACACCGCTCAGATGCAAAATTGTAAAAAAAGCACAACACCACTTCGATGCTAAATTGTACAAAAAAAGTCCATCACCGCTCAGATTCTAAATTGTACAAAAAGTACAACATCGCCCAGATGCAAAATTATACTAAGATACTAAATTGTACAAAAAAGTACAACACCACTCAGATGCTAAATAGTACAAAAAGTACAACATTACTCAGATGCTAAATTGTATAAAAAGTACAACAACGCTCAGATGCTAAATTGTACAAAAAAGTAAAACACCGCTCAGATGCTAAACTATACAAAAAAGTACAACACCGCTAAGATACAAAAAAGTAAAACACCACTCAGATGCTAAACTATATAAAAAACTACAAAACTACTCATATGCTAAATTGTACAAAAAATTACAACACTCACATGCTAAATTGTAGAAATAGTATATCACCACTCAGATGCTAAATTATACAAAAAGTACAACACCACTCAGATGCTAAATTGTACAAAAAAGTACAACACCGCTCAGATAATAAATTGTAAAAAAAAAGTACAACACCACTCAGATGCTAAATTGTACAAAAAAGTACAACACCACTCATATGCTAAACTTAACAAAAAAGTACAACACCGCTCAGATGCTAAATTGTACCAAAAAGTACAACACCACTCATACGCTAAATTGTATAAAAAACTACAACACCAATGAGATGCTAATTTGAGCAAAAAAGTACAACACCGCTCAAATGCTAAATTGTAAAAAAAAAGTACAACATCTTTCAGATGCTAAATTGTACAAAAAAGTACAACACCGCTCAGATGCTAAATTGTACGAAAAAGTAAAACACCGCTCAGATGCTAAATTGTACAAAAAATTACAACACCACTCAGATGCTAAGTTGTATAAAAAAGTACAACACCACTCAGATGCTAAGTTGTACAAAAAAGTACAGTACCACTCAGATGCTAAATTGTACAAAAAGTACAACACCGCTCAGATGCTAAATTGTACAAAAAGTACAACACCGCTCAGATGCTAAATTGTACAAAAAAGTCCAACACCGATCAGATGCTAAATTGTACAAAAAAGTCCAACACCGCTGAGATGCTAAATTGTACAAAAAAGTAAAATATCGCTTAGATGCTAAATTATATAAAAAAGTACAACACCACTCGGATGTTAAATTATACAAAAAATTACAACACCACTCAGATGTTAAATTATAGAAAAAGTACAACACCGCTCAGATGCTAAATTGTATAAAAAGTGCAACACTGCTCAGATGCTAAATTGTACAAAAAGTACAACACCGCTCAGATGCTAAATTGTACAAAAAGTACAACACCGCTCAGATGCTAAATTGTACAAAAAGTACAATACCGTTCGGATGCTAAATTGTACAAAAAATTACAACACCGCTCAGATGCTAAAGTGTACAAAAAAGTAGAACACCGCTCAGATGCTAAAGTGTACAAAAAGTACAACACCGCTCAAATGCTAAATTGTACAAAAAAAGTATAACACCGCTCAGATGCTAAACTGTACAAAAAAGTACAACACCACTCAGATGCTAAACTGTACCAAAAAAGTACAACACCGCTCATACATTAAACTGTAAAAAAAGTACAACACCAATCCAATGCTAAATTGTACAAAAAAGTACAACACCGCTCAGATGCTAAATTGTACAAAAAGTACAACACCCCTCAGAAGCTAAAATTGTACAAAAAAGTACAACACCGCTCACATGCTAAATTGTAACAAAAAAGTACGACATCACTCAGATGGTAAATTGTACAAAAATGTATAACAGCGCTCAGATGCAAAATTGTACAAAAAAGTACAACACCGCTTAGATGCTATTTGGGACCTCTATAGCGGCGCTATGACTACTATTTGGACCAGGTGATTATTTTTCCAGAATTTTTGAAAAATATTAGGTTGTTGACTGTAATGTGTGTTGAGATCATTATTTTGTGTATATTTTTCATTATGGGATATGATTCTTTGTATCATATATGATTGTGATTAACAAGAAATTAAAGTATTACTTATGAATACATGAGTATAAATATTAATTGTATGTAATATAAAAAACGCTATTCCACCGATATACTACCGCTAGAACCCCTATTTCAAATAGCGGTCAGTGACCGCTATTTCCTTTTAGACCGCGATAACTGCATAGCTTCCGGTACGCCTTTTGATTTGGAAACACTAGAACCCGTCAAACCAATAAAGTCGACTTCAAGAGCCTTGCACCCTCAACAACGCCCGATGTTGCTCAGCTTCTTGGACAGCCGGTCAGCCACAGGCCTAACAATAAAGCTTCCTACCAAAAACAACATGATGGCAGCACAGAGTCCCTCAGTGGAACTTCCGTATACTACGAATCACTGGTCCATTTCTTTGCCAAAACATCAATGGATCAAACTTCATTCTCGACCCCTCAAACAACAAAAATGTTGATATATGCATTTCAAAAAATGGAGGGACATGGGGAAGGCACACACAACACTTCTTACCTCTTGATATAAGAAAAAAACTCTGGCATCTTTCCTCGAACACACCAGGCGGTACTCAAGTCTGCAACAGCAAGAACAACCTCCAGAAAATCCTCGCCAACCACCTGAAAATGAAGAGAGAAAGATTAGTCGGAAAGAGGGTCCACACGCCATAAAGAGAGAAAGATTAGTCGGAAAGAGGGTCCACACGCCATTGCATTCCTCCAACATGATCAAGATTGACGAAAATGAAACGATGAGCCCAATTTTTGGGCGAACCCTTCTACTCCATCACCAATTGATGGCTATATTTCCTAACGCAGAAAGTATAGTTTTTATCGGATGACGAGGCTGTAAAATGAAAGAAATGGCAAAACACCTAGAGATCGGGAATGATCGTATTTTATCTGCACAACATTTCACAAACAACCGGTTGGTTCACACAGTTGGGTACTAACTGGTTGATATGAACTTGATGATAATCCAGAACCTCCTGGAAGAAATCAGAAGCAGGAAGACGATATTCGTCGTCAAGATGCGTAATATAAACACCTATTTTCCCTTCGACGAAGAAGAAAAACGGCACTTTCGACCGGAATCTCAACTCCATCCTCTGGTTGAGCGCTCAACCAAGTAAAAAAGATGATCAGTTGGAGAAACGGTAAAAGTTGAAGTAGACATCATTGTAAATGAAAAATATCAACATAGATGTTCGATGCAAGGAATGAAGAAGAATGAAATACACAGAAGAAAAGCGAGAAGATGATAAATAAAGAAAGATATGGAAAGCAGCCCGATGTTTTACTTCATTTCAAACTTGGACGTTTTTGGTATGCTTTGTACCACCCTTCCATTTTTCATTATTCTTCACGATTTGCCAAATATGTAAAATTTTGAAAGGCTTCTCTAGGTCATCTTGATAGATATAATGTGCTCTTTCCAATATTGTCGCCTCGCTCGTCTATTGGTTTGTCAAATTTGTGATGATGCCATTAGAGTGCCTTATCGCCTTATTCATATTGGACCATTTAGAGTTGTATTGGTCAGTGCCTGGTAATTTCTTTATTCCAAGTTGAAAACGGTTCATGACATGGTCAAATTTGTCACGACTTTGATCTTTCCCGGTACGTGCGTCTTCGGATATATTAATCCATGCCTGTGCCAATTCCTTCTCCTCCTTTAGAGACCATAGTTTGGTTTTGGCCCTTCATTTCTCTTTACATTATAGTAGCTCGGATTCGAGTTCTGTATCGGGTTGGGTGTCTGTTTGCGTTTGCGATGACAGTTGAATT